>CM055116.1:272053989-273545239 GCA_029206835.1 Rana muscosa
TACTTTCATGATTTAATCAAAGTAAACTTTGCCTATTACAATTGACCATTCTCACAAATCCCCAATAAATTTAGCCCTATTCCAATTCCAATATGTTATGAATGTTGTTCAGCTTGTAACTCTTCTGCTCCATCAGTTCTACTGCAATTAAACTTGTGGCTCCTAATTTTAACCTCAATATAAAACAGGGGTATTGAAATAAAATTCACAGAGGTCCGCTCAGTAAAATTTTCTTCCAGCAGAGGTTCGAATCTCATGTCAGCACCTGTGGAGCATTTTCGTGTGCGCCAAACCGCATGTTGGTGCAGAGCCATGTGGCTTGGTGGGTCAGGGACATCTTTCTGTGTTTTTTTTTTTTTTTTTCCAGGCAGTGCAGCCCATTAAAATGAACAGGCTGACCTACCCACGATGTGTGCAACAAATGCACATGCACAGATCTGAACCCATTCTTACATCAGTGTCCTTAGTCGCCACTGCACATCACAGTTCCTTCTCCCGTTCACATCAAAATCCCCTCTTGATGAGTGTCCTCAGCTCCCCCCTTTACATCACCACCCCACCCCATTCACAGTAGTGTTCTCACATTTCCTTGACATCAACCTCCCAACAGTCCTGTCCTCTGCCCCTATTTACACCATCCCCCACATTACTGTCCTTAGTCCCCTCCCCCCACCATATTACAGTCCTCAGCCACCCCACATCACTGTTCTTATTGCCCCATACATTACATTTCTCAGCCCACACATCACAGTCCTCAGCTCCCCCGCTTTAATGTCCTCAGCCCCCCCCCCCACTTTTATGTCATTAGCCCCCCACATCGCAGTCCTCAGCCCCCCCCACTTTAATGTCATTAACCCCCCCACATCAGTCCCCATCCCCCTATTTTAATGTCCTCAGCCCTCTACTTTACAGTCCTCAGGCTCTTACAACTTTAATGTTCCCAGCTCCCCACATCACAGTCCTAATCCCCCTCCCATTACAGTCCTTAGCCCCCCACATCACTGTCCTCAGCTCCCCCACATTACAATACCCCCCCCCCCACACACACACATACATTCAGTCCTCAGCTCCTTTTCGAATCAGCTGCCCTTCACATTTGTGTCCTTAGCCCCCATTAACTTCACCCCCATAGTTATACCTTACAAAGACAGATCTGAGGGCAGGGGGCACAGCATGTCTGGATGGAGGGCCGCTCTTAGTCCTATCAACCAATCACTTGCTTGGTTACCTCAGGCAGCTCCCGCCCTCCATCCAGAACTATCCTGCTTTCTGCTGTTGGCTCTGTGAGGATTACAGAACAATGGCTGGGGGAAACGAAGGCTCCTAAATGGTGGGATCGTGGTGGCCCAAACGGGAGAGTAACTCGGTCCGCCATTTAATTATGCCTGATATAGAATAAATTCTTACCATTTGGAATCTTGGGAATCCCTAACAATTGAAAAAACGCCACCGCAAACCCTTTAAACCTGGTGATCCTGCTTTGAAAGTCCATGTTCAGTCACCTCCTATTATATCGTGACAATGCTCTGGCCGATCTCTAAATTTTGTTATTTCTGTCACTCTGTCATAGAAGTTTCTCAAGAAGACCATTAATGGCTGTTTTAATACATATTGGCACACATGGTCCACTGTTGTCACCATCAGGAAACCCGCTCTTAGAAATGGAGCACATGCATAATGATAGGAAGTTGCTTTAATGGGTCATGTAACAGTGTCTTAGGCCGCAGTATTATTTCCTGAAATATCTGTGTAGTTCTCTTTGAAGTTTTTGTTACATAGATGTCCCCATATGTCATCTGTGTAGAATTCTTTAAAGGGGGGACCTGACCTTCTGTCCTGGCACCAGGGGGAGCAGAGGATAGGACTAATGTGTGCTCTGCTGTAGGCTCCGGGCACCATCTTGGGAAGGTCTGAGTTACAGTAAAGGCCCGTACACACGGTCGGACTTTTGCCCAACAAACTTAGTTTTAAGCAAGTTGGACCAACAATCTGACCGTGTGTACGCTTCATCGGACAAACTTTTTTGAGTTTGGTTTTGTTTTCATCGGACAAAAGTTGGGTCTGCGAACGGACAAACTTTTGCCCAACAAAAGTCCTATGGAGCAAAGTCCTACCGTGTGTACAGAAAACCATAGGACTTTTGTCCGATGGACAAAACAACCAATGTTAAAATCAACCAACAATAGCAGAAGTTGACCAAAGGGTGGCAGTAAAGATCAGAAAAGAGCAGAAAAAACAAGTGATGTTGTAAGAAGTTTTAAGAAAGTTTGCAGAAAAGTCCTGTGGTGTGTATGCTATGGGTGTTCCCGACCAACTCCGTTCGGACAAAAATCCACGGAAAAGTCCGATGGAAGTCCGACCGTGTGTACGAGGCTTTAGACACTGAACTTCCACAATTTTGCTAGCCCTTATGACATAAAAGGCTACTTTAAAAGAGAGATCCTCTAGGGAAATATTCAGTGGCGGCTGGTGCTCCAAATTTTGTGGGGGGGGGGGGGCGCAAAGAAACTAAAAGAAAAAAACATCAATTGCCGCCACTGTGCCTATTAAACGCAGCCACTGTGCCCATCAAACGCCGCCAGTTTGCCCCCTCAAATGCAGCCAGTTGCCCCTCAAATGTAGCCAGTTTCCCCCCAAATGCAGCCAGTTTGTCCCCAAAGTGCAGCCAGTTTGTCCCCAAATGCAGCCAGTTTGTCCCCAAGTGCAGCCAGTTTGTCCCCAAATGCCGCCAGTTTGTCCCCAAATGCAGCCAGTTTCCTCTCAAATGCAGCCAGTTTCCCCCCGAATGCAGCCAGTTTGTCCCCAAATGCCGCCAGTTTCCCCCCAGCCCGGCACTTACCTTCTTCGTGTCAGTGCCGTCCTCCTCCATGCTCCCTCCGCTCCCTCAATGTTTTCTCCCGTCCTGGATGTCGCTTCAGCCAATCAGATGACCGGTAACCAGACCCAGTGCACCTGATTGGCTGAGAGGTGGGTCAGTGTTAGGGAAGAGATTCCCTAACACAGCATGGTTTAAACAGGGAACGCACAGCCATGCGCCCTCTGTTTAACCATTTGGAAGCCGATTAGAGCCCACAGGCTCTAATCGGGAAGCCTATTAGAGCCTTTTGCTCTAATCAGGCACTTCCAAAACACACCCACCGCTGTTATTCAGATGGCCGGTGCTCAACAGGGGGCCGGACAGCTGAATAGTGGGTGGCAGTGGCGACAATAGATATATTCATGCAATGCATGAATATATCTATTGTTGAGTGACGGGTGCGTGCAGGAGAGAGGGGGCGGCGCACCTGCGTCCACTATGGACGCACCACCACTGGAAATATTCCTGATAGCTTCAAAGAGTGGTTTCTGCAGGGCCGAAAGAACCATGTTGAGATCACAAGGAAGCATACAGTGCTGCAAGGGGGGCTTAATAGGAGATGCGCCTTGAAGAGAGGTTCTCACAAGGGAGAGTAAAGCCAGGGGCCTTTAAAAAAGAATGGATAAGGCCAAGATTTGACAAGAGTGCATAAGGCCAAGTTATGTTTAAAGCGGAGTCCCACCCAAAAATGGAACTTCCGCTTTTTGGATTCCTCCCCCCCTCCGGTGTCACATTTGGCACCTTTCAGGGGGGAGCAGATACCTGTAATCCAGGTATTTGCTCCCACTTCCGGGCATAGATTGTCGCAGTATCCGCGGCGAGCTACGCCATGTCCGGCCCCTCTTCCGTCCCCCCCGCTGTCTTCTGGGAGACACACAGGTCCCAGAAGACAGCAGGGACCAGTGAGATCACGCAGCGTGACTCGTGCATGTGCAGTAGGGAACCAGGAAGTGAAGACGCAAGGCTTCACTTCCCGATCTCCTTACCGAAGATGGCGGCGCCTCCACCCAAAATCAGAGGGATAGATCGGCTTTGGGTGCCGACATCATGGGCACCCTGGACAGGTAAGTGTCCATATATTAAAAGTCAGCAGCTGCAGTATTTGAAGGGTCCATTCCCCTTGATCCAGGCAATGGCTGCTAAGGTAATCTGCTTTTCAGTTGTCCACTCCTGGTATATGGAATGCAGATGGTGCTGGAAAGTGAGCTTCTGTCAATGAAATTACCTGGTTTGCTTCCTTCAAGGCAGCCACACTGCACCCTGATTGAGTGTCCCAAGATGTTAATAGGAGACCTTGGTTTCCCCCAGTGACTATGTTCCTTGGAGTGTCAAGAATTGAAACACTCCTCCCCAATCTGAGTTGTGCATCAATTTTGATAACCATTAATGAAGGAGAGGACACATATATGGGAGAGATAACTGCACACCCCGGTAAGAGAAAACAAAAATGGAAAGGGTCCCCGATGTTTTTTTTTTAGCAGCAATAGTATAGCAAAGTCACAATATAAAAAAATAGTTTATTGAAAAATACAATGTTATATTGCAGTTTAAAATAGAGTTACGGCTTTAAGGTACAATACATACTTCAAAATTAGACAGTGCAAATATAGGTATACACAGCATTACATTACACAATGTTAAAACTGTGTGGCAACCCCGACGCGTTTCGACCTGTGCATTAGTGGTCTTCTTCAGGGGGATATTTGCTCTGGGGAGATATTTAAAAATCTCATTTATCATGTCATTACAATTGCACCTGGATAGAATTATAAATATATGTGCGTAAATACCATATTTACCACTAAAGAATGAAGTGGGTGATCTCATAGCCAAAACCATTGTTTAAAACCAGATGCGCAATCCAAAAGGCTCCATGGTGGTTCCCACCTTCTCCCAGGAAAGGGCCCAAATCAAAAGGACTTGCAAGGAGCCACACAGGACACCCACAGAGAGGAAGCGGAGAGGGGGGCCAAAGAGGGGAAAGGGACCAGGACCTGCAGCAATCACAGAAAAGAGCGAATAAATGGATTGAACGCATTAAGGAATTAACAGCAAGCCTGATAAGTTAGGGATGTTTATAGTCAGTATGAGCTTGTTCAAGGCATAAATGGTACTAGTGTAGACTCCCTATGCTAGCAAAATGATACCCCATAGTAATGAATAAAGTTATTGGATAATATAAGCAGTATATATATATATATATATGTGTGGTAAATACAAATTATCATGATCTAAAAGTGAAAAAAGTAGTGGTGAGGGTGGGGCAGTGGGAAATAGGGGATGTGTCCAAAAGGGCTGCCAAAAAAGAAAAGAAAAAGGTAGTCTAAAAAATAACATTATGTAATGTAATGCTGTGTATACCTATATTTGCACTGTCTAATTTTGCAGTATGTATTGTTTTCTTTTTCATTGTATTGTACCTTATAGCCGTAACTCTATTTTAAACTGCAATATAACATTGTATTTTTCAATAAACGATTTTTTTATATTGTGACTTTGCTATACTATTGCTGCTAAAAAAAAACATCGGGGACCCTTTCCATTTTTGCTTTCTCTTACCGGGGTGTGCAGTCATCTCTCCCATATATGTGTCCTCTCCTTCATTAATGCTTACTGGGTGGCTAAACACCCCTTCCCCCCTTTGACACTGAGAGATGTGGCCATGAGCCATTGTGGTGCCCCTTTAAATCCTCAATTTTTACATTGTAGACCGTTCATTTTTACTGAGCAATCCTCATAATAAACGGTTAACTCTTGTGTCAGGTCACCCCACTGACCTCGAGTTGAGGGAAAGGATTGAACTTCAATCCTTTTTTCCCTCTGTGCCCTAGAAACTCCACTTGAGTCTTCCACTGTAGCACAGAACACGGTTAATACTTCATTTTCCGTGCTGCATATACATGTAATATGAGGAGGGAATCCAACACTGCTCCTATGCCGTAATATTCACACTGGCCCCAAAGCCCTATATTCTTAAATATGAATAATACTAGGCTTGTGCAATTAGTTTCGTAACGAATCGAAATTCGTCCGAATTTAGCAACTTTCGGACATTCGGAAGCATTCGAATTTCCGAACAAAGCAATTACGAATAAAACCGAATCCGAAATAAATTATACCGCAAAATAGCGAATGCCCGAATGTCTTCGGCATAATTCGTTATGAAAAAACTTACGAATGTACAAATCCATTGGAAACACAATAACACTCACTCTGCTCTGCTCTCTGCTTCTCCTTCACCGTGCTGAACTCCCTCTCAAAATGGTGTACAGAGGCGGAGGCTATAGCCGCATGTAAAAAACGAAAGTAAAATACGAGATTTCTAATCCATTCGAAGCACAATAACACTCTGCTCTGCTCTCTGCTTCTCCCTCACCGTGCTGAACCCTCTCAAAATGGTGTACAGGGGCGGAGGCTATAGCCGCATGTAAAAAACGAAAGTAAAATACGAGATTTCGAATCGTTACAAATAACCGCTATGTATTTCGAAAAGTACAAATCCATTCGAATCACATTAGGCATAATAGGCAGCGTCGTTGTGAGAGAGACACAGAAAATTACGAATCAACGAACCCAAAAAAAGTTACGAAAGTAGGAGTTGTGTCCAGAATCAACGAAAAACAACGTACTCTACCGAAAGTACGAATTATAAAGCAACAAAAAATTCAACGAAAAATGTCGCTTGCAAAAATACGAATGAGTCCGAACACGAAAAATCCCGTCTAGCAAAATTACGAATGATTACGAATCAACAGGACCGGAAAGAAACGAACCGAAACGGAACGAATTTTTCCGTTGTGCACAAGCCTAAATAATACTATCCATTCCATGTTTACAATTTACTAACAGTTGTTTGACACCATTGCCATGTTATATTCATGGAATCAGGTCTGTGATCCATTTTGGTAAACCTGTGTTCTTCCTGTCAGTCTCTAGGTGGCCTTGCCTCCTCTGAACTTCCCGGCAGGGTGGGGGGATGTGGACTTTGTCCGCAACATCCTCCCTTTTTTGTTCCCGACTGGCGGCAGTACATTTCCTGGCCGCCAGGGTGAGCATCACCCTGCCGGTGGCGTCCCGCGATCACCTCAGGACGTTTCACGGTCCAGTGCGCATGCGCGAGCTTCCTCGGCGTTCCCACTGCGCCGTGGCGTCACGCACTTTGCCACGGAGGTGACGACAGTGGTCGGGGCTTCCCTTCCGGAACGCCGAGGGAGCCCCACGTGAGCCGCCGGCCGGCGGCTAGGAGGCCTCCATCCCGGGGGTGGGGTGGGAGGCGGAGGAGGGGGGATCATGTTGCACCTGCACCCTATCACCTGACCTCCAATATATAAGCACCCCACCAATTTGAGGCTGCATATTGGATTAATCTCTGACTCAATGCATGCCTGAATGGATGGTCAATTCATGAGCACGGCTTCATGTAAGTACTCACCATGATACTGCTATTTTGCTATTTTACTAGCCCTTTCTATTCAAAGGGCCAACCCATCAAATACTTTTACTGACCCTTTCTCCCTAGCTTACATAGAACCCCCATCCCTTCTGCCTAACCGCACTAAGGTAATTTAATAGAATCATTGATTGTCTTCATGAGTTATAATACTATTTAAGACCTACCGTAATCACAATACCCCACATCCACTTATTACCTACCCTGTCGTCTCCATCTCTGTTTGTATCGACAGTACACAGCTCACATTTAATTTATTTCCTATATCCCTGCCCAACTGTCGCAGCACACCATTCACCCATCATCACTCATTGTAATACGCACTCCTTAGCCCAATATTTATTTTATGTTTGGTTTTTCTTCTTTTTTAATTTTTATTTTTAGACTACCTTTTTCTTTTCATTTTTGGCAGCCCTTTTGGACACATCCCCTATTTCCCACTGCCCCACCCTCACCACTACTTTTTTCACTTTTAGATCATGATAATTTGTATTTACCACACATATATATATATATATATACTGCTTATATTATCCAATAACTTTATTCATTACTATGGGGTATCATTTTGCTAGCATAGGGAGTCTACACTAGTACCATTTATGCCTTTAACAAGCTCATACTGACTATAAACATCCCTAACTTATCAGGCTTGCTGTTAATTCATTAATGCGTTCAATCCATTTATTCGCTCTTTTTGGTGATTGCTGCAGGTCCTGGTCCCTTTCCCCTCTTTCGCCCCCCTCTCCGCTTCCTCTCTGGGGGTGTCTTGTGTGGCTCCTTGCAAGTCCTTTTGAGTTGGGCCCTTTCCTGTGAGAAGGTGGGAACCACCATGGAGCCTTTTGGATCGCGCATCTGGTTTTAAACAATAGTTTTGGCTATGAGATCACCCACTTCATTCTTTAGTGGTAAATATTGTATTTACGCACATATATTTATAATTCTATCCAGGTGCAATTGTAATGACATGATAAATTAGATTTTTATATATCTCCCCAGAGCAAATATCCCCCTGAAGAAGACCACTAATGCACAGGTCGAAACGCGTCAACGTTGCCACACAGTTTTAACATTATGTAATGTAATGCTGTGTAAACCTATATTTGCACTGTCTAATTTTGGAGTATGTGTTGTACCTTATAGCCGTAACTCTATTTTAAACTGCAATATAACATTGTATTTTTCAATAAACTATTTTTTTATATTGTGACTTTGCTATACTATTGCTGCTAAAAAAAAACATTGGGGACCCTTTCCATTTTTCAATTTTGTTAACCTTCCATTGATGGGGAAGGAAAAACTTCCCCACTGTTGGGGCTGGTGATCCACCAAGACAGGAAATTCCTTGCTTGGCTAGACAGGAGCATGGGCAAATCGAGAAAAGGTGCCTGCTTTTTCTAGGTGGACAAAATGTTTATCTAGGGAGTTCTTCAATTGAATTGAGCAAATGCCACTGCCTCGAAGGAAGCTACCATTAGGCATAGAACTCTCATTGAGAATCTCATTGTGGGATGACTTCTTGATCTCAATTTTTAAGCATGTGCTCTTAGAAAGAGAACATTATTTTCTGCGAGAAAGACTTTTACGTAGGTCTGGTCCTCGACACATCCCAAGTATTCCAGGCAGTGGCGGCTGGTGCTCAAATTTTTTTTTGGGGGGGGGGGGGCGCAAAAAACATCAATTGCAGCCACTGTGCCATCAAACGCAGCCACTGTGCCATCAATTTCAGCCACTGTGCCCATCAAATGCAGCCACTGTGCCAAACGTAGCCATTGTGCCCATCAAACACTGCCACTGTGCCTATCAAACACTGCCAGTGTGCCATCAAATGCTGCCAGTGTGCCCATTAAATGCTGCCAGTGTGTCCATCATATGCTGCCAGTGTGCCCATTAAATACTGCCAGTGTGCCCATCATATGCTGCCAGTGTGCCTATCATATGCTGCCAGTGTGCCCATTAAATGCTGCCAGTGTGCCCATCAAATGCTGCCAGTGTGCCCATTAAATGCTGCCAGTGTGCCCATTAAAAGCTGCCAGTGTGCTCCTTAAAAAACTGCCAGTATGCCCATTAAATGCTGCCAGTGTACCCATAAAATGCCGCCAGTGTGACCCCCCGCCCGCTCGCCATCTGCCCGGTACTTACCCTGTCTTGGTGAGGCAGCGGGTGATGGCGACAAGCGGGGTCCTTCATGCGTCTCCTGCCATCCTCATCTCCCGTCCTCTCTTCCTGATAGGCGTCCAATAGCGGCGCCTGTCGTTTCAGCCAATCAGGTGATAGGTAAGAGACCCAAGAACCTAATTGGCGGAGAGGCAGTTCAGTGTTAGGAAAGCAAATATTCATTCGCTTTTCTAACACAGCTGGATGAACTGCTAGCGCCAAGCATGGTGCTCGCTGTTTACCTTTTTTGACGCCTATGGCTCTAATCAGGTGCTTCAAAAATACCCCCGCCGCTGTAATTCAGGTGCCTTAATAGGGGGTGGCAGTGGCGGCCATAGATAGATTCATGCAATGCATGAATCTATCCATTGGGCATAGAGGGGGTGTCAGGAGAGAGGGGGTGGCGCCCGTGCACCCTTATGGACACACCGCCACTGATTCCAGGCAAAGAGAAGGCTGGAGAGCAGATTTATTGAAATTGATAACACCTGAATTGTCTTGTGGACATTTTCTGATAGCTGGAAGGCAAATGAGTCCTTCAGAGGAAGGTCATCAAGATAGCCTGTGACTTGGATGCCCTACTTTCTTAGAAGGGCAAGTAGAGGTGCTAAGACCTTTATGAACATCCTGGTAGAAGAGGATAGGCAGAAGGCAGTATGACAAACTGAAAGTGATTGCCACTGTAAAGAGCAAAAACTGTTGATGAGGTAGGTAAATGGAAACATACAGACAGGCATCTTGAATGTGCACAGATGCCCTTGTTTCAGTAAGGCAATTACGGACCTTGAAGATTTCATGCAAAATTTTGGAATTTGAAGGAATTTGCTCAAGTTTTAAGTCCAGAATGGGATGAATACCCCTGTTGGGCTTTGGCAATTTTTGGTTGATTTGATAGAAGAAAACAGTGAGAGAGTAGAGTTTTGAACTGTATTTTGTTCTGTCTTGTAACCACTGATTGAACCCACAGATCTGGGATGTCTGTGAGTAAAAAACTAAATGTCTGTGGTCCAGACAGCCTGTGTTAATGGGGACATGTAACAAATATAAAGCGAGCGTTATCCCAATTTGGCTGCTGGAAATTCACTTTAAAGAGGAACTTGGTTTCTAAAGCTAGCAATATTTTAGAAAAAAAAAAACAGGTACTTACCAGCGTCTGGAGTCCAGCGCTGTGTTCCTGCAGCTGGTTCTTCTTACTGCTTATTTGGTCCCCGGTGCCACCTTCCTGAGAAACCGAAGCCAGCTCTCCACTTCGCCTGTCCGAGTCTGTGCGGGACACTGTGAATGGTCCTGCAGTGTGTAGACACGTCACATGTCCCAGGATGCTGTGGGAGGGGAGAGAGCTGAGCAAGGTGCATCATCCTTGTGTAGGCGAGGATTGTGGAAGTGGAAATGGGTACCAATAAAAATTGTTACTTGCTCCCCCCTAAACCCAAAAGAACCTGTAACTCAGTTACCCGCAGCACTTCGCTTTTTGCGTGAATTTCTGTTTTAAACCATACGTTTCTATGCATGTGAATGGAGATTAGAACCACTCTGGAGATTTCTCTTGTGACATGTTCTAGGGCAGTGGTCATCAACCCTGTCCTCAGGGCCCACTAACAGGCCAGATTTTATGTATTACCTTGGGGAGATGCAGATTAGAATACTGCAATCACTGAGCAGCAAATAATATCACCTGTGATGTATTTCAGTTATCTTGCAAACCTGGCTTGTTAGTGGGCCCTGAGGACAGGGTTGATGGCCACTGGGCTGGGGTATCCACACAAAAAAAGCAGAGCAAAAGGCAATTGCTCTGTTACAGCATGATCCATGACCCTATGCTGGTTGTTCATTGTCCTAGTCCAGTTAGCTGCAATTTGACATATTGAAATTGTGGAGAGAGCTATTTTCCACAGCTGGGCCTGTGTCAGGGAAATGGTCGTAGGAGAACTGGCAATAGTGCCAGTACTGGTAATGGACGCTTCCGGCACATTGCCATGCACACTAGTGCAAGAAGTGCGAACGGGCGTACGCAGGTCCGCAACATGCGCAAAGGCGCTAATCGGCGTACGCACAATGTGACAGATGCGGCCACTTAATGGCCTATATAAGACTGCTGCTGAGCCCATCACATTGCTGGATTGTCGTCAGCCTTCCTGTGTTCCTGAGCCTCTGTACCCTTGCTGTTTGGATTTCCCGTTGTGACCCGACTTGTTCCTGACCTGTCTGATCTGTTCTCCTGGTTTGACCCTCTGGCTGGCTTTACCGACTTGTTACCTTCTCCAGTGCCTGACCCGTGCTTGTTCCACGGACTTTGCCTCAGTTATCTGTTCCTGCCTGCCTCCTGTTACCAGACCTTTGGCTTGTCTCTGTTTTTGCAACCTGCCTGTTGGATCTACGGTGTTTGACCTTCAGCCTGGCTTCCACTGCTGCTCTTTGTGCACACCTTGCCCAGTGTCACCAAGGATTCTGAGAGACTTCAGCCCAGCGGTGTTCCTGTATCCTCCAGTGTTCTCCAGGCTTCCACCAGCTCTTCTCTCCTGGATCCCTCTGGCAACCTGTGCTTCTCTGTGCACTACACCCTCTGTACCCAACTTCAGAGGTGTACTGCACTCAGCCACAAGGGGAGTCCTCTCGGAATCTCGGCCTCCAAACCAGGTACGTGACAGCCTGCAAGAGTAATTAGAGCTTCAACGTTTCTATATAGAGCATCTTTGAAAGATGGAACATCTTCAGTAGGTACAGTGAGATTTTTGTTTAGGACAGAAGTCGCAGGACCTTTGATGACGCCCTGGAGGAGGGGCAAAATGCGTTGATGCTCTTCCGGTTCACGTTAACCATTGACGCAATTTCCGCCTTCGTGGAACACACGCCATACAGCGGCGAACTCAGATGTTTTCACTGATGCCTGTTTTTGCCAGATATCCTGTAAGTGGCACCTAGATTGCGCTCTACAATTTATTTTAGCAGTATTTCACAATGAGCTTTTTCTTTATTTCCCCATCGATGGAGTGTGGCGTATCCTTTCTGTTATAAAGTACCCTCTTGGAAGAGGTTTTCTGAGGAACCATCCTAAAGATCCCCAGATCAATAGATCATGGCTTTTTTGACCCCAGACTGCGAAGCGGAGGGTCCATTGTTTCTGGTGAGTGGGGTCATCGAAGGGGGGGTGTGGCTCCTCACACTTTGCAAGTTTGGAGCACCATCGCACCTTTTTCCATTATTACCGTATTTTTTTTGTGCTGAAAAAGCCCCCCTCGGCTTATACTCGGCTCGGCTTATACTCGAGTCTCCGTGATCTGTATACCTGATCAGCCCCTGTGTCATGCAGTCAGACCGCGGCTGTCCAGTGTAACAAAGCCCCACCTCCTCCTCATCCGTGATAGGCGGAACACGGACTCACTGCTGGGAAACTGAGTGTTCTGTCTATCACGGACGAGGATGAGGCGGGGCTTTGTTACACTGGACGGCCGCCGACTGACTGCATGACACAGAGATCAGGTATGCAGATGGTCACAGTGAGGCGTGCAGATGGGCACAGTGAGGCGTGCAGATGGGCACAGTGTGGCTGCAGATGGGCATTTTTGACCCTCTTTTCCACTTACAGTAGCTGCTGCATTTCCTACCCTAGGCTTATACTCGAGTTAATAATAATAATCGAGGTATATAAGCACTTTACAGATTTATTGTATTGAATAATATATGCTGCCAGCGCTATTTCATATTTTCTATCACTTTTGAGGTTACAGCACCTTTGCACAGCGGCTGCAGTTCTGTGTTTATATTTATTTTGTATTTATTTAGTACCTTGGCGAGAGTTTTTGAATAGTTTTAAAAATGACACTGAGCATCAATGTGTCACTCTCTCACCACATCTCAGCTCACTCACTGTAGTCAGTCAGGATCCCAGAGAGCAGCGAGTCACAGCATGCCATGGGCAGGGGCCATTTTAAATTATTTAAAATAGGACAGAGTCAGCACTGCAGGGGCCACATTCTCTCCCCAGGGGCCATTTCACTTGGGGGGGGGGGGTCTTAGCAGAGCACCACCTCCCTGAAATGAGTTTTTGAAGGTTGGGATGTCTGCATTGGGGATTGCACTAAAATTAATTTAAATGTATTTTTCTCCTGAAATTTTTGCTTTTGATTAAACAACTGCGCAAATATCATGTGAGGTAAAAAAAAAAAAAAAAATGCAACAACCGCCACCTCATTCTCCAGGGCCTTTGCTCTCTGGAAATATATCATGTTTGGACGTTCTAAGTCATTTTCTAGGACAAAAGGCAGATTTTAAAATGGAAGTGACAAATGACAAAATATCTCCAGTAGGCAAGCAGTTAAAAATTGTTGATAGGAAAAGATTAAAGGACTAATCCTGAGAGGAAAGGAGCGCTCATTGCACAGCTGTCGCTGGAAGCCTACAGCCTAGTGCTATCATTATCCCTGTATATACAGTCAGTGCTGAGGGCACGTTACACCCCAGGAATGTTCCCCCCACACAGCCCTATGAACAGTCCGCTCACACATGCCCCCCTTCATGTCTCCGCACTCAGCCTAACACCCGAAGTGACGGTAGACACTGGCGCATGCGCTTCAGCCCCCGCTCTGCAGTCAATGCAGCTACGGCCGAAGTGGGCGGGATTGATTGTGGAGAAATAAAAAAAAAAGCTTTAAGCTTGTGGGCGTCTCAAAGAACGAGTCAGTGGCCCCGCCTACAGATGTTTGTTTTTTTCCTTATAAGGGGCGGGACAGTCACCCAAGCCGCGCGTTTATAGGTTGTGTAGGCGGGGCTTGATAAAGAGATACTTTCTAAGAGTTTGGGGGCGTGGTTTAGATTCAAGCTGGTTGGCCGCGGAGTGGGCGGGTTTTTTACGCAATGCGGGGCGTGTAAATAGTAGAGTAATAGATGGGAGAAGCGTGAATGGGTGGGATTTGTTGGATGAATGGGCGGGACGTGAGGCTAGCGGCTGAGGGGGCGGCGCGGTGCTCGGGAGCTGGACGCATTTTGGAGCCGGGGGAGAGTGGAGAGCGGAGGACAGGTGAGCTGGGCAGCCGTGCATGGGGCGCCTATGTCGGGGGGGAAGCTGTCATCACATGGAGGTCACAGCCGGTATACTTGTCAGTCAGCTGCAGTACTTAGAGCGCTGTGTGTGTGTTCAGCCACACAACTTATCCATCCTCTGATCATCATTCTTCTAATTGGCTCCGGTCACCCCTATGGGAGGGATATGTATGGAGGAGTTACATTGTGCCCTATGGTGGGCTCTCCTCTTCTAATCTATACGATCCAACCTTTCTGGTGTCTGCAGTTGTAGTATCACCCTCCTCTGTATGATGTCCTCACTTCTGTGTCATCTCATCATCACAGGGACCTATAGATCTCCTCTGTGTAATAACCCCTATAGGGGCTCCTTGGCTCCCACATCACATTGACCTATAGATCTCCTCTGTATAATAACCCATATAGGGGCCCCTTGGCTCCCACATCACAGGGACCTATAGATCGCCTCTATAATAACCCCTACAGGGGCCCCAGCTCCCACATCACAGGGACCCATAGAACTCCTCTGTAATCTCTAGGGGCCCCAGCTCCCACATCACAGGGACCTATAGATTGCCTCTGTATAATAACCCCTACAGGGGCCCCAGCTCCCACATCACAGGGACCCATAGAACTCCCCTGTATAATCTCTATAGGGGCCCCAGCTCCCAAATCACAGGGACCTATAGATCTCTGTATAATAACCCCTATAGGGGCCCACTGGCTCCCACATCACAGGGACCTATAAATCGCCTCTGTATATTAACCCCTGTAGGGGCCCCAGCTCCCACATCACAGGGACCTATAGAACTCCTCTGTATAATAACCGCTATAGGGGCCCCAGCTCCCACATCACAGGGACCTATAGAACTCCTCTTTATAATAACCTCTATAGGGGCCCCAGCTCCCAAATCACAAGGACCTATAGAACTCCTCTGTATAATAACCTCTCTAGGGGCCCAGCTCCCACATCACAAGGACCTATAGAACTCCTCTGTATAATAACCTCTATTGGGGCCCCAGCTCCCACATCCGAGACCCGTAGAACTCCTCTTTATAATAACCTCTATAGGGGCCCAAGCTCTCACATCACAGGGACCTATAGAACTCTTCTGTATAATGACCCCTATAGGGGCCCCAGCTCCCACATCACGGGGACCTACAGAATTCCTGTATTATAACCCCTATAGGGACCCCAATTCACAGGGACCCATAGAACTCCTCTTTATAATAACCTCTATAGGGGCCCAAGCTCTCACATCACAGGGACCTATAGAACACTTCTGTATAATGACCTCTAAAGGGGTCCCAGCTCCCACATCACAGGGAACTATAGAACGCTTCTGTATAATGACCCCTATAGGGGTCCCAGCTACCACATCACAGGGACCCATATAACTCCTGTATTATAACTCCTATAGGGACCCCAATTCACAGGGACCCATAGAACTCCTCTGTATAATAACCACTATAGGGTCCCCAGCTCTTCTATAGGATCTTGCCTTCCTTATATGTCTGCACTCACCACACCACAGGGACCTATAGAACTCCTCTGTATAATAACCCCTATAGGGGCCCCAGTTCTTCTATAGGAACAATTGGAGGGTGGTGCTGTAACTCCTCTGTATATGATTTATTATAGTTGATCATGTTGTACTGTCGCACCAGTCCTTGTCCTTGCATGTAGACAAGGGCCAATAAACCTACCAGCATATCTTTTGCAGTGTAGGTGCAAACTCCATGCGATAAGGGTCTGCCCTTGCCAAATGCGCTGCGCGGAACCATGCGTTTTCCCACATGCTGCCCTCTGCAGATGTGTGCAGGTATTAATTCGTCATGGCACCCCCATGCATCTGGCGTTCACGGACACCAAAATGCACGGCACCATGCGGTTTGGTGTGGCAGGATTTTGAAATTTGTGCCCTGCCGTGCTTTTTCCACTTTTAGCAGCCCAATGGAATTCATTTGCTGGCGAAAATGTGCAAAAACGTATACGCTCAAATGCACCAAGAGGGTGTGAACCAGCCCTTAGTGCTCAGGTGGGATTTGAACGGAGGATGCCTGTGCTACAAAGCAGGCATGTCAACCCCTAAATTACTACCGTGTTTCCCCGAAAATAAGGCCTACCCCGAAAATAGGACCTAGCATTATTTTCCAGGAGGGCTGCAATATAAGCCCTACCTCGAAAATAAACCCTAGTTTAAAATCCTATATTCCACTCTATTGCAGTAGAATATAATGTTTAATGTGTGAGTTTCTGTAATATAAATGCGGGGAAGAGAGCTCCGGCAGGTCAGAGAGGCGCTATAACGAAGGTATTTGGCACAATTATATTACAGAAACACACACATTTATATAATACTGTAATAAAGTGGATTATAGGTGTAGCGGGTACTTACTTTCCTGCAGTAAGTTTAGAATTTTTCGGTGACACCAGTGGTGTGTCTCCGGCGGTCCACTGGGTGGCGCTGTCACTATGGGTCGACGGACGGATACCACTATGTGCTGAGCTTACTTTTGTCCTCTCTGGGCAGCGGTATGGTGGGGCGGGGAACCCGCCGTGCTTGCTGGGAGAGGGGATAAAAGGGCCGGCCATCTTGGTCATGGGGTGGTTGGTCCCTGGCACCTTTAGCCTGCGGACGGAGTTCGTGTTTGTCCTCTAGGCGGACTAGGCCTAGAGGACCACCGGAGATCGTGTTCCATCCCTGGCACCTTTAGCCTGGGGTGAGGTACTCGGACGGCGGTCCGGAGCTCAGTGCCCAACACTGAGTTCCACGAGGGAAGGATCCTTAGGTACTCCGGAGTTGGATGCCTGAATCCGAGGTGGGCGTAATGGACCGGGAAGAGCTCCTCATCTGAAGACTCGGTGCAGCATACTGCCGGTGACGGGTGAGTCTCTTGTCGGAGACCGTCCAGAAGGTGAATTTCCCTCGTGCGGAGACCATAACCCACTCTTTGGAGGAGAGTGGAGGATCGAACTTGTGTCTGGGCCTATTCGTACACACACCTCCTTTTCTGTTCTATAGCCAAGGGAGTCCATGTTATGTTCTAAATAAAGGAGTGTTGGACTTTAACGGTGTGTGGCTCAAGTTCCTGGCAGACGAGGTTCTCGGAGACTTTTGGAGGGAGGATCCGATGCACAACACAGGCCCGAAGGTAAAGGAAGGCATTGCCGATACCACTTATACATCTGTGGTGGAAGCCAGGCGTAGCGCACCCTCTCCCTCCCCTATCATACCCCTAGACCAGAGACCTTGCGAGCAGAACTTTAATAGAGGGGACGGGGAGAGGGGAGGAACTGCCCGCTACATAGGATTTTACAAGCATTCTAACTCAGTTCACACTGGGGATTCCTGTCAGGCAGGGGGAGAGAAAACGGCACATTACATGGTAAGACCTACCTCGAGAATAAGCCCTACTGTGTCTTTTGTTGACAAAATTAATATAAGACCTGGGCTTATTTTCGGGAAAACACGGTATGCTACCCACTTAGTATGTCCTATAGTGTCCTCAGCTCTTATGTCTGGTTATATAGGATCTAACCTTCCTGAGCAGTCTGTAGGGGTGATGTTATGACTCCTAACCCTCTTGTGTAGAATTACAACTGTAAAACACTGCACAAACCGCTGGCACTATAAAAAATCCTGTACGATGATGATAAAAAAAAAAAAAAAAATTGTATAATACAACCGTTCTCAACCAGGGTTCTGTGAAATCCTGGGGTTCCTCCATAAGGGTGCTAGGGGTTCCTTGAGCAGTAGCTGATTTGACTGTTCATCTGATGGTATTTGTAATTTCTCCCCTGTCCAGCAATAAAAGGAGATGTTTTTCCTATGACCACCAATCTAAGGAGGCGTTTTTCTCCAATGACCTCTAATGTGAGGCGGCGTCTCTCCTGTGACCTCTAATGTGAGGCGGCGTCTCTCCAGTGACCTCTAATGTGAGGCGGTGTCTCTCCAGTGACCTCTAATGTGAGGCGGTGTCTCTCCAGTGACCTCTGTGAGGCGGCGTCTCTCCAGTGACCACTAATTAATGGAGGCATTTCTCCAACGACCTTCAACAAAAAGAGGTGTTTCTCTACTGGGGGCCTAAGGGGACGTTTCTCTACTGACTATATATTTTGGGTGTCAAATACTCTAGGTATGCCACTATTCTTTTAATTTATTAACTTATTGATCATTGTAATGTACTATGAACTGTAGACATATCAGAGGCTCCCTGAGACTTGAACGCTCTTTTCTTTTTCAAATATTTTATTGTAGATAATAATACATATTTTATACATACATTTTTTTGTATAATGGTGATATATCGTATATTACGTTTTTAATTCTGGAATAAAATAAGATGAACATAAGACATCTAAGGGCTTCTCCAAATTTTCACAAAAATTTAGCAAAAGTAACATCAGATTTTTCAATAAGCATGGATTAAAAGTTTGGGGCAAATAAAAGGTAACATAAGCGGTGTTCATATTGTTGTTAAATTATATATTTCTAACAGGGGCTACTTGAACACTCTCTCAGGTTTTCCTCAGGAGTAAGGCCTTTTTTAAACCGGTGGCTGTTTACATGCATTGTCATGGCACAAAGCATCATAGCCAAATTTAATATGGCATGTAGAGCCGACCGGTGGCACAGTCAAACGCTTGGCTCTCGGTTGTATTAGTTCCATATTAATTGTAGGATCACCTCCTGAATGCCTGACAGCAGCTGTTTAGCCAAACTCTGAAAAGCAGTCCACTGTGGATCACTTTTCAAAGAACAGGCTGGTGTGGACCTAACCTAAAAGGTTGAGAATGGCTGGTATATTATATTCTGTGATCTCTTATGCAGGATCTTGCCCTCCTGACACGTCTGCCAACCCTGTATCTTGATAATGTGTTTTTAGCTCTTGTATCTTCCCTTTTTATATCATTTAACCTTTGACATATCTGCCGTTTATAACATCATACCACATTAACATTGTAGCACTGCTCATTTTCTGTGATATACAGTGGCAATAAAAAGCATGTGACCCCCTTGGAATTAAAGGGGTTGTAAAGGTTAGATTTTTTTTTTTTTTTTTTTAAATAACAAACATATCATACTTACCTCCACTGTGCAGTTAGTTTTGCACAGAGTGGCCCGGATCCTCCTTTTCTGGGGTCCCTCGGCTGCTCTCTCGGCTCCTCCCCGCTTCCGATAACCCCCTCTGGGAAGCGCGCTCCCGAGTCCTGCATTCGGCGTCCATAGCCACCAATTGCAGGACTCTGCCCCGGCGCCCGCGTCATTGGATTTGATTGACAGCAGCGCGAGCCAATGGCTGCGCTACTATCAATCCAATGAAGAGCCGAGAAGCCCGGGAAACGATCGAGCGCATTCGACTCAGGACTTTCCAAGGCTCAGGTAAGTAAAACGGGGGGCTGGGGGGGCGGTTATCGTCATAGGATGCATTAAGGTGAAAAAACATTAACCTTTACAACTCCTTTAACTGGTGTTATGCAGTAATTTGCCATAAAATGGGATCCTAATCGAAGTCATAACAATAGATAAACACAATGTGCTTAAGCTGATAAAACACAAACAATTCTAATTTCTTTTTTTTTTATTGAACACACAAACATTCACAATACTGTAGGAAAAAGTAAGTGAACCTGTAGGCTAATTGGAATCAGTAATTCGCACACCTGAAGTCCAGTTAAAAAAAATAATGTTGAGGTGTAGTTTATAGCTACTGTGATAAGACACTAAATTTTTTTAAGATTGCTGTTCAAAGGAAGCATCAGTTGATGAGAACCATGCCTTTCAAAAAGGAGCTCTTTGAAGACCTACGATTAAGAGTAGTTGATCTGCATAGAACTGGAAAGGGATACAAAGTGTTTCGAGATCCATCAGTCGATATTTAGACAAATTGTATAAATGGAGACCGTTTAGTACTGTGGTAACACTTGTAAAAAGTGGGTGCCCAGCCAAGATGACTCCCAAGGCACAACGTAGAATCCTCAAATGAGGCAAATAAGAACCCACTAGTAACAGCTAAAGGCTTGAAGACCTCATTGGAACTGGCAAACATCTCTGTTCATGAGTCTATCATACATACGTTTTTGAACAGGCAGGGTTTCCATGGTAGAACACGAGAGGAAGCCGCTGCTCTCCAAAAACCTGCAACACTACTGGGAAAATGTTTTGGGGTCTGTTGAAACAAAGTTGAATTGTTTGGGCAGAATATTCAGCACTATGTATGGTGCAAAATAGCCACAGCTTACCAACATCTCCCAACGGTGGAAGGAACATCATGATTTGGGCTTGCTTCGCTGCCTTAGTCTGGACCACTTGCCATCATCGAGGGGAAAATAAATTTTCAAGTTTACCAAATTTCAACAGGATAATGGCAGGATGGCTGAACTAAAGCTTAGAAGTTGGGTGATGCAGCAAGACAATGACTCCAAGCTTCAAAGTACATTCACAACAGACTAGTTTCAGAAAAATAAAATGGGCCTTTTGGGTGGCCCAGTCAAAGACGGGACCTTAACCTTATTGAGGTTCTGTGGAATGATCTTGAGAGCTGATCACACCAAACCTCCTACAAATGTGTCTGAGCTGACTTAGTTTTGTAAAGAAGAATGGTCAAAAATTCCTCCCGAATGTTGTGCAGGTCTGATGCAGAGCTACCTAAAGCGGTTGATTAATGTCATTGCTGACAAACGAAGTTTGAACAGCTGTTCACTCCAATGGTTCACTTTCTCCAGCACTGTGAATGTTTAATTGGTGTGTTCAATACAGACAAGAGAAATTACAATTGTTTGTGTTACCAGCTTCAGCCGATTGTTTTGTTTGTTAAACCCTCCCCCAAAATACAGATCCTGGTCCTTTTTAGAGTGCTTTCACACTATCAGCGCCCGGGCGTCGGCGGTAAAACGCCGCTATTTTCAGCGGCGCTTTACCATCATTTTTTGGCCGCTAGCGGGGTCCTTTTAACCCCTGCTAGCGGCCGAAAAAGGGTTAAAAGTGCCGATACAGCAGCGCTTTGCCAGCGGTTCGGCGTCGCTGCCCATTGATTTCCATGGGCAGGAGTGGTATATTCACCGCTCCTAATGCACTGCAAAGAAGCTGCTGGCAGGACTTTTTCCGACGCCCTGCCAGCGCACCTCTCCAGTGTGAAAGCCCTCTGGCTTTCACACTGGAGTGAATGGAGCGGCGCTTTGCATGCACTATTTTAAGTGCTATAGCACCTGCAAAGCGCCTCGGTGTGAAAGGGGTCTTAAAGCAGATTAAACAGCACAGTGCTTGTGCTGTGTAATCTGCCCCTCTCTAAATTCCCCAAAAAACCTGCCTGATTTTGCAACTTCCTGTATCCCCCTCTCTGTGCTGAGCCGTGGTCAACGTACGTCACTTCGTCATCCGCAGCCCTGCTCTCAGCTCTCCTCTCTCCACCTCACCCCCTCCTCCCTGCCTGTCAGCTCTGTGTCTCTGTCTTGGCCCCCACCCCCGCCGCTATTAATATAAATACAATTTTATATATGGTCATCCCCCCCCCCCCTTATAGTTGGGCATAACACGCTGTATTAGTCTTTTATAAAAAACAAGGCTTGTAAAAACTGATTTTAGTGCAATCTTGTACCCGGCTTTACCATAGATGAGGATCAGATTTCATGGCAAATTACTGCAGAAAACCAGTTAGGGCCAAGGGGTTCATATACTTTCTTGCCACTGTAGGCAGTAATCGCACGTGTCTGATACAGCCCAGTAATTTTATCATCTTTCTTTGTCGTATCTATCGGTTGCTTGCAGCCTTAGCTCACCTTGTGGCTTTCCTTCTCTGTACTTCTTTCGCCTTCTGTTTTTATAACTGTATTATCTTATCCTTTGTGATAAGGGCCTGAGGCTATTCATGTTATCTTTCTATTCATTTGCATTTATCTCACCTAGATTGTAATTTATTGTTTCAGTCTTTTGTAGTTTTTTATTCTGACACCTCATTACATTTATCTAATGATGCGTGTTACATTGGTACATACCATTTTTAATGCTTGTAGCTGCCTAGACCAGCCATTTTACTCTGTAGGAACCCTAAGGTTTATGTTTAGTTCCCAGGTAACACCTGAAAACAATATCTACAGGGTACAGTACATTAGCATGAGAAGTTGTAGATGTATTAATTTAAAAATGTAAGAAATTTAATTCCCTAATACTTTATTTTTATTGGTTTTCTTTTGGATGGAAAAAAGAATCACCATATAGGAAGGCAAACGGTGTAAATTTTGGGGTCCCCTTACATTAGTCGTCAGTAGAGAAACATTAACACCAGAACTACGTAGGCAATGTCAGGCAGGAAATATGGAAGCCACTGCTTACTCCTTATGGATCCCCCTAATGACACCTGCAGGAACCCCAGGAATTGACAGATTGAGATTTGTTTTCTTCACCACACTTACAGATGCAAAGGAAATGCATCAAATGCAGTCTGATCAAATGGTCTGCATTTAGGGTCGTCAATATTTATTTAAAGTTTTCAAATCGGTATCAGGCAGAAACGTACAGACATTGGTCAGACCTCCCCCCTGTCCCTGCGCGGCGCTCGCTGCAGTTTCTGAAAATCTGCTTGTCCGGATACTATTTAAAGCAGGGGTCCACAACCCCCGGGCCACAAAGGCTGCTCTGTCAGAGGGGCAGCAGAGAGATGACATCATCTCTCACTGCCCGCCTAGCATCACTGCTGTTCCGCCACTACAGCAGGGCCGCGAAGGCTGCTCTTGACAGCTGCTGCCACGGGTTGAGCAAAGAGATATTTGCGTCATCTCTCGCCGCCCGCATGTGGAAGGTTACCCGCTCGGACGCCGCTGGGGAGAGGCTGCCAGAAGTAGTAGAAGTACTGACCTGCTGCATCTGGCTGGCAAGTGACCTGCTGCATCTGGCTGGCAAGTGACCTGCTGCATCTGGCTGGCAAGTGACCTGCTGCATCTGGCTGGCAAGTGACCTGCTGCATCTGGCTGGCAAGTGACCTGCTGCATCTGGCTGGCAAGTGACCTGCTGCATCTGGCTGGCAAGTGACCTGCTGCATCTGGCTGGCAAGTGACCTGCTGCATCTGGCTGGCAAGTGACCTGCTGCATCTGGCTGGCAAGTGACCTGCTGCATCTGGCTGGCAAGTGACCTGCTGCATCTGGC
This sequence comes from Rana muscosa, assembly GCA_029206835.1. Classification (NCBI taxonomy): domain Eukaryota; kingdom Metazoa; phylum Chordata; class Amphibia; order Anura; family Ranidae; genus Rana; species Rana muscosa. The sequence continues at coordinate 272,077,620 of CM055116.1, forward strand.
TGGCAAGTGACCTGCTGCATCTGGCTGGCAAGTGACCTGCTGCATCTGGCTGGCAAGTGACCTGCTGCATCTGGCTGGCAAGTGACCTGCTGCATCTGGCTGGCAAGTGACCTGCTGCATCTGGCTGGCAAGTGACATACTTTTATATATTTATGCAATTTTTCTATGATTTGGGAAGCAATTTTAAGAGAAGTAAAGTAATAAAAAAATTTTTTTCCCCCAATCATACTTGCCTCGGTGGATGCATCATTGGTTTCCTGGCGCCTCTGCACTGAGAACCGAGTGGTCGAACACCACCAATCACTGGGTTTTCAAAGCTCCGTGAGCAGCAGACTGTCAGTCACAGCTCTCTGCTCTTTTTCCTCCTCGCTCACTGGAGCGCTGAGCTGGGGAGATGGGCGGAGCGGCCATCTCGGGCTCTCAGTGGCTCGCTGATACAGGTGTCAGTCCAGGCACCTGGCGGATCCAGACTTTGTCGTTGGGATGATGCGGTGCCTGCAGTGACATTGGTGATGTCAGCAGAATGAATTGCACTCCTGTGATCCATAGGAGAAGTACAGCCAAATTTAGCTTTGGCTGTAGTTCTCCTCCTTAGAGCGCATTCACACAAGGGCGACTTTGGATCCGACCTTGAAGTCGCCTCAAGTTGCGCTGTATGTGAAAATCAATGTAAGTGAATGAGAGCCGTCTTAATGCACACTACTGAAGTCGCTCCGACTTCAAAAAAGGTTCCTGTACTACTTCAATCCAACGTCTAGGTGACTTGTAGGCAACTTGTACCCATAGATTTCAATGGAAGTTGCCTCTAAGTCGGATCCCCTGTCTTAACTGAAGCAACTTTCCAGGAAGTAAAAATAGTTTTCCAGGCAAACCCCTCCCACAGAGCTGATTATTGTTTGGTCACTGGAAAGTAGCCTCTCCTGGAGGCAACTTGAAGTTGCCTTGTAAGTTGCCTGGAGTCGCGCTGTGATTCATGCTCAAGTCATGTCCAAATTGCCTCCCAAAGTCACGCTGGAAGTCGTGTTGCCCCTGTGTGAACCGGCTCTTATGCTTATTATTTTTCTTTCAAAGTATTTTATTTTCAAGAAATAAAAAAAAAACCATCATACATACATTAGGTAACGTACAAGAAATTAAAATACAAATCAGTATTGACCAATGTCTTCCCGGAGAAAAACTAGAGAAGGATAATTAGCAAACCAATTACTGATATATTACAGAAGATGAAAGAAAAAGAAGTGATATGTATGTAATAATTTGATTAGTATATCTTAAAAAAGAGCATAACCCAAAATCTACATCGAGAGGCCTCAGTGGAAATGTCCCCTGGAGGGATGGAAGCCCCTGCCCCTCCGAGGCACCCCAAAAGGGATCATGCTGTGCCCGAAGGGAGGACTCCCAATCTCCCTCAAGGACTCAAATAAAGACTCATTGCCTCTTCTTGAGAAGAATGAATAAATAAATTAAAAGATAAAATAATGTATATAATAGAACTTCTATGATACATCTCCAAAGTTATTCTATATTGGTTTAACAATGAAAGGGTATTATCCCGTACAAAGGATCCAATAACACTTCTCCGGGAAGTCTCGATAAATAAATAATAATAAAAAATAAATAAAGAAGGGGGGAAAAAAAGAAAAAGAGAAGGAAAAAGAGGTTAGAGAGAAGGAAGAGCAGGAAAGAGAGGAAGGAAAGTAGTAGAAAGTAAGTAAATGCCTAGTTTGATAAGATTAGGGCTAAGTATAATGGAAAAAGGACCTAATAAATTGGAACTCCAACATAGTTAGCCCATGGATCCCATATTTTACCATACTTCACGGTGGTGTTATTAAGAATACTGGCCAGTTTTTCATGAGTCATTATCCAAGACACTTTTCGAATAACATCAGAAAGGAAAGGTCTAGGTTTTTTCCAAGCCTTGGCGACTGTAATTTTAGCCCCTGTGAGTATAAAATGAATAAGAATTTGAGAAAATTTAGGAATATTGGGGATACGGGCATTTAGCAGAGCAACGCACGGGGACCTGGGAACCTGGTATTCAGTAACCTTGGAGATCAAAATAAAAACTTTTTTCCAAAATGAACGAATCCTCGGGCATTCCCACCATATATGGGCCATTGATACAGAAAGTCGGCATCCTCTAAAGCAGAGAGGATCCAAGGTAGGGTATATGGCGGCTAATTTAGTGGGGGTGCTTATTATTTTTCAAGCAATTTATTGTTTACTTTTAATGTTTAAAATTTTAATAAACATGTTCAGTTTGTACCATATTTGTGTAGAAATTGTTGGTTGCTTTCACACTGAGGCGCTATAGTGCTAAAAATAGCACCTGCAAAGCGCCCTGAAAGAGCATCTCCTTTCACTCCAATGTGAAAGCTCGAGGTCTTTCACACTGGAGCGGTGCGCTGGCAGGACGGTAAAAAAAAGTCCTGCTAGCCGCATCTTTGAAGCGCTGTAGGAGTGGTGTATACACCGCTCCTAAAGCGCCCCTACCCATTGAAATCAATGGTCAGTGGCGCTTTGCGCGCAGTTTTAACCCTTTTTTGGCCACTAGCGGGGTTAAGAGCACCGCAAAAAGGACGGTAAATTGCTGCTAAAAATAGCCTGGCGCTGCTCAGTGTGAAAGCAACCTAAATGTACAGAATATCGACACCTGAAAGGCGGCGATAACCTGAAAAAAAAAATATTGGTCTATCCCTAGTCTGCCTGCTTGTCTCAATGTTGGTGCCTTAGGTCTAGTTACATGGGAGGCCAGAGGGTGGTAAAATCAGGAATTTTGAGTCATATGACGTCGTCCCAGAGCGAGGGCTGCGCCGCCATTCTGTCTTTTGACGGTTGGGCGGCAAGTGGTTAAAAACTGCACCTCAAATGCTGCAGAAGCGCAGAAAAAATGCACCATTCACACATTGGCAGTTTTGACGCAAACCAGTGTGACAATGCCCTTAAGAAAATTTTAGCGTGCACCATTGGTTTTTTTTTTTTGTTCATGCAGTCGCTCTCGGCTGTCAAAAGCACTCTACGAACGGATAATCAACAGATCATTCCTCTTATGGAAATTTTCATCTGATTTTCTTATGTGTACTGGTCATTCTTTCCATTCATTTGTTTCACCGAAAGAACTTCCTAAATAAATGTGATCCTAAACTTTGCAGCTGCAGAGAAAACTGTCTGAGGTGTTTGCATCTCATTGGCAGGTCCCCTGATATGCAGTAGATTTGGCCATCAGAGTGATGGGGAAAACCTGACAAAGTCATATACATGTGCCAGCACTTAACAAGATGTCCTTCAATAAATCAAATCACCCAATACTGACTGCTTGATGGCAAAATGGAGGCCCTGCCATGTAGAAAATCCACCTGTAAAGAAGAGATTGAGTACTTTGTGTCAAGAAGACCTAGAAAGAAAGACGGGACAAAGTGCTAACCTTGTCACTTGGAGGACAGTAACCACTTAGACAATGTTTGGTGAAAAGTCTTCTGTAAGCAGTAATGTCAGGTTAAAGAAGTTGCAAATGATTTATCAAACTATTTATTACCAACCATAAATGGTATGCTGGCCGGATTGCTGATTTACCTGCTTTGCCGCACGTTGTCACTTTAAGGTGGTTGTCAGTGTAAAAGGGCATAATTAATTAAGCAAAGTCCATGACGGGTGATCTTTATTGTGATGAACATTCATAATTATTAAGCTTTTTATGTTTGTATGCATTTCTTGTGCCTTAGAATGTATATTGTAGTCTGCGCTGTCTCCACCCAAACAACCATAAACTACTCAGTCAATGTGTGCTCTCATCTCCTGAATTTCATTATAATAATCCGGTCCTTAAAACATGTCTTTGCATGTGGGAGGAAAACCAGTCCGGTAGCTCACCCAGTCCATGCTCGGCAGGAAACACTGGGAGATGTTGAATTTCGCAGCCAGGCATGTTCATTTTTACTTGTCGGTTCTTTATTTGCATCACACAGAAGTGAATGGATTCATTCAAAATGAACACGCTTGTGTGTTTTTTTTTTTTTTTTTTTTTTTTTTTTTTTTTTGCTTTGGCATGCCTACTTTTTTTTTAATCAAGGCCGGTGTCTTGTCGAGCTGGTTCCCCTATCGATATGGTTCCCCCCTTCACTGCGCAGGCGCTGCCGAACAGCTGTTAAAGCTCTGAGATTTCCGTCGGCTCGGCCTGCGCAGTCAAGAAGAACCAGATCGATGGGAGGAACCATATGTTCGGCAGCTGTGGACGCGCTCGCCCCCCATGCTTCATTACACACGCCGCTTTATTATTCACACCGCTCTATACAGCAAGGGGCGGATCAGATGTCATATTGAGCAGTGCGATTTGTTTGTTTATACACGCGCTCTATACAGCAAGGGATGCATTTAAACCTATTAGTAATGGATCTGTTAAACAGCGGATATCAGCCCCTTGCTGTATAGAGCGGCGTGTATAAACAAATCGCACTGCTCAATATCACATCTGATCCGCCCCTTGCCACCCCTTGCTGTGTACAGCGGCGTGAATAATAAAGCGGCGTGTGTAACTAAGCAACCAGAGCGAGAGCGTCTGCAGCTGCCGAACAGCTGTTAAACCTCCTGACTTTTCCGTCGCCTTTGATTGCGCCTGCGCAGTCAAGAAGGGAACCATATGGATGGGAGGAACCAGATCGTCAGAACACCGACAATACACAGAGCAAATTTATTTCCTGCAATCACGGGTAGTGATAGTGTTGATGAGGGAATCCCTCCTGCTGAGCCATTGTCTTCTCCCGGTGGGGGGGCATCTTACCAGGAGAAGACCATAATTATTGCTAGTTGCTAGAACAATAATTGCAGGTAAAACCTGGCAGGCTGGTTGTACCCAAGTTGATTGATTAACTTGGTGCATTCAGCCTGCCCATACACGGGTCAAATCTTGTCCGGTTCCTACTGAACCTAGCCGAGATTCGAACCATGTATGGCCAGTCTTCCATTTTAAGACCTTTATTCACATGGACATACTGTAGTCTACATCTGCGCATTCCCATGCAGGCAGTCTGATCATTTCAACTGGGACGCAGTGGCTGTTCCCAGTTTGAAAGCCACGTGGGTGTGGAAGCGCAGCCCTGAATGCCACACACTCTCAACTCTCAAACTGGGAGCAGCAGCTGTGTCCGTGCAGTCTGCATCCTAATAGACATGAAAGGGAATGTGCTTTTGCCTGTTTTTTTAATTGGCTGACATTTGGGGTGTCCAAATTCGGTAGATCTGTACCTATTCAGGATAGATGAGAATCCCTTAAAAAAAAAAAAAAAAAAAAATTATTCAAAGAGGAACTGCAGTCTGCTCACATAATTTGTAATAAAGACATCTTTGCCATTCTGAAGCTACTCTTCCCGTATTTTATAAATACTGTGATTCTGTACTTGCCAAATATGCTGCAGAAATCTCTTCACTGAGTCTGGCTGCAATCATTTTAACCCTGACCTGACAAACAGGAAGTGGGCTGTATAAGGTATTTACTGGCAAAAAAAAATGTTTTACTATCCAAAGTTAAAACGACAAGGACAGAAGATTTAATAGATGCAAAGTTGAAAAAATGCCTAAAGTTCCACTTTACATCTTCTTCTTCTTTTTAATCAACTTTATTTTAATAAAATGCATTTGGAGTAAAAATCTATCTAAATTTTTTTTTTTCTTTTTAAAGATGCATTAAAACCGTATAAGCCGAGTTTTTCAACACTTTTTTTTTTTTTTTTTTTCTTCAAAGCCGGGCACCCCTTCCATAGACTCCCATGTTAAAAGTCAGTTTAGTCACACAGCGCTGGAGATCAGGTAGGGAGATTGGGAACAGTGAGGCATGCAGATGGACACCCTAGGCTTATACTCGAGTCAATACGTTTTCCCATTTTTATTTTTATTTGTGGTGAAATTAGGTGGGTCGGCTTATACTCGAGTATATACAGTAACTTAGTTTATTCAGCATGAAATGGAGCTTAGTTATGTACCATGAGTGAAAAAAGTTTTTTTTCATTCATATTCTCAGAAATATGGCCAAGAAATCAAACTCTGCCAGGGTATGTAAACTTATGAGCACAACGAGAGAGAGATTTTCGGGCTAGTACAGATGGCGCCTTTCAATGCCTACAAATTACCACATACATGGTAGAATATATAGCTCATCATCAATCTATTAAACAATCTGGTATCGCTTTAATTAGTAAATCATTATATGAAACCCTTTTATAAATACATAGTACAATTCTTGGAACAAAATGATCAGGTGTGTCAATGTTCCCACACCACAAAGGGTATGTCTGTCAGTAACCTATGTAGAGAAACAAATGAAAAATAGTAAAAATAAAATGAATGATCAAAATAAATAAAGGCTGTACAATAACTTATGGTATATGAACCTGTACAATGATGTACATACACATTCAATTCATATCTGCCATATCACAAAGAAAATAAGGAATAAAATGTAGTAATATATGATCCTAAACATGTAAAAAAAAAAGTATGCTAATTTTAAAGAAATAAGTACAAGTCAAAATCAGAATTTAACCCCCTAGGTTGTAGGATATCAAGCCGATTGTATCCCATTGACCTCTTTTTCTCAATTCCTGTTCTCCATTTCCTCCTCGTCTGTTTTTGGATACACAATCAATCAAAGTTGTGATACTGTATGCCCTTTTTCCATAAAATGTCTAGCTAGTGGTAGTTTTGTACAACTTATCCCCGATGGAATTATTTGTGTCTCAATATTTTGACTTTGTGTGTGGTCTCCCCCACATAAAGGAGGCCACAGAGGCATTTGATGATGTATATTACATGGGAGGATTGGCAGGTATAGTGATCTTTTTATTAAAATGTCGTAACCTTTATGGGGGTGAGAGAAACTCTTACCCTTAATCATACTTGTACGTTGTATTAGAGCTGCACAATTAATCGTTAAATCGTGATCTCGATTCAACCCCCCCCTCACAATCTCTATTGCAGAGTTTCCCGATTCTTTCATGTAACAAGTGTAGAAACTTCTCTGCTCACTCAGCTGTCAAAAGAAAAAAAACGGGCAATCTGACAAATTTTCTGTGCTAGTAGATAGCTAGAAACATTGTAACTCTTCCTTCCTTCTTATATAAAAGGGATAAACTTCTGTGTAGGAAGTTTAACCACTTAAAGTGGTTGTAAACCCACTTTTCAAAAATAACACCTGGAACAAAAAAGGCATAATGAGCTAGTATGCTATGCATACTAGCTCATTATGTGGCACTTGCCTCAGATCGAAGCACGCCATGTCCCCCCTCCGGCCGCCTTCCGTGTATCGCCGCTCCGGCGCTGTGATTGGCCTGAGCGGCGATGACATCACACGCATGCGCGCGGTGCCGACATGCTCCCATTCAGAAAACTGGCATGATCCCACTCATGAAGCTGGCCCGCTAGTGCGCCTGCGCCGTTGTCTACGGTGCGCATCGGTGCAGTGTAGGTTAAGGAGATATTTCTTGCACCTACAGGTAAGCCTTAATCCTAGGCTTTACCTGTAGGTGCAAGTTGTGTGGTTGGGTTTACAACCACTTTAAAGTCCTAAACCTTTTTCTGACACTTGTTTCTTACAAATTACTTGTAACCTCCAAAAATATATAATATTCGCCTCCTCTTTTCGTCCATGGACGGACGCAGCCTTCTCAATCATTGACATATGGGTTATGTTCCTGTTCATAGGAGAGGACTAGGCAGAACATGTTAAAAGTTTAAACACATGTTGCATTAATCAGAGTTGAACAGCCCCGCCCAGGGGGCGGTCCCTCTAGACATAACCCCTGCCCTGCAGTCAGCAGCTCCAGTTTTTATCTGCCTAGCAGAGAAGGACGTGGCTCCCTTTGGGCCCAGAGTCCAGAAGAATTATTATTATTTTTTTTTGGTGATATCTTCTATCAACTGCCGGCTGGATATTATAGATCCTTGTAGTCTTCTCAGTTCCGGCCATCGAGCGTGCCAGTCCTTAGCTTCGCGCTGGTTCTGCCACGACGTACCCCATGGCTCCAGGGGTGGCCAGTGAGCACATGCTCTGGGGTCCACATGTGACTGGGCTGATTGTTGTCTTGCTCAGTGGACCGGGCCGACAGCTACTCCAACTCGGTTTTAGGCCTGTTAGGGACGCACCAGCGAGTCCTCACGGCAAGTACTATTCCTCCTGTCCTCCCTTTCCCTGCTCTGTCAAATTTCCCCTTCCGCTCTAGCAGAGCACGCTGCGAGCGGGGCGTACCGTTGGGGGGGGGCCTCAGGATCCTGGTGGGGGACAGTGGGGTGCCTGGGCTCGCTTGTCTGTGAGGGGTGCTCTGTTCTGGAGAAGTCCCTGTGTTCGGCCTTCTCGTCCACATCGCATTGCTCGGGCGCCATTTTCTTGTATGCCTGCTGTTTTTATATGTAATTTCCCATTGGCAGCCATTTTGCCGTGGCCGCGCTGTGGCGCAGGTTATTGCGGGCAGCCCTTTTCTTGTTGGTGGCCATTTTGGATGGGGTTTTGGCCTCTAGTGCTGGCTTCATGTAAAGCGCGCAGCACAATTCTCAGTTTTCTCCTCACACACGCTGTGCACAGATGGAGGTGGGCAGCGGCGCAGAGCGTTCTCCTTCTGGGTGGGGAGTCCCCTGGGTAACCCCCCCCCCCCCCCCAGTTCAACAAGGAGGGTGGACTTTTCAGTTTTTGTCTGAGAGCCGTCAGTAATGGAGTCAGTGTTGTCGGCGTGCGAGCGCAAGGGGGGTAGAAAGCGCCTCCGCCATCCCCAGGGGAATGCTCTGACTTAGACCCGGGCCTAGCTGCGGCACAGGACCCCGGTTCTGGGTTATCGGAGGATGCGGACCAGGACCTTCTTTGTGAGGAAGACCCTTCATCCGGGTCAGCGCATGACAGGGCACTTGTGGGTGCACTTATCAATGCTGTGAGGGACTCCCTTAAGCTGGCAGGTGCAGCTGAGGCGTCCACGGAGGGGTCAGTCTCTTTTTGGGTCGCACAAATCGACCCGTTCTGTGAAGGTGTTTCCCTATGTGTCCTTCTTTTGATAAATTCATAGATGAGGAATGGGAAAAGCTGCAGAAGTCCTTTGTGGTCCCTCAGCGCCTGGCGGTCAGGTATCCTTTTTTGAGGAGAGCCTTTTGAAAAAATGGGCTTCTCCTCCGGTTGTTGGCCACCCGGTCGCTCTGTTAAATAAAGTAACCACTCTCCCTGTAGAGGGGACCCCTGCATTTAAGGACCATACTGATAGGAGGTCCGAGGCACTGAGCAGGACCATGTTCACCTTCTGCGTTGCGGCCTATTGTGACTGCTACCTTGGTGTCTCAGACGCTCACTGACTGGGCAAAGATTTTGCACCAGACTGTGGAGGAACATCAGCTCCCTCTGGAGTGTATAAGACTGGCCGACTAGTTGGTGCAGGGCCTTGTGTATGTCTGTGATGCCACTCTGGATGCAGCCCCCTTAATCTCCAGGGCCTCTTTATCTGCGGTGGTAATGCGCCGCCTAATTTGGCTAAAATGCTGGTCCGCTGACCAGGCTTCTAAGATGGCCTTGGCAGACTTGCCCTTCAAGGGTGGGAGGCTTTTTGGTACCTCGCTGGATGACCTTATTAAGGATGTCACTGGAGGCAAGAGCACACTTCTTCCTCAGTCTTCTAAGGGGAAGGAGCCGCGCCGTAACTGGGTCCTTCCTTTCCCACGCAGAAGCAGTATTTTCGTCAGTACAGGGTCCGCAGGTAGACCTTCCCAAGCTGAAAAGGGTCTAGCTGGGGGACAGAAGCTTCCCTGGGTGCGCAAGCCCAACAAGCCAGCAAGCAAGCCTGCCACTGCATGAAGTTTTTTTGCCCCCGCCCAACTCATGGGTGGGGGGACGGATTCGCAGGTTCACGGCACGGTGGACCTTCCTGCTCTCCGACCAGTGGGTCTGCGAGGTGGTCACTTCGGGGTACAAGATCGAGTTTCTTTCCTGTCCGCCAAACAGATTCTTTCCCTCAAATCTCCCTCTTCTTCTGGCTCGTCAGTCTGTCCTATTGGGGGCAGTGCAAGATTTGCTAGGGGCTGGAGTGATATTACCTGTACCACTGGAAGAGAGGTTTCAGGGTTTATTCAAATCTGTTTGTGGTCCCAAAGAAGGACGGAGTCCGTCCGATCCTGGACCTCAAAGCCTTAAATGTCTTTGTAAAGGTTCGGAAGTTCCGCACGGAATCCATTCGTTCGGTGGTTGCTGCGCTCCAGCCGGGGGACTTTCTGGCATCCCTGGACATCAAGGATGCATACTTGCATATCCCAATCTGCACAAGACACCAGAGGTTTCTGCGCTTTGCAATCGGCGAAGACCATTATCAGTTTGTGGCTCTTCCCTTTGGCATAGCGTCAGCACCAAGGGTTTTCACCAAGGTGCTCGCCCCGATTCTGGCTTTGCTGAGACACCAAGCCATTGCTATCATGGGCTACTTAGACAATCTTCTAAGAGCAGCTTCTGGCTCGGAACTAGAGGAAGATGTGGCTATCGCCAGTCAGACCCTCCGAGAATTCGGTTGGGTGTTTAAACGTTCAGAAGTCGGTCCTGACACCGCCAGCGTTTTGGAGTACCTAGGGTTGATTCTGGACTCCAAGGAGGCGAGAGTCTTCCTTCCTTCCTTGGGAAAAATTGCAGACTCTCCAGTCTGCGGTGAGGTTGTTGACATCCCGCAAATGGTCTTCTCTCCGCTTTTGCATGCGAGTTCTGGGTCTCATGGTAGCCTCCTTCGAGGCTGTACCGTATGCCCAATTCCGCACTCGAGTCTTGCAGAAGGAGATCCTGTCCAAATGGAACAAATCTCCATTGTCAATGGATCATCAGATTCAGGTCAGTCGCCTGGTCAGGGCTTCTCTGAGTTGGTGGCTGAGATCCCCGGCTCTTCAGTCCAGGAAGTCGTTCCTTCCCTTCCATTGGACTGTGATTACGATGGATGCCAGCCTCACAGGTTGGGGGGGGGGGGAGTCTGGGGAGTCCTGTCGGCCCAGGGTCGCTGGACTCCGGACAAATCTGTCGATCAATGTCCTAGAACTTCGGGCGATCAGACTGTCTCCTTGTGGTCGAGGAGACTACAGGGACGCCCGATCAGGATTCAGTCAGACAACGCCACGGTGGTGGCTTATGTCAACCATCAGGGGGGAACAAGGAGCTTGGCTGCAGTGTCCGAGGCCGGCCGTCTACATTCCGGGCGTAGAAAACTGGCAGGCGGACTATCGGAGTCGCCAGATGCTAGACCAGGGGGAATGGTCCTTGCACCCGGAGGTGGGGCATGCCGGACGTGGATCTCCTGGCCTCCCGACTCAATCGCAAGGTGTTGAGATTCGTGGCCAGGTCCAGAGATCCCTGGGCAGACGCGTCAGATGCGTTGGTGGTCCCGTGGGGCCAGTATCGGCTAATTTATGCCTATCCACCACTGAAGTTGCTTCCTCGTCTGCTCTGCAGAGTGGAGACCGAGGGGATCCCGGTGATTCGAATCGCTCCAGATTGGCCCCGGCGTCCTTGGTACGCCGACATTGTGCGCCTGGTGGTGGACGTACCCTGGTGGTTGCCAATGTGGGAGGACCTTCTGTCTCAAGGTCCCATACTTCATCCTGCATTACAGACGCTGCCTTTTAATGGCATGGCTCTTGAAAGCCAGGTACTAAATGACCGAGGTCTTTCGGATTCGGTCATTTCAACCATGATGAGGGCACAAATCTTCTTCAGGAAGATCTACCATCGTACTTGGAAGGCCTACATCTCTGTGTGAGGAGATGGAGTTGCGTCCACAGCCGAATTCGGTTTCTAGGATCCTGCTGTTTTTAGTGTGGAGTGGATCAGAAACTTGCCTTCAGCACCATTAAGGGTCAGATTTCAGCCTTGGCTGTTTTCTTCCAACGACCTTAGGCGTCCCATTCCCTGGTGGGTACTTTTGTGCAGGGGATTCGACATGTGGCTCCCCCAATTAGACCCTCTTCCTCCATGGGATTTAAATCTGGTGCTCTCGGTTCTTCAGGAACCTCCTTTTGAGAACATCAGAGATTCCTCTCGACACTATCTCAGGTGGCCTTTCTAGTGGCCATTGCATCTTTCAGAAGGGTTTCTGAATTGGCAGCCTTGTCTTGCAAGTCACCATACTTAATCCTACATAAGGATAAGGCCGCAGCCCTCTTTCTTTCCAAAGGTAGTTTCAGCCTTTCACCTAAATGGGGACATTGTGCTACCGTCCTTGTGTCCTCAGCCGTCGCATCCCAGAGAGACTGCGCTCCATACTTTTTTTTTTTTTTTTTAATTTATGTTTATTGATTTTTCCATTGAACAGAGAAAAATTACAGAGCATATCAACATACACGCTTACACATTATTTTCTTGTATTCAGTAGCAATATACCAGTATTACACCGTGAAGCGGGAGCATAAACAATATAGTCTCGAAATAACATTCAAGCCTAATAAGGCCTACAGCTTGTGGCCACATGGCCACATAGGTGTCCCAGTTCCTCAACGGAGGAGAAGAAAAAAAAAAAAAGAAACACAAAACCCTAATACCAAAGGTGTATCGAGAGTATTTAACTGTGATTTTCACAGGACTCATTCGGTTATCCTTATTCAGTAATACTTAAGTGCTTGCATTCACTCACACAACACTCATACCCATTCACCCAGCACTTCCACCCATTTCCCCAGCCGAAACTACAGCTGGGGGGGGGGCACTCCTCCTACTTCCCCCCCCCCCCCCACATTTATGTGGGATATGTTTCATGTCCCCAGCTTCTTTATTTAGGATAGGAGGTAGTTCTTCCCCCCCCCCCCATCAAACAGGAGGGGCTGAATCAGGGCCCACTACTGCTGAGACAGAGGGGTATCCTTCCAAAAGGAGCTGTCTATATCCAGCCAAGGTTGCCAGATCTTGTAGAATTTCTGTATACAGGCCCTTCCTTTATAGATTAGTTTAAAGGTTGGTACGACTTTGTTTATCATGCGGTACAGCAGTTGGATGTTGGGAGCAGATTCACACTTCCATTGTAGTAATATCAGTTTTCTGGCATAAAAGAGTATCAAGCGGACTAGGGTCCGTTCGTGGGTTCTGGGTATGTGGTCATTAAGGATGCTCAGGAGCCCCACTTCAACAGTGTGGGGGGTCACTAGGCATAGATTGTTTTCAAAAAAAGAGAATAGGTCCACCCAGAACCCCAAGAGGGCCGGGCAGGACCAAAACATGTGTACATAGCCAGCATTGGTGCACTTACATCTAGGGCAGAGGGCCCCTGAAACATAACCCATGCGAGCCAGACGGGCCGGCGTGTAATGCAGTTGATGAATAAAATTGAACTGTATATATTGGTCGTTAGACCCAACAATATCCAAGAAACAGGCCCCAGAGGCCTCCTCCCACCCTTCCGCTGTGCAGCACGGAACGGAGAACTCCCACCCGTCTGCAGTCGGGAGTAAATGGTCGTGGCTAATTTCGTAATGCCAGAACACGACATCAATGCCTCAAGCGGGGATTCAGCGAGCTCAAGAGTCGGGCCATGAAACTGCGCACGGACAGCGTGTCGTATGAGAAGATATTTAAAATAGAATTTATTTGATAATCCACTTGTAGCTTTTAGGACTTCAAAAGAGATAAATTCACCATTGAGAAAAATGTGGGCAGCGTGGGTAATGCCCAGCCGTGTCCACCACAATGCATCGGGGTGACCCATGAGCTCCAGAAGATTGGGGTTATGCCATAGGGGGGTTTTCGGTGAGACCCCCCCCCCCAATTCTGAAATCGTCTTATTCCCTTCATGCCAGGCCAACCAACTCACTTCTATCGGGGAGCCGCGGGAGCATCGTTTTGGTAAAGATCTATGCATAATATCTACCAATGGGGTCTCTAGGCCAGCAAGTGCCTGCAGTAGATAGGTAGAGCAGGATGCGGAGGCCCCCTGGAACCATTCATAGACATAGGTTAATTGGGCTGCTATAAAATAGTGTCGCAAGTTGGGGCAGGCCAGTCCCCCATCACCCTTAGAGGCCTGGAGGGAAGCCTTCGCTATTCTGGGATTGGCCCCCTGCCATAGGAAGGAGGATAATAACGAGTCTATTCTTTTGAAGAGCTTTTTGTAGAGAAAAATAGGGGATGCCCTAAAGGCATATAAAAATTTAGGTAGGTATATCATTTTAAATATGTTCACCCGCCCTATCAAATTCAAAGGTAATGAGGCCCAAGTTTGCAACCTGGTCTCCATGTGTGTAACAACTGGGGCAATGTTAAGAGATTCAAAGAGGGCCAGGTCTGCATTAATGTGAATGCCCAAATATTTAAATGTGGATCTGACTGACAGGTTAGAGTGAGATAAGTAAGTATAGTCCTGTTTGGGGCCTATGGGAAAAGCAACAGACTTGTCCCAGCCCACCTTTAGTCCCGAGACCCTCCTGAACTCCTCCACCACTTCCATTAAAGATTTAAAGGACTGTTCTGTGCCATCAAGGTATATTAATGCGTCATCAGCATATAATGAGATCTTCTCTGTAAGATTACCATAACATATGCCACCCACCGACGCCGTCTGTCGCACCGCCAGAGCCAAAGGCTCTATGGCAAGTGCGAACAGGAGTGGCGAGAGCGGGCAGCCCTGCCGTGTTGCCCTGTGTAAAGAAAAGACATCCGATACATCCTTGTTAGTACATATTCTTGCCCTGGGATTGATATATAGCAGGCGAACCCATTTTATAAATTGGTGACTAAAACCCATTCGGTGCATGACTTCCCACAAAAAGGTCCATTTCACAGTATCAAAGGCCTTCATTACATCCAGTGACAACACCAGGCCACTTTTATGCTCAGTGTCAGCTCTATGGATATGTATGAACAATCGTCTAATGTTGTCATATGTACTCTTTCCAGGCATGAATCCAGTTTGGTCCCTATGGATAAGGTGTAGGATAATCTTTTGTAGTCTCACTGCCAGTACCTTGGCCAGTATCTTAACATCGCTATTGAGTAAGGAGATTGGACGGTATGAGCCGCATAGCGTTGGATCTTTATCAGGCTTGGGGATCACCACAATCGGGGCCTCACACATGGAGGAGGGGAGAACGCCCTCCTCCATTGCCTGCCCAAACTGAGAGTGCAACCTCTGTGCCAAGTCCCCAGCATAGTGTTTGTACCATTCAGCGGGCAAACCGTCCAATCCAGGAGTTTTGTTCGGGGGGAGTGAGTATATGGCAGTGGTAATTTCTTCTACCGCCAAAGGTTCATTTAAGATGGATCTGTGTGAGTCCTCCAGTACAGGGAACCGGAGAGACTCGAAGAAACCCATAGTTTCCCATTCAGGTGGAGAGGGCTGGGACGAATATAGGTCCTCATAGAAGGATTTAAAAGTTAGATTAATGGTCCTAGGGTCTGAAGCGATGGAGCCATCCGGCACCTGGATTTGCGGAATAGTCCTATCCACACAGTCCATGCGGGAGAGATATGCCAACATCTTGCCATTTTTCCCACTGTGTTCAAGCAGCCTGGCCGTCAGATATCTCTGTTGTTTCTGCGTTACATCCACCCTGTGGAGGTCCAGGGCCCTATGCGCCCCCACCAGGACCCCGTGGGAGTCCGGGGTGGGGGACGCAGAATACTGGGCCCTCGCAATCTCCAAGGAGGACTCTAGGGCTAAAAGAGTGGCCTGGAGGTTTTTTTTTATGTCTGGTAGTGTTAGAGATGTATGAACCCCGCACAGTCGCCTTAAAGGCGTCCCATGTGGGGCCAGGGGAGTCAGATCCTTCATTATCCGCCCAAAAGTGGGACATGTCCTGTCCCACCGGGTCCTGTATTTCGGGGGTGGAGATCCAGCAAGGGCTGAGCCTCCACTGCCGAAAAGAGGGTCCGTGACCCATCACCAACTCTATCTTAAGGGCCGAATGGTCTGAGATTGTCTGCGAGATGTATGCGACCGACTTAACATAAGGGACCATATCAGAGGTTCCCAGGGCATAATCCAGCCTGGAAAGAGTACCATATGTTCTGGATTGACAGGAGTATTCTTTTATCAGTGGATGGCCACGCCGCCAAAGGTCGACGTAACCAAAGGAGGCACACCAGTGGCTAAATAGCTTGGCTTCATATTGGAGGGGCCTCAACCTGTCCAGACCTGGGTCCAGGACAGAATTGAAATCCCCCCAGCACAAGGGTAGGCAGACCCGGCAATTTAGAAAACTGTAAACTTAAGTCAGTGAAGACTGCAGCCGTGACAGGGGGGGGGGGCATACACCACCACCAAGAGCAATGGGGTGGCGTGGATTTTACACAGTAAAAAAACGTACCGACCCATTGGGTCAATAACTACCTGGTCACAGGAGAAAGGGAGTCCCTTCCTTATGAGGACAGAGACTCCCCTAGCATAATTTGAGTACGTGGAATGATACCCCTGTGACACCCAGTGTTTTTTCAAAGCAAGTATTTTGGAGCCTAGGAGATGTGTCTCCTGTAGGCATAGTATCTGTGGCCTATGTGGCTTGAGAAATTCAAATAAGGATGCTCTTTTAAATTTAGAATTTAACCCCCGGACATTCCAGGAGATGCATGTGATTATAGACATGGCGGGGGGTTAAAAAGGGGCCCATATATGGTAATACAAATCAGACACTTGTCACCGGCGCGGCTGCAATCCAACACTGGGGGGGAGCAGGAGAAAAGGAGTACCCATGAACACATCCACACAACCACCATCCATGCAAACACACAAACCATTACACATACATTACCAGTTGAAATCCACATTGATTTCGTTACTACCCCTGCCATACCCCAAGAACAAGGGGCCGGCTTTGTCCCAAAACTGCTAGTAGACACTAGGAACATGGCCAATACAGGCAAGTCAGCAAACTATTTCGATCAGTCAATGATCAGAGAACAAAAAAAAACAAACAAAGAAAACCAAAGGGGAAAGAAAAAGGAAAACAACTGCAGCATCCCAATCTTCCCCTTAAAGATCCATAGCCTCTTGTCGAGCTGTAGAATAAGGTACCTGCCATAGGCACAAAGAGCCCCCGATTGGGGCGAGAAAAAGAAAATGAAGTGGCTTTGTAGCCAGTGCGGGGGGGATACCCCGATCAGGTTGCAGGTGGTCGGTCAGATGCGCGGCCGGGTTTGGACAGGGATTCATACCAGGAAAGCGCAGTAGCAGGGTTCTGAAAAAAGTGCACTTGGTCCTGGTGGACGACTCTCAGCGTCGCGGGAAATTGCATGGAGTATTGTATGGTCTGTTCTCTCAACTTCTGTTTAACATGTTGATACTTGGCTCTCGCAGCACGAACTGCTGGGGAGTAATCTGGGTAGAGGGAGACCGATGCGTTGTTGATTTTCAGGCTTCCCTTTATGCGGGCAGCCCTCAGGATAGCATCCCTGTCCCTATAATTTAGGAGACGGATAACCATGGTGCGAGGGGGGGTTTCCAGCAGGGAGCGGTCTCCCAGGGACCCTGTGGGCCCGTTCGATCACAAAACATGGGGACAGGCAGTCTTTGCCAAATTCCTGGGTAAACCAGCATTTAAGGAAGGATACCGGGTCTGCACCCTCGACCCGTTCTGGGAGGCCCACCAGGCGCAGGTTATTCCTACGTAAACGATTTTCCAAATCGTCGATCTTATCTGCCAACGATTGAATTCTGTTGCCATGGGTTTTCAGCACAGGCAGGGCCGGGCCTACAGTGTCTTCCAGGTCACTAATGCGGCGTTCTGTCTCAGCGACCCGGTCCCTGACCTTATGCATGTCCTGGCGCATTATAGTAATGTCCAGCTTTAGTTCCTCCACCTTCCCCATAATATCAGAATGATTTACCTTCAGGATTTTGAGAACATCCAGCAAGGTGGGCTCCGGTTCCGGCCCCTCCTCGAGACCGTCATCACTCGGAGCGGGGTGGGCCAGGGGTATTGAAGGGGCTGAAGCCCCAGGGGATGGTGGTAGTGAGGGGTCCAGATCGTCACCGAAGAGTTCCGGTGTAGATGAGAGAGGCACATGTAGCATGGTGGAGCGGCGGCCATCTTGGGAGGACCGAGTGGTAATATTCATCCTGACCGGGGGCTGTTTTCTCCCTTTTCTTCCTCCCATCCACCAAAATTCTTCCGTGGATGAGTAGCAGGGTCCCTCTTGGGTGTCTGGAGAAAGTTTTGGGCCGATTGGTTTGGCAGGTTAGCAGGATTGCAAAGGATTGTGCAGAGGGATCTTGGAGCTGCAGAGAGGAACGTCTGCTCACATGCTGCGTCAGGCCATGCCCCGCGCTCCATACTTTAGACGTGGTATGTGCCCTGCGGGTGTACTTGTCTGTTACGGCTCCTTTTCGGAGGTTTGACTCGCTGTTTGTGTCAGTGTCTGGTCCACAAAAGGGCTGGCGGTCTCGTCGACCACCACTTCTCGGATCAGACAGACCGTCATTCAGGCCTATGCCCTTAAGGGGCTGGCGCCCCCCTTTCGGGTCACGGCACATTTAACCAGGGCAGTTGGTGCTTCCTGGGCTTTCCAACATCAAGCGTCTGTCTCACAGGTGTGCAAGGCGGCGACCTGGTCAAGGATTGAGAAGGCTTTGTCCGTCCATGGACAAAAAGAGAAAATAGGATTTTTTTTATTTCTTTTTTTGTACTCACCATAAAATCCCTTTCTCTGTCGTCCATGGATGGACACAGCACCCACCCCTCCCTTTTTTTTTTTTTTTTTTTTTTTTTTTTAGGTTTGTACAGCTTGTTACGAACTGAGCTGCTGACTGCAGGGCGGAGGGTTATGTCTAGAGGGGCTGTTCAACTCTGATTAATGTAAGATGTGTTTAAACTTTTAACATGTTCTGCCTAGTCCTCTCCTATGAACAGGAACATAACCCATATGTCAATGATTGAGAAGGCTGTGTCCATCCATGGACGACAGAGAGAGGGATTTTACGGTGAGTACAAAAAATCCTATTTTAGCATAGACCCTAGGGAATAAAATGGCGATTGTTGCAATATTTTATGTCACACTGTATTTGCACAGTGGTCTTTCAAACACTATATTTTTTGGGAGGGGAAAAAATACACTTCAATGAATAAAAAAAAAAAAAAAGGTAAAGTTAGCCCAATTTTTTTGTTTAATGTGAAAGATGATGTTGCGCCGCGAGAATCGTGAGAGAATCGTTATCTATCTTCTAAGCAAAAAAAATTGTGATTCTCATTTTAGCCAGAATCGTGCAGCTTTACATTATATACAGTAGAGATGAGGGAATGATCCCTTGGTTTTTAGGACCTAAAAAAGTCACACAAGGGGTAGGTATAGACTATTGGTCAGATTTTACTAGTCTATCATAGATTACTAGTCTATCATAGATTGTTCTCCCACGACGGTATGAGGGCAAAGGGGGGGGGATGGTAAAAATTCTGGGACCGTAGGATAATTGCTATTCAGAATCGACCAGTGTTTGTTTTTCTAATGATGTTTATTGATTTGATTAGAAAATGGATGGAATTGAGAAGTGAAAGGCATTCTGCGACTCGTGACATTCATTTTATTATGTAGATTGATATGTTCTCTATGAATCATTTCTTTAGAATATCCTCGTTGTCGCAGTCTGTCTTCCATTTCAGTGTGTGTGTGTGTGTGTGTGTGTGTGTGTGTAAATCTCGCCAATGGAGCCCCTGTAAAACCAGACAGTGGTTCACAAGTCGAAGTTGGACTTCTTCTTTTCAGGGTTTTTGACATTGTAGGTTATTGCAGTAAAAATCATGTTTGCACAAGTGTGGTGTTTGAAGATTCTCTGGTACACATCCTTAGGAATGTATCTAATTTGTAGCTCTACCTTGGGCTTCCATGTTCTAATGTGTAAAGTAAATCCGTACTATAAAAGTAGCTGGGCTGCCCAAAGGCTTCATCGTGTGGAGTTGCTACCCTGGAACACGTATGCAGATCAGCAGTCGCCTACACGTCTTGTAAAGTCATGCAGGTTGCCGCTTGTTTGCATTTATTGGAGAGCTCCAGGTTATGTAAAAAAAATGAAAATGAGGATCAGCTAAATTTTTAAAATCTATGACCAAGGAATTATTTTACATCTCTCTTGCCTGGCTGTGGGAGAGCAAAAAATGTGCCCTTGAGATTGTAAGGTGCTGCTAATATTTTGTGTCTGTGCCTGCCACTAAAGCATGCTAATTGATGGCACTATGTACATAGGGCAAAATGGCTTCTATTATATCATTAGAGCCAAGCTGTACTTATATTTGTCCCAGTTCAGACATGAACCTCTCCAACATGTCTAGTAGAAGGGCACAGACATTCCTGCAAATGAGTCAGTCAAAGGTCCTGGAAATTACAGCAGTAATTATCTGTTTTTAATACATTTTTCCAGCAGCTGACAGTACAATATGTCTGCCCTAGCTGCCAGAACCTGGTAACGTTGCATCTAGTTTAAAGGCAAAACTTTATTTTTTGATTTTATATAGAGTGGTAAGGGGTCCGAACCTCTGTCATGTTTTATTGCTGTTTGTGCTTGATAGACATTCACTCTGATTGTCCTGATCACGAATATCAAAGGGAATGAAAAGTGTAAATCCAAAATTTTAAGTTACCACCAGAACAGGGATAAAGGGAAAGTTGTCTAATGGGGACATTTGTTCCTGTAACAATGCTCTAAGGGGAGATATGCCTACTATTGGATAGATGTTCCCTCCCTTTCCTTTAAATCTACAGGACGTGACGGGAGCAAGTGATGGGAAAACAAGCTGAGTGTTTTTAACCCTCCCCTATACAAAATTGGGGGGGGGGGGGGTTTGGCTTTAGAGCGGAGTTCCACCAAAAAGTAGAATCTCTGCTTATCTGCTCCCTCCCCTTCGGGGCCACAATTGCCACCTTTTGAAGGAGGGGGGAGTGGATACCTGTCAGACAGGTACTCGATCCCACGTCCTTGTAAGGGCGCCACGTCCATCTAAGTCATGTGCACCCCCAACTGCCTTCTGGGAGACACACAGGCCCAAATCGAAGCGGGACTATTCGGGAAGCGCAGCGAGACTCGCGCATGCGCAGTAGGAAACAGGCTGTGAAGCCTCAAGACTTCACTTCCTGTTTCCCTTAGTAAGGATGCCGGCACCTGCACCCAAAGCCAATAGACGAGTCGGCTTCGGGTGCTGACATGTGCTCCCTGGACAGGTAAGTGTCCTTATATTAAAAGTCAGCAGCTCCAGTATTTGCAGCTGTTGACTATATCTATCTAGCTATCTATCTAGCTATCTATCTAGCTATCTATCTATCTATCTATCTATCTATCTATCTATCTATCTATCTATCTATCTATATTTTAATGATTCATGTGGCATTTACTTTCTGGAATTTATCTGCCCTTTGGGTTAGGCATGGTGTGCCAAGACGGGAGGGCGTGTTTAGCTGAGAAAACCCCTCCTCCATATGAGGGGGAAAAAAATGCCCCTTAAGACTCCTGGGCTGTATAGCAAAAATTTTAATCAGAGAATGCCCAGGGCTGCGCAACCCAAAATTGTACAAAAAATTGAAAGTTTCCCATGGGTGATACTTTTTTTTTTTTTTTTTTTTTTTGCTGCAAAAAAAAAAAAATTGTTACGTTTTTAATATGTCAGACTGATGAAGGTGAGTACAAATAATAAATAATAAATTGGATTTGTTATATAAAAGAAAGCTCTGGTATGTGACACAAGCAACAACAAAATCACCTAGGGCAAGAACCACCCCAAGGAAAACATGGTTTGCCAATCATATTTACAATATTGCTATCCACACGAAAACCCCTTTCTTGTGGTTTTCGTGTGGATAGCAATGTTGTAAATATGATTGGCAAACCATATTTTCCTTGGGGTGGTTCTTGCTCTAGGTCATGGGTGCCCAACCTGTGGCCCTCCAGCTGCTGTGAAACTACCCATGATGTATTGCAAGGCTTAGTTACAAGCACGACTCCCAAAGGCAGAGGCATGATGGGACTTGTAGTTTGGCAACAGCTGGAGGGCCACAGGTTGAGCACCCATGCCCTAGGTAATGTTTTTGTTGTTGCTTGTGTGACATACCTGAGCATATATATATTTCCAATTTATTTATTTGTACCTATCTTCATAAGTCTTTGACATATTTAAAAACTTTTATATAATTACTTTTGTATTTTTTGCTGCTAAAAAAACCCCTGGGGAAACTTTCCATTTTTTGTATAACAAAATTTTAGCCTGAGAGCCGGTTCACACCATAGCGGCGCGACGCGGCTCGACTCCTGGGGGCGACCTCGGCGGCGCGATCTCAAGACGACTTGAGACGCCCGCCGAGGCGATTTGCAGAAGACTTCTGTATAGAAGTCTATGCAGGTCGCCTGGGGTCGCCCCCAAAAGTAGTACAGGAACCTTTTTCTAAATCGGAGCGACCTGAGTCGCTCTTACTTAGGACGGTTCCATTGTACAGCATTGGACGCGACTTGTCAGGCGACCGAGTCGCCTGACGAGTCGCCCTGGTGTGAACCGGCTCTTAGGCCAGAAACCCAGGAAGCAATTGAAGAAATGTTTAAAACGAGTAGCTACATCTATTAATGCTAGCAACCCAAGGATTAAAAATAGTTGGTGTTACTAAAGCCACAACAGTAAAAATCAGTCTGTATATGCAATAAAGCATGCTAAACTCGCTGTGGAACCTAAGGGGTTAATCCTCTACATTGTGTAAAAAGGCTGTTTGATCCTGTATGCACAGATCCTCTCCTTCTTGCATTGTCCCCAAATCCTCTCTGGGTGAGACAGTTAGTGGAGTCAGTCAGTCTGTTTTGTTTGTTTTTCTTTGGCCCTGTGCTGATAACACGCACTGTCCAGACAGAGGGTCAGGGATTCTGCATCCTCATAGGACAGCCAGTGCAGTATGAAGACTCCTCCTACAAGCTTTAACCAGGCACTGATAGAAGTCACAATACTGCTGAAGAAAAAAGGTAATTGGCCATTTATATTTACTAAAATTTCATTTCCATGTTCTGTGTACTGTGGGAGACCAGATCTAGTGAATACAGGGTCCTGGGTTTAGTAACACTTTATTGTTGGTTGAGAGAATTTAGTTCTGCCTTTTTATGGCCGGTACACGCCATAGAAACACGGTCCAGATGCATTACGTATGCATTTTTTAATGCATGTTTTTGATGAATTTTACTGCATTGCAGTACAGTTCAGTGCAAAAAAATACTTTTTTTTTATTTTTTTTTCTGGAACTGACAGCACTGATGGTTTCCAATGCTGTGATCAGCATTGGAAACCATATAACCTACTATTCAGAAAAAAAAACGCACTGGACTGCATGTGGTGTGAAGCGGCCCTAATTGTACTGGTGGTATAGTTTATTAAAGTGGAGCTCCACCCTAATTTTTAACTTCTGCTACTCGGATTCCTCCCCCCTCCGGTGTCACAATTGACACCTTTCAGGGGGGGAGGGGGTGAAGATACCTGTCAAAGACAGGTATTTTCACCCACATCCGGGAGTCCTCTCTCCGGGAATCTGCGGGAGTGACGTCACTTCCCCCAGACTTCCCGTAGTGTTCTGGGAGACACTCGGCTCCCAGAACACAGGAGCACCAATCAGAACGGCGCAGCGCGACTCGCGCATGCGCCGTAGGGAACCGGGCATGAAGCCGCAGGGCTTCACTTCCTGGTTCCCTCAGCGAGGAGGGCGGAGGGAGCAGCAGAGCGACGAGCGGTCGCTTGTCCTCTGCTGCGGACGTCGCTGGACTCCAGGACAGGTAAGTGTCCAAATATTAAAAGCCAGCAGCTGCTGTAGCTGCTGGCTTTTAATAAAAAAAAAATCCGGCGGAGCTCCGCTTTAACCACTTAACGACCGCCAACTGTAAATATACGTCAGCAGAATGGCACTGACAGGCAGAATCACGTATATGTACGTGATTGCCTTTGTATAGTTGGGGGGTCCGATCGGACCCCCCTTCTTTACAGTGGGTGGTCGTTTTACCTTCGGGAGCAATCCGGCATGAGGGGACGGCCGTTCGATTCCGGCCACCCCCTCTCGATCGCTCCCGGCGAATGAGAGAGCTTCCCCTGCCTGCCAGGAAGGAGGAAGTGATGTCATCTCTCCTGGGGCGCTCACATATACCGAGCGCCGTACAGGAGAAGATGCCAGGTTAGTACACAAAACAGCACACTGACACCAGGACACATAGGCACATAAATCGCCCCCCCAGGCACCCCCAGATCACCCCCAGTTGCAGTGTCACTGATTGCAGTGACCATTTATTTAGTGATCACTGCAATTAGTGACATTTGTGACTGTAAAAGTGTCACTACATTTAGTTTTAGGTCCAGTGTAGCCCCCTAACCCCCCCTAATAAAGGTTTAACCCCCTGATCACCCCCCCAGATAACCCTTTCACCCCCTATCACCACTGTCACTAAGCGATAATTTTTCTGATCGATGTCTTAGCGTCGGCGATGCTGATCGGTAGCCAGTAATTTTTTTTTTAGGTTCGCCGCAGGTTTTTATAGCGTCGGGTACCCCCATATATTACCTAATAAAGGTGTAACCCCCTTGATCACCCCCCAGGTAACCCTTTCACCCCCTAGCACCGCCGTCACTATGCGATCATTTTTCTGATCGATGTCTTAGCGTCGGTGATGCTGATCGGTAGCCAGTAATTTTTTTTAGGTTCGCCGCAGGTTTTTATAGCGTCAGGTACCCCCATATATTATCTAATAAAGGTTTAACCCCCTGATCGCCCCCCAGGTAACCCTTTCACCCTCTATCACCACTGTCGCTAAGCAATCGTTTTTATGATCGTTGTCTTAGTGTCGGTGATGCCGATAGGTAGCCAGTAATTTTTTTTTAGGTTCGCCGTCAGGTTTTTATATAGCGTCAGGTACCCCCATATATTACCTAATAAAGGTTTTAACCCCCTAATTGCCCCTAGTTAACCCTTTCACCAGTGATCATCATATAAGTGTTACGGGTGACGCTGGTTAGTTAGTTTGCTTTTTATAGTGTCAGGGCACCCGCCGTATATAACCCAATAAAGGTTTAACCCCCTGATCGCCCGGCGGGTGATATCAGTTAGGTTTTAGCGTCAGAGAGGGTCTGCGTCACACCCCAGGCAGCGTCAGGTTAGTGCCAGTAGCGCTAACACCCACACGTGAAGCATACACCCCCCTTAGTGGTATAGTATCTGATCAGCTCAATATCTGATCTGATCAGATCTATACTAGCGTCCCCAGCAGTTTAGGGTTCCCAAAAACGCAGTGTTAGCGGGATCAGCCCAGATACCTGCTGGCACCTGCGTTTTGCCCCTCCGTCCAACCCAGGCCACCCAAGTGCAGTATCGATCGATCACTGTCACTTGCAAAACACAACACACATAACTGCAGCGTTCGCAGAGACAGGCCTGATCCCTGCGACTCCAGTGCTGTAGGAGGTAATTTCACCACCACAGTTAAAAAAAAAAAAGCATATATGCCGAAGCATTGGGGCAGCAGGAGCGGAGGAGCGATTTTGCTCCTAATGCCGCGTATATACGGTCGAAATTCCGACGGAGGCTTGCCCGTGGAAAAGTCTGACCATGTGTACGCGGCATAACTTTTGCGAGAAGATGCCCCCATGCTTCGGCATATATAAATGGTGCATGTATGCCCATCATTAGAAGTGGGTGGATGAAGGGCGGTATTCTAATGGTGGGCATACCCACCGATCAATCTCTTTTTTCGTTCAGCCAACAGGCTGCATGAAAAAAAAGATTACAATACATGTCCAACAAGGACCAGCAACGTACTGGTATGTTGCTGGACTTTGAATGTTTATACCAGAATGATGCCTGCGGGTTTAGGTATCATCTTGGTATCATTCTTTTCAGCCAGCGGCCGGCTTTCATGTAAAAGCAATCCTAGTGGCTAATTAGCCTCTGGACTGCTTTTACAAGCAGTGGGAGGGAATGTCCCCCCCCGGATATAAAAAGCGCCATTGGGAAATTGGGAAAGCATTTTATCACACCGATCTTGGTGTGGTCAGATGCTTTGAGGGCAGAGGAAAGATCTAGGGTCCAATAGACCCCAGTTTTTTCAAAAGAGTACCTGTCATTACCTATTGCTATCATAGGGGATTTTTACATTCCCTGAGATAACAATAAAAGTGATAAAAATAAATAAATATGGAAGCAACAGTTTAAAAATAAAATAAAAAAAGCAAAATTAATAAAAAAAAAAAAAAAAGCACCCCTGTCCTGCCCTGCTCTTGCCCAATGGCGAACGCAAGCGTCGGTCTGGCGTCATATGTAAACAGCAATTGCACCATGCATGTGAGGTATCACCGCGAAGGTCAGATCGAGGGCAGTAATTTTAGCAGTAGACCTCCTCTGTAAATCTAACGGGGTAACCTGTAAATGCTTTTAAAGGCTTTTAAAAATGTATGTAGTTTGTCGCCAATGCGCGTTTGTGCGAAATTTTAAAGCATGTCGTGTTTGGTATCTATGTACTCGGCCTAAGATCATCTTTTTTTTATTTCATCAAACATTTGGGCAATATAGTGTGTTTTAGTGCATTAAAATTTAAAAAAGTGTATTTTTTCCCAAAAAAATGCGTTTGAAAAATCGCTGCGCAAATACTGTGTAGAAAAAAAAAAATGCAACACCCACCATTTTATTCTGTAGGGCCTTTGCTTTAAAAATATATATAATGTTTGGGGGTTCAACATAATTTTCTTGCAAAAAAAAAAATGTTTTCATGTAAACAAAAAGTGTCAAAAAGGGCTTTGTCTTCAAGTGGTTAGAAGAGTGGATGTAAGCTTCCTAATGTTGTGTATAAAATGCCAGAACAGTTCAAAACCCCCCCAAATGACCCCATTTTGGAAAGTAGACACCCCAAGCTATATACTGAGAGGCATGTCGAGTCCATGGAATATTTTATATGTTGACACAAGTTGCGGAAAAAATACAATTTTTTTTTTTTTTTTTGCACAAAGTTGTCACTAAATGATATATTGCTCAAACATGCCATGGGCATATGTGGAATTACACCCCAAAATACATTCTGTTGCTTCTCCTGAGTACGGGGATACCACATGTGTGAGACTTTTTGGGAGCCTAGCCGCGTACGGGACCCCAAAAACCAATCACCGCCTTCAGGCTTTCTAAGGGTGTCAATTTTTGATTTCACTTCTCACTGCCTATCACAGTTTCGGAGGCCATGGAATGCCCAGATGGCACAAACCCCCCCAAATGACCCCATTTTGGAAAGTAGACACCCCAAGCTATTTGCTGAGAGGTATTGTGAGTATTTTGCAGATCTCGCTTTTTGTCACAAAGTTTTGAAAATTGAAAAAAAAAAGAAAAAAAAAAAAAATGTTCTTTCTTCATTTTCAAAAACAAATGAGAGCTGTAAAATACTCGCCATGCCTCTCAGCAAACGGCTTGGGGTGTCTACTTTCCAAAATGGGGTCATTTGGGGGGGTTTTGTGCTATTTTGGCATTTTATGGCCTTCAAAACTGTGATAGGTAGTGAGGAGTGAAATCAAAAATTTGCGCCCTTAGAAATCCTGAAGGCGGTGCTTGGTTTCCGGGGTCCCGTACGTGGCTAGGCTCCTAAAAAGTCCCACACATGTGGTATCCCCGTACTCAGGAGAAGCAGCAGAATGTATTTTGGGGTGCAATTCCACATATAACCATGGCATGTGTGAGCAATATATCATTTAGTGACAACTTTTTGTAATTTATTTATTTTTTATTTATTTTTGTCATTATTCAATCACTTGGGACAAAAAAAAAAAAATTCAATGGGCTCAACATGCCTCTCAGCAATTTCCTTGGGGTGTCTACTTTCTAAAATGGGGTCATTTGGGGGGGTTTTGTACTGCCCTGTCATTTTAGCACCTCAAGAAATGAGATAGGCAGTCATAAATTAAAAGCTGTGTAAATTCCAGAAAATGTACCCTAGTTTGTAAACGCTATAACTTTTGCGCAAACCGATAAATATACGCTTATTGACATTTTTTTTACTAAAGACATGTGGCTGAATATATTTTGGCCTAAATGTATGACTAAAATTGAGTTTTCGATTTTTCTTATAACAAAAAGTAGAAAATATCATTTTTTTTTTCAAAATTTTCGGTCTTTTTCCATTTATATCGCAAAAAATAAAAATCGCAGAGGCAATCAAATACCATTAAAAGAAAGCTCTATTTGTGGGAAGAAAAGGACGCAAATTTCGTTTGGGTACAACATTGCATGTCCGCACAATTTACAGTTAAAGCAGCGCAGTGCAAAATTCTGAATTCACCTCTGGTCCTTTAGCTACCAAATGGTCCGGGGCTTAAGTGGTTAAGCAACGTGCTGGTTCACTTCAGAGATGTACATTTTCCTGCAGCTAGGTCCTTCAGGAGACAGTCGCTCTGTTTTTTAGTCTGTAGCTAAAAACCTATTGCTTCTGTATTGTTTTTGTGCAGTGTAATTCCCAGCATGGGACCTGTTAAAGAGCGGAGAAGGAATTGAATGTAGATTAGAGAATGCACATAGTCTGCAAAGTCCTTGGTTTTCTTTAATGTGAATCGTCGAGTGGTTAGTTTGCTCACCGTTTGCTGTTATCGCTGGGTGGTCTGTATCATTTTCCTCACTGGCAAGTTTTTTTTTTTCTTCCTCCATAGAGATGTTAGATTTGTGCCAGCTCAGACTCATTTTTTTGACATAAAAGGGCATCGCAGTTGCTGAGCACAACATTGCAGTCAGCTGGGAAAAAGCAAGCACTCAGGCAAATGAGGGGGCTTGATTTGCTTGAATGGCGACAGAATGCGTGAAACGAGGCGACTATCATGATGTATGTGCTGTGTAAGTAGTCTGTTTACTCTGCAATATTCCACTATTGATTTTATCTGTTGTGTTTGGCATTTCTAATTTAAAATCCTTCTTTTAAATATGTGTCTATAGATATGTCCTGATTTGAATATTGCTTTTTCAGCTTCTGACCACTTTTCATTCATACACATAATAATTTATCTTTTTTTTTTTTTTTTTTTTTTTTATTGGCAAGGTCAAGATTGTGTCACATATGGGTAAATTATGTGATTCAAGACTCCTTTTTTAAGCCCATATTGCTTACTGGGCCACATTGAACTAAAAAGCTCATAAAGCTTTACATTAAAATCAATCAGAGGTCAGTATTTTTATGATTGGGGTTTTGTTCTGAATCCCTTTGGTTAGAATGTATGCAAGCAGGTTGATTGTCTGTCTGCCTTTTTACACCTGCAAAGTAAAAGCATAATGGGCTAGTATGCATCGCATACTAGCCCATTATGTGCCACTTGCCTGCGATGTCCCCGCTGGTGGCCGCATCCATCTTCATCCCTCTTCCTTCCGGGGCCGTGGACTCCGGCTCTGTGACTGTCCAGAGTCGCGTGACATCACTCCCGCACATACGCACAGGAGCCATTAGTCACGGCACGAGCCCCTTAGAAACGGCACGATCGTGTCTTTCAGTGCACATGCGTCAATGACGTTGGTGCAAGCGTATATGGTGAATATCTCCTAAACCTGCACGGTTTCCAGTACCTACAGGTAAGCCTTATTCTAGGCTTACCTTTAGGTAAAAGTTGTGTAACTAGGTTTTCAACCTCTTTAAATGAGAACATTTCTGTTCACTAGGCCATAGACAAATTACATCTTGGTCGGCAAGTGGACTACTGGGGTTTTGGCTGCAGCAATATGCCCGTTATTGCTGTATGTGTGTGTTTTTTTTTTTTTTTCAGCCGGCAATTCTACAAGATAAAACGCTTCATGCTTACCTGATGATCGGTGAAGCCCAGGACCCGTCCAGCACCAGTGATGGCTTGCAATAGAGATTGGTGAAGGCAAGAGGGCCTCTTCTCATCTCTATGGCCTTGGAGGACTGGAGCGACATCATGACGTCACTTCTGGTTTCTCCGGCATGTAAACAAGGCTTTTTATTTTTTATCTTTTGCTTTTAAAGGTAAAGGAGAGGTTTGGAGTCTCATAGATCTGTATTACTGTTGCAAGGGATGTTTTACATAGCAATAAAAAATTTCAAGGGACATATATACACACAGCCCTCCAAATTTGTACTCGCCTGCTTGCATTTGGCGAGTACAAAATAACTGATTTGCGAGTAGCAGCAGCCAGTATCCTTCTGGGGGAGGAGAAGAGGCGCCCAATCATGTGGAACTACTGGCTTTCTCCTGTTGTCTCCCAAGTTCCGCCTGTCAAAACGATTGGTTGTTGGGACGCTAGCAACCAATCGGGTGCTTGGAGGACCCGGCATTCAGAGGAGGAAGATGTAACTTCCTTCTTCCCAACTTCCGACCTGCTGACAATGGAAGGGAACAGGAGAGCACTTGCTGCCTGCACTGGGACACTGCTGAGCTGACTGGCCGGGAGTATGAGAGGACCTGTATGGTGTCTGGATCTGGACACTGCTGATGATTTGAGTGAGGGTCCTGGGGAGAAAGTGAGCAGAGCAGGGGGAGGGGTCAGGGATCACACTGAACAAGTGTAGAGGGAGGACATGCTCTCCCAGGTCCTAGAGCTGTGCACACATCAGCTGAAACATCTCCCCCTCTACAGAGATGTGGAGGGAGGGGAGAGCCATTCATTACCACACCATCCACAGTACCTGTATACTATCTGCAGTGTCTCTGACACTCTCCTTACCATGTCTGCAGTGTCTCTGACACTCTCCTTACCATGTCTGCAGTGTCTCTGACACTCTCCTTACCATGTCTGCAGTGTCTCTGACACTCTCCTTACCATGTCTGCAGTGTCTCTGACACTCTCCTTACCATGTCTGCAGTGTCTCTGACACTCTCCTTACCATGTCTGCAGTGTCTCTGACACTCTCCTTACCATGCCTGCAGTCTCTCTGACCTAACTCTGCTTTAAACTTCTCCACAACTTTATCCCTGACCTGTCTGGTGTGTTCCTTGGCCTTCATGATGATGTTTGTTTACTAAAGTTCTCTAACAAACCTCTGAGGGCTTCACAGAACCGCTGTATTTATACGGAGATTAAATTACACACAGGTGGGCTCTATTTACTAATTAGGTGACTTCTGAAGGCAATTGGTTCCCCTATATTTTAGTTATGGGTATCAGAGTAAAGGAGGCTGAATATAAATGCACGCCACACTTTTCAGGTATTTATTTGTAAAAATTTTGGAAACCATTTATCGTTTTCCTTCCATTTCACAATTTATGTGCCACTTTGCGCTGGTCTATCACATAAAATCCCAATAAAATACATTTACGTTTTTGGTTGTAACATGACAAAATGTGGAAAATTTCAAGTGGTATGAATACTTTCAAGGCACTGTATATTTGCATGCCAATTTAAAACTGTTTATTGGCATTATTTTATTTATTTTTACTTCTTCCAATGTTTTTATTTTTTTTATTTTGAATGTATGACCAGCAGCAGAGGAGTAGAAGCGCCTCCTGCTGATGTTTCCCCGCAGACAGGCTGGGAAAGTTCTGGGTCATGTGACAGCTGTACAGTATATGAATTAGGAAAAATGCACTGAGAGGATTTTTTTTAATTAACCACTTGCCTACGGGGCACTTTCACCCCCTTCCTGCCCAAGCCATTGTTCAGCTTTCAGCGCTGTCACACTTTGAATGACAATAGCGCAGTCGTGTGACGCTGTACCCAAACAAATTTTTGCGTCCTTTTTCCCCCCACAAATAGAGCTTTCTTTTGGTGGTATTTGATCACCTCCTGCGTTTTATTTTTTGCGCTGTAAACAAAAGAGCGACAAGTTTGGAAAAAAAACACGATTTTTTACTTTTTGCTATAATAAATATCCATTTTTTTTTTTTTTTTAAAACAAATTTTTTCCCTCAGTTTAGGCCGATACGTATTCTCTTACATATTTTTGGTAAAAAAAAATTGCAATAAGCGTATATTTATTAGTTATAGCAGCTACAAAATAGGTGATGGATTTATAGCATTTTTATTATTTATTTATTTTTTACTAGTAATGGCGGCGATCAGGGATTTTTATCATGGATGCGATATTGCGGCGGACACATTGGACACTATTGACACATTTTTGGGACCGTTCACATTTTATACAGCGATCCGTGCTTGATTACTGTATAAACATGACTGGCAGGGAAGGGGTTAACACTAGGGGGCGATCAAGGGGTTAAATGTGTTCCCTGGAAGTGATTCTTACTGTGGGGGGAGGGGACTGACTGGGGGAGGGGACAGCTATCGGTCACCTCCATGTACAAGGGACACACCATTGGCCTCCTCTTCCTGACAGGACGTGGATCTGTGTGTTTACACACACAGATCCAGGGTCCTGCTCAGTTACTGGGCAATTGCGGGTGCCCGCCGGCCATCGCAGCCGCCGGGCACGCGCATCGGGTCCCCAGTGACGCGGCGGGGTGCGCTCGCCCCCTAGTGGCTTTGGAAGGCGCAACGTCATATGACGTCCACCCAGAACATGGTCTTCCGCCAGCCGTCATTTGACGGTAGGCGGATGACAAGTGGTTAAGATAATTACAGTGCTATCATCCACATACAGAAATAGAAGGGACTATGTAAATTAAACTGTGTGTGTGTGTGTGTGTGTGTGTGTGTGTTTTAGAATCACTTTAATGCACAATATAGTGTTCAGCTGTTTGCCTGGTGTCTGTCTTTGATGGCCGTAACTATGCTGTGAGCATTAAAAACTGTGCAGACCCTTTTTCTCATGAACAATTTATGTGCCTACGAATCTAACCATATTTAGAAATCTTTGCTGTGGACACACTATTCGTTGTGTCACCCCTGGGTTAGGATGGTAGGATGTGTGAACATGAGTGTTTTTCTATGTTGCCCTGTGCATGAGCTGTATTCTTTTCAAATGATGTTGAAAGCAGCTGGGGGCATCTGAGGTGAAACGAGTGCGGTATCTCTCTGGCACAGAGGCTAAGCACATTAAAGAACTAAGCTTTTATTTATTTATTTTTTGCTCCTTTTGTTCTTTGCCTTTTTAATAAAAAAAACAAAACAACAAAAAAAAGCCCTTGGCAACCAGGCAATGTGTTGTGTGTTGGTTTTTTTCTTTCTTTGGTTTGATTTACAGTAGACTGACCAGAACTAGAGGTGCAAAACAGTTTTTTCTTTCGACCGAATGGGGGGGGGGGAAACCCCAGCAGATACCGAAAGGGGCGTGGTCCGCCCCGGGTACCGCCCATTGCGGGAGTGTCATCCTGGCGCGCCCAGTCCTCCACTCTCTTCCCCCTCCTCGCAGCGATCTCTGTGTTTCCCGGAGCTGAATTGCCCGGTCGCAGGAACAATGTCCCGCCTCTTTTGATAGACGGCACACTGATCCAATTGTGGGACGTTGAATCAGCGTGACGTGATTACAGGAGGCGGGACATTGTTACTGCGGCCCGGGCAATTCAAATCCAGCTCCGTGACACACGGAGATCGCTGCTGATGCTGCATATGATGGGCACTGGTGAGGCTGCTGGGCACTGGCAGGCTGCATATGACGGGCACTGGTGGGGCTGCTGGGCACTGGCAGGCTGCATATGACGGGAACTGGAGAGGCTGCATTGATCTCCTGTATCATGTCTGCTAGAGGTGCACTGAATGAAAATGTTTCTAATACTATTGGCAATGTGTTTTAAAGGGGTTGTAAAGGTTCGTTTTTTACTTTCTAAATAGGTTCCTTTTAAGCTAGTGCATTGTTGGTTCACTTACCTTTTCCTTCGATTTCCCTTCTAAATGTTTTTTACTCTTTCGTCCATGAACCGTCACAGCTTCTCTATTGACAAAGTGGGTATTATCCGTTAATTAGGAGTGACTAGGCAGAAAAACTTGTAAAAAGTGTTGCATCACACCTTCTACAGTCCCGCCCAGGGGGCGGACCCTCTGGGTATAACCTCTGTCTGCATCTTCGCAGATCAGTTTTTTTCTGTCTAGCAAGGAGTAGGACATGGCTCCCTTCGGGCCCATTGGTCCGGGGGAAATATATATATATATATATATATATATATATATATATATATATATATATATATATATATATATTTTCATTTGTTGTTTCCTGCGATCTTCGATCAACTGCCGACTGGGTGACAGGCTGGATCCTCGATCCTTGTAGTCTCCCCAGTTTTGGCCATCGAGCGTGTGCCGACCCTAGCTACGCGCTGGGTTTTCCACGACATGCCCGTCGCTCCACGGGTGGCCAGTGAGCCTACGCTCCAGGGCCTGCATCGGACCGCTCAGCTTCGGCTGACCTTACGGCCGAGTCGCAGCAGCCTGGCCGGTGAGCTTACGCTCCAAGGCTTGCATCGGACCGCTCAGCTTCGGCTGACCTTACGGCCGAGTCGCAGCAGCCTGTTCCGGTGAGCGTCACGCTCCAGGGCATACATATGATCGTCCCTTTTGGGTCCAATTACAGCATGCCTGGCCAACAGTCACCTTCCGTGCGCGGACGATGACCTGTTTGGAATGTCTTCCAGCATAATACATGCAGGATAGGTAAGTAAAACTCCCCTGCCTTGGCTGGGTGATTTTAGCTGGACATTCCTGGAGAGATCAAGTAAGTGGTTGTGGCCCCTTTCTTCCCTCTCTCCCTGCCTTTCCCTCCTCCCTGGGCTTCTAGCTAAAGGTTGCTGGGTGCTGGGGGTCACCTAGGGGGTTCCACTGGAGCGGGGCTGGCTGTAACTAATATTTAAAAGAAATGTAATTTCTGCTTACCTGTGTTTGTGTGCTTCCTCCTCCATGCTGTCGGTGGACATTTTGAGGCGGTCCATGCCGAGTTCGGCCTCTTGTGACTGCCCGGTGGCCATCTTCCTGTGGTTCGGCCACACCCACTGGCCCCTATCAGCTGATCGGCGGCCATGTTTGTCCACCCTGTATGCATATATTGCCGTTCGGCGGCCATCTTTTTGTGGGCTATGGCTGCTTGACCTCTATCTTAGGTCGGCGGCCATTTTCTTAGAGCCCACATTATCTTCCATACAGACGTTTTTGGCAACCATTTTGCGAGAGCCTCCGGCCTCTAGGGTGCATTACACTGGTGCCAAAATTCACACAGGAAATGCTGATTAAAGAAGCAGACTGACACAGCAGCAGTGGGACAGCATCACAGGCACAGCACACGGCAGCATAGCAGTACCGGTCCAGGGTGGTGAGTCCTCTGGGTGACCCAGCATCTCTGCAGCGCAGGAGGGTGGCCTATTGATATCTTGCCTGGAGCGCTGTGAGTGTCAGCGCGTGGTCAGCATGGCATCTGAGCCAGATGTCTTCTCCCCTGAAACACCAGATTTAGCAGCTGGTGCCCCTGAGGTGTCTATGAATGCTATGACGGCAATCCTAGAGGCGTTTGCTGCCAGGGTGGAAGCAGCACACGGGAATACAGGGGGTAGTAAACGCCCCGTCCCCTGCAAGCTTCTGGGGATAATTCTGGTGCAGAACCAGGTCCAGCTACGGCTCGGGGCCCAGATTCTGACGCATCAGAGACTGCAGACCGTGACCGGACAGTGAGGATGACTCAAAGTCCAGGTCAGTACGCGAGACGGCTTTGGTATCTGACCTTATTACTGCAGTGCGGGATATGCTAAAATTGGAAAATACTGCAGAAGCGGCAGAGACTCCGGTCCACTTGGGTTTCATAGACCTGCCCGCACTGCTAAGGTGTTCCCTTGTGTGTCTTTTGATAAACTCTTATACAAGGAAGGGGAGAACCCACTGAGGGTCTTTACAGCCCCAAAGAGGTTTGCGGTACGGTACCCCTTTTGAGGAGAGTTTTCTGAAGAAATGGACCTCTCCCCCCTATAGTGGACCCTCCGGTGTCCTGACTTAATAGAGCCACCACAATTCCTGTAGAAGGGGCTCCTGTTTTTAAGGACCCTGTGGATAAGAAGGCTGAAGCACTCGCTTGCTACCTATACTCAGTGGTAGGCTCGACAGTACGCCCGGCATTGGCGGGGGCCCTAGTGTCTCACACACTTACTGAATGGGCAAGATTGCTACTCCAGGGGTTAAGGAGCGAGATGCTCCTCCTGATGAGATAACATTGGCCGACCAGTTGGTCCAGGGCCTTAGGTTTGTCTGCGAGTCAGACATGAATACTATTCCCCTGCTGTCTAAAACTTCAGTTTATGCAGTAGCAATACGCCGCCTGATCTGGCTAAAAGGCTGGTCTGCGGACCAGACTTCCAAGAAAGCCCTGTTGGATCTGCCTTTTAAGGGCGACTGACTTTTTGGGGCTCTCTGGATGACATCATCAAGGATGCCACAGGAGGTAAAGGCACTTTGCTTCCCCAAATTAGCAAGGGTAAGGGGCCATGCCAAGGGCAAGGGCCCTCCTTTACTGCACGCAAGTGGTTTTTTTTCGTCCCCCTAGGGCGACAGGGAAAAGACCCCAGGCCGATAAAGCGCCTGCCCAAGGACAAAAGCGTCCTTGGTCCCGCAGACCCAACAAGCCTGCGGACAAATCTGCGTCCACATGAAGGTCCGCCCCCACCCAGCTCTCGGGTGGGGGGACGTCTTCGCAAATTCGCGACTCAGTGGACTGCTCTAGTCTCCGACAGGTGGGTTTGCAAAGTAATCTCCTCAGGCTACAAGATAGAATTTCTCTCTTGTCCACCAGACAGATTCATCACCTCCAATCTCCAGCTACTACCGACCCGTCAGGAGGCCCTGTATGGGGCGGTCCAGGGTCTACTGGAACGCGGGGTAGTTATTCCAGTTCCAGAACAGGAACGGGGTCAGGGTTTTTACTCAAATCTGTTCATTGTGCCAAAGAAGGAGGGGGTTCGGACAATCTTGGATCTCAGAGCCCGCAATTGCTTTGTGAAAGTACAAAGATTTCGGATGGAGTCGGTTCGATCTGTAGTCACGGCTCTCCATCCGGGGGACTTTCTGGCCTCCTTGGACTTCAAGGACGCATACCTGCATGTCCCCATATACTCCAGACACCAGAGGTTTCTGCGATTTGCTATCGGGAAGGACCACTACCAGTTTGTGGCCCTCCCGTTGGGCCTTACCTCAGCACCCAGGACGTTCACCAAGGTGCTTGCTCCGATTCTGGCACTTCTAAGACAGCGGGGTATCGCTATCACAGGCTACTTATACGACCTTCTGCTGAAGGCCCCTTCAAGCTCAGAATTAGAGGTAAGCGTGTCCATTACCTGTCAGACTCTTCGAGACTGTGGTTGGATACTAAACACGCAAAAGTTAGTATTGGTGCCCACTCAACGCCTAGTGTACCTGGGGTTGATTCTGGATTCTTCAGAGGCAAAGGTATTCCTCCCTGTGGAGAAGTTGCAGACCCTCCGGGCTGCAGTACGGCAGCTGACTTCCAGGAATTGGTCGTCACTCCGTTTTTTGCATGCGAGTGTTGGGCCTCATGGTAGCCTCCTTCGAGGCGGTCCCATATGCTCAATACCACACTCGAGTGTTACAGAAGGAAGTTCTGTCCAGATGGAACAGATGTCCATCATCTCTGGATTATCAAATCAGAGTGAGCCCACCTAGTCAGGAGATCCCTGGTATGGTGGCTGACGGCACCGGCTCTAATGGCCGGGAAGTAATTTCTTCCGGTTTACTGGATAGTGATCACGACGGACGCCAGCCTTACAGGTTGGTGGGGAGTCTGGGGTGTTAAGTCGGCTCAGGGTCGCTGGACCCCAGAGGAAGCCCTCCTGCCGATCAATGCCCTGGTAATCAGGGCGATCAGGCTGTGCCTCTTCAAATGGTCTCAGAGGCTGCAAGGGCGTCCAGTCAGGATCCAGTCAGACAACACCACAGCAGTGGCATATGTCAATCGTCAAGGAGGAACAAGAAGCTCAGCTGCAGCATCGGAGATCGCTCGCATCCTGAAGTGGGCCGAGAGGAGCGTACCGGCACTGTCGGCCGTGTACATTCCGGGTGTGGAAAACTGGCAGCCGGACTACCTGAGCCGCCAGATGCTGGACCAGGGAGAATGGTCCTTACACCCGGAGGTGTTCCAACTCCTCTGCCAAAGATGGGGGCACACCAGACGTAGATCTTCTGGCTTCCTGACTCAATCGGAAGGTATTGAGGTTTGTGGCCCGGTCAAGAGACCCATGGGCAGACGCAACGGACGCGTTGGTAGCATCGTGGGGTCAGTATCGGCTAATCTATGCCTTCCCTCCCTTAAGGCTTCTTCCTCTTCTGCTCCGCAGAGTGGAGGCAGAGGGAATTCCAAAGATCTTAATCGCTCCAGATTGGCCTCAGCGCCCTTGGTACGCCGATCTAGTACGTCTGGTAGCAGACGTCCCCTGGCGCCTACCACTACGGAAGGACCTGCTATCGCAAGGTCCCATACTCCATCCTGCTTTTAGTCATTGGCTTTAATGGCATGGCTGTTGAGAACCAGGTACTGAGAGACCGGGGCCTGTCAGACTCAGTAATTCCTACTATGAGAAGTGCTCGAAAACCATCCTCTAGGAAGGTTTATCACCACACTTGGAAGGCCTACATCTCCATGTGTGAGGAAATGAAATGGCATCCGCGTACCAATTTGGTTTCCAGAATCCTGCTGTTTTTACAGCATGGGGTGGACCAAAGGCTTGCCCGAAGTACGATTTAAGGGACAGATATCTGCCCTGGCTGTCTTTTTTCAGCGACCCCTGGCGACTCTCTCTCGTGAGTACATTTGTGCAAGGGGTTCGACATGTGGCCCCTCCGGTCCGTCCCCCGTTGCCTCCGTGGGACTTGAACCTGGTCCTCTCGGTGCTTCAGAAGGCACCGTTTGAGAAGATTAGAGATATTCCCCTGTTGACACTTTCTCAGAAGGTGGTCTTTTTGGTGGCTGTTACGTCAGTTAGACGAGTCTCTGAGCTGGCAGCCTTGTCCTGCAAGGCTCCCTATTTGATTTTCCACAAGGATAAGGTGGTGCTGCGGCCGCAGCCTTCCTTTCAATGGTCGTTTCGGCTTTTTATCTCAACGAAGACATTGTACTTCCATCCTTGTGTCCTCAGCCGTCGAATCCTAAGGAGTCGGCGTTGCATTCCTTGGACGTTGTCCGAGCTTTGAGAGTATACATATCTGCTACTTCCCTGTTCCGGAAGTCAGACTCACTGTTTGTTTCGGTGGCTGGTCCCAAGAAGGGCCAAGCAGTCTCATCGGCCACCATCTCTAGGTGGATCCGACAGATAGTAATCCAGGCTTACGCCTTAAAGGGTCAAGCGCCCCCTTCCCGGTCACGGCGCATTCGACCAGGGCAATAGGTGCCTCTTGGGCTTTCCGACATCAAGCGCCTGTTTCCCAATTATGTAAAGCGGCGACTTGGTCGTCCGCTCACACTTTCACAAAATTCTACAAAATTGATGTAGGTGCATCTTCGGATGCCTCTTTCGGCCGCAAGGTTTTGCAGGCGGCTGTTTAGAGTTGCAACTCCTCCGTTGGAGTGCTGTTTTGTGTTTGGGGTGAAGTTTATTTTTATGCTCTTACCACCCCTCGTTTTTTCTCTGACACTGCTTTGGGACGTCCCACTTTGTCAATAGAGAAGCTGTGTCGGTCCATGGACGAAAGAGTAAATAGGATTTTTTACTCTCCGTAAAATCCTTTTCTCTGAGTCCATGGACCGACACAGCACCCACCCCTCCTTTTAAGTTTGTACTGCTTTTTGACGAACTGATCTGCGAAGATGCGGACTGAGAGGTTATACCCAGAGGGTCCACCCCCTGGGCGGTACTGTAGAAGGTGTGATGCAACACTTTTTACAAGTTTTTCTGCCTAGTCACTCCTAATTAACGGATAATACCCACTTTGTCAATAGAGAAGCTGTGTCGGTCCATGGACTCAGAGAAAAGGATTTTACGGTGAGTAAAAAATCCTATTTTTTCTTTTGTTTTCTTTGACTTTCTCACTTCCTGTTCCTCCTCAGTAAGCTGTTTTGGCTGACTAACCCCCGCTCGGATGATGGGGGGCAAGCTTACTGAGGAGAAACAGGAAGTGAGAAATTCAGACGCAGGAAAAAAAACATTTAGAAGGGAAATCAAAGGAAAAGGTAAGTGAACCAACAATGCACTAGCTTAAAGGAACCTATTTAGAAAATTAAAAAATTAACCTTTATAACCCCTTTTAAGTTTTTAAGCAAGAGATTGCAGACATGATACAGGAGATGGTTGGAGACTGCAGACTGCATTTATTTTTTTTACCTTTCTTGCACTAAAGGTGCCCATAATGGCCAACAATAAATTATTATAAATTTCATATTGATGATATTGGTTAAAAAGTTGAATATAATAATATTTAAAAATATATATTTTTTTAAAACTCCTTTTTCAGTATCCGTTTTCGGCCTAGTGCACCCTTCATTTTCAGTTTCGGCACCAAAATTTCCATTCGGTGCACCCCTAACCAGAACTGATACTGACCCAATTGCTAAGCTTTAACTGCATCATATTGCTCAATAAACCTGTCCCTTTGTTGCTTATTTTGCCTCTAAGAACGTATTTTTCCTGTTAATCAGACATAAGAGATTTTAATTGGCATCTCTGAGATGCATCTTGTTAAAAAAAAAAAAAAAAAAATGAAAGTACGGTGCTGAACTTCTAGACTGCCAATTCTAAAGCTGGCCATAGCCATGGAGGGAGGTCAGCCATGATCTGATCACTGAAAGATCTTTTTAAAATAGTTCATGCTGTTCACTTGCTTTTCTGATTAAGCGCGGATTAAAAGGAACTTGTCATGAGACTGATACATGGCCTGCTGCTGAAACAATTTTAATTGCCCGGTTCCAACAGTACTTTATCTTCTAACATTGAGTCAGGACGAGTGGTCAGTACCACCTGATTGTTTAGAACAGTGATTCTCAACTTCTAGTGCCGTGACCCCTTGATAAAATTTCTCAAGTTGTGGGGACCCCTAACAGTAAAATTATTTATAGCGTGGGTTGTCAGCACCCAAGGCAAGACAAGTAATTTGCGCCCCTAACATTTAGCGCTCCCGGAGTCCTTTTAATAGCAATTGTAATCACAGGTAGTGTTACTCACTGTGTCTCTGGTTTCACTGTCTCCAGCTTTGTGGTGTCTCGTAGCAGTGACACCTATGCCGAAATCAGGAGATAGGGTCTCCTCAGCCCCTCCCACTTCACGTTCCTCATCAGTCAGCTGACCTCTAGTCTTTGCCCCCCCAGCCATCCCTTGAACTGAATGGGCGGCTGCGAAGAGGCTGAGTGGGCGGCTGCGGGCTCCAGGAACAGCCCAGCTGGGCGGCCACAAAAAGGCTTGGAGAGTGGTGCAGGCTTCAGGACCAGCCCAGGATTCGGTGACCCCTGGCAAATCATCATTCGACCCCCGAGGGGGTCCCGACCCCCAGGTTGAGAACCACTGGTTTAGAAGATATACGGTCCTTTCCCTTCTATCATTCCTTGTGAAAGATCTGCCTGTGTTACACCTGGTACTCTCTAATTACACAGGAGATTAGAGTGATGATATCCTTTTAATACATTGTGTCCTGTACACAATCCGGTGTTAATGTT
Source organism: Rana muscosa (assembly GCA_029206835.1). Taxonomy (NCBI): domain Eukaryota; kingdom Metazoa; phylum Chordata; class Amphibia; order Anura; family Ranidae; genus Rana; species Rana muscosa. The sequence continues at coordinate 272,119,022 of CM055116.1, forward strand.
TTGAAAAGTGAACCACATGCACATACAGTGGGTATAGAAAATAATCGCACCCTTTAACCACTTAGGGACCGAGCCTCTTTCTGAGATTTGTTTACAAGTTAAACGTTTTTTTGCTAGAAAGTTACTTAAAACCCCCAAACATTATACATTTTATTTTCTAACACCCTAGAGAATAAAATGGCAGTCGTTAAAATACTTTGTCACACCGTATTTGCGCAGCGGTCTTGCAAGCAAATTTTTTTCGGGAAAAATATACACTTTTTTCAATTAAAAAAAATAAGACCACAGTAAAGTTGGCCCCATTTCTTTATTTTTTTTTATTTATTTATATATATATTTTTTTTATATATATTGTGAAAGATAATGTTACACAGCGTAAATTGATACCCAACATGTCACGCTTCAAAATCTCCATAGGCGATGTTTAAAAAAAATTCTACGGGTTGCATGTTTTGAGTTGGAGGAGGTCTAGGGCTAGAATTATTGCTCTCACTCTACCGATCGCGGCAATACCTCGCATGTGTGGTTTGAACACTATTTTCATATGTGGGCGCTGCTCACGTATGCGTTCGCTTCTGCACGCGAGCTCGACTGGACGGGGTGCGTTTTTTAAACTTTTTTTTTTTTTTTCTTATTTATTTTATTTTTTACACTGTTCTTCTTTTTAAAAAAAAAAAATCAGTTTTATTCCTATTACTAGGAATTTAAACATCCCTTGTAATAGGAAAAAAAGCATGACAGGGCCTCTTAACCACTTCCTGCCCGGCCTATAGCAGAATGACGGCCGGGCGGTGGTTCCGTTATCCTGACTGGGCGTCTATTGATGTCCTGCAGGATAACAGCTGCCGCGCGCCCATGGGGGTGCGCATCGCGGTGATCGGTGGTGTGGTGTGTTAGTCTGACACACCGACTCACTGCTACACCGATCTCGGTTAAGAGCCTCCGACGAAGGCTCTTTACCACGTTATCAGCCGTGTCCAATCACGGCTGATCACGATGTAAACAGGAGGAGCCGTTGATCGGCTCTTCCTCACTCGCGTCTGACAGACGCGAGTAGAGGAAAGCCAATCGGCGGCTCTCCTGACGGGGAGTTTGCGCTGATTGTTCATCAGCGCAGCCCCCCCTCGGATGCCTGCCCAGGACCACCAGGGAAGCCCCTAACATGTGGATGGCCAGGTACATCCCCCATGGCCATCCACATGTTACAAAACATGCCCAACATATGCCAATCAGTGCCCACAAATGGGCAAGGACTGGCACCATAGTAGCACATAAAAACAGTGATGCCCAGCAATGCTCCCCACCAGAGTAACCAGTACCACTCATCAGTGTCCCTCAGTGCAGCCATATCAGTGCCCGTCAGTGAAGAAAACGTATTTATTTACAAAAAAATTTTTTTATTTGTTGTGCAAAAAAAAAAAATCGAAGAGGTGATCAAATGCCACCAAAAAGCTCTATTTGTGGAACCAAAATTATAAAAAATTTGTTTGGGTACAGTGTTGCATGACCGCGCAATTGTTGTTCAAATTGCAACCGCGCTGGAAATTGGAAGGTGCGTAAGTGCCTGGTATTGAAGTGGTTAAATATGAGATCTGGGGTCAAAAGGCCCTTTAAGAGCTATGGGCTCTTCAAACAGCCAACGTATATCTGCGTGCGGTGGTCCGGAAGTAGTTAAAATCATATTTTGTTGGTTTGCAGACTAAAATGAGGACACGTTTTTGTTTTTTGTTTTATCCAGCTGTATTTACTCCATGCAACTTATAACATCCAAATGAAAGATGTAACACCAACATGTCAGAAAAAAAAATCAAAAGCAGAATCACTGAGTTGGAAAGGATTACTCCCATTTTTCAGTATTTTGTTGAACCACCTTTTTGCTTTTAAAAGGGTTGTAAACACTCAAGGTTTTTCACCTATAAGTGTTACTAAACCCACAACAGTAAAATCTGTATATGCAGCATAGCATGCTTGTTATACTCACTGTGGAACTTAAGGGGTTAATCCTCTGCATTATGTAAGAAGGCTGTTTTATCCTGTATGCACAGATCCTTCCCTTCTTGCATTGTCTATCTTGGGAAGGCCAGCTAACACACATTCACAGTATCAGTTGTGACTTTTTTTTTTTTTTTTTTATGCTGGAGAGAACTCTCAGCACTGGAGAAACTGCAGTTTATCACTGACCGTGGTATACAGATCAGCCAAAAAAGGTATATAGTGGCAACTCCAGCCACTGCCTCGGGACCTCATTGGATAGATTGATAGCAGCGGGAGCCATTGGCTCCCACTGCTGTCAATCAAATCCAGTGACACAGGAGTTGGGTGCGGGGCACTCAAAGAGGAATTGCTAGGAAGAGGAACATCGGGGCCAATCTGTGCAAAACCCTTGCGCAGAGGTAAGTATGACGTGTTTGTTTAAAAAGAGAAAAAAAAAAAGCCTTTAACTACTTCAGCCCTGGAAGATTTAACCGCCTTTCTGACCAGAGCATTTTTTGCAATTCGGCACTGCGTCGCTTTAGCTGACAATTGCGTGGTCATGCGACGTCCCTTTTTTTCTTTTTTTTCCCCCACAAATAGAGCTTTCTTTTTGGTGGTATTTGATCACCTCTGCGTTGGTTTGTTTATATAAAAAAAAATCTTTTACATTTTTGCTATAATCAATATCCCAATTTTTTTAAAACTTTTTCCTCAGTTTAGGCCGATGTGTATTCTTCATATTTTTGGTAAAAAAAATCGCAATAAGCGTATATTGATTTGCACAAAAGTTGTTGCGTCTACAAAATAGGGGATAGATTTATGTTGTGTGTGTGTGTGTGTGTGTGTATATGTGTGTATATGTGTGTGTGTGTGTGTGTATATATGTATGTATGTATGTATATGTATATGTGTGTGTGTGTGTGTATATGTATATGTATGTATGTATATATATATATATATATATATATATATATATATATATATATATATATATATATATATATAAAAAATATATAATCGGTACTGTGATATTGCCGTGGACACATTTTTGAGACCATTGACAATTACACAGCGATCAGTGCTATAAAATGCACTGATTGCTGTATTAATGTCACTGGCAGGGAAGTGGTTAACACTAGGGGGCAATCAAGGGTTTATCTGTGTTCCCTAGGTGTGTTCTAACTGTGGTGGGGATGGGACTGACTAGGGGAGTTAAGAGGTCGGGGTTCATACTTTGTGTGTTCATACCATCTGTCTCCTCTCCCCTGAGAGAACCGGGATCTGTGTTTACACACACATCCCGGTTCTCGCTCTGTTACGAGCGATCACGGGTGCCCGGCAGGCATCGCGCCCGCCAGGCACACGCTGCGGGTGCGCGCCTCCTACAGCATCTTCAAGGGCTGACGTACAGTTACGGCGGCTCCCCTAGGGGAGCCATTCTGCCGCAGTAAAACTGCGGTGGCTGGTCGGGAACCGGTTAAAGTACCCTTCAGCTCCAGTTTGCAATTGCTAAACACCGATTCTAATGGGAGTGCCGACTGGCACTTTAAGCAAACTGCTAGCAGGCTTCAGCACAACTTGAACCTTATTGAAAGCTGCTGAAGCCCGCTAGTAGCTTATTTAACGTGATGGTTGGCTTTGCCGTTAAGATTTGTGTATAATATTTCCAAACAGCAGCTGAAGGGCACTTTAAGGCTCCATGTACACAGAAGCTGATAAACTGCAGTTAATGGGCGTTTTGCCGTTTTTTTAAAAAGCCCATTAACTGCACTCTATGTTAGCCTATGTGTTCATGTACACATAACGTTTTTTTAGCTTTAATGAGCAGTGGAGTTAATGGGCTTTTTTCTGAACGCAAGAAATTTGCGTTCAAAGTGCCGTTTTTCGGCAGAAATAAATGCAAAAAAACGCTCAAACGCTGGCCGCGAGTGTTTTTAGTGTTTTTTGGTCCATTGAAAAAAAAAAAAAAATATATATATATATATATATATATATATATATATATATATATATATATATATATATATATATATATATATATATATATATATATAATAATTTTTTTTAAAAGCTAGCTTTTTCTGCTGCTTTTAAAAACGACCGTTTTTGAGCTTCTGTGTACATGGAGCCTAAAGGCTTTGAAAAAGCTTTGCAAAAACAGTTGAAGCCCAAATGAAACAGGCCTAAGTGAGGTAATCCTAGTGTTTTTTGTAAGATTTCCCCTCCTATTATTGTTTGGGGGCAACCCAAAACACGGGCTTTTCTTTTAACGGGGCAAGTAGAGAGGGTGAATCTCTCTAACGTGCATACAGCAGTAAAACCCGACAGGTGTTCTAATCCTTTTCTACCCTATCTAAAGCTATAAAAAAGGTTTTGCCTTTGTACTCCTCTATGTGCATTGTAAACTTCAAGGCAAAAACATTCCAGCTAATATTTCACAGCAAGAAGCCTACCAAGGTTCCCTTCCCTGTCTGTAGGTACCAGTTTAGAGAGTACCATAAGTAAATGCAAGTCATCTAGCTATCAGAAAATACTTTAGAAACCCAATTGAAGTGTAGCAAGATTTTTCCAAGACGGCATGAGCAAGGTCTGTATTCAGACTTTTGTTGGTACAATATAAGTTGGAAGCTCTCTTCCAACCTCACATTTGGCCCAACCTTCTTCTTTTTATTATTTTCAGTTGAAAAAGTGGTTTTGAAAAAAAAAAGTTGTAAAAATGGCATTAGTTATAACTGTTTATTCGATGGAAAATAAATATAGTTGGTAACAATTTGCAAATTCACAGGTAAGATTAAAATCTTCATTGGCTAAGTATTTTAAGTGTCGGTATAATGTACGTTGCTGGTAGACTGTTCAGGCAGCACATTGGAACAAATTATACTGGAGAGTGTCCAGTGCAGGACAATGATGGCCATTCATAGACACAAAGTGACTTGGAACAAAGAGGGGTTTCATCAAGGCTTTTTATAGTATGGGAATACTCCTGTTTGGAAAGACACTGGCGTCAGTGTGTTTTACAAATGAGAAAACATGAAGACAGCAATGTGGACATTTTTTGCTTTTTTTTTTTTTTTTTCTCTACATATTTTGGGCCTCCAAGCTGGTTATAAATGCTTTCCCTCAATGGAGAATAAAAGGGTTGATTTATGAAGTGTTGGGTTAGTTGCTAGGAGAATATCTGCCTAATATATACAGTATTGGTTATTTTTCAGCTTTCTCATTAACCAATTGGAGCCGGTTCACACGGGCATCCTGGGATCCGACTTCAAGTCGCGCGGTTTAGAAAAGTAATGCAAGTGAATGGAGCCGTCTTAATGTACACTACTGCAGTCGCTCCGACTTCAGAAAAAGTTCCTGTACTACTTTAATCAGACTTCTAGGCGACCTTGTACCCATAGATTTCAATGGAAGTCACCTCCAAGTCGGATCCCCTGTCTTAACTGAAGCAACTTTCCAGGAAGTAAAAATAGTTTTCCAGGCAAACCCCTCCCTCCCCCCTCCCACAGAGCTGATTATTGTTTGGCCACTGGAAAGTCGCCTGTCCTGGAGGCAACTTGAAGTTGCCTGGAGTCGCGCTGTGATTTATGCGCAAGTTTTGTCGAAGTTGCCTCCCAAAGTCGCGCTGGAAGTCGTGTTGCCCCTGTGTGAACCGGCTCTTAAGGACCGAGCCTCTTTCTGAGATTTGGTGCTTACAAACATTTATTACTCTTTCGTCCATGGACCGACACAGCTTCTCTATTGACAAAGTGGGTATTATCCGTTAATTAGGAGTGACTAGGCAGAAAAACTTGTAAAAAAGTGTTGCATCACACCTTCTACAGTACCGCCCAGGGGGCGGACCCTCTGGGTATACCCTCTCAGTCTGCACATCGCAGATCAGTTTTTTTCTGTCTAGCAAGGAGTAGGACATGGCTCCCTTCGGGCCCATTGGTCCGGGGAAAAAAGATATATATATATTTTTTTTTTTGCTACATTTGTTGTTTCCTGCGATCTTCGATCAACTGCCGACTGGGTGACAGGCTGGATCCTCGATCCTTGTAGTCTCCCCAGTTTCGGCCATCGAGCGTGTGCCGACCCTAGCTACGCGCTGGGTTTTCCACGACATGCCCGTCGCTCCACGGGTGGCCGGTGAGCCTACGCTCCAGGGCCTGCATCGGACCGCTCAGCTTCGGACGATGATCTGTTTGGAATGTCTTCCATCAGGATAGGTAAGTAAAACTCCCCTGCCTCGGCTGGGTGATTTAGCTGGATATTCCTGGAGAGATCAAGTAAGTGGTTGTGGCCCCTTTCTTCCCTCTCTCCCTGCCTTTCCCTCCTCCCTGGGCTTCTAGCTAAAGGTTGTTGGGTGCTGGGGGTCACCTAGGGGGTCCCACTGGAGCGGGGCTGGCTGTAGCTAACATTTAAAAGAAATGTCATTTTTGCTTACCTGTGTTTCTGTGTCTCCATGCTGTCGGCGGCCATTTTGAGGTGGTCCATGCCAAGTTTGGCCTCTTGTAACTGCCTGGCGGCCATCTTCCTGTGGTTCGGCCACACCCACTGGCCCCTATCAGGTGATCGGCGGCCATGTTTGTCCACCCTGTATGCAGATATTGCCGTTCGGCGGCCATCTTTTTGTGGGCTATGGCTGCCTGACCTCTATCTTCTGTCGGCGGCCATTTTCTTAGAGCCCACATTATCTTCCATACAGACGTTTTTGGCAACCATTTTGCGAGAGCCTCCGGCCTCTAGGGTGCATTACACTGGCGCGAAAATTCACACAGGAAGTGCTGATAAAAGAAGCAGACTGACACAGCACCAAGGGGACAGCATCACAGGCGCAGCATAGCAGTACCTATCCAGGGTGGTGAGTCCTCTGGGTAACCCAGCATCTCTGCAGCGCAGGAGGGTGGCCTATTGATATCTTGCCTGGAGCCCTGTGAGTGTCGGCGTGTGGTCAGCATGGCATCTGAGCCAGATGTCTTCTCCCCTGAAACACCAGATTTAGCAGCTGGTGTCCCTGAGGTGTCTATGGACGCTATGTCGGCAATCCTAGAGGCGTTTGCTGCCAGGGTGGAAGAAGCACACGGGAATACAGGGGGTAATAAACGCCCCAGTCCCCTGCAATCTTCTGGGGATATTTCTGATGCAGAACCAGGTCCAGCTACGGCTCATGGCCCAGATTCTGATGCATCAGAGACTGCAGACCGTGACCGATCGGACAATGAGGAGGACTCCAAGTCCAGGTCAGTACGCGAGACGGCTTTGGTATCTGACCTTATTACTGCAGTGCGGGATACGCTAAAGTTGGAAAGGACTGAAGAAGTAGCAGATACTCCAGTCCCCTTTGGGTTTCGTAAACCTGCCCGCACTGCTAAGGTGTTCCCTTGTGTGTCTTATTTTGACAAACTCTTATACAAGGAATGGGAGAACCCACTGAGGGTCTTTACAGCCCCAAAGAGGTTTGCAGTACGGTACCCCTTTGAGGAGAGTTTTCTGAAGATATGGACCTCTCCCCCTATAGTGGACCCTTCGGTGTCCAGACTTAATAGAGCCACCACTATTCCAGTAGAAGGGGCTCCTGTTTTCAAAGACCCTGTGGATAAGAAGGCTGAAGCACTCGCTCGCTACCTATACTCAGTGGTAGGCTCGGCAGTACGCCCGGCATTGGCGGGGGCCCTAGTGTCTCAGACACTTACTGAATGGGCAAAATTGCTACTCCAGGGGTTAAAGGAGCGAGATGCTCCTCCTAATGAGATAACTTTGGCCGACCAGTTGGTCCAGGGCCTTAAGTTTGTCTGCGAGTCAGACATGGATACTATTCCCCTGCTGTCAAGAGCTTCGGTTTATGCAGTAGCAATACGCCGCCTGATCTGGCTAAAGGGCTGGTCTGCGGACCAGACAAGCCCTATTGGATCTGCCTTTTAAGGGCAACTGACTTTTTGGGGCTTCTCTGGATGACATCATCAAGGATGCCACAAGAGGTAAAAGCACTTTGCTTCCCCAAACTAGCAAGGGTAAGGGACCACGCCAAGGGCAAGGGCCCTCCTTTACTGCACGCAAGTGGTTTTTTTCGTCCCCCTAGGGCGACAGGGAAAAGACCCCAGGCCGATAAAGCGCCTGCTCAAGGACAAAAGCGTCCTTGGTCCCGCAGACCCAACAAGCCTGCGGACAAATCTGCGTCCACATGAAGGTCCGCCCCCACCCAGCTCTCGGGTGGGTGGACGTCTTCGCAAATTCGCGACTCAGTGGACTGCTCTAGTCTCCAACAGGTGGGTTTGCGAAGTAATCTCCTCAGGCTACAAGATAGAATTTCTCTCTTGTCCACCAGACAGATTCATCACCTCCAATCTCCAGCTACTACCGACCCGTCGGGAGGCCCTGTATGGGGCGGTCCAGGGTCTACTGGAACGCGGGGTAGTTATTCCAGTTCCAGAACAGGAACGGGGTCAGGGTTTTTACTCAAATCTGTTCATTGTGCCAAAGAAGGAGGGGGTTCGTCCAATCTTGGATCTTAGAGCCCTCAATTGCTTTGTGAAGGTACAAAGATTTCGGATGGAGTCGGTTCGATCCGTAGTCACGGCTCTCCATCCGGGGGACTTTCTGGCCTCCTTGGACATCAAGGACGCATACCTGCATGTCCCCATATACTCCAGACACCACAGGTTTCTGCGATTTGCTATCGGCAAGAACCACTACCAGTTTGTGGCCCTCCCGTTTGGCCTTGCCTCAGCACCCAGGACGTTCACCAAGGTGCTCGCTCTGATTCTGGCACTTCTAAGACAGCGGGGTATCGCTATCACAGGTTACTTGGACGACCTTCTGCTGAAGGCCCCTTCAAGCTCAGAATTAGAGGTAAGCGTGTCCATTACCTGTCAGACTCTTCGAGACTGTGGTTGGATACTAAACACGCAAAAGTCAGTATTGGTGCCCACTCAACGCCTAGTGTACCTGGGGTTGATTCTGAATTCCTCAGAGGCAAAGGTATTCCTCCCTGTGGAGAAGTTGCAGACCCTCCGGGCTGCAGTACGGCAGCTGACTTCCAGGAATTGGTCGTCACTCCGTTTTTGCATGCGAGTGTTGGGCCTCATGGTAGCCTCCTTCGAGGCGGTCCCATATGCTCAATACCACACTCGAGTGTTACAGAAGGAAGTTCTGTCCAGATGGAACAGATGCCCTTCATCTCTGGATTATCAAATCCGAGTGAGCCACCTAGTCAGGAGATCCCTGGTATGGTGGCTGACAGCAACGGCTCTAATGGCCGGGAAGTCATTTCTTCCGGTTTACTGGATAGTGATCATGACGGACGCCAGCCTTACAGGTTGGGGGGGAGTCTGGGGTGTCCAGTCCAGCAAGGTCGCTGGACCCCAGAGGAAGCCCTCCTGCCGATCAATGTCCTGGAGATCCGCGCGATCAAGCTGTGCCTCTTCAAATGGTCTCAGAGACTGCAAGGGCGTCCAGTCAGACAACGCCACAGCAGTGGCATATGTCAATCATCAAGGAGGAACAAGAAGCTCAGCTGCAGCATCGGAGATCGCTCGCATCCTGAAGTGGGCAGAGAGGAGCGTACCGGCACTGTCGGCCGTGTACATTCCGGGTGTGGAAAACTGGCAGGCGGACTACCTGAGCCGCCAGATGCTGGACCAGGGAGAATGGTCCTTACACCCGGAGGTGTTCCAACTCCTCTGCCAAAGATGGGGCACACCAGACGTAGATCTTCTGGCTTCCCGACTCAATCGGAAGGTATTGAGGTTTGTGGCCCGGTCAAGAGACCCATGGGCAGACGCAACGGACGCGTTGGTAGCATCGTGGGGTCAGTATCGGCTAATCTATGCCTTCCCTCCCTTAAGGCTTCTTCCTCTTCTGCTCCGCAGAGTGGAGGCAGAGGGAATTCCAATGATCCTAATCGCTCCAGATTGGCCTCAGCCAGTGGCGTCACTAGGGTTGGTGTCACCTGGTGCGGCAAAACATGGTGTCACCCCCCCGCCTGTCTATCCTGCCCAGCGCCCTCCAGGCAGCGCACAGTCACGAGGCGCACCCCCAAATGACCCCTGTAAATTAAAGTATAGGGTGGTATTGGGCTGGCTGGAGCGATATAGGGCAGGTTGGGGTAATATAGGGCAGGTTGCAGTGGTATAGTGCAGTCTGGGGTGGCATAGGGCAGGTTGGGGTTGTATAGGGAAGGCTGGGGTGGTATAGAGCAGGTTGGGGTGGTATATGGCAGGCTGGGTGGCATTGGGCAGGTTGGGGTTATATAGGGCAGGGTGTGATGGCATAGAGCAGGTTGCAGTGGCATAGGGCAGGTTGGGGTGGTATAGAGCAGGTTGGGGTGGTATATGGCAGGCTGGGTGGCATTGGGCAGGTTGGGGTTATATAGGGCAGGGTGTGATGGCATAGAGCAGGTTGTGGTGGCATAGGGCAGGTTGGGGTGGTATAGGGAAAGCTGGGGTGGCATAGGGCAGGGTGCGTGGTATAGAGAAGGCTGGGGTGGCATAGGGCAGGGTGCGGTGGCATAGGGTGGGGTGGTATAGAGCAGTTTGCGTGGCATACAGCAGGTTGCAGTGGCATAGGGCAGGCTGGGGTGACATAGGGAAGGTTGGGGTGGTATAGGGCAGGGTGCGGTGGCATAGGGCAGGGTGCGGTGGCATAGGGCAGGCTGGGGTGGTATAGGGTAGGCTGGGGTGGCATAGGGCAGGTTGCAGTGGCATAGGGCAGGTTTTGGTTTCATAAGGCAGGTTGCGGTGGCATAAGGCAGGCTGGGGTGGTATGGTGCCAGGTTAGGACTCCATCATGGGGTGCAAGGTGGTCTGCTGCTGCTAGACAAAGCTATAGATTATATATAGATATTATGTAATATAGCTGGTCCATCCGCCCCTCCCCCCCACCAGTCCAGCTAACTCAACTACTGTGCCTATTATATGTAATATAATATATCTGTGTCCAGCATCACCCCCCCCCCCCCCCCCCCCCATTATCATCATCATCAGACCAGCTCAGGGTGGGGGTGTCTCAGTCAGCTAATATAAGTTATATAGTCAGTGTTGTCTGTCTGATAATGGGCGGGGGGGGGGGGTGATGCTGGATATAGATATATTATATTACATATAATAGGCACAGTAGTTGAGTTAGCTGGACTGGTGGGGGGAGGGGCGGATGGACCAGCTATATTACATAATATCTATATATAATCTATAGCTGTGTCGCAGCAGGCCACCTTGCACCCCCCCCCCCCCCCTTCATTATCATACAATACAGGTCAGGGCGCCAGACAGACTGAGTCCTCCTCCCACACTAGCTAGTAGCTCTGCCTCTTACAATGGCAACCGCCCCCCCGCTACACACACACACACACACACACACCTACCTCATCTTGTGCTTGTGCTCGGGAGTCGGGCCGGCGGTGGAGACCCCCCCCCCCCCCCCACCTGTTTTGGAGTCTTGACTGGAGAGGAGGAGGGCTGGGCAGCGACCCTCACAGCGTGCAGCCGGAGAAAGTTGTGTGTGACGTCACATCATCACAGTGCAGTGTGATGATGTGACAGGCTGACGCTCTGTAGGGTAGGGAGGGAGGAGGAAGAAGAATAAGGAACCGGAGGACACACACACACCAGGCGCGGCGGCGCTGGAAGTGTTTGTTCCAGCCCAGCGGGGTGAAGTTGCTGAATTAAAGTGTCAGCTGTAAAAAAAAAAGTAAAAAAAAAAAAATGTTTTTTTTCTCACCGTCGGAAGGGTGTCACCCCTCTAGCGGGTGTCACCCGGGTGCGGACCGCACCCCCCTAGCAACGCCTCTGGCCTCAGCGTCCTTGGTACGCCAATCTAGTACGTCTGGTAGCAGACGTCCCCTGGCGCCTACCACTACGGAAGGACCTGCTATCGCAAGGTCCCATATTCCATCCTGCTTTACAGTCATTGGCTTTAACGGCATGGCTGTTGAGAACCAGGTACTGAGAGATCGGGGCCTGTCAGACTCAGTAATCTCTACTATGAGAAGTGCTCGGAAACCGTCCTCTAGGAAGGTCTATCACCGCACTTGGAGGGCCTACATCTCCATGTGTGAGGAAATGAAATGGCATCCGCGTACCTATTTGGTTTCCAGAATCCTGCTGTTTTTACAGCATGGGGTAGACCAAAGGCTTGCCCTAAGTACGATTTAAGGGACAGATATCTGCCCTGGCTGTCTTTTTTTCAGCGACCCCTGGCGACTCACTCTCTCGTGAGTACATTTGTGCAGGGGGTTCGACATGTGGCCCCTCCGGTCCGCCCCCCCGTTGCCTCCGTGGGACTTGAACCTGGTCCTCTTGGTGCTTCAGAAGGCACCGTTTGAGAATATTAGAGATATTCCCCTGTTGACACTTTCTCAGAAGGTGGTCTTTTTGGTGGCTGTTACGTCAGACGAGTCTCTGAGCTGGCAGCCCTGTCCTGCAAGGCTCCCTATTTGATTTTCCACAAGGATAAGGTGGTGCTGCGGCCGCAGCCTTCCTTTCTTCCGAAAGTCGTTTCGGCTTTTCATCTCAACGAAGACATTGTACTTCCATCCTTGTGTCCTCAGCCGTCGAATCCTAAGGAGTCGGCGTTGCATTCCTTGGACGTTGTCCGAGCTTTGAGAGTATACATATCTGCTACTTCCCTGTTCCGGAAGTCAGACTCACTGTTTTTTCGGTGGCTGGTCCCAAGAAGGGCCAAGCAGTCTCATCGGCCACCATCTCTAGGTGGATCCGACAGATAGTAATCCAGGCTTACGCCTTAAAGGGTCAGGTGCCCCCCTATCCTGTCACGGCGCATTCGACCAGGGCAATAGGTGCCTCTTGGGCTTTCCGACATCAAGCGTCTGTTTCCCAACTATGTAAAGCGGCGACTTGGTCGTCCGCTCACACTTTCACAAAATTCTACAAAGTTGATGTAGGTGCATCTTCGGATGCCTCTTTCGGCCGCAAGGTTTTGCAGGCGGCTGTTTAGAGTTGCAACTCCTCCGTTGGAGGAGTGCTGTTTTGTGTTTTGGGGTGAAGTTTGTTTTTATGCTGTTACACCCCTCGTTTTTTCTCTGACACTGCTTTGGGACGTCCCACTTTGTCAATAGAGAAGCTGTGTCGGTCCATGGACAAAAGAGTAAATAGGATTTATTACTCACCGTAAAATCCTTTTCTCTGAGTCCATGGACCGACACAGCACCCACCCCTCCTTTTAAGTTTGTACTGCTTTTTGACGAACTGATCTGCGATGTGCAGACTGAGAGGGTATACCCAGAGGGTCCGCCCCCTGGGCGGTACTGTAGAAGGTGTGATGCAACACTTTTTACAAGTTTTTCTGCCTAGTCACTCCTAATTAACGGATAATACCCACTTTGTCAATAGAGAAGCTGTGTCGGTCCATGGACTCAGAGAAAAGGATTTTACGGTGAGTAAAAAATCCTATTTTTTGCTAGAAAATTACGTAAAACCCCCAAAAACCGTAGATGATCACCTATGACCTTTTGAACTGTTTCCTTCATCATTACTACGCATAAAGACTTTGATGTGGTGTTGGCCACACGCTATTCATTTTAATATCGGTGCTGTTGTAGTATCTGATTAAGACAGTAAGTGGACTGTTTTTTTCTTTTATACTAACTTTTACATTTTGTAAAAAAAAAAAAATTATATATCGGTTTAGTACTATTCCCATTTACTGTGAAGTAAGGGTTGGGTTATATCGTTTTTTCTCAATACCAGGGACAGTGAAATCTATTTGGCGCTGAGTGGTGCAGTGAAGGCCGTTTTTATACACCCTTTTCATGTATGCAGAAACTGGCCAGATCAGCCAGGTAATTTATTTGATTCAAGGTGCCAAATTACACAGCACAAGCATTGTGCTGTATAACCTGCTTAAGACCCCTTTTACACGGGATGGATCCGTGAAGATCCGCCTTGTGAACCTCCGCTTGCTCAGCGGGGATCGCTCCGCTGAGCCGGCGGATGACAGGGCGGTCCCTGCACACTGTGCAGGGACCGCCCTGTCAGATCTCAGCTCTTCCCTATGGGGGGATCGGAAGAACACGAACCGTCTGTCCGTGTTCATCCGATCCGCTCTGCAGACGGATAGAAAAATAGGATTTTCCTCCATCTGCAGAATCGGAAGATTGCGGACTCGGATGAGATCGGGTGTCAGTGGATGTTCATCCGCTGACACCCACTATCTCATAGGGACCAATGTATGTCCCTTTTTTCATCCGTAAACGGACGGATGAAAAAGCGGACATACGGTCCGCTGGTGTGAAAGGGGCCTTAGAGAAACAGGATCAATTTTTTTATTTTTTTTGGTTAACCCTGTAAGGCAGCCTTATCATTTTAAATGGGTTGCCAATGCCCTAGAGTGGACAGGGAAACATGCCTCTGGTATTTTTTCCAACACAGTGCACCACAACTTATGGTAGTGCATTGTTGTGTGCTGCAACCCTGGTGTGAAGCAGTGTTTGAGTGCCATTTCAAAATGAATGGTACCACAGCATACCAAGAAACGTAATGTAAATTTCCACAATGCAGTGGTGTGAATGGGCCCCGGGTACGCCTTTGCAGCTGGCAGGACATTCTGGCACTTGTCGATCCTTGTCTCTGACCTCATTTCTACAGATCTAGGTGAATCTCCTTTCTGACTACATTATAAATGTACCTTGCAGAAACCTACTTTCCCTTTTTGTGTGTTTTCTCTTGGGGAGGGAAGTCTTCTATAGGAGAGGTCTAGATAATTGATACTTGCACAAAGCACAGCAAGCAATTTACTCAGCTCTGCTACCTGGTTCCTGGTTACGATCCGTTTAAAGTATTGTTTTTTTAGGTGCATCATGGGATGAGTAAATATAAAATGGATAGAATATGCTCATAGAGATGACTAGATGGGCCAAGTGGAATTTTACTTCTCATTTTTATCTCTTCTTCTCTCTTCTTCTCTCTTCTTCTCTCTTCTTCTCTCTTCTTCTCTCTTCTTCTCTCTTCTTCTCTCTTCTTCTCAATAATGAACCGTGACCTCAATAAAATGAATCCGTACCTATTGACTGCATGATTGCAAATTGTTAAATATCTGTTTCCTTTACAGGTGAGACTTCCTAATGGGCCAGACACGCTTTTTCCATCTTGGGATTTCTGCACGGCTAATTGTGGAAACTGACATCACCATGACGGGCTGCAAATTTTGGTGGAGACAATCATTGTTCGTCATCCTTTTGTTTTCTTTGGCGACGGCAATAAACTCGGCAGAGACTAATAATCAGACTGCCAATACTTTAGAGTCGCTGGATTCATTACCTGTGGTCACATCAATAGTAGATCATATCATTGCGAAAGAAGGGAACAGCGTGGTCATTCACTGCAATATTGAGGGATACCCTGATCCTCATTTCCAGTGGTACAACTCCCACGGACATCTACTTAAAGAGGAAAATGGTAAGCTTACTTAATAAATGCATTCAAATAGCCCACTGCTGTCATCTTTCTCCTAGTCTCTCCATCGTCCATATAGAAAGAAAGCAAACTAAAGGAAGCTGCAACCAGTTAAAAACAATCCAGAGAGGCACACCTTTTTGAATTCCTCAACTAATGCCTCTATGTAGTAATTATTCAACAAACACTTAATTTTTTATGTATGTGTGCACCCTGCCTGTTTGACTAACGCTATGATAAATTTAAGATGAACAGGACTCACGTTGGACAATGTATATGTAAAGGTTCCCTGGATTTCAATAATCTGTGATCCATATGATATAATACAGGGACAGATGAGACCGTGGCCTATGAACTAAAGCTGGCCTCAGAAAATTAAACAAATGTTCAGAAAATCGAAATTTTCGAAAATGTTCTAATGGTTAGTGGGGTGAAACTGATGATGTTAATTTTGGACTGTAGTTATGGGCAATTCCAGAGCAGGATGGAATTTTTTTTTTTTTTTTTTCTCAAACTAAATGTTTTTTGTTTGTGAAAAACATACATTTTGTGATTTAGGCTGGGTTCACACTAGTGCGACACGACATCTGTCCTACTTTGGATCCGACTTTGCCCTGCGACATGAAGCCGACATATGTCCGACTTTCAATGAACGGGGATCCGACTTGGATCCCCGCCAATATCAGGCACTGTGTTTGGTATGAATCTTGAAGGGGAACTCCAGGCCAAATTTTAAATTAAAAAAACGGCGCGGGTTCCCCTCCAGGGGCATACCAGGCCCTTGGGTCTGGTCTGGATTTGAACAGGCGCCCCTACGCCGAAAAAAACGGCGTGGGGGTCCCCCCAAAATCCAAACCAGACCCTTATCCGAGCACACAACCTGGCCGGCCGCAGGGGAAGAGGGGGGGACGAGAGAGTGGCCCCCCCTCCCTCCTGAACCGTACCAGGCCGCATGCCCTCAACATGGGGGGTTTGGTGCTCTGGGGCAGGGGGGCGACCTGCGGCCCCCCCACCCCAGAGCACCCTGCCCCCATGTTGATGAGGACAGGGCCTCTTCCCGACAACCCTGGCCGTTGGTTGTCGGGGGCTGCGGGCGGGGGGCTTATCGGAATCCGGGAGCCCCCTTCAATAAGGGGGCCCCCGGATCCCGGCCCCCCCACCCTATGTGAATGAGTATGGGGTACATCGTACCCCTACCCATTCACCTGGTGGACAAAAAATTGCAATAAAAAAACACTACACAGGTTTTCAAAGTAATTTATTGCACAGCTCCGGGGGTCTTCTTCCGACTTCCGGGGGTCTTCTTCCGACTTCCGGGGGTCTTCTTCCGACTTCCGGGGGTCTTCTTCCGACTTCCGGGGGTCTTTTCCGACTTCGAGGGTCTCCGGTGTCGTCTCCCGCTCTCGTCTCCCGCTCTCTGGTTCTTTCTTCCGCCGGGCCTCCGCTAACTTCTTTTTAGCTCTCTTGCTAACAGAGGCCCGGTCTTCCCGTTGTCTCGTCCGGCTCTCCGTTGTTCTTCTGCCGGCCCCTCCACTAACTTCTTCGTAGCTCTTTCGCTAGTGGAGGGGCCGGGCTTCCCGTCGCTGTCGCCGTCGGCTTCTTCCCTCTTCTCCTTCTCGATGTTGACGCGTCGCTTCCTCTCGCTGTAATACTGGCTCTCCGCTCCGCATTAATATAGGCTTCTCATGACGTCACAGTCACATGTTCCCATGACGTCACAGTCACATGCTCCGGGGCCATGTGCCCTGGAACATGTGACTGTGACGTCATGAGAAGCCTATATTAATGTGGAGCGGAGCGGAGAGCCAGTATTACAGCGGGAAGAAGCGACACGTCAACATCGAGGAGGAGAAGAGGGAAGAAGACGGCGACGGGAAGCCCAGCCCCTCCACTAGCGAAAGAGCTAAAAAGAAGTTAGTGGAGGGGCCGGCAGAAGGACAACGGAGAGCCGGACGAGACAACGGGAAGACCGGGCCTCTGTTAGCAAGAGAGCTAAAAAGAAGTTAGCGGAGGCCCGGCGGAAGAAAGAACCGGAGACGACACCGGAGACCCCGGAAGTCGGAAGAAGACCCCCGGAAGTCGGAAGAAGACCCCCGGAGCTGTGCAATAAATTACTTTGAAAACCCGTGTAGTGTTATTTTATTGCAATTTTTTGTCCACCAGGTGAATGGGTAGGGGTACGATGTACCCCATACTCATTCACATAGGGTGGGGGGGCGGGATCCGGGGACCCCCTTATTGAAGGGGGCTCCCGGATTCCGATAAGCCCCCCGCCCGCAGACCCCGACAACCAACGGCCAGGGTTGTCGGGAAGAGGCCCTGTCCTCATCAACATGGGGGCAGGGGGGCCGCAGGTCGCCCCCCTGCCCCAGAGCACCAAACCCCCCATGTTGAGGGCATGCGGCCTGGTACAGTTCAGGAGGGAGGGGGGGCCGCTCTCTCGTCCCCCCCTCTTCCCCTGCGGCCTGCCAGGTTGTGTGCTCGGATAAGGGTCTGGTTTGGATTTTGGGGGGACCCCCACGCCGTTTTTTCGGCGTAGGGGCGCCCGTTCAAATCCAGACCCAAGGGCCTGGTATGCCCCTGGAGGGGAACCCACGCCGTTTTTTTATTTAAAATTTGGCCTGGAGTTCCCCCTCAAGAGCAGTACAGCACAAGTCGCATGCCAAAGTCGGACCATGCAAGACTGCGGTCCGACTTTGATCCGACTTCAATGATAGTCAATGGGCTGAAGTCGGATCAAAGTCGGACCAAAGTAGTACAGGGAGCATTTTCAAAGTCGGACCGACATGTGTCGGACCAGTTAGGACGGCTCCCATAGGGAAACATTTGAATTTCACACGTCATGCGACATGAGCTCCCAATGTCGGAGCGTTTGTCGCCCCAGTGTGAACCAGGCCTCAAACCTGATTTTTAGTATGTCTTGAATCCCATTCAAATGGCAGGTCTGGATAAAATTTTAAGGGCTTTAAAACCAAATTGGTTGATTCAGTTGTGACAAGAAAGAATGTTCTGATGAATGATTTTCTCCAAGGCCTACATTTATGAAGAGAGGGTATTTTTTTTTGTAAAAGTTTAACAAAGAAAAATGCCACCACAAAAAAAGCTCTATCGGTCTCAAAAAAATATATAAAAAATTTAATTGGGTACAGTGTTGCATGATTAATTGTCATTCAAAGTGTGAAAGCCCTGAAAGCTGAAAATTGGCCTGGGCAGTAAGGCGGAGAAAGTATCTGATATTGAAGTGGTTAATAGACAAACCAGTCATACAGTGGGTAGAGAAAAGTATCGCCCTTTTTTTTAAATAATCACAAATTAAGACTGACACTGTTTTTTTGTTTTATCCAGCTGTATTTACTCAGTGCAACTTATAACATCCAAGTGAAAGATCTAACATCAACAAGTCAGATAAAATAAAATTCAAAAACAGAATCACAGAGTTGGAAAAAGGATCGCCCCCCTTGTGTCAGTATTTTGTTGGACCACCTTTTTGCTTTATTTCCAGCTTTTAGTCTGTTGGGATATGTCTCCTCTAACTTTGTACATCTAGACATTGCAATATTTGCTGACTCTCTTCTTTGCAGAACTGCTCAAGTTCGGTTAAATTTGATGGTGACCGTTTGTGGACTGCAGTCTCAAGTCATTCCACAGATTTTCAATGCGGTTTAAGTCTGGGCTCGGACTAAGCCATGCAAGGACATTCACATTTTTCGCCTTCATTTTTGCTGTGTGCTTTGGATTGGAAGAAGGTTTACCTTCCAACATGGCAATGACCCAAAGGACACAACAAAATGACCACACAGTAGTTGAAGGAGAAACAGAAACAGGTTTATGTCCTTGCATGGCCTAGTCACAGCCCACACTTAAACCCCATTGAAAATCTGTGGAATGACTTGAAGACTGAAGTCCACAAAACTTACACCATAAAATTTTTAAGTGAACTTGAGCAGTTCTGCAAAGAGTGGGCAAATTTTGTAAAGTTAGTAGAGACATATCCCAACAGACTAAAGGCTGTTAAAACAAAAGGTGGTTCAACACAATACTGACATAAAACTGGGTGATCCTTGATTTTGTTAGATTTTTTCTGACATGTTGGTATTCTATCTTTCACTTTTCACTTGGATGTTCGAAGTTGCACTAAGTAAATACTGCTGGATAAAACAAAAACTGTCTGTTTTAATTTCAGACCCCAAAGCAACAAAATGTGATTGAGGGGGGGGGGGGTGATTCTTTTCTATTCCCACTGTACGTTTTCTGCTGTGTACAATGGTTTTGCACAGAGCAGCCCTAAATCTCTTCTGGGGTCCCCCAATGGCACTCTGAGCTCCTGCTTTGACCTTGTATCCACTAAGCTCCAAAAAGAAGGTCAAAAATCCTGTTTTCATTAAAGGAGTTGTAAAGGCAGAAGGTGTTTTTTTTTTTTTTTTTTTTTTTTTAATGCATTCTATGCTGCTACACACAGAGAAGGCTTTTTATCTTGATGCATTAAGATAAAAAGCTTTCTGTGTGTAGCAGCCCTCCTAACACTTATCTGAGGTCCCTCTGTCCAGCGATGTCCACGAGTGTCTCAGCAGTCCGAGATTCTCCTTCCCGATTGGCTGAGACACAGAAGCAGTGCCATTGACTCCTGCTGCTGTCAATCAAAGTCAGCTAGCCAATCGGGGGCAGAGCCTGGGTCAGGCTCCATGTCTGAATAGACACAGGGAGCTGCGACTCAGCTCTGGTTCCCCCATGGCAAGCTGCTTGCTGTGGGGACACTGAACAGGAGGGAGGGGCCAGGATCACAGAAGAGGGACCCGAGAAGAGGAGGATCAGGACTGCTCTGTGTGAATGCACTGCAACAGAGCAGGTAAGTAGAACATGGTTTTTTATTTTTATTGGAAAGAAACTTTAATATTAACATCTGATAAAAGTTAGGGCCCAGCTATTACAGTGGAACCTCGGATTGCGATTAACTAGCGTTTCGCAATGCAAGCACTGTATTTTTTAAAATTGACTGTCTCGCAAAACGAGCATGAGTCAGGCCAAAGCTGTGTGCAGTACAGCGTTTGGCCTGAGGTGGGAGGGCGCCAGAGGCGAACTTTGCCGATCGCAGCCGTTCAGAAAGGCCAGAGGACATCGCAGCTGACCTTGGGAACAAAGTCTTGCCGAGGTGTCCTTGGGCCTTTTCGGCCGGTAAAGGGGGGCGGGCCATGATTTCCTAGGTCCTGCCTTCCTTTTCAAGCTAACCCATCCAGAGGGAATGGGGATATAAGAGCTGTCAGGCTGGCTTTTTTTAGACCAATAGGATGGTCATGGGTGGTGTTGGCAGCATGGAGAACAACCCTGCTGGCAGACCACAAAGCCCAGCATGGCAAAAGGAAAGACAAAAAACAAATGAACACAAGTAGTAAATGCTCAATTTGAATGAATGCTAATACGTATAGTTGCAGATAAATATGGGGACTAATAAAAGTATATAAAAAAAAAGTGAGACTCTCAGCCCAATGAAGATAGCTTGTCATATTTACTGTACACTGGACTGTTGGAAATATAAATAAGGGACTATGCCAGGTGTAATATTGTGAATAAGCTGATTAACATACATGAGCACATTTTATTTTAATCAGCTCATTCACTATTACACCTGGCATAGTCCCTTTTTATTATATTTCCAACAGTCCAGTGTAGAGTAAATATGACAAGCTATCTTTGGGCGGAGAGTTTTTTATGAAACTGTGAACTTAGTACAGATTTAATTTATGTAGCACTGATGGTCTTGCTGCTAATGGAAAAGTAGCCAGCAAAATGTCATGCCAGCGCCCGTATTAAAATCCAGGAGGGACGGTCTGTGCTGTAGTGCATTCATTACCCAGTACAAATTCTGATAGAACGTTATTTCAGATCTCTGTTATTTCCTGTCATTCAGGCAGTGTGTTCTGACTCAGGAAATTGCAGCCATGGTACACTACTTTGTATTCTCCAATAGTATAACAGCAGAAATGAGCAAGTCAAATACATTAAAGGAACTATTGCATAAGCTGTTGGATGAGCGGCATCATGAGCCATTAAGAATATTAAGCAATAGCTAATGATTATTATTGGTTACTATTTACACAGCGCATGTGGTATGTTATTAATATGTATTAATAATATAAAGCTGGAAACTCAATGTCCAGTGCCAAGCAAGCAGCTAGATACGTACATGTGTCTGGTCACTAAATATGATGTTTTATTTATCCATTCTTGTAATGCAGGTATCTCTGCCTTAAAGCATAGTCGGGTTGTTGACCCCTTCTTCTTCTTTTTTTTTCTCCCCCATGTGCAGTTTGCCAGTTAGCTCTAACGGGGGAAAAAAACCCTCTCCATCCAATTGGATATTCCCTGGATTAACTTTCTACAAAAGGATCTCCAAACTTTTTAGTTTGAGGGCCACATTATATATCTTACAAATATTTGTTGGCTGGAAAAAAAATGCCCATCTTTACCCTACATCAAGGACCCATCAGTGTGCCTCCCTTTTACATCAGGGACCCCATCGGAATCCCCCCCCCCCAACCTTACATCAGGGTCCCCATCAGAGAGCCCCCCCAAGTCTGCAAACTCAAACTTTAGGATACCATCTCAGTCCTTACTGACGCAGTCTGCACATGCCTAGATTTGGAGCTGCCTGTGTTGGCTACAGCTAAAGTGACTACTAGCCTGGGTTCTCTAGAAAGCCCCCAACCTGTTAAGACTTTTCCAGTGCATTCCCTATTGCATCTGTTCTTTTATAGTTATTGACCTAACAAGGAAAAGATCTTTGCCCCTCCCAAACATTTTGCCCAACACTACCCCATTGAGTTGGGGTTCCTAAAGTGGCCTGTCCCTATCGTGGACCCAAATGTTTTCTGTCTCAACCAGACTTGACTGTACCTGCTGAGAACTTCCTTGTTTTCAAAGACCCAGTGGATAAAAGGCTAGAAGCTCTTTCTAAGGCTAGGTTCACATTTGTGTGGGTGCAGGGGTACATGCAAATTGCACGCATTCCTGCAGCCCCAGACAAAATGCGCTGCTTTAAGAAAACAAGTGTGGGTGCCATTAACTCTTAATGGCACCCCACACACACTGAAAAACATGGTGCGATTATATGCACAAGGCCGTGTTTTCAAACAGGTACAGGGAACTTTTTCATACAGGAAACGTAGGCACAGCAGCCTATTCAAATTAATAAACTGCTGTGCGCTTGCAAATGCATAATGCAGAGCCACATATATGTGAAATCCAGGGTAAGACCTTATTCTCCCTCGCAAGTCCTGCCCAGCAACCTGCTATTGTGACTATATACATATGCCAGATCCTAGAGTTCTAGTCCAAGGTTATGTCCTGGGATCCTGCATCTGTCCTGAAGAATCCTTCTGTCCTCTATTAGCTAGAGCTCTTGCCTGTGGGCCCCACTCTATATTGAGTTAATGGGTTAGCGCAGGGGTGGGCAACCTGGGGCCCTCCAGCTGTTGTGAAACTACATTTCCCATGAGGCATTGCAAGGCTGGCAGTTACAATTACTCCCAGAGGCATGATGGGACTTGTAGTTCTGCAACAGCTGGAGGGCCAAAGGTTGCCTACCCCTGGGTTAGCAGATATTGTTTGCCAAATATTAAAAATAGGACTACAACAGAACACTACTTGGCATATAGTGAGCGCCTCTTGGTAAAAAATGGCTTCAACCTGGCCTCTTTCCCATGGGAATATAATCGCTAACATGTTTTTGTCCAGTAGGGGCTTAATCTTAGAGGCCTCTATGATTAAGCCCCTACTGTGTGAAACAGGTTAGGAGGGGGTTCTCTCATGGGTAGGAGACCAAGCTGAAGCCTTTTTATTTTTTACCAGAATAGTTCACTATATGCCAAAGCAGTGTGCAGATGGATACCATTTTGTTGTAGTCCTCTGGCTGGCTAAGAGGCGAAGAGTACTCCAAAAGGTAACATTTTCTGTGTAAAACCCTCTACTCCTGAGGCTAAAAATAGTTAATTTGGTCTCTCTCAAGGTCCAAGGCAAAGCCTGTAAATCCTTAATCCCTAAGCACCTTAATTAAGTGAGCAAGTCATCCTAACAATGAGGGGACTTCCTCACTTGTCAGGATTGCGGGTATAGTCTGTTTATCATCTGGTCCGAAAAACATTTTGGACTTTTTTTAGAAAGTCGTATGCTTTTGACCCAAAAAAGGAGAGGTTTTTATTCAAACCTGTTGACCATCCTGAAAGCAAAAGTGGCCATCTGCCCCATACTAGATTTAAAATTCTTAAACGCCCAAGTACAAAAATTTGGCTTAGATTCCACCTGGTCTGTTATGGTTTCTGGCCTCTGTGAACATAATGGATACCTCCTTACATATCGTTATCTTTTGGGCACACCAAGACTACTTTCATTTCACTGATGCACAACCTTATAGATTTAAAACCCTTAACCTTTTGGCCTTTACAAGGGTGTTTGCCCCTGTTCCTGTATTGCTTCGCTCTCAGGGCATCCAAATAGTAGATATCTGGACAACCCTCTTCTGAAGGAATAGTCAACTCAGGCTCTATCAGCCAAAGACCAATGGACCATTCAGATCTCACAGATCTGGATTGGAGGTCGACCGATATGGGTTTTTCTCTGGCCGATGGCGATATTTAGAAATCGTGGTGGCTGATGGCTGATATATGATGCCGATTTTTTTTTTTTTTTTTTTTTTTTTTTTTTTTTTTTTTTTGCCGATGTTAGGCCGATTTTTTTTTTTTTTTTTTTTTTTTTTTTCCCTCCCCCTTCATCTCATAAAATCTAACAGTAGGACCCCTTTCACACTGGGGTGTTTTTCAGGCACTTTTGTGCTAAAAATAGCACCTGTAAAAGTGGCTGCAAAATAGCTCCCCTGCAATCTCACACGTTAAAAAAAAAAAAGTCCTGCAAGCAGCATCTTTGGAGCAGTGTATACCGCTCCTCCACCACTCCTGCCCATTGAAATGAATGGGCACTGCTGCCAAAGCGCTTCTGCAGCGGTGCTACACGGCATTTAACCTCTTCATCGGCCGCTAGCTGGGTTATAAGCGCCCCGCTAGCAGCCGAATAGCGCCGCTAAAACTGGCGGCGTTTTACCGTCAACGCCTACCCGCTCCAGTGTAAAAGAGTTCCGCCGAAAAAAAAAAAATTAAGTCAGCAGCTACAAATACTGCAGCTGCTGACTTTTAATTATATGGACACTTACCTGTCCTTGGCGCCCGCAATGTCGGCACACGAAGCTGATCTCTCCCTCGGCTCTCGGGTGCTGCCGCCGCCATCTTCGGTAAGGGAATCAGGAAGCAGGCACAAAAACAGGTAATCAAAATTTTTAGACAAAAAAAATAAATAAAAACGGCTAACTTTACTGTTTAGTTTTATTTAAAATTCATTAAAGTGTATTTTTTCCCAAAAAATTGCGTTTGAAAGACTGCTGCGCAAATACCGTGTGACATAAAATATTGCAACAACCGCCATTTTATTCCCTAGGGTCTCTGCTAAAAAAAAAAATATATATAATGTTTGGGGGTTCCAAGTCATTTTCTAGCAGAAAATACAGGATTTTTACTTGTAAGCTACAAGTGTCAGAAAAGATTTTGTCTTTAAATGGTTAAACTGAGAACTTCTACACACAGTTCAGTTCATTGATAAGAAGAAACATTGTATCTCTTTTCTCTCACTTGGCAGGCTGCCCAGAGACAGTCCCTCCACCTCCACAGGAAACTTCAGGGAACTTGCATTGACTTCTATGAAAGAAGTTATTTGCAAGTTGCGCTAAAGTTTTTTTAAATCAGCTTTTTTTTTCAGCACTATCGGCCGATGCCGATTAATTAAAAAGTGCCAAAAATCAGCCGATATATTGGTCGACCTCTAATCTGGATGGATACTAAGGGGATTATTTATGAAAGTGCACTTGAAATTGCATTGGAACTGCAGTCGCTGTAAATCTGAGGGGTAGATCTGAAATGAGGGGAAGCGCTGCTGACTTTATTATCCAATCATGTGCAAGCTAAAATGCTGTTTTTTTTTTTTTTTTTTGGTTTTGTTTTTTTTTTCCCTTGCAAGTCCCCCTCGGATCTAAAGCGGCTGCACTTCCAATGCAATTTCAAGTGCACTTTGCACTTGTAGTGCAAAGTGGATTTGCCTTTAGTAAATGACCTCCTCTCCAGAAATCAGCACTGAAAACATTTCTATGTTTTTAGAATGTCTGGGCCTGGTCCTAGACACGGCCCTTTCCAAGGTTTTCCTTTGGATAAATTTTAGTCTCTCCTCTCCCACATTCAGATTCTGCGGCGCAGGAGCCATCCAGCCCTCCTTTTTTGCTTGAAGGTCTTGGACCTAATGGTGTTTTTTATATGCCCAATTTCACTCAAGACTTCAGCAGCTTTCAGATTCTGGCGTGGTGTCTCACAAGTTTGACACAAAAACTGGAAATCCTTCTAATGGTTTGGAAGGTGCTTTTGGCAGATGCCAGCCTATCTAGCTGTGGAGGAATCTTGGGCACCCTCTAAGTACAGGAAACTTGGTCGTTGGAGGAAGTTCAGCCTGATCAACGTTCTGGAACTCGGGGTAAACTCGGTTTTCCCTTTTAACACTGGACTTCTTATTTGGAAGGTCGCTCAACTAAGAATCGGATAACACCATGCCTGTGGCTTATTGCAAGCATTAGGGAGACACCAGAAGTCTCACTACTCAAATAGAATCAAATCAGATTCTGGCTGGGCAGAACTTCATGTTCCAGCCCTGGCTGCTCTGCAGACTTCCCCAGTCATCAACATCTGGACACTGGAAAATTATATCTTCCTCTAGAGGTGTTTCAAGACCTCTGTCATAGGTAGGGCATGCCAAACATGGAACTTCCAGGTTCAACAAAAAACTCGGCAGGTTTGTCTCCAGGTCAAGGGATCCTTCACAATCTGATTAGGGATACTCTACTGTCTCTTTACTCGCAAAGTTGCCTTTCTTGACAAACTCACTTCTTCAAGGTGAGTTTCTGAGTTGGCGACCTTAAAGTGGTTGAAAAGTCTGTTTTTTACCTTTAAATGCTTTGTATGCATTAACATGAAGAACCTTCTATACTGCAGCTGCCCCCCAGACCCCCTTCTTTTCTTGCCTTATCCAGCGATGTGCACAAGGTCAGCAGCTCCAGCCACTGTCTCTCTCCTCATTGGACAATAGACACAGCAGCGGAACTCGGAAGCAAGCTCGCACGGATGCCCCCATGGAAAGCCAGGAGCGCTGGCGGGCACCCCAGAAGAGGAGGATTAGGGCTGCTCTGTGCAAAACCATTGCACAGAGCAGAAAATGTAACATGTTTGTTGTTTGGTTTTTTTTTTAAATATAAAAATAACAAACCTTTACTCCAGGGAAAAGTTTGTTTTGAGACCCGGAGACTTTTTTCTTAAGGTGGCATTGTTTGACCTTCCTTCTGTTCTGCACCTAAACTTCAAAAAAGGATTCATAAAAAGATTTCCTGTCCATTGCCTGGATGTGGTACGTGCTGGTAAAGTTTTTATCTTTTGGGTACAGCTCCATTTCAACACACTGACTCTACTTTTTTTTCTAGTATCACTAGATGAATTCAACAGCTCATCATTTTCAAGTCTTTGACCTCAAAGGCAGGGTTTCCCCTATTACTGGTCAAGGTTCACTCCAGTAGATAAATGAGTGCTTCATGGGCTTTTCATGGCATCTCTTTCTCAGATTTGCAAGGCTGCCCAGTCTTTTGCTTACATGTTCTTTAAGTTTTATTGGGTGGATGTTCAGGCCTCAGCTGTTGCCAGCTCCAGTTGTTTGGTTCTTCAGGCAGTTCTGTTGAGCCACCTCTACTAACCTGTTTTTGTGGGCCTGTTGGCGTTTTTTTTGCTGTTTTACTCACTCTTCAATTGAACTGCTTTTCACCTTCTGTAATATACCTCAACTGTTATCCTGTTTCCCATAATGTACAACTAAGAAAATAGGATTTTTGAATCGCCATAAAATCCTTTTCTTGGTGTACATGACAGAACACGGGCCCCTTGACTCCACCCTTAAATCCACTCCTACTATTGCTTGCCAATAAATCTAAGGTATGCTAGGTGCCAGAGGGGTTATTCCTGCAACTTTTGTTTTGCCAGTGTCCAAATCTTCAGAAGACAGCATCATAACCATATGTACCGGAGTTCTCATCCTGTGTCCTGTAATGTACCCCAAGAAAAGGATTCTATGACGAGTCAAAAATCCTATTTCGTTCTAATGTGCCATGTTACCTTTTTTATATGTTGTGATTCATAGTATATTTTAGTACATATATATTATGACTTCTAGTTGCATTTACTCCCATTTTCATATATAGCTGTTCATATTTTGTTGCCTGTATTTCATATACAGACTTGCTTCAGCAGGTGAAATAAGAGAAAGTATATTGTTTTATTAAGAACCGACAGTATATTAATCTTGTTTTTTTTTGTTTTTTCAGCTGGAAAATGGTGGTTTCTTGATAGTGGACTTTTAAATATCACCAGTGTATCTTTCGAGGATAGAGGAAAATACACTTGTGTTGCTGTCAATGCCTATGGCACTGTAAACAATACAGTTACTCTGAGAGTAATTTTTACCTCTGGTGACATGGGAATCTACTACATGATTGTCTGCCTGGTGGCATTTACCATAGTGATGGTACTGAATATAACAAGATTGTGTATGATGAGCAGTCATTTGAAGAAGACAGAAAAAGCCATTAATGAATTCTTCAGGACAGAAGGTGCAGAGAAATTACAAAAGGCTTTTGAGATTGCAAAAAGAATTCCCATCATCACTTCTGCCAAGACACTCGAGCTTGCCAAAGTCACTCAGTTTAAAACAATGGAGTTTGCACGATATATTGAGGAACTGGCCAGAAGTGTTCCTTTACCCCCTCTTATCATGAACTGCAGGATAATAATGGAAGAGATCATGGAGGTTGTTGGCCTGGAAGAGCCAGGGCATCTATTTGTAAGACAGGGAGCTGTTGGTCAGGAAGTTTGTGATGTGGATGAAGTCTTCACCATCCCTAATGCTTTGCAGCGGAGTGATTCACCAACAGCTGAGTCAGATGCCTCCTCTGTACATGAGCCCTCTCGGCAAATTGCTATAACAGTGTCTGTACATCCAATGGCCAAGAAACACTGTTTGGATACAGAATCACAGGACAGCATACCAGCAAGTATAAAAGATGACTCCACAACAAGAGCATGTACTCAGACTTCTGAACCTACTGAACCAACTGAACCTCCCCCAGATAACCCCACTACATGTATTATATATGAAAGCCATGTCTAGATAGGAAATCTATGCATATCACTAATATATACTTGGAGCACCTTATAGAGAAGATGTTAACAAATTTGCCACCTAGCCTTACTAGAAAAAAACAACCATTTTCCTCCCCAAAATCATTTTAGTGGCTGGCTCGCCTGCAGCTTTGATAACGGAGTGGAGTTTTATGGCATTCAATGACATGCCACCAGATCTACACCTGCACTCTTTTTGTGTCATATAAAAAAAGTTGGTATCACACTAAGAAAATATAGCTACAGTAGACTCTCTAAATGTGTATTTATTATTTTGTTGTTAACCCACTGGTTTAATATTTTTTTTATATGTCCTGCCAATGAAATGTCATTATACATTTGTAAATCTAGTTTCAGATTGAAATGGCTCTACTGCTGAAGGCTGCGAATGAGAGGAAACATTTGCTTAATAGTATTTCACCTTCAACAAGAAATGGAACTAACCATGGATAAGCTTTCCAAATGCATTAGTAACCCCAAGGGCCTTGTCATTTGACAATCAGAGTGCTGCTCTTCTATTGTCAAGTGTAAAATCCAATATATTTTGTCCTTTTAAACAGATTACTGTTTTAGAAAGGTTTGGTTAAGTCATCACAGTTTTGCAAAAAAAATAAATCTTTTTTCTTTTCTCCTACTGATCATGCTTTGAACTAAGTGGACAATACTGTATAATGTAGTGCTTTGAGCTGAGCTCATTGACATGTCAGAAAATGCCAAAGAGGAGGGGGATGATCGTCCTTCCCTAATTGCATAAATGCTATAGATGAAGGTTAGTTTATACTTTCTTAAACACATCCTAAAATCTGTACAGAACTCCCCAAGTACAGACCTGTTTGCCGTCAAACAGGATTTCTCATTGTTATTTTATAACTTACAGTTTGGGCATAGGCCAGAAGCAGTGTAACTGTGCAGGGAGAGAACAGAATGTTCTTTGACTTTGCTGTTCATCAAATCCTAGGCCATGTTTATAAATTAGAGTGCCTGAGATTTTAAAGTATTATTAAAGTTCCAGTACAAGCCTGTCTTCCTTCTAATTTGAAAATTAAGTGGAAATGTAGTCAGTTTTGCAGTCACTTTGCACCGATTGGAGTTGTAGGTCTAGAACAGTAGTACCCAACTGGCAGTCTTCTGATATTCATTTTACAGGATTATTGGCTTGCCATTTTAATGCTGTTTACAATCAAACTCTTTAGTGTAATCAATTTTTACTAATTTTATTGGCCATTTTTACAGCGGTATACAGGAAAATGAGAGATGACTGTTTGCAGATCATCATCCTTAACCACCTCTCATTTCATTAGGGTACCAAGGTCACTGAGGAGATATTGAAGGCTAGTTGTACTGCTATTTCTGTACTTCTAATTAAAAAGATTAATAAGGAGAACTTTGGAGTAACTGGAGGCAGTGTAAGAAATAGTTTCAGTTGCAAGGATGGTAACTTCTCTTCCATTCCATCATCTATACAATGCTGTTGAAATATACACTTTTAAAATATATTTTTCTTTCTCGTTCATTGAGGTACATATGATTCAGAGACATTTGGGTTATACTGCCACCTGCAGAAGAATTTTGGACACTAGCGAAAAATCGGGGACCAGCCTGGAATAACCTCTACCATTCCCAGCATACCTCCAGATTTTTGCTAGAGCCCTAAGAGGATAGCCACCTTTACACTATTGAGAAAAGTTTTTGTTTTAGCCTTTTTTTTTTTTTTTTTTTTTTTTTTTTTACATTTGTGCAAGACTTAATTGACATGCTGCTGGTCCTTTATGCAGCTAGATTGGTGTATCCTTAGCAATGGCTTTGGAGGCTGGACCTCACTGGACTTGACAATGTTAGGGCCTGCCTGGAATGTGACATTTGGGCACTGGGCTTGTTAAATTTATTTTCTGTGTACATTTAGCCACAGAGCAATTTTCAAGAGTCCAGAGCTGTAGCACAGCCTTTAATGTGACCCGGTCCATGAAGACTTGTTTGAGCATGCCATGTGGACCAAGCACCAGGAGCTACTTTGTTTCTTTAGAACTGTTTTGGTGCCATAGTAGCCCCTCTTATGTTCTTCACAAAAAGGGTTAAAACTCTAAGGAATTAAGTCTTTAATCACTAGCTGGAGTGGCGCACTCTGCCTTATTGCAAGAGATGAATCATTTTAGTCCTTGCTGCCACCTTCAGTGACCTGGTCTATTAAGATTATTTATACATCTCCTACTTCAGCAGTCAGTCCATAAGTAATCAAGGTTTATACTTGTGTTAGGGCGAAGTTGTTCCCATTTGAGGTGCAATATGAACCCCAAACATAGGAGGAGCAGTTCTGCCAAATTGGGTCTTCTGGCTCACAATCGGCTAACAATTCTGGTCCAGCCTGCAGTGTTCCTGCTCAAGGGCCTGATACCAACAGCCTAGAAGGTTGTCCCCTACTTGAGTCGTCACATCCCTGAGAGTCCTCCATCGGGTCTGGACCACTTCCAGAGAAATTCCCTGCAGTTATGCAGGATTTTATGAGCCAAATTGCAATTTTAATTGCTCACTCTAAACACAGAGGACATAAGCGTACCTTAATATCTTCCCCTGCAGATCATTGTTTTATCTGCCTGCAGCTTAAGTGGTCTTTAATTCTTAGTTGCAGAGGCTCTATGTGAAGAAGGGTCTCAAAAATCCTGGCCAGATGAGGTTGTTCTTGAGGAGTTGTAGGCAGCTGCCATAACATCTAGGCTTGGAGAGACCATTTTGGCTCCTATTAGAGATGGGCGTGCAGCTTATGGTTTCAGTCTATAATCACTGGTAGGTCCTAAGACTACTAAAACGTCTCCCATGCACACGCTATTTTCATGTGTTCTGTACCACACTGACTGGGGAAAAAAAACGGGAAAGAATGTACACCTTTTTTAAGTGTTTTGCGGTCCAATACTAGTTTGAAGCCTTTATTGAGAAGCGGCTGTTAAAGCGGTTGACCCAGCAGTGTCCAGTCTTAAGCTGGGTTTACACTAGTAGAATTTGAAATTAAAATTTTGTACAGAAATTCTCAAAACATTCAAATATTTGCTAGTTTAAGATTCGATTTTGTTTTTACTTGATTTGTGGAATAAATCGACAACAAAAAACACACTGCTAGTTATTTGTACTTTTGGGAAAAAATTTCCATGCTGCTCTTTTTTGAATTTTGTAGCCACCACTGTTGAAAACAACCATCGATTTTGACCTCCCTAATGATTAGAAAAATTAAGTGTATACCCAGCTTGAATAAATAAAAGACTGGAAACACTCTCCAAAACCTTGTTTTCCTGGTTTGCATCTCAACCTGCCATGACTGTAATGATCTGTCACACATTAGGGGGAAAAAAAACTAAACTTATGGCAAGTGATCCAAATTTAAGTGCGGTACACACTGAGAAAATCTGAAAAAAAAAATTAGTATGAGGCACGATCGTTTGATCTTCGTATAGTGTGTGTATAGAACTTTGGACATCCGATTCAGACTTTCCAAACGAAAAATCAGAAGGCAAAAAATCTTGTACGTGAACAGAACTAATGATTTTCGTTTTAATGTGTACTGTTTTTGTACGCGAGAACTTGTATACAAAAGACTGCGCATGGTCAGAAACCATACACAACAAAAAAAAGCATTTGTCGTACAAGAACTTTCATACAATTAGTATCATCCTCCGGTTTAACTTGCTGTGAATCATTGAGGAAAACCGGACGATCTTTTATCGAATTTTCTTATAGCGTGTACTGGGCTTTACCCCACGCTAATTCTTTAATTGTGGAACCTGTTTATGGTGACATCCTTGTACTGCTGTATAGATGAGTTGGTGGATGTCTCCCATCTTGTTCTCTGTATGAGGCTGCTGTCAGTAGACATGTGTAGAACTCTTTTGGCTAAAATGTTGGAGTGTAGGGCTGCAACTAACGATTATTTTCGGTTAGTTGGCCAATTTATTGTTTCAATTAATCGAATGAAAAGCTCAAAAAAATTTTGGTGTATAATTCAGTTAATATGTAAAGTGGCAGTCTGCCTATGTAAACAAGGCAGTTCGCCGTTCTGACAGGAGGGAAGACGAGGATCCTATGTCTCTGCAAAGCATGGACAAGGATCCATCTCCAACACCTACCACAGTGTAGTAAAACACTGGCTAGGCACACAGTTAACCCCTCTTGATCGCCCCTGATGTTAACCCCTTCCCAGTCAGTATCATTAGTACAGTGACAGTGCATCTTTTTTTAGCACTGATCACTGTATTGGTGTAAATGGTATACAAGAAGTGTGGGTGTCCGAATGTCTGGCGCAATATTGCAATCCTGCTGTAAGTCAATGATCGCCACCATTACTAGTAATAAAAATTGATTCAGTAAGTAAATAGAAATATTCCATAGTTTGACACTATAACTTTTGCACAAACCATGAATGTATATGCTTATTGGGATTTTTTTTAAACAAAAAATGTAGCAGAATACATATTGGCCTAAATTTATAAAGAAATAAAAAAAAAAATTTCAATTTTTCTTTTTTCTCTTTTTTTTTTTTTTTTTTATTGGATTTTTTTTTTTATAGCAGAAA
The DNA here is from genome assembly GCA_029206835.1 of Rana muscosa. NCBI lineage: Eukaryota > Metazoa > Chordata > Amphibia > Anura > Ranidae > Rana > Rana muscosa. Next base: position 272,152,243 of record CM055116.1, read on the forward strand.
GTAAAAAATATTGAATTTTTTTTTTTTTTTTTTTTTCAAAATAGTTTGTCTATAGCGCAAAAAATAAACTCTGAGGTGATCAAATAACACCAAAAGAAGGTTCTATTTGTGGGGAAAAAAAGGACATACATTTTATTTGGGTACAGTGTCGCACAACCACGCAATTGTCAGTTAAAATAACGCAGTGCAGTATCACAAAAAATTACCTGGTCATGAAGGGGGGTAAATTGTGGCTAAAGGAAAAAATTAAAATAAACTGCAAAACAGCATTTTAGATTATTTTCAGACAGATTTTTCCTTAGAAAATTTTTGTCTTAAGAATGTTTGTTTGATTTTCTAATCATTTAGTGGGGTCAAATCAACATTCGTTTTCGACCACAGTGATGGGAAAATTCAAACTAACAGGATGGAAACCTTTTCTCGATCAAACAAATTTTGAGACAGTGTATGTGGTTTTTGTTCAGCGATTACATTAATTTTAAAAGTGAATGTTAGAAGCAAATGTACAAAGAATCTTCGTATTAATATTCTCGTCCAAAAATCGATACGTGTATGGCCAGCATAAGACATTTAGTAACAGCAGCATGTTTTTGTTTGTTTTTTTTATTACCTGTCATGATGGTGTTAGAAAATCTAAAATTAGCCGTTTATAGTACAAAAACAGATGATCACTATTATAAGGGGTTCATTTATACTATGAAATGGTGAAAGTAATAAGAAATGCACCCAGCAGTAGGATATACAGGGTATTTGGAGTCAGACCCGAAGTTACATGTAAGGTGGAGAGGGATCTTTTTATTAATGCATGAATATGAACATTTTAAATATAATGCACAATACTGGTAAACTTTTGAATTTAAATGTAATTGTAATGCCTTATTTTACCTCCAGTCTATCAGCCTACAGCTTCAGTCTCAGGTCTTCCTGCACAGACCCCTTTAACCACTTAACGACCGCTCACTGTATATATACGTCGGCACAATGGCACCGACAGGCACAATCACGTAGAGCATACGTGATTGCCTTTGTACAGTTGGGGGGTCCGATCGGACCCCCCTTCTGTACAGTGAGCGGTCGGAATTCGTCTGGGAGCGTTCCGAGATGGGGGGGCGGCCGTTCGATTCCGACCACCCCCCCGCGATCGCTCCCGGCGAATAGAAATGCCCCCTCTGTCTGTGTACTGTTTACACAGATAGAGAAAGCAGGAGGAAGTGATGTCATCTCCTGTGCGGCGCTCACATATACCGAGCGTCGTACAAGAGAAGACACACAGGTCAGTGCACTAACACTACACTAACACCAGCACACATAGGCACATAAATCGCCCCCCCAGATCACCCCCCAGTCACAGTGTCACTGATTGCAGTGACCATTTATTTACTGATCACTGCAATCAGTGACATTTGTGACTGTAAAAGTGTCACTACATTTAGTTTTAGGTCCAGTGTAGCCCCCTAACCCCCCCCAATAAAGGTTTAACCCCTTGATCACCCCCCAGATAACCCTTTCACCCCCTAGCACCGCCGTCGCTTGGCGATCATTTTTCTGATCGCTGTCTTGGCGTCGGTGATGCAGATCGGTACCCAGTAATTTTTTTTAGGTTCGCCGCAGGTTTTTATAGCGTTGGGTACCCCCATAAATTATCTAATAAAGGTTTAACCCCCTTGATCGCCCCCCAGGTAACCCTTTCACCCCCTATCACCACTGTCACTAAGCAATTGTTTTTTCTGATCGCTGTCTTGGCGTCGGTGATGCAGATCGGTACCCAGTAATTTTTTTAGGTTCGCCGCAGGTTTTTATAGCGTCGGGTACCCCCATAAATTATCTAATAAAGGTTTAACCCCCTTGATCGCCCCCCAGGTAACCCTTTCACCCCCTATCACCACTGTCGCTAAGCGATCATTTTTCTGATCGATGTCTTAGCGTCGGTGATGCAGATCGGTAGCCAGTAATTTTTTTTAGGTTCGCCGCAGGTTTTTATAGCGTCAGGTACCCCCATATATTATCTAATAAAGGTTTTAACCCCCTAATTGCCCCTAGTTAACCCTTTCACCAGTGATCATCATATAAGTGTTACGGGTGACGCTGGTTAGTTAGTTTGCTTTTTATAGTGTCAGGGCACCCGCCGTATATAACCCAATAAAGGTTTAACCCCCTGATCGCCCGGCGGGTGATATCAATTAGGTTTTAGCGTCAGAGAGGGTCTGCGTCACACCCCAGGCAGCGTCAGGTTAGTGCCAGTAACGCTAACACCCACGCGTGAAGCATACACCTCCCTTAGTGGTATAGTATCTGAACAGATCAATATCTGATCTGATCAGATCTATACTAGCGTCCCCAGCAGTTTAGGGTTCCCAAAAACGCAGTGTTAGCGGGATCAGCCCAGATACCTGCTAGCACCTGCGTTTTGCCCCTCCGTCCAGCCCAGGCCACCCAAGTGCAGTATCGATCGATCACTGTCACTTGCAAAACACAACACACATAACTGCAGCGTTCGCAGAGACAGGCCTGATCCCTGCGACTCCAGTGCTGTAGGAGGTGATTTCACCACCACAGTTAAAAAAAAAAAGAAGCAAATATGCCGAAGCATTGGGGCAGCAGGGGCGGAGGAGCGATTTTGCTCCTAATGCCGCGTACATACGGTCGAAATTCCGACGGAGGCTTGCCCGTGGAAAAGTCCGACCATGTGTGTGCGGCATAACTTTTTTGCGGGAGGATGCCCCCATGCTTCGGCATATATAAATGGTGCATGTATGCCCATCATTAGAAGTGGGTGGATGAAGGGCGGTATTCTAATGGTGGGCATACCCACCGATCAATCTCTTTTTTTCGTTCAGCCAACTGGCTGCATGAAATAAAAAGATTACAATACATGTCCAACAAGGACCAGCAACGTACTGGTATGTTGCTGGACTTTGAATGTTTATACCAGAATGATGCCTGCGGGTTTAGGTATCATCTTGGTATCATTCTTTTCAGCCAGCGGCCGGCTTTAATGTAAAAGCAACCCTAGTGGCTAATTAGCCTCTGGACTGCTTTTACAAGCAGTGGGAGGGAATGTCTCCCCCCGGATATAAAAAGCGCCATTGGGAAATTGGGAAAGCATTTTATCACACCGATCTTGGTGTGGTCAGATGCTTTGAGGGCAGAGGAAAGATCTAGGGTCTAGACCCCAGTTTTTTCAAAAAAAGAGTACCTATTACTATCATAGGGGATATTTACATTCCCTGAGATAACAATAAAAATGATAAAAAAAAAAATGGAAGGAACAATTTAAAAATAAAATAAAAAAGCAAAATTAATAAAAAAAAAAAAAAAAAAAAAAGCACCCCTGTCCTGCCCTGCTCTTGCCCAATGGCGAACGCAAGCGTCGGTCTGGCGTCATATGTAAACAGCAATTGCACCATGCATGTGAGGTATCACCGCAAAGGTCAGATCGAGGGCAGTAATTTTAGCAGTAGACCTCCTCTGTAAATCTAACGGGGTAACCTGTAAAGGCTTTTAAAAATGTATGTAGTTTGTCGCCAATGCGCGTTTGTGCGAAATTTTAAAGCATGTCGTGTTTGGTATCTATGTACTCGGCCTAAGATCATCTTTTTTATTTCATCAAACATTTGGGCAATATAGTGTGTTTTAGTGCATTAAAATAAAAAAAAGTGTATTTTTTTTCCCCAAAAAATGCGTTTGAAAAATCGCTGCGCAAATACTGTGTAGAAAAAAAAATGCAACACCCACCATTTTATTCTGTAGGGCCTTTGCTTTAAAAATATATATAATGTTTGGGGGTTCAACATAATTTTCCTGCAAAAAAAAAATATGTTTTCATGTAAACAAAAAGTGTCAGAGGGCTTTGTCCTTCAAGTGGTTAGAAGAGTGGATGTAAGCTTCCTAATGTTGTGTATAAAATGCCAGAACAGTTCAAAACCCCCCCAAATGACCCCATTTTGGAAAGTAGACACCCCAAGCTATATACTGAGAGGCATGTCGAGTCCATGGAATATTTTATATGTTGACACAAGTTGCGGAAAAAAGACAATTTTTTTTTTTTTTTTGCACAAAGTTGTCACTAAATGATATATTGCTCAAACATGCCATGGGCATATGTGGAATTACACCCCAAAATACATTCTGTTTCTCCTGAGTACGGGGATACCACATGTGTGAGACTTTTTGGGAGCCTAGCCGCGTACGGGACCCCAAAAACCAATCACCGCCTTCAGGCTTTCTAAGGGTGTAAATTTTTGATTTCACTTCTCACTGCCTATCACAGTTTCGGAGGCCATGGAATGCCCAGATGGCACAAACCCCCCCAAATGACCCCATTTTGGAAAGTAGACACCCCAAGCTATTTGCTGAGAGGTATTGTGAGTATTTTGCAGATCTCGCTTTTTGTCACAAAGTTTTGAAAATTGAAAAAAAAAAATTCTTTCTTCATTTTCAAAAACAAATGAGAGCTGTAAAATACTCACCATGCCTCTCAGCAAACAGCTTGGGGTGTCTACTTTCCAAAATGGGGTCATTTGGGGGGGTTTTGTGCTATTTGGGCATTTTATGGCCTTCGAAACTGTGATAGGTAGTGAGGAGTGAAATCAAAAATTTGTGCCCTTAGAAATCCTGAAGGCGGTGATTGGTTTTCGGGGTCCCGTACGCGGCTAGGCTCCTAAAAAGTCCCACACATGTGGTATCCCCGTACTCAGGAGAAGCAGAAAAATTTATTTTGGGGTGCAATTCCACATATAACCATGGCATGTGTGAGCAATATATCATTTAGTGACAACTTTTTGTAATTTTTTTTTTTTTGTCATTATTCAATCACTTGGGACAAAAAAAAAAAATAATATTCAATGGGCTCAACAGGCCTCTCAGCAATTTCCTTGGGGTGTCTACTTTCTAAAATGGGGTCATTTGGGGGGGTTTTGTGCTATTTTGGCATTTTATGGCCTTCAAAACTGTGATAGGTAGTGAGGAGTGAAATCAAAAATTTGCGCCCTTAGAAATCCTGAAGGCGGTGCTTGGTTTCCGGGGTCCCGTACGTGGCTAGGCTCCTAAAAAGTCCCACACATGTGGTATTCCCGTACTCAGGAGAAGCAGCAGAATGTATTTTGGGGTGCAATTCCACATATAACCATGGCATGTGTGAGCAATATATCATTTAGTGACAACTTTTTGTAATTTATTTATTTTTTTTGTCATTATTCAATCACTTGGGACAAAAAAAAAATATTCAATGGGCTCAACATGCCTCTCAGCAATTTCCTTGGGGTGTCTACTTTCCAAAATGGGGTCATTTGGGGGGGTTTTGTACTGCCCTGCCATTTTAGCACCTCAAGAAATGAGATAGGCAGTCATAAATTTAAAGCTGTGTAAATTCCAGAAAATGTACCCTAGTTTGTAAACGCTATAACTTTTGCGCAAACCGATAAATATACACTTATTGACGTTTTTTTTACTAAAGACATGTGGCTGAATACATTTTGGCCTAAATGTATGACTAAAATTGAGTTTATTCGATTTTTCTTATAACAAAAAGTAGAAAATATCATTTTTTTTCTAAATTTTCGGTCTTTTTCCGTTTATATCACAAAAAATAAAAATCGCAGAGGCAATCAAATACCATTAAAAGAAAGCTCTATTTGTGGGAAGAAAAGGACGCAAATTTTGTTTGGGTACAACATTGCATGTCCGCACAATTTACAGTTAAAGCAGCGCAGTGCAAAATTCTGAATTCACCTCTGGTCCTCTAGCTACCAAATGGTTCGGGGCTTAAGTGGTTAAAGTGATTGTAAACATTTTTTTTTAACAAACGTGTCATACTTGCCTGCTCTGTGTAATTGTTTTACACAGAGTAGCCCTGATGTCTCCTCTTCTGGGGTCCCCCGCCGGCGCTTCTGGCTCCTCCTGCCTTCAGAGCACCACTATAGCAAGCCGTAAAGTATAGTATAAAGTGCCCCACATACCAAGCTTCAAAGTATAGTATAAAGTGTCCCTATAGCAAGGTAAAAAAACTTCTGCCTTTTTAAAATCACTCACTTCCTTCTCCTGCCCATGACTACATGTCCCATGAGGCATTGCGCCTCTCACATTCACAAGCTCTCAGGCACTTACTGACACATAAGGATATAGTACTGAGCTGTATGTGTGCTGCACTGTGTATACTGACATGTACGAATGGTGTAATGTATATTCTGATTTGTAAACAAATAATGCAGATGGGTTGACAACTATTTTAATAATCGATTGTAGTTGATTATTGTAGTCGATTAGTTGTTTCAGAGTAGGCATGTAAAGTATTTGCTGTGCATGCCCTTTTAACAGCGAACACCTCTTCTGAGTTGCTGTGGACCTAAATGATGTTACTAGAGGTAAGCATACTTTCTTCTATCCCAGCAAAAGAAAAAAAACTTTGGTCTTCAGCTGAGAAAAATCATCCCAAGTCCTCCTTTAGACCTCCAGGTCTGTTACAGCCTCCCTTCAATCGTGAAAATATTCTGGCCTCTAAGGAGGTCAAGAACATGTACTTCTTCTCTTTTTTTTATTTTTCTCTACATTAGTCATTTCTTGGCTCTGTTGTGGGTCTGCAGCAGATCCAGTTTGTGGCCCTGTCTTTTGGCCTGTGTATTTGCCAAGCTCCTAGATCCCCTGTGCTTGCCTTATGTTCCCAAGGCATCTCCATTGTTGGGGTATCGGGACAACCTTCTGGAGATTGAACAGTCGGCACATGTCCTGACCAGCAATGTGACATGAACAGTGCACCCTCTCAAACCTAGCAGCATAGTTGGTTGTAGACATGTCAGTGGTCACAGGTACACCAGTTAAATGTCTAATATGGCTTTAAAGTGTTACTAAACCCAGGACCCTGCATTCACTATATCTGGTCTCCCACAGTACATGGAGATGCAATAATTTTAGTAAATATAAACTGCTAAATACCTTTTCTCATCAGCAGTTACCGTAGAGCATTCTTGTGACTTCTAATAGTGTCCAGACGAGCACTGGTTAAAGCTTGTAGGAGTTTTCCTTCTCCTCTGACTGTCCCATGAGGATGCATGACCCCTGATCCTCTGGACAGTGCTGATTGGCCCTGTGCTGATCACATGCACTCTCTCAAGAAAAGAAAACCCGCCAAATTTTGCATGTGTAGCTTGCCCCCAAAGCTCTGTTCTATCAGGCGATGGTTTGGGGACTGTGGAAGAAGGGGAGGATTAGAGAAGACAGAATCAAACGGCCCTTTTAACTAATGCACAGGATTAACCCCTTAGGTTTCAACGTGAGTATAACACGCATGCTTTACTGTATATACAGACTGATTTTACTGTTGTGGGTCTAGTAACACTTTAATGACATACATTGTGCTCTGAGGGTCCCTTAATGGCCTTCTTCAGCTCTAGCAGTGTTTGAAGGGGCCCTAGAATGGATAAAGTTTACCTCTGTTGAACTGTATTTTTCACAAGTTTCTTGCAGACATTTTGATCTGCCTAATTATTTATACAAACTAGGATCACCTATAAGAAAAACCTATGCATGAAGGGCTTCTGATTATGCAAAGAGGAGCAATTTGACCCTTGACTAATACTGTGTTTATCAGACAAGCATGGCAGAAGATCTCTCCATATTAATGGGTATACTACATTAACCCATCTCTAGTATACAAGCTGCAAACGGCTAGATATGATAATCCATAGCAGCCAATTACTTTACTGTATTCAAACAAGTACAAGATGGATTCTGATTGGCTGTTATGTTGCTCTTTGAACTTTACTCATCACAGTTCTTGTTCAGTCACCAGACATTTTACCCTATTCAACTGACCAGTCCAAAAAAATAAAAAATCTTTTAATATGTATGACCATTCTCCTGAAGTCTCATAAGGTGACTTGGTTCATGCCCAGATCTTGACGAAAGTCACAATTGTGGTTGTGGATTTATACGTAAGCACAGTTTACATATTCTACCTTTTTTGTGTTGGTATATTACATAAACAAGATTAACTTTATAAATGCAGCACCTTACTAAAACTGAGATGAAAATGTTGATCGAAAACAGGTTCTCAAAAATGTCAGGAAACTGGTCAAGGAAAGCGAATATTCTGCAACTCTTTGACATAAAGACAACATACATGCAAGATGGAGAAAAAGAAAGGGGGTTTGCCCATAACAGCCAGTCAGATTTTGGCTAAGGCCCCTTTCAGCGACTTCAAAGTCGCGTGATTTTACCACGATTTCAGGGAATGCCTGTGTAAGTGGCATCAAAATCGAACCAAAGTAGTGCAGGGACTACTTTTTGAAGTCGGAATGACTTTAAGTCGTACTAATATGAATGGTTGTCATTAGAAATCATGGGAAACGACTTAGCATGACAAGTGTGAAAGGGGCCTAATTGGTTTTTTTTTTTTTTTGGTTTTTTTTAATACAGCTTATGCAATTCTATTCCTTGGCAACAACTCCACTTTTTTTTTATCTTTTTCTTTTTTCTTTTTTTTTTTCTTTACTTTTATAATTTAAGCCATAAAGAAAACCTGTCATGACAAAATATGGGGCCACCTTCTTTGAAATGCTAATTGTCAAATGCTGTTTTATTGATCTGGGCAAGTAAACAGATCAGACAAATCAGAATAAAATTAGAATTTCTTATCTGCATACTAAATATTGAGGCCAGAGACTCAATACTGACAATTTGCATTTTTCGAGGATGGAAGCCTGTTTTATTTTTCACGTCAGATTTCCTTTAAGTGTTTCAGGTGGGGTTCTATCACTTCTGTATAATGCTGAGGATATATCTTAAGGAGAGAAGCCACAGACCTCTAGTGCTTGAACCAATGTAAGATTAAAACGTAATTGTACCAAAAGGTTAGAAGAAATTTTATAGTTAATGATTTATTATGGCAGGCCATACCTTTTTTGTACTTTTTGTTGTAAATCTAAAGATTTGCACTTAGTCAGAAATCACTTTTTTTTTTCACTTGCATACAAATTCTTTTTTTATCTGACTGTATGTCAATGTCACCATCCTTCTGTATTGGCAAACACTACATTGACTGACCAAATAGCCATTATTTCTGTGCAGTGACATGCATGGAACTATGTGTGTTTGTGAAACGTTGTACTCAATTTTTGTTCCTATCTCTGGTATGTAATAGCTGTGAAGGAATCAAAACACATTAAACTAATAAAAGAAATACGATTGTTGTTTTTGTTTGCTTTTCGAAAACCTGTTTTTGGAAGACGGAGGTTATAAAGAAGCACTGAACCCATCTACAGTTGTCATTTCTGTTCCTTGGCATAAAATATTTTGCTCATGCTTCAGTTTCCACAGGCAATGCTCCTTAAAGACCACTCTACAGTATGTATGGGTGGTAGAAATTGAATCATGGCAGAAATTGGGCAGCTCCAAGCATAACAAAAAAAATGCTATAAAAATGTAATGTAAACAGCCAATGTGTTTTTAAAAGCACAACTTGGACTAAAATGTTTTACGTCTTTTGGTTAGCACAAAATTATTCTTGATTTCTAAATATCCTTCCCTGTTACCCTAGCAGTAGTCAAGGTCTAAAGTAATTGTACTGGGTTGCCAACAGCGTTACCAGGGGAAGGCTTGTTAACCTTTTATATCAACCAGTAGTATTGCATCATATCAGTGTGGTATAACTTTACTGGTGGGATGTAGTGTTGCCAGAGGGATAATACTGTATGTTATAGGCCACTGATACATGGCATCCAGGAAGTATTCACGGTGCTTCACTTTTTCCACATTTTGTTCCAGCCCTATTCTAAAATGGAATAAATTCATTATTTTCCTCAAAATTCTTCAAACAATACCCATGATGACCGTGAAAGTTTGTTTGACATCTTTGTAAATTGATTAAAAATAAAAAAACGAAAAAAATCACATGTACATTAAGTAATTAAGTATTCACAGTCTTTGCCATTACACTCAAAATTGAGCTCAGGTGCATCCTTTAGATTTTTCTACAACTTGATTGGAGTCCGCCTGTGGTAAATTCAGTTGATTGGATGTGATTTGGAAAGGGACACACCTGTCTATATAAGGTCCCACAGTTAACAGTGCATGTCATAGTGCAAACCAAGCCATGAAGTCCTAGGAATTGTCTGTAGACCTATGAGGCAGGATTGTATCAAGGCACAGATCTGGGGAAGGATACAGAATTATTTCTGCATCAATGAAGGTCCCAATGAGCACAGTGGTGGCCTCCATCATTTGAAAATGGAAGAAGTTTGGAACCACCAGGGCTCTTCCTAGAGCAGGCCGCTTGGCCAAACTGCAATCAGGGAAGAAGGGCCTTAGTCACGGAGGTGACCAAAAACCTGATGGTCACTCTGACAGCGCTCCAGCATTTCTCTGTGGAGAGAGGAGAACCTTCCATCTCTGCAGCACTCCATCAATCAGGCCTGTATGGTAGATTGGCCAGACAGGAGCCACTCCTCCAAAAGGCACGACAGCCCACCTAGAGTTTGCCATAGGGCACATGAAGGACTCTGACCATGAGAAACAAAATTCTCTGGTCTAATGAAACAAAGATTTAACTCTTTGGCCTGAATGGCAAGCGTCATGTCTGGAGGAAACCAGGCACCACTCATTACCTGGCCAATACCATCCCTACAGTGAAGTATGGTGGTGGGGATGTTTTTCAGTGGCAGGAACTGGGAGACTACTCAGGATTGAGGGAAATATGAATGCAGCAATGTACAGAGGCATCCTTTGATGAAAACCTGCTCTGGACCTCAGACTGGGGCGAAGGTTCATCTTCCAACAGGACAACGACCACAGGCAAACAGCCAAGATAACAAAGGAGTGGCTACGGGACAACTCTGTGAATGTCCTTGAGTGGCCCAGCCAGAGCCCAGACTTGAACCCGATTGAACATCTCCGGCGAGATCTGAAAATGGCTGTGTACCAACATTCCCCGTACACCCTGATGGAGCTTAGGACGTCCAGCAAAGAATGGGAGAAACTGCCCCAAAATAGGTGTGCCAAGCTTGTAGCATCATACTACTCATATTGCTTAGTAGAATTTTGAAGAAAATAATGAATTGAATACATTTTGGAATAAGGCTGTAACAACAAAATGTGGAAAAAGTGAAGTGCTGTGAATGCACTGTATAATCTTGGCTAATGTGTGTCCTCAAATGAACAGCAAAGTGTTGGGAAGCCTGATTCTATGTTCTTTTCTTTCTTCACTACTGCCCCGGGAATATATAAATAACGAAAGTTGCCACCCTGAAAGCTCAATAAAGCAAAGATAAGATGAAGCCTGAGGCCGGCCATACACTGGTCGAATTTTGAAAATCTTTAAGAATTTTCATTCACATTTCACACCAGCGGCTATCTAAGTTGAGTGATCGGGCATGTTGGAAATTTTTTGAAATGCAAACTATTTTCTAAGCAACTATGGTAGAATCGTGCAAAAAAAAAAAGCTAATTAAAAAAAAATGTGCATGAGTGCAAGAAAAGAAGATTCCCAGCCACAAAAAAAAATTTCTGTAGAAACATGAGGTGAAATTGAAGGCTTGGTTTTTAAAATTTCGAAAACAATGGTGGCACCATCGAATTACAAACTTTCAATATTTTCTAAAGAAAATTTGTTTGGAAGTCGACCCATGTACTGCCTGCATAATTCCTTGCTATTGTCGGTGTCAAAGTGGAGCAAGACTTGGATAATGGGATCCTTCAAACGATGTTGAGTCAGTTGTGAATGGTATAGCACTTGCAGTAGGTATTCTAGAACTGGTCTTTTGCCTTGGCACGCTTTATCCCATCACGCTGTCCTGAGGCTGTGAGACGGTTGTCTTACAAGTGGAGGTGCGTGCCATCAGCGGGTAGCTCTTTCTGTTCTCACACCTGCATCCTGATAACGTCTATGTAATTCCGAAATAGGAGGTGGAGAGGGAAACATGCCTTTAATGATCGTCTAGTCCTGATAGGCACCTGTAAACTTAGCTAAACAGAAGGTGTCTAGGCACTGATACATGTTTGGTGCTCTGCTCCTCCAAATGGGGAAGTATACACTAAAGCACAGCCGAATCCGGCCCTCCAGGCCCTTTCATGTGGCCCTTGCACCTCTCCTGCAGCTGTGGAACCCCCCTCTTCTCCGTTTTATGCAGTCGTCAGCAGAGAGGAGGACAGAACTCCTCCTACAGACCCTGCACTTCTCCGTGAAACCAGGAGGAGGCTTGGCAGTCAACAGCAAAGAGGACAAAACTCCTCCTACAGATATTGTGCCTCTCTGTGCAGCTGCAGCACCCCCTCGTCTCCACCTACCCCTGATCTCAGCATTCAGCTGACTCCCAGGCCTCCTCTGATCCTCCTCCATACCCTGCACTCCCAGCTTCTTCCCAACAGCACAAGGTAATGGGGATGGGTGGGGGACTCTTGACATTGGATGGTTGGGTGCTCTGGACATCTAGTCTTACAAATGGCCCCTTTGAGGGTGTTCTACTTATCTGCTATGTTGCAGTGGATTTGCACAGAGCAGCCCCGATCCTCCTCTTTTCGGGCCCCTCTCGCCTGTTGCGTGCCCCCACAGTAAGCAGCTTGCTATGGGGGCACCCAAGCCGAGCTGCAGCTCCCTGTGTCTATTCAGACACGGAGCTGCGATTCGGCCCCACCCTCTCTCTCCTGATTGGCTAACTGACTGACTTTTGTGCCGCTGCTGTGTCTCAGTCAATTGGGAGGGAGAGTTCTGGAGGGCTGAGACACTGGTGAACAGATATTGGGCCCCGGTAAGTATTAGGGGGGCTGCTGCACACAGAAGGCTTTTTATCTTAATGCATTAAGATATAAAAAAAACTTCTGACTTTACAATCCCTTTTTAAGTTCACAATTTGTACTGCTCAAATCCAGCTTCTCGCTGGCTATCACTGAGGAACAAGCAGCGTGCAGTACATGACAAATCTTGTAAATAAAGTTGGACATTTGAACAGGGAACAGCAGCCCATTTGGAACTCTGCCTGTAAGTGCCCCAAACAGAAAAATGCACTGTGCAACTGTACTGATCATGTGTCTAAGGCCCCATGCACACGAGACGCTGTTATTTGCTGTTGAACGCGCGTTCAGAGGCATTTGGACTCTTTTTTCAACTGCTCCTGAACCCATTCAATGTTATCCTATGTGTCCATGCACACACTCTCGTTTTTTGGCGTTTACAAGCAGTTGCGTTTAACCTCGTTTTTCCAGAAGCAAAAAAATGGGTTCAGACGCAAAAGTTTTCACGTTTCAGACGCTAAACGCTGCTAAACGCGGCTAAACGCGGTACCGGCGTTTTGCCGCGTTTGCGTTTATAAGCGTTTTTAAAGGTGACCTATTTTTTAACATTAGAAATCTCAAAAATGATGGCAAATGATGAAAAACTATTAAAAAATATAAAAGAAAACTGTAATTGCTTGCATTGCATTGTGGACAATCCACAACTTGTGGCAGGTAAAGTGGCAAGTGGACAATCAACAACTTGTGTCAGGTGATGTGGCCAGGTGACGTGGCCAGGTGACATGGCAAGTGGACAATCCACAGCTTGTGGCAGGTGACGTGGCCAGGTGACGTGGCAGGTGACGTGGCAGGTAACGTGGCCAGTGGACAATCCACAACTTGTGGCAGGTGACGTGGCCAGGTGACGTGGCCAGGTGACGTGGCAAGTGGACAATCCACAACTTGTGGCAGGTGACGTGGCCAGGTGACGTGGCAGGTGACGTGGCCAGGTGATGTGGCAGGTGACGTGGCCAGGTGACGTGGCAGGTGACGTGGCAAGTGGACAATCCACAACTTGTGGCAGGTGACGTGGCCAGGTGACGTGGCAGGTAACATGGCCAGGTGACGTGGCCAGGTGACGTGGCAAGTGGACAATCCACAGCTTGTGGCAGGTGACGTGGCCAGGTGACGTGGCAGGTAACGTGGCCAGGTGACGTGGCCAGGTGACGTGGCAAGTAGACAATCCACAACTTGTGGCAGGTGACGTGGCCAGGTGACGTGGCAAGTGGACAATCCACAACTTGTGGCAGGTGATGTGGCCAGCTGACGTGGCCAGGTAACGTGGCAAGTGGACAATCCACAACTTGTGGCAGGTGACGTGGCACGTGATGTGGCAAGGTGACGTGGCAAGTGGACAATCCACAACTTGTGGCAGGTGACGTGGCCAGGTGACGTGGCCAGGTGATGTGGCCAGGTGACGTGGCAGGTGACGTGGCAAGTGGACAATCCACAACTTGTGGCAGATGATGTGGCAAGTGATACGCTAAATACAAGTACACTGCTGCTCTCTCAGCTGCTGCTACTCACTCTGGTCTCACAAACTGGCTGAAATGGTTAAAATTTACTGTTTTTTGAGCTTAGGGAGGGTCTATGATGAAACGCTTATAAACGCAAACGCGGTTAAACGCCGCTAAACGCGGCCGCAAACGCGGCAAAACGCGCGTTTATAAACGCCGGTTTCAGCGTTTAAAAACGTGTGTTCAGCAGAGTTTGCACCTGCGTCTCGTGTGCATAGGGCCTAAGCCTTTCTGTGGAGCTCATTGATTTTTCAATGTCCGTAGACAGAAATGCTGAGTTTATTAAAAACCCAGTGCTCTTTTTTGACTTGTTCATCTAACTTAGCGTTGTCAGCAACTAAAGGACAGCATTTTCATTCCTTGTTTACTGCTCTCTTCCAAGGTACTTGTAAAATTGTTCGAAGAGGAAGAACAGGGGAATGACGAGAATGAGTTTTAACGGCTATAAACCTTCCTGCCTTCATAAGATGTGCATTGATCGTAATTTCGTGGTGTTATTTATTGCCCTGTACACGCAGCCTCTAGTACAGATAGATGATAATCTTCACATTCCTTTGACAGCAATTTCTGTTCTGTTTGTGTAAAAGCATGAAGCATACAGCATGGCATTGCACAAGTTTAATGCATGGCCTCTCACAAACTAAAATTTCCAAGCACACTTACCAGCTAGCCTGCAAAGAAAACAAAATTGTCCATATCTAACAATTCATGTTAAAAACAGGTTTAGTTTGCACACATTTGCAAATATACAGTATCTTTGTAAATATATATATATTTTTTTTTTTATGTGACAACACTGAAGAAATTACACTTTGCTACAATGTAAAGTAATGAGTGTACAGCTGTTCTCCCTTTCCCGCCGAGCGTACGCAGATATGCGTACTCGGCTTCCGGGGGTTGCAGCTGCAGGCATCATCCTGGTATTTTTTAGAGCCGGCGATTGGCTTTCCAGGGATAACAGCCGATGCGGCTAAAAGCTGCTTGGTTGTTATGCCGGAGGAGCGAGAGGGGACATCCCCCCCCGACCCACCGCCTCCGCCGCTCTTACCGGGCCTCCCGTCCCACCGGGAGACCCGATCCACGATGCGCCACCTCTGGCGCCTAGAGAGAGACTGTAACGAAGCCGCAAACAGATTTGATTCAGTCTCTTCAATGTAACCACAGAAGCAACGTCATGATGTCACGTCCGGGTTACTCGGCTGCCAATGGCGCCAGATTTAAAAAAAATACACGGTATTCAGAATCGCCGTTTTCAGCGATCTGAATACTTTGAAGTGCAAAGGAGGGATTGGGGGTCTTTTAGACCCCCGATCCCTCCATAAAGAGTACCTGTTACCACTTATTACTGTCACAAGGGATGTTTACATTCCTTGTGACAGCAATAAAAGTGATCAAAACATTTTTTTTTTAAAACACAATTTTAGATTATAAAAATAAATGAGAAAACTTTTTTTTTTAAAGCGCCCCTGTCCCCGTGAGTATAAAAAGATTGCCAAGACCCTGAAACTGAGCTGCCGCATGGTGGCCAAGACCATACAGCGGTTTAACAGGACAGGTTCCACTCAGAACAGGCCTCGCCATGGTTGACCAAAGACATTACGTGCATGTGCTCAGCGTCATAGCCAGGGGTTGTCATTGGGAAATAGACGTATGATTGCTGCAGAGGTTGAAGGGGTGGGGGGGTCAGCCTGTCAGTGCTCAGACCATATGCCACACACTGCGTCAAATTGATCTGCATAGCTGTTGTCCCAGAAGGAAGCCTCTTCTAAAGATGTTGCACAAGATAGCCCGCAGTTTGAAGACAAGTAGACTAAGGACAAGGATTGCTGGAACCATGTCCTGTGGTCTGATGAGACCAAGATAAACTTATTTGGTTCAGATGGTGTCAAGCGTGTGTGGCAGCAACCAGGTGAGGAGTACAAAGACGACCACTGCCTTGCTAAAGAAGCTGAGGGTAAAGGTGATAGACTGGCCAAGCATGTCTCCAGACCTAAACCCTATTGAGCATCAGTGGGGCATCCTTAAACGGAAGGTGGATTAGCGCAAGGTCTCTAACATCCACCAGCTCCGTGATGTCGTCATGGAGGAGTGGAAGAGGACTCCAGTGGCAACCTGTGAAGCTCTGGTGATCTCCATGCGCAAGAGGGTTAAGGCAGTGCTAGAAAATAATGGTGGCCACACAAAATATTGACACTTTGGGCCCAATTTCAAAATTTTCACTTAGGGGTGTATTCACTTTTGTTGCCAGCGGTTTAGACATTAATGGCTGTGTTGAGTTATTTTGAGGGGACAGCAAATTTACATTGTAGCAAAGTGTAATTTCTTCAGTGTTGTGACATGAAAAGATATAATAAAATATTTACAAAAATGTGAGGGGTGTACTCCCTTTTGTGAGATATGGTATGTGCATCAATCATAGTGTCTACGTAAAAGCTCCTTTGTATACTGTGGTCTTAACTCTATATAGTTGGAACACGTATCGCATTGGATAGATTAAGGGCAGGTTTACCTGGTGGGAGCCCTCCCCTCCCTAAAGCCACAGGGATGCCCAGCAAGAGCACAATGGCCGCTAAAGGCATCCAGTGCATCTCTGCATCAAATTGAACTGTACAAACAAGAGGCAACCACCCCAATCTATAACTAGTCTTTCCAGCACACTTACCGGCTATCCTGCAAAAAAAACAAAAACAATGCATGACCCCTGTCCGTAGTCTATGAATTGACACTTCCTGTGAACAAACTACATATCCCACAATCCCTGGGTCTCTCTGTATAGTGTTTTTCAGGAGGTGAGAGCTCTGTACCTGTAGGATAGGCAAGTGTACTTTACAAGGCCTGCCCTGTTCAACATTCTATCCCTGTGCTTGCTAAACAATCCAATTTAAATGTCCAAGGCATGGTTTAATCCATCCATTAGTGGGAGAGAAAAGACACAAAACCTGCATAGTGAAGGGACACCTATGTTTCGGCTGTAAGTATAGATGGATCCAGTGATAGCAGAACGCCAGCTCCTTTGCAAGATGGCGAGGACCGTCAACAAGCCAGGATTTGCAGCCACAAGTCTGGGACCCACCCTCCTCCTGACATCATCCTTGGACATGCTCATTAGGATGCTTTTTAAGGTATCTCACCTCTGACTCAGCTGAGGGAGCCAATAATTTGAAAGAAGGGAACAGCCAGCCCCCTTGTGATTAAGCAGCCATATTGTGGGGTGTATTATGAGCTGGCTAGGGAAAGCTATATAGTGATATACCATAGATTGCAATGTGGTGAGCTACATACCCTTGTGTACTCCCTGTGTTTACAGTTCTATAGACCTAACTGTCCCTTTTACAACTTTTTCTTCTGTATCGGAAGCAAGTGCTTGTCTGCTAGCATCCGTGTCACTCTTTTGCACCTTTTATGTTTTGTGATTTATTTATTAACATTTTCTAATTTTATTTTCTTTCTTGGGTAAATAGGCTTTTGTTTTTCGGTGGTTGGTCTTTTTTCACAATCCTAATTTTTATTAAAAAAGAAATCAAAATGAGGGTTATAGAATAAAATGAGAGGAAGAAATGGACATAATTGGGAACAACATTGGTGTATGTGCGCAGCATGGAAAATACAACAGTGTCAGTTCAAACTATGAACGTGTAGAAGAGATTATGCAAACATATTTGATCAGAGATGTTATATGAGCATTGCCATATAGAAACCTGTAAGATTTTAGTCTCAGTGATTATGTGATTATTGAACATGTGAATGTTTTATAAACATGAGGAGAAAAAAAGTGTGAGGGTTTAGAAATTGGGGAGATGTTTTTTGCAAAATTGCATTGGAAGAGGGCAGTGAAAAAGTAAAGAGATGGACACTTGGGGGGGGGGGGGGGGACAGCCTCATAACTCCAAAGAGGCGGAGCTCCAAGTAGAGTTCAGAAGGCTCACAAGCTAATGCCAGAGATTTATTCTCATCAGATCCCATAAAGACTATCCATGAGGTTCAACTATTCATAAATGAGTAAAAGGGTACCTTGTTGCTGGTTTTTCTATTCTTACATTCTAGAGCTGCACGATTTTGGATAAAATGAGAATCGCGATATTGTTGCTTAGAATAAAGATCACGATTCTCAGTGTAACATCATCTTTAACTACCTCAATACAGGGCACTTAAAGTGGTTGTAAACCCACTTATGCAACTTGCACCTACAGGTAAGCCTAGATTAAGGGCTACCTGTAGGTGCAAGAAATATCTCCTAAACCTACACGGTTTAGGAGATATTTGCAAAAAAAAGATGTGCACCGATGTCTATAAATTTGTCTGGTTCTTGGGGGACATGACACTCCAGTAGTTGGGGGAGTTTAATTTCCTGTGCTGGTACTCAGGTGTGATGTGGCAGCACTGGTACTGGGCCTGGGCATTTGTTCGCGGGGCCTTTCGCTAGCGGCAGCACTGGTACTGGTACTGGGTCTGGGCCTTTGTTCCTGGGGCCTATTGCTGGCAGCAGCACTGGTACTAGGTCTTTGTTCCCGGGGCCTATTACTGGCAGCAGCGCTGGTACTGGGCCTTTGTTCCCGGGGCCTATTGCTAGCGGCAGCACTGGTACTGGGCCTGGGCCTTTGTTCCTGGGGCCTATTGCTGGCACCAGCGCTGGTACTGGGTCTTTGTTCCTGGGGCATATTGCTGGTGGCAGTGCTGGTACTGGGCCTGGGAATATAATCCTGGTTGCTGGTTTCCAGAGTGCCTTGCCCTTATAGGAGGGACCCATTCTTCATCCGAATCATTACTACTTTCGATCGGTTCAAATGCCAAATTTGATTCGGAATCAGAATTGGAATCTGATGAGAACTCCCCGGTGCTCTCATCAGTCATGGAGAGGATCTGGAACGCCTCCTCACTGTTGTATATGCTTTTGGCTGTGTGGCGGGTAGCTGTGCGACGGGTGGCAGGTGACGGTCACTGATGAGCTGTGCGATGGGTGGCAGGTGACGTTCACTGATAGGTGATAATGGTGTGACGGGCGATGGTCGATGATGGTGTGACGTGCGATGGTCACTGATGGGTGATGGGCACTGATGGGTGACGGGCGATGGTCACAGATGGGTGACAGGCCACGGACAGTGACGGGTGATGGTCACAGATGGGTGACGGGTGACAGGCCACGGTCACTGATGTGTGATGGGTGACGGGTGCACCGCTGATTGTCACTGATGGCAGTCTCTTATGTGACAGGTGCACTTTTATGGGGTGGCTGTTGGGTGACAGATGACAATTGGGGGGGTGATGGGACAGGTGTGGTGTTGGTGCAGACACTACTAAACATAGATCTGTAACTCACTGCTCCTGGCTCTTCTCTCCTCACACTGGAAACGGTGTGTGAGGAGAGAAGAGCTGGTAACAGTTAGTTACAGGCTCTTTGTTTACACTTCGTGATCAGGCTGGTGAATGGATCACAGCTGAACACGTGGTACACAGCCCTGACCAATGGCTGTTTACTATCGTCAGTGACGAGCAGTGTTCCCGGGAACACGCTGCCACCGACGGACATGCGCAGCGCGCTCGCGCGCATCCGCCGTGTCAAGTGGGGAGTTACCATCCATGATCGGCCGTGACTTCATCATGGCCGATCACGTGGTTAACAGCACTGCCCAGCGGCCGTTCACCCCTGTCGGGGATGAGAGGTGTCTCGGTGACACGCCGCCACCAACAGTACAGGAATGCGTGCACACGATCGCGCGCATTCCCTGTTTAAATGGGCCAACGTCATATGACGTCTGCCCAGAATGAGAGGGTCTTCGTCCCGCCGTCATTTGACAGTGGGCGGTAGACTAGTGGTTAAAATTATAGAAACAAATTGGGCAAACTTTACTGGTTTTTTTTTTTGTTTTTTTTTTGTTTTTTTTTTCATTCATTGAAGTGTATTTTTTTTTCCAAAAAATTGCATTTGAAAGACCGCTGCACAAATACAGTGTGACATAAAATATTGCAATCTCTGACATTTTATTCACTAGGATCTCTGCTAAAATATATATATATATATATATATATATAAAATGTTTGCGGGTTCTAAGTAATTTTCTAGCAAAAAATACAAGTGTAGGAAAAAAAAAGCTTATGCTTCGTACACACACCATCGGAAAACCGGCTCGGTCACTTTTCCCCTGTACACATGCCCGGTTTTCCCGACAGGAAAACTGCCAGGATAGCTTTGGTCGGAAAAACCGGCCATGTGTATGCTCTCTCGCAGTGTTTCCCCATAGGAAAACTGCGAGAAAAAAAACGCTGCGATTCGCAATGGGGAAAAAAAAATTCTAATTTTTTTCACCGCAGTTTTCCTGTCGGGAAAACTGCTCTGAAGCATACATATGGCCGGTTTTCCCGACCAAAAGAAAACATGGCAGTTTTCCCAATGGGAAAAACGATGGTGTGTACAAGGCATTAGTCTTTATTGATTAAACTGACCTCATTTGCAGACGTTTATCCCTTTTGATCTCTAAAAGAACAGAAGGATACAATATTTATTTTTATCTTTCAGAGCTGAGCAATTTTGTTGATGAACATTTCTGGCTGCTTTTATTTGACAGCTGTGAGCAGGGAACTGCTTTGCATTGTTTACATGAATCGTGGAAATTCTGGATTAAGATCGTGAGGGGGGTTGAATTGAGATCGCTATTTTTTAACGATTAATCATGCAGCTCTTCTACATTCCCTATCCACTTGTGTAGAGATGGGGTCTTTGAATTTAAAGCTGGAATAGCAGAAATCGATCCAGGGAAAGATGAAAACTGTAGTTGTAGAAAAGGAGATAAAGAAGATCATATCCAGAGGGGTGTGATTAATGGACACCTCCACGGTATGTGAGTGTACTTCTTTGAAGCAATGCCATTAATTAGAATTGTCAGCTGACATTTGATACAGTCTATGGCTAGGTTCACTCTATGCGTGTTTCCTGGCAGCCGCATTTGTGTGGACACAGCAGCCCATTGAATGGGTTGCTGTACTTACAGAAAATGCAGGGAAAAGGTACATGCGCCTTTTCCAGAATAGCAGCCATAGGCAAACCACATAGTGTTATGCTGCTTCCACGCCTCAATTTTGCAACTTTGACATGTGTTAGTAAAACTGTACATATCACAACTATCCTGCTAACATTAGCCAATAAGAAGCTGAAGACTGGAGAAACGGTTGCCTGGCAGAAAGGCAAAATGATGGCACTGCGATGGTGTGACAAGAAAGGTGTGCTTAATGAGTACAGTTCATAATACCTCCACTGTTATTGTACGCACGAAAGGTGGAAAATAAATCATAAAGCCACAAGTAGTGATGGACTACAATAAAACTATGGGAGGCAGACCCGGAATGGCCATAGGGCTGCTTGTTCTAAATTCGATCTCCCATGCCTCCTCCACTCCTCTCCCTTCTGTCATCTTCTTCCAACTCCTGGGGGGGCGAGGCAATGCTGAGTGAGCAGTGCCGGCCGGCTTTGGTTGCTCGGTGACAGGCCTGCCCCCAGGGGTGGACTGACCATTCAGGCTCTCGGGCTGAGTACCCGTGGGCCGAGGCAAGTAGAGGGAACTATGAGAGGCTCCAGGATGGATTTGGCTGTGGGATAGATTCCGCTGTGGGATGGATGGCGACGGCGTGAAAGGGCTCCTGGTCCTAAGAGGAGAGAGAGAGAGAGGGACTGAGAGAGCCCGGGGAGGAGGAGGACACTTCCTGGACTGAAGTGTTACTTGCTGACTGTGATGGTGCGAGGAGGGACTGGCGAGCAGCTAAGAACCGGCCGGAGTGTGAGATCTCGCCTTCTACACGGAGAAGGCTGAGGCCACTCTGAGAGGAAACCTGTGTATGTGAGTGGGGGATGTACTGTACTTAAAAAAAAAAAAAAATTGTAAAATGCCAAGTCCTATGCATTGCCCCCATGTGTCATGCTTTCTTTATTGAATGCCATGCTGCAATCTGCGGAGACTTCACTTATAATCCTTTCCTTTGCTGTAACAATTTTATGAAGCATTCTTGTTCTGTATAATGGTGGGACATAGCAGACATACTGATCAACCCACCCTCTTTCTATCAACCTCCCTCTCTCTACCTCCCCTCTCTCACTACCCCTCTTCCCCCTCCCTCTCTCTCACTACCCCCTCCCCCATCCCCACTCTCTCACTACCCCCCAACTTCCTACACCCCCCTCCCCCTCTCTTACTACCCCCCCCCCCACTTTCTACACCTCTCTCCCCCTCTCTCACTACCCCCAACTTTCTACACCCCCTCCTCCCCTCTCACTACCCCCCAACTTCCTACACCCCCCCCCCTCTCTTACTACCCCCCCCCCCCCACTTTCTACACCCCCTCCTCCTCTCTCACTAGCCCCCCCCTCTTCCTAAACCACCCTCCCCCTCTCTCACTAGCCCCCCACTTCCTACTCTCTCTACCCCCCTCTTCCTACACCCCCTCCCCCTTCTCTCACTACCCCCCTCTTCCTACACCCCTATCTCACAACCCCCCCCCACTTCCTACACCCCTACCCCCTTCTCTTACTACCCCCTCCTCTTACACCCCCTCTCCCACTACCCCCCCCAACTTCCTACACCCCCCTCTCTCACTACCCTCCTCTTCCTACATCCTTCTCCCCCTCTCTCACTACCCTCCTCTTCCTACACCCTCTCCCCTGTAAAAGCACCAATCACAGTACACACAAACCTCTGGCTAGACACACATTTAACCCTTTGATTGCCCCTGATGTTTAACCTCTTCCCAGCCAGTGTCATTAGTACAGTGACAGTGCATACTTTCAGCACTGATCACTGTATTAGTGTCACTGGTTCCCACAAAGTGTCAGTTGGTGTCCAAATGTTTGCCGCAATATCACAGTCGCTGATCGCCGACATTACTAGTAAAAATAAATTAAAAATCCAGTATATATCCCATAGTTTGTTGACACTATAACTTTTACGCAAACCAATCAATATACTGTACGCTTATTGGGATTTTTTTTACCAAAAACATGTAGCACATAGTTTAGATTTTTTACATATGTTTTATAGCAGAAAGTAAAAAATACTGTTATTTTGTTTTTCAAAATTGTCGGTCTTTGTTTATAGCCCCCCCAAAAAAAAAACACGTAGGTGATAAAATACCACCAAAAGAAAGCTCTATTTGTGGGGAAAAAAAGAACATACATTTTATTTGGGTACAGCGTTGCATTACTGCGCAATTGTCAGTTAAAATAACGCAGTGCCGTATCGCAAAAAATGGCCTGGTCATGAATGGGGGTAAGTCTTCCAGAGGTCAAGTGGTTAAACCTGGAAGTGTCCAACAGCTTCTATGGAACTTCCAGCAGGCTATGCTGCAGTTAATATTTAAATGTCCGCTCTATGCAGCTTAGCTGCAATATGTAGGTGGAGTTTGTGTAGCTGTGGCTTGAGTGTGGGCGGGGACACAGGGGGCCCCATGATCTCCTATTGCCCCAGGGCCCCATGAGTTGTCAGTCCATGCCTGGTATGGGCTGCTCAATCTGAAAATGCCCGGGCCTATTATTTGTCCCAGTCCGGGCCTGATGGGAGGCGTCGACAGAGCCGACCAAGCAATTACATTCTACCCAGCAATGAGGAAACCGTAAAAGAAGCATACTTCCCAACTTTCTTAGATGGGAATGAGGGACAACTATCAGCAAAAGTATGCAGGCATAGGACACACCCCCTTAAAAGAAGAATTGTACAAAAAAATAAGATTGGTTAAACCCACAAGTGCTTTTTTACCACTACTATTCCTTTATATTGGCTTTTGGAATTTACAAATGCAGCAATTTAGAAATCAGAGGAAAGGTTTAGCACCGGAAAACACGTTTTGATAGATAAAAAGTGCATTTTATATACATCTATGTAGATCACACCAAAATGAGGGACAAATGAGGAGGAACAGAGGGACATTGCTCCAAATCAGGGACAGTCCCTCGAAATCAGGGACAGTTGGGGGGTATGAAAGAAGTACTACAAGAAGATCTTCAGGCATCTTCTTGAGCAATGCTTGTGGAATGCCTACATTCTGCTAAAAAAAAGAGTGACAAGCATGTGATTCATTTTGACTTAATTTGGAAAGTTGCCGAACGTATCTTTGTGAACCACCAAACACCATCAATGGCTGTGAATAGAGCTGGATGTCATGCTATTGGAGTTGTCATCCCGGAACACCTGACTGGTCGTCATTTAGGGAACTACATCCCACCAACCGAGAAAAAGTCAGCACCTACAAGGATGTGCGTGTTTTGTTGCTCGAAGCGAGATGACGGTGGAAAGAAAATCCAAAAGGAATCCAGGTTCCATTGTCCTGATTGTGACGCCAAACTTTATGCAGTGCCATGTTTTAAAAATTTTCATACACGGGATGTTTACTAAACCAATATGCAGTGTCTAGTATTACAATGACTAGTAATATTGCACCCTTGTTTGGACAAATTGCAGTGTTTTTGGTTTGATTACATTATTGATTATAATGTATTATCATATTTTTTTTTATAATTATTTATTATAATTTATAATTATTTATTATATTATAATTTATGATTTCGTGTTTCAAACTTTATCATACCCGGAATGTCTACTAGACTCTTGTTTGGACTGATTTAAGTGAGTTTCTCCTAAGAATTACAGGCCTAAAATATAAAACAACAAATTTCCATGCAAAACAATGTACCGCTTTGACATTTAAAAATACTGACATAATCCGACTGCCAGGGAGGTTAATGGCATCCCAGTCTTAGTCTGTAGGGTTCAATATTATATTGAGTTGGCCCTCCCTTTGCAGCTATAACAGCTTCAACTCTTCTGGGAAAGCTGTCCACAAGGTTTAGGAGTGTGTCTATGGGAGTGTTTGACCATTCTTCCAGAAGCGCATTTGTGAGGTCAGTCACTGATGTTGGACAAGAAGTCCTGGCTTGCAGTCTCCGCTCTAATTCATCCCAAAGGTGTTCTATCGGGTTGAGGTCAGGACTCTGTGCAGGCCAGTCAAGTTCCTCCATCCCAAACTCGCTCATCTCTTTGTGGACCTTGTTTTTTGCACTGGTCCAAATAATTTGATGGAGGCAAATGGATTATGGTGTGGGGTTGTTTTTTCAGGGGTTGGGCTTGGCCCCTTAGTTCTAGTGAAGGGAACTCTTAAGACATCAGCATACCATAGTTTTAATAATGCTTGCCAATTCCATTCACCCTTCCAAAAAAACACTACAAATAGAGGCAGGTCCTGCAGGACATGGTGGTGGCAGGGCTGCATTAACGGAAGGAAGAGCTTGCTTGCCTTTTTTTTTTTTCTCTCTCCACCCCCTGAACCAATACAATCATAGCTCACCGAGCTAATAGCTGAATGGCCAACAAAACCTTTAATATCTATGTAGCGACCTCACCTCTCACTCCCTCCTTCTCTGTCAATGTCAATGGCTCTTGTCTAGGGGACCAGGGAGGAGAGTGTGACGCACCACCAACTCACATCCTCCAGTGTGTAGAGGTGTGAGCTATACCCAATTACCTTCGGGTCTGTGCCCCTGTCCAGAGCCAAAGCTCCCCCTGAGGATGATCCTTTAAAGGGGTTGTAAAGGTTTGTTTTTTATTTTCTAAATAGGTTCCTTAAAGCTAGTGCATTGTTGGTTCACTTACCTTTTCCTTAGATTTCCCTTCTAAATATTTTTTTTCTTTGTCTGAATTTCTCACTTCCTGTTCCTCCTCAGTAAGCTGTTCAGTAAGCTGTTCTGGCTGACTCCACACCACTCGGATGATGGTGTGAAGTTTAGTGAGGAGAAACAGGAAGTGAGAAATTCAGACAAAGAAAAAAAACATTTAGAAGGTAAATCAAAGGAAAAGGTAAGTGAACCAACAATGCACTAGCTTAAAGGAACCTATTTAGAAAATAAAAAACGAACCTTTACAACCCCTTTAACTCCCAGAAAGCCAAGTTCCACACCATAGAAAGTCCAACACTTATTTATTCTTTTAGAGCAATAAATAGTCCTTTGAGAGCAGACTGGTTAGACAACGAACAGACAAGGTGGTGAGGAAGGTCCAGGCACAAACATGAACTTGTTACTCTCTTGTTTCAGTATGCGCAAACAGGCTTGGCGCATGGTCGCTGCCACCGACCGGGCAAAATAGAATTTGAGGTCTCTGCCACCGACCTGGGTTTCAGTTGGGTCGCTGCCACCGACCATGAGAACGTGGAATACCTTCTTGAGACACGGCCCCTGTCAGGGGAGTCATCCATCTGGACGGTCACCAGAGGCCTCCGCCGTCACCAGCCAATGCTGCGCTGGATCTCCGGGAAGGTCACTTCTCTGGTCCCCCTCGCCCGAGATTCGGGTGTCCAATACCGGAGGACACCCTAGGAATCCTCCGTCCCATGCGGGACCCAGTCGAAGGTACTGGGCCCCAGGACTCCAGAGAGTACCTCACCCCAGACTAAAGGTGTCTGGGGTGGAATCGCAGCTCCGTCCCCGGGCCGAGGGCGCCCGGAGACCACCAGCACTCACACCCAGGATGAAGGTGCCTGGGCGTGGACCCCGAGCAGAAGATGTCTGCCCCTTTTATCCCCTCTCCCAGCATGCACAACAGGTTCCCCGCCCCGTTGTACTACTGCTGCGAAAGGACAAAAAGGGTACAGACTTGCAATGGTGGTTCAACCCCGGCCTATGGCGACAGCACCACCTACAGGCCGCACGGAATTGGACACCCTTGCATCCTCCACTGGCATAAATTGGTCCATGAATCCTAACAATTGCTGCATCTGAGCCATTTATCACTCAGATGCCTCCCCTAAATGTAATCACCCGCTACATCTACATCCACCCAAGTTCAGAGCAGCCATTTGTCTGCCAGTGTTACTAATGTGCTTTTTTCTCCCTCCTTATCTCTGAGACTGTTTGTGGCCATCGCACTGTTCAGTAATGCCATGTAGAGCTTTAACACAACCTTGCAAACCCGTAATTTAAAAGATTTCTGTATCTTCAATGTGGCCCTCGAAGCAACATGAAAAATTCCTCTCTAACTGTGGTAATAAGTATGTCATGTACACTGTGTGGGTGAGTGGCAGTTGCAATTAAAAGGATTCTATTGCTGACAAACTATTCTTCATTAAACATTGTTAGTACTGTAGCACTACCCCCGTAGGAGCTGCTGGTTAGTTTTGGTCTGCCGTTACCCCACTGTTCTCAGTGTTGGCTCAAAGTCTAGGGTTAAAGTTGCATAAAACACGGTCGCCAGTCACTGAGTCTTTTCAATGCTTTTTATTTACCACAACGTTGGCAGAATGAGGGATGGAGGATAAGGGGAAGTTCAGGTACCTGATGCAGATCACTGAGAAAAACTTGAGATCCTGGAGACAGGTGTACTTGCCGCCACCGGATCGGTCCCTCTCACTGGCCTAGCAGCCGGGATGATGCATGGACAAAAATGAAAAGTCTCTGCCACAGACTTGGTAATCAGAATTTCAAAGTTCAAGCGCAACCGCACAGTATGTGAAAGTCCTTTAAGCCGACCCGGCAATACTGTGAGGCAGATGGGTTTGGGTGCATCCTCCAATTGAGGTCCCAGGCTCCTCTCGAGATACCAGCCTTCCGCTGCATATTCTCCAAGATGAGTCCTCCCCTGGTTCCTTCAACTGCTCGGCTTCTTCCCGCAGGACAGATAGCACAGGATCACCCTCGAACCAGTAGGCCCCAGATAGCTTCTGGGCCTACCTCCAGTAACGAAACCTCGGGCCAGCAGGCCCAGAGGCAGAAGAGGAGTTGTCGCATACCTTCCGGCCAGGGTGGCCATGAGGTGAGAGTTTCTCCAGAAATGGCGTCCGCCCCTTAAGTACCCTCTCCCAGCATGCCCAGCGGTATCCACCTCCCGCTAGGTTGCCTCTGAGAAAAAGCACCCAATACGCCTTGGCTTATTGTACCTTCCAACACGAAACAGAGGTGGCAGCGACGCTTGCGGGTAACCACGGGAAATACACCCAACTCAGCCAAGGCTGGAACATAGGCCAATTTAGCCAAAACATAGAATCTGAACTAACTACAGTTCAGACATCCCACTAAATTTAGACAATAACGCCTGGTCAACAGGAGCGCAGGGCGCTACAGTACATTATAGTGAAATGCTTGTAATAATATTATTACAGACAAATGTGTTTATTTCAAGCTACTGTATAGGTTAAAATAAGTCTGGCTTTTGTTTAGTCTTAAACAGCATGGAAGCTTGAGAACAAAATACTTTAATAAACTTTAAAGCGGGACTTCTTATAGTATAATAAAATACCTTCAAAATAATAGTTTTTATACAGACGTGATCAATGTGATATTTCATACCAGTCTGTGTACACAAAGGTGAAAAATCATTAAAGGTGTTAAACCTAGGACAAGCAATTTATAAAATATCTAGGACAGATTAATCTTTTCAGCAAAAAGAAAATATATATAATGCTATCATACATTTTAAAACTAAGTATTCACTCATAGAGAAAGTTTGGATACCCCCAATTGGGACTAAATTGGCAAAAACACTAAGGCCCCTTTCACACGGGCGGCTGTTCTGCCGCAGTTAAAAGCATGTTTCTTTCTTTTGAAATTCAAGACCCCAGGCACAGCGATCAGCTGCATTTGTACACTGCTTTTAGCTGCGTTTATGTGCGTTTACATGCGGCTGCGTTTAGCTGCGGTTGGCCATTATTGTCATCCCCATAGCAACCATTTTTATTTTGATGTGCTTCCTGTTGTTTTGTTTCTTTTGTTCACGCTGCTGTCCGCAGCTGACACAGTGCACTGCGATTACCTGCAGTTATGTGCAGATAGCTGCGCTACATCACACCTGGACGCATTCAATTCTATTTTTTCTATTCGCACCGAACCCCATGTAACGAAATCGCAGCTAAGCGCTGTGTGTGAATGGGGCCATAGGAAAGCATTGTGTGCTTTTAGCTGCGGTAGAAAACTAGAAAATCCGCAGCTAAAAGCACCATTCTATCCGTCCGTGTGAAAGGGGCCTAATGGAATGAATAAAATTGTTTTATTGATACAAATGGAAACTAAAAAAATCATCATACGATGATTACTAAAACAAACATGTACATTGGACACAAACACACACATAATACAATATCTTGCAGTAGAATACAAAAGTATGTATATAAAGTAGTTTCTCTCCAGTAACCGAGAACACTTTCCGGTAACCAAATCCAGGGAAAGCTATCCGGTAACGGATAGCTTTCCCTGGATTTGGTTACCGGAAAGTGTTCTCGGTTACTGGAGACTGGAGAGAAACTACTTTATATACAATATCTTGCAGTAGAATACAAAAGTACGTATTATGTGTGTTTGTGTTTGATGTACGGTACATGTTTGTTTTAGTAATCATCGTATGATGATTTTTTTGTTTCCATTTGTATCAATAAAACAATTTTATTTATTCCATTAGTGTTTTTTACAATTTAAAGTCCCAATTGGTGGTATCCAAACTTTCTCTATATATACACAGAGCTGTGGCAAACTCACTAGTTTTTCTGGTACGGCAAAAACATTTATCTAAGCACTTACTCATATGGATGCAGAGAAAGCCATACACTGAAAAATAAGTGATACATGATCGCACACAGGAAGCCGACTCATTGTGACCAAAACTAAGCCAGGTAATGTAAAATTGCTATAGCTTGCTCTCCACCCATAAGAGAGGTCCCCACAGACACGTTTCTTTCCCTAGCAGAGCTGAAGCCATTTTACATTTCTTTACATTACCGCAAAGGCGTGCATTACATGTGATGACAGGATTCACAAAAAAAGTCAACTGTGCCCTAATCCTGCTAAAGTAGAAATCCCACTAGCTAGAATAGGCATGTTGGTTTTCTCAGGAAAGGCGATTATGTGGCCAGCCAATGTTCTTACTAGGAATTTACACTTCTAATGAAGTTTTCTCTTTGTCAAAACAACAAAGACGCTCTATGACATAACAGAAAAGCTTTCCACATGATATACAAGCGTCCATTCAAATATTTACACTGTTGGGTGTACATACACTTATGTGTGTTTAGGGCCCCTTTTGATGGGAAGTAATTTTCACTTCATAAATTAAAGTACACAAAGATGTAAGTAGGCTAACAGCCTGATGATGAATTGATTTTCTGGTAAAAGGAAGCTTACTGGGATGCCCAATTTCCTGTGCCCCACTATGGATACAATTCTTGTGATGTAGCTGGATAGAATACTAGTCGGTAGCTAGTGAGTTAAGTGACACAGACTATATCTTGGTTCCAAGCTTGTGATATGTCTGTACACTTCACTGATTGCAAGAAGTTCCTCCAGAAACAATAACTAATTTTATCGTAGGGTGACTGTAAAGTGTCAAATGCAAAGGAAAAAATGATTTAGTTTTTTTTGTTACATAAAGTAGCAGGTAGAAATATAGTAAGTTTAAAATTCAAACTCTGGCCAATTTTGTTTCCTAAGTTTGCATACAGTGGGTATGGGTTAGAGCTTCTAACCAGTTAATAATACTATCTGTGGCCTCACTGGGGTGATATCAGGAGAGGAATTGAGGTGATCAGGGGTCACTGAGACAGGAAGGATCAAACTGCTATAAAAGCTAGAATTCTAGGTTATGTCCCCACTCTTCTTTTTTATTTTTTTATTTTTTTGCTGTCGCTATCCACCGTGGAGAGATTTCTCAACAGTTTCAGTCACGATGACACTTTATAACTGGAACAGGATGTGATGCGAAGTCACGTCAATGTGGACATAGGCAGAAAAAAAAAACCTGACAGAGACTAATCCTTTCTGACATTATCCAAAACAAGTAAATATTGTGAGTGGAGGGTTGCCTTGAATGGGAATATGCAACAAATAACCTTGGCTGCTTGCATGATCAGTGCCTTGGCAACCCCCAAAGACTGATGGGATCAACAAAATGTGGGTCTAAAGCAAATATAGAATATACTTTTCTGGCGCATCATGGCAGCATACAATGGGTTATGGCTCTGCCCCCAAAACCTGATAGGACTGGTTAATTATAAATCAAAGATGGACCTGCTTGGCAGCATTCTCTTTTTTTGTCCTTGCCCGGTCAGGACTGGAGTCACGTGTCCACCTTCCGATCACTTCCAGCGAGCCAGGCTACTGGATTTGATGGAAAAGTAAAAAATTCTTGTCCAGTTTGTAGCTGAATTAAATAAAAAAAACGAGCAATCGTGAAGATTCAAAGTGCCCAGAGGAGATGAGATTTCGTTAACCTCTGTTCCTGGGCTCTTCCTATCTCCTTCTCAATGATTGCTCTGGGATCACCTTTTCATTCAGGAAAGCTGAAATCTGTGCTTTGTCCCACGTGGCTTGGGGCAGGGTCAGTCAGCATCAACACGTACAGTTGCCTCCTAGATTGTTAAGACAATTAAAAGAGAGTGTAGCGCCGCTTTACTTTTAGGGGAGCTAGGTACCTAAATTTAGGGGTTGATCTGGGTTAGTAGCCAAACCCAGATCGCTTCAATTGTTAGGTTTTGTTCTTCTGCTTTTGCCAAGTGGTGTTGCTGGTGTACAGTTCCCTGTGGCCTGTGGCTGGCGCTGCCATAACAGGTTAGGGTTGAACCGCTAGTGACATTACTGTACCTTTTGGGTGTCCTCTCCAGGCAGCTGTGCGGGGGGCAAGGTCGGCCCGCTACGCATGATGGGAGAGGATACATAAGGGGCAGACGCCATCTTAGGAGGGGAGAAGGAGGGGTACTGAGGAGCAGTACCTAGGAGCAGTCCATCTGCACCTCGTGGCCCTCCAGGCCATGGGAGTGCGCATGGGTGGATCAGTCTCAGGCAGCTTTAGCCTGGGGCTGCAACTCTTCATGTAGGCCCAGCACCTTTAGCTGGCCTACCATCTAAAGAGGAATTCTAGGGCACTCAAGGGTGACCCGTTCTGGAGAGGGAGCCAGGGTTACCGGGGAAGGAAGTCACCGCCTTGGATGAGGCCTGGTCACCTACAGAGTGATTCCGCAAGTCCGCCACAGGCATTGTAGCGTGCTTCAACTTGCACCTAGGTCCTTATGCTACAAGTGCTAGGAAGTTTGGAACTAGGCAAATGGGTTCCGATCGTATCCCTAGGAAAGAAAAGTAAAGTTCGTGCATCACTCCGGCTGCTAGCACCGTGAGAGGGAACTACCTGGGTGAACAAAGTCCACTTAGGATTGAGTGGTGATATTAAGTGCCTGAACCTGCCTCCCTGTTATTCTATTCTTCACTTTCCACTTTCCTGTGTGGTTTCAAGCATAAAGAAAATAAACCTTCAGTCATTGAGGTTTAACCTTGTCTGGACATTGGCCTTATTGATACACAAACAACAGACTTTTCTCTACATTCTAGAGCAGTGGTTCTCAACCTTCTAGGGCCGTGACCCCTTGATAAAATTTCCCAAGTTGTGGGGACCCCTAACAGTAAAATTATGTTCGTAGCGTGGGTTGTCAGCACCCAAGGCAAGACAAGTCATTTGCGCCCCTAACCCACAGACATTTAGCTTCCTTTTCACTCGTACAGTATTAAAACCCCTTATGGTACATTTTAGGATGTACCACTCAATCTCTTTGTTCTCCTTTCTTTCCCTTTATCTCTCTGTATCCTAATTTCTTTTGTCTTTTTTCCCCATCCCTCTCTAGTCGTCTTTCTTGTTCTTTCTCTCCCTTTTTCTTTGTTCCTCACCCTCTTTTCCTCTCCCTTCCATGTATTCTCTATTTTCATTCCTTCTCTTACTCCTTGGTGGGGGGAATGGGATGAGTGGCAGTGCTGGCGGGGAATTGGGATGAGCGGCAATGCTGGCGGGGAGTTGGGATGAGTGGCAATGCTGGTGGGGAATGGGATGAGTAGGAGTGCTGGTGGGGAATGGGATGAGTGGCAGTGCTGGTGGGGAATGGGATGAGTGGCAGTGCTGGCGGGGAGTTGGGATGAGTGGCAATGCTGGCGGGGAGTTGGGATGAGTGGTAATGCTGGCGGGGTGTTGGGATCAGTGGCAGTGCTGGCGGGGAGTTGGGATGAGTGGCAGTGCTGGTGGGGGGAATGGAATGATTGTCAGTGCTGGTGGGGGGAAATGGGATCAGTGGCAGTGCTGATGGGGGAATGGGATCAGTGGCAGTGCTGGTGTGGGGAATGGAATTAGTGGCAGTGCTGGTGAGGGGAATGGGATGAGTGGCAGTGCTGGTGGGGGGAATGGAATGAGTGGCAGTGCTGGTGGGGGAATGGGATCAGTGGCAGTGCTGGTGGGGGGAATGGGATCAGTGGAAGTGCTAGCAGGGAGTTGGGATGAGTGGCAGTGCTGGCAGGGAGTTGGGATCAGTGACAGTGCTGGTGGGGGGAATGGAATGAGTGGCAGTGCTGGTGGGGGGAATGGGATCAGTGGCAGTGCTGGTGGGGGGAATGGGATCAGTGGCAGTGCTGGCAGGGAGTTGGGATCAGTGGCAGTGCTGGTGGGGGTAATGGGATGAGTGGCATTGCTGGTGGGGGGAATGGAATGATTGGCAGTGCTGGTGGGGGGAATGGGATGAGTGGCAGTGCTGGTGGGGGGAATGGGATGAGTGGCAGTGCTGGTGGGGGGAATGGGATGAGTGGCAGTGCTGGTGGGGGGAGTGGGATGAGTGGCAGTGCTGGGGGGAGTTCTGATCAGCCAACTTAGTTGCTCTTGATCAAGGTCATCTGTTGATCTGAGAACTGTAGTGGGGACTTTTAATGGCAACTATAATCACAGGTAGTGTTACTCACTGTGTCTCCGACTTTGTGGTGTCTCGTAGCAGTGACACCTATGCCGAAAATCAGGGGACAGGGTCTCCTCTAGCCCCTCCCACGTCACATTCCTCACCAGTCAGCTGACCTCTAGTCTCTGCCCCCCAGCCATGCAGTGAACTGATTGTGAGGCTGTGAAGAGGCTGAGTGGGCGGGCGTGGGCTCCAGGAACAGCCCAGCTGGGCAGGTGCGAAAAAGCTGGGAGAGAGGTGCGGGCTTCAGGAACAGTCCAGGATTCGATGACCCCTGGCAAATCGTCATTCGACCCCCAAGGGGTTCCCGACCTCTAGGTTGAGAACCACTGCTCTAGAGAAGGGAACCAGCCCAGGGAAGGTAACTCGCTGCGGAACCCAACAAATTGTGCACACCGCTTAACCTCTTAACCACTTCAGCCCTGGAAGAATTTACCCCCTTCCTGACCAGAGCACTTTTTGCGATGCAGCACTGCGTCGCTTTAACTGACAATTGCGCGGTCGTGCGACGTTGAACCTAACCAAAATTGACGTCCTTTTTCCCCCACAAATAGAGCTTTCTTTTGGTGGTATTTGATCACCTCTGCGGTTTTTATTTTTTGTGCTATAAACAAAAGAAGAGCGACATATTTGAAAAAAATGCAATATTTTTTACTTTTTGATTTAATAAATATCACAATTTTTTTTTTTTAAAACAATTTTTTTTCTAAGTTTAGACCGATACGTATTCTACATATTTTTGGTAATTTTTTTTTGCAATAAGCGTATATTGATTGGTTTGCGCAAAAGTTATAGCGTCTACATAATAGGGGATAGATTTATGGCATTTTTTTTTTTACTAGTAATAGCGGCGATCTGCGATTTTTATTGTGACCGTGACATTGCGGCAGACACATCGGACACTATTGCCGCGTTTTTGGGACCATTCACATTTATACAGCGATTAGTGCTATAAAACTGCACTAATTACTGTGTAAATGTGACTGGCAGGGAAAGGGTTAACACTAGGGGGCGATCAAGGGGTTAATATGTTCCCTATTGAGTGATTGTAACTGTAGGGGGAGGGGACTCACAAGGGGAGGAGACCGATCTGTGTTCCTCTGTACTGGGAACACACATCGGTCTCCTCACCTCTGACAGGAGGTGGATCTGTGTGTTTACACACACAGATCCACACTTCTGCCGTGATCGTGGGCAATCGCGGGTGCCCAGCGGACATCGCGACCGCCGGGCACACTCACCGGGTCACGAGCGTTGCCGCGGGTGCGCGCGCGCGCCCCATAGACGGCCGGGAAAAAAGGACGTCATATGACGTCCGCCCGGAGGGAGGGAGGGTTCCTGCCGGCGTCATATGTCTATGACCCGGTAGGAAGTGGTTAAAACAAGAGGGTACGGGCATGTAGCATGGTGTGCCTTATTTTACAAGTGAGCCAGGTGAGAAATAGGTCCGTGTGCTACAAGAGTATTCTTCACAAGACCTTACTGTTCCTTAAGAGCACATTCAACCAAGGCAGTGCCAGCTCTGTGCGCAGTGCTGAGTGTCTCCTGAGACTATTTCCTCTCAGAACCACCTTTGTTATGCTTTATTAGGCTCACAAAAGAAACATTTGTGCAGGTGCATACTTGCGCTACTGACCATTACAAATTTTTTCTTGCACTCTCCCGTATGCTGAGTTAGTTCCCATTGTATGCTGCCATGATGTGCCAGGAAAACTGAAAACTGTATACTCACCTTTTTGTAATTTTCTTTTCCTGGTGCATCTTCATGGCAGCATAAATTCCCACCCAAATGGTGAAACTTACAGAGAATGCTGCAGGGCAGGTCTGTCTTTGATTTATAGTTAACCAGTCTTATCAGGTTGTGGGGGCAGAGCCACAACCCATTGTATGCTGCCATGAAGATGCACCGGAAAGGACAGTTTTGGAAACAGGAGTATACAATTTTCTATTTTATGTGTGTCTTGCACAAAAGTTAGGGAAGCAGAGTCCTACCCCTGAAGTATAGTTTGAAAATGCAACACAAGGGACTCCCACTACAAACTAAACTTGTGAGAAACTAAACAATGAGTCGCAACTTGCAGCACACAAGTAGGATGTTTTCAATGCATCAGTATTATGCCAGGTCTTGAAAAAATACCATGTCTTGCAATCCATTACTTGCCTATATGTAAAGTGTGTGTGTGTGTGTGTGTGTGTGTGTATATATGTACTGTATATACACATGGTGTACAGGCATGTACTGGCCATCGAGACTACCGGGAGTTTCCCAGTGGGCCGATGGCTCAGTGGGCCGGTTTCAGTGACGGACAGCCTGTCAAAATAATGGATGCGCGGCCCGCGCAGCCATTATTTTGAGCACTGCTCTACTGCCCAGGGGTGGCCCTACCATGGGACCGAAGGCGGAAATTCAGGAGTGGACTGGGTCGGGATGGTGCTTTAGTGTTTCACTGCTTCTGTTGCCGGCCCGCCCACCACCTGTAGCACAGAGCCGATAGGCTCTGCCGCTGCAATAGGTGTCTGAAAGGTCACACTGGTGGACAGGGAAAGAAGTTCTCAGACGGCCACTGCCGTTCTATCCTCTGGAACATCCCTGGTGTCAGTGTGTGGGCAGCGGGTGTCAGCCGGCTCGGTGCAGCTGCCCTAGAAGAGGTGGTTTGCACACTGCTCTGTTCAGCTCTGAATGAGCCAGGTTGTGACACACAGCGCTTCTCCCGCCCCTCTCTCCCTGCCTGTGCGTTACATCGACGAAGAGCAAGAGGGAGCGGGAAGAATAAACAAGCAGCCGACAGCCACATTAAAGCCCCTCCTGTACCATTCAAGTGAGTGAGCTGAGCACTGTCACTGACCAGACCTGGACCCCTCTCTCTCTCCCTGTCCCCCTCTCTCTGTCCCCCTCTCTCTCTGCCCCTCCCCTCTCTATTCCTGTCCCCTCCCCCTCTCTCTCTCTCTCCCCTCTCTCCCCCCTCCCCTCTCTCTCTCCCTGTCCCCTCTCTCTCTCCCTGTCCCCTCTCTCTCTCCCTGTCCCCCTCTCTCTCTCCCTGTCCCCCTCTCTCTCTCCCTGTCCCCCTCTCTCTCTTCCTGTCCCCCTCCCCTCTCTCTGCTCCCTGTCCCCCCTCTCCTCTCTCTGCTCCCTGTCCCCCTCTCTGTCCCCTCCCCTCTCTCTCTCTCCTTGTCCCCCTCTCTCTGCCCCCTCCCCTCTCTCTCTCCCTGTCCCCCTCTCTCTGCCCCCTCCCCTCTCTCTGCCCCCCCTCTCTCTCTCTCCCCCTGTCCCCCTCTCTCTCTGCCCCCTCCCCCTCTCTCTCCCTGAAAAAAAGAAGAGAGATTCGCCCTTGGGACTTTGAGTGAGGTGAGCACTGTTAGGCCAATAAAAAAATCGCAAGAATAATTGCAGTGTATATTTATTCAGGTAAAGAGCAGTACATACATTGATGTCATGAACATGGGCCAATTCATACAAAATACAAGACCAATATAAATTAGGTAAAATGATATTACGAGTATCTGACAGTAATTATGTAAACACATAGGCATCAAAAGTAACCCGACGCGTTTCGCGAGGCTTGGCTCGCTCTTCAGGGGTAGATGCACGTAGTGTACCTAAAATGAGAGTGATATAGTATAAAGCATGATATGAAGGCACAGGGGGGGGGGGGGCCTTGAATATGGAAAACCCCATACTCACCACTGGACATTGCCAAAAGACAGCGGGGGTGAAGCTCAAACGGCGGCAGCGACTGTCTCACCAGGGAGCTGAGGAGGCGGAGCCAAACAAAGCTCCAAATCGGAGTCAAACGGAAGGAAGGCCCAGCATGGATGGAATAGGTGTAACCCCAAAAGTGTCAGTGAATCCAAGAGGAATGTTGGCTCTAAATATAAATATGTATATTGAATAATTAAAATATGGGAGTATACGAGTATATGGTAACATATATGTCTTTGCATGTATAAAAGACATGAGCCAAGAATGGTTAGAGTATGGAGACTGAGGGGGAGAGTGAAAAAATACCAGATTGACTAGTATGATTAAGGAAAGATCAGAGAGGAAAGTAATGAGTGAAAGAGAGTGTGAATGGAATGAAATACAGGTGTGTGGTGAGGACTGTGATGAGAAAACAAGTTGCATGTAAATGCTTGCAGCGAGTAATATATAAACATATAAAAGTATACCTTGGTGAAGTAGGTCTAAGAGTAGTAAATTCCAAGGGAAGGACCTGCACTTGTGTGTCTGTCCTCAGTGAAAGAAAGCAAACAATGAGATCCATGCTGTGCAAACCTCCAATATATACCCCCGAAGGGGCCCGAGAGGCTCCGCCCCCAACACCATGTGCAAATGACCAGCAAACGAGTGCCTAAACCCACCAACCATCAAAAAGGCGGTGTGTGAGCCAAGACACTCCCAGGACCATCTTGATGGTAGTGATGCCTGCAGCCACAGCGATGCTGCAAAATCACAGACATGTCTGTGATTTTGCAGCATCGCTGTGGCTGCAGGCATCACTACCATCAAGATGGTCCTGGGAGTGTCTTGGCTCACACACCGCCTTTTTGATGGTTGGTGGGTTTAGGCACTCGTTTGCTGGTCATTTGCACATGGTGTTGGGGGCGGAGCCTCTCGGGCCCCTTCGGGGGTATATATTGGAGGTTTGCACAGCATGGATCTCATTGTTTGCTTTCTTTCACTGAGGACAGACACACAAGTGCAGGTCCTTCCCTTGGAATTTACTACTCTTAGACCTACTTCACCAAGGTATACTTTTATATGTTTATATATTACTCGCTGCAAGCATTTACATGCAACTTGTTTTCTCATCACAGTCCTCACCACACACCTGTATTTCATTCCATTCACACTCTGTTTCACTCATTACTTTCCTCTCTGATCTTTCCTTAATCATACTAGTCAATCTGGTATTTTTTCACTCTCCCCCTCAGTCTCCATACTCTAACCATTCTTGGCTCATGTCTTTTATACATGCAAAGACATATATGTTACCATATACTCGTATACTCCCATATTTTAATTATTCAATATACATATTTATATTTAGAGCCAACATTCCTCTTGGATTCACTGACACTTTTGGGGTTACACCTATTCCATCCATGCTGGGCCTTCCTTCCGTTTGACTCCGATTTGGAGCTTTGTTTGGCTCCGCCTCCTCAGCTCCCTGGTGAGACAGTCGCTGCCGCCGTTTGAGCTTCACCCCCGCTGTCTTTTGGCAATGTCCAGTGGTGAGTATGGGGTTTTCCATATTCAAGGCCCCCCCCCCCCCCCTGTGCCTTCATATCATGCTTTATACTATATCACTCTCATTTTAGGTACACTACGTGCATCTACCCCTGAAGAGCGAGCCAAGCCTCGCGAAACGCGTCGGGTTACTTTTGATGCCTATGTGTTTACATAATTACTGTCAGATACTCGTAATATCATTTTACCTAATTTATATTGGTCTTGTATTTTGTATGAATTGGCCCATGTTCATGACATCAATGTATGTACTGCTCTTTACCTGAATAAATATACACTGCAATTATTCTTGCGATTTTTTTATTGGCCTAACAGTGCTCACCTCACTCAAAGTCCCAAGGGCGAATCTCTCTTCTTTTTTTCATGAAATTCAGGGATGGAGGTGTGTCACTGGTGACACCAGACCCTTCTTTTTTCTTTTTTCCCTCTCTCTCCCTGTGCCCATCTCTCTGCCCCCTCCCCTCTCTCTGCCCCCTCTCTCTGGCAGCAGATGACATGGCATGTGACACACTGCATGTGGTGGCAAGCGACGGTGGCAAGTGACCAGGATTTGATCATCCTGACACCATATTAAACATGGTGTCGGGATGTTTTCATTGCCAGCACCAGCCATTCACCCGACAAATCGCCCCCACCGCTGAATTCCCCGTCAACCCTGAGACTACATTCCCCCCCTGGTCCTTGGCAAAATTGTCCCTGAATGGCAGTCTGGAAATGTGGTCACCCTACTGGGGGGGCAAGGTGTCAGTTTTCCCCCGGGTCGCACCGCTTCCCTCAGATCCATCCCAAACTCAATAAGTATCCATATTGCGCAATAGTTTTATATACTGTTTTTGTGCATGTTTGCAAAATTAAAGTGGGCCGGTCTGGGTGAAGTCCAGGGCCAAATTTTTGTCCCAGTCCAGCCCTGATGGTGTATGTTTTAAAGCCACAACAGTAAAAAGAACAACACACAACTATACAATGAGAACATTGGTTGCATACACCCAGTGGATCCAGAAACGTTCAGTCCAAAACTGAAGTATAAGCCATAAAAAAATAAGCCACTAAAAATGTAAAAAGGTACTTATAGCGTATCTAAACCAAAGAACATAAATTTACACAGTGTTGCAGCTTACCAGTCTGGTGGCTGAATTGTTGTTTTGGTTTGTTTTTTTTACACTTTTTTCTTTGTATTTTAGCCTGATAATCCTGCAATCAACTCACTTCCTCCTATCCTAGGGTGACAACCATACTGAGCAACATGGTCACCCTAAGGCCCATTTCACACTAGCGGACCATATGTCCGCTTTTTCATCCGTCCATTTACGGATTAAAAAGGGACATACTTGGCCAAAATCCTGGCCAACAGACTGACGCCGATACTCCCGACGGTCATTCACACGGACCAGACGGGGTTCATTAGGGGCAGGGAGGCCAGAGATAACTCTAATAGAGCACCCCAGCTGATTCGCTGGGCTGAGACACAGGCGGGGTCTCGCCCCTGTCTCTTGCTTTCCACTGATGCTGAGAAGGCATTTGACAGGGTGGACTGGACGTATATGCAAATGGTTCTGGATAGGCTTGGTTTGGGCACAAACATGCTGGCGTGGATATCATCCCTTTATAGCTCTCCGACTGCCAGGGTGAAGGTGAAT
Organism: Rana muscosa; assembly: GCA_029206835.1. Lineage (NCBI taxonomy): Eukaryota > Metazoa > Chordata > Amphibia > Anura > Ranidae > Rana > Rana muscosa. The sequence goes on from CM055116.1 coordinate 272,193,117, forward strand.
GGGCTGTTATACGAGACCTTCCCGATCGGTAATGGGACACGTCAGGGATGCCCATTGTCCCCCCTCATTTTCGCTCTGACCCTCGAACCGCTGCTTAACAAAATTCGCCTTAATAATGACATCAATGGTTTTACGGTCGGCCTGACGGAACACAAATTGTCGGCATACGCGGATGACGTACTTTTTTATGTCTCCAACCCCTTGATATCACTGCCCAACATCCTAGCTGAGCTAAAGGACTTTGGCCTACTGTCTAACTTTAAAATCAACTACGATAAGTCCGAAATCCTGTCACTAAACGTCCCTGTAGGTTTGCGTACACAGCTGCAATCAGCTTTCCCATTTACGTGGTGCCCAACCTCCCTGAAATACCTGGGGGTATATTTGCTCGCGAATTGTGCAATGCTCTATGATTGTAACTATGCTCCGCTGCTCTCCTCAGTCAGGCTAGACCTGAAGCGGTGGGATAGGACTGCGTTTTCGTGGCTGGGCCGAGTCAGTGTACTTAAAATGAACGTGCTACCCCGTATCCTGTTCTTCCTGCAGATGGTGCCGATCACGTTGCCCAAGACGTTCTTCTCAACCCTCAATAGCCTGTTCGTACATTATATTTGGAGTGGGAAATGTCCCAGGTTAGCCCTTCGCACTATCCAGCGCCCTAAGAATAAGGGAGGTATGGGGGTCCCAGTAATCCGCAGGTACTATGAAGCTATAGCCCTACAGCGTATACTAGATTGGCACCACAATGTCCGGTATAAACTCTGGGTACCTCTAGACAAATTCCTAGCGGGTCGTAACTTGTCACATGACCCCTGGGTCCCCAGGGAGGCTAGGGGTCTCTCGGTACTGGTTTCCCCGTTTGCTACCCACGCGCTGGCGACCTGAGATAAGCTGAATAAACAGGGGCTGCTTGCACCCCCAACTTCTCCTTTGGCGCCCCTGGGAGGCTTCCCCTGGTTCACTCCGGGGGAACACCCTTCCTTTTTTCGGACGTGGGCGGCGGACGGTGAGTCTAGATGCGGCAGATTTATTCAAGACCAGGGCCTATTGCCACTGGCCACCCTACGGAACCAATATGGCCCCTTCCCTATGGATGAGTGGCGCTACAGGCAGCTTCAGCATTTTATTACTAGCCTGCCCCAGGGGGTTCGTTCCCCCACCTTGGCCTCCCCCTTAGAACGCCTATGCATGTCAGAATCCGCTGTTCCCCATGCCATCTCGGTCCTATATGACATGCTGCAATCCTTGCACAGCAAGGAGAAACCGGGATTTATTGGTGAGTGGGAGAGAGACCTCCAGCACACTTTTACCGAGCCTCAACTGGATCACCTGTATAGCCTAACACACTCGAGCACTGTAGACACTAAAATGCAGGAGAATAGCTATAAGGTTCTGACTAGGTGGTATAGAGTGCCGTCCAAGCTTGCCAAGATTTACCCCTCTCTGTCAGATACTTGTTGGAGGGGATGTGGACTCAGAGGCTCATTTCTCCACATCTGGTGGGAATGCCCCAAGCTGAAGCCTTTTTGGCTAGATGTCCATGCACAGATCAAATTAATCTTGGATTTGGACCTCCCGGATTCCCCGTTGGAATCGCTATTGCACTTTCCCACCATCCCCCTCAGCCTATATAGCAAATCCATCCTGCCCCATCTGCTTAACGCGGCCCGGCGGCTGATCCCGATTCATTGGAAGACGCCCCGGGTACCTTCCCGGGTGGATTGGGTAAACTTGGTCAATAATATCATGGCTGCCGAGGAATGGATGGCTAAGTGCAAAGATAAATATGAGCAATTCTATTCCATATGGGCTACTTGGATAAACTATGCCAACCCACCTGTGCTGGGTGTCCCGGATCCCTCTCTAGCAACGGCCTCCACAACGTAGTGGAGATGGGCTGGGCGGGTGGCGGGAGGGCCGCAGGTTGGCCACAGACGAGACAGAGGAGCTTTCACAAAACTACAGAAGCTCGCAATGCTGCATTACACTAGCTGGTGTTACTATTTCCCCTGTTTTCTTTTTCTTTTCTCTTTTTGTTATTTGTTATCTGTTTTATTGACTTATTACTCTTAAGGTTTGGGCCCGGTAACTGTGGACCCAGTCTAATCATACCCTCCCTGAGTGGGATGGTATTCCTATCAACGGGGTTCCAGACGGGGTCATACGGGGTGATTCATACATGCTTGAATTCATATCACGGTGGTTATATGCAGATTATCGTTCCCCCGGGTATGGTCCCTGAACTGTACACCCCCCCTTGTTTACCTTTTCACTGACTGTTTGTACACGGTGAGGGGCTCCTCATATTTTGATGTACCTAGCAAGCTTTTCTACTTTGTCAACTGCTTATATGTTTGTCCCTTGAATATATATTCTAAAATAAAGATTACATTTAAAAAAAGGGACATACATTGGTCCCTATGAGATCACGGGTGTCAGCCGTAAGGCACGTTGTAGCCCGTCCTGGAGCCCCAGGACCCACATGTCTATGCCCACCGCGGACAAGTGTACTCCATCCCCCCGTAAATAGAGGCCATACTCCCCCTCCAGTTCGCAATGGCGAACGACCAACCCCCCATTCCGGGACACCAACTTTGACACCGCCTTGTTGACCTTCACCCTCGCCTTGTTGATCTTATCAACAGACCGGGCCCCCCGCCAAGACAACCTTCCAACAATATCTGATCAAACTACTATGGTCTTCGGGAAGGCCGTCCGCAGCCGGAGAAAATCCCACTTAACATCCCTGATGAGGTCCTGGGAAGCCCTAAGACAGAGGTCTTTGCCCCCGACGTGCAACAGAAGCACGTCCGGCGGCCTGTCCAAACGAGCATAATGATGGATCTCCGGCATGACCCTGGACCAGAGCATGCCTGGGATCCCAATCCAATGCACAGTAGCCTCCCCCTGATGAAAGCCCATTTGCCTGCCTTCTGGCCTGACCAATGCCCGTTTTGCCCCCCAGTGTACATAGGAATGGCTCAGGATCCACATCAAACACACCGGGCCTAAAAGAAAAGAACACAAAAGACATAGACACAGACACAAGGCACCACACGTACGTCCCAATGCACACCCCCAGAAGAACCCCACAGAACACAAACAATGAGGAGTAACACAGAGGGAAGATTCTCCCCCCCCCCTCCTGACCCTACAGCAGGTGAGGGTGAATGTAGAGCCTAAACCGCTGGGACTCTCAGCGACCAATCCGCTGCAGGATCTCATCGCTCAGCCCCCAACGTGAAGCTTTGGTCGCTGCCCCAATTCTGAAAGAATGGGAGGAATACCCAGGCAACGTTTGAACACTGCACCAAACTGATACCTGGACAAGGGCTTCCCAGTTTCGTGAACCAGCAGAGGACCCGCCCCAGGAGGCCGCAACACCAACCACTCAGGAATCAGGCTTCACGCGCCCCTTACGATAACCCCGCAACGCCTTGCGCACTACAAAAGCCTTTGTGACATCCTCCACCCCCCCTAAGCGAAACAAGAACGCTAAACCCGCCATTTTGACGTTCAAAGACGCAACCGACACCCCTTGTTCACAATTACGCCCCAGAAAATATAACAACACATGGAGCCTGTCCTCCGCAGAGGTACCAACCCAAAGAACACTCACCAGTTCGTACCACTCCCGCCACACACGCTCATACGACCGCCAGGTAGATTCCGCAACAGACCTCCGAACCAACGCCATCACCGTTCCAACATGAGATCCCACAAGCCACCTGGGCACGGAACCCCGCACTGCTCTGCCTCCGGAGCCAGCAGCATAAATTTGCCCCACTGTAAACGAGAGAGCGCATCAGCCACCTCGTTAACCACCCCAGGAATATGCACAGCACACACCACAATGTTCAATTGTAAACATCAAGCACTAAATAGCGCAACAAACGCACTACTGGCAAAGATGATGCCATCAAAGAGTTGATTGCCTGCACCACCCCCAAGTTATCACAATGGAAACAAACCCTCCGGTTCTGAAACTCCCCTCCCCACAGCTCCACCGCCAACACTATAGGGAATAACTCCAGCAGCATCAGATTCCTGATCAACGCCGACTCCGCCACTGCCTCCGGCCACCTGTCAGCACACCACCTCCCCTGGAAATAAGCCCCAAACCCCACCGACCCTGTCGCATCAGTAAAGAGCTCCAAGTCTCTTGCCTGCACCACAGGTTCCATCCACAATGACCGCCCATTATATTTCTCCAGAAACGTATCCCAAACTTGCAAATCGTCCCTGTGTTCCCGGCCCAAACAAATGAAATGATGCGGGGCCCTAACCCCAGCTGTGGCAGCCGCCAAACGCCTACAGAACACCCTACCCATAGGCATGATCCTGCAAGCAAAGTTGAGCTTACCCAACACCGATTGCAAATCCTTCAACTGCACCTTCGAACTACGGGCTACAGACGCCACCGACTCCCGGAGATCAGCTAGTTTGTCACCTGGAAGCCTGCATTCCATCTTAACTGTATCAATAACTATACCCACAAATTTCAACACCGTAACAGGCCCCTCCGTCTTGTCCTGTGCAAGTGGAACGCCAAAAACCTTGAAAATATGTTGAATGGTGGACAACAAAATAAGACAGGTCCGGTCATCCGACGGACCTATCACCAGGAAATCATTCAAATAATGCAAAATTGAGCCGAGGCCCGATAAATCCTTGACCACCCATTCCAAAAAAGAACTGAACAATTCAAAATAAGAACAGAATAATCCCCCTCCCAACAACATCCCAACAATCTGACACTATCTGGGTGTACCGGCAACAGGCGAAACGCTGACTCAATGTCAGTCTTTGCCATGAGTGCACCCCTCCCAAACCGCTGCACCCAGCGCACAGACTCATCAAAGGACGCATATGACACTGTGCACAGGGCAGGATCGATCGCATCATTCACCGAACCACCCTTTGGGTGAGATAAGTGATAAATGAGCCTAAACTGATTCAGCTCCCGCTTGGGCACCACCCCCAACGGCGAAATCACCAAGTCCCCCAGCGGCAGCTCTGAAAACGGACCCGCCATCCTGCCCAAACTCACTTCCTTCTGCAGCTTACCAGAAACCACCTCCGGATGCTCATACGCTGAACGTAGGTTGGCTGCGACGGGGGGGATCGTAGTCAATTCACTAGGAATCAGGAACCCCTCCTTAAAGCCCAACCACAGTGCCCGTGCCGCCCCCCGATTCGGATACCTACTTAGAAAGGGCACCATTTTTTCCAATCTCACCGGCTTCCTCCCTTTTTCCAGCGTCGGCCTGCTTTATTCCTTTTTTGAAACACTTGGACAACGGATGGGCCCCCCCACAGCCGGAACACTCGTGTTGGAAACAGCAGGAGCCCCCGAACTTACACGTGCCCTCGTTGAATTGCCAGCAGAACCCTTTTTGCTTTCCGGCTGACGGCGAAGAGGATCGGGCACCCCCGGCCCCCCCTGAAAGGGCTGCGAACCGGCCCTGGCCTGTGTCATGAGCCTCATCCACAAGCCAATATCCTTCTGATCACATCACAAGGATGGTCTCACCACCTTCCGTTGCCTGAACTGCTCGTCATAGCGCAGCCACGCCACCCCTCCATACACCCTCTGAGCCTCGCTAATGGAGTCAATATAGCAGAATAACCCCAAACAATTCTCAGGTGCCTTTTCCCCAATAACACTAGCCAATATGTAGAATGCCTGCGCCCAATTGACAAACGTCCGAGGGATGAGGCGATACCGCCGCTCCTCCTCCTCCTCCTTTTTGGTCTCATCCGGCTTAACTTTATCCAAATTAAACTTCTCAAGTGGCAGCAACGAGAAGATCTCCACATACTCACCCTTCCAAATCCGCTCCCTCACATCCGGCTTCAAATGGGAACCCAGGGGCCCCTCATGGTAGAGGTAGACCTCACACCTAGCCGCATCTGCCAAACGAACCCCGTCCGCCGTCAACCCTGCCGTGGGACCCCCGCCTGTACTTACCTGGGAAGTCCCAGCCACCACCAGGGGAATGACACTCGTCCCCGGACTCACTTGTGATGCCCGTACAGGGGGAGAAGACAACCCAGAAGTACCTGTACTCACCTGAGAAGCATCAGCCACCGAAGGAACCACGCCTACGCCTGTTCCCCCAGTAGAAGTAACCGTCACGGGACCAGAAACCGCCCCAGGAGCCCCCAGAGGTTGCTGCAGACCAACCTGCACCCCCCCCCATTGAGACGCGGCAGGCCGGGGGAACCACCACAGTTCCCCCACTTGCCATGTCCCTACACCCCTGTAACGGAGACGCCACCAGCTGCTGCAGAAAAACCGCACCAGCACCAGGGGCCCCACCCCCCACTCCCGACATCAAACCAACACCCGCCGGCGCCGACACGGAACCACCCCCCTACCGTATACCCAGACACTGCAGCAAGGGGGAGGGAGGGAGACACAGACAAAACGGGAACAGGAGCAGAAACAGTGAAAGGAAAAGAAGGTGACTTACCCGGCTGCCCAGGGGAAACCGACCGACCAGCCGCCACACCGGATCCCGACGGGCCCGCCACTCCATCCGGACCGTCCGAGTCCGTGTCCAATAGCTCTCCCTCAGAACGCTGGTCCCCCTGATCGACAGGGGACGCTGTAGCCACCGACCGCGCCGGGGGGCCACCGGCCGCGACAGCACCCGGAGCCCGTCCATCCTCCCTTCTCTCGATCGCCATCCTCCCTCGCGGGGCCCTCTGCTTGCCAGCAGATGCCGCACTGGAGCCGTCGCCGTCACCCCCGTCAGGACCTCTGCTTCTCCCCGGATTGACCACGGCCGCCCTGGAGGAGGGGCCCGCTTCCCAGCACGCGCCACCGCATGGTCCCTTTCCACCGCTGCAGGCCTGGGAGGGGAAGGGGACATCACCCTCCTGGCCGGGTCCTGCCTAGGCCGGGGATTCCTCCCGGTGTCCCCTGCAGGCCCAGACTCAGGACGCTTGCCACTGGGACCCGGAGGGTCCGTGATCGGGCTCCCCGATTGGGGGCACACCATGGATGCGACCTCCGGACTATAGCGCACCGGAGGCCGCGACCGCCGCGCACGCTGTGGTGAAGGGGGGGGCGGGGGGGTCAGTCGACCTACCTTCCCTTGTCCCCGGCAGCATCTCAGCAAGCTGCTCAGAGAACCACTGTGGCCCATGCTCGAGGGCTTCAGAGTGCAACCGCTCAAGCAGGCCGTCTAGGATCTCCATAGCAGGGGTGAAATCACACAGAAATTGTGCACTGTGTGTTCCTCTCCTGCTTTCCACGCTAGAATACTAGGCTCCGTCCCCCCTGTAATATATAAGAACCCAGCAGGGTGACCAAAACCCCACCCCCTGTGCAGGGATAATACTGCACCCTGCCCTACATCACTTCCTGTGCACCATAACACAGCTTCCCCCCAGTCATGCGGCCCTGCGCTGAGGTTCCCTTTTAGCTCCGGGACTTTCTTAAAAGCCAAATGTGGGAAAAAATAACAAATTATTCCTTGCAGTGAGGCTGTGCCCACACTGCAATGGATAATTTCTTGTTTATGTATAGAGGAAAAATACCCAATCTTCCACTCCTCCACCCAACTAGACTAGTCCCCACAGCTTCTGCACCCCCCACGCTCTAGTGGTCTAGTGTTCTGATGTCATCAAGACTAGAGGAGGGTCCATAGCCCTACTCTGGGTGTGAGGAATCTGATGGAGAGTCCACCACCAGATTGTGGGGGAGCGGGGATCAGGTAGGTAAAACAGTTTCTCCTCTCCCCTACACAAAATTAGCAATTAACCCTTGCAATGGGAGCACAGCCCCACTTCAAGGGATAAGTATCTGCTGGAGTTGGGGTTTAAAAAAAAAATATATATTTTTTAAATACAGCAAGTAGAGAAATCTGAATTATCTCACTCAACCTCATCTATCATATTTGGGATGAAATCCTATTGCCATCTCTATTTCCCAATCCACAATTATCTTCTCTTTGGCTGCACTCCTACTTTCCCCTGTCCTTGATCAGCTCACACTTTATCTTGTCTCTCTTTCCTCCCCAGTTCGCTCCCACTCTGCCTTATCTGCTTTACAAATGTTCCACAGTCAGTTGTCGTTATTCTCTCTCCTCCAACCCTTTCCATGGTCGGCTTGCACAACCTCTCCTTTTTGCCCTTTGTCCACTCATTTCTTGCTATTCTGTCTCATCTTACTCACTCCTCTTATACTAAGGTCCTTTTTAATCCACAATTCCCGTGGATGCCTGGACTTCACAAATAGCAGCAGTTATCAGTATTCGTAAAGTTACGGCCTTTTAATGCCCCATACACACGACAGGTTTTCCTGTTAGAAAAAGTCTGATGAGAGCTTTTGGTCGGGAATCCTGACCGTGTGTATGCTCCATCAGACTTTTTCCAACAGAAAAACGGCTGGAAAAAAAATCGTAGTCTTTTACGTCACAACGTTCTTGCAGCCAAAAGTTCACCGAACTTTTGTGTGACCGTGTGTATGCAAGGCAGGCTTGAGAGGAATTCCGTCTGAAAAAACTTTTTTTTTTCCGACTGGAAAACCGCTCATGTGTACGGGGCATTAAAGTGACTCTGTCTTTAAAAAAAAACCTTCAGGACAAAGCAACATTGTCTTTGTAAAGGCCAACCATCCCCATCCACTGACTCAGTTATACTTTAAGTAACATCTTTCCCTCCTAACTCCTGCATTCGGCACATCCAGTAACAATACCCATGTGACCATACTGTTACATGACCGAAAGAGTGATGACACCACGCACCTGCCCACAGTAGAGATTTCAGTATTATAAACCTAAAATTGTTGTGCTGTGTTTGAATATCTGAAATTAATACAAACAAATATAAACCAATATCTCAATCAGGTGCTACGCCTTAAGTGCTAATTATTGTGATCACCATAACTGTGAACCAGTGTAAACAATTCTAAAGTCCATATACATTTAATGTCCATAAACATAAATATTCAATAAAAAAAAAAATTTGGGTACATCTTGTCCTTATAACCCATTGGTGTGTAATCAGTGCTCCCACCACTGCTACAACCACAGCCTCTTACCAAATAGTTAGACCCCAAATTATAGGTGGTCTAACAAGGCATAAATCTGCGTAGATCTTGCTTTAAGGATCTTATGGAAGAGGAAACACAGACCATATTTCATTGTGAGACTCCAATTCAGTCCTCCTTCCTGCTGTGTATTAAAACTAGGCCAGGAAAAAACAAAACTCCAACTCTAGTGTAATACCATCAAATGTTTATTAAAAAAGCAACTGAAAGCTACTTACAAAAGAGTAAGCGCATATGGAGTTAAAGACGCCACTGGTGAAGGCTCCAGACAGGCATGGGTGACGTCAGCATAGGCTCAGTCTCGCCCTGACTACGTTTCGTCTCAATAGACATTGTCCTTCATAATAACCTCCCCTTCTTCTGTAGTCTTGCAGTAAGTCATTATTCGTTGGCATGCTGCAAGACAGGAATGACACAGGAGGAGGTATGACACATTTACACCTTTCACCACACACATGAAGGCCCAGAAACACCAACAGAAACCCTAGGACCCATCCACATCAACTCACAGAACTAGTACAATTAACTCCCATAGCCCGCCCTGAAACTACAGAGACTCAAAGAATCATGGGACATGTAGTATCAGTACTGGAAAAGGAAGGATACAGGAAGTCAGAGAACTTAGAAATTCAGCCTGGAGGAGGAGTGACATCAGAAACACAGAAACCTGCTGTATACAGCTAAAGTAGGGAAGTTACACACAAACTGAAAGTGGGGCTGTGATTCATTTAGGTGCTCAATACATCTGTTGTTTTGGGGAGGAAAACTGGAATTCTTCTTTAATATTAAGGGTCCTTTCACAATGGGGAGGGGGCAGCGTCGGCGGTAAAGCTATTTATTATTTTATTGCCACTTTATCGTCAATTTCGCGGCGATATTCGGCCGCTAGCGGGGAGTGATTTTACCCCCCCCCAGTGGCCGAGAAAGAGTTAAAACCACTGCAAAGCACCTCTGCAGAGGCGCTTTGCCGGAGGTATAGCCACGGTGCCCATTGATTAACAATGGGCAGGAGCGGTGGAGGAGCGGTACACACACCGCTCCTTCTCCACTCCAAAGATGCTGCTAGCAGGACTTTTTTTTACCGTCCTGTTAGCGCACCGCTCCAGTGTGAAAGCCCTCGGGGCTTTCACACTGGAGAGACAGCAGCGGCTGTTTCAGGTCACTTTGCAGGCGCTATTTTTAGCGTTATAGCGCCTGCAAAGCCACCCCGTGTGAAAGGGGTCTAAGGGTTGGGGGAGGGGGCTTTAGGCTTCACAAAGACACTATCACTTTGCCCTGAATAGACTAATCACTAAATATGCAGTTATATTAAAAACTGTATGAATAAATGTTTCATCTGGCAAAAAAAATAAAACATTTCTTCAACTACTCCTACTACAGAACACTGCCAGCTGTTTGGGGTCCTGTCTGAACAAGAGCATACATTTGCTTTTAATGTAATTTCCCAAAGCAGTTCAATTAATTAATGAAATTACTGCTAATTTCCAGGAAGCAGTTCAAGTGACTTATATTTTCCCAGTGAGGGTTGTATTGGATGAAAAATGCTCTCCAACAGATTCCTACAGTTGGCCTGTTTCGTTCTTTTCCCAAACAAATAAACCTTCTACCTCTGTAATTCAGCTCCACTCATCACCTTTCACACAATGCAAGTTTGTAGACATTCAGCATTCGTTTTTGCCGAAAAAATGCATATGAGTAATGTTTTAAAAATCATTTAAAGCAGAGTTCCACCCAAAATTGGAACTTCCGCTTAATCCACTCCTCGCCCCCTTACATGCCACATTTGGCATGTAATTTTTTTTGGGGGGGAGTGGGGGCTTCCTCCTTCCGCCCAGGGCCCGCTTAGGCGACTCGTCATATCGCCTAAGGCGGGCCCCTCCCTGTAGGCGATCACCTGGGACACGTGACAGGTCCCAGGCGGTCGCCTGGCCACTCAGATTGCGCTGCGCCACTCAGCCGAAAGCTGTCACGGCCGGGTGCCCACAGTAGGAATGGAGGCGCCGGCAGAGAAGGGGGGGAGAGGAGCGAAGCTCCGTTCGGCCGTGTCGCTGGACAGTGGAGCAGGTAAGTGTCTGTTTATTAAAAGCCAGCAGCTACACTTTTTGTAAAAAAGGCTGGAACTCCGCTTTAAGTTTTATATTCATAACTCCCCCTTGCCTTGCACTAGTCTGCATACCAGCATCCTGACATCTCAGAGAGCTGCTTATATATATAGGTTAATACAGCATGCTGTCTGCAGTTGGGATAAGTTTCACCTTCATGTCCGCTTACTACATAGCAGCTGTGTGCTCGAAATGTAAAGCTATTATTAGCAATGGAGGGGAACAAGTATGATTTATCAGCCTTGTGCCCTCAGTGGCTGTCTCCCCAACGCCTTTCAGATTGTGTCATTTGCCAGCTCTTAAATCTCAATTGTTTGTATATTGCAGCAGCTCGGTTTAGAAGCTTCACTTCCAGCTGATTTCTTTCCATTTTATCACCCATGTTATGCATACCTTGCAGCTTAGGGAGATGGGAAAGAAGGACACATAGCACAAAGTACATAGGCAAATAACATGACCCTGCCATGCCTCCAGTAACACGAACCATGAGGATTAGTGCACAAAAAATTATTGGTTTAACCCCAAAAAAATTATCACTACTTTTCTCTTATTTTGGCTTTTCAAAACAACAACTAGAATATTTTGAAGGTTAGATCAAATGTTTAGTGCAGAAAACACTTTTGATAACTAAATAATACAATTTTCTTGTTAAATTTGTTTTTCAAAGTTTAACAAATCACAAAGAAAAGTTTAAAAGCAGTAGCGGAAAGTAACATATCAGGGTACAATAAAAGATTATAGCTCCACAACAGAACTGAAAATAGCCTATATTGCATATATAGCTAGCTCTGAGGAAGGGGGTTTGCCCCCAAAACGCGTTAGCTGTACCCAGTGTTCTGTGCATGTTCATGCACTGTGTTTATGGCCCGTTTATGGCCTTTTGTCAGTTGCATTTTGTGAGTACCCACTTTTACACAAAAATTTCTTATTATTTAATTATCTCTGGTAATGCACTAGGTGTGCGCGCCTTCCATTTCTGTTTTTCTTGTAGTTCCTTTCGGAAGGCAGCATCCACCTAGCTTTGGGATACCATATATACCTTTCTTTCACACCACCATTTTATCTGATATCTGTTACGCCACACCTTGGAAGACCTATTAGCGCTGGAAGTGACTGTGTTTTTTGTATTTCTACAGTTTTATTGTTAAATTTGTTTTTCAAAGTTTAACAAATTATAAAGAAAAGTTCAAAAGCAGTACCGGAAAGTAACATATCAGGGTACAATAAAAGATTATAGCTCCACAACAGAACTGAAAATAGCCTATATTGCATAGCCTGTTCTAGGATTAGTGACAAAAAGAAAATTTTCTAGCTTGATCAATAGAGGCTGGAACCAAACATGGATAATAAACTTTGGAACCAAACACGATTTTCTGCTGTTGTAACACGTTCTCCTCAAAGTTTAGTGCCACCTATCAATGCCGCCTATCAGTGCCCATCAGTGCGGCATATTATTGCCTCCTCATCAGTGCCCTTCAGTGCTGTCTCATCAGTGCCCATAAGTGAAGCATCATCAGCGCACATCAGTTAAGGAGAAAAATGTTTTATTTACAAAATTTTCTGACAGAAATTTGTTTGGTTTTTTTTTCACATTTTTCGGTCTCTTTTCAGCAGTGATTAAATACCACCAAAAGAAAGCTCTATTTGTGTGAATTTTTTTTTATAAAAATTTAATTTGGGTAAAGTGTTTCATGCATGACTGCGCAATTGTCATTCAAAGTGTGACAGCTGAAAACTGACCTGGGTAGGTAGGGGTTAAAAATACCCTGTATTTAATTGGTTAAACAGACCAAACTGTGCAGCAAAAGTGGAAATTTTAGGGTTGTGTCAATCCATTTAACACAACTGTACTTACAATGGTCAGCATATATTTATTTGGTTAAAACCTTTATCCAAAAGGGGAAAAAACTCTTTCCGTAACAGCTTAAAAAGTGTTGGCTAGAGCTTGCCTGTAAGCACTTGGGGACAGCGCACTGTACATATACTGCGATAGTGTGGGCTGGCAGTGCAGAATCACGTGTGTGTGTGTGTGTGATATATATATATGTAGCGCTACCCCCCAATTAAGAGAGCCGCTGATTTGATTTCGGGCCCTGCACGCAGTATGCCAACCCCCGGCAATCTTACTCGACCCACTCTGGCACAGTCAGTCTAGGGTTAAACTCCTATCACCCTCAGGTGTATTATACTTAATAATCTCTAAACAGTCAGACAACACACTGAGGCAAGAATATAAAATATATATATATGCTTTACTGGTAATGAAGGATTCAAGGTATAACATGCAACATATACATGGGCGTGCAGAGCCCTGCATCAATCAATGTACTAGGTGCAGCACAGTAATATGGCGCCGCGCAGTGTCCACCACGCGGAGCTATTATAACACAAACTTTCTAAACTCCCCACCTAAGTCAGGCCTGACATGGAATGGAACTTAGGCCTCGTACACACGGCCGAGATTCTCGTTGAAAAAAACATGTCGTTTTTTTCGACGAGATTCTTGGACAAGAAACTTGTCCCGGCCGAGTGTACACACGCTCCTTTCAAAGAACCCGCGGTTCTTTGAATGGAGCGTACGCGGTGACGTCATCGACTACGACGAGCATGCGCTCGTCACATTCGATGCCGTCGCCGCCATCTTGGTATACCCTACGTATGCCTAGGAAGCTACCGCGCATGCGTTGAATTCATTTCGAACATGCGCGGGCTTCCCGGCGGACAGGTAAGTGTACACACACTCACTTTTCTCGTCGAGAAACAGGCTGACGAGAATCTCGACGAGAAAATAGAGAGCAGGTTCTCTATTTTCTCGTCGAGGTTACTTGTCGGTTTTCTCGACGAGAAACCCGATAGCCGCGTACACACGACCGATTTACTCGGCAAGACATCTCTGCCAGCAAGTTTCTTGCTGGTTCTTGCCGAGAAAATCGGTCGTGTGTACGAGGCCTAAGTCTCTTTCCCCTAAGGGATGAAGGTATCTTCACCGGCCAGATTTCGTTGGTGCACTTAAAGAAATAACCATTTGTAATCCACATTGGGTGGTAACTTGAAATAACAAGGCAAAACGGGGGGGGGGTAGATACTTCAACTCTGTCCCGCTACCGGACCCCCCAAGAAACACTGGTGAGCAAACAGAGGGCCTAGGCAGTCTACAGGCCTGAACACAACTCAGTCTATTGATATGGGCAGGTGCCCGCTCACCACTCCAGGCGCGATCCCAGCCTGGGACTTCCACCTCCTGTGTGTCGCACACAGTGTCTGCTCCGATCGAGTCCTCGATCCAACTCACGTCCTAAACCGACGGGTCAGGATCCACCCAGGCTCCGCAGTATGGTGGAAGGCTCTTCGGGCTTCAAGTAAGGCCTCAGGCTTCAGGCCTTACTTCACAGCCGATCCGCACAGGATGACTTGTCACTTGACGCGCCGTGTCCCAAGAGAGCGAGCTCCGCCTCGCCTCCCCTTTAAGTAACCCCTCCCATGAGTCTCTGCAGTGGAACCTCCGCCCCTGGGGCCGAATGGGGTTCTGGGTAACGTAGTCCTGGGGCCTTAGAAGATACCCCGCTACACACTCCCCCCACTTGAACTCTTTGGTCCCCAAAGATAACATAACTTCAAGCTACACATTTGACAACATCCATCAATTCTCCATATGATGTCGGCAGAGGAAATTCCCACCAGAAATGAGGCGGTGAACTCCTCTGCCCACAGGACACATTAACAACAGTATCCTGTCTAACTGTGCCAGAGAGTGAGCTGGGGTTGCCTCCCACCAAATGAACAGTGGGAGGGTCAGGGTCTTCCATACTCCTTCTGGCAGTGAATACCGTGTCTTCCGCACTCTTCCCCATTTGTGGGTGGGTTAACCTCCTGGGAGGTTTTATGGCCCTCCGCTTCCTCTGTCCTCTGGGACTTTCTGTGGGAACAGATTCTTCTTCTGTGACCAACTCGGGAGTTCCTTCTAATTCAGGAGCATCTGGCTCAGGAGCAGGAAGATACATGGCTTCCCTTGGGTCCTCTTCAGGTGATAGTTAACCGACACTCTCCCAAGCATCTGACCAGTGACTAGATGGAATGAACTCCGTAGCTTCTGCATTCAGTGTGTGATCCTCGCAGTGGCGTATCCAGGGTATGGCAAGACATGGCAAGTGCCATGGGCGCTAAATGAAGGGGGCACTGGTGAGTGGCTGGCAGTCTACACACTGCTCAGAGATGACCCCAAGCAAAGCACACAGTCGGTGCTCTCCTCTCCATGAAGGTCTGGGAAAGTGTTTAGTGTGTGGGTCAGGTGACTCCCCCCCTCGGCACATCCCAGCAATGTTCTCCCTGCAGGGTGGGCGCTCACTCTCCGTGTATACGGGTGGGCAGTGGGAGGAAGTTGCTGCACATGAGAAGAGCGGAGTTGTTGCACATCTGTGCCCATCCCCCCTCCCCCCCTCCCCAATTACAACGAGAGTCACGGCAATTGCAGAGCGATTCTCTGTGTGTGTGTGTGTCTCCCTTCCCCTCCTGTAAGCTCTCAGCTGCTGGAGGGATAGACAGAGAATCGCTCTGTACTGTGTGAAGTGCTCACATGATGATATTTGAGTGTCCCGACTCCCGACCATCACAGGGAGGGGGGATATTTGCATCTCATCTCATCAGCCAATAAAACGTTGCTCATGTTGCAGCCCCTCCCACCCGCCACATTTTGACTTCACTTCCAGGAAGAAGCCAGAATCAGTCCTCAGTGTGCCAGCAGCCATGTGAGTTTTTTTCTTTATGTTTACTTAAGTTCAGGGAGGGGGAGAAGAAGGTTCTGCAGCAGATTTGTGCTTTTAATGCAGGTGATGGAGGAAGAGGGGATCAGGATCAGTATTCTTTTATCTAAGCATGTTGTCATATATTTACTTTGACACTCTACCACCCTAACCTGGCACTCTACCACCCTAACCTGGCACTCTACCACCCTAACCAGGCACTCTACCACCCTAACCAGGCACTCTACCACCCTAACCAGGCACACTACCACCCTAACCTGGCACACTACCACCCTAACCTGGCACACTACCACCCTAACCAGGCACTCTACCACCCTAACCAGGCACTCTACCACCCTAATCAGGCACTATACCACCCTAACACTACCATCCTAACCTGGCACTCTACCACTCTAGCCTGGCACTACTGTATATCACCTAACCTGGCACTTTGTGTTGGTCTATTACATAAAATCCCAATAAAATACATTTTTGGTTGTAACATGACAAAAGGTGGAAAATTTCAAGAGTTATGAATACTTTTTCAAGGCACTGTGTGTGTGTGTGTGTGTGTGTGTGTGTATATGTATATATATATATATATATATATATATATATATATTGTGAGGGGGTTAACTCGGTAGCGGGTGTGTGTGACCCCCTGGTTGGGCTCCCCACACAAAAACAGGGCCAGCAGACGGAGGTTGTGGTTTTCAAAATCAAAAGGTGCGGTTTATTTCTCTATGTACAGTGACAAAAACACAGCAAAGCCAAAAAGAAACATAAACAAAATAAATCCTGGTCAGTTTGACCTCTGACTAAACATGCAGGTTTCCTAAACTAACAACTGGGATCAGCCTGGTGCTGTCCTAGTCCCTAAGTCCCTGGTTTAGTAAATGTCCAAACAAATAGCCACACAGGCTTTTTCTCACCGCACAGGGGTTCACTCTCCCTAGACAGTCCACACAGGTCTGGGTCCAGGCATGAGCAAACACCTAATGAATCTGGGAGTTTTTATAGAGGCCTTAAACGAGCTGACAAGCTTCAGCTGGTCTCATCAACTCCCTGCCTGCACGACGCCCAGCCCTCTCCCTAGAGGTATGAGTCATCCATGAGCCCACTAGCCTCAGCTGGGCTTCATCAACTCCCTAGTTGTATAAGTCGGCATAAAGCCTGAATCTGGGAGAAATATATCTACCCCCCTGGATGCAACCAGGTGACTTTACCTTCCTGCTGTCACATACCCCCCCCTCTTGTTTTAACCTTGGGGTTGGAACACCAGCAATCAGGCATTCATGTACTCGAGACAAAGCATCCACATTCCCCATTTGAACGCCAGGGCGATGCTTTACTGTGAAGTTGAATTCCTGGAGGGCCAGGAACCACCTATTCACTCTTCTATTTGTTTCCTTGTTTTGAGCCATCCACTTTAACGGAGCGTGATCCGTAACCATGTCAAAGTGCCTACCTAGCAGGTAGTACCGAAGGGAATCTAGAGCCCACTTCACCGCTAAACACTCCTTTTCAACGGTGGCGTAATTTACCTCATGGGACTTCAACTTCCTGCTGAGGTAAATGACTGGGTGCTCTTCCCCGTTCCAGACCTGGGACAATACTGCTCCTAACCCCACATCTGACGCATCACTTTGTACGACAAAGTCTTTAGAGAAGTCGGGTGAGTACAACACTGGCTGGCTACATAAGGCTTGTTTCAAGAATTGGAATGCTGCCTCAGCCTCGGGGGTCCATTTAATCATGACCGACCCTTTCCCCTTCGTCAGGTTGGTTAGGGGAACAGCCTTAGAAGCAAAGTGGGGAATGAATCGCCGATAATACCCAGCGATTCCCAGAAAGGCTCGTACCTGCTTCTTGCTGTTGGGACGTGGCCAACTCTGGATGGCCTCGACTTTGTTGAGTTGGGGTTTTATCACTCCCCTGCCAATGGTGTACCCAAGATATTTGGCCTCCTCCTGCCCAATGGTACACTTCTTGGGGTTAGCCGTAAACCCCGCTTCCCGGATAGAGTCTAGGACTGCTTGCACTTTTGGCAGATGTGAGGCCCAATCTGTGCTATGGACAATTACGTCATCCAGGTAAGCCGCAGCATACTTCCGATGGGGCCTCAGTATCTGGTCCATTTTCCGCTGGAATGTGGCCGGCGCATTCTGTAACCCAAACGGCATTCTCTTATATTGGAACGCCCCGTCTGGGGTTACAAATGCGGTTTTCTCTTTGGCCGACTTGGCCAGGGGAATTTGCCAATACCCTTTTGTGAGGTCAAGAGTCGTCATGTATCGGGCTGTTCCCAGCCGGTCGATCAACTCATCTATACGTGGCATGGGGTAGGTGTCAAATTTTGTAACTTTGTTCAACTGACGAAAATCGTTACAAAATCGCCAGCTCCCATCCGGTTTAGGCACCAACACAATGGGACTAGACCAATCACTTTGGGACTCCTCTATCACCCCTAAGTTCAGCATTTTCTGTACTTCCTCCCGTATTGCCTCCCGTCGGGCCTCTGGGATCCGATAGGGTTTTAACTTCACCCTTTCACCGGGCGGGGTAATAATATCATGCTCTACCCCAGATGTTTGTCCCGGCAGCTCAGAGAACACCTCCTTGTTGCGAAGCACAAACTCCTTAACCTCCTGTTGTTGGGGTTGTGACAAGGTGGCTGCTATTCCAACCTCCGGAATCACGCAACCAGTTTGAGCTGGTGACCAAGTTTCTGCGACTAGGGACTCTCTATCCCTCCAGGCTTTCAACAGATTAACGTGATATATCTGTTCGGGCTTTCGCCTTCCTGGTTGTCTGACCTTGTAATTCACTTCGCTCACTTTTTCCATTATCTCGTAGGGGCCTTGCCATTTGGCAAGGAATTTACTTTCAACCGTAGGGACAAGTACCAATATCCTATCCCCCGGGGAAAAGGTACGGGTCTTTGCTCCACGGTTGTACACTCTCTGCTGTGCCAACTGCGCTTGGGCCAAATGTTCCTTCACGATGGGCATTACCTGTGCAATTCGATCTTGCATCAGGGCGACATGCTCAATCACACTCCTGTGGGGAGAACTCTCACTTTCCCAAGTTTCCTTGGCAATATCCAACAGCCCTCTTGGGTGTCTCCCATACAGTAACTCAAAGGGGGAGAATCCCGTAGAGGATTGGGGCACCTCCCTAATAGCAAACATCAAATAAGGAAGTAGACAGTCCCAATCCTTTCCATCTCTATCCACCACTTTCTTCAACATTTGTTTTAGGGTTTTGTTGAATCTTTCAACCAGCCCATCGGTTTGGGGGTGATACACAGATGTACGCAATTGCGTCACTTTGAGCAATTTACACAGCTCTTTCATAACCCGGGACATAAAGGGTGTACCTTGGTCCGTAAGCAGTTCTTTACAAATACCCACCCGGCTAAAAACAAGAGATAGCTCTTTGGCTATGGTTTTGGCCGAGGTATTTCTGAGAGGGATCGCTTCTGGATAACGGGTGGCATAGTCCATTATAACCAATATGTACTGGTGCCCCCTAGCGGACTTGATTATAGGACCTACCAAATCCATTGCGATTCTCTCAAACGGGACCTCAATGATGGGTAGAGGGACCAGCGGGCTACGGAAATGTGGCATCGGGGCCGACCTCTGACACACAGGGCAGGAGGAACAATAATTTTCTATGTCCTTCATCACCCCAGGCCAATAGAATCTCTGTAATACCCTCTCTCGGGTTTTCTCTGTCCCCAGATGACCTCCAAGAATGTGCCCATGGGCCAACTCCAACACCAACTTCCTGTAAGGTTTGGGCAGCACAAGCTGCTCAACGGTTTCTTCTGCCCTTTTTGCCACCCGATACAGTAGGTCCTTCTCTACGCTGAAGTATGGGTAAGTGCAGGTATTATCTGGGTTCACTAACTCGCCATCTATTTCCACTACGTTTTCCCGTGCCTTTATTAGGGCGGGGTCTTTTAACTGTTCTGTGGCAAAATTTTCCCTGTGAACCTCCAGATCAGAAAACTCCACAGACGGTAGGTTTTCGTCTGAGGAGGTGGGCTCCTCTCCAGTTTCTTGAGTCTCCCCTGCCAATACTGACAAGGGAAATTCTGGAGAGTCCTCACCACTCTCAGAGGAGTTCTGGCTATCACATTCCTGGTACATAGGGGCACCAGTGGGGGGCTCAGGATCATCCCACAGTTCCCAGAACTTCGGAAAATCCCTTCCCACAATGGCATCATGCGGTAATTGAGATACTAACCCCACTGGATGAGAGAGGGTACCTTTGGGGGTCTCGAAACACACTGTAGTCACTGGATACTCTCGGGTGTCCCCATGCACACAAATAACAGCTACCTTGCTATTCCCAGAGACCTCTGTTTTAACTAATTCAGCCTTTATCAGGGTCACAAGGCTACCTGAATCCAGTAATACCACAACATTTCTACCATTAATACACATTTTGCATAAATGTTTCTCAGTTCCCCGAATGGCAGTGCATGCGAATGTCGCACACAGCGACTGACGTCTGTCCATCAGAAAGTCACATTGCATGGGTTCCTCCACAACCGGGCAATTTGCTGCAATATGTCCCGCTTGCCGGCAGCGGTAGCAAACAATCCATTTGGCTGCCTCTTGAGCCCCTGACTTCCCAGGCTGTTCTCGCCAAACTTTGGGTAGAGCTCCCACCCTCTCACTCTCTCCACCCTCACCCCTTGGAATCCTCTTATCCGCCCCTGGGGATGGTCTGGTCTTAGGGTGGAAAGTCCGAGAGTCTCTGGAAGAGGCCGTCAGGTTCTCTGTAGCCAAGTATTTCTCTACACGATCCACAAGACCACCGGCCGTCTCTGGGTCTCCATGGCTTACCCACTTTTGGATGGCAGTAGGAAGAGCTCTCAAAAACCGATCCATTACAACACGTTCCACAATCTCTGGTGCGGACAAAGTCTCTGGCTGTAGCCACTTCCTGCTCAGGTGAATGAGATCATACATTTGAGACCTGGGGGGTTTTCCAAGCTGGAAAGTCCAGTTATGCACACGCTGAGCCCGGACAGCCAGGGTGACACCCAGCCTTGCCAATATTTCAGCTTTTAGCATCACATAGTCTTTTGCTTGGTCAGGCTCTAGGTCATAGTAAGCCTTCTGCGATTCACCAGTTAACAGAGGAGCCACCAGTCCAGCCCACTGCTCCTCAGGCCACTTTTCTCTTTCAGCAGTCCTTTCAAATGTGGTCAAAAATACCTCTGGATCATCCTCTCCAGTCATTTTTGTCAATAAACGACTCACCCCAAAGGACGCGGTATTAGTGGGACGGCTTTCCTCACTGGTCTGCGGACGTTGCTGCATTACTGCTTCCATTTGTTGTAGTCTCTGCTCTTGCTTCTGTAACAGGTCTATGAAGCGGGCCTCAGATTGCTGCTGGGCTTGTTGATGAGCTTGCTGCTGGGCTGCAAGGCTCCTTTGCAAACCTGCATTTGTCTGCTGTTGATTGGCATTTGCTAGAGCCAGCTGTTTCAGTATCTCCTCCATGCTGGCTTAAAAAAAACTGCCACTGGTTCTCCACCAACTGTGAGGGGGTTAACTCGGTAGCGGGTGTGTGTGACCCCCTGGTTGGGCTCCCCACACAAAAACAGGGCCAGCAGACGGAGGTTGTGGTTTTCAAAATCAAAAGGTGCGGTTTATTTCTCTATGTACAGTGACAAAAACACAGCAAAGCCAAAAAGAAACATAAACAAAATAAATCCTGGTCAGTTTGACCTCTGACTAAACATGCAGGTTTCCTAAACTAACAACTGGGATCAGCCTGGTGCTGTCCTAGTCCCTAAGTCCCTGGTTTAGTAAATGTCCAAACAAATAGCCACACAGGCTTTTTCTCACCGCACAGGGGTTCACTCTCCCTAGACAGTCCACACAGGTCTGGGTCCAGGCATGAGCAAACACCTAATGAATCTGGGAGTTTTTATAGAGGCCTTAAACGAGCTGACAAGCTTCAGCTGGTCTCATCAACTCCCTGCCTGCACGACGCCCAGCCCTCTCCCTAGAGGTATGAGTCATCCATGAGCCCACTAGCCTCAGCTGGGCTTCATCAACTCCCTAGTTGTATAAGTCGGCATAAAGCCTGAATCTGGGAGAAATATATCTACCCCCCTGGATGCAACCAGGTGACTTTACCTTCCTGCTGTCACAATATATATATAGTTGGGCCCCCTAATTTTGTTCCTGTCCCTCCCATGTGCCCCCCCCTAAATATGAACGCCAGCGATACCACTGTTGCACAGAAGACAGAGTGACAGTGCAGCAACAGGAGATTCAGGGGCTACTTGTGCAGCAATCGGAGGCACAGCGCTGTCCCGGAGTGATCGGTGGGGACAGATGGTGCGGGGTGCCGGGCACTGATCGCACCGTTGCTCGAGTATCGCTATGTCCTGTGGCTCGGGATCATGCAGAAGAGTGTGTGCTATAACGAGGGTTACACTCTGTACCTAGCTCTCCTGGCCTGCAAAGAGGGCACCAAGAGGGGGCAACTCACCAAGACCAACAGTTAGCATGACAAGTGGTTCTCCCTCTTCTGCTTCGAGGGAGAGCAGAGCACCTGACCCTCCAGGCTCTACATGCTGGAGAGTGCCAGCTGTGAGAGGATCCCACCCCACCCATAGTGGGCAGCGAGGGCAAGAAGAGCATGGAGAAGCAGGTATCCACCTACCAACGTCTACCTATATATACTGGGCTCCATTCCTGCCCAGGACACTAGCTACATGGAGTTAGCATGTTCTCCCTGTGTGGTTCCTCTCCTACTCCAAACACATGCAGGTAGGTGAATTGTACCCAGCAGTGTACATGGCTGATCACATTAAAAACTGACCCTACAATCATAGAGGACTCTACACATATCTATGTATACTTCCATTCAGTCCTGTCCAGCTCTTGGCAGATTTTAGGCCATTGCTCATCTTGGATCATTTTTCGGACATGGGGTGATCACCCATGTAGATTGCCACTTTATACAGACAGGGGACCATCACCTACCAACATGGCTTTGGAGTGTGCCCACACCAAGAGAACATGCAAACTACATGCAGATAGCTTCCTGGCCCAGATTCAAACCAAGTGAGGCAAGTCCCAACCACTAACCTACTGTTCTCACTATATACCTGTATATACTGACAGTATTATCTGAAAGACGGGTTTCAAATGTTTTGACAGGGGCGCAGTTTCAGTGTTTGCCATAGGCGCCATTTTCACTAGATACGCCTCTGGATCCTCGGTATCTTCGTCAGGTGGAAGATCAATAGCAGAAGTCGTTGGGCCCTGGGAAGGCCAAAGCCAGCCAATCTCCTCCCCCTCGCCTTCACTCATTTCTGATTCTTCTGTATCCTCCATCCGAGGGGTCTGAGACCGAGTGTTGGGTCTAGGGGTGTTCGGAATGGACATGGGTTCCGGAGAATCCATCCTAGGAGGCAACCAAACTGCTTCAGCGAGCGGAAGTAGGTGGTTTCGATGCCAAGTCTTCAAGGGCCCTAACTTCCCCTCGGGTTTAAGTCTGTAAACGGGTAGGCCCGGTAATTTTCTACAAATGACATAAGGTTCTGGTCTCCATCTATCTGCGAGTTTATGTTTTCCAGGGACCCCCAGGTTCCGCAATAACACCCTGTCTCCTGGTTGTAAGTCTTGGATCCTAACCTTTAGATCAAAATTCCTCTTGTTGCGAGCCCCTCTCTGTTCCGAGGCCGCTTGAGCTTGCTCATAAGCCGTCTTCAAGTTGTGTCTAAGTCTATCTACATATCCCTTCTGGGAGGCAGCAGAACAATGATCTATGGAGGTGCCATAGGCCAGATCCACTGGCAATCTTGCTTCTCTCCCGAACATAAGTCTGTAAGGTGAATATCCAGTAGCATCGCTGACAGTGCTGTTGTAAGCGTGCACAAGGGTCGCTATGTGACTACTCCAATGTTGTTTTTTTTCGCCACTTAAAGTTCCCAGCATATTGAGCAGGGTTCGGTTGAACCTCTCCGGTTGAGCATCACCTTGAGGATGATAAGGAGTAGTCCTGGTCTTCTTGATCCCTAAGGCATCTAGGAGTTTTCGTATCAGTTTGCTCTCGAAATCCCTCCCCTGATCTGAGTGGAGCCTTTGTGGTAGTCCATAATGTATAAAGTACTTCTCTACAAGTATTTTGGCCACAGTAGAGGCCTTCTGGTCCTTGGCTGGAAAAGCCTGTGCATACCAGGTGAAATGGTCGGTTACTACAAGAACATTTCCTAGTCCCCTCAGGTCGGGTTCGAGGCAGAGGAAATCAATGCAAACCAGGTCAAGTGGGCCTTCACTTTGTAAATGGCCCATTGGGGCA
This sequence comes from Rana muscosa, assembly GCA_029206835.1. Classification (NCBI taxonomy): domain Eukaryota; kingdom Metazoa; phylum Chordata; class Amphibia; order Anura; family Ranidae; genus Rana; species Rana muscosa. The sequence continues at coordinate 272,217,359 of CM055116.1, forward strand.
GCTTGATGGGGCAGAGTCTTTCTCTGTATGCATCGGGCACATGAATGGCAGTATTCCTCAACTTCAGCCCTCATGCAGGGCCAATAGAAACGGTCCCAAACAAGTTGGAAAGTCCTTTCCGCTCCCAGGTGACCATGGTTGTCATGTAAGGCGATCATGACCGTCTCCCTGTGTTTCTCCGGCAGGAACAACTGCCACTTGTCTTCTTGGTCATCAGAGGGGCCCCTTCGGTAGACCACTCCCTGATGCACCTGCAGCCTGTCCCACTCTTTTTTAAACAGGCGAGCTTCCTTCGAGGGGTGACGTAAGAGTAGGTTTGGGTTCTGATTTTCTAATGCTTCTAGGACCAATCTCCCCATAGGGTCCTCCTGTTGGTCGGATCTCAACTCCTTTTTGGTCAGTCTGGGTAGGTTGTCGTCCCCCAGTAAGGTTGCTCCACAGTACTGCTTGGGGACTCCTACAATAGTGACCCCTATCTCTTCTGCTCTTGAGCCTCCCTTGGCTTGGAGTTCAGCCCCTTGGCAAAGGGCCCGCACCCCGTCAGGTGCCACTTGGGTCCAGTCTTCACTACTGTGGGTGGGAACATGAGACCTTCTGGACAGGGCGTCCGCATCTCGGTTTCCCGCCCCAGGTCTATATTTCAAGCTGAAATTGAAAGCAGACAGCGCCGCCAGCCATCTATGTCCGGTGGCGTCCAGCTTTGCTGTGGTAAACAGGTAGGTAAGGGGATTGTTGTCCGTTTTTACAGTGAAATCTGCTCCATATAGGTAATCTCAAATTTTATCTACTACGGCCCACTTGAGGGCCAGGAACTCCAACTTATGGGTGGGATAGTTCTTTTCAGAGGGGGTCAAGCTTCTGCTCACATACGCAACAGGTCTCTGTTGCCCTTCATGCTCCTGGTAGAGTACTCCTCCCAGACCATCATGACTGGCATCCACATGGAGTTCGTAAGGCTTCTTTGGGTCTGCATAAGCCAGAACAGGGGCGGTGGTCAAGCTCTTTTTCAGCATCTGGAAGGCGCCTTCACACTTTTCAGTCCACTGGTCCTTGACTGACTCCCCTGACTTCCTGGGGCCCGAGTCATCCTCTTCCCCCTCCGTCTTCAGCAACTCATTCAAGGGTCTCGCTATTCGAGCAAACCCCTCCACGAACCTCTTGTAGTAGGAACAGAATCCTAGGAAGGACCTGAGTTCTGTTACAGTGGTAGGTCTTGGCCAGGAGGTGACAGCCTCCAGTTTTTCAGGGTCTGTGGACACCCCATTTTCAGACACTATGTGTCCCAGATAGTTGACTGAAGACTGATAAAATTGGCATTTTTCAGGTGAGAGCTTGAGTCCTTCTTCACTCAGCCTCTTCAAGACCTTCTCCAGCCTTTCTTCATGCTCCTCCAAAGTTCTGCCAAAGACTATGATGTCATCCAAGTATACAAGGACCTCAATGAGGTTCATGTCTCCCACAGTCTTCTCCATCAGTCTTTGGAATGTGGCTGGAGCTCCAGACAGACCTTGAGGCATCCGATTGAATTCAAAGAATCCCACTGGGGTTATGAAAGCCGTCTTTTCTTTGTCTTCTGGGTGCATCGGGATCTGATAATACCCACTCTTTAGGTCCATAACACTGAACCACTTGGCTCCGGACAAGCTCTGCAAGGCATCTTCTATCCTTGGAGTGGTATACTGATCCGGAGTGGTTCTCCTGTTGAGGGTCCTATAGTCAATACACAACCTTAGGGACCCGTTCTTCTTCCGGACCACTACTATGGGGGAGGCATACGGACTTCTAGATTCCTGGATCACACCTGTTCACTTGAGTTCAGCAAGCTGCTCCCTCAAATCCTCGAGGTCTGCCAATGGAACCCGCCTAACCCTTTCTCTGAAGGGCTTGTCTTCCTGGAGGCGGATTCGATGGGTGGCACTCCTAGCACACCCCACATCAAACTCATCCTGTGAGAAGATCCTCTCCCACCGAGTCAACTGGTTCCAGGCTCTCTCTCTCCAAGCCCTGGGCAGGTTTGGATTCTCCATGGGAAGCTTCTCCCACACCGTACTCTCTCCATCTGTCTTCCCCACTTCTGATGTGACAACTGGTGTGGCTGGGCTCACCCGGCCCAATAACAGCCTGGCAGGGACTTCCATGGGGCCACCCGTGGTGTTTCTGACACTCACAGGCACCTTGCAGTGTGCCTTCTTCAGGGCCCTCACCGGGACCATTTCCGGGACTACCTCCAAGCCCGAAGGTTCTTCTCTTGGGTCAGGTTCCAACATCGCAAAAGGGCCCGGCTGCTCCCAAGTGAGTTTCACTGTGGCCTTCAAGCAGGTTACTTCACCAGGTTGAAGCACTATCCCTTTTTTCCCAGTCTCCAGACCTTCCCTACCCCGTCTTCCGGGGCCTTCTGCTCCAAGATCAGCCGTTGGAAGGCGGTCTTCAACATGGGATGAATCTCCGTGACTGGGAGGTTCTTCCTTCTTGTTAGTGGGGAAAAAAGTCTTCGGACCAGATCCGTGTTGGTTCCTATTATTAAGGAACTCCTGTTAGCTCCAGGCGGTCGGGGGCACACCACAGCCAAGGTGTCGAACACTTCCCCCTTCCAAGTTATGGACGGGTCAAACGTCAACCTTATGGGTAGATATCCATCATAAGGAAACTTCTCTGTTCCAATTCCCCATATCTCCAAGTCTTCAATCTTCTGGATGGGTAAGTGACTCAGGTGCCAGTCGTAAAAGTCTCGATACAACAGGGTCACCTGCGCTCCAGTATCCAACAGGGCTCTTGTGTATATCCCCTCTACTTGAATGGATACAATTGGGGAGGGACCCACCAGTTTCTCTGGGTACTGCTTCAAAGGGGTCTCTTTCCTTGGATCTTTGCATTTCCCTTCTTGACTTTCCTTGCTCTTTTTGTCTTTGGACCTAAGTCTCTCCTGAGCCTGGTATGCATTAATCTCTCTCCTCTGTATGGGTGTAACTACCCGCTGAGGGACCTTATTGTGTTTCTTTGGAGTACGTTCCTTCTGAGGACCCCTTGGTTTCTCCTGTGGGGCCCTGGCCCCTTCTCTCATGTGCTTCTTATTCAGTATGGAGTTCCTTGATGATGATGGGCACCCGGTTGACTCCTTTACCGGGGCCCGTTGAAGTTTTCCGGCGGCTTTCAGTTATTCAGTCTCTTCTTCTTGGGACTGGCACATACTTTGGCAAGATGTCCAGCTCCCCCACAATTGAAGCAGATCACATTTCCCCAATTTTCCAGGGATGCGGGTGCTGAGGTATTCGGGAACAATTCCTTCCTCGGACTTTCCCTCTCTGGTACCCTTGACTCCTTTTCAATCAGGGAGGTCAACATTCCGAGCACTTGGGACATCTGCGACTTCAAGGTATCCACCTCTGCATCTCTTTCTAAGGTCGTAGCCGTCCTGACCATCACCGGAGGAGGGTTCACCGTCTCAACTGGTTGGCTCCTCTTTTTCTCCTCCAGCATAGCTTCTTCCTCTCTGACTACTCGGATCAAGTCAGGGTACTCCAGGCTCTTCCCGTCCTGTCTTGTACGTAACGCCAGTGCGATGGGATCCAGTGGTTGGGATCCTCTCATCACCTGTTGGACCCGGGCCTCATCCACCCTCTTCGGGTCAATCCCTTTCTTTAGGATCATCTTGTGCAGTATTTTATCTAGGCGCATCATGAATTCTGATAGCTTCTCCCCTGCCTTTTGATAACAATGCTCCAGTTGGTAGGTGAGTTCAGTGATCTTCTCTGTCCCACCAAACACATTCTGCAGAATGTCTAGATAGTCCTGAGCAGTACAGTCTGTTTTGCTCATCTTGAGGTTGCGCACGGCTTCTAAAGCAGGCCCCTTCAAGCTCTCAGCAATTCTCTGCTTCTTCCTGTGGTCTGGGATTTCCCACTCCTCCAGAGCCTGAGTTGCACCGTCTAACCACTCCTCAAATCCTTCTTCACCTGAAGGTACAGGTTTCCTTCCTGAAAACATTCTCAGTTTCCGGTATCCTGCTATTTGATAATCCGCCGGATCTTTCTTGCATTGCGCTATGATTTCACCTAGAACCGCGCATAATTCTGTGCTGAGGGTGCCCTGTGGCGACCCGAGACTCTCTTCCTTCTTTACATCTTTTAGGTTGGGTGGGACACGTATTAACTTAAAAGTTTGTTTATCCACCGTCTCTATGCTTGGCTTCTTGAAGTCTTCTGGGACTCCATCCTTCCATTTAACCAGTACATATGTCAAAGGAGGTTCTGATCTTACATCCACTATCCATGCTTTCTGTTGTGGGGACAGTGACATCACTAACTGTTTCACTACATCTTCTTGCCAGACCCCTGGGAGTTCTATAATCACTGCCCCATTTTCATCTGTGTTGGCTGCTGCGCACCACTTCACTATTTCTAGTGGGTCCATGCTGGTATTTTTTTGGCTGCTATTTGCTGCAACAGGATCCCGGACGAGCCCCCACGTGTAGCACTACCCCCAATTAAGAGAGCCGCTGATTTGATTTCGGGCCCTGCACGCAGTATGCCAATCCCCGGCAATCTTACTCGACCCACTCTGGCACAGTCAGTCTAGGGTTAAACTCCTATCACCCTCAGGTGTATTATACTTAATAATCTCTAAACAGTCAGACAACACACTGAGGCAAGAATATAAAATATATATATATGCTTTACTGGTAATGAAGGATTCAAGGTATAACATGCAACATATACATGGGCCTGCAGAGCCCTGCATCAATCAATGTACTAGGTGCAGCACAGTAATATGGCGCCGCGCAGTGTCCACCACGCGGAGCTATTATAGCGTGTGCTCGCCTATGGTGTAGTAACACAAACTTTCTAAACTCCCCACCTAAGTCAGGCCTGACATGGAATGGAACTAAGTCTCTTTCCCCTAAGGGATGAAGGTTTCTTCACCGGCCATCTTTCGTTGGTGCACTTAAAGAAATAACCATTTGTAATCCACATTGGGTGTTGACTTGAAATAACAAGGCAAAACGGGGGGGGGTAGATACTTCAACTCTGTCCCACTACCGGACCCCCCAAGAAACACTGGTGAGCGAACAGAGGGCCTAGGCAGTCTACAGGCCTGAACACAACTCAGTCTATTGATATGGGCAGGTGCCCGCTCACCACTCCAGGCGCGATCCCAGCCTGGGACTTCCACCTCCTGTGTGTCGCACACAGCGTCTGCTCCGTTCGAGTCCTCGATCCAACTCACGTCCTAAACCGACGGGTCAGGATCCACCCAGGCTCCGCAGTATGGTGGAAGGCTCTTCGGGCTTCAAGTAAGGCCTCAGGCTTCAGGCCTTACTTCACAGCCGATCCGCACAGGATGACTTGTCACTTGACGCGCCGTGTCCCAAGAGAGCAAGCTCCGCCTCGCCTCCCCTTTAAGTAACCCCTCCCATGAGTCTCTGCGGTGGAACCTCCGCCCCTGGGGCCGAATGGGGTTCTGGGTAACGTAGTCCTGGGGCCTTAGAAGAGACCCCGCTACATATATATCACACATGACTCTCCATTTCCAGGTAGAGGGGCGCCTGCCCTTCCAGCTGTTTCGTGATTCGTCACAGCAAATGAGGATCACTGGGTCCCGGCCAGTGATTGACTACCAGCACCTGGCGATTGGCTCTGAGTCTCACGGAAAACACAGCTCTGTGAGTCTAAACAGCACAGAGCTGTGTTCAGTGACAGGGGATATAGTTGTTTTTTTATTCTCTGCTAAGCAGGGAGTGAAAACTAGATCCCCAGTAAAAGCAGCACACATTACACACACAAACACTTGTTAGGCACATATTTAGCCCCTCAATCACCCTAGATGTTAACCCCTTCCTGCCAACGGTCATAGGTACAGTAATGCCACGTACACACGCTCAAAATTTCCGACAACAAATGTTCGATGGGAGCTTGTTGTCAGAAATTCTGACCGTGTGTAGGCTCCATCGGACATTTGCTGTCGGAATTTCCGACAACAAAAATTTGAGAGCTGGTTCTCAAATTTTCCGACAACAAAACTTGTTGTCGGAAATTTTGAGCGTGTGTACACAATTCCGACACAAAATTCCATGCATGCTCGGAATCAAGCAGAAGAGCCGCGCTGGCTATTGAACTTCATTTTTCTCGGCTCGTCGTACATGTTGTACGTCATTGTGTTCTTGACGTTCGCAATCTCCGACAACATTTGTGTGACCGTGTGTATGCAAGATAAGTTTGAGCCAACATTCGTCGGATAAAAATCCACGGTTCTGTTGTCGGAATGTCCGATCGTGTGTACGCGGCATTACAGTTCATATTATTAGAAATAATCACTGTAATAATGTCACTGGTAGGGTCAGTGGCAGTTAGTTCCCACAAAGTGTCAGATTGGGCAACATCCCGCTATAAGTCTCTAATCACCGCCATTACTAGTATATAAAAAAAAATTAACAAAATTCCAGTAAATAACCCATAGCTTGTAGACAATATAACTTTCATGCAAACCAATCAAAGACATGTAGCAGAATACATTTTGGCCAAAATGTATTAAGAGATTTTTTTAATTGTTTGTGGGATATGTTTTATAGCAGAAAGTAAAACATTTTTTTTTTCTAAATTGTCTGTCCTTTTTTGTTTATAGTGAAAAAAAAACCCCCCAGAGGTGACCAAATACCACCAAAAGGGGGGCGTGTCCTGGCTATGGAGGAGTGAAGATGTGTGTCTTCTCGGCTCCGTCTCACCGCCTCTATTCATCAGCGCTACGGGGGTGAATCCTACCCCATCCGCCGCCTGTCATGTCCCTGAGGAACAGGGAATCCTCCCAGCCACCACAGAATGACCGGGCGCGGCAGGCCCAGCTGGACTCCTTACCCGGGCAGAGCGGGAGAGGCCGCGAGGCTTCCAAGATGGCGCTGGCCGCGAAGGCCCAGAAGGCAAACAAGGACGCGCAGAGCACCGCCGCTAGGACACATCAGAAGTCCAGCTCTCCCATACCGTCCCCACGGTCGGTAAGTGACTCGGCTCCCCCAACCTCCCCGGGCTCCCCCGCATCCCAGGACGGTGATCCTGCTGATCCGGATTCCCTGGCTGACGCTGACATCAGATGCCACATTATGTCCTTGCCTACTAAAGCTGACCTTGAGCGCTTTGCTGACAGGGTGGAAAAGGCCTTTAAAGAGGACATTGCTCAGCTCAAAGCTGACACAACACACCTGGGGGGCAGGCTTGAATCCTTGGAACAAAAGTTTGAAGAAGCTCTCCCTGTCATCTCCACGCTACAGGACATCACAGGGCCACCAGATTGAGGCCCTGCTTTGCCAGTTAGATGACACAGAGAACCGCAGCCACAGGGCCAACATCAGGATCCGAGGCCTCCCTGAAGCCACTGACGCTAAGGACATTATTCCCACCCTGGAAGGCATCTTTAGAGAAATACTGGGGCTGCCTGCTACTGCCACTATTGAAATTGATCCTGCACACCGGGCCCTGAAACCCCCTTCTCATGATGTAAACAATCCATGAGACATCATTTGCAAACTGCATAAGTATACGCTCAAGGACCGCATCATGCAGAAAATGAGGGGCAAACCCTATTTTCACTTTGATGATGCTCACTTAGCCTTTTACCAGGACAATTCCAGACGCACCTTCATGCAACGCAGGGCACTTCGTCTCCTCCTGGCAGCCATACAGGATGCAGGCCTGTCATCTCGATGGGGTTTCCCCCTTTGCCTCCAAGTCACCAAAGGTGGCAGATCGGTGTCTCTTCGCACTAAAGATGACCTCCCGCATTTCCTGACTTCTTTCTACCTGGAGCTAGTGGACTTTCGTGACTGGAGGGGCTCCTCGGACTTTGTAGCTGCTAGATTACCCAAGCCACAGCCATGGCAATCCGCCAAACGCCAGAACCGCAGACGAAACCGCAGGCGACACCCCTCTGACTCTTCAGCAGGCCTGGCCACCTCGAGAGACAGATGGTCTTCCTCTTCCTTGACGGCGAGCTGCTCTCGTGATCTGTGTACCTCTGAGTACTACATTTGGGACTTCTTTCAAGTGATAGCCTGCACTCTTTCTTTAGGCCCAGATGCCCCTTTGCCCTCTACATCTCCTCCACTTTTCTCCCTCTCCCATTGTACCATGTTAGATGCGGTGGACGGAGACGGAAGCTCTTTCACCTTCTCCCCATGTTGGTCCACGTACCCCCCGTAGGCCACCCTTTTTTGGGTATTGATCCCCATTGGGATCTCGGGTCGTGGTCTGGACCCCCTCCCCTTTTGGGGGGCGATGCCCCGAGCATGGCCCTTAGTTGTTTCACAAGCTCTGATGGCTTCGGCCACTCTGTTCTGATGGTTATATTTTTTATATTTGTCTCATGCATATTTTGTCTTTCCACTCCTTCTCTTCTCTGTTCTTTTCTTTCCAGCCCCTCCTTTCCCAGGTCTGCCGTACCATCGTGTCGTCTGCACCGAGCGCACCACCAGTTTGCACGCCTTGACCGTCTTCATACCACCCTATGGCTAAATTGCAGGTGAGCACATATAACGTCAGGGGTCTCTGCTCTCCGCACAAACGTAACAAGTTGTGGGGGAAGCTGAAACGGCTGAAAACTCAGGTGGTCTTTCTCCAGGAGACACACTTCACGCCAAAGTCCCTTCCTAAACTGCCCACCCATCTTTTCAACCAATGGTTCATTAGCACCTCACCGACATCTAAATCTAGGGGGACAGCCATCGCTATTCACAAGACATGCCCCTTTCAACCCTCCGATCATAAGGTAGATCCCCTGGGCAGATACGTTTTCTTGAAGGGTAGTATTGCTGACCAGACATACACGTTTGCGTCAATTTATGCTCCTAATGCTGACCAACTTACTTTTATTGACAACACCTTGGACCGCCTAGCGGACTTTAAAGAAGGCTTCTTGATCTTGGGAGGCGACTTCAACGTAAGCCCCGACCCCTTGCTAGACACGTCCCACGGGAGCTCCCCACATTCCTATGCGTTCCTTAATCACTTAAGCAAAACCATTGAATCCCACCTCCTGGTCAACAGCTGGCGGACACTCCACCCCTCAGACCGTGACTTCAGCTACTATTCTAAAGTGCATGACGTATACACACGCATTGATCACGTCTATGTGGACCACAATGTTCTGGAGCTCCTCCAGTATGCGTCCATTGGTACTATCTCCATTTCTGACCACGCCCCAGTGACGGTGGCCCTTGCCCTGCCTCCTGGCATGCAGAAGAGTGGCGGCTTAACGACAACTTACTGGATGACGTGGTTGTGGTGAAGGAGGTCGCTGACTCACTAACCAACTACTTTAGGGAAAATCCTATCGACGAGCTAGCTGAGGGGGTAGTCTGGGAGGCCCATAAGACCATGGTCAGGGGGGCACTGATTTCTCAAGGGTCCAGACTTAAGAGGGAACGCCGGGCAGACTTCACGAGGGTACATACTGCACTTCAGAAGGCTGAACTTCGGCATAAAGCTAGCGGGAGTCCAGAGGCGCTGAAAGACCTGACAGAGCTTTGGGAGTTGTTCCTGTATCTGCTTGATCGTCAAACTCGCAAACAGTTTCGCTTGGGAGTCCTTGCCCAATGGGAGGAGTCCTGGCCCCGATGGGTTCACTAAGGCGTATTTCAAGGCCTTCCTTCCTCAACTAGTTACTCCCATGTGCAACTACTTTAACTCTATAGCAGGGGGCAGGGACATCCCCCCAGAGGCCCTTTTGGCCCACATCACTGTGATCCCGAAGGAGGGCAAGGACCCCACCGTCCCTCAGAGCTATCGCCCCATCTCCCTCCTTAATTTGGATATAAAAATTTTAGCAAAAATATTGGCAAATAGGCTTAAACACCTTATCCCTGACATTGTCCACCCAGACCAAACGGGCTTCATAGCGGGTTGGGAGGCTAGGAACAATTCCCTCAGAGCGGTGCACCTCATACATTGGGCGCATACCCGCCCGGATCCACAACCCTATATTATTTTATCAACAGATGCGGAAAAAGCCTTTGACCGCGTGGACTGATGTGCTCCGGTCATTATGGTTAGGCCCACGAATGCTGGCATCAATTATGGCTTTGTATTCCACACCCAGCGCCCTCTTGGCCCGATTCCCCATCAGAAACGGCACGAGGCAGGGGTGTCCTCTCTCGCCCCCCTTGTTTGCCCTAGTGCTGGGACCTTTTCTCCGCACAGTGCGAGCTAGCTCTGACATTAAAGGCCTTCAGGTTGGTAATACAGAGCATAAACTCTCGGCGTATGCTGATGATGTCCTGATCCACCTCTCGGACCCCCTGCTCTCCTTGCCCAACCTGATGAAGGAGCTGAAGCTCTTTGGGTCCCTTTCCAACTTCAAAATACATTTCTCCAAGTCCAAAATTCTTCCCAACTGCCTGGCACCCCACTTGGCCATGACCCTTAAAGCGGCTTTTCCCTTTGTCTGGACTACATCGTCCCTGCGATATTTGGGGGTGCAACTTACGGATCGTGTTGACACCTTATACACCGCTAACTATCCCCCATTGCTCACGGCGGTTAAAAAGGACCTCTCACACTGGACGCAGACGGCCTTTATGTGGCTGGGTAGGGTGAACATTATAAAGATCAATGTCCTACCCCGCATACTTTTTTATCTACAGATGTTACCGATCCCCTTAGCCAACTCTTTTTTGAGTGACTGTCCGGCCTGCTGTCCGACTTTATCTGGAACGCACGTAAACCCAGGAAAGCTCTGCGGGTACTACGCCATCAGAAGCAGGGTGGAGACCTGGGGGTCCCAGACATCAGACAATACTACCGAGCCATAGCCCTACAGAGCATACTTAACTGGCGTTTCCATACTCACTCAAAGCTCTTGGTTTCCCTGGAAATGTCAAGCGGGTAGGAACTTGTCCTACGCGCCTTGGCTGCCCTGGGAACATAGGGGGTTATCTGAGACGACCTCCCCCCTGACGGCCCAGGTGCTGTCAGTCTGGGATCGGATCAATCCGCTACTGAAGTTAGCCCCCCCTATGTCTCCATTGGCTCCACTGGGAGGTTTCCTGTGGTTCCCCCCGGGCAAACAAATAGCCTTTTTCGGGCCCTGGGTAGATGATGGAAACGCCAAATGTGGCAAACTCATGAAAGATGGCAGACTCTTGAGCTATGAAGCCTTACCTACAGGAAGACAGGGCCCACGAATGAACTTTTGGAAATACAGACAACTACACCACTTCTTTCAGGTACATGGCCACTCGATTAGGGATTCCTCCTCCCTCACCCCATTTGAACGCCTTTTCGTTGCAGACGAACCGGCTCCTCACCTGATATCAGAACTCTATCAGCTCCTGGGTTCGGCTGTCACCCAGGCTACACCCGCCTATATCTGGCGATGGGAGACCTAGGGCTAACTCTTACGGAAACGCATTTATCCCACTTATATCACCTCACCCACACGTCCTCTATGGACTCCAAAACTCAGGAGACAAATTTTACGGTACTGTCCCGATGGTACCGGGTGCCAGCTGATTTGGCTCGTATTTACCCCTCTACATCCGAGCTGTGCTGGAGGGGTTGTGGGCACCGGGGTACGTTAATTCACATCTGGTGGGAGTGTCCCCTGATTAAACTTACGGGACCAAATAAAAATAGTGACAGGGATAGATGTCCCCTTTTCACCGAAACACTTTCTCCTCCATGTCCCCCCGATCCTGCTCAGCCAGTATAAAAAAAGGCACTTGCTTCCAATTTATTGAAAGACGCCCAGGGTTCCCACTTGCGAGGAGTAGATCAACGGAGTGAGCGTGGTTCGGGAGGCTGAGGACTGGGTAGCTACTTGTAAGGGCTCTGGGGAACGCTTTCATAGCATCTGGGTGCCCTGGACTGAGTATGTTTCAAACCCTGACTATGTACCCTCTAGCTTGGATATTGCACTATTGGAATTAGCGGATCCCACACTTAAGGCTCTCAGGTTGGCAGGAGCCTGGGAGGGGGGGGGGGGTGACGACACACCCTGCTGGTAGGACGTAGAGACTAGATTTTATTCACAGATACTGGAGTTTTGACGTGGTGTGCTCAGTGCGGACGTGGAGGATGCTCCTTCCTAATTTACAGGTAACCTGGCTCGTATACCCCTATCCCCCCATCTTTCTCTCCCTCTCTCTCCCTTCCCCCTCCCCTACTACATATTCCTTTTCCAGTAGCTTTTTCCCCTTTTCTTTTGTGTACATATTGTTGGTATTTGAGAAATTCAAGCCGGATTGTTGGGGGCTGTTGGCTCGCATAGCCCCAGGGCTCGCGGGACAGACCCAAGTTTTCCTGGGGGTACTGGCAGTCCTGTTTAGGCACGTATTGTTGCTTTTTGGTATCCCTGGCGTGTGGGGGGATAGGGGGTGGTTAGATGGAGGCTATTGGGCCCCCCCTGCCCCAGCTGCAGGCCACGGGACCATATTCTCCGCACACTTCTGCTGGCAGCCCACCCCTGGTTTATCTCTGGGGCCGGGGTTGCCTCTGGGCTAGACTCTACGCTCATTGTACCCCACCTCATCCCCATGACCTTCTTAGTATTATACTGTTGCCCGGCTCATTATGTTTTCTCCATACCCAGGAATGCTGAACTTTTTCGACTGAGCAACCACTAACACTGCTCTTGTTGTCCTTTTTCTTTTTTGTGTTCTTTTCCGTTTTTTTTTTCTTTTTGTGTGTGTCTCTGCTTAACATGTTAACATGAATAATTGTCACTTATACGACCCCGCGCGGCCGGTGGTCTTATGCTTTGGCCCCTTTCACACGGACATTCCGTATGTCCGTTTTTCATTCATCCGTTTTCGTTGACATCAGTCTCCGCTATGGTCCGTTTAGCATGACGGAGGAAAATACTATTTTTCGATCCGTCTGCGGATCGGAAGAAAACGGACAGACGGTCCGTTTTCATCCGATCCCCCCATAGAGGAGAGCGCCGATCTGACCGGTCCGTTTCTGCACAGTGTGCAGAGACGGACAAGTCATCCGCCAGCTCAGCGGGGATCAACGGAGCGATCGCCGCTGAGCAAGCAGATGTTCACGGGGCGTATCATCACGGTATCCGCCCGTGTGAAAAAGCCCTAAATAAATTGTTGGGCATGTTGTAATGATCGTTTAACCACAAAGGGGTTAATATGGATTCTACTACTGTTCCGAATTGTAAAGTTTAGATAACATTGCATGCAAGTTTTGAAAGCAAAGACTGACACATCCGTTCAGGTCCGTTACTTCTGTATCTAATGATTTATTACAGGCAGTACTAAAACTTTTTACACACAGCATGATACGTCACTATTATGTTAATGTAAGACTGCAAACCACATCTGATTGGCTGCAATACAAAAAGAGTACAGAAACATGATGATTAAGCTGGGCTGTCCTCTGGTCCTATCTTCATATCCGCATTCCAAAGATGTGTGGGAGAAGAGGGTATCCGCCATTTTCTGTCTTCTCAAGTCTTTTCGGTGGGAGGGGTTGTTGATTGATTTGAGTAAGAAAGAATTTACAGCAGTGGTGTACATGAAAAAGCAATCTAGACTTTATAGTATAGTGAAGATGCATAGAGAATAGACATTTTCTAGTTTAACATTATGCTCATCACATTCCTTCACAGACCCCCCTAAAATGACTATTTTCTATCTGTCCCTCAAACTAAAGGACCTGTCCACCACCTGGACCATTCCCCAGGACTTTTTTTCAGGCTACGTATAGAGAAGGGCAGTAACTAGTTCACTACCCCCCTCAAAGAAGCCGGGAAGGACAGTCAGGTGGTTCCCTATCCCGGTGTTTCTCAACTCCAGTCCTCAAGGCGCACCAACAAGTCAGGTTTTCAGGATTTCCCTCAGATGAAACAGCTGTGGTAATTACTAAGGCAGTGAAACTGATCAAATTACCTGTGCAAACTAATGGAAATCCTGAAAACATGACCTTGAGGCCTGGAGTTGAGAAACACTGCCCTATCCTATCCCTATATCCCTATAGGACTGTGAAATTATGGACGGGGAGTGACTGTAAAGGAGTGAAAGGTTTATCCTCTTCCTCCATAAGGGGATCCTCTTCTTCTTGGTGGAGAAATGTAGGTGCAACAGGTTCCCGTTTTCTTTATCATTTTACAGACACCTCCTTTCTCAGCTAACACCATGTCTAAAGCCATCCGGTTCTCAAATGTCAGATAAGAAGTTGGGGCTAACTGGTCAGCAATTCCCTGGAGGGCATCTCTAGTGTAATTTACAAATCTCTGTTGGTTGTAGTATATGTAATTAATCCAATCTACATTCTTGTTGACAGTTATTATGGGGATCAAAGACTCAAAACCAGCTTTTACCTGGTCCCTGGCTTTGAATTGATCAGGGACCCCCCTTGGGACCCCTATGGCATCTATGTACACATGAGGGTCAAAGCTTCCGGAGGGAGCTGCTCGCCTCCTCCTTTGACTGGGTGTGTCACGGTATAAGTTACATTGCCAGGGAACTGGAGGACAGGAGACTATGTTACAGTAATCAAAGATAAAGGTGGCCACATGTGTGTTTGAAGAGTTATACTAGAATGTGGTGAATAACTTGTCATTTTGTGTAATGGCTACCTGCTGAGCCCCCACTAACCCCAACAGGAAAAGGATATACAACACCATCATTGTGGTGTTGTCAGGATCTTGTCTTCAGGAGATGGAGTTTTCTTGCAGTGGGAGGCGTGTATCCAGGTGCTTTTCCCTTCTAGCTTTACTGACGTAGCTGTGGTCAGCAAAACTTGAAATGGACCATCATATCTTGGCTCAAGGGAGTGCTTCCTCACAAACTTCTTTACTAGCACCCAATCTCCTGGCAGTAGTTGGTGTGTTCCTGTATCTACTTTAGGATCTGGAATGGAAGAAAACACTCGAGAATGGATATTAGTTAATGCTCTAGACAAACGTGTGACATAGCTAGTTAACACATCAGATTGTAACTGCAACTACTGTGGGAACTAACAGCCAGGTCTGGGGGCTGAACCAAACTAAATTTCATAAGGGGACAGAGCATGTTTCCCTAGAGTCCCATTCATCCTTTCTACCTTCCCGCTGCTTTGAAGGTGGTATGGGGTGTGTAGAGCTAACTGAACTCTCAGTGCTGCCCAAATCTCTTTTGTAAGGGTTGCTGTGAAGGCTGGGCCCTGATCGCTCTCTATCACCTCTAGAACCCCAAATCTACATACTAGCTCACTCAGTAGTTTCTTAGCCGTGGTCTTGGCTGTCATGTTTGCAACAGCGTAGGCTTCTGGCCAGCCGGAGAACATGTCCACCATCACTAGGGCATATTCATATCGGCCACTTTTTGGCATCTGTATATGATCAATCTGTATCCTCTGGAATGGATAGAGAGGTTTCACCAAATGATTCTGTGGTGTCTTCTCTGTTCTCCCCGGGTTGCATTTTGCACATACTGCACATGAGGTGCAGTAATTTCTGGTTAGGGTGGTTATCCCTGGGGCCCAGTAATACTTGCTGATCAGTGAATTAATTAAGTTCTTAGAGAGATGTGCAGGTCCATGTGCCCATTGGACGACTGCTGGATACATATATT
This sequence comes from Rana muscosa, assembly GCA_029206835.1. Taxonomy (NCBI): domain Eukaryota; kingdom Metazoa; phylum Chordata; class Amphibia; order Anura; family Ranidae; genus Rana; species Rana muscosa. The sequence goes on from CM055116.1 coordinate 272,232,903, forward strand.
GTGGTAAACAGGTTTTCCCTCTCATCAGATATAGATCTCACTCTCCTCTTCGGCCACTTCAGGCGTTTTCCGTTGGTCTTTCGCTGCTTGTTTGGCAGCTATATCCGCCAGGTGGTTCCCTCTGGCTTTTTGAGAATTCAGTTTGCCATGTGCTTTAACCTTCAAGACAGCCACTTTGTCAGGCAGGAGTAGTGTATCCATTAACTCTTGATAGCTGTACCGTGTTTCACCGGCGTTCCGGCCGCTATCAGAAATCCTCTAGCCCTCCAGATGACACCAAGGTCATGAGCCACTCCCAGGGCGTACCTTGAGTCTGTGTAAATGTTGGCTCTTTTACCTTCTGCTATCTTACAAGATGTAGTGAGGGCCTGGAGCTCCGCTTCCTGAGCAGATACAGTTGGTGGTAATGCTCCTGCTTGAAGAAGTTCAAATTCAGAGGTCACAGCATAACCTGTGTGGTACTTGCCTCCTTCATCTGCATATCTGGAGCCATCCACAAAAAGTGTGTAGTCAAAGTTTTCCAGAGGAGTTTCACTCACTGTAGGTAAGTGTGTGGTTTCCATGCGCATCATTTCAAGGCAGTCATGTAGAGCAGTACAGGGGTCTTTTTCTTCACCATCTCCTTCTTCTTCTTCTCCCCCCTCGAAAAACGGCAGAAGTGTGGCCGGGTTGAGAGTGAGACACCTTTGGAAGGAGGAGGGAGATATGTAACCAAAGATCTCTGGCGGTGGACAGGTGGTGGGATTGCACCTGATTCAGGATGGCAGCAATGTCATGTGGTGCCAAAAGAAGCAGGGGGTGTGCTAGAACGAGGTCAGAATTTTTGTCAAGCAGTGCTTGGGCAGCAAAGACAGCTCTTAAACAGGAAGGGCCACCCCTAGCCACGGGGTCTAAATGGCATGAATAGTACCCAATGAGTCTAGTTCGGCCTCCATGTGATTGAGCTAGGACCCCTGTGGCGTGGCCATTTCTTTCCGACACAAACAGTTTAAAGGGTATTCCATAATCTGGGAGGCCCAAAGCAGGAGTTGTGGATATTGCTTGCTTCAGCAGAAAGAAATTGTCCATGGCCTCGCTTGACAGGGTGAATGGCACAGATTGAGAGCATCATAGAGTGGTTGCATGAGGATCGATGCATCAGGGATCCACGCGTGCAGTAAGCCAGGTCCACTACAGTGAAGTACTCAGCCGTTGGAGGTATACCTGATAATAAGGTATGTGGATTTGGCACAATTGGGGTGTCCAACACTGTGGCTTCGTTAACTGCTCGGAGGTCTTGGACCATTCTGTATTTTTCTGTTTCTCCACTTAGGGTCCGTTTCTTCACTGGGAACAAGGATGTATTGCATTCCGAAGTACAGGGTATCAGAGCACCATTGGACACAAGTGTCTCGACCTGTCTTGAGATGGCTGCGGATTGAGCTGGCTTCAAGGGGTATTGTGGTTTCCGGGGCAATGATGCTCCCTCTTTGAGCTTGACTAAAACTGGTGGCACTTTCAGGTGACCGATGTCTTCCGGTCCTGTGGACCGTAGGCATGCAGGAATTCTGTCAAGTACTTCCTGTGGAATGGAACTAGGAGTTATCGCTTCATGAAGTATCATCATGAGAGGCAAAGAACACAAAGCAGATGAGTCTTCCAAGGATAGAGGAGTATGTAGCTTCACTCCTCCTTCAGGCGTGAAAATGATTGAGGCCTGTAGTCTGGACAGTACATCAGCTCCAAGCAAATTCATGGGACATGTAGAGGACACTGCCATAAGGGGTGACACTGTTTTTTTTCACTTTTTGGTTTTCTATACCCCTGGCCACCAGCAGTAGATCGGACATTTTCATAGAGCGGTATTTGGGGCGAGCCACCATCAGGCCTTTTCTGATATCTTCTCTGAGCCCTGAGACAAAAGCAGTTGATAACATATGTGTGTGTGCCTTTTCATAGTGAGAGAAGCCCAGATTCTCAAAGGCCTGGGTGAGTCTGGCATGATACTTCTCCACAGACACCCCTTTATCTTGGATTGTGGTAGTCTGATCCGCCAGTTTCTCCTTTGCCCATTCGTGGAGTTGGGCGCAGAACTCCACACTCGAGGAATAGGAAGTGGCACTTGTCAAGCAGGCATCATTGAAGGCCGCCTGCATGACCAGCCAAAAGACATGTCCTGCTTTAATTTGGCATAAGCTGATCAAATCTCTCCAAGCAGCTGAATACGTTTCTTGTATTTGCACCATCCTGCGGTAGAAGGGCATTGGTTGTTTCTCTGGGTCAGGCAGACTTGTCACTAAGGCCGCTGCTTGTTATGGGGTAAAAGTGTTGTTGGGGCGGGAGCTGACAAGGGGCACTGTTCTTTATGGTTGCCAGCATACGTTCAAGATTCTCTCTGAACTGTGAGTCTGGAGCCGGATTGGAGGTTAAATCAGTGGGTGGCCTTGCCGCCTGTTGTAGATCTTCCCACTCAGACGCTTCTTCATCATTAATATATGGCACTTCCGTATTGGGGAAGACAGGAGTGTGGTAGGAACCATCCTGGTTAAAAACAGGGAGAACTGGGTAGAGGCCTTGGTTGGGCCTTCCGGGTGTACCAAGATGGCCACTTGCAGGAAGTGTACTGGGCTGGGCAGGAAGTGAGGATGTGGGTGCACTAAGATGGCTGCCAGGAGGAAGTGTACAGGGCTGGGCAAGAAATGAGGGCATGGGTGCACTAAGATGGCTACCGGGAGGAAGTGCAGAGTGGGTTGTTCTCGAGCCAGGAAGGGCAGGGTTTCGGACACACATATTATCAGTTCTGTAGTACACATATACAAAACAATCGTCATCTTTCTTCGCTTCTTCATGCAATGTTTTAGCAGCACGAAACCAAGATTCTGGCACTTGCAATAAGCTTTTATCACATAGAATTATGCCCCGTACACACGATCGTTTTTAATGTCATTTTTTAAACCAACGTTTTTCTCCTCGTTTTTTTTCATGTTTCCTCTCAAGCCTGCCTTGCGTACACACCATCATTAAAAAAAACGATCAAGCAAAGCGCAGTGACGTTCAACACGTACGACGGCACTATAAAGGGGAAGTTCCGTTCGAATGACGCCACCCTTTGGGACGCTTTTGCTAATTCCGTGTTTCCGCGTGTTAGTAAAAGTTTGGTGAGAGACGATTCGCGCTTTTCAGTCTTCGTGCTTTGAAGATCGTTTTCGGGAGTTCAGATTGCGCCTGTGGGTTCGTATCTGTTTAGCACTGCTTGTAGTCAGTTCGTATCTGTTTATTCAGTGCGGCCTGCTCTGCACGTTCGTGTTTTTCAGCTTGTTCTTCATAGGCCTTGCTGTTCTTCCGTGCGTTCTTCTAGTACGTTCTGTTCAGCCGACCGTTATCTAGCCATGTTGCGGCTACGTACTCGTCGTAGAGTTCGTGCTGTAGTTGGTGCAGGGGTTCATGCTGTATCCCGACTCCATGCCATGAGCAGGGTCAGGAGGAGTTCATGGACCAAGAATTGGTTGCTCCAGCGGCACCAATTCTGTCACATGCCTTTGTTGCGGGAGATCAGGGAGAATAATCCTGATGATTTCAGGAATTTTCTCAGGATGTCTGACCCCGTATTTCAGCAGCTGTTGGCTTTGGTGTCCCCCTATATTACCAGGCAGGACACCATTATGCGGGAAGCCATCAGTGCTGAGCAGAGGCTCATCGCCACGTTGCGATACCTGGCTACTGGGAGAAGCCTGCAGGACCTTAAGTTCTCCACAGGCATATCCCCCCAGGCTCTGGGGATCATTATACCAGAGACTTGTTCTGCCATCCTTCAAGTTTTGCAGGAGGACTATATTAAGGTAAGTGTTCTTCTTCAAAAATTCACATTGTATGGTTTTTATTTTGGGATATTTTTAATTTGCTTTATTTGCAGTCCCTAATTCACATGATTCTTAGCTGCAGGGAATGTCCCCTTTCTCCCCATGTTTTATTATTTAAAGTTTGGTGTTTGAGGCCTACATGTAAATTTGGCTTACCTAACCTCTCCAGCATGCTATCCTGGGGCCATACCTACCTTGCCTAGTCATTTCCATGTTTTTTATTATATGTTCCATCGTAGTGCTTTACCCAAAACGCACCCTAAATTTGGCCTAGGAATGTTTCATTTTTGTTAACTTCAATACAGAGTGCTACAGCCTTCATGTGTGATATTCCCAACTCATCTTCAACCCTTCCCCCCCCCCCCCCCCCATAATTAATATATTTTTTTTTTTTCTTGCTTCCAATTTTTTATGTTTTTAACAGTTTCTACCAATGTTGGCCATGAATGTGTGTATGAAATCAGCTTTCAATGTTTCTGGCTCCAAGTATTAATTTGTTATTTCTTTAATTCCACAGTTCCCTTCTTCGCCACATGAATGGCAGAATGTGGCTTCTGAGTTTGCCCAGCGATGGAACTTTCCGAACTGTGGAGGAGCCATCGACGGCAAACATGTTCGGGTCGTCCCACCACCCCATTCGGGATCCTTTTATTATAATTATAAGGGGTTCCACAGCGTTGTGATGATGGCAGTGGTGTCGGCCACCTACGAGTTCCTCTATGTGGACGTTGGCAAGAATGGCAGGATGTCTGATGGAGGAGTTTTTGCCCAGACGGAGTTTGGAGAACGGCTCCTTTTGGATCTGCTGGCCTTGCCACCCGCGGAGCAAAATGTGGAGGGACTACCTTTTGTGTTTGTGGCGGATGAGGCGTTTGGCCTGGGACCCCATTTGATGAGGCCATTCCCGCAACGCACCCTCACCCCTGAGAGGAGGGTTTTCAATTATCGGCTGGCCAGAGCCAGAAGGGTGGTGGAAAATGCGTTTGGGATCATGGCCAGCCGATTTCGCCTCTTCCTTACCTCCATCCACCTTGCCCCATACAAATGGAACCATGTGGTTATGACGTGCTGTGTGCTGCATAATTTCCTAAGGGTGCATTCAACGAGTTATATATCTTTGAGTGGGCCTGTGGCCTCTTTAATCAATGCCGAAACTTTGGTGGCCCTGGAACCTGGCCGTCCTGGCTTGGCCCCCCCAACCGGACGTGAGGTCCGTAACCAATATGTGGACTATTTTATGGGTAGGGGGGCCATTGAAATGCCAGACAATCTCTAATAATTTTAGACCAAAAAAATAAAACTTTTAAAAAAAGTAAAGATTGGTTTGTCATTTTTATTGTATAATGTTTGATGTTTCTGGTAGGTTTACCTAGTGCATTTGTTTTGCCATGTGGATTAAAAAATCTTTTAATTAGCCTTCATTGTCAGTGTAAACACCAAACATTGATTAGTTCACTCAGCACCACATTTACATAATGAAGCCACAATGATTTGTTATGTAAAAAATACCTTTATTTTTTTTGTTTAGGTGGGCAACTTCCATAGAAATGTGGATGTTCCCTTAATTTCAGGTGTATTAAAACGCATGACCAGCCATGCATAAACAAACTATAGTTCTCCAAATTTTGAAAAAGCTAAACATGTGCTAGTCATTAAAGGGTAAAATAACCACAAAAAATAGAAATCTCTGCAAGTAAAACGTTATTTGGTGTAAAAACATTAGACACGCCCAAGCACAGCCATGATATTTTGGAGCCTTTCCTCCACCCGCTTTGTATTTGCCCTGATCTCTAGCAAATCTCCCTTAATTTTTTCGAGGTCACGACAGCAGACCATCAGGTATTGGATCAGGATCTGGGCACTGTGATGTGACAACTTATTGGGGTCTTCGGCCAGAACTGCACCTAAATGTAAAAAGAAATATGTAGGATAGAATATGTAGGCCTACATCTATTTAACATGCATGTGTCTGGTTTCTCTCTGACCTGTGGTGGTGCCACTTTCAACTTCTACAACATCACATTCCTCTCCATCCTGGGGTTCTGGGGGTATTGTTGTAGGTATTGCAATTCTCGTCTCATCTGAGGTAGCTTTTCGAATCCCTAGGGAGATTGAAATAAAAGGAATAGTTTCATTAGTAGCGACTCAATTTTGCTAAAATAAGAAACATGGAAAAAAACTTTTTAATCATTCTTTTGAAGCATGCTCCATTTTAATTTTTAACCCCTGTGCCAACCGGGACAAATGATTGGATACATAGGCCAAAACAGAGCATATACATTTTGTAAACAAATTTGAAACATTGTAACACCCCAAAGTATCTACACTGGATCACCTGTGTGTGACTCCATCAAGCTTTTTGGCTTTAGGCCCACACTTGTACTACTGCGTTCAGATGTTTCATCAGCTGCTGAGCATTCACTCCCTTTAACATTACCATGCATATCGTTTTTCCAAATGAACAAATCTCCTTTGGATTAGCACACCAAAAATAAGTGTGGCCCAAATGTACTCCCCCAAATAAACCAAAAAACATGGGTGTTCACACTGGATGATCCGAAAACATCGTTTGAGGAACTGTACGGAGAAAGAGGTTTAATACGTCCGTTTACTATGCGGACGAACCTAAAAAAGATGGTATCTTTCAGTGTACTATATGAAAGTTAAAAATACACGACAGAATACAAGAAAATAATATGTACCATGGAAACTCAAAAAAAACAACTTACTTTTTAATATAACTTTCTTGATTCTTTTATATTGGTCGGCCTCCCGCAACTTCAGATCTGACCATCGTTTTCTGAGCTGTTCCTTCGTTCTGCACACCCCGAATTTTTGGTGGAGACTTTTGACCACTTTGCCCATAATTCTGGACTTGACCAGATTAGGCCTTTTATACGGACCATGCTTGGCATCATAATCCTCCTTCTTTAAAATGGCGACCATCTCCACCATTTCCTCGAATGACATGTTGGATGCCTTATATCTCCTGGGTCTTAATTTGGGCTCCTCTGTAATTTCATCCTCTGTAGAGGTAATCTTAGCCACCTGTGTCTCCGCCATGTTTTGTTCAGCACTACGAGCGAGAAGGGGCGGGGAAAGTACAATATCGAACGTCAGGGGCGGGGAAAGCGTGCAGAGTTTCACGCATGCGCTGTGTATATAAAGTGAAGATCCATGTCTGGGAAATACGTTCATTTTTCGGGAGAGAGAGTTAGCAACGAACGTCGTGACCAAGGTACCTAACAATTTTACTTTTTGAGGTTCATCAGACGAGGAGATTTGTGTGCTCAAAATATGTAGACAATGCACAGTTGAGGAATGTTGCCTGAAATATATTTTTATTTTGGTTTCTCGCTTTTACAGATATCATGAATACTTTTAAAAACCCAGACTTCATGGGGGAGTTCATCGACAAATGGCAAGAGCTCCCTATATTATGGCAAACCAAAAGTGGCGGTAATAAAAATAAAGACGCCAGGAAAGCAGCACTGGAGAGCCTGCTTGCATTTGTGCAAACAAAGATACCCACAACAACTCTCCAAGATGTCAAAAACAAAATTGGGACCATCAGAGGGACATACAGGACCCAGAGGACTATGGTCCTGAGGTCCCAGAGGTCAGGTGCACCAGCAGATAAGGTTTATAAACCCAGTCTGTGGTACTACAGTAAGCTTGCTTTTCTGGATGACCAGCTGGAAGTGCGGGAATCTCTCTCCACCCTTCCCCCCAGAGGTCAATCCAGCCTTCCTTGTACCCAACCCTCCAGCCTTCACTGCAGCCAGTCCTCCAGCCTTCCTGTGAACCCTGCTCTGGCTTCCTCTGAGGATCAAGATCAGGGCCTTGAGGAGGCAGATTTGGAGATATGGAGCCAGGTAAAGTTTTGCTATCTATATTTCTATCGTACAAAATTGTAGATTTTAAATAGATGTTAGTATTGTTAAAGGTATGTACACTTCTACCAATAAAGTTTGTGAAGAGCAAGATACAGTAGTGGCCTAATTTATGTGTCCAAGACAACAAAACCAGGATGTGTAATCAATGAAAAGGACATAACTTTTGGCATTGATTTCAACAATGTCTAGAGGTGAACAATGTCTGTGAATGATGATGTGGCAAAATAAATAATGTCCCTTTCTTTTTTTACAGCCAGAGCAGAGCCAGGAAGAGGGTGATGTTGGGGATCAGGAGGAGGCAGGGCCCAGTGGCACCCAGGAGGAGGCAGGGCCCAGTGGCACCCAGGAGGAGGCTGGGCCCAGTGGCACCCAGGAGGAGGCTGGGCCCAGCACAAGAGCCCAGATGCCTCCCCTGGTAGTTAAACCACGAGGGCCAAGGAGAGGTAGGCAGGTGGAGGAGGAAACCAGGGCCTTCCTCAGAGAGGCAACAGCGGCCCTCAGAGAGGCACCCTCTGTTGAAGAGGGATTTGCCGCAGTCCTCGCCCACAAACTAGGGCAAATGGAGTTGCAGCAAAAAAATTTCAGTGAGACCCTGCTATTGAAAGTCATCAATAAGGGCGTGCTGGGTGAACTCACTAGGTACACGGACATAACGGAGGTTGTCCCTACTCCTCCACCTCCTCCTCCTCCTACTACTACTCCTCCTGCCACAACCTCTCCTCCTGATCCCCAGCCTCCAAGGAAGAAACCAACCAAGGCTGCAGAGAAGGCTGGAGAGAAGGCTACAAGGAAGAGAAGAAAATAATGCCTGCTGTAGTACCACAGACTGGGGACATATAGGACTTATCTGCTGTGGCTCCTGACCTCTGGAGCTCAAGACAAGATTGGGCTCATTTTTTGGGGGGATCTAATCTCTATTTTGGTTTGGACATCTTGTATGGTTGTTGTGGGGTCAAAGGGATGCACAAATGCAAGCAGGCTCTCCAGTGCTGCCTTCCACTTTAATTTGTTAATGTTCTGAAATAAAAAAAAATTGAGTGCCCTTTAAATACTTGACTATGTGATTTGTATTTCAAAAGAGAGCTTGCTAGGAAGCAGGCAGGGACATCTCAAATTATATTATTGTTATTATCAGGGGACACAAACCTCCCTGAGGCCAAATGAGACACATTTGGAAGGTTGTTGTGGTAACTTTACACAAGAATAATTTAAGCCAAAATACTTAAAAAAAGGCCAAAAAAAATAACCAAAAATAATATAAAATTTAAAGAAAAAAGGAGAATTAACTTATTTTATTATTATTAGTATTATTTAGGAGGGAGGTGCGGCTTATAAATAATATTTTATAATCATTAGAGCAATTTGGAATTACTTTAGAAACAAGTTTGGCATAAAACTCTCAATGTCAAAAGAAGAACGGAATGCGCTGCATTAAAACGATGCTATTAATTCCACCGTGACGAATGTGCCATCTCCATTTCCAACATTAGCTTTACCAAAACGAGCGCTCCCGTCTCATAGTTGCTTCTGAGCATGTGCGTTTTTTTTCACGTCGTGAAAGCATACACACTATCGTTTTTCACGTCGTTAAAAAAAACGACATGAAAAACGACGTGAAAAAAGAGAGCATGTCCGGAATTTTTAATGGCCGTTTTTCACGTCGTTAAAAATGCTCTGGAGCCTACACACGATCATTTTTAATGGCCATTTTTTAAAATTGCATTTTTAACGGCATGAAAAACGATCGTGTGTACGGGGCATAACTTTCTGTTCCGTCTTATCAAGATGCGCCATTTATCTGGCAGTCTTCAAATTCACAAACTTTCTCTACAACGCTTGAGCAACTTCTGTCCTCTTCACAATGTTCTTGTTTCACATCCAACAAATCTTGTTAATATTTCAAATCTTCTGTCCGCTTCTAGTGCATTTCACTTTCAAGTTCTTTAACCTTTTTCTTGCTGATTCCTTACATCTCATCATATGTTACACTAGTGATTTCATATCTAGCAAGGGTTAACATTTATTAAACACACATGAATCTTTCAATGAGCTATCCTAACCCATCCTCCCCCTCCCTTTCTCTTTCTAAAACAAGAACGACGCGAGGGTGGGGGCTCATATCGTTGCGTGGGGATACTAACAAGCTTTTTTCCTATCCCCTCTTTCACTGGGTAATGAACGTTTAATCTCAAAACTAACACATCAGGGGTGAAGGGGAACAGCGGCTTGTGACCCAATTGTACCTTCAGGTAGCCGCCTTTTTTTAACATTCACCAGTCCCCAACCCCGTTGATTTATGCCAAACAGTAATCCACAAACACACTGAGAACAGGACATAACCACACTTGCAGCCCCTGGCACCGCAAAACCTCAGTAGCTGAACCACGCCCTCAGGTTACCCATTTCTGCAGGTGCAGCTCACCTGTACCAGAACATGGTACACCGTCTCACCTGTACCAGAACATGGTTCACAACCCCTGAGTGACCTTTGTTGCAAGCCTCACCATCCTTTAGAGGGGCAGGCAGCTCACCTCCGGACACGACCCGTCTTCTCAGCGGCAAACAGCTCAGCTGAGTCCGAGTACTCTATTGCAACAACCTTTCAATCTACTAAGGAGCTGTCATGCCTAGGACAACAGACACTGAACAAATACAAACACCAAACAAATACAGTCAGTAGAGATCCAATACCAGGTTCGTTAAAACAGCCCCAGGCGAGATATAAAAATTACCTGCCTCTTAGTTGCCTCTAGAAGCCGACAAAGCCAGCCGCCAACCCAGACAGAACGAATTTGTACAGTGGTAAGTATATAAGTACTCACCGTACCCCAGGGGTGCGCAAGTCCCTGTATTCGGTCAGTCCCGATTGGCAACTCAGCCCTTAGGTTGCGGTCTTCCTTCGGTCAAAAACCTGGAGCCCCACGTTGGGCGCCATTTGTAATGGTCGTTTAACCACAAAGAGGTTAATATGGATTCTACTACTGTTCCGAATTGTAAAGTTTAGATAACATTGCATGCAAGTTTTGAAAGCAAAGACTGACACATCCGTTCAGGTCCGTTACTTCTGTATCTAATGATTTATTACAGGCAGTACTAAAACTTTTTACACACAGCATGATACGTCACTATTATGTTAATGTAAGACTGCAAACCACATCTGATTGGCTGCAATACAAAAAGAGTACAGAAACGTGATGATTAAGCTGGGCTGTCCTCTGGTCCTATCTTTATATCCGCATTCCAAAGATGTGTGGGAGAAGAGGGTATCCGCCATTTTTTGTCTTCTCAAGTCTTTTCAGTGGGAGGGGTTGTTGATTGATTTGAGTAAGAAAGAATTTACAGCAGTGGTGTACATGAAAAAGCAATCTAGACTTTATAGTATAGTGAAGATGCATAGAGAATATACATTTTCTAGTTTAACATTATGCTCATCACATTCCTTCACAATGTCTTGTAATATGTTAACTTGAAAATAAATACTGATTATACAAATACCACGAAAAGAAAGCTCTATTTGTGGGGGAAAATTATATAAATTAAATTTGTGTATAGTATTGCATGACAGCGCAATTTTAACTTGAAGTAACGCAGTGCCAAAAAGCAAAAAATGGCCTGGTATTAAGGGGGTAAATCTTCCGGAGGGCAAGTGAGAGATTGTTGGTCTGTTATAAAAAAGTGCATCCAGATCTACTTGTCCAACTAATACTACCCTCTCCAGAGGCAGCTGCTGTTTAATAGTGCTCCTCCATAAATAGAGGCACCGCCCTAAGACGGGAAACATGTTGCTGGCTGGATCACTATAGTACTCCTTGTAACTCATTCCCAAACAATATGTAAATAGTCAATAAAACACACACACAAATTATTTAAAAAAAGTATTTTATTAAATTAAAAATTCCCCCCCCCCCTCCAAAAAAATATAAATCCTACTTCAATCACAATGTCCAGTTTTAGACCCATTGTTAATCATAATGAACGACAACCCACCGACACAAATATGTCGACCCACACCAACAATCCAACAAACTCTTGTCACCAATAAATTGGGACTACTGGCACCAGTGTTGGGGGGTTTTGTTAAGGACCACTGATATTAATGATGAATTTTCTCTTAAGTGTTCATTGTGGTACATTGCAAAAAATGCAGCAGTACCAAAATGTTCATTGCTTTCCTAAACACGTACACACTGCACCTTACTACTTGCACAGTACACTAACTACTCATGTAATATACATATACAATCAGGGTTGCAGCCGGGGGACGAAGGATTGTTAGCTGTGGTGAATTCTGTATTGACTTAATTAAACCTATTTTATTTTAAAATGTTTTTAATACTTGTATTGAAAAGACTGATTCAAGCTTAAAAAACTTAGGAATAGCGAGGGCACAGTTTGACAAGGTCAAGATGACCTTGTCCTGGCACTGCCTTGCCTCACACATGGGTGAAGTTCCATCTCTGTGGTATGAATATTGAAGCCAGACCTAACCGGGCTACTACTATTTTCAGAAGACCAGAAATGGCAGCCCACATTCTTTCTCCTGACAAATGAACTTAACATACTTGTTTCTCTTCACAAGTAGTGATGAGCCGAACACCCCCGGGTTCGGTTCGCACCAGAACCCGCGAACGGACCGAAAGTTCGAACGAACATTAGAACCCTATTAAATACAATGGATGCGAACGTTCGAATTCTAAAGTGCTAATTATAACAACTATTATGCATGTTATTGTCATAAATAGGGTTTGGGAACCCGGGTTCTGCACCAGGGGACATGTATCAATGCAAAAAGAAGTTTTAAAAACGGTCGTTTTTCGGGAGCAGTCATTTTAATGATGCATAAAGTGAAAAAAAAAAAGTCAAATATTCCTTTAAATATCGTACCTGGGGGGTGTCTAAAGTATGCCTGTGAAGTGCCACGTGTTTCCCGTGTTTAGAACTGTCCCTGCACAAAATGACACTTCTAAAGGAAAAAAAAGCCATTTAAAACTGCTTGCGGCTTTAATGTAATGTCTGGTCCCGGTAATATGGATGAAATTCTTTAAGAAAAATGGCATAGCTACCCCATGACCCCCCCCCCCCTACCCCAGCCCATTACCAGCCCCTTTGGGTCTTGTATGGATATTAAGGGGAACCCCGCACATAAAATAAAAAAGGCCCTATATACTCTGAACAGCCGTATACAGGCGGTGCATACAAGACAGGGACTGTAGGTTTGTTCTTATGTAGAATCTGTTTGTAATTTTGAACAGGTACATTGTTGAAGTGTAGCTCCAGCCCAAAAATCTATTTTTAAACTTTTTGGGAAACATAGGTAAGGGTTATCACCCCTGTAACATTTGTTTTGCTGTCTGTGCCCCTGTTCAGAACATTTCACCTCACTTTCCGTTCCAATGACAACTGTTTTTGAAATGTGGTGTTTTTCTTGAAACAAGGATTGCTGATAAAGCATCAGTACAGATGAGACCCCTTTCTCCCATATTTATTCTTACAGGAGAGAATTTTCCTTTCTAGGGGTAGATTTCCTCTCACTTCCTGTTGTCTTCTTTCGTTTGCAAGTAGGAGTCGTTTGTAAGTTGGATGTTTGAAAGTAGGGACCTGCCGTATATACTCTGCAGAAATAGGCCCCTTAGTTGTTGGTGTTGGCACAACACTGTAAGCACTCAGTTACTCTTGGTTGGTGCTGGAACGCCCTGCTGTCAACTATTATATCAGGAATTTTAATTACATATAATTGTTGAACAGTGGTAGTAAAAATTGGGGCTTTGATGGTGGTGCTGGTGCCACAACACTGTAAGCCCTGACAGTTACTCTTGGTGGGTGCAGCAATGGGCCCTGCTGTGAATTATTAGATCAAGAATTGTAATTACATGCCCCTTTTGAACAGGGGCTGAAAAATTGGGCCTTTCGTGGTGGTGGTGGTGGTGGCGTTGCCACAAGACTGTAAGCCCTCAGAGTTACTCTTGGTGGGTGCAGCAATGGACCCTGCTGTGAATTATTAGATCAAGAATTGTAATTGCATGCCCCTGTTGAACAGGGGCTGAAAAATTGGGCCTTAGGCACTGGTGGCACAACACTACAACCCCTCACAGATACTGTACTTGGAGCACAGCAATGAGCCCTGTTGCAAAGTATTGCTTCAAAAATTGTAATGACACGCCCCTGTTAAACAGGGGCTGAAAAATTGGGCCTTAGGCACTGGTGCCACAACACTCCAACCCCTCACAGATACTGTACTTGGAGCACAGCAATGAGCCCTATGGCAAATTATTGCTAAAAAAAATGTAATTACACGCCCCTGTAAAACAGGGGCTGAAAAATTGGGCCTTAGCCACTGGTGGCGGCACCCATAAACAAAAATGATCTTCCAAGCTATCATCATCAATCGTATCATTGAGGACTCGGAGGAGGAGGATAGCCAGTCAACATAACAGCACAGGCACTCAGCATCAGCATCAGTCTTGAAGGGATGTGACATGTTAAAATCAATTAGTCTGTTATATCAGCATCAGGTGTGTGGTAGCTGGTGGTGATCCAAGACTGGTTCATCTTGATGAAAGTCAGTCGATCAACCGAGTCGGTGGACAGGCGCACCCTGTGATCCGTGACAAATCCTCCAGCAGCACTGAATGTGCGTTCCGAAAGAACGCTGGATGCAGGACAGGCCAGTAGCTCAATTGCATACTGTGCAAGCTCTGGCCAGTGATCCATCCTCAAGACCCAGTAAGCCAGAGGATTTTCGGTGGGGAAGGTGTCCAAGTCTGACCTTGCCCCTAGATATTCCTGCACCATGTTTATCAGACGCTGGCGATGGTTGCTGGAACCGATCATACTTTGGGGCTGCGGACTAAAGAATTGTCTGAACGCATCGGTCAGACGGCCACCTTCCCCACCGCTCCTTCTTTGACTGGCCGAAGCCTCAGCAACTCGTTGTCCAGGACCAGGAGTTTGTAACCTCCCAGTCTCTGGGAACGCGTTGCACAGACCTTTCTGCAAGGCCTCCCGGAGTTGTCTCATCCTCTGCTCCCTCTGCGACGGTAACATAAGGTCCGCAACCTTACCCTTGTACCGTGGATCAAGGAGAGTGGCCAGCCAGTAATGATCCCTCTCCTTGATCCGAAGAATACGAGGATCCTTCCACAGACTTTGCAGGATCAGGGAGGCCATGCAGCATAGGTTTGCTGAGGCATTCGCTCCGGAGTCCTCTGGGTCACTAAGGACGACATGATCCGCAGCCACCTCCTCCCAGCCACGTACAAGTCCACTGGTTTCTTGGGACTGTAAATCATCCCTAAAAGACTGCTGCTGATGATGCTGAGTGCCAGCCTCCACCTCCATGCTGACACAATCCTCCTCCTCCTCCTCCTCCTCCTCCTCTTCCTCTTCCTGTGCGATGGGTGGGACAGAAGGAACACTGTCTGGGTAAAGGGGGCCTTGAGAGGCAAGGAAGTCCTCCTCTTCCTGCCTCTGTTCTGCCTCAAGTGCCCTGTCCATTATTCCACGCAGCGTGTGCTCCAACAGGTGGACAAGAGGTACAGTGTCACTGATGCATGCACTGTCACTGCTCACCATCCTCGTGGCCTCCTCAAATGGTGCCAGGACAGTGCATGCATCCCTGATCATGCCCCACTGGCGTGGAGAAAAAAAACCAAGCTCCCCTGACCCTGTCCTGGTGCCGTAGTCGCACAGGTACTCATTGATGGCCCTCTGCTGCGTGTGCAGCCGCTGCAGCATGGCCAACGTTGAGTTCCACCTGGTGGGCATGTCACATATAAGGCGGTTCTTGGGCAGGTTCAACTCCTTTTGCAGCTCAGCCAGGCGAGCACTGGCATTATAAGATCTGCGGAAATGCACACAGACTTTCCTGGCCTGCCTCAGGACATCCTGTAAGCCCGGGTACCTGCCCAAGAACCGCTGCACCACCAGGTTAAGGACGTGAGCCACACAGGGCACATGGGTCAGTTGTCCCTGTCGGAGGGCGGAGAGGAGGTTGGTGCCATTGTCGCAAACCACCATTCCTGGCTTAAGCTGGCGTGGCGTCAACCACCTCTCGGCCTGGCCCTGCAGAGCAGACAGGACCTCTGCCCCAGTGTGGCTTCTGTCCCCCAAACACACCAGCGCAAGCACGGCATGGCATCTTTTTGCCTGCGTACTTGCGTAGCCCCGTGAACGGCTACGGAGCACCGCTGGTTCATAGGACAAACCACAGGAAGAGGCCATGGAGGAAGAAGAAGAGGAGGGGGTGGAGGAGAGAGGTGTGTCACAACCAGTAGTAGCATTTTGGAGGCGTGGCGGTGGGACAACCTCCAACACTACTGCACCTTGTCCTGCATCCTTCCCAGCTGCCAAAAGAGTGACCCAATGGGCCGTGAAAGAAAGGTAACGTCCCTGTCCATGCCTGCTGGACCATGAGTCAGCGGTAATATGCACCTTACCGCTGACCGCCCTGTCCAGCGAGGCCAAGACATTGCCTTCCACATGCCGGTAGAGAGCCGGAATAGCCTTCCGTGAGAAAAAGTGGCGTTTGGGAACCTGCCACTGAGGAACCGCACATTGCACAAACTCACGGAAGGGGGCCGAGTCTACCAACTGAAAAGGCAGCAGTTGAAGCGCTAGCAATTTAGCCAAGCTAGCATTCAACCGCTGGGCATGTGGATGGCTGGGAGTGAACTTCTTTCGACGGTCCAGCAGCTGGGGCAGGGAAATTTGCCTGCTAGAATCGGACGTCGGTGTACTGCTAGCAGAGTGGCCGCAAGTACTTGGCTGTGACACACCTAATTCTACACCTTCATTCCTCTCAGTGCATGTTTCAGAGAGGACTGAAGTTATAGTGGGGTTGGAGATCCCAGCTGATGCGGTGCAAGGAGAGGTCCGCTTTGTTCTTTGGTGTGGGTCTTTGAGGTAGGCTTGCCAACGAGCTGCATGGCAGGTCAACATATGTCTGGTCAGGCATGTGGTACCCAAGCGGCTGATGTTTTGGCCACGCGATATACGCTTGAGACATATGTTGCAAACAGCAGCTGTGCGATCTGATGCACTAGCCTCAAAAAAGGCCCACACCAAAGAACTTTTTGAATGACGGGCAGAGGCAGCGCCCTGCACAGGCGGAGCTCTGCGGTGTGATTCCGTCGGTGTACTGCCCTTACGCTGGCCACCAAAGGGCATCCTGCCTCGTTGGAGATGTGCCTCCTCCTCATCCTCCTCCTCCTCCTCTCTCCTATTAGGCACCCACGTGGAGTCAGTGACCTCATCATCACCTCCCTCCTCATCACTGGAGCCAATCTGGCAGTATGCTGCAGCTGCTGGAACATGACTGCCAGATTGGTGTCCTTCTTGAGCATCCCCTCTGTCTGCTCTCACGCTACTGCCTTCCTCTAGCTGGGTTTCATCATCAGACCCTTCGAAACGCTGGGCATCCTCCTGGAGCATGTACCCAACACTGTGCTGAAACAGTTCGGGGGACTCCTCAGGAGGAGGACATGGTGGGTCTAGGGAAGGAGTGACTGATGATGAGTCTGACATTGATACCAGGGAAGAGGACGCTTTGGCAGCTGCTTTTCCAGTACCCTGAGCCTGGGTGAGAGAGGATGAGGAGGAGGAGGAGGGCTTGGTCATCCACTCTACCAAGTCTTCGGCATGATGTGGCTCAACATGTCCAGCTGCCGAAAAGAAGGACAAGCGTGTCCCATGGCCATGTGCTGATGACAATGCACCGCGTCCACGACCAGCACTGTTGCCCCCAGACACAGAGCCTGCTTGCCCTCTTTTATTGCCTCCTGACTGTCTGCCTCTCCTTGTTTGCCTTCCAGACATTCTAATAGATGGCCTGCAGGGAGATGGGAAAAAAGCAATAAGGGCTACCTTCAGGTGTCCTTCTCTGTCCCTGGAAACAAGGACTTTGACAGTGAAAGAAACTGACACACTCTCCCTACCTACAGTTTTCTGTCCCTAGAAAAAATGTTTTTTTTAAGCACAATTTAGCACAAGGAGAATTCACTCACTGTCCTTCCAGGTCCCTGGAAACAAGGACTTTGACAGTGAAAGAAACTGACACACTCTCCCTACCTACAGTTTTCTGTCCCTAGAAAAAATGTTTTTTTTAAGCACAATTTAGCACAAGGAGAATTCACTCACTGTCCTTCCAGGTCCCTGGAAACAAGGACTTTGACAGTGAAAGAAACTGACACACTCTCCCTACCTACAGTTTTCTGTCCCTAGAAAAAATGTTTTTTTTAAGCACAATTTAGCACAAGGAGAATTCACTCACTGTCCTTCCAGGTCCCTGGAAACAAGGACTTTGACAGTGAAAGAAACTGACACACTCTCCCTACCTACAGTTTTCTGTCCCTAGAAAAAATGTTTTTTTTAAGCACAATTTAGCACAAGGAGAATTCACTCACTGTCCTTCCAGGTCCCTGGAAACAAGGACTTTGACAGTGAAAGAAACTGACACACTCTCCCTACCTACAGTTTTCTGTCCCTAGAAAAAATGTTTTTTTTAAGCACAATTTAGCACAAGGAGAATTCACTCACTGTCCTTCCAGGTCCCTGGAAACAAGGACTTTGACAGTGAAAGAAACTGACACACTCTCCCTACCTACAGTTTTCTGTCCCTAGAAAAAATGTTTTTTTTAAGCACAATTTAGCACAAGGAGAATTCACTCACTGTCCTTCCAGGTCCCTGGAAACAAGGACTTTGACAGTGAAAGAAACTGACACACTCTCCCTACCTACAGTTTTCTGTCCCTAGAAAAAATGTTTTTTTTAAGCACAATTTAGCACAAGGAGAATTCACTCACTGTCCTTCCAGGTCCCTGGAAACAAGGACTTTGACAGTGAAAGAAACTGACACACTCTCCCTACCTACAGTTTTCTGTCCCTAGAAAAAATGTTTTTTTTAAGCACAATTTAGCACAAGGAGAATTCACTCACTGTCCTTCCAGGTCCCTGGAAACAAGGACTTTGACAGTGAAAGAAACTGACACACTCTCCCTACCTACAGTTTTCTGTCCCTAGAAAAAATGTTTTTTTTAAGCACAATTTAGCACAAGGAGAATTCACTCACTGTCCTTCCAGGTCCCTGGAAACAAGGACTTTGACAGTGAAAGAAACTGACACACTCTCCCTACCTACAGTTTTCTGTCCCTAGAAAAAATGTTTTTTTTAAGCACAATTTAGCACAAGGAGAATTCACTCACTGTCCTTCCAGGTCCCTGGAAACAAGGACTTTGACAGTGAAAGAAACTGACACACTCTCCCTACCTACAGTTTTCTGTCCCTAGAAAAAATGTTTTTTTTAAGCACAATTTAGCACAAGGAGAATTCACTCACTGTCCTTCCAGGTCCCTGGAAACAAGGACTTTGACAGTGAAAGAAACTGACACACTCTCCCTACCTACAGTTTTCTGTCCCTAGAAAAAATGTTTTTTTTAAGCACAATTTAGCACAAGGAGAATTCACTCACTGTCCTTCCAGGTCCCTGGAAACAAGGACTTTGACAGTGAAAGAAACTGACACACTCTCCCTACCTACAGTTTTCTGTCCCTAGAAAAAATGTTTTTTTTAAGCACAATTTAGCACAAGGAGAATTCACTCACTGTCCTTCCAGGTCCCTGGAAACAAGGACTTTGACAGTGAAAGAAACTGACACACTCTCCCTACCTACAGTTTTCTGTCCCTAGAAAAAATGTTTTTTTTAAGCACAATTTAGCACAAGGAGAATTCACTCACTGTCCTTCCAGGTCCCTGGAAACAAGGACTTTGACAGTGAAAGAAACTGACACACTCTCCCTACCTACAGTTTTCTGTCCCTAGAAAAAATGTTTTTTTTAAGCACAATTTAGCACAAGGAGAATTCACTCACTGTCCTTCCAGGTCCCTGGAAACAAGGACTTTGACAGTGAAAGAAACTGACACACTCTCCCTACCTACAGTTTTCTGTCCCTAGAAAAAATGTTTTTTTTAAGCACAATTTAGCACAAGGAGAATTCACTCACTGTCCTTCCAGGTCCCTGGAAACAAGGACTTTGACAGTGAAAGAAACTGACACTCTCCCTACCTACAGTTTTCTGTCCCTAGAAAAAATGTTTTTTTTAAGCACAATATAGCACAAGCACAAAACACACTGACACTCTCCCTACCTATCCTTCTCTTTCCCTAAACTAAAGGAATCCAGGTTAAGCAAGAAAGAAATAAAAGTCACTGTCCCTGCCTATGCTGCTCTATCCCTGCTCCGGAACACACTACATTAGGCCGCCGTGCTGGCGGCCTTTTATAGTGTGGGGCGTGTACTAAACACCCTCAGCAATAATTGGCCACAGGCATCCTGCCTGTGGCCAATCATTGCTCTCCTCGCTGCCGGCGCTGTGATTGGCCAAGCATGCGGGGTCACAGTGCATGCTTGGCCAATCACAGCGCCTGGATGACACTGCGATGGCGTAGTGCATTGTGGGCCGTTCGCGTCACTCGAATTTGGCGCGAACGGCCCAAATCGTTCGATCTTCGTCGAACGATCGAACAGCCGATGTTCGAGTCGAACGTATGTTCGACTCGAACACGAAGCTCATCCCTATTCACAAGCATGATAAATAGTTTCTGCGATCACAGTGAAAAACGTTTGTCTTCTCTAACTCACATAACTATAAAACAGTCAAAGGGAACTAATAAAGTATTCCATCCACAACATGCCATGAGCACATCTACTGCACAACTGAATAGAAATCGATAATGAGTGCACAGAATGAACGCTTGAATTTTAAGAACCCTCATGAAGAGCTTAGCAAAACTTCCCTTGTGCTCTTCTACAAAAGACATTAAAGAAAGGATCCTGGCTCAGACAGTTGTAATTAGCTATTCCAAATGATGTGATTTACCAGTTCAAAATCATAGGAATAAAAGGAGAATGCAAACGTTGTAGTTTAGTGTTTGTTTTACTGCTAAAAAACACAATTTTAGATAAAATTCAAAATGAATGTAGACATGGGAGTCCTGCTCTTAATATTATTTAGTGAGGTACTCCACCTGATAGTGCTAGGGGTGTAATCTAAAAATGTATGTAAAAAAAACAAACTCAAAAACAAAAAACAGGAAAGACAAAATACACCCAATCAGTTAAATCCATATTTAAATCCATCCCATTTTTTCCTCCCTGTACAGGTTAGGGGGTTTTATTGATGGTGGGTCTGGGAAGGTTTTCATATAAGGGAGGTTTTTGCCTCTGTAGAGTAAGGAGGTGGAGAACTAATTGGAGTTCTGATATTACGTGCTGTTGTGCCACCATTATGCAGCGTACACACGACCGTTTTTAAAGTCATTGAAAAAAAATGCATTTTTCTTGACGTGATTTTTCGTGTTTCCTCTCAAGCCTGCCTTGCCTACACACTATCGTGGAAAAAAATGTTCGAGTAAAGCGCGGTGACGTACAACACGTACGACGGCACTATAAAGGGGAAGTTCCATTCGGATGGCGCCACCCTTCATGTTAGTAAAGTTTGTTAAGCGACGATTCGCGCTTTTCAGCCTCGTGCTTTTCAGTCCGTTACAGTGTGACGAATGTGCTATCTCCATTACGAACGCTAGTTTTCCCAGAACGAGCGCTCCCGTCTCATAATTGATTCTGAGCATGCACATTTTTTTTCACGTCGTTAAAGCCCACACACGGCCGTTTTTCATGACGAGAAAAACGACGATGTAAAAAACGACGTGAAAAATTAGAGCATGTTCCAATTTTTCTCGTCGTGATTCTCTGCGTTTTTCTTATCGGGAAAACTGCTGGAAAGCCCACACATGATCATTTTTAATGACCATTTTAAAAATTTTAATTTTTCTCGTCATTAAAAACGGTCATGTGTACGCGGCATTAGGCTTAATAAATGTTGTAGAGGTAACTCTGATTGGGTGTATTTTGTCTTTCCTGTTTTTTGTTTGAGTTTTTTCTTACAGTTTTAGATAAAGCAATATCAGACTGTCTACAGCTATAAAATAATCCACTTTGCCCTTCAGACTCACCAAGTCTAAGAACTTGAGTGATCTTAGTACAACTGGTAAAACTGAGCATAATTTTACAACCAATATGATAACTTTGTTCCTATCTATTCAAATGTAACTATGATGCTTATGTAAAGAGGAGTTCCAGGTATGGATATTGTATTCATAGTATACAACTATGTATATGTCATCCCTGGCGAATGCCCCTGCAAACTGGAAATCACTGACAACACTACACCGGTGACACTGTTACTCCAGTGATCCCCACTTGCTTCCAGGTCCCCCACAGAATGGCTGCCCTGCTGCTTTGTGAACACAAGAGTTTGGCCACTCCGTATTGGCACCATTCAGAGAAGGCTCTGAATGAACGCAAGCATTCTCTGATTTGACAAGGTGAAAAGTGTAACATCACTGTTCCACATGTCCACTTCGTCCATTAAGAGAACAATTTGCATTAATGCATTCATTCATTGCACTCTGGGGCATGTGCAGAGTGGCCAGTCTCCTGTGTTCAGAATACAACAGGACAGCCATTTAGCTCAGGATCAGGAAACAAGTGGAGATCGCTGGAGTAGCGGTGTCTACTATAGTGATTTCCAGCTTCCAGAAGCATCGGCCAGGTATATGCATACGGTAGTTACAATGGTCCAAACAGGACCAATGCAACTATGTAAAGCATATCTATACCTGGAATTCCTCTTTAATATTTTAATTTTGTAAACTGATTATATATACATTCACCAAATTGGTTAGAAACACAATGCCAATTCCAGGTTAGAGCCTACCTTTTCTCTTACAACAGGCACAATTCTTCACAGCATGGAGTCCACATTCCACAAATATTCCTTAGAGCTTCTGGTTCCTGTTGACAGGATTGCATTATGCAATTTCTGCAGTTTTGTCAGCTGCACTTCAAAGCTGCAAATCTACCTTTCTACCACATCCCAAAGGCATTCAGAATCAGATCTGATGACTGGCCCTCTATCAGTCTACCTCAGCAGAAGTTGTTGTGTAATGAGGTAGCAAAATGGCCTTTAACTCCTTCTTTCCAGATCCATGAGTGGCCTCCCTAATCCAGCACTGGTCACGTAGGGAACGCCTGCAGGTGGATAGCCTGGCCTAACCAGCAATACCTGGAATCAGCCTCCCATAAGTGTGGCTGCACACTCTCACTTTCCAACTATGTGGGAAACTAGTTGTTAACCAGGGGAACCACAACAGGCCCCATACATTTCATAATTATTCATTAGAAGAGGCTACATTTTTTCTGGGTTCAACTGCTTGTTTTAGTAAGTCTGTGCCCACTGTAAACTTCCGTTTTAATCTGACAGGAGTGGAACCAAACACGATTTTATGCTGTTGTAGCACGTTCTCCTCAAAGTTTGATGTGTTCAGCATTCTGATGCTTTTCTGCTCACCACAGTTCTAAAGTGTGATTATTTCAATTATTGTATCCTTTTTACCCTAAACAAATTTAACTTTTTGTCATGAATTCCTTCTAGAAGAAAAAAATGGCATGTAGATCAGCTGTGTGAGAACTAAGACACAGCTGCCACTGACTACTAGTCTCAAGAGATTTGGAGTGAGGTTTGGTGATGGCACTACAGTGCTGCTCATTGTTCTTCTTGCTGCAGGCTCTAACATGAGGAAACAAAGGAAAGGAAGGTAGCCGCTCCAGGTAGGAACCTTGGTGGTGATCCACCCCACAGAGATCTCAGGTGAAGACAATGCAATCAGCAAAGCAGGAATAGCAAAGATGTATTTCTGGACAGCCGCTCTCTGAACAACAGTTGCCTTTATTAAAATTAGGCCAGCACTACAAGCCACAGCAAACAATAACTTGGACAGCTGTCGCGTTTCACACTATATCTAGTGTTTAGTCATAGCTTATGAGGAAACAAAGCCCTGCCTCCACCAATATGGCTGCCTCCACACCAAGACGCAGTGTTGAACAAGGCATGGTTAATCAGCAACGTGGAAAAGATCAGTTGCTGAGAGACCACAGGCAATACTGATGATTAGTCATTAGCCCCCTGCTTGCCATTTTTTTATTTCTTTTTTATGGGTACAACTTTTAGAGATCCAAGTATAACTAAAGGCAAAATCTTTTTTTACGTTATAGATCGATAGGTTAGGAGTTAGAAACACTGTCAGTTTTTATTGCCCTGGAAAAACATATTCAAGAGACGCTGGGAATTAAATTATTTTTCCAGTCGTACAAACACAAGGAAATCTTTAAACAAGCTCACTAGTTCTGAGGCAGCTTTTAAACACACTAGCTTTCCTCAATGGGTACACGGAAGAAACTCAAAGTATATAAACGGGTGCCAAACCACAAAGTGAAAGTTAAAAGTGTCTTTAATTTTTCATAACACAGTGTCTATATTTATAAACACTACTGTGCAAAAGTTTTAGACAGGTGTGAAAAAATGCTGTAAATTAAGAATCCTTTTAGAAATAGAAGTGTTATTAGCTTATTTTTATCAATTAGAAAAATGAAAAGTAGATGAACAGAAGAGAAATCCAAATCAAATCAAAATTCAAAATGCATCAATCCTTCTAGGTACACTTGCACACAGTGTTTGAAGGAACTCAGCAGGTAGGTTGTTCCAAACATCTTGGAGAACTAACCACAGATCTTCTGTGGATGTAGGCTGCCTCAATTCCTTCTTCATGTAATCCCAGACAGACTCAATGATGTTGAGATCAGGGCTCTGTGGGGGCCTGTCAGGGCTCTCGGCCTTTCCTTCTCTGTGCTCAGGTTGCTCAACTGTCGGTTAATTGCCAGTACTCATCGTTCCACAGTGGCTCACCTGTTGATCATCTCCTGCTCGTCAGTCCACAGCAAGCCCCTTCTGGCTATTTAAACTGCCTGGTTCATTTCTTCAATGCCTTTGCCTTGACCAATATATCTAGAGACTCTCTGCTGTGTTCCTGTTGAAGACCTACCTGGCTGACGTCCCTTCTGGTTCCTGATTCTGTCTGCTGCCTCTGATTATGCTGATCTCTGGCTTCTTGATTTCTTGGCTTCTTCTGACTACCCGATTTGGCTAATGAACCCTGGATTTGTTTTGACTACATTTACTAGTTGTACCATGTTTACCATTTTATTAAAAGGTGTGATTTTTACAGCATTTTCTGTCTCCGTCTGTCTCATGGTTCCTGACAGGGCCAAACCAATGCTTTCAGGACTCCTTGTTCTTCTTTACACTGAAGATAGTTCCTAATGACTTTGGCTGTATGTTTGGGGTCATTATCCTGCTGCATAATAAATGTGGGGCCAATCACATGCCTCACTGATGGTATGGCATGATGGATAAGTATCAGCCTGTATTTCTCAGCATTGAGGACACCATTGATCCTGACCAAATCTCAAACTCCATTTGCAGAAATACAGCCCCACACTTACAAGGAACCTCCATCATGCTTCACTGTTGCTTGCAGAAACTCAATATTGTACCGCTCTCCAACCCTTTTATCGCAGAGCACCATGAATAAAGTGCATGTTTTATACATTTCAAATAAAGTTTGTCCAAAAAAAAAAGAAGGGAGCCATATGATGCACTGAATCTCGCACCACACTGTCCCCTACCATAGTTGGGAATGGACAGCTGTCGGAATGGTAGAGCGCTCTGGCAGCTGTCCATTCTTGTGTGAACCCAGCCTTTGGACTCTTTCACTTTGTGGTTTGACAAACTTTTGTGTACTTTAAGGTTTTGTTTGCTGTCTGTGTTTGTGTTACAGAGAGTCTCCCTTCCTCATTGTCCACATCACTGGGGTTACGGAAAATGAGCATAATTCCAAAATTTTTAGTTTTCACTGGAACAAGAATAGGAGGGAAATCATCCAGTGAGGATAGTTGTACACATGACAACAAGTAGGGAATTTCTTTCACGTTAGAAAGATATTCTCCTACTTTCTGCTAAATTTACAGGACAGAAAATTTCAGGAAATTTTCTTAATTAGACTCAGATGGGGGAAAAAAATGCTCCCTTCTATCTAAAATTAAAAAAAAACAGGTTTAGATACATTTTATCTTCCTCTATAAATGAATACAATTAAATGAAACAAGTCTGTATGAATGTGTAAAGTTTTTTTCATTAGTTAGCCTTTCTCCCTAGTAGCGCAGGAATACGTTTATATCTCAAGTCTGTATGAATAAATTCTTGCTGTCAAGATGTCAAGACTTATGATAGCAGTTACCTGTTATGATAAAATCAGTAGACAAGCTCCAGCAACATGACTGTGCCATTATACTGCTGATTTAGCTCTATAAAGATAATTTGGGCACTGCAAAAAGTCTATTCTGACATACAACAGGTCACTAATGAGATAAAATATCATATCAACACCAAGTCTTTCAGTCCTTTAACCACTAGAGGCCCGCGCCATAGCTAAATGACGGCTACAGCGCAGACCTACAATGCCGGGAGGCCGTCAATTGATGTCCTCCCCTTTCCTCGTTCCCCGCGCGTGCTCCCGAGCGTGCATCGGGGAACTTCTGTGCCCGCCGTGTCACGTGGGTGCCGATGCGTGTGCCTGGCAGCCGCGATGTCTGCCAGGTAGGCGCGATCGCCATTTTCAGAGCAAGAGACATGGATCTCTGCGTGTAAACACAGAGATCCACGTCCTGTTAGGAAGAGGAGACCGATGGTGTGTCCCTTGTACATAGAGACAACCATCGGTCACCTCCCCCAGTCAGTCCCCTCCCCCCACAGTAAGAATCACTCATGAGGGAACACATTTAACCCCTTCCTCGCCCCCTAGTGTTAACCCCTTCCCTGCCAGTCACATTTATACAGTAATCAATGCATTTTTATATCACTGTTCGCTGTATAAATGTGAATGGTCCCAAAATAGCGCCAAAAGTGTCCGATGTGTCCGCCATAATGTCGCAGTCCTGATAAAAATCGCTGATCGCCGCCATTACTAGTAAGAAAAAAATTATTAATAAAAATTCCATAAAACTATCCCCTATTTTGTAGACGCTATAACTTTCGCGCAAACCAATCAATAAATGCTTATTGCGATTTTTTTTAACCAAAAATATGTAGAAGAATACATATCGGCCTAAACTGAGAATTTTTTTTTTTTAAATTGGGATATTTATTATAGCAAAAAGTAAAAAATATTGTGTTTTTTTTTTCAAAACTGTCAGTCTTTTTTTGTTTATAGCGCAAAAAATAAAAACCGCAGAGATGATCAAATACCACCAAAAGAAAGCTCTATTTGTGGGAAAAAAAGGACGTAAATTTTGTTTGGGAGCCACTTTGCACGACCGCGCAATTGTCATTCAAAGCGTGACAGTGCTGAAAGCTGAAAATTGGCCTGGGCAGGAAGGGGGTTTAAGTGCCCAGTAAGCAAGTGCTTAATTGCACTGCTAATTCTGTTTGTATTGCCATTCTGAGCTATTATCTCTAGTATCTGGACACAGATTAGTGTACACAACCCTGAGTCCATTTAGATTTGTGACATTGGGCTTTAAACGCACAAGTGAAATACAGAGAGCTCATTTGTTCATCTACTTCTACAATTTACACAGTTCTGCCACTCTACAAAGCCCTGTGTGGCAGTATCACCTATTCTGTGACTGAACAGTGAAAAGAGAGGCAGAAAACTGATCAGCTTATCTCTCTGTCACTCTACTCTCTCCTCCTATAACCACTTCCCAACCACCCCATAGCAGATTTACTCAATAGATCAAACACTGGCAAAGTGCTTGTCATGCCTTAATCAATGTTATCAATGTTAACTATCCAAGCAGAGGACTGAGCATGGTATGGGAGAGAATTGAGGAGTATTACGGTTCCCCAGAAGCCATAGAAAATTCGCTCTTTAAAAGAATAGAGGACTTCCCTAAAATTCCTAACAAAGGCTTCCAGAAGCTGAGAGAGTTAAGCAACCTGGTGACAGAGCTCCAATTAGCCAAGACATAAGGAGATTTGCCAGGCCTTGCTTTTCTAGATACAGCCCGTGTTGTTAACCCCATAGTGCAAAAACTGCCTTACAGCCTTCCAGAAATGTGGGTTACATGAGGCTCCCACTACTAGCAAAAGCATAACGTCTGTTTCCCACCATTCTCTTTCTTTGTCAGGTAAGCCTACTTCAGCTCGCAACTTCAAAGACATATCTGTTGTAGTACACAAAACAAACGTATCATCAACAGAGAACCCAAGCAGAGAGTGTCCTCTTCACAAGAAGCCCCACCCATTGCTAAAGTGCAGAGGTTTTCAGAGAAAAGACTCTCCAAGATCGCAAAACCTTCCTCAAAGAAAATAGAATTTGCTTCAAATGCTGTGCAAATCAAATC
Organism: Rana muscosa; assembly: GCA_029206835.1. Lineage (NCBI taxonomy): Eukaryota > Metazoa > Chordata > Amphibia > Anura > Ranidae > Rana > Rana muscosa. The sequence goes on from CM055116.1 coordinate 272,260,934, forward strand.
AACTTTGCACCTGGCAAAGAACTGCAAAGTGGGCATAAACTGTTCAGAGTGTGACAGCACAGAGCACAATACGGCTCTACATCCAGGGCCAGCGCCATAGACTCTTACCCCCTCAAACCAGGCTGTAGAGCACGGTGGGGAGCAACGAGACACAGTACCTCCTGTAGTGAAACCCCAGTGCACCCAAGTCTGCGGAGAAGGTCTCTTTGGCAAATCCTGCTCCAAGATTTGTCTTGTCACAGTTTACCCCATATGTCACAGACAAAACGCAGTAAAGCTGTAAGCGATCTTGGACGATAAAAGCAACAGATCACTTGCTAGCTCAGCCTTCTTCTACACCTTTGAAATCAAGGGAGCCAGCTCTTCATACTCACACAAGACTTGTACGGGTGTGAGTGAAGAAACCAGGAGAAGGGCCATTGGTTACCAAATCGAATCCATTGACGGCCAAACATCCCTGCCTTTGCCAACCTTGATCAAGTGCAATCAGTTCCCAACTGAAAGAAGGGAGATCCCTACACCTGAAGTGGCGTTCCATCACAGACATCTAAAGAGCATAGCACATCTCATCCCTACGCTTGATCCTCAGGCTCAGATAGCACTTCTGCTTGGGAGAGATATCATCAGAGTTCACAAGGTGAGAAAACAAATCAATGGCCCCCACAACTCTCCTTGCGCTCAGAAGCTGGACCTAGGATGGGTCATTATAGGCGATGTTTGCCTTGAAAATGCTCACAAACCAACCAGTGTGAACTCTCTTTTTACAAAGACATTAGAGAATGGGTGTCTATCCCTTTTCCAACCTTGCCCCAACAGATTCATTATAAAAGAGAAACCTGCCAGTGTCATACATTCCAACCTTTTACACCTTTTTCCCTGCGATGAAGACAAAGATCAGTTAGGAGGCTCGGTTTTCCAAAAGACAAAAGAAGTCCACAAAATTGCCCTATCTATTGAAGATCATATCTTCTTGAAGGTAATGGAACAGGGATTCTACAAAAATTATACAAACAGCTGGGTAGCACCCCTGCCTTTCAAAACACAGAGACCGTGTCTTCCTAACAACAGACTACAGGCTCTACAACGCTTTTCTTCTCTCAAGCGCAATTTTCAAAGGAAACCAGAAATGAAAGAGCATTTCTTCTCGTTTATGAGTAAGATGTTTGAAGACAGCCATGCAGAGGTAGCCCCACCACTGAAAGAGAAAGAAGAGTGCTAGTACTTACCTATCTTCGGTGTTTACCACCCCAAGAAGCCAGGAAAAATCTGAGTTGTATTTGACTCCAGCTCCCAGTATGAAGGAATCTCTCTCAACGACATCCTCTTAAAGGGACCAGATCTCAACAACACACTTCTTGGCGTTCTCTTCAGATTCCACAAAGAAGCCATTGCCATAGTTGCTGACATACAACAAATGTTTCACAGTTTTCAAGTCAAGGAAGAACACAGGAACTTTCTGAAATTCTTCTGGTTTAGGGATAACAACCTCATCAAGGCTGTTATGGAGGCCTTCCCCTCTCAAGATCACGCCAGTGAGTTGAAAGACCTAGACTTGGCAACAGACTTGCTATCCATGCAGCACAGCCTAGGACTCAATTGGGATCTCAAGTCTGACACCTTCACCTTCCAGGTCGACCAGGAGCCAAAGCCTTTCACACAGCAAGGTGTCTTGTCTACAATAAACAGTCTGTATGACCCACTCGGGTTTGAAGCACCGGTGACCGTCCAAGGTAAGATGCTGCTCAGAGAGCTTACTGCAGACACATGTGATTGGGATTCTCCACTCACTCCTGAAGAAGGCACATATGTACTGATGGAGCCTGAATCTGATGCAGAAATCCACCCTCAGGTTTCTGCACTACACACAACGGTTGCTAACAAATTGTTGGAATCCTAGCGCTTTCATAGATTCTTCACTTGGAAGTCTTTACTCAGAGCTATAACCTGCTTAATTTGCATAGCCAGATCTTTTATAGCCACACCTACAGGATCAAGACATTGCAAAGGTTGGCATTATTGTCGCAAGGCATACACAGTGGATGAGCTCACACAGGCTAAAAATTTTATCATCCATTGTGTCCAACAAGAGACTTATGCACCAACACTAGAATGCCTTCAAAATCACAAGAATGTTTCAAAAGACTGTCCACTAAAGAAACTCAATCTCTTTGAAGACAGCAAGCCCAACATGGAACCTGGCACCGTTGTTCTTGTGAAAGACTCTCAGTAGAGGAGAAACGAATGGCCCTTGGGCCTGATAACCCAAGTGTTTCCAAGCAAAGATGGGAAAGTCAGGACAGTTGAAGTTAAGGTCATGAAGCAAGACGAACCTAAACTTTCCCTCAGACCTGTGTCTGAACTAATTATACTTCTCTTCCCAGAGGGACCACCATAGTTGGTATTAATGGGATACCAGACAGGGAGTGGCATGCCTTCAGCAAGGTTTCTTATGCTAATTGTTAATAATTCTTGTATATGCTAATGGTATGTAAAATACATTGTAATATCACCATCTAGTGGCTCTTTTACATACTCGGTATTTGTTAATAATTTACTGACGGTAGATAGAGATGTTGCTTAAAAGGCACCGTAGCTTCCATTAATTCCACTGGTCTATACCATGAGGTGTGAGAGACAGCCCAGTAGCCATCTTCCTTCTTCCTACATGCACCTTCTCCAGAGGACTCCACATCTATTCAGCTGCAATTCTAATGTCAGCCTTATGGAAACATCGCTGGTATATTTATATCTCTTCCCCTAGTTAGACTAGTGTATTAGGACTGTTTATTTTGTATATTGTGAATACTGGTTGTATGTTATTTCTTTTTATTCAGTTTTACTCTAACTTCCCTGAAATAAAAATAGAACAAAGGACCTTGCGCCCGTGTCAATAAGTTGTTAAGGGAGGAGAGTTAGCTGTCTGTCTAATTATACCTCAGCCACGTATAGTGAGGGCAGAACAGTGCTACCTATTATTAAAGTGCATAAATCAAAATATATATAAAATATTATAAAAATAGTGCATAACCCACAGCTATCACTAATTATGAAAACCTAACCTAATGCCGCGTACACACGACCGCTTTTCATGACGAGAAACATTCCATTTTTTAAATTGGTCGTGAAAAACGGTTGTGTGTAGGCTCCAGAGCATTTTTCTCGACGAGAAAAATGGCCATTAAAAATTTACAACCTGCTCTATTTTTTTCTCATAGTTTTTCACGTCGTCATTTTTCTCGTTGTGAAAAACGGTCGTGTGTACGCTTTAACAATGGGGGAAAAAACGCGCATGCTCAGAAGCAAGTTATGAGACGGGAGCGCTTGTTCTAGTAAAACTAGCGTTCGTAATGGAGATAGCACATTCGTCACGCTGTAACGAACTGAAAGCACAAAGACTGAAAAGCGTGAATCGTCTTTCACCTAACTTTTACTAACACGAATTTAACAAAAGCAGCCCAAAGGGTGGCGCCATCCGAATGGAACTTCCCCTTTATAGTGCCGTTGTACGTGTTGTCGTACGTCACCGCGCTTTGCTCGAGCATTTTTTTTCACAATAGTGTGTACGCAAGGCAGGCTTGAGAAGAATCACGTGGAGAAAAACTTAGTTTTTTTCCATGACATTAAAAGCGGTCGGGTGTACGTGGCATAAGTGTATCAGTCGTGCAAATATACAAATATATAAACAGATAATACATGCAAAAAAAGCAAACTGATTAGCCGAAACCGCAATGATGTAACTCCCCGCGCGTGTGCGCAGGAGCCGCTGTTCAAGGCACGGAGCTCGGAAGGAACAGCCCCCGTGCCCATTCCTTCAGAGCGCATGCGCCAGTGATGTCACTGACTGCATGTATACTAAATATCTCCTAAATGGTACACACGTTTAGGAGATATTTTCACTACCCATAGTTAAATGTAAGCAGAGGAAGTTTACTTCCTCTTTTTTTTTTTTTACAAGAAGTTTACTTCCTCTTTAAAGTGTTACTAAACCCAGTAATATGAAAATAGTTTATCTGCCCACCCACAGTGCCCACAGCTTATAAATCTTCTTTTTACATTAAAATATTGCCACTATATACCTTTTTGGCTGATCTGTATACCACGGTCAGTGATAAACTGCACAGTTTCTCCAGTGTTGAGAGTTCAGGTAGGAGGAGATTTCCACTTAAACCTGTATAGATGCCCACATGTGTGATGTCAATATCATGTGACCTGGCTAGCTCTGTGAATAAGTAAATGTTCTCTCCAGCATAGAAGACACAACTGAGCATGTGCAGGTTGGGTACCCTGCCTGTGTTAGCTGGCCTTCCCCAGATAGACAGTGCAGGAAGGGGAGGAATCTGTGCATACAGTATAAAACAGCTTTTTTACACAATGCAGAAGATTAACCCCTTAAGTTTCACAGTGAGTATAACAAGCATACTATGCTGCATATACAGACAGATTTTACTGTTGTGGGTTTAGTAACACTTTAAAGTTAGATGTAATCAATTAGTACAGTGCAAGATCAATATATAAAGTGCTAGACATGATGTCCAATTCATGCAAAGGAAATAAAAAGTACATCCATATATAATCCAGTTCATGCAAAAAATTTATAAGGTGTGTCCATTTATATTCCCATCAGAAATGATAATTGTGTGTATATTCCCAGACACCACACAGCATCTTCATTAATTCACCTCGACAATCCCCTTTTGGATGGCCTCTCACCTGTTAGAATGGACCCAACATGTAAGGTCATACAAGCATTTAACGAGGATCAACTCCACTTATGCTCCTGCAGCTTGAGTTTTCAGCTCCTCAGCCCAGGGACGTAGGAACACATATATGGAGGGCTAAAAGGAAGATCCAATAGTGTAGACCGCTCAACATATACATTTATTGAAGTAAAAACAGACTCACATTTCAGCAGTATCAAAACAGCATATCAGTATAGTATCGAGACACAACACCCTCAGTCCGCCCGCTCCGCCTAGCGTGATACCGTCATCGCCCTCCTCACGCGTTGCGCCTCCCGGGCTTTCTCAAAGGTGTAGGCTGATCTGCTGATCAGGTGAGAGGCCACCCAAAAGGGGATTGCCGAGCACTGAGGTGGACTAATGAAGATACTGTGTGGTGTCTGGGAATATACACACAATTATCATTTCTGATGCACAAACTGGGAATATAAATGGACACACCTTATACATTTTTTGCATGAACTGGACTATATATGGATGCACTTTTTATTTCCTTTGAATTGGACTTCTTGTTGGTAGGAGCTGCTATCTGTAGATATTGTTTGAGGATTTGGGGCACGCAAGTGAGGGAAAAAAGCGCAGGAAGTCACCTTATTTGTTTATTATAGCAGATATGCTGCTACAGGGCTGCTGTTCTGTGCAGAATCACAATCGCTGATCGCCGCCATTACTAGTGTAGCGATACCCCCAGCTAAGAGGGCTGCCAGTATAATTTTTGGGCCCTGTAGTGCTAAGCTGTCAACCCCAAGCAATTGGCCCTAACCTCCCTTGGCACAGTTAGTAGAGCATAATAGGATTGTGTGGCCTGCAACTCACGGATACACAACCCTGTAATAAAACACACAGCAATAAAGTATAGCTATCCTTAACCGTCTCTTCTGCAAAGTAAATGACACAAACACCAGTATACTTAACCCTTGCACTTTTACTCAGATTTGTTGGGTAAGCATGTAATCAACAGTGTACATATCATGTGTAGAGCCCTGCAGTAAAAGAATATCTCCACAAACAGATAGATATACAGTACTATGCAGCAGGGGCGTACCTAGAGCATTTGGCACCCGGGGCGGATCCTTTATCTGGCACCCCCCACCTTAAAATGTAAAAACACCCCACTGTGCCCCCTGCATACCTCTGCATCTTTCAATATCTTTTTGTCACTACTGTGTACCCCCTCTCCACAACTGCACCTCTGGACCCCTTTACAATACACAGCCCTTGCACCTCTAGACCCCTTTACATTACACAGCCCCCCACAGCTCTGGATCCCTTTACATTACACAGTACCCTGCACCTCTAGATGCCTGTATGTTACACAGACAACCCCCTCAACAGTTCTGGACCCCCTGCATGTTACACAGACTCCCTTACAGTGCAGACCCCCCTACAGTGCAGACCCCCCTACAGTGCAGACCCCCGCTACAGTACAGACCCCCTGAAATACAGACCCCCCTACAGTACAGGCCCCCGCTACAGTGCAGACCCCCCTACAGTGCAGACCCCCGCTACAGTACAGACCCCCCCTACAATGCAGACCACCCTACAGTGCAGACCCCCCTACAGTTAAGACCCCAGCTACAGTGCAGATCCCCCTACAGTGCAGACCCCCCTACAGACCCCCTACAGTGCACATACCCCCTAACAATACAGACCCCCCCCTACAGTCCCATAATGTACCTCAGAACTGACAGAGAGCCCGGAGTAGTGGCTTTGCAGGGAGGGGGGTGCGAACCACACCCGAGCCAGTCGGCACATCTGGGCCTGGCGCAACGATCCCCTTCTCTCAAGGCTTTGATCAGTCTCGGCAGCGGCTGTCAGCCGACAAGTATGAAGCCGCCTCCCCCTCCTCCTGCATGCACAGCACTGTATAGACATAAAGGAGGAGGGGGAGGCGGCTTCATACTTGTCGGCTGACAGCCGCTGCCCAAGACTGATCAGAGCCTTGAGAGAGGGGGATCGTTGCGCCGGTCCCAGATGTGCTCGCACCCCCCCTGCAAAGCCACTACCTGCTCGCCCCCCCCCCCCTCCGTGACTGAAAGGAGACAGCGCCGCGGATTTCACAGCAGCATCGCGCGGTGACAGAAAATACATGTTCTGTCACTGCGTGATCTGCTGTTAAACCCGCGGCGCTGTCTTTTTTCAGTCACGGAGGGCGCGGGGGGGCGCCGGCCAGACACCCCCCAGTGTGTTGCACCTGGTGCAGCACGCCCCCCTGCCACCCCCTTAGTACGCCACTGCTATGCAGAACTCTAACGGTCCCCGCTGCAGCTATCCTCCCTCGTGGACAAAATGGCGCCCAGAAATGTCTACAGGCCTGACTGTACTGTGTAGAAGTTCTGTAGGGGAAAATCTTCGCTAGCAAAACGGTGGTGCACTTGTTGAAGAAATAAACTGTAATCCACAGGGTAAAAGGGGTTTGAATAGCTTGGTGAATTTAGAACAAATCTCTAAAGTAACTCCGATGCACTGTCTCTCCGGCGTGCAGCAGCAAACACTAGTGATAACTCCGGATAACAGTTATTGGGCCTAGAGATCCTATATATTTCTCTGAGCAGGTGCTCTCTCACCCAACCGGACCAGTCCATGTCCTTGTCTTCCGCTGCTGTTTCTTGGTACACAGATCTCACGACCTCCGGGTCTTCGGTCCTCCAGATGATGATACAGCAACAGCAGGAAAAGACGTCCCTCAGGTTCCTCAGCGAGAGTGGAAGGCTCTTTGGAGAAAGGCCCAGGCTTCAGGTCTTGTATCTCAGCAGGCTCGGAAAAGAGTTCCACTTGCTGGGCGGTCGGTGTCCAAAGAGACCGAACTCAGCCCCGCCCCTCGGTTAAATAACCCACCCCAGCAGTCCTTGCGCGGGGCAAAGCACCCTGGGTGTCCCGTTGCTCACTGGGTACTGTAGTCTCTGGGGGGGGGGTTAAAGGGCAATACCCCGCGACACTAGTATAAAATAAATATAAATTCCAGTATATATACTATAGTTTGTAGACGCTTTAATTTTTGCACAAGCCAATCAGTATACGCTTATTGGGATTTTGTTTTACCAATTATACAGTATCTCACAAAAGTGAGTACACCCCTCACATTTTTGTAAATATTTTATCATATCTTTTCATGGGACAACACTGAAGAAATTACACTTTGCTACAATGTAAAGTAGTGAGTGTACAGCTTGTATAACAGTGTAAATTTGCTGTCCCCTCAAATAACTTCCTAAACCACTGGCAACAAAAGTGAGTACACCCCTAAGTGAAAATGTCCAAATTGGGCCCAATTAGCCATTTTTCCTCCCCTGTGTCATGTGACTCGTTAGTGTTACAAGGTCTCAGGTGTGAATGGGGAGCAGGTGTGTTACATTTGGTGTTATCGCTCTCACTCTCTCATACTGGTCACTGGAAGTTCAACATGGCAGCTCATGGCAAAGAACTCTCTGAGGATCTGAAAAAAAAAAATTGTTGCTCTACATAAAGATGGTCTAAGGCTATAAGAAGATTGCCAAGACCCTGAAACTGAGCTGCAGCACGGTGACCAAGACCATACAGCGGTTTAACATGACAGGTTCCACTCAGAACAGGCCTCGCCATGGTCGACCAAAGAAGTTGAGTGCACGTGCTCAGCGTCATATCCAGAGGTTGTCTTTGGGAAAAAGACATATGAGTGCTGCCAGCATTGCTGCAGAGGTTGAAGGGGTGGGGGCAGCCTGTCAGTGCTCAGACCATACGCTGCACACTGCATCAAATTGGTCTGCATGGCTGTTCTCCCAGAAGGAAGCCTCTTCTTAGGTTGATGCACAAGAAAGCCTGCAAACAGTTTGCTGAAATCAAGCAGACTAAGAACATGGATTATTTGAACCATGTCCTGTGTTCTGATGAGACCAAAATAAACGTATTTGGTTCAGATGGTTTCAGGCATGTGTGACAGCAACCAGGTGAAGAGGACAAAGACAAGTGTGTCTTACCTACAGTCAAGCTTGGTGGTGGGAGTGTCATGGCCTGGGGCTGCATGAGTGCTTCCGAAACCAGGGAGATACAGTTCATTGAGGGAACCATAAATGCCAACATGTACTGTGACATACTGAAGCAGAGCATGATTCCCTCCCTTCAGAGACTGGGCCGCAGGGTAGTATTCCAACATGATAATGACCCCCCAAACACACCTCCAAGCTTGCTAAAGAAGCTGAGGGTAAAGATGATAGACTAGCCAAGCATGTCTCCAGACCTAAACCCTATTGAGCATCTGTGGCAACCTATGAAGCTCTGGTGAACTCCACGCCCAAGGGGGTTAAGGCAGTGCTGGAAAATATTGGTGGCCACACAAAATATTGACACTTTGGGCCCAATTTGGACATTTTCACTTAGGGGTTGTAACATGGTGGACTATTAGCTCTCGTGGTAGATGCATTTGTCAGCGATTCAAGCCAGTCAGGAACTATATTTTAGGGAATGGTAGCCCATTTTTATTAAAAAGGTAAATACAAGTCAGTAACATAAAAGGTTTTCCACACAGGGGTTTTTCTCCAGCAAATACACACAACCAAAAATACTAGCCCACCTGGCTCTCTTTAGCAGTACCTCTGCTCTTTATCCTGGTCACACAGACCACAAGATTCTTCAATGTTTCAATATTACTTTATCGCCCACAGCTCCACTCTGGCCTTAGCCTCTGGCTGTATACTGCCTCTTGCAGTCACACATGTTCTGGCTGCCTCTTGCAGTGACACACATTCTGGCTGCCTCCTGCAGCCCCTCTGACTCCTGGAGACCTCCTGTCTCTCATGGTGTGGAGCAGTCTCCAACTGGGAGCCATGAGGTATTTCCATACCCTCATTATAAGGGCTGTGCTCACCTGAGCACACACCCTGCTGGTCATCTACAAAATCTGGACACAGGGTTGGAGATCCCGTCCCACCCAAGACACTATGGAATCTCCAAATTACAGAGCCCCATGCCAGTGTAGCACCCTGTTCCTGTTGACCAGGTGCTATTGTGTAAATTTAGTGGGTCATCTAAACTGTACATAGTTCAGAACGTAATGTTTATGGCTAAATTAGCCTCTGTTCCAGCTTTGGCTGTGTTGAGGGCATTTCCCACTGTCGCCGGTAGGTGTCGTTGTCACCAGTGTTGGAAATACAACAGGCTGGAGTGTATTGGGTGTCCCTCCCCAGAAACTGCCCAGTGGGAGTGTTTTACTGCTGTGCATTCTGGGAGAGGATACTTAAGGGGCAGACGCCATTGTTCGCTCTCTCTGACCGCATAGTTCGCCTGGCCTAAGGTATGTGACAACTCCTCTTCTGCCTTGGGGCCCTGCTGGCCCGAGGCTACGTTACTTTAAGTAGGCCCAGAAGTCTGTCTGGGGCCTATTGGTTCGAGGATGGTCCTGTGCTGTCTTGCCTGCGGGAAGAAGCCGAGCAATTGGAGGATCCAGGGGAGGACTCTTCTTGGAGAGGACCGAGCAAAAGGCTGGTATCTCAAAAAGAGCATGGTGACTCAATTGGAGGATGCATCCTAACTAGGGTTGTCCCGATACCACTTTTTTAAGACCGAGTACAAGTACCGATACTTTTTTTCAAGTACTCGCCGATACCAATTACCGATACTTTTTTTCAATGTCATGTGACAGTTTGAAAGATGGGGACTGATAGGTGGCACTTATGGGCACTGATGGATGGCACTTATGGGCACTGATAGGTGGCACTTGTGGGCAGTGATAGGTGGCACTGATAGGTGGCACTTGGGGGCACTGATAGGTGGCATTTATGGGCACTGATAGGTGGCATTTATGGGCACTGATAGGTGGCACTTGTGGGCAGTGATAGGTGGCACTTGTGGGCACTGATTGCACTGATAGGTGGCACTTGTGGGCACTGATAGCACTGATAGATGGCACTGATTGCACTGATAGATGGCAATCAGTGCCCATAAGTGCCACCTATCAGTGCAATCAGTGCCATCTACCAGTGCCACCTGATAGGTGGCACTGGTAGATGGCACTGATTGCACTGATAGGTAGCACTTGTGGGTACTGATAGGTGATTGGCACTGAAATGCTGCGGGGGGGGGGAAAATAACACAGGATTTAAATTTTAAAAAACTGCTGCAACGCCCATCTTGGTACACCCTGCACTCGGCTGCAGTAAGCAGCAGCAGACATCTTGTTACACCCAGCCCATATAGCTCGGGCTGGGTGTAACAAGATGTCTGCTGCTGCGTACTGCAGCCGAGTGCAGGGTGTACCAAGATGGGCGTGGGGACGTTCATCCGCTGACGGCGACCGAATGTGACAGCACCGGTCACCGATCCTGATGCGGCTGCGCCCTGAACCCCTGCCAGCTTACCTGGGTTCAACTGCAGGTGAGGGACTCGCTCTCCGTCCGCGGACTCCGTCCACCGACTGTGCCCGCCCTCTCCAGCCAGACTCCGCCCGCACTTTCCTCTCCCGCCCTCCCCAGCCACTGACTCCTCCCGCCCTCTCCGGCCAGACTCCGCCCAGACTCCGCCCGCACTCCCCCGCCCTCCCCAGCCCTCTCTGGCCAGACTCTGCCCACACTCCCCCACCCTCTCCAGCCACTGACTCCTCCCGCCCTCTCCGGCCACAAAAAAAAAAAAAAGTATCGGGTGAAGCATCGGGAGCATTTGCGCGAGTACAAGTACTCGCGCAAATGCATGGTATCGGTCCCGATACCGATACTAGTATCGGTATCGGGACAACCCTAATCCTAACCAATCTACCTCACAGTACTGCCGGAAGGGCTTAAGGGACTTTGGTACTGTGTAGCTGTGTTCGCTCAAGCAATTACTGATTTCCAAATCCTGTGGCAGAGGATTGTTCAACAGTCATTACTATCATCAAGTCTGTGGCAGAGACTTTTGTCCGTGCATCATTCCGTCTGCTAGGCCGGTGAGAGAGGCCTATCCGGGTGAGCAAGATCCGGTGACAGCAAGGGTACTTGTCTCCAGGATCTCAAGTTCCTCAGTGATCTACACAGGGTATCTGAATTTCCCTAACCCTCCATCCCTCTACTGCTCAAGTTGTTTAAAAAAAAGCATTGGAAAAAGACAAAGTGACTGGTGCATGCATCTGTGGGCACATTGCCCAATTTAGAGCCAAGCAAGTTTTGATACGTTGAACTGTGGGGCAACGGCAGGACCAAAAATAACCAGCAGCTCCTACGGGGGTAGTGCTACACCAGAATACCAAAACCTGGAGAAATCCGTGAAAGCAGTTTTCTCCAGTCCACATCTATGCTCTGCAGTCTTGCACCAAGCCAATGTGCACTCCCTGTGTCCCCCAAACTACCAATATTACTGTGACAGCATCTCCTACTGTCACAGGGTATACTCACTTTTGTTGCCAGCGGTTTAGACATTAATGGCTGTGTGTTGAGTTATTTTGAGGGAACAGCAAATTTACACTGTTATACAAGCTGTACACTCACTACTTTACATTGTAGCAAAGTGTCATTTTTTCAGTGTTGTCACATGAAAAGATATAATAAAATATTTACAAAAATGTGAGGGATGTACTCACTTTTATGAGATACTGTATATTATTTGGTCAGATACCTCCTTTCTACAGTTCCTGGAGAATGGGAAAGTCACATCCCACTAGCACAGAATGTACCAGATTTTTTACCGGTCTGAACTTTTGTTCAACTCTTCCACAGATGGTGGTGATGAAAACAGACACCAATGGGTACATCATTGTATCTCTATGGATGCAGACAACCCAAAGTATCTTGGTCACAGGCCCAGCCTCGTCTACCAGGGTTATCATACTTCTGGAGTCCAGAGGAGCCATGCCACGGACTTGGGTGATAAATCACAGTACATTTGAAGGTGCAGCACAAAATTTTTTGCAAATTGTAGCAAAGTGTCATTTCTTCAGTGTTGTCACGTGAAAAGATGTAATAAAATATTTACAAAAATGTGAGGGGTGTACTCACTTTTGTGAGATACTGTATGTAGCAGAATACATATTGGCCTTAATTTTTAAAGAAATTCGATATTTAATTTTTTTTTTATTGGATATGTGTTATAGCAGAAGGTAATAAATATTGTTTTTTTTTTTCAAAATTGGCATTCTTTTTTTGTTTATGGCACAAAAAAAACGCAGTGGTGATCAAATACCACCAAAAGAAAGCTCTATTTGTGGGGAGAAAATTACATAAATTTTATTTGGGTAGAGCGTGGCACGACTGTGCAATTTTCAGTTAAAGTAACACAGTGCCATATCAAAAAAAATGGCCTGGTCATGAAGGGGGGTAAATCTTTCAAAGGTCAAGTGGATAAGCATGCTCCTTGCAAAGCAGCACAACTCATTTGCCCTTTCTGCTTATTTCAACCCCCAACCCCTCCCAGCCCGAGTTCTACTGTAGAGGGATTGCAAGTGTTTGATACAAAGTTAAATTCAGGTACTTAGAGGCCATTCGGAAAGTATTTACTGCATTTGACTTTTTCCACATTTTGTTATGTTACAGCTTTATTCCAAAATGGGTTAAATTAATTATTTTCCTAAAAATTCTACAAACAATACCCCATAATGGCAACGTGAAAGAAGTTTGTTTGAAATCTTTGCAAATTTATTAAAAATAAATAATGAAAAAAATCACATGTACTGTACATAAGTATTCACAGCCTTTGCTCAATACTTTGTTGAAGCACCTTTGGCACCAAATAAGGCCTCAAGTCTTTTTTAGTATGATGCTACAAGCTTGGCACATCTATTTTTGGCCAGTTTCTCCCATTCTTCTTTGCAGGAAGGACCTCTCAAGCACCATCAGGTTGGATGGGGCGCGTCGGTGCACAGCAATTTTTAGATCTCTCCAGAGATGTTCAATCGGGTTCAAGTCTGAGTTCTGGCTGGGCCACTCAAGGACATTCACAGAGTTGTCCTATAGCCACTCCTTTGTTATCTTGGCTGTGTTCTTAGTCTTGTCCTGTTGGAAGATAAACCTTTGCCCCATATTTAGGTCCAAAGTGCTCTGGAGCAGGTTTTCATCAAGGATGTCTCTGTACATTGCTGCATTCATCTTTCCCTCAATCCTGACTAGTCTCCCAGTTCCTGCTGCTGAAAAACATCCTCAAAGCATGATGCTGCCACCACCATGCTTCACTGTAGGGATGGTATTGGCCAGTTGCCTGGTTTCTTCCAGACATGATGCTTGCCATTTAGGCCAAAGAGTTTAATCTTTGTTCCATCAGACCAGAGAGTTTTGTTTCTCATGGTCTGAAAGTTCTTCAGGTGCCTTTTGGCAAACTCCTGGCAGGCTGTCATGTGCATTTTACTGAGGATTGGCTTCTATCTGGCCACCTTACCATACAGGTCTGATTGGTGGAGTGCTGCAGAGGTGGTTGTTCTTCTGGAAGGTTCTCTTCTCGCCACAGAGAAACGCTGGAGCACTGTCAGAGTGACCATCGGGTTGTTGGTCACCTCTGTGACTAAGGCCCTTCTCCCCTGATCGCTCAGTTTGGCCGGGTGGCCTGCTCTAGGAAGAGTCCTGGTGGTTCCAAACTTCTTTTATTTAACGATGATGAAAACGCTGTGCTCATTGGGACCTTCGATGCGGCAAAAATGTTTCTGTACCCTTCCCCAGATCTGTGCCTCGATACAATCCTGTCTTGGAGGTCTACAGACAATTCCTTGGACTTCATGGCTTGGTATGTGCCGTTGTGGAAAATGTTATGAAGATGTATTTAATATGTATTGTCATAATGTCACCCAGTGTTAGTACTTCTGCAACCCGCTCTAAATAGCTGACTGGGGCAGTCTGAGGCTGGTTGAGATAAACTTCCTGATTTGGAGAAGGGTGTTTGCGGAGTGAGGCCTCTCTGCAAACACATTATCGGTTTAGCAGATGTGTGCTCTTGTCATCTCTGTATGCCTGATCAGCATTTGAGATGGTGGCGTGAGCGCACACCTGCAGATAAGCTCCCCTCATCAGGAACTGTGTTCATTGGTTATTGTATTATTATTGTATTATTATTGTATTGAATCCTTTAAGCTATATTTCTTGTGTTGTATTCTGAGTGGAGCTCCTGTGAGCTCACTTCCTATGGAGGAGGTCACATGCTGTGATGACCACTCCCATGGGGGAGGTGATTATCTGCTGGTGAGATCGTTTGATAATAAAAAGGAGCCGTAAGGCTCGAGGCGGGGAGTTGATGCTGGGAGGCTTTGATGATGAGACCAGTCTGGTGATGTTTCTTGATTTGTATGAATGGGACGAATGAATGGTGAGTGAATCTTTGGTTAACATGCATTATATCACTGAGACAAAATGTGTTACTATTAGAGACACGATATCTGGCTGTATGCTCTGCGTACAGCCTAATTTCGCTAACAGTGCTCTGACATGCACTGTTAACTGTGGGACCTTATATAGACAGGCCTGTGCCTTTCCAAATCATGTCCAATCAACTGAATTTTCCCGAGGTGGAATCAATCAAGTTGTAGAAAAATGTAGTTGTGTCCACTCAAGTTGTAGAAACATCTCAAAGGATGATTAGTGGAAACAGGATGCACCAGGGCTAAATTTTGAGCATGACATGGCAAAGGCTGTGAATACTTATGTGATATTTTTTTAGTTTTTTATTTTAAATTAATTTGAAAAGATTTCAAACAAACTTCTTTTACATTGTCATTATGGGGTATTGTTTGTAGAATTTGGAGGAAAATATTGAATTTAATCTATTTTGGAATAAGGCTGTAACATAATAAAATGGTGGAAAAAGTGGAGCGCTGTGAATATTTTCCGGATGCACTGTACATTGCATGAAAAATACAGTATATACTGTATATATATATCGATACATATATATATATCTATATAGATATACCTGTATATCTATATAAATATATATCTATATATATCTATATATTGTGACAGCAGGAAGGTAAAGTCACCTGGTTGCATCCAGGGGGGTAGATATATTTCGCCCAGATTCAGGCTTTACGCCGACTTATACAACTAGGTGGAGTGTTGTATAAGCCCAGCTGAGGCTAGTGGGCTCATGGATGACTCATACGTCTAGGGAGAGTGTGGGGCGTCGTACAGACAGGGAGTTGATGAGACCAGCTGAAGCTTGTCAGCTCATTTAGGCCTCTATAAAAAACTCCCAGATTCATTAGGTGTTTGCTCATGCCTGGACCCAGACCTGTGTGGACTGTCTAGGGAGAGTGAACCCCTGTGCGGTGAGACAAAGCCTGTGTGGCTATTTGCTTGGACATTTAAAACCAGGGACTTAGGGACTAGGACAGCACTAGGCTGATCCCAGTTGTTAGTTAGGAAACCTGTATGTTTAGTCAGAGGTCAAGTTGACCAGGATTTATTTTGTTTATGTTTCTTTTGGCTTTGCTGTGTTTTGTCACTTTAAATAGAAAATAAACCGCACCTTTTTTTTTGATTTTGAAAACCACAACCTCCGTTTGCTGGGCCTGTTTTTGTGTGGGGAGCCCATCCCGGGGGTCACACACACCCGCTGCCGAGCTAACCCCCTCACAGTTGGTGGAGAACCAGTGGCAGTTTTTTTTTAAGCCAGCATGGAGGAGATACTGAAGCAGCTGGCTCTAGCAAATGCCAATCAACAGCAGACAAATGCAGGTTTGCAAAAGAGCCTTGCAGCTCAACAACAGAACTTCGCAGCCCAGCAGCAAGCTCATCAACAGAGCCTTGCAGCCCAGCAGCAAGCTCACCAACAGAGTCTGGAAGCTCAGCAACAAGCCCAGCAGCAATCTGAGGCCCGCTTCATAGACCTGTTACAGAAGCAAGAGCAGAGACTACAACAAATGGAAGCAGTAATGCAGCAACGTCCGCAGACCAGTGAGGAAAGCCGTCCCACTAATACCGCGTCCTTTGGGGTGAGTCGTTTATTGACAAAAATGACTGGAGAGGATGATCCAGAGGTATTTTTGACCACATTTGAAAGGACTGCTGAAAGAGAAAAGTGGCCTGAGGAGCAGTGGGCTGGACTGGTGGCTCCTCTGTTAACTGGTGAATCGCAGAAGGCTTACTATGACCTAGAGCCTGACCAAGCAAAAGACTATGTGATGCTAAAAGCTGAAATATTGGCAAGGCTGGGTGTCACCCAGGCTGTCCGGGCTCAGCGTGTGCATAACTGGACTTTCCAGCTTGGAAAACCCCCCAGGTCTCAAATGTATGATCTCATTCACCTGAGCAGAAAGTGGCTACAGCCAGAGACTTTGTCCGCACCAAAGATTGTGGAACGTGTTGTAATGGATCGGTTTTTGAGAGCTCTTCCTACTGCCATCCAAAAGTGGGTAAGCCATGGAGACCCAGAGACGGCCGATGGTCTTGTGGATCGTGTGGAGAAATACTTGGCTACAGAGAACCTGACGGCCTCTTCCAGAGACACTCGGACTTTCCACCCTAAGACCAGACCATCCCCAGGGGCGGATAAGAGGATTCCAAGGGGTGAGGGTGGAGAGAGTGAGAGGGTGGGAGCTCTACCCCAAGTTTGGCGAGAACAGCCTGGGAAATCAGCGGCTCAAGAGGCGGCAAGAAGGATCGTTTGCTACCGCTGCCGGCAAGCGGGACATATTGCAGCCAATTGCCCGGTTGTGGAGGAACCCATGCAGTGTGACTTTCTGACGGGCAGACGTCAGTCGCTGTGTGCGACAGTCGCATGCACTGCCATTCGAGGAACTGAGAAACATTTATGCAAAATGTGTGTTAATGGTAGAAATGTTGTGGTATTGCTGGATTCAGGTAGCCTTGTGACCCTGATAAAGGCTGAGTTAGTTAAAACAGAGGTCTCTGGGAATAGCAAGGTAGCTGTTATTTGTGTGCATGGGGACACCCGAGAGTATCCAGTGACTACAGTGTGTTTCGAGACCCCCAAAGGTACCCTCTCTCATCCAGTGGGCTTAGTATCTCAGTTACCGCATGACGCCATTGTGGGAAGGGATTTTCCGAAGTTCTGGGAACTGTGGGATGATCCTGAGCCCCCCACTGGTGCCCCTATGTACTGTACCAGGAATGGGATAGCCAGAACTCCCCTGAGAGTGGTGAGGACTCTCCGGAATTTCCCTTATCAGTATTGGCAGGGGAGACTCAAGAAACTGGAGAGGAGCCCACCTCCTCAGACGAAAACCTACCGTCTGTGGAGTTTTCTGATCTTGAGGTTCACAGGGAAAACTTTGCCACAGAACAGTTGAAAGACCCCGCCCTAATAAAGGCACGGGAAAACGTAGTGAAAATAGATGGCGAGTTAGTGAACCCAGATAATACCTGCACTTACCCATACTTCAGCGTAGAGAAGGACCTACTGTATCGGGTGGCAAAAAGGGCAGAAGAAATCGTTGAGCAGCTTGTGGTGCCCAAACCTTACAGGAAGTTGGTGTTGGAGTTGGCCCATGGGCACATTCTTGGAGGTCATCTGGGGACAGAGAAAACCCGAGAGAGGGTATTACAGAGATTCTATTGGCCGGGGGTGATGAAGGACATAGAAAATTATTGTTCCTCCTGCCCTGTGTGTCAGAGGTCGGCCCCGATGCCACATTTCCGTAGCCCGCTGGTCCCTCTACCCATCATTGAGGTCCCGTTTGAGAGGATCGCCATGGATTTGGTAGGTCCTATAATCAAGTCCGCTAGGGGGCACCAGTACATATTAGTTATAATGGACTATGCCACCCGTTATCCAGAAGCGATCCCTCTCCGAAATACCTCGGCCAAAACCATAGCCAAAGAGCTATCTCTTGTGTTTAGCCGGGTGGGTATTTGTAAAGAACTGCTTACGGACCAAGGTACACCCTTTATGTCCCGGGTTATGAAGGAGCTGTGTAAATTGTTCAAAGTGACGCAATTACGTACATCTGTGTATCACCCCCAAACCGATGGGCTGGTTGAAAGATTCAACAAAACCCTAAAACAAATGTTGAAGAAAGTGGTGGATAGAGATGGAAAGGATTGGGACTGTCTACTTCCTTATCTGATGTTTGCTATTAGGGAGGTGCCCCAATCCTCTACGGGATTCTCCCCCTTTGAGTTACTGTATGGGAGACACCCAAGAGGGCTGTTGGATATTGCCAAGGAAACTTGGGAAAGTGAGAGTTCTCCCCACAGGAGTGTGATTGAGCATGTCGCCCTGATGCAAGACCGAATTGCACAGGTAATGCCCATCGTGAAGGAACATTTGGCCCAAGCGCAGTTAGCACAGCAGAGAGTGTACAACCGTGGAGCCAAGACCCGTACCTTTTCCCCGGGGGATAGGATACTGGTACTTGTCCCTACGGTTGAAAGTAAATTCCTTGCCAAATGGCAAGGCCCCTACGAGATAATGGAAAAAGTGAGCGAAGTGAATTACAAGGTCAGACAACCAGGAAGGCGAAAGCCCGAACAGATCTATCACGTTAATCTGTTGAAAGCCTGGAGGGATAGAGAGTCCCTAGTCGCAGACACTTGGTCACCAGCTCAAACTGGTTGCGTGATTCCTGAGGTTGGAATAGCAGCCACCTTGTCACAACCCCAACAACAGGAGGTTAAGGAGTTTGTGCTTCGCAACAAGGAGGTATTCTCTGAGCTGCCGGGACAAACATCTGGGGTAGAGCATGACATCATTACCCCGCCCGGTGAAAGGGTGAAGTTAAAACCCTATCGGATCCCAGAGGCCCGACGGGAGGCAATACGGGAGGAAGTACAGAAAATGCTGAACTTAGGGGTGATAGAGGAGTCCCAAAGTGATTGGTCTAGTCCCATTGTGTTGGTGCCTAAACCGGATGGGAGCTGGTGATTTTGTAACGATTTTCGTCAGTTGAACAAAGTTACAAAATTTGACACCTACCCCATGCCACGTATAGATGAGTTGATCGACCGGCTGGGAACAGCCCGATACATGACGACTCTTGACCTCACAAAAGGGTATTGGCAAATCCCCCTGGCCAAATTGGCCAAAGAGAAAACCGCATTTGTAACCCCAGACGGGGCGTTCCAATATAAAAGAATGCCGTTCGGGTTACAGAATGCGCCGGCCACATTCCAGCGGAAAATGGACCAGATGCTGAGGCCCCATCGGAAGTATGCTGCGGCTTACCTGGATGACGTAATTGTCCATAGCACAGATTGGGCCTCACATCTGCCAAAAGTGCAAGCAGTCCTGGACTCTGTTCGGGAAGCGGGGTTTACGGCTAACCCCAAGAAGTGTACCATTGGGCAGGAGGAGGCCAAATATCTTGGGTACACCATTGGGAGGGGAGTAATAAAACCCCAACTCAACAAAGTCGAGGCCATCCAGAGTTGGCCACGTCCCAACAGCAAGAAGCAGGTACGAGCCTTTCTGGGAATCGCTGGGTATTATCCGCGATTCATTCCCCACTTTGCCTCTAAGGCTGTGCCCCTAACCAACCTAATGAAGGGGAAAGGGTCGGTCATGATTAAATGGACCCCCGAGGCTGAGGCAGCATTCCAATTCTTGAAACAAGCCTTATGTAGCCAGCCAGTGTTGTACTCACCCGACTTCTCTAAAGACTTTGTCGTACAAAGTGATGCGTCAGATGTGGGGTTAGGAGCAGTATTGTCCCAGGTCTGGAACGGGGAAGAGCACCCAGTCATTTACCTCAGCAGGAAGTTGAAGTCCCATGAGGTAAATTACGCCACCGTTGAAAAGGAGTGTTTAGCGGTGAAGTGGGCTCTAGATTCCCTTCGGTACTACCTGCTAGGTAGGCACTTTGACATGGTTACGGATCACGCTCCGTTAAAGTGGATGGCTCAAAACAAGGAAACAAATAGAAGAGTGAATAGGTGGTTCCTGGCCCTCCAGGAATTCAACTTCACAGTAAAGCATCGCCCTGGCGTTCAAATGGGGAATGTGGATGCTTTGTCTCGAGTACATGAATGCCTGATTGCTGGTGTTCCAACCCCGAGGTTAAAACAAGAGGGGGGGGTATGTGACAGCAGGAAGGTAAAGTCACCTGGTTGCATCCAGGGGGGTAGATATATTTCGCCCAGATTCAGGCTTTACGCCGACTTATACAACTAGGTGGAGTGTTGTATAAGCCCAGCTGAGGCTAGTGGGCTCATGGATGACTCATACCTCTAGGGAGAGTGTGGGGCGTCGTACAGACAGGGAGTTGATGAGACCAGCTGAAGCTTGTCAGCTCATTTAGGCCTCTATAAAAAACTCCCAGATTCATTAGGTGTTTGCTCATGCCTGGACCCAGACCTGTGTGGACTGTCTAGGGAGAGTGAACCCCTGTGCGGTGAGACAAAGCCTGTGTGGCTATTTGCTTGGACATTTAAAACCAGGGACTTAGGGACTAGGACAGCACTAGGCTGATCCCAGTTGTTAGTTAGGAAACCTGTATGTTTAGTCAGAGGTCAAGTTGACCAGGATTTATTTTGTTTATGTTTCTTTTGGCTTTGCTGTGTTTTGTCACTGTAAATAGAAAATAAACCGCACCTTTTTTTTTGATTTTGAAAACCACAACCTCCGTTTGCTGGGCCTGTTTTTGTGTGGGGAGCCCATCCCGGGGGTCACACACACCCGCTGCCGAGCTAACCCCCTCACAATATACACACAGTAAAATCTTAGTTTGCGAGCATAATTCGTTCCAGAAACATGCTTGTAATCCAAAGCACTTGTCTATCAAAGCATTTTCTTTTACAGGGTATAAAAGAGAAGAGAGGCACCTCTAAGTGTAGCAATAAGTTGCTAAATGTTGTACCTTCATTAAATGTAACCATATTGCTA
This sequence comes from Rana muscosa, assembly GCA_029206835.1. NCBI lineage: Eukaryota > Metazoa > Chordata > Amphibia > Anura > Ranidae > Rana > Rana muscosa. The sequence goes on from CM055116.1 coordinate 272,282,374, forward strand.
CACTTAGAGGCTCCTCTCTTCTTTTGTATACTCAGTTGTGACATGACGCTACTCTTATATTAAGACATTGCTTGTATATCAAGGCAAAATGTAATAAAACATTTTGCTTGACTATATATATATATATATATTGTGAGGGGGTTAGCTCGGCAGCGGGTGTGTGTGACCCCCGGGATGGGCTCCCCACACAAAAACAGGCCCAGCAGACGGAGGTTGTGGTTTTCAAAATCAAAAAGGTGCCGTTTATTTTCTATTTACAGTGACAAAAACACAGCAAAGCAAAAGAAACAAACAAAATAAATCCTGGTCAACTTGACCTCTGACTAAACATACAGGTTTCCTAACTAACAACTGGGATCAGCCTAGTGCTGTCCTAGTCCCTGGTTTTAAATGTCCAAGCAAAATATAGCCACACAGGCTTTCTCTCACCGCACAGGGGTTCACTCTCCCTAGACAGTCCACACAGGTCTGCTTCCAGGCATGAGCTAACATCTAATGAATCTGGGAGTTTCTTATAGAGGCCTAAATGAGCTGACAAGGTTCAGCTGGTCTCATCAACTCCCTGTCTGCACGACGCCCAGCCCTCTCCCTAGAGGTATGAGTCATCAATGAGCCCACTAGTCTCAGCTGGGCTTATACAACTCTCCACCTAGCTGTATAAATCGGCGTAAAGCCTGAATCTGGGCGAAATATATCTACCCCCCTGGATGCAACCAGGTGACTTTACCTTCCTGCTGTCACATACCCCCCCCTCTTGTTTTAACCTCGGGGTTGGAACACCAGCAATCAGGCATTCATGTACTCGAGACAAAGCATCCACATTCCCCATTTGAACGCCAGGGCGATGCTTTACTGTGAAGTTGAATTCCTGGAGGGCCAGGAACCACCTATTCACTCTTCTATTTGTTTCCTTGTTGTGAGCCATCCACTTTAACGGAGCGTGATCCGTAACCATGTCAAAGTGCCTACCTAGCAGGTAGTACCGAAGGGAATCTAGAGCCCACTTCACCGCTAAACACTCCTTTTCAACGGTGGCGTAATTTACCTCATGGGACTTCAACTTCCTGCTGAGGTAAATGACTGGGTGCTCTTCCCCGTTCCAGACCTGGGACAATACTGCTCCTAACCCCACATCTGACGCATCACTTTGTACGACAAAGTCTTTAGAGAAGTCGGGTGAGTACAACACTGGCTGGCTACATAAGGCTTGTTTCAAGAATTGGAATGCTGCCTCAGCCTCGGGGGTCCATTTAATCATGACCGACCCTTTCCCCTTCGTCAGGTTGGTTAGGGGCACAGCCTTAGAAGCAAAGTGGGGAATGAATCGCCGATAATACCCAGCGATTCCCAGAAAGGCTCGTACCTGCTTCTTGCTGTTGGGACGTGGCCAACTCTGGATGGCCTCGACTTTGTTGAGTTGGGGTTTTATTACTCCCCTCCCAATGGTGTACCCAAGATATTTGGCCTCCTCCTGCCCAATGGTACACTTCTTGGGGTTAGCCGTAAACCCTGCTTCCCGAACAGAGTCCAGGACTGCTTGCACTTTTGGCAGATGTGAGGCCCAATCTGTGCTATGGACAATTACGTCATCCAGGTAAGCCGCAGCATACTTCCGATGGGGCCTCAGCATCTGGTCCATTTTCCGCTGGAATGTGGCCGGCGCATTCTGTAACCCGAACGGCATTCTTTTATATTGGAACGCCCCGTCTGGGGTTACAAATGCGGTTTTCTCTTTGGCTGACTTGGCCAGGGGGATTTGCCAATACCCTTTTGTGAGGTCAAGAGTCGTCATGTATCGGGCTGTTCCCAGCCGGTCGATCAACTCATCTATACGTGGCATGGGGTAGGTGTCAAATTTTGTAACTTTGTTCAACTGACGAAAATCGTTACAAAATCGCCAGCTCCCATCCGGTTTAGGCACCAACACAATGGGACTAGACCAATCACTTTGGGACTCCTCTATCACCCCTAAGTTCAGCATTTTCTGTACTTCCTCCCGTATTGCCTCCCGTCGGGCCTCTGGGATCCGATAGGGTTTTAACTTCACCCTTTCACCGGGCGGGGTAATAATGTCATGCTCTACCCCAGATGTTTGTCCCGGCAGCTCAGAGAATACCTCCTTGTTGCGAAGCACAAACTCCTTAACCTCCTGTTGTTGGGGTTGTGACAAGGTGGCTGCGATTCCAACCTCAGGAATCACGCAACCAGTTTGAGCTGGTGACCAAGTGTCTGCGACTAGGGACTCTCTATCCCTCCAGGCTTTCAACAGATTAACGTGATAGATCTGTTCGGGCTTTCGCCTTCCTGGTTGTCTGACCTTGTAATTCACTTCGCTCACTTTTTCCATTATCTCGTAGGGGCCTTGCCATTTGGCAAGGAATTTACTTTCAACCGTAGGGACAAGTACCAATATCCTATCCCCCGGGGAAAAGGTACGGGTCTTGGCTCCACGGTTGTACACTCTCTGCTGTGCCAACTGCGCTTGGGCCAAATGTTCCTTCACGATGGGCATTACCTGTGCAATTCGATCTTGCATCAGGGCGACATGCTCAATCACACTCCTGTGGGGAGAACTCTCACTTTCCCAAGTTTCCTTGGCAATATCCAACAGCCCTCTTGGGTGTCTCCCATACAGTAACTCAAAGGGGGAGAATCCCGTAGAGGATTGGGGCACCTCCCTAATAGCAAACATCAAATAAGGAAGTAGACAGTCCCAATCCTTTCCATCCCTATCCACCACTTTCTTCAACATTTGTTTTAGGGTTTTGTTGAATCTTTCAACCAGCCCATCGGTTTGGGGGTGATACACAGATGTACGTAATTGCGTCACTTTGAACAATTTACACAGCTCCTTCATAACCCGGGACATAAAGGGTGTACCTTGGTCCGTAAGCAGTTCTTTACAAATACCCACCCGGCTAAAAACAAGAGATAGCTCTTTGGCTATGGTTTTGGCCGAGGTATTTCTGAGAGGGATCGCTTCTGGATAACGGGTGGCATAGTCCATTATAACCAATATGTACTGGTGCCCCCTAGCGGACTTGATTATAGGACCTACCAAATCCATTGCGATTCTCTCAAACGGGACCTCAATGATGGGTAGAGGGACCAGCGGGCTACGGAAGTGTGGCATCGGGGCCGACCTCTGACACACAGGGCAGGAGGAACAATAATTTTCTATGTCCTTCATCACCCCAGGCCAATAGAATCTCTGTAATACCCTCTCTCGGGTTTTCTCTGTCCCCAGATGACCTCCAAGAATGTGCCCATGGGCCAACTCCAACACCAACTTCCTGTAAGGTTTGGGCACCACAAGCTGCTCAACGGTTTCTTCTGCCCTTTTTGCCACCCGATACAGTAGGTCCTTCTCTACGCTGAAGTATGGGTAAGTGCAGGTATTATCTGGGTTCACTAACTCGCCATCTATTTTCACTACGTTTTCCCGTGCCTTTATTAGGGCGGGGTCTTTCAACTGTTCTGTGGCAAAGTTTTCCCTGTGAACCTCAAGATCAGAAAACTCCACAGACGGTAGGTTTTCGTCTGAGGAGGTGGGCTCCTCTCCAGTTTCTTGAGTCTCCCCTGCCAATACTGACAAGGGAAATTCGGGAGAGTCCTCACCACTCTCAGAGGAGTTCTGGCTATCATATTCCTGGTACATAGGGGCACCAGTGGGGGGCTCAGGATCATCCCACAGTTCCCAGAACTTCGGAAAATCCCTTCCCACAATGGCGTCATGCGGTAACTGAGACACTAAGCCCACTGGATGAGAAAGGGTACCTTTGGGGGTCTCGAAACACACTGTAGTCACTGGATACTCTCGGGTGTCCCCATGCACACAAATAACAGCTACCTTGCTATTCCCAGAGACCTCTGTTTTAACTAATTCAGCCTTTATCAGGGTCACAAGGCTACCTGAATCCAGCAATACCACAACATTTCTACCATTAATACACATTTTGCATAAATGTTTCTCAGTTCCCCGAATGGCAGTGCATGCGACTGTCGCACACAGCGACTGACGTCTGCCCGTCAGAAAGTCACACTGCATGGGTTCCTCCAAAACCGGGCAATTTGCTGCGATATGTCCCGCTTGCCGGCAGCGGTAGCAAATGATCCTTCTTGCCGCCTCTTGAGCCGCTGATTTCCCAGGCTGTTCTCGCCAAACTTGGGGTAGAGCTCCCACCCTCTCACTCTCTCCACCCTTACCCCTTGGAATCATCTTATCCGCCCCTGGGGATGGTCTGGTCTTAGGGTGGAAAGTCTGAGTGTCTCTGGAAGAGGCCGTCAGGTTCTCTGTAGCCAAGTATTTCTCCACACGATCCACAAGACCATCGGCCGTCTCTGGGTCTCCATGGCTTACCCACTTTTGGATGGCAGTAGGAAGAGCTCTCAAAAACCGATCCATTACAACACGTTCCACAATCTTTGGTGCGGACAAAGTCTCTGGCTGTAGCCACTTTCTGCTCAGGTGAATGAGATCATACATTTGAGACCTGGGGGGTTTTCCAAGCTGGAAAGTCCAGTTATGCACACGCTGAGCCCGGACAGCCAGGGTGACACCCAGCCTTGCCAATATTTCAGCTTTTAGCATCACATAGTCTTTTGCTTGGTCAGGCTCTAGGTCATAGTAAGCTTTCTGCGATTCACCCGTTAACAGAGGAGCCACCAGTCCAGCCCACTGCTCCTCAGGCCACTTTTCTCTTTCAGCAGTCCTTTCAAACGTGGTCAAAAATACCTCTGGATCATCCTCTCCAGTCATTTTTGTCAATAAACGACTCACCCCAAAGGACGCGGTATTAGTGGGACGGCTTTCCTCACTGGTCTGCGGACGTTGCTGCATTACTGCTTCCATTTGTTGTAGTCTCTGCTCTTGCTTCTGTAATAGGTCTATGAAGCGGGCCTCAGATCGTTGCTGGGCTTGTTGCTGAGCTTCCAGACTCTGTTGGTGAGCTTGCTGCTGGGCTGCAAGGCTCTGTTGATGAGCTTGCTGCTGGGCTGCGAAGTTCTGTTGTTGAGCTGCAAGGCTCTTTTGCAAACCTGCATTTGTCTGCTGTTGATTGGCATTTGCTAGAGCCAGCTGTTTCAGTATCTCCTCCATGCTGGCTTAAAAAAAAACTGCCACTGGTTCTCCACCAACTGTGAGGGGGTTAGCTCGGCAGCGGGTGTGTGTGACCCCCGGGATGGGCTCCCCACACAAAAACAGGCCCAGCAGACGGAGGTTGTGGTTTTCAAAATCAAAAAGGTGCCGTTTATTTTCTATTTACAGTGACAAAAACACAGCAAAGCAAAAGAAACAAACAAAATAAATCCTGGTCAACTTGACCTCTGACTAAACATACAGGTTTCCTAACTAACAACTGGGATCAGCCTAGTGCTGTCCTAGTCCCTGGTTTTAAATGTCCAAGCAAAATATAGCCACACAGGCTTTCTCTCACCGCACAGGGGTTCACTCTCCCTAGACAGTCCACACAGGTCTGCTTCCAGGCATGAGCTAACATCTAATGAATCTGGGAGTTTCTTATAGAGGCCTAAATGAGCTGACAAGGTTCAGCTGGTCTCATCAACTCCCTGTCTGCACGACGCCCAGCCCTCTCCCTAGAGGTATGAGTCATCAATGAGCCCACTAGTCTCAGCTGGGCTTATACAACTCTCCACCTAGCTGTATAAATCGGCGTAAAGCCTGAATCTGGGCGAAATATATCTACCCCCCTGGATGCAACCAGGTGACTTTACCTTCCTGCTGTCACAATATATATATATATATATATATTATAATACAGAGATGTGATATGTTTGACTTATATTTGCTTGGAGGTTAGTTTTACCATAATTTGACTTTGCTGGAGTACGAAGAACTTAATAAAATGCTTCCAGAGAAGTGTATTCAAATCAGCCTTTCCAAAAGTAGAAACAACTTCTGATTAAAATACATTCATGGCAGGCTCACAATTGGATGTTTCCTCCTCTGGGGGTTTTCAAACAATGCATAGCCTTTGCTGACTCAGAATTTACAGTACATGAATGCTTAGCACAATTTTAGTTGGTAATGCCAATCAGCATAAACAAAACTGAATGGAGGAATTATTTCTGAGTAAATGACAATTTTACATGGAAGATCTGTAAGAAAATATATTTATGCAAAAATAGAGTATTCATGTCTCCAAACTTTCTAAATAAAGGGCCAGTTTGTTGCCCTTCAGACTTCAGGAGGGCCAAACTGTGGCCAGCAGAAGTGGAAATTTTCCTGGCATCAGTGGGAGTAAACATTGCTACATTTGGTATTGAGGGGTGGGAGATAGTGTCCCTTTGCTGGTATCATAGGAAGTAATAGTGCCCCATTATTGGTGTCGGTGGGAGAACCGGTGCCCTTTTGTTGTTGTCAGATGGCAGAATAGTGTCTTGTATCAGTAGGAATTATTCTGCCACAAGGGCCAGATAAAGACAATGAAAGGACGCATCCGGCCCTCAGGCCTTAGTTTGGAGACCACTGCTTGAGATGATTGGGCTAAATTTTTCCCAATGTGCCTATGAAATGGATTGAAAGTAGAAAAATTACATTGGAAAGAAGAGACACCTCACCAACTGGTGCAGTTGTTTTGTATTTTATTTTCAGTAACTTGAATGTATTTGGTGCTGCCTGTGCTTTAGCTTTAGATATAACCAGAAATATGTTGAGTGGGATGAAAAGGGCAAAATAAATCAAGAAAAAAAACAGTGCCAGGTGTTATAGTGTAATCTCTGCCTCATCCTAATGTCATACTGTACAAATTTAAGAAGGTATGCCAGCAATGTTATTCATTGCTGCCAAATACTTTTTGCTGCAAGCATAACATAGATCTTAATTTTATTACAAATACAATATACAATGCATACTGAGGTGATAGTTTACATTTCCCTAACTGTATTTACATTTAAATACTTTCTTCATTTAACCAGGTATAATACACGTTTAATTTTCGACAGGTCATCCGGTAGTTCAATTTGGTAACTTGCAGCTAGGGGGACAATGTTACTTCTCGATAGATGTAGAATGCCTTTTTGTTGGGGTGGACATGGAATCTTTGTATATGTCAATCTCCATTAAATAGGTATCAAAGCTATACCCAACTGACTGGATTAAAGATGTTCTTTTATGGGAACACATAATTAATTCATCCTCAAGTTGTTACTATTAATTTTGGTTAGCACCAAGGGCAAAAAAATAAGTGTCATAATGGGTACTGCCTGTGCCCCAGCCTACATGCGATTGCACCTGAGATGGTGGGGCAGACCAATGAGTATAAGAAACATGTTCTCCTGTGGATTTGTTAAATAGATAATATGCTGGTGGTGTGGTGGAGGTCTCCAAAGGATTTGGGTATGTTTATTAATGACCCGAATAGAATTGATTACATTTTCCTCGCTTATAAATTCAGTATGGAGTAGGTTGAATTTTTAGATCTGAAGATCAAAAAAGAGTAAAAAAGGGTGGCAACCATCCACAGGAAATGTACTCTTCCATGCCATCATCCATCACCTGTGGCCCCTCATTAAGGAATCCCCTTGAGGCAATTCCTACTTTTAAGCAGGAACTGTTCAGATATTCATAACCTCAACTCAAAAAGTAGGGTAGATCTAGAGTTAGGCTATTTGTACATAAGAGTCTCCATTCCCAGTCGATGCCTTGTATGGGGAAACGTTCCCGGATGGAGCACTAGTCCTTGACGTCACCACGCACCAGCTGGCTGTCCCGAGCCGCAGCTGTGTTTCTATACTGGTCACCGTTATTTTGGATGTAAGTGCCTACTTATTTTTATAATAAATGTTATTGTTATACTGCACCAGGAAGCCTCTTTATCTGTGAGGAATATATCATTATTGGATAGCCCGCTGCAGAAGAGTGGATCCTTCGCTGGATAAGCTTGAGGAATTGAATTCCCTTAGTGGTTGATCCCTGTCAGCGCTTTTGATCTCTATAATTTGAGATCCAACAAATCTGGTAGAGCGACGCAGATTGATTAATTTTATGAACAGAAGCACCGGGTGAACATAGAGTGTTTATCCACATATTTGCACCTTGTGGAGCACTATATGGAATTTGTTTTAGATAATATCACCATTGTTAAATATCACAGTTTTTATCATTTAACTTCCTTTTATATAAGATGTTTGTATCTTGTGGATGCACACTTTTCTTTTATACATATTTGTACATAAAGCTCAAAGTAAGAAGTGTCCTTACAAAAACAGGGGATAGGTTGGGCATAGTGATCGAATATGAGACTCCATTGGAATAAACTGCACTTCCTGCTATCCAAATTGTGTCTCCCTTCAGGCTCACCTGCCACCTACCTATCCATTATTATGCATGTGCTTCTACTATGGAGGTTCTAAAATTTTAGAGTAAGGACTGCAGATAATACTGGGTTGCCGTGAAGTGTCTCTGCAGCTTACGTATGTATTTGCAAATGTGTGCAAACTAAACCCCTGTTTTTAATGCATACTGTTAGACAGGATAATTTGGTTGGTTGCAGGCTGGTTGGGAAGTTGAGCTGGGAATTTTCTTTCATTTTGTTTGACATGCGTCACCCTTCCATGTGCTCCTTGCTGAAAAGGCCAGTTATAAGTGGGGGCAGTAGCCATTTGTTTGCACTGTTGGAATACTGGTGAGGCGAATGCACTGGACACCTTTGCTGCCATTGTGCTATATGCTGGGTGTTCAGTGGGCCCCTGTGCCTTTAAAGAGGGTGGGCTCCCTCCAGGCTCACCTGCCCTCTACCTATCCATTATTATGAATGTGTTTCTACTATGGAAGCTCTCAAATTTTAAAATTAGGACTGCAGATAATACTGGGGTGCCATAAAGTGGCTCTGCAGCTTAGGCATGTATTTGCAAATGTGTGCAAACTAAACCCCTATTTTTAATTAATATTGTTAGATGGAATAATTTGGTTGGTTGCAGGCTGGTCGGTAAGCTGAGCTGGGAATTTTCTTTGGTGATGTTGGGCAGTATAATTGTGGAACTGTTGGTCCCCCATCATGACATCTTGGCCCATAATAATTTTTTCGCTTGAATTTGCAATGCTACTAATGGAATGTGTGGGTGTTAACAATGTCGTGTTTGCAAATATGTAGAGAAAACATCCCTTCTTTGGGATTGTAGTTAGCCAAAGTTGCTCTTATTTGAATAGCCATCAATTGCACCATATCCTTTCTGATGTATTTTACCTGATGCCCATGTGAGAACATTTACATTGGGAGAATTAAGTTAGAGCTGCAAATCAGAACTGAAAAACATCTTGGGATATTTTAGGATCACTTAAAACAACTCCATGGTTCCTCTGAGGATGGATACAAATTTAGTGGCATTATTCATTTAGAACTTCCAAGGCATAGAGACAAAGACAAAATGCTAATGCAATAAGAGGCTTGCAGTATTTGCGACTTAAACTTCCTCACTCCATATGGCCTGAATATGCCTTCTTATGATATTTTGATACACCCAGGGGAATGTGGTGAAGAATTTTCAAAAAATATATTGGTTTTCTTCTTACATAGTTACATAGTAGGTGAGGTTGAAAAAAGACACAAGTCCATCAAGTCCAACCTATGTGTGTGATTATATATGTCAGTATTACATTGTATATCCCTGTATGTTGCGGTCGTTCGGGTGCTTATCTAATAGTTTTTTTAAACTCTCGATGCCCCCCGCTGAAACCATCGCCTGTGGAAGGGAATTCCACATCCTTGCCGCTCTTAAGCCGTGTGCACACGACCGGTTTTACCGATGAAAACAGTCCGATGGACTTTTCTCATCGGACAAACCGATCGTGTATGGGCCCCATCGGCCTTTTTTCCATCGGGGAGAAAAAATAGAACATGTTTTAAATTTATCCGATGGGAAAAAAAACAATAGCAAATTCCGATTGTCTGTGTGGAACTCCATCGGACAAAAAACCCACGCATGCTCAGAATCAAGTCGACGCATGCTCAGAAGCATTGAACTTAATTTTTCTCGGCTTTTCGGAGTGTTTTATGTCACGGCGTTTGGGACGGTCAGATTTTTGACTGATGGTGTGTAGGCAAGACTGATGGAAGTCAGCTTCATTGGATTACCGATGGAAAAATCCATTGGTTTAAAATCCATAGGAAATCCGATCATGTGTACAGGGCTTTACAGTAAATAACCCTCCACGCAGTTTAAGTTTAAATCTCTTTTCTGTTCATTTTAATGAGTGGCCACGTGTCTTATTGAAATCCCTTCCACAAAAAAGTTTTATCCCTATTGTGGGATCACCAGTAAGGTATTTGTAAATTGAAATCACATCCCCTCTCAAGCGTCTCTTCTCCAGAGAGAATAAGTTCAGTGCTCGCAAACTTTCTTCATAACTAATATCCTCCAGACCAGTGCCGGCCCAAGACATTGTGCTGCCTGGTACCAAGAATTAAATGCTGCCCCCCCCCAAAAAAAAATCACGCCCACCAAATACCCCACATTCATTATTTTATATCATGATAACTAAAGTGGACCTGTCATGGCTCTATACATGTAAAGGAGTATAAAAGGACCTGTGCGTGGCTGGTGGCCGCGATCGCTCCAGAGAGCCAGAACGGGGATCTGTTAATGTAAACAGACAGATCCCTATTGTGACAGGGGAGGAGAGACAGATCTGCTCTTCCTAGTGATTAGGAACAGAGATCTCTCTCCTCCTACAGTCAGTCCCATCCCCCCCAGTTAGAAACACCTCCCAGGGAACACATTTAACCCCTTTCCTGCCAGTGACATTTACACATTAATCAGTGCATTTTTATAGCACAGATCGCTGTATAAATGTCACTGGTCCCAAAAAAGTGTCAAAAGTGTCTAATCTGTCCACCGCAATGTCACAGTCTAGCTAAAAATCGCAGATCACCAGACCCCGCTACACTAGTAAAAAAAAAATAATAATAATAAAAATGCCATAAATCTATCCTCTATTTTGTAGACGGTATAACTTTTGCGCGAACTAATCAATATACACATTGCATTTTTTTTACCAAACATATGTAGAAGAATACATATCGACCTAAACTGATCAAGAAATGTTTATTTTTATTTTATTATGCTCCACTAGACCCTAGTCTCTTTATTGGCTACAGCCCTTAACCCTTCATGGATTTGCTTTTGGAATTAACTCTTCACGGACTATGTTGTGTTCTTTTTGGACTCTGCATTAGTTTTCTTTTTAATTAATTTTTCATATATTAATTTTTCACATTTCAAGGTTTAACATTTATTTCACACATGGTTTTAACCACATAGCGCTGCACATTTTTTGAACACATGTGACCTATCTGACCCCTACACTGACCCCCTGACACACCTACGTGACACATGCACTGATCCACCTGACTCCTACTTCCTGCACTACTCACATTACACTGACCCACCTGACCTACATGACCATTACCCTGACCCCTACCCTGACCCCTACCCTGACCCCTACCCTACTCACATTACACTGACCCACCTGACTCCTACTTCCTGCACTACTCACATTACACTGACCCACATGACCATTACCCTGACCCCTACACTGACCCCTACCCTGACCCCTACACTGACCCCTACTTCCTGCACTACTCACATTACACTGACCCACCTGACCTACATGACCATTACTCTGACCCCTACACTGACCCCTACACTGACCCCTACCCTGACCCCTACCCTGACCCCTACCCTACTCACATTACACTGACCCACCTGACTCCTACTTCCTGCACTACTCACATTACACTGACCCACATGACCATTACCCTGACCCCTACACTGACCCCTACCCTGACCCCTACACTGACCCCTACACTGACCCCTACTTCCTGAACTACTCACATTACACTGACCCACCTGACTCCTACTTCCTGCACTACTCACATTACACTGACCCACATGACCATTACCCTGACCCCTACACTGACCCCTACCCTGACCCCTACACTGACCCCTACTTCCTGAACTACTCACATTACACTGACCCACCTGACCTACATGACCATTACACTGACCCCTACACTGACCTACCTGACACCTACACTGACCTACCTGACACCTACCTCACTCCTACATCCTGCACTACTCACATTACACTGACCTGACAGCAACACTGACTATTACACTGACTGACACATACACTGACCCACCGACCTTACACCTACACTGACCTACTACACAGACCCACCTGACTCCTACAGTAGGAGTCCTACTTCCTGCAGTACTCACACCCGACCCCCTCCCCACAGCTCGGTGCAAATCCATCCTTTGAGTCCTCCTTACCTTTGTCTGCTCTTCACCAGGACTCTCCTCCGGACCTCAGCACTGGATGTGCAGAACTGCTTTGGCGTCCCAACTTCCCCCCAGCGCCATCCACCCGCAGCCCGCTCCATGGTGTCAGACGCTGCACGCCTGCACCTCCATGATCCCATCTCCACCGCGCCGTAACAAAGCAGAGGGACAGGCGGAGGCGAAGACAGCTCACACTTCCAGTGCTTGTCTCCCGCCACCATGTTCGTGTTTCCCGGCGCACTGTGATTGGGCGTATGGCGGTCATGTGCGGAGGCGGGACTTCTAGAGCGATCGCTGACAGGCCAGCCCCACGCCGCACATGACCCCCATTCGTCCAATCACAGGGCGCCGGACACTAAACATGGCGGCTGGAAAATCGGGGACACAGGAAAGGAAAATCAGTAGGAGACACGGAATGTCGCTGGCTGACGGGCGGCAATTTGCCGTCCCCCTTAAAGTGCCGCCTGGGACCGGGGTACCATCGGGTCCCATGGTAGGGCCGGCCCTGCTCCAGACCCTTTATTAGCTTTGTTGCCCTTCTTTGTACTCGCTCCATTTCCAGTACATCCTTCCTGAGGACTGGTGCCCAGAACTGTACAGCATACTCCAGGTGAAGCCGGACCAAAGTCTTGTAGAGTGGGAGAATTATTGTTTTATCCCTGGAGGTAATCCCCTTCTTAATGCATGCCAATATTCTATTTGCTTTGTTAGCAGCAGCTCGGGATTGCATGCCATTGCTGAGCCTATCGTCTACTAGGACCCCCAGGTCCTTTTCCATCCTAGATTCCCCCAGAGGTTCACCCCAGAGTGAGTAGATTGCATTCATATTTTTGCCACCCAAATGCATTATTTTACATCTTTCTACATTAAACCTCATTTGCCATGTAGTTGCCCACCCCATTAATTTGTTCAGATCTTCTTGCAAGGTTTCAACATCCTGCGGAGAAGTTATTGCCCTGTTTAGCTTAGTGTCCTCCGCAAATACAGAAATTGAACTGTTTACCTTCAGGTCGTTTATGAACAAATTTAACAGGATTGGTCCCAGCACAGAATCTTGGGGGACCCCACTACCCACCCCTGACCATTCCTTATATTCCCAATTTATCACCACCCTCTGAACTAGCCTTTGTAGCCAGTTTTCAATGGTCCATGCCAACGGACCTTACTTTGTACAGTAAACGTTTATGGGGAACTGTGCCAAATGCTTTTGCAAAATCCAAATACACCACGTCTACAGGCCTAACTTTATCTAGATGGCAGCTCACCTCATCATAGAAGGTTAATAGATTTGTTTGGCAAGAACGTTTCTTCAGGAATCCATGCTGATTACTGCTAATTACATAGTTACATAGTTACATAGTTAGTCAGGTTGAAAAAGTCCATCCAGTTCAACCATAAAAAAATAAATAAATAAAATAAAAAATATCGTACAATCCCATATACCCAATTCTATACCCACAATTGATCCAGAGGAAGGCAAAAAAAAACAGAAGAGCATGATCCAATTTGCTACAGCAGGGGAAAAAATTCCTTCCTGATCCCCCGAGAGGCAATCGGATTTACCCTGGATCAACTTTACCTATAAATGTTAGTACTCAGTTATATTATGTACATTTAGGAAAGTATCCAGGCCTTTCTTAAAGCAATCTACAGAACTGGCCAGAACCACCTCTGGAGGGAGTCTGTTCCACATTTTCACAGCTCTTACTGTGAAGAAACCTTTCCATATTTGGAGATTAAATCTTTTTTCCTCTAGACGTAAAGAGTGCCCCCTTGTCTTTTGTGTTGACTGTAAAGTGAATAACTCAACACCAAGTTCACTATATGGACCCCTTATATATTTGTACATGTTGATCATATCCCCCCTTATTTTCCTCTTCTCAAGAGTGAATAAATTCAGTTCCTCTAATCTTTCCTCATAGCTGAGCTCCTCCATCCCTCTTATCAGTTTGGTTGCCCTTCTCTACACTTTCTCCAGTTCCCCAATATCCTTTTTGAGAACCGGGGCCCAAAACTGAACTGCATATTCCAGATGAGGTCTTACTAATGATTTGAACAGGGGCAAAATTATATCTCTCTCTCTGGAGTCCATACCTCTCTTAATACAAGAAAGGACTTTGCTCGCTTTGGAAACCGCAGCTTGGCATTGCATGCCATTATTGAGCTTATGATCTACCAAAACCCCCAGATTCTTCTCCACTACAGATCCCCTCAGTTGTACTCCCCCTAGTATGTATGATGCATTCATATTCTTAGCCCCCAAGTGCATAACTTTACATTTATCAACATTAAACCTCATCTGCCACATAGTCGCCCAATTAAACAGAGCATTGAGGTCGGTTTGTAAATTGGCGACATCCTGTAAGGACGTTATTCCACTGCATAGCTTGGTGTCATCTGCAAAGACAGAAATGTTACTTTTGATCCCAGACCCAATATCATTTATAAAGATATTAAAAAGTAAGGGTCCCAGCACTGAACCTTGGGGTACACCACTGAGAACCTTAGACCATTCAGAGTAAGAATCATTAACCACGACTCTCTGAATTCTGTCTTTTAGACAGTTTTCCATCCATTTACAAACTGATATTTCCAATCCTGTATAGACTTTACCTTACACATGAGCCGTGTGTGCGGAACTGTATCGAACACTTTTGCAAAATCCAAGTATACCACGTCCACCGTCACCCCTCTGTCCAAGGTTTTACTTACCTCTTCATAAAAAGAAATCAGGTTTGTCTGACAACTTCTGTCTTTCATGAATCCATGCTGTTTGTTGCTTAAATAGTTTTTTTCCAGCAAGAACTCATCTATGTGGTCTTTAATTAATCTCTCCAGTATCTTCCCAACTATAGAAGTTAAACTAACAGGTCTATAGTTACTTGTTAAAGACTTTGTTCCCTTTTTAAATATAGGCACTACATTGGCCCTGCGCCAATCCAGTGGTACTATTCCTGTCATTAATGAGTCCCTAAAAATTAGATACAATGGCTTTGAAATTTCAGAGCTCAATTCTTTTAGGATCCGTGGGTGGATGCCATCTGGTCCAGGTGCTTTATCCACCTTTATTTTGTCTAAATATTTCTGGACCATATCACTTTTGAGCCATTGTGGATTTGGGGCTGTGTCACTACAAACCCCCATTATGGACATGATCTCCCCCATGCTCCTTTGTATACACAGAGCTGAAGAAAGTATTTAATAAATTAGCCTTCTCTTTGTCCCCAGTCACCCACTCTAGATTATTTTGTAAAGGGCCTACATGCTCAGACTTGACCTTTTTACTATTAATATATTTGAAGAATTTTTGGGGGTTTGTCCTACTATCTTTTGCAATCTGTCGTTCATTTTGAATTTTTGCATCCTTGATTTCCTTTTTACATATTCTGTTATATTCTTTGTAACATTTGAATGACACTAGTGTTCCTTCATTTTTATATTTTTTAAAAGCTTTTTTCTTATTGTTTATAGCTTGCCACTTGACGACCGCTCACTGTATATATACGTCATTTTTTTGAAGAGGGATATCTCGGTAACGGCAGCAGCTGCTGCCACAACCGAGATATCCATCTCTTCAGTGAGCGGTAGTGTTTACGATAATGGTGGTAAGATGGCCCCCACCCGTCTCCATACCATAGCAGGGCGGAGCTGACGTCAAAACGTCAGCTCCGCCCATACGTCTTAAAGGGACATTTTTTTTTTGTCATTTTTTCAAATGACATTTTTTTTTTATTATTATTGCATTTTAGTGTAAATATGAGATCTGAGGTCTTTTTGACCCCAGATCTCATATTTAAGAGGACCTGTCATGCTTTTTTCTATTACAAGGGATGTTTACATTCCTTGTAATAGGAATAAAAGTGATACATTTTATTATTTTTTTTAAAACAGTGTAAAAATAAATAGAATCCAGTAAAATAAATAAGAAAACAAAAAAATTTTTTTTTAAAGCGCCCCATCCTGACGAGCTCGCGCGCAGAAGCGAACACATACGTGAGTAGCGCCCGCATATGAAAACGGTGTTCAAACCACACATGTGAGGTATCCCCGCAATCGTTAGAGCGAGAGCAATAATTATAGCCCTAGACCTCCTCTGTAACTCAAAAGATGCAACCTGTAGAATTTTTTAAACGTCGCCTATGGAGATTTTTAAGAGTAAAAGTTTGACGCCATTCCACGAGCGGGCGCAGTTTTGAAGTGTGACATGTTGGGTATCAATTTACTCGGCGTAACATTATCTTTCACAATATAAAAAAAAATTGGGCTAACTTTACTGTTGTCTTATTTTTTAATTTAAAAAAGTGATTTTTTTCCAAACAAAGTGCGCTTGTAAGACCGCTGCGCAAATACGATGTGACAAAAAGTATTGCAATGACCACTAATATATTCTCTAGTATGTTAGAAAAAAAACAATATATAATGTTTGGGGGTTCTAAGTAATTTTCTAGCAAAAAAAAATGTTTTAAACTTGTAAACACCAAATTTGAAAAACAGGCAAGGTCCTTAAGTGGTTAACCGTGAGCCACATAGGTTTTATTTTTAGCCTTTTAAACTTATTGCCCATGGGAATATACTTTGCAGTGAGGTCCCAAACAGTCTTTTTGAAGAATTTCCATTTCTGTTCTGTGTTAATCGATGCCAATATTCCCTCCCAGTCTAATGCCGCGTACACACGATCGATTTTTTCGACGGTGAAAACACCGTCGAGAAAATCGACGTTAAAAACGAGGAACAGCTTGTTCCCCCCACACACGGCCGTTTTAAATGTCATTTTTTTTTGGTCAAAAAAAACGACCGTGTGTGGGCTCTGCGGCAGTGTTTCCCTATGGGAAACACTGCCGCGGAAAACATGTCGAAAAAAACGACGAGAAAAATTAGAACATGTTCTAATTTTTCTCGTCGTTTTTAATGCCGTTTTTCTCATCTAAAAAAACGACAGAAAGCCCACAGACGAATGGGAAAAGTGACGTTTTTCTCAACGAAAAAAACGGCCGTGTGTACGCGGCATAAGTCCTGGAAAGCAGCCCTCATCCTTGGAAAATTATCTTTATTGAAATTAAGTGTTTTTATCTTTCCTGCATGTATTTCTTGCTTACAGCTAACATCAAATGAAATCATGTTATGGTCACTGCTACCCAGGTGTTCCTTTATCTGAACATTAGTAATACGCTCTGCATGGTTTGAGATTACCAGGTCCAATAGAGCATCATTCCTAGTTGGGCCTCAATAAACTGGACCATAAAATTGTCCTGCAATAGGCTTATAAATTTTTGCCCTTTAACTGTCCCAGCAGTGCCATTACTCCAGTCAATTTCTGGGTAGTTAAAATCCCCCATTATTATCACTGTCCCAGCCCTTGCAGCCCTTTCCATCTGTGCAAGGAGCTGAGTCTCCACCTCTTCATTAACATTGGGTGGTCTATAACAAACTCCAATGATTAACTTTGAACTACGCACATCTGTATGCAGTTCCACCCATAATGCTTCAGCCTCACCACACTCTCCATCAACCAGGTCCTCTTTCACACTCGCTTTGAGATCACTTCTCACAGAGACAGACCCCACCACCTTTCCTTTTTACCCTGTCTTTCCGAAAGAGTGCATAGCCAGGAATATTAATAACCCAGTCATGTGAGGATTGAAGCCAAGTTTCAGCAATACCGATTACGTCATAGCTCTCCTCATGCACCAGAGCTTCCAACTCACCTATTTTGCTTGGCAGACTTCTGGCATTGCTAATGATACCGTTTTCATTACTAAAATCCTGTATATAGTCCCTTATCATCCCCTCCAAGAGCTTGCATACTATTGATGTTAGGCTAACTGGTCTGTAATTCCCAGGGATGTTTTTCGGCCCTTTTTTAAATATTGGTGCTACATTGGCTTTTCTCCAATCAGCTGGTACCATTTCAGTCAGTAGACTGTCAGTAAAAATTAGGAACAATGGTCTGACAATTACTTGACTGGGTTCCCTCGGGTGCAAGCCATCTGGTCTGGTGTTCTTCTGCCCTGTCTGTGGTTATTTGAAATACTGCATGGCTGGTTTTCCCAATTTACAGGAGGAATATAAGTAGTTAAGGTGTAAACAATCTAGAAACATGTCCTGATGAATTTCCAATGAGGGATGAAATGCATCAACGTTATCTAGATGGGCCTTGTCCCCTTCTACCCATGTAGAAGCACAAATGGTTTTCTGCACTCTGAGGTTTGGCATGCAACTTCCTCACTCTGTTTATTGTGGATGTGGCTTGAACTGTGCTTTATGTAATGACTGGAAGTAATACTGGTAAGTGAACTCAGACCTATCACAACCAACTACTCCAACATAAGCCCTTTCTATTTTCGATCCCCAGCACTTGCGAGTTGTGGGTGACTGGCTCTAGATAGGCTTGGAGTAATTTAGTGAGCCAGGAGCCATAGTTATGTTATATTAGTAATCTAACATGGATCTATGCCAAATATACCTTTTTTGAACAATCTGTATATTTAAGACACTCTATTATATCTTGGACCAGGTAGCTATCGTGAAACTGTCAGATTTGTCATACATTTTTTCTAAAGTCTTTTTGTGCTGCACACAAGCACAATAAGCTACCTACACAATAAGTGTAGGTAGCACTTTTAAGTGAATAGATTAATCCAATTGTTAAGGCCATTGCATTCCTGGAACATACAAGCAACCATTGATAATAGATCCAAAGACATTTGCAATTACTATTGCATAGTGTTCTTTAGCTTTTGATTGCAGATCATGAGTCAAGGGGAGGGGATGGCATAGATAGGGTACATTTTTCTTTTTTGATGTAACTTTGAACATCCTTTATTTCATTAATAAAGCTTCTAATACTAAACAAAATGGGATATTCAATTGAGGTGTTTATTTATTTTTCTTGTGGTTATTAACAATTTTTAAGTGATAATGCCTGTCCAAAGTATGGCATGAAATCCCCCTGGATTTCCTAATTAATTGGTTGTCAACACCTCTCCTTTTTACTTCTTTTGAACTAGCTCATCCATACAGTGTGTTTGTTGCAGGATCATTAGAGGAAAATGAAGAAGGAACAACTAATGTAGCCAAAAATTCTAAAGCAGGAGTGTCAAACTCAATTTCATCTCAGGCTGCATCAGCAGTATAGTTGCCCTCAAAGGTTGGTTGTATCTGGGGTGTGCTATGTACAGAGTGCAGGCATCAGAAGTGTGTTACGTACAGAGTGCAGAGTTCAGGATTACGCTACGTACAGAGTGAAGGGTTCAGGAGTGTATTACGTACAGAGTGCAGAGTTCAGGATTACGCTACATAAATAGTCCAGGAGTGCATTATATACAGAGTTCAGGGGTGCACTATGTACAGAATGCAGGGCTTAGGGGTGTGCTATGTACAGAGTGCAGGGTTTAGGGGTGCACTATGCACAGATTGCAGAGTTCAGAGGTGCGCTATATACAAAGTGCAGGGGTGCACTGTGTACAGAGTGCAGGGTTTAGGGGTGCACTGTGTACAGAGTGCAGGGTTTAGGGGTCCGCTATGTAAAGAGTTCAGAGGCTCGCTATGTAAAAAAAGTGCAGGGGTGCACTGTGTACAGAGTGCAGAGTTCACGGGTGCACTATGTATGGAATGTAGAGTTCAGGAGTGCGCTAAATACAGTGTGCAGGGTTCAGGGGTCAACTATGTACATGGTGCAGGGCTTAAGGGTGCACTATATACAGATTACACAGTTCAAGAGTGCGCTATGCAAAAAGTTCAGGGGTGCACTGTCTACAGAGTGCAAGGTTTAGGGGTTTGTTACACGCAGAGTGCAGGGTTTAGGGGTGTGCTGTGTACAGAGTGCAGGGTTTAGGGGTGTGCTAAATACAGTGTTTAAGGGTGCACCGTGTACAGAGTGCAGGGTTTAGGGGTGTGCTACAGAGTGCAGGGTTCAGGGGTGCACTATGCACAGTGTGAAACATCTCCTTTCCACTCCTCCTGCTGGGTTCTGACCTCTGTGCCCACCACTCTCCCCCCATCCCCCTACCTCTGACACATCTGCCTCCACACTTCCACAGCTCTCACTCCCCCCCAAAGCTTCCTCACATCTCTACTAGGTGGTTCTCTTCATGTGGTTGGGCTCTAGTACCTGTGTAGGCGAATCTATGTATTTGGCTTCAGTATCAGTGAATTCAGTTCTGCCGCCTTGCTGGGAGATCCTTCTGTCAAATCTGTCCCTGCCATCTCCCTCTGTGCCCCGCCGTGAGTTTCTGCAGGGATCCAGGAGCCACTGAGAGCATAGCTGTCACTGTAAACATAGAAGGCTTTTGTGTTTACAAGTGACAGCGGAAAACATAGGTTGAGAGCAGTAGGTGGCGGCTGGTGGCCGCTGCAAGGACCACATGCCAAAGCCTGGTGGATCAGATTCGGCCCCGCTAGCCTTGTGTTTGAGCTGAGGACTGGTAAGCTGAAATATATTACATTTTTGTTAAGGAATGTCCTTGAATGCTATCTGCCAAACTATTTTGCTTGCTGAAGCAATGATTATAATTAACAGTGTGTACACTGCTGTATATTAAGTGTGTATATATAGTCCAAACTTCTTTCTGGTTTGGACAGATTGGGGAAGGGTTTAAATCCGGTCAGATCAAATTTTTGCCATCTGTGTCCTGCTGGGAGATTCTTCCTGTCCTAAAGATTCAGTAACTGAAAGGAAATCTCCCCAATGTGAGAGGAATTCCCCTCTTATACATTCGTCACTGAAAATTGTTTCCATTGGAAGACTAAAGGTGGTATAGATGGATCAAAATTTCAGCAAGACAAATTTCGACCCATGTGTGGCCACTGTAGTTGAACAGAAGTCTACCGATGGACTTCTGTTCAACTGCACTGTCAGATAAAAGGCACTCACTCAGCGTACATGTTGATCTGTGTATTGTGATATCTGGGGAGTCCCCCCACTGTCAGAATACAATATCGCAGCCTGGAGAATTCCCCCATCAAGTTTGAATTTATAAATGGGAGAATTGTTTCCGTTTTTGGGCCAGCTTTACTCTTTAAACAGAATGGGTAATCAGCCACATGATCAGACAGAGAGTACTTGTAACTTACAATTTACTAAACAGGTGAAAAGTTAAAAATAAATAATGCAAACAAGTGTCAGGAACCATGAATCAGACTGAGACAGAAGTACAGTTAAATCACACTTGTTTAATAATAAAAATAAAAAGGTAAAGGCAATACAAAAAATATTTTGTATTTTTATATATACTTTTGTACTGTGTGTAGGTTCTGTCTTTTCAGTGAAGTTTTCATAATGATTTTTTGCGAATAAATATGATTACATTATGCTATGAATCACACTGATATGCTCTTCTACCTTTAGAAGCAATCTCTATGGTTCCTCGAGAGCTAGGTGGTCCCGAAGAAGCAGTACTACTGAAAAATGCATAGACCTCTTTCCTATATCTCGATCCTATATCATGCAACTCCATGGTGTAGCAAAGTGTAGTAAGCGTAGTAAAACAAGCCAGGGTTCGGTAACCGGATCGGGTAGTCAGCCAAGCCAATGTCCAAGAACCAGGGATAAAGATAGAGTCCAGCAAGCAGAATCTGTAGCCAGAGGGAACGTAGTCAAGCAGGTCTTCAACAGCAACACAGGAGCAAGTCTGTAGTGATGTTAACAAAGGTGAAGGTGAAGAGCAAATGAACTGGAAGTCCTTAAGTAGGCAGCTGACGAGCGTATCATCAACAGGTGGATCACTGGAGAGATGGAAGCTGGCAATTAGCTGACAGCTGAGCTGCCAGCACAGAGAAGGAAGGGCTGAACGCAGCCCTGACAGTACCCCCTCCTCAATGACCCCTCCCCCTCGGAGGACCACCGGGCTTGAGGGGAAAATGTCTATAGAAATCACGGAGGAGGACAGGGGCATGTACGTCCGAGGATGGGACCCAAGAGCATTCCTCCGGACCGTACCCCCTCCAATGCAGCAGGTACTGTATGCTCCCACGGAACCTACGGGAGTCAACAATGGACTGTACTTCATACTCCTCATGGTTCTCAACCTGTATAGGGTGAGGACGTGGCACCGAGGTGGTAAAACGGTTGCAGACCAAAGGTTTCAATAAGGAGACATGAAACACATTAGAGATACGCATACTGGAAGGAAGGTCCCACGCGTAAGCCACTGGATTTATCCTGCGAAGGATACGGAAAGGCCAAATAAACCGAGGTGCAAACTTCAGAGAAGGAACACAAAGTCGGAGGTTGCGAGATGACAGCCAGACCCTGTCCCCGACCTGGTAGGAAGGCGCAGGCAGGCGTCTGTGGTCAGCATGGAGTCTGTACCTCTCGTTAGCCTGTCGCAAAGCCTCCTGGACTTGTACCCAAGTGGAACGAAGACCACGGAGATGTTCCTCTAACGCAGGAATATGTTGAGGAACAAACGAGTCAGGCAACATGGAAGGCTGGAAACCATAATTCGCCACAAACGGGAAGCAGAATTCAGAGCGCTATTGTGAGCAAACTCCGTCCATGGTAAGAGGTCTGACCAGTTGTTGTGATGGTCAGAAATGTAGCAACGCAGGAATTGCTCCAAGGACTGATTGGCTTGTTCTGCGGCCCCATTAGACTGCGGGTGATACGCAGAGGAGAAAGCAAGCTGAATTCCCAACTGTGCACAAAAGGCTCGCCAGAACTGGGACACAAACTGACTTCCCCTGTCAGAGACGATGACCTTGGGTAGGCCATGTAAGCGAAAGATCTCCCGAGGAAAAATGGAGGCCAGTTCTTTAGACGTAGGCAACTTTTTAAGTGGAATACAGTGGGACATTTTCGAGAACCGGTCTACCACCATAAGGATAACTGTGTTGCCCTGGGAGTTGGGTAACTCCACAATGAAATCCATAGACAGGTGGGTCCAGGGCCTCTCTCCATTGGGTATGGGTTGTAGGAGGCCCACTGGAAGGCGTCGTGGAGTCTTACTCTGAGCACACATGGAACAGGCAGCTATGAAGGCGGTTACATCAGCACGTAGACTAGGCCACCAGAATTGTTGGGAAATGGCCCAAAAGAGTTGATTCTTCCCAGGGTGGCCAGCAGCCTTGGGAGAATGGTAAGTCTGGAGCACGGCAGTACAAAGACTCTCGGGTACAAAGCAGCGATCACAAGGTTTCTCAGGAGGAGCATCGACCTGAGCAGCCAGAATTTTGTCTCCCAAAGGAGAAGTGAGACTGGTGCGAACCGTAGCCAGAATACGATCAGGAGGAATTGCAAGAACCGGAACCGACTCCATCTTGGAAGTGGAGGAAAATTGTTGTGACAAGGCGTCAGCCCTTACATTCTTAGTACCGGATAAGAATGAGACAATGTAATTGAAACTCGACAAGAAAAGAGCCCACCGTGCCCTTCTGGGAGAGAGGCGCTTAGCCTCAGACAAGAATGTGAGATTCTTATGGTCAGTAAGAATGAGAACCGACACAGTGGTACCTACCAGGAGATGTCTCCATTCTTTCAGGGCTAAAATGATCGCCAAAAGCTCCCTGTCACCAATCTTGTAATTGCACTCCGCAGGTGACAATTTCTTGGAAAAGTAGCCACACGGATGCATAGCGCTGTCAGAGCTAGGTCGTTGAGACAGAAGAGTGCCAACTCCAGTCTCAGAAGCATCAACCTCAAGGATAAAAGGCAACGTAGGATCAGGATGTGCCAACACAGGAGCGGAAACAAAGGTAGTTTTAAGACTCTCAAAAGCCTTGATGGACTCTGGAGACCAAGTGTGTGGGTTAACGTCCTTTCTGGTCATATCAGTCAGGGGCTTGATCAGAGACGAGAAGTTACGAATAAACTTCCGATAATAGTTGGCAAAGCCAAGAAAACACTGCAGAGGATGTAAACCCACGGGTCGAGGCCACTGTAGGACAGCAGAAAGTTTCTCTGGGTCCATCAAAAAACCAACTGTGGAAATGACATAACCCAGGAATTTGACCGGTTCCCGATGGAATTCACACTTCTCCAGCTTACAATAGAGATTGTTCTCTCTTAGTTTTTTTTTTATTTTTTATTTTTTACAAACTTTTTTATTGTGTACAAAATAATGGTACAAACATATGGGCTCCTTCGGGAATGTGAAAAGGCAGCCCAATTATGGAAACGACTAGAGAAATTTTCTTCTAAAATTTCAAACAAAATTATAACCCTTACCCTTCCCAATTGTCTCTTGTTCGCCCCGATTTTGGGTTTGAACACGTTTCAATTAAGAATAGTCCATACAATTTGTGTATCCATCCATTGGCTAATAGCTTATCATTGGAAATCCCCATCGTTACCAATTTCCCAATTGAAAATTAGAATAAACGACATTTACCTCTCTTAGTTTTTGTAGCACTCGACAGACATCTGTGTGGTGGCTCTCCAGGGACTTGGAAAATATGAGGATATCATCGAGATAGACCACCACACATAACTGCAACAAATCTCGGAGGACATCGTTAATAAACTCTTGGAAAACTGCCGGAGCATTACAGAGGCCAAAAGGCATTACGAGGTACTCATAATGACCTGTTCTGGTATTAAACGCAGTTTTCCACTCGTCGCCCTGCTTAATCCTGACGAGATTGTATGCCCCTCTCAAATCAAGCTTCGTGAAGACCGTTGCTCCTTTTAGGCGGTCAAATAACTCTGTAATCAACGGGATCGGATAGGCATTCTTAATGGTGAAACGATTGAGACCCCTATAATCGATACAAGGTCTCAGTTCACCACTCTTCTTTTTTACAAAAAAGAAACCAGCACCGGCAGGAGATGAGGATTTGTGGATGAAACCTCGAGAAAGTGCGTCTGCAACATACTCCTCCATGGCTTTATCCTCCAAGACCAACAAAGGGTAAACCCGGCCACGAGGGGGTATGGCACCAGGTTGAAGGTCAATTGCGCAATCATACGACCGGTGTGGAGACAACGTACCGGCTTGACCTTTGTGAAAGACATCGCTAAAATCGTGATACTCCTCCGGCAGTGAGGAGAGTGAAGAGGTGCACAGAGCCTTGGCTACCAGGACAGAACCTCAGCACGGAGCCAATCAAAAGACGGGTTGTGCCTCTGTAACCAAGGATAACCAATAACCAGCGGAAACTTAGGTGAGGAAATAACTTGGAATTGGATTATCTCATGGTGAAGAGCCCCTACGGACATGGACAACGGAACCGTCTCATGAGTCACATGGGCAGGCTGTAGAGGTCTCCCATCAAGAGCCTCAATGGCAAGTGGAGTGTCACGCCGCTGCAGCGGAATCGAGTGCTTAGACACAAAGGCAGCATTAATGAACAGGCCTGCAGCCCCGGGGGCGATTAGAGCCTGTATCTCGACGGACGACTCGGCCCTTGACAGAGTAACTGAAACCAGGGGCTTATCCTTCTGGGCAACTGGAGACGAAACAACGCCATCTAAGGTCTGTCCATGACAGGACCTCAAGGTTTGGGCCTTCCCAGGAAGGGTAGGACAAGACTTCAAAAAGTGACCGGCCTGGCCACAATAAAGGCACAATTTCTCCCTCCTCCTAAGGGCTCTCTCATCCGCAGAGAGACACGTGAAGCCCAAGTGCATGGGTTCATCTTCACAGACCGTCTCGGTACCAGGAGGCATGGGAGGTGAGGGAGGCAAGGGTGGGAATGCAAAGCTCGGAGACAAATGTACAGGAGACTTCCGCAAGCGCTCCTTAAGAGAGAGTCTCTCTCTGAGTCTGGAGTCAATGAGGATGGTAAACGTGATCAATCTCTCCAGCTCGGTGGGTATATCTCGGGCTGCTATCTCATCTTTGATGTTATCCAAGAGACCATGAGAAAACGCAGCCACGAGGGCCTCATTGTTCCACGCAACCTCTGCTGCCAGAGTACGGAATTCAATGGCGTAATTGGCAACCGTCCTCGTACTCTGTTTGATGGACATGAGGCACTTGGCAGCAGAAGCGGAGCGTGCGGGAACGTCAAATACCCTCTTGAAGGAAGCCACAAATTCTGGATAACTCAGGACCACGGGTTTTTGCGTCTCCAATAGAGGGTTTGCCCAGGCCAAGGTTCTCTCAGAAAGCAAAGATATCACGAAACCTACTTTGCTTCTGTCCGTGGGAAACGCCTGGGGCAGCATCTCAAAATATATCTCAACCTGGTTGAGAAAACCTCTGCATTGGACTGGATCGCCCCCAAATCGTTGGGGAAGCGGAGCAGAACCAGACATACCTCTTAAAGTGGAAATACTCGAGGCGGGTGCCTGCACAGAGGCTGGAGCAGCAACAGGGTCTGCCTGCACAGGGACTACCGGAGCGGCCACAGTAGGAGACTCTAGATGAGCCGTGCAACTTAGGAGCGTCCTTATCGCCGTGGCAACCTGATCCATGCGGTGATCCAAGTCATTCAATCTGGAAAAAATATTATCAACAAGTGGATTGGCTGCAACTTCTGAAGTCATGGCCTTTGCCTACTGTCAGGAACCATGAATCAGACTGAGACAGAAGTACAGTCAAATCACACTTGTTTAATAATAAAAAATAAAAAGGCAAACAGAGTAAGCGTAGTAAAACAAGCCAGGGTTCGGTAACTGGATCGGGTAGTCAGCCAAGACAATGTCCAAGAACCAGGGATAAAGATAGAGTCCAGCAAGCAGGATCTGTAGCCAGAGGGAACGTAGTCAAGCAGGTCTTCAACAGCAACGCAGGAGCAAGTCTGTAGTGATGGCGAAGGCGAAGAGCGAAGGCGAAGAGCAAATGAACTGGAAGTCCTTAAGTAGGCAGCTGACGAGCGTATCATCAACAGGTGGATCACTGGAGACATGGAATCTGGCAATTAGCTGACAGCTGAGCTGCCAGCACAGAGAAGGAAGGGCTGAACGCAACCCTGACAACAGGCTCAGGATGGCAAACATGCATACACTGCAGAATAATGAAAGCTGCACAAATATGGACCCTAATGCTGCGTACAGACGACCGTTTTTCATGACGAGAAAAATGCAATTTTTTAAAATGGTCGTGAAAAACGGTGGGGTGTATGCTCCAGAACATTTTTCTCGACTAGAAAAATGCCCGAAAAAAATTAGAACCTGCTCTATTTTTTCTCGTCGTTTTTCTCGTCGTTCTTTTTAACGTCGTGAAAAACGGTCGTGTGTATGCTTTTACAAGGGGAAAAAAAATGTGCATGCTCAGAATCAAGTATGAGACGGGAGCGCTCGTTCTGGTAAAACTAGTGTTCGTAATGGAGATAGCACATTCGTCATGCTGTAACGGACTGAAAAGCACGAAGACTGAAAAGCGCGAATCGTCTCTCACCAAACTTTATTAACACGAGGATCAGCAAAAGTGTCCCAAAGGGTGGCGCCCTTCGAATGGAACTTCCCCTTTATAGTGCCGTCATACATGTTGTACGTCACTGCGCTTTGCTCGAGCGTTTTTTTTTCACGAACGTGTGTATGCAAGGCAGGCTTGAGAGGAAACACGAAAAATCACGTTGAGAAAAACGTTGTTTTGTTCCATGACATGAATAACGGTCGTGTGTACGCGGCATAAGAGTCAAGCTGAGAATTACTACTTCAGTAAAACAGTACAGAACACAGCTACTTGTCATTATCTTCATAGACAGCATCCATCTCAGTGAAGTCCAGGGTAGTTCTGGTAACACTGGTGAACAGCTGGAGGGATCCAAGGACGAAGCGGCACCCCACTGGGACTGGATATTCTGATAGCAATCTAGGAGTAGCTGTAGCTGGGTCTTTTGGAGAAGCTTTGTGCTACAGCTGTTAGGCCCTGGCAGATTCTGACAGAGAAGGACCTCTCACCTGGCTGTAAATTACTTACCCAGCCACCTCTGCCTCAGCAGAGGTGGCTGCACTGAGCTGCTGAGGGAAGGAAGTAGAGAAATTTGTCTTCTTTGGCATGTCCAGGAACCCAGGGAGCTGTGGAAAAAGGAGTTAAAGGGGCCACTGGCTGCACCTGAGTATGAACCCATAGGCTAATATAGGTCACATGCACATTTCCCACAGCATCAGGGGCAAATAGATGAGTTTTAAAAAATGTCAGTCTTCTTCCAGCACTACTGGGTCTGTATCACTTTAAGAGGTCTGCTCCGCTCTGCTCACTACCATGTTATGGTACACTATATGACTCAAATCAAAGAGACCTCACCATAGTGTAATATTTTCATGGAGCCAGTATTAATTAAATAAAAAGACACTCACATTAAAAGGAATTTAAAATCTCATATGATTATGACATTGGGGTCACATCACATTAAAGCGTCCTACTTCCGGAAAGACACAATGCCATTTTTTGTGGGGTGTCCCTTACAGTCCATACCAGACTTTCTTCTAGGATACGTTTTTGGTATCGATTAGGGGAATCCCTGGCTGCTTTTGTTTTTTACAAACTGGAAATGTCCTTTAGCTGCTAGCAATTTAAATGGTATTTATTTATTTCTAAATGTCACTTTTTCCTGTGTACATCCTACAGGTGTGGCACTTCACAGGCCTGTTTAAGGCATCCCCCAAGCATGTTATTTAAAGGAATTGTGTATTTTTTTATTAAAAGAGCTGCTCCCCTCTGAATGTTTTTTTTTTTAGCATTGGCACATGTCGCCCCTGGCAGTGCCCAACTTCACATACACTTGGTTTGACAACCCCGTGCCTATTAGATTTAAAAATGGACAAAATAGATTTTCAAAATTCATCTCCCTTTGACTTCAGTGAGGTTTGCATTATGCCGCATACACACAACCATTTTTCATGATGAGAAAAATGCCATTTTTTTATTTGGTCATTAAAAACGATCGTGTGTAGGCTCCAGAGCATTTTTTGCAATGTGAAAAAATGGCCATTAAAAATTTGGAACATGCTCTATTTTTTCTCGTTGCTTTTCACGTCGTCGCTTTTCTCGTCGTGAAAAATGTCCGTGTGTAGGCTTTAACGACGTGAAAAAAACATGCATGCTCAAAAGCAAGTTATGAGACGGTGGCGCTCGTTCTGGTAAAACTAGCGTTCATAATGGAGATAGCACATTCGTCACGCTGTAACGGACTGAAGAGCACGAGGCTGAAAAGCGCGAATCGTCTCTCACCAAACTTTACTAACACGAGGATCAGCAAAAGCAGCCCAAAGGCTGGCGCCATCCGAATGGAACTTCCCTTTTATAGTGCCGTCGTACGTGTTGTACGCTTTGCTCAAGCATTTTTTTTCACGATAGTGTGTAGGCAAGGCAGGCTTGAGAAGAATCACGTCGAGAAAATCGTAGTTTTTTCAATGACATTAAAAACGGTCGTGTGTACGCGGCATAAAAGTTTACAGTTTGCAGATTTTTAGACTTGTTTGACAAACCTGCCCTCAAATTGAACAAAAGTAGATTCGCTCATCACTAATTTCAAGATACTTGAAACTGTATGTCATCCTATTAGCATGGTTAATACAGCTCACTGTGTAATGTAATCAGGCTATGAATTGTTCACTGCACTGATTGTCTCATCTATTTTTAGGTAATAATGAAAAAAAAAAAAAAACTCTTTAGAGAATAACATGTGCCATTGGATAATTCTTACCTGATTTAGGATCAGGACGGTAAAAATAGCCTGATATTTGTATACAGTATTTACTGTATGTTATTAAAGCAGCAACAGTACTTTCTATATAATTTAATACATACATTCATATTGGCAATTACATTTTCCTTCCTCTGCCTGCATATACAGCAGAAGCCATTATTATTTGCAAATGTCAGACTCAATGCAATGCCAATGACATTCAATTTCTTTTTACTGTTAATTAGTGAATAAACCAGATTATTTACCACCATTCCCCATTCATTAGTGGTGTGATTTCTAGTCACATTTCATTTTAAGCTACTTGTCAATTCAATAATTCTCAATTTGACTGCAGATGAATTTGAAAACCTTGGCAAAGGCATACTATACTGAACTGTAGGGAAGACGCATCTTAGGGTTAATGAAAAACAAGCTAATAAAAGAACCTACTAGTTGCAAAAAATTGAAAGGCATTACTGGCAATTCATAAAGCTAGAAAGCATGCAATGTAATGATAAAAAATGTCTGCCAACATTGACATATAAATTACAGAAATGTCATTTTAAACAAGATTTTTTTTTGTTTTTTTAACACGTTAACAAACAATACAGTTATTTAGATCAAGCTGATCCCTTTAACCTATGCAGACTATGTATTCGTTTAACAGCGGCGTAGCTTGAAGTATGAAGGCCTAGATGCAAAAGTTGACCTGGGGCCCCCACTACCACCTGCCATTTCCACCGCACACCAAGGTACTCCGAGAGCCTAAATATTTATTTCAGATCTTCATGTACATAATTTACATAACGCAAGGGTAATTTTTGCCTGACAGCATGGCTCTCAATCCTGGATCAGAGACACAGTGTTTACCACCGTTGGTCGGCTGGAACTTCCACATGCAGCTGTCTTCACTCGCTGTCTTTTCACTTCCATCTTGTAAGTGTTTTTAACCCTTCCTTGTCATTAAAGTGTTTTATTACTGCACTTAGAAGCGCCTTCTTCTCTGTAATGTCATCCTCCCGCCTTCCATGCAGAGCTATCCTCCTGCTGATGTCAGCCTCCTGCCTCCCACCTCCTGCCTCCCACCACCAGCCTCCTGCCTCCCATATCGGTCATTGATGAAAAACTTGTCACCAAGACATTTAGAAAAGACACAGCAGCCAATAGCTTATTGTTTGCTGGCAGCCACCATCCTACGTCCCTCATACAAGGAATCCCGGTGGGACAGTTTTTGCGTAGCAAACGCAATTGCTCTAGGGACACTGATTTTAAGGTCGAGGCTGACCAACTTTACAATAGGTTCAGAGACAGAGGTTACTCCCATCGTTGTCTGAGGAAGGCCAAAAAAGAGCCTTCCAAACTGAAAGGGATACATTATTGATTAAAAAGAAAATGGATAAACAAACTCAACCTCAGGCTCCCATCCGCATTATCACTAAATACGGGTCTCAGTGGGGCCAGGTCAGAAACATACTAAACCAACATTGGCATATTTTATCTGATGCCCCTATCCTGAGGGACTTTGTAGGTGAATGACCTATGCTCACTGCGAGGAGATCTCGCAACTTAAAGGATAGTCTGGTCCACTCGGAATATTCAAGATCTACCAGGACAAACTGGTTGACCGACCTTCCCCCGTTGAAAGGCATGTATGCCTGCGGCAGGTGCCCTATATGTAAATATGTAGATCGCACTGATGTATTTAGTAACTCAGATTGCACAAAAAGTTTCAAGATTACTAACTTCATTAATTGCCTTACTACACGTGTGATCTACATGCTTACTTGCCCATGCGGGAAAAACTATGTGGGGAAGACGAAAAGGCAGCTAAAAATCAGAATAGGTGAACATATTCAAACAATACTTAAGAAAGATGATGAACGACCCTTATCTCTTCATTTTCTGAAACACCATGAGGGAAAACCTGAGGGACTCACTGTAAAGGGCATATACCGCCTGAATCTCCCCCATCGACGGGGAGATTTCGATAAAATCTTGTATAAGAAGGAGAAAATGTGGATATATAACTTAGATAGCATGCAGCCGATGGGGTTAAACAACGAATGCAACCTATCGGTTTTCCTTGATGTTTGAAATAATGTGGTGTGACCACATAGGGTTAAAGAACTATGCAACTATTCTGTGACTATAGCCACAATTATTCTTTCTGATTGCCCATGTCTAAAATTATATGAAGACAATACATACTTCCCCACTAAGATGGGCCCGTTACCATCGGTAACCCCTATGCTTTCTCCTCCAGATAAATGTTCATCAATGACCGTTTTCAGCAGCTCTCCCCATTTTGTCTTGTTGGAAGCAGAAGTGATTCAGGCAAAACAGACATGTGCCTGTACATGGATATTCATGCCAGAAAAATATAAACTTCCATTTAATCTTGTTATAATCCCGGACCATGTACACTCGGTGGTACTAACTTCAAGTATAGCCGAGTTTATGTGAGAACGGGATAGCTGCATGAAGACTACTGTGTATATCTGTATCTCTGTTACCTATGGGGTATTTTGGAATACGGTAATTAAAAATCCATAATCTATAAACGATTCCCCCATACACATAGACGGGTCCGTTACTATCGGCAACCCCTATGTTTTTTCCTCCAGATAAATGTTCATCAATGACCGTTTTCAGCAGCTCTCCCTGTTTTTGTCTTGTTGGCAGCAGAGGTGATTTAGGCAAAACAAACATACACCCGTACATGGATATTCATGCCAGAAAAATACATACTTCTATTTTTTCTTGTTATAATCCCCGACCATGTACACTTGGTGGTACACCGTTACATGTATGGCCGAGTTTATGTGAGAACGGGATTGCTGCATGAAGACTACCGTGTATACTTGCATCTATGTTACTTATGGGGTATTTTGGAATAAGTTAATTAAAAATCCATAATCTACAAACGATTCCCCCATACATACAGCCTTATTGGTCTTTATCTATATGATGTTTGTTGCCTTTCTATTGGCATATTGACAAACATAAACTGATAAACCGATAACCGACATGGGTATTTGAAAGATGCAATGCATTTTCACCCACTGACTAATAAATCAATGGTACCACAGATATGAACAGGGAAATATTGCTGTTGAGCGGTGTCCTTTTCTTTGTTTCCTGGAATGACACCTCACAAGCATCCACGATTCCCCTGCTTTCTCGACTTACCAATGAAAGCATTACTATGGCACATATGAACAGCAAAATATTTCCTCTTCGATTTTATGTGTTCCCATGAACTATGCCTCTCACTAAATGTTTCCCCACCCCTCACGGTTGATCTCTATTTATTTATTCGTTTCTGTATAGTCAGTATCAATAGAAATGCTTGAACAGGCGTGAATGGGTGTATGAGTGATCCAATTTTCCAACAGGTACCTTAATTAGGAACACATGTTGGCTTAACTATATCTGGACAGACACCATGCTTATGCGCATGCTCCGATGAAACCTTAATGAAGGTGAAACATGTCAGCAAGTCAAGCAATTTCTTGCTACACTCTGTGTAGCGTGTAAACAGGGGTGCCTAACCCACCGGACTAACCACCCCCACCAGCCGCCATGATCTGTTACTATGCCGCTTTGATCTGATGATAGCTCTGCGGCGCATCAATATCGACATTCCATTTATGTGGACAGACTTTCCATTCCATGTGCATTTATTGGGATGATTCCTCCCGGGCTTGATGAATGGAACTCAATACATTCCAGGTGATACCAACAGAAGCATAGACTAACAGCAGCCGACCAACACACTTTGAACTGGTGAGTGAGTGTCTTCCATATATGAACTTTTTGGCAGCTTCCAATGGATGGTGGATTTATTCCACAGATATAACTTTGTGAGGGACAACTGTCGACTATTTATTCGGCCACAGTCACCCCATTTTTCTGAAGCGCAATTCAGCCAATCTCTATCCCTGTGACACCCTCACCCAACTATTGATTGTTCAATCATATTGGCTGGTCTATGGCTACCCAGCACAGTCACCTGTCAACTTTTTCATCATAAACAGTCACACGCACGGATTGAATACTGTTCATCTATCAGGCACTTACATAATATCCCCAAAGTCTTTGTGACTATGCCTACATCGATATTCCTTTCATGATCAGCAACGGTTGCATGTGTGTGGTGTGTATGGTCGTTTGGGTGGCCACCTCTGTTTCACAGTTTTTTCTTTTTGACTAGTCTTATTTTATTATAGTTGTCTTCTGATGTGGTGTATAAATATCATGTATAATCATTAAATTGTTTTTTCATTTTCATAATTGCGGTTTACTTAGATTTAGTATCTTTAGTTTAGTTGAGCCTTTTTGAAGAATACTGTCTGTGGGGGGGTCTTCCCTCTCCTCTCTCCTGTTTTTTTGCATATGATTTTTCTTATTCAGAGGCTCTACAGGTGGAATATGCCCTTCTAGTTGGAGGTTATTATTATACCTGCTAATAGACTGATTTATAACTCACACCCCCACCTGGGCACCACTGTTAATTAATTATTGGATGAGTTTCTCCATAAACCCACCCCTTTGTGTTTTTTGTTTCCATGTTTTTGATGAGATTTCACTTCTCTTCTGGGTTTAGCTCTCCAAAACCGCAACACCTACATCATTTATACCTCTATTTTTATTTACTCACCGTGAGGGGTAAACTAGAGGTGGAACACTCACAAATATATATACATATCGTTTTGACCAAATATTTGTTGTTTTTTCCTGGTCTGATTGAGAGTCTTTTGATCCAAACACCTTTATCACCGAATAGTGTTCAAGTAGGATTCTTGTTATGGCATATCTTTTAGATGAGGACATTGAACGTGAAATCAGTTTAGCTTTTTCATCTGAACAGCAGACAGGTGTGACCAATGATGACACACTACGAACCCTGTTTAAAAATCACAAGAAACTTACTGTGAAATACTTAAATCGTAAATGGGACATCTCCTCTCTAAAATCACATATAGAACACAGAATTATCCCCAGAGGACTTAGGGAACGCATAATTCCGGCTGGCCATTTACACACCCCTAGATTCCTAGAACAATGGAAAAAGAGTTGTGTAACCCGGGGCCTTGAGACCCTGCAAATGATCATTGATGAAGAAGTCGCACAGCTAGGGGAAATTCAGTCAGAGATTGATAAGAGTGTAAAACTGCTAGAACCCTTTAAAAATGACCCGGAGTTTGAGACTAATAATGAACTCCTGAAAAAAGAGATAGAGAGATTACAGAAGACCCTGAAAACCACCAAACAGGAGCATTTTAGACAGAACCTTCTCGATTGGGAGAAAGGTGACATTTTTGATCCCACCATTCAAAGAGGTAGGAGTAAATCCAGGCGAGGACGTAATTCTAAATCTAGAGGAAGAAATCCTTCCCCCTATATTTCCTCTGATAGTGAACAGGATTCTTCTGAAACCACCATACCAAAATCGGTCATTTTTTTTAGACCCAAAAGGGGATGTGGCAGGAGGTCCCATCCCCACAAAATCTGTACCCAAAAAATCTATACACAGGGAGAAACCAGATTTACAGACACACAACTCCAGACAGGGAAGCAAACGAGACGTGGAAAGACACAACAGGGACCTAAGATCAAAAGCACACAAGAAATAACGGAAATTGATATAACAGCAGTGAATGGTGATGAACTCACCAAAACTGCTGATATGAAAATAATAAACCTCACTGAGTTTCCATTGAATGAACACCATCATTCACTCCTAAAAAGAGGACTGTCGTTTTCACCAAGAGCCTCAATGAATGAATTTGAGGTGTTCAAAGACATTAGTCTATTTCTGAGGAAACTGGTATTTAAATGCTGGCATAACCAACGAGATAGTGAACAGCCAATGACCGATGTGGATAAGGCTGAACAGGAAGCCTTGATGAATTTGGTTTCCCTTCTGGAGGAAAATGAAGATGGGGAGACTGATCTACCAACTGAAATAGAGCCCGGTTGCCTGCGCCAATCCAAACTCCCTATTAAATCATTGAAAATGCCCCCACTAGCGAAACATCGCTGGATTTCACTCTTCTTGGATCAGGTCCAAAAAGACCTATCTAAGGTAAATTGGCAATGGAATGGTCTAGACAATTTATCTAAAAATGAACGCAAAGCACTTAGACAACTTGAGGAAGCACATGATTTAATTATTAAGAGCAGTGATAAAGGTGGCAATATTGTTCTTCTCACTCAGACAATGTATGAAGGAGAAGTTGACCGACTGTTAAACGATAAGGAGACGTATCTACGACTTGACCAGAATCCTTTTCCTAAGATTGTGCAGGAGCTAAATTTTAAAATGAGTTTTGCCTATGAGGAGAAATTGATTACAAAGAAAGAATTTGAATATCTTAGGGTGATCGAATATAATACACCGATATTTTATATTATCCCCAAAATTCATAAATCCATTATTAACCCTCCCGGCAGACCCATAGTCTCTGCCATCAAGGGTCCTTTGGAAAGGGTGGGCAAATTGACCGATGCCCTCATTAAAGATCTGGTTGTCGAGCTCCCGTCGTTTATACAGGATACCAGGGATGTGCTCCGACATCTTGAAGGAACCATATATCCCCCGGGAGCACTCCTAGTGGGGATTGATGTCGAATCCCTTTATACATCAATCCCTCACGAATGGGGATTAAAAGCCACCGACTATTTCCTGCATCAGAAGTTTCCCATGCTAGCAGCACAAAATGAGTTTTTGGTTGACACTTTGAAGTTTATGTTGACCAATAACTGTTTTCAGTTTCTCAACAGAAACTATAGGCAGATAAGAGGAACTTCAATGGGAGCACCCAGGGCGCCTGCGTACGCATGTTTACATCTGGGTCTTTGGGAAGAACAATTGGTGTATACCTCTTCTCTATACCAGGCGCATTGCAAACTCTGGTTAAGATTCATTGATGACGTGATCATGCTCTGGGCGGGGTCCACGGATGAACTCACTGAATTTCTTGGTGAACTCAATCACAATAATAGGAACATCAAGTTGACTTATAATTGGCATTCACAAACACTCCCCTTCCTGGACCTATCCATATCGGTCATTGATGAAAAACTTGTCACCAAGACATTTAGAAAAGACACAGCAGCCAATAGCTTATTGTTTGCTGGCAGCCACCATCCTACGTCCCTCATACAAGGAATCCCGGTGGGACAGTTTTTGCGTAGCAAACGCAATTGCTCTAGGGACACTGATTTTAAGGTCGAGGCTGACCAACTTTACAATAGGTTCAGAGACAGAGGTTACTCCCATCGTTGTCTGAGGAAGGCCAAAAAAAGAGCCTTCCAAACTGAAAGGGATACATTATTGATTAAAAAGAAAATGGATAAACAAACTCAACCTCAGGCTCCCATCCGCATTATCACTAAATACGGGTCTCAGTGGGGCCAGGTCAGAAACATACTAAACCAACATTGGCATATTTTATCTGATGCCCCTATCCTGAGGGACTTTGTAGGTGAACGACCTATGCTCACTGCGAGGAGATCTTGCAACTTAAAGGATAGTCTGGTCCACTCGGAATATTCAAGATCTACCAGGACAAACTGGTTGACCGACCTTCCCCCGTTGAAAGGCATGTATGCCTGCGGCAGGTGCCCTATATGTAAATATGTAGATCGCACTGATGTATTTAGTAACTCAGATTGCACAAAAAGTTTCAAGATTACTAACTTCATTAATTGCCTTACTACACGTGTGATCTACATGCTTACTTGCCCATGCGGGAAAAACTATGTGGGGAAGACGAAAAGGCAGCTAAAAATCAGAATAGGTGAACATATTCAAACAATACTTAAGAAAGATGATGAACGACCCTTATCTCTTCATTTTCTGAAACACCATGAGGGAAAACCTGAGGGACTCACTGTAAAGGGCATATACCGCCTGAATCTCCCCCATCGACGGGGAGATTTCGATAAAATCTTGTATAAGAAGGAGAAAATGTGGATATATAACTTAGATAGCATGCAGCCGATGGGGTTATACAACGAATGCAACCTATCGGTTTTCCTTGATGTTTGAAATAATGTGGTGTGACCACATAGGGTTAAAGAACTATGCAACTATTCTGTGACTATAGCCACAATTATTCTTTCTGATTGCCCATGTCTAAAATTATATGAAGACAATACATACTTCCCCACTAAGATGGGCCCGTTACCATCGGTAACCCCTATGCTTTCTCCTCCAGATAAATGTTCATCAATGACCGTTTTCAGCAGCTCTCCCCATTTTGTCTTGTTGGAAGCAGAAGTGATTCAGGCAAAACAGACATGTGCCTGTACATGGATATTTATGCCAGAAAAATATAAACTTCCATTTAATCTTGTTATAATCCCGGACCATGTACACTCGGTGGTACTAACTTCAAGTATAGCCGAGTTTATGTGAGAACGGGACAGCTGCATGAAGACTACTGTGTATATCTGTATCTCTGTTACCTATGGGGTATTTGGAATACGGTAATTAAAAATCCATAATCTATAAACGATTCCCCCATACACATAGACGGGTCCGTTACTATCGGCAACCCCTATGTTTTTTCCTCCAGATAAATGTTCATCAATGACCATTTTCAGCAGCTCTCCCTGTTTTTGTCTTGTTGGCAGCAGAGGTGATTTAGGCAAAACAAACATACACCCGTACATGGATATTCATGCCAGAAAAATACATACTTCTATTTTTTCTTGTTATAATCCCCGACCATGTACACTTGGTGGTACACCGTTACATTTATGGCCGAGTTTATGTGAGAACGGGATTGCTGCATGAAGACTACCGTGTATACTTGCATCTATGTTACTTATGGGGTATTTTGGAATAAGTTAATTAAAAATCCATAATCTACAAACGATTCCCCCATACATACAGCCTTATTGGTCTTTATCTATATGATGTTTGTTGCCTTTCTATTGGCATATTGACAAACATAAACTGATAAACCGATAACCGATATGGGTATTTGAAAGATGCAATGCATTTTCACCCACTGACTAATAAATCAATGGTACCACAGATATGAACAGGGAAATATTGCTGTTAAGCGGTGTCCTTTTCTTTGTTTCCTGGAATGACACCTCACATGCATCCACGATTCCCCTGCTTTCTCGACTTACCAATGAAAGCATTACTATGACACATATGAACAGCAAAATATTTCCTCTTCGATTTTATGTGTTCCCATGAACTATGCCTCTCACTAAATGTTTCCCCACCCCTCACGGTTGATCTCTATTTATTTATTCGTTTCTGTATAGTCAGTATCAATAGAAATGCTTGAACAGGCGTGAATGGGTGTATGAGTGATCCAATTTTCCAACAGGTACCTTAATTAGGAACACATGTTGGCTTAACTATATCTGGACAGACACCATGCTTATGCGCATGCTCCGATGAAACCTTAATGAAGGTGAAACATGTCAGCAAGTCAAGCAATTTCTTGCTACACTCTGTGTAGCGTGTAAACAGGGGTGCCTAACCCACCGGACTAACCACCCCCACCAGCCGCCATGATCTGTTACTATGCCGCTTTGATCTGATGATAGCTCTGCGGCGCATCAATATCGACATTCCATTTATGTGGACAGACTTTCCATTCCATGTGCATTTATTGGGATGATTCCTCCCGGGCTTGATGAATGGAACTCAATACATTCCAGGTGATACCAACAGAAGCATAGACTAACAGCAGCCGACCAACACACTTTGAACTGGTGAGTGAGTGTCTTCCATATATGAACTTTTTGGCAGCTTCCAATGGATGGTGGATTTATCCCACAGATATAACTTTGTGAGGGACAACTGTCGACTATTTATTCGGCCACAGTCACCCCATTTTTCTGAAGCGCAATTCAGCCAATCTCTAGCCCTGTGACACCCTCACCCAACTATTGATTGTTCAATCATATTGGCTGGTCTATGGCTACCCAGCACAGTCACCTGTCAACTTTTTCATCATAAACAGTCACACGCACGGATTGAATACTGTTCATCTATCAGGCACTTACATAATATCCCCAAAGTCTTTGTGACTATGCCTACATCGATATTCCTTTCATGATCAGCAACGGTTGCATGTGTGTGGTGTGTATGGTCGTTTGGGTGGCCACCTCTGTTTCACAGTTTTTTCTTTTTGACTAGTCTTATTTTATTATAGTTGTCTTCTGATGTGGTGTATAAATATCATGTATAATCATTAAATTGTTTTTTTCATTTTCATAATTGCGGTTTACTTAGATTTAGTATCTTTAGTTTAGTTGAGCCTTTTTGAAGAATACTGTCTGTGGGGGGGTCTTCCCTCTCCTCTCTCCTGTTTTTTTGCATATGATTTTTCTTATTCAGAGGCTCTACAGGTGAAATATGCCCTTATAGTTGGAGGTTATTATTATACCTGCTAATAGACTGATTTATAACTCACACCCCCACCTGGGCACCACTGTTAATTAATTATTGGATGAGTTTCTCCATAAACCCACCCCTTTGTGTTTTTTGCTCCCACCATCCATGTAGAGCTGTCTTACCGCCCGCTGCCCAGGCGGAGCTGTCCTGCCGCCAATGTCACCTCTAGACTGATGTGTCTCGTGCCTTCTGCCCTGTGTAGGTAGGACATTAGAGAGAGCTATGTCACTGCTGGACTGAAGCATGTGGGGGAAGCCAAGCATGATGTGAAGGGGGGCTGAGGATATAAATCTGTAGGAGGGGATAATATAAAGAGGGGGGAGCTGAGGATAGGAAGGCAAAGGGGGTGGGGTGGAATGAGGACAGGAACGTGAAGGGGGGCTGAGGACAGGAATGTAAAGGAGAAGGGGGAATCAGTGGCGGTGGTGGGATCAGTGGTTGTGGTGGGGAGATGGGATCAGTGGCGGTGGCAGGGGGTGGTAATAAGGGGGGCTGGGATCAGTGGTGGTGGTGGGATCAGTGGTGGCGATGGTGGTGGTGAGGGGGGTGGGATCAGTGGCAGCGGCGGTGATGGTGGTGAGGGGGGATGGGATCAGTGACGGCGGCTGTGGTGGTGGTGAGGGGGCATGGGATCAGTGGCAGCGGAAGTGATGGTGGTGAAGGTGGTGGGATCAGTGGCAGCCATGGTGGTGAGGGAGGGTGGCAGCAGCGGCAGTGGTGGTGCTACCCTCCCCCCCCCACCACCTCTGCCTCTTACTGATCCCATCGCCCACCACTACCACAGATCTCATCCCTATCCCATGGGAATAGGGATGAGATCTGTGGTGGTGGGGGGGTCAGTAAGAGGCAGAGGTTGGGATCAGTTGCACTTGCAACTTGTCTCTTACTTTGTAAATCGATTCCTTCCCCTTCATCATTGCTTCTGTGCCTTTGGGGATGCTCCTGTGTCATGGGGTCTCCTGCAGAGGGGAGAGCTCCTCCCTCTTCACTCCATTGGTGTCAGCTGGTCAGCTGACTTTCCCTTCAAGCGTCCGCCTCCCTGCATGGCTGGTGGCCCCTGACAGCAGAGAATGGGCTGGTGGGCCCCTGACAGTAGAGAACAGACAGGCGGGGAGAACAGGCAGGTGAGCGGGCAACCTTTACAGTGGAGAACGTGCAGACGGGCCCCCTGACAGCGGAGAATTTGCGGACGGGCACCTGACTGCGAGGAACGGGTCGGGCGGGCACACTCACAGTGGTGGAACTCCAGGGCCCAGTCGCAAGTGCGACTGCTGTGACCCTGGTAGTTCCGCCACTGTATAGATCTTGTCTTCAGGTCTCTGACACAGACAAATGCCCCATAATCCAACTGCAACTGAGCTTTGCTGCAAAATTCATCCAGAGATATCTCTGTTAATGACTAGATTTACCCAGATATATGGGCACAACTCCACCAAGCACTCTTATCGGGTCTTTTGCTGATAATACCTGTTCATTGGATGTATGTACTGTTATTAATCTCAGATGCAGTGTAGTTCTGCTTTAAAAACTCTATAAAACAATGAAAATAAAATCAACCTAAATTGTTACAGAGGACGGTTTGGTGCAGAATGAATCAATTTGATTGCT
Organism: Rana muscosa; assembly: GCA_029206835.1. Classification (NCBI taxonomy): domain Eukaryota; kingdom Metazoa; phylum Chordata; class Amphibia; order Anura; family Ranidae; genus Rana; species Rana muscosa. Next base: position 272,324,231 of record CM055116.1, read on the forward strand.
AAGGATATTTTTGTGTGACAGCTGTCCTGCAGATAATACTGCATGCTGATTGATGAAGTTGTGTTATTACTAAGCTTACTATATTCAGTACTGAATCATTGTCAATTTAACACTGATCATTGACATTTTCCTTGTCAATCGAACATGGGAGTTGCCACACAACAGAGGGTAAATACTGGCTGATTAGACATTTACAGGCATTGTTTTGAGAGTCAATGAATCTATATTGCTGAAGAGCCTGATGTAATATGTTTAGAGACTTAACAAATGAAAAGTGAAATAAAATTAGAACAATGACAGATGGATTGTTGTGTTATGAAGCCCACATAATCTTGGAAATAGAATATAAAGCAGGGTACTCGTAATAGTAATCATCACTAGGATTAAACAGCGTTGTTTAGTCTCTCCTTGTACTGTGCCTTTTATTCTAAGAGTGTCAAATCTCTCTATTACCTTTAAATGAGTATAGCCTTTACCATGGTAACACCATTCCTGTATCCTGTAGATTGGAAAATAATAAAAGGAAAAAATAATCATCTGTAGCTCAGAACATACTGGACCCAGGCTTTTTATTTCCTGAAATACAATGGCACCCTGAGGTTTCTTTCTTTACTTTGTACTTATTGTTTGGCCTGTCTTTGTTTGTTTGTCTGTTACGTTTATTCTTCTACACTAGTTATTTGGCTCTTATGCAACTGTTGATTATAATATTATATTAAGAAGAATAGTTTCAATGGATTTCATAAATCACTAGTTTTGAGTTGCAATTTTAAAGATTATTATTATGCTTCTTTCACAAGTAGGGTAGTAAATTAGATCAACGCATATGTAATCTTTTAGAATATGTTTATATATGTATTAAGATCCATTCACACTTGTCTGTAAATCATACCTTTTTTACTGCATGAAAAGCATTTCAATAGAAATCTTCAGTTCATTTTTGACTACTTCACATCTATGGGTTGTAGCATACGGAGTTTTAAAATATAGGCCATACTTGGTCCATTTCACTAAAATGTGTTGACATGTTTTCACTTGCCAGCATTTTTTTTCCCATTAAACCTGATTTACTAAAAATTTTAGCAAGCTGATGATGGCATAGGCAAATTTTTTTTGCGCACGCAAACAGATGAGCAAAAGTATGTGCTTGAACATCAGCGTGCAATAAGTGCGCATATGCTTTATTATTACACATTTGCTTGGCTTTTTCCTTTGTTTAGTTCTCTGTTTCGTTTACAAAGCATTAATGACCTCCAGACTTTCTAAATATAGCATGGTTTTGTTTTGTCTAGTTTTAATTGAATTTCCAGGAAAGGTACGCTCTGTGCGTGTTATCTTGGGCAACAATAAATATAGGCTTCTAGATTAGTAAATGCATTATCTGTTCTCTTGGTGCCATTATGACTGTCTTTAGAACAATGCTGATGATCCGCATGTAACAAAATTAGGTTACAGTAATGTTCATAACAGGTTTTTCTAAAGGTGTCCAAACATTTGCAGATGCAGGCTGAAGCTGGCCATAGATGGACTGGAATTTGGCTGGTTCAGCAGGGACCAGACAAATTTGTATCCACGTATGGCAGTCCTTGTCTGACAGAAGTCAGCAATTAAGGCCTGGTTCACACTGGGGCGACAAACGCTCCGACATTGGGAGCTCATGTCGCATGACGTGTGAAAATCAATGTTTCTCTATGGGAGCCATCTTAACTGGTCCGACACATGTCGGTCCGACTTTGAGAATGCTCCCTGTACTACTTTGGTCCGACTTTGATCCGACTTCAGCCCATTGACTATCATTGAAGTCGGATCAAAGTCGGACCGCAGTCTTGCATGATCCGACTTTGGCATGCGACTTGTGCTGTACTGCTCTTGAGCGGGAACTCCATGCCAAATTTTAAATAAAAAACCGGGCCTCCGTTAGCAAAAGAGCTAAAAAGAAGTTAGCGGAGGCCCGGCAGAAGAAAGAACCGGAGAGCGCAGCGACGACACCGGAGACCCCCGAAGTCGGAAGAAGACCCCCGGAGCTGTGCAATAAAATGCTTTAAAAAGCTGTGTGTTTTTTTTATTGCAATTTTTTTCCACCAGGTGAATGGGTAGGGGTACGATGTACCCCATACTCATTCACATAGGGTGGGGGGGCCGGGATCCAGGGGCCCCTTTATTAAAGGGGGCTCCCGGATTCCGATAAGCCCCCCACCCGCAGACCCCGACAACCAACGGCCAGGGTTGTCGGGAAGAGGCCCTGTCCTCATCAACATGGGGGCAGGGTGCTCTGGGGTGGGGGGGCCGCAGGTCGCCCCCCCCGCCCCAGAGCACCAAACCCCCCATGTTGAGGGCATGCGGCCTGGTATGGTTCAGGAGGGAGGGGGGCCGCTCTCTCGTCCCCCCCTCTTCCCCTGCGGCCGGCCAGGTTGTGTGCTCGGATAAGGGTCTGGTTTGGATTTTGGGGGGCCCCCACGCCATTTTTTCGGCGTAGGGGCGCCCCTTCAAATCCAGACCAGACCCAAGGGCCTGGTATGCCTCTGGAGGGGGAACCCATGCCGGTTTTTTATTTAAAATTTGGCCTGGAGTATCCCCTCAAGATTCATACCAAACACAGTGCCTGATATTGGCTGGGATCCAAGTCGGATCCCCGTTCATTGAAAGTCGGACATATGTCGGCTTCATGTCGCAGGGCAAAGTCGGATCCAAAGTAGGACAGATGTCATGTCGCACTAGTGTGAACCCAGCCTCAGATCGACTTCTGTTTAAGGCCTGGTTCACACTTGTCCGACAAACGCTCCGACATTAGGAGCTCATGTCGCATGACGTGTGAAAATCAATGAATCCCTATGAGAGCCGTCTTAACTGGTCCGACACAAGTCGGTCCGACATTAAAAATGCTCTCTGTACTACTTCTGTCCGACTTTGATCCTACTTCAGCCCATTGAATATCATTGAAGTCGGATCAAAGTAGGATCCTTGTCCTAACCATCCGACATTTCACATCCGACATGGTGATTACAGCAGCAGTAAGGCCTGGTTCACACTGGGGCGACAAACGCTCCGACATTGGGAGCTCATGTCGCATGACGTGTGAAAATCAATGTTTCCCTATGGAAGCCGTCTTAACTGGTCCGACACATGTCGGTCCGACTTTGAAAATGCTCCCTGTACTACTTTGGTCCGACTTTGATCCGACTTCAGCCCATTGACTATCATTGAAGTTGGATCAAAGTCGGACCGCAGTCTTGCATGATCCGACTTTGGCATGCGACTTGTGCTGTGCTGCTCTTGAGGGGGAACTCCACGCCAAATTTTAAATTAAAAACCGGCATGGGTTCCCCCTCCAGAGGCATACCAGGCCCTTGGGTCTGGTCTGGATTTGAAGGAGAACCCCCTACGCCGAAAAATCGGTGTGGGGGTCCCCCACAATCCAAACCAGACCCTTATCCGAGCACACAACCTGGCCGGCCGCAGGGGAAAAGGGGGGGACGAGAGAGCGGCCCCCCCTCCCTCCTGAACCGTACCAGGCCGCATGCCCTCAACATGGGGGGTTTGGTGCTCTGGGGCAGGGGGCGACCTGCGGCCCCCTCCACCCCAGAGCACCCTGCCCCCATGTTGATGAGGACAGGGCCTCTTCCCGACAACCCTGACCGTTGGCTGTCGGGGTCTGCGGGCGGGGGGCTTATCGGAATCCGGGAGCCCCCTTCAATAAGGGGCCCCTGGATCCCGGCCCCCCCACCCTATGTGAATGAGTATGGGGTACATCGTACCCCTACCCATTCACCTGGTGGAAAAAAAATGCAATAAAAAAACCACACAGCTTTTTAAAGAATTTTATTGCACAGCTCCGGGGATCTTCTTCCGACTTCGGGGGTCTCCGGTTCTTCTCCCGCTCTCCGGTTCTTTCTTTCGCCGGGCCTCCGCTAACTTCTTTTTAGCTCTTTTGCTAACAGAGGCCCGGACTTCTCCGTCTTCTCGTCCGGCTCTCCGTTGTCCTTCTGCCGGCCCCTCCACTAACTTCTTGGTAGCTCTTTCGCTAGTGTAGGGGCCGGTCTTCCCGTCGTCGCCGTCGGCGTCTTCTTCCCTCTTCTCCTCCTCGATGTTGACGCGTCGCTTCCTCCCGCTGTAATACTGGCTCTCCGCATTAATATAGGCTTCTCATGACGTCACAGTCACATGTTCCCATGACGTCACAGTCACATGCTCCGGGGCCATGTGCCCCGGAACATGTGACTGTGACGTCATGAGAAGCCTATATTAATGCGGAGCGGAGCGGAGAGCCAGTATTACAGCGGGAGGAAGCGACGCGTCAACATCGAGGAGGAGAAGAGGGAAGAAGACACCGACCGGAAGACCGGCCCCTCCACTAGCAAGAGAGCTAAAGAAGTTAGTGGAGGGGCCGGCAGAAGGACAACGGAGAGCCGGATGAGAAGACGGAGAAGTCCGGGCCTCCGTTAGCAAAAGAGCTAAAAAGAAGTTAGCGGAGGCCCGGCGGAAGAAAGAACCGGAGAGCGGGAGAAGAACCGGAGACCCCCGAAGTCGGAAGAAGACCCCCGGAGCTGTGCAATAAAATTCTTTAAAAAGCTGTGTGGTTTTTTTATTGCATTTTTTTCCACCAGGTGAATGGGTAGGGGTACGATGTACCCCATACTCATTCACATAGGGTGGGGGGGCCGGGATCCAGGGGCCCCTTTATTAAAGGAGGCTCCCGGATTCCGATAAGCCCCCCACCCGCAGACCCCGACAACCAACGGCCAGGGTTGTCGGGAAGAGGCCCTGTCCTCATCAACATGGGGGCAGGGTGCTCTGGGGTCGGGGGGCCGCAGGTCGCCCCTCTGCCCCAGAGCACCAAACCCCCCATGTTGAGGGCATGCGGCCTGGTACGGTTCAGGAGGGAGGGGGGCCGCTCTCTCGTCCCCCCCTTTTCCCCTGCGGCCTGCCAGGTTGCGTGCTCGGATAAGGGTCTGGTTGGGATTGTGGGGACCCCCACGCCGGTTTTTCGGCGTAGGGGCGCCCCTTCAAATCCAGACCAGACCCAAGGGCCTGGTATGCTCCTGGAGGGGGAACCCATGCCGGTTTTTTAGTTAAAATTTGGCCTGGAGTTCCCCCTCAAGATTCATACCAAACACAGTGCCTGCCATTGGCGGGGATCCAAGTCGGATCCCCGTTCATTGAAAGTCGGACATATGTCGGCTTCATGTCGCAGGGCAAAGTCGGATCCAAAGTAGGACAGATGTCGTGTCGCACTAGTGTGAACCCAGCCTAAAAGGAATTTATCTCACCCTGGGATTGTTTTGATTGGTCAAAGGACAAGTCAGACTAGCACACTGTCGGATCAAAGTAGTATCCTGTTCATGAATGTCGGATGGATGTCGGACCAATGTAGGATCAATGTAGGACTGATGTCGCAGAGCAAAGTAGGATGAAAGTCGGATGAATGTCGTGTAGTATAGTGTGAACCCAGCCTCACGAGAATGTTGAAATCAGTGGCTGCAGCCAATCAGCTGTAACTTGACAAGGTAACTTGACAAGGTTTTTTGAGCTGTCCCATGGCTAATTCCCTGAAATGCCTCGATTAACGATTCCTGCAAGTGCTTTATAGACACTGGGGTCCCTGGTCTGAATGCTGGTCTCCTGGAGTACTATCTGCATGAAGTTTGTATGTTCTCCCATTGCTTGTGTGGGTTTCCTCTGGGTTCTCACAAACTCCAAAGACATGGTGGTGGGTTAATTGGCTCCTTTCCAAATTGTCCAAATTATGTGTGTGCATGTATGTTAGCACGTGAAAGAGGGACCTTTAGAATGTATGCTTCTTGAGAGCAGGGCCTGATATGTTTGTACAGTTTGTAAAGCGCTGCAATTGTTAGCAAAATATAAATACAGTAATAAACAAATAAATAGAAAATAAATTGAGCTGCCATCTAATTTCTTTCATGTAATAAAAATGGAAATTGAAGTGCCACACTACTGCTAAGAGGTCCAGGTACTAATGTCAGGGCTCAAAATTTCAAGTCCTGAGCTACTAGCCAGGCCACAAGGGTTACTCGCCACCAGTTGCCCAATCCCTACCCTGCCTCGCCCCTAATCACGCCCTCATAAGTTATCTCATGAAATGACACTTAAATGTTTTATGCAGAATTAAGTTATAAAAAAATATTAACAACAACTTTATCAGTGCCTATCAGTGCAGCCTCACCTGTGCCCAACAATGCAGCCTATCTGTATCCATCAATGCCGCTTCACCTGTGCCCAACAATGCAGCCTACCTGTGCCCAACAATGCCACCTCACCTGTGTCTATCAATGCAGACTCACCTGTGTCTATTAATGCAGACTCACCTGTGTCTATTAATGCAGCCTCACCTGTGTCCATCAATGCAGCCTCACCTGTGTCCATCAATGCAGCCTCACCTGTGTCCATCAATGCAGCCTCACCTGTGTCCATCAATGCAGCCTCACCTGTGTCCATCAATGCAGCCTCACCTGTGTCCATCAATGCAGCCTCACCTGTGTCCATCAATGAAGCCTCACCTGTGTCCATCAATGCAGCCTCACCTGTGTCCATCAATGCAGCCCCACCTGTGTCCATCAATGCAGCCCCACCTGTGCCCATCAATGCAGCCCCACCTGTGCCCATCAATGCAGCCCCACCTGTGCCCATCAATGCAGCCCTACCTGTGCCCATCAATGCAGCCCTACCTGTGCCTATCAATGCAGCCCTACCTGTGTCCAACAATGCAGCCTACCTGTGCCCAACAATGCAGCCTACCTGTGCCCAACAATGCCGCCTCAAGCCTCATACACACGACCGGTTTTCTCTGCAAGAAACAACAAGAAAACTGTTGGGAGAGCTTTCTTGCCGAGAAAACCATGCGTGTGTACGAGGCTTTCAGGTTTCTCGTCAGGAAAACTGCCCAGAATCTCGACGAGAAAAAAAGAAGACCTGCTTTCTTTTTTCTCCTCAGGAGTCTCATTTTTCTCGTCGTGATTCTCGTCAGACCGTATTTGGACGAGAAAAACGTTCGTGTGTATGCTTTTCCAAGTCTTCAAAAACCGCGCATGGTCAGAATCAAGTATGAGACGGGAGCGCACCTTCTTGTAAAACTAGTGTTCGTAATGGAGATAGCACATTTGTCACGCTGTAACGAACTGAAAGCACGAAGTCTGAAATCCGCGAATCGTCTCTCACTAAACTTTTACTAACACGCAGTAACACGAGATTAGCAAAAGCAGCCCAAGGGGTGGTGCCATGAGAATGGAACTTCCCCTTTATACTGCCGTTGTACGTGTTGTACGTCACTACGCTTACAACAACGAGATTTTGGATTTACAGTGTGTATGCAAGGAAAGCTTGACAAGAATCTCGTCAAGCTTGACAAGAAACCCGTCGAGAAAAACAACATTTTTTTTGCGACGAGATTCTCGGCCGTGTGTACGAGGCTTCACCTGTGTCCATGGGTGTCCGCTGAACTTTTTCGGGGGGGCATCATTTTAAGGTCATCCATGCTTCTTTGGGGCAGTGGAGCAGCGCTGTATACACCACTCCTCCACCGCCCATTGAAATAAATGGGCACCGCTGCCAAAGCGCCTGCAAAGCGCTTCGGCAGCGGCGATACACAGTTGCATTTATCCCTGTCTTTGACCGCTAGCTGGGGTTATTGCAATACTCTTACGATTCCAGGGGGGGCAATTTACCCCCCTTGCCCTATGGAGCGGACGCCCATGCCTGTGTCCATCAATGCCACCCTACCTGTGTCCATCAATGCCGCCCTACCTGTGTCCATCAATGCCGCCCTACCTGTGTCCATCAATGCCGCCCTTCCTGTGTCCATCAATGCCGCCCTACCTGTGTCCATCAATGCCGCCCTACCTGTGTCCATCAATGCCACCCTACCTGTGTGCATCAATGCCGCCCTACCTGTGACCATCATGCAGCCTGCCTGTGTCCATCATGCAGCCTGCCTGTGTCCATCATGCAGCCTACCTGTAGCCATCTTGCAGCCTACCATTGTCTATCATGCAGCCTACCTGTAGCCATCATGCAGCCTGACTGTGTCCATCAATGCAGTCTACCTGTGCAGGGGAAGGGAGAGGAGAGCATGCGGCCAGATTATCAGAGAGCAGGGACATTGCTGTAACAGCTTACATTTCAATTGCCGTGTGTTCCCTGCACTCACCATCACATACAGCCCCGCCTCCTGACACGGGTACTTTGATATATGTAACACATCCCGGAATTGGATGGGTGATCTGCCTATCAAAGTATCGAGGCCAGGAAGCCAGGCTGTATGTGACGGCAAGTGTGGGGAAAACACGGCAATCTAAATGTAAGCTGTTACAGCGATGTCCCTGCTCTCTGATAATCCGGCCGCCTGCTCTCCTCTCTCTTCCCCTCGCGATCACTGGGAGAAGAGCTCCCATTCAACCCCGCATGCCGGCAGTGTTCGTCCGTCCGCCCCCGTCCCAGGCTCCCCAGGCTTGCCAAATCTCATTTTCCACTCGCAAAACACGTGTAGGCAAGTGGAAAATATGAGGGCTACTAATGTATTCCAATAAAAGTAAAAGGGACAATCAAAAAATATCCAATGGGTTTCAGGGATCCAAAGACATCCTCTTCATTAGGGCTAGAAAAAGCATAAGGATATCTCCATACCAATACAATATCAATATAATATTCCCTTTTCAGGGTCATAGTTAAAACAAAATATCCAATAGCCTTATAGTATAGTGTATTTGGTTTTACGATTCGGCTATGGTGTATTTGGTTTTAACTATGATCCTAAGGAGGGGATATTGTATTGATGTTGTATCAGTCAAAAAACCGACCGTTTCAAACGCGGTGACGTAAAACACTCCGATGAGCCGAGAAAAATTAAATTCAATGCTTCTGAGCATGCGTCAACTTGATTCTGAGCATGCGTGTGTTTTTTAACCGATTGACTTGCCCATAGACGATCGGAATTTGCTATCGGTTTTTTATCCATCGGAAAAATTTAAAACATGTTCTATTTTTTGACACCGATGGAAAAAAGACCGATGGGGCCCATACACGATCGGTTTGTCCGATGAAAAAAATCCATCGGACTGTTTTCATCGGTAAAACCGATCGTGTGTACGCGGCTTTAGTGTTGTGATATTTGAGAGATAGGTAGATAATTGCTACTTCCTGTTCCGGCCCCGCCTCTCCAGGGCGGGTCTAGGTTGTTCAGAATTTTATAAATGTTGTGCAATGTGGGGGTACAGGAATATGCCCCGGTTGATGACTGTTTTAGTCGAAACGCGTCAGCCCTGCATTACTGCACCCCACATTGCTTTTATCTTTATTTTGTGATCACTTTTATTCCAATGCCGATTGTCATTTGCTTGTATGACATTTTATCCTAATAAACCTTGATTGGTTTTATTGACCTGCACCATTGGGAACAATTTTTTTTTTCTTTTTTGTTCTTTTGTTGCTCCTACGTTTTATTCGGAGCCTGTATGCGGGAGGAGTGTGGACTCAACATCCCAGTTCATTGGACCACCCTTTGTAGGATTGATCCGGACCTCCATAGTATCTACAGAGATCCAGTTCCTTTGCCATAGGTCATTGGGACCTCAAGCTCGCTCGACTTACTGTCATATGATAGATGAGTCCACCTGTTGCGGTAAGAGTACCCCATCTATTTACTACTTTCAGTACCTGATTTCCTCAACAGTCAACTTGTTATCCTTGCAACTCGGGTCACTCCGTGGGAAGGATTATCACACCATGTGTTTCCAGTATATGGACTCTTCACCATTCACTATAGTTTTTTTATGATACTATTTGTTTTACTTGGACTTTGATTTTTTAGATATTGGAGTTCCTTCTCTCACATTGGTTTCTTCACATGTCATCATTGTTTGATACATTGTCACACATGATTTAGTGGTTATTTAATTATCACTGTTGCCTCAGCGCTGCACTATTTATCCCATCCTTTGTTATACTTTGTTTGTATGAGTGCTAGCAGCTTTTTTAGACATTTTGGGTTCAAGCGCAGTTTTTTCTTACCTACATCCTTTCGATATTGTATTGAATTTCCATTGATATGGAGATAGAAAAATTGGGGGAAATCGCGCTAACCTGTGACCAATCACTATAACAGTAATGGGGTGAATGAAAATTAACCAATGAAAAACACAAAATCTATTAAAACTAATGAGTGAAATCAAAAGTATATATACAAAGAATAAACTATAAATATATGGTGAACTGTGATCTACATCAAATATAAATAATAGTCCATCAAAAAAATCCTTGAATGAAATCCAAATAAATAACACCAGTGCTTCATGTGAAAATCATATAAAGCAGGGTTCCCCAACCCCCGGTCCGCGGCCCACTGCCGGGCCGTGGCCTATTTGCAGATGGGCCGCGAAGGCTGCACTGTGTGAGGTGCGGCAGCGGGCAAGCAGAGAGATGACATCTCTCACCGCCCGCCCGGATCACGGCACTTCCGCCCACACAGCGGGGCTCCTACTGCGGTGAGGCGCGGGAGCAGAGAGATGAGATCATCTCTCGGCGCCCGCCCATAACGCGGCACTTCCGCCCACACAGCGGGGCTGCTATACTGCAGCGAGGCGCGGGAGCAGAGAGATCATCTCTCACTGCCCGCCCCGCATTACCGCTGTTCTCCCTCACCTGCCTGTGCTGCCACCACGGCAGGTGACAAAAAAATCTACTGGCAGGTGGCAAACCACCTCTGGTGGCAGGTGGCAATCCACACCTGGTGGCAGGTGACGTGGCAAGTGTTGTGGAATTCTAGGCTGCTGTTTGCAGAGCACACAGCCTATAATTCCTGTGCTATCTAAGCACACATCAGATTTAATCTTTTTGAAGTAATGCTATGGTTAAATTAAGTTTGCTAAAGTCCACTCACCGTTCATCCCCATTCATTCAAGGAAACCACCAACACAGGTCTTCTTATCAGGCCATTCCAGCAAAGACTCTGTTAAGCCGACGCCTACTCATAGGCTTTTATTAAACTCAAAAGATCTCAAGACAGGAGGTGATTGGCTGCAGCAACCAATCCCCTCCCCATGGGCGGGAACCTCATAGGATGTTCCCTCACATGAAAATGACAACACTTGGACATTCCTTCCAACAGGATATGTCATACATGAATATAATAACGTAAGATGGCTTAAGTTACCGTTGATAGGAATTCCTATTCTGCGCTATTCCATAGAATAACGCATAATAAGATTAAACTATTATTGAATGGAGGAGGGAGGCTATCTGCAGACGCACGCTACGAATTCCAACCAATGTTGATCAGGCACAGCCGAGACAAGAGCGCGCATTTGCCCATAACCAATGATGTCATTGCAGAGTGAGGATACCCCTCCTCAACGATCGTCCATGCTAATGCACAGAGGGCCCCCGTTGGCGGACATATCCGCACCCTGCAAACATCACACTCCAACCTCAAAACGTTTTCCCCTATCAGACGGGATTCAACCAGCCTCAGACTACCCCAATCAGCTCTTTTAGAGCGGGTTGCGGAAGTACTAACACTGGGTGACACTATGACAATACATATTAAATACATCTCCATAAAAATCTCCACAACAGTCCTCCCTTTTTTGTCATATGCACCCTATGTGTCCCTCGATGAGAGTTGATCTGCTTCTTACACCTGGAAATCAATCAGTTATTAGTCCATAAAAAGGAAAACATGGCTTGACATGTAGACTCTACTCTTCAGGGGCATGACTTATAAAGGAGGACACGACATGGTGAGCTGTAGTAATCGCCGATCCGTCTGTGATTCTCTGTCTTGTATGTGGGTCCGGCTTCGGGGCGTCTCATCAAGGAAACTCTGGTCACGCGTCAAATCAGGCAACAGGAGCCTCTCGTCACGACATAGAAAGAATAGAAATAAAACTACATGAGTATATATATTCCCACTTTCTTTAACCACGATCCGCTGTAAAATAAAAAATTAGATCCCCAAAGATTCCCAGACCCTTAAAAAAGGACTTCCAACCTTCACTTAGCTACAGCTCTGGCTTCAACAATTACATGAAGAACCCTATCCTTAACGGATGAGAATTGTTCAATTGTATCCCAAGCCTGAGCCGACTCCCACCTTGTACTGCAGGACCCCATGCCCAGACCTGGTCGGGATTGGTGAACAAATCCCTTCTAGCTGTCCCTGCCATTCTTAATTTCCTGCGCCATCAGATCCTCGCGATCGGCCGCGACCTAAAATGTTGGGACAGCTTCACCATCGCGCATGAACCTCTTGCTTTGGGGGAATTACCTTTATAAGCTGCAGATCCGCATAAACACCAAACTAAAGTTCAAACACACTTGTGGGCTGCCTAGATACCCAAACCGACAAGAGACAGAGCCATTAAAACTAAAACCAATTTTACCCTCTAAAAATACATCGTTAGGTTCCATTGACAAGTGTCTGTCTGGAGTCTTCACTAGTTTGTCAAAACTCCTCATACCCATAATAACATCATAAATGTCATGTACCTCTGTCATCACTGGGGACTAAAACTCCTCATACCCATAATAACATCATAAATGTCATGTACCGCTGTCATCGCTGGGGACTAAAACTCGGTGAAGACTCAGAACAGACCATCGGTCCTGTTCGCTTTCTGAGCTAGTCAGGACATACACTTTAAATAATAACTTGGGATGCTTTTCACCGTTACCCTCGCTAAAATTTACTAAACAACAAAAATATAAATAAACAAAGATACTCCTCATTCTTTGGTGTGGTTGAGCCGCTTCTTGCAGTGGCTGGCGTGGTCTCATCCCTCAAGCTTCTTTACAACGACCCAGTCACCTGGTTGGAAAGAATGTAAACTGATTATTGAGTCGGGTCCGGGAGGGAATCGTGAAAACCTTTTGGTGGACATTTTGAAGTTCATGTCACAACGATCGCACCCACCCCATCAGCCGAGAATATAAGTGACAGCTAATGAGGAGAGTACGAGCCTGATTTTGATTGACCTCCAAACAACCCTCATATGACAATAACCCAGACATCGGGACTGTGGTCACTGCATAACCTGGGCGTGGCTTACAATACCTGGAGCCATTGACAAGGTTCTTAGCCTCTGGGATGGGAACCTACTTCACCAGACTGCTGCTTGCCGATTCAAATTCTATTAAAGAAAGACAGTCTTGGCACAAACTTGGTTAGAATTACAGAGGTTATTATTAGTTTGACAAAAAAAAACTGTCACGCTTACATTTATCATTCTCCCCCTTTTCTTCCTCATTACAGACTGAAGGAAGAAATGCGTGGTGCAGGAAAAAAGAAACAATGAAATAACCTATGATACTTTTACCGCCTTAGACTCATATTTATCCATATGTACCGCTGTCTACATACACCTGTTCTCTGTGTACAAACTCCTTGGACCTGAAAAATACTTATAAGCAAAATCATTACTCTATCCTTCATATTTAACCTGCAAAGAATGGTAAAACAATAATGACATTCCTGTACATTGGTAAATTGTCAATGACATTCTTTCAAAACTGATTCAAACAAAACCCTCTGTAACCCTTACTTTTCCCGTTCCTACAAACATACAACAGCCGTGACGCATTGAAGGATCGCCGCGGTAAGTTCGAACATATTCACGTTACTACATACAAACATTCCGATACAAACGTGGGGGAAATACTTCCCAGTTTCCAAAACCACAAATGAAAAAAACAAAAAACAGCCAGAATTCTACCTTCACTCTTTCAGCAATAGGAAAAAATACAATGGGAATATGAGAGCAGCTCGAGAAGCTTGCATGGACCAGCCATACAAGGTTCAAAACAAACGGGCATGAGACAACACCTCCATCAACACTCATCATTACAGATTTCTGAAGCCGCAGCTCAACTACATCCATTCCAGAGGGATACCCAAAATAGTATCCTTGGACCACCTATGTTAATCTTTTTGGGGTTCAAAGGCCTTTGCCCCAAAACTAGGCTTTGTGCACTGTGTGACCGTCTGACTATGGGAAGCCTCCATTCCTTCCCTTTTCACAGACCTCCTTGTGTCCATGGCGATTCGAATCGGCTTATCGTCTTAAACCTGCGTCCAGGTTAAACAGTTGCACCCATTTCGGAGATCACCGCCCGGTGTCTTCTTATACGGTGAATTGCAGAACTACAACCACTATATGGTCAAGTCCTCCAACTAGAAACCCTAACCGAGGCGTCAACACTATGGCTTGTTGTCCCAACACTTTTGGAACTACAGCAACAACCACAGATCAACCCCCGAATTAGGCCTCTACCCCTCACAGTGTATGCATACACAAGCGTTTTCCGCTATACACCCATACACTGCGTTGTCAGACTAAACCTCACAGAACAATTACGCCAGTTTACCACCTGCAGAACAATGTGGCTTCTCTCTGTATCTAGATGATAAAATAATGGTGATGCCCCCCTGGTTTTCTCTCTACCCAAAACTGTATTTACAGTACAAAACTTCACAAAACTGGAACAAAATATAAAACACTTTTAAACGCCAAAATGCTTTCCATTTTCCTTCCAAACACAAATCTCATTTCTCACCTTTAAAAACCCCAAGCTCCTCCCACTAACTTTCTGCTGATATATAAATGCTGAAAAGAAACTTCCGGTTATGCTCAGCTCTTAAAAAAACCAAACTGGTTTATTTACATATCAATTGTTCAGGAAGAGGGAGGGGGAGGGGGGGGGGAGCCCAGCCACATTGCTGTGTCTATCAAGACTCCAAAAAAATCCATGGCTACACATTATATATTTCAACAATTTAAAACCTTGTCAAGAAGATGGTGGAATAAAACCCCCCTTTGCAAATGGGAGGGTCCTGACCCAAACATCCCCTGCAAGCAAAACCACAAGTTGACTCAAATACAAAACTCCTGCAAAAAGATGGCTCTAGGGGTTTCGACCAAAACCCCCACTCCTCCTCTACAGGCTATACAATACAAGCTTCAAAACATATGAATTGCCTTCTGGGAAGGAAATATTTAAACATAAAAACACATCATTGTACAAAAACTCTGTTAGTCTTACAATCCATCAAAATTCAGTGTAAAGTGAAGTTTTTCTTAAAACCAAAATCCAATGCAAAAAAACCGCCGCGCATATACTGCAAAGTCAGCTGACCCTGCAATAGCTTACATCTACTTAAATGAAAACAGAGAAATCCCCCCTCCTAACACCATCTGCATGGAGTTTGCATGTCCTCCCTGTGTCTGCGTTGGCCTCCTCCCACACTCCAACTGCTGGTAGGCCAGCCAGATCCTATCCATAAATAGGCCCCAGCATGTGCGTGTGTCCGCAAGCGCGTCGTGGCCCCTCGGGGTAAGACCGCGCTATTTTAAGATACCACTCAACTCAAAAGACGATGCTTAGAAAAGCAATTTAAACCAGCAAATTCATTAAACAAAAACCAGTCTCTCAGTATGTCCCCCTGGTGTCTCACTACTCTCCCCAGCAGTGCACAGGTCAAACTGTAAACGCATAAAACATAAGAAAACTGCGCCGATCAACAAATGCCAATACAGCATATTCAGGAGTCGTGTTTGCCAAACTGGAACTTCCTATCTCAAACTGTAAACGTCTCTCAAAATGGCCGACAAGCCAGGACTACAAAATGGTGGATGACCCACCACAGCACCTCATGGACAACAAAAATTGCGCCATTGACGCATGCAATTTTTTCCCGCCAATAACCCGCATGGGGCGTCACAATGAACACCACATGGGTTCCCCCACACAAAGACAAACACAAATGGCCTCCAGCAGGTTAAAAAGGCCGCACTACCCAATTCGCACTAAACATCAAAAACTGAGAAATTCTATCAGCAACATAGCTGACGAATGCCACATGGTATAGTGCCCAAAAGAAAGGTGTCTAGCCTGTGAGTATCATATAAGGGAAGGTGCCAAGAAAAACTGTGCCTCAAAATGGCAGACAAACCTGCAAGGCTAACAAAAACCAAGAATGGCGCCATTGCTTTTTCCCGCCAAAACCAGCATCTCTTTAAAAGAAAATCAAAAATGTTTCTCTCCACAAAGACTGACTACACCATTGAAACTTTTCTAAATTATCATCAAAATCCACTGAAAAAGGTGTTAGCTACACTCTACAAGGACCACATGTACACTTACAAACTTAGCCTCCCTTTGGCCAACTAAACAGCACATTCAATAAATGTGAGTTACATGACAATATTAAAAACATATTCATTTCTCTAAGTTCATATACTCTGAGATATTCACCACGTCTCTACCTAAAGTTCACACACACAGTGGCCTCAGCCTGGCCACTTGGCAGGAACTTCCAACACAAAAACCAAACACTTAATATTTTTACACTTATGGGGACATGTGTCTTTGTCCCCTATAAAGGCAAAAATCACAATCTATTCATTTCTATTTTTCATAGAAATCACAAACACTACACACATACAGTATATTGTTGCTTGTACATCTGCTTAGAGTTTCTTTCCCTCAGGGCACAGCCATTGCAACACAAAACAGTGGGCAAGCCCTTCCCCCATTCAAGCACATGGCAGCCAAACAATCTACTTACAAACTTCTCAGTGCACTAAATACCACATCTATACCTTCATTTCATACACAATATACAGTCTATATTTCTCGCTTAGTTACACTCTTACAGCCCACAGTTTCCATCAGATCATCTCTCAGGGCCCTCCCACTACAAAACATGCTATTTACAGAAAGTCACCAACTTTCACCATTGTAACTGAGATGCTGGCAGCCCCACCCCCACTAAACCTCATGGCTCAAGGACCAGGACAATGCAGCAGCCATTGCTGGCAGCCAACTGCTCAATACATCGCACAATCTTATCACACAGACACATGCAGGCATACCCACACACAATCAAATTCACAGGCATACAATCCATGACAAAATCACACACACACATGCGATTCGCAGACATACACACGCACACATACACACGCTGCAAACTTGAAACATTATTTCAAAAAGACAAAAAATGTTCTTTTAAAGAGTAGAGCCCCCCACATCGGAACGTAGATCCACACTTCCCCCCATCTCGATCCGATGTCCAAAGGGACTCCATCTATTCCCAAAATCCTGGCCCGCCATCTGTTGTGGAATTCTAGGCTGCTGTTTGCAGAGCACACAGCCTATAATTCCTGTGCTATCTAAGCACACATCAGATTTAATCTTTTTGAAGTAATGCTATGGTTAAATTAAGTTTGCTAAAGTCCACTCACCGTTCATCCCCATTCATTCAAGGAAACCACCAACACAGGTCTTCTTATCAGGCCATTCCAGCAAAGACTCTGTTAAGCCGACGCCTACTCATAGGCTTTTATTAAACTCAAAAGATCTCAAGACAGGAGGTGATTGGCTGCAACAACCAATCCCCTCCCCATGGGCGGGAACCTCATAGGATGTTCCCTCACATGAAAATGACAACACTTGGACATTCCTTCCAACAGGATATGTCATACATGAATATAATAACGTAAGATGGCTTAAGTTACCGTTGATAGGAATTCCTATTCTGCGCTATTCCATAGAATAACGCATAATAAGATTAAACTATTATTGAATGGGGGAGGGAGGCTATCTGCAGACGCACGCTACGAATTCCAACCAATGTTGATCAGGCACAGCCGAGACAAGAGCGCGCATTTGCCCATAACCAATGATGTCATTGCAGAGTGAGGATACCCCTCCTCAACGATCGTCCATGCTAATGCACAGAGGGCCCCCGTTGGCGGACATATCCGCACCCTGCAAACATCACACTCCAACCTCAAAACGTTTTCCCCTATCAGACGGGATTCAACCAGCCTCAGACTACCCCAATCAGCTCTTTTAGAGCGGGTTGCGGAAGTACTAACACTGGGTGACACTATGACAATACATATTAAATACATCTCCATAAAAATCTCCACAACACAAGTAGCAATCCACACCTGGTGGTAGGTGACGTGGCAATCCACACCCGGTGGCAGGTGACGTGGCAATCCACACCTGGTGGCAGGTGACGTGGCAAGCAACAATCCACACCTGGTGGCAGGTGACGTCGCAAGCAACAATCCACACCTGGTGGAAGGCGACGTGGCAAGTGACAAACCGCATCTGGTGGCAGATTCTGCATTATGGTGAGTTTGAACTATTTCATTTTATATTACAATGCAATGACAGAAATAATGCGCTTCAATCATCCCAACACCATATCAGCCATTGTTCTGTGATGATTGAGGCGCTAACACTAGCCATTTCCCCGACAAACTGCCCGCGAAAAGCTACATAACAACCCAACCCCCCCCCCCCCCCCCCCCCTGGGCCTTGGCACGATTCTATTACACAACGCCGGTCCTCGGTGCCAAAAAGGTTGGGGACCACTGATATAGAGTATTGTGTCCACATTCATGTTCCACCACCAAATAGCAGGATTTCTCCTTACCAGCTGTGCACGACCCCCCGTGACAGAGGGTCAATATATGCAGAAATCAAGTAGTTTCTCCCACGAATCACCGCAGCACACAGCACATAAGATTCCTAAAGCACCGACCTCCGGTTTTCATCAATAGGCACATATGTATGAAAAGAATGGAACACACTCCACATAGTGCATTAAACCTTTAAAAATGTATTCCATTCAAATTAAGTTGCACTTACACTTATGCAGTTTAAAATCGCCTGTTTACGTCTGGTGTGCCGGCCATAGCACATTCAACAGACACCCGTCCTTGTCGGAAGTGTTAGAGGTGACGTCAGCGCGGGTTAGCGCGATTTCCCCAAATTTTTCTATTTTTCTACCATGTATGGTAGTTCACATTCTTAAATCGCAGCTCCCAACATCCACGAAGCTACCAGCTAAACGTCTGGGGTTTCTTTTTATTTAGCTTATTTAGCGCAGTTTCATTTTCCTTTTTTCTTATTGATATGGAGATGTTCTTATGTTTTTCTAGTGCTGTTGAAAGGGGCGTCTTTAAACTCCTGAAACCCATTGGATCCTTTTTGGATGTCTCCCTAACTTTTATTGGAATAAAGTTGTATCTGGACTTCTTTTGCAGTGATGTGGCACTTCAATTTCCATTTTAGTTACAAATACATTACATGCCCAGGAGACTGTGGCTATCCTCTGGGGTGTAGAAGCAGCTTGCTCAGGAACCAAATTATTTACAATAACATCAATACTTTAAGATAGCAATACCAATAAGATAACCTTACAGCATTCTGAAAATGCCATATGTATGAAATGTCTTCAGCTGTTCAGCTTGATAAATATCTGTTTTGGGTAGGATGAAGATGCAAACATTTGAGAGCCTGATTCTGCACTTGTATGAAAATTGCCACTAATATTATACAGGATTTATATAACGCTGACAGTTTGCACAGCGATTTACAACAGTAGGGCAGACAGTACAATTACAATACAATTCAATACAGGACGAATCAGAGGGCCCTGCTCATTAGCGCTTACAATCTAGGAGGGAGGGTCAAGTGATACGAAAGGGTAATAACTGTGAGGGATGAACTCATCGGGAAAATAAAAGAACAGTTGTTAGGGGGAGGCTGTGTAGGCGTCTCGGAAGAGAAAAGTTTCAGGGATCGCCTAAAAGTAGATAGTTAGGCGATAAATAGATTTGAAGATAGTCTGACAGACTGGGGTAGGGTATTCCAGAGGATGAGAGAGGCTCTGGAGAAGTCCTGGAGGTGAATATGGGAGGAGGTGATGAGGGAGCTAGAGAGCAAAAAGTCTTTGGAGGATCGAAGAGGACGATTAGGTTAGTATTTTGAGACTAGGCTAGTGATGTAGCTGGGGGCAGAGTTGTGGATGGCTGTGTAACTTATTGTTAGTATTTTGAATTTAATTAGTTGGGTGAATGGCAGCCAATGGAGGGATTGGCAGAGAGGGGTAGCAGACGCTGAGCAGTTTGTAAGGTAGATGAGCAGTGGCGGCTGGTGCTCAAATTTTTGGGGGGCCGCAAACAAACTGAAAAAAAAACATCAATTGCAGCTACTGTGCCCATCAAACGCAGCTACTGTGCCCATCAATTGCCGCCACTGTGCTCATCAAACGCAGCCACTGTGCTCATCAGGCGCAGCCACTGTACCCATCAAGTGCAGCCATTGTGCCCATCAAACGCAGCCACTGTACCCATAAATTGCAGCCACTGTGCCATCAAACGCAGCTACTGTACCCATCAATTGCTGCCAGTGTGCCCATCAATTGCTGCCAGTGTGCCCATCAATTGCCGCTACTGTGCCCATTAATTGCTGACACTGTGCCCATCAATTGCTGACACTGTGCCCATCAATTGCCTCTAATGTTCCCCATCAATTGCTGCCAGTGTGCCCATCAGTTGCCGCTACTGTGCCCCATCAATTGATGCCAGTGTGCCCATCAATTGCCGCTACTGTGCCCCATCAATTGCTGCCAGTGTGCCCATCAATTGCCGCTACTGTGCCCTATCAAATGCTGCCAGTGTGCATCGCCCGGCACTTACCTGTCTCGCAGCGGGTCATGGTGGTGTCCTCCACGCTCCTCTATGTCTTCTCCTGTCCTCTCTATCAGGCGTCCAATCACAGCGCCTGTCGTTTAAGCCAATCAGGTGACAGGTAGCAGACCCGAGCACCTGATTGGCTGAGAGGCAGTTCAGTGTTAGGAAAGCGAATTCCTTCGCTTTTCTAACACAATGCTGAGTGAACAGCGAGCACCCAGCATGGCGCCTGCTGTTCACCTTTTTGGATGCCTATTAGAGCCTACGGCTCTAATCAGGTGCTTCCAAAAAACACCCACGCCGCTGTAAGTCAGGTGCCCGGCGCCCAAAAAGGGTCCGGACACCTGAATAGGGGGTGTCAGCGGCAAACATAGATAGATTCATGCAATGCATGAATCTATCTATGGTGATAGAGCAGTGCCAGGAAAGAGGGGGCAGCGCCCATGCGCCCCTTATGGATGCACCGCCACTGGAGGATAGTCTAGCTAGTAATCCAATTAGGAAGGAGTTGCAGTAGTCGAGGCAAGAGATGACTAGGGAGTGAATCAGGAGATTTGTGGTTTCATTGGTTAGGAAGATTCATTTCCCTATGAATGAGGAGAGGAGAATCAGAATCACCCTGCACCACTATAGTTGTCCACCTACAGCCAAGAGCTGCAACAGAAATAGGATTACAAGTATTGTTTTTTTTTGCTTGAGTAATGTGAGTACAAACATAAATGTTGACTCTAATCTATGGCCTTTTACACCATCATGCTGTTTCTATTTGTGTATGTTTTCTATGCCTAGGCATTTGAACATTAAACTGGCTCCCAGAGCATTGGCTTTACCAGCCATGTTAAGCCTCGTACACACGATCGGATATCCTATGGATTCTAATCCGATGGTTTTGTCCATCGGGAATCCGATAAAGCTGACTTCCATCAGTCTTGCCTGCACACCATCAGTCAAAAAACCAACCGTTCCAAACGCGGTGACGTAAAACACTCAGATGAGCCGAGAAAAATTAAGTTTAATGCTTCTGAGCATGCGTCGACTTGATTCTGAGCATGCGTGGGTTTTTTATCCGATGGACTTGCCCATAGACGATCGGAATTTGCTATCGGTTTTTGATCCATCGGAAAAATTTAAAACATGTTCTATTTTTTAAAACCGATGGAAAAAAGACCGATGGGTCCCATACACAATCGGTTTGTCCGATGAAAAAAGTCCATCGGACTGTTTTCATCGGTAAAACCGATCGTGTGTACAGGGCTTAAGTAATTTGTGTCTTCTGGAGAAGAAAATAATAAGGTGTTTAATTTGATGATATGTCCACTGTAAATGGGTTTGCTAATCACATCCATTCTTTATATATACAGATAACCAATAGAAGCATCATTTAGCCTAGGTTCACACTAGAATGGTGCATTCAATATAATATAATCGCACTGACCTTGCGATCTGCAGCGGGTGTCATTGCAATCTTAATGACACCCCAAAAGTAGGGCGCTTGCCTGCACCAGATTGCATGGTACAAAACGACCATGCGATTCGGTTGCAGTGCAGTTACAAAATTGGTGCATGCATGACTTTGGTGCAATGCATTGCGATTTGAGCTCATTTAAAATGAATGGGCTCAAATCGAACATCACTGAACCGCATAGGAATTGAACAGGAATGTCATGCGGTTTCTTTGAAATTCATATGCGGTTCATAGTGTGAACTGAGGCTTACATGTCTTCATACGAAATAAAATCATGCAAATATGGAATAGCAATCAAGAAAAATTGTGTCACACCAAAATATTACTTTCAGGTAAACATTATACTTATTGAAAATGCACAATAGTTTTTTCAAATGCATCATTGTTGATTTTAAAACCCAAACCAGCACAAAGGTTCGAGAAACACAGACTCACAGAAAAAGGCACTGTGGTGCTCTGGTATATACCAATCAATCAATATGTGCGCATTGGAAATATCCAACCCACTATCCAACCTAGAGGCCATGTTATGGTGCTGTATCTTAAAAATGTAAGATGTGGGCTATGGATACCATTGAGCACAATGTTTCTCAACCTTTTTCCAGGATGAGGCACCCTTAAAAAGTATTTTCAGTCTCGAGGCACCCCAGTCAAAGGCCTGGTTCACGTTACTGCTTGTCGTAGAGCGTGCACAAAATCGCACTTGTATCTGACATGCTGGTTTTTAGCAGACGCACAGGGGTGCCATTAATTCTTAATGGTACCCCACACATTGCCAAACACGGGGTGTTTTTGGTGCAGCACAATTCTTAAAAAAGGGCCAGGGACTTATTTCCCTGCATTTCTGCACACAACCACACTGCACCCTTTAGCTGCAGAGGCAGCAGCTGGTGGTGTACACATGCTGTGGCTGGTGCTGGAAGTTTACCCTGAGTTAAAGGGGTTGTAAACCCTCATGTTTTTTCACCTTAATGCATCCTATGCATTAAGATGAAAAAACATCTGACAGTTACCGGCCCCCCAGCCCCCCGTTTTACTTACCTGAGCCCTGGAAAGTCCCGCGTCGAGAACGCGCTTGATGTTTCCCCGGGGTTCTCGGCTCCTCATTGGATAGAATGATAGCAGCGCAGCCATTGGCTCCCGCTGCTGTCAATCAAATCCAATGATGCAGGCGCTGGGGGGCGGGGCTGAGTCCTGCACTCGGCGACTATGGACGCCGAATGCAGGACTCGGAAGCGCGCCCGCAAGGTAACCCCCTTGGGAGAGCGCTCAGCGTTCGGGGCCACACTGTGCAAAACGAGCTGCACAGTGGAAGTAAGTATGACATGTTTGTTATTTAAAAAAAATAAAAAAACAAACCTTTAATATCACTTTAAATGATAAACCCCCCTTATTCACCCTCTGCTTACAACCTTAACTAATCATTTTTTGTATGATTCTATTTTAAGGGGGCATGGCAGGGGCAGTGGCATAGTGTGAGGGGGGCAAAAATCCTGCGCCATTGTGTGTCATTCCCGGTTCTGTCCGTCCTAATTCCTATTTCACATGTCGCCGCCTCACTGCGCTAAGGGCACCATGTTCAGTCTCAGGCCAGGCGGCTGGCACCCTGTGATTGGGCGAATGGGGTCATGTGCAGCGGCAGGGCTGGTCTGTCTGCTATCGTGGGTGGCGCATGCGCAAAGGCTGCTCCGCCAGTCCCGCCTCTGCCATGCTGTTAAGTGCTGCCAGGCCCGGACTGGACATAGGGCACACCGGGCGGTTTGCCCGGTGGGCCGGGGCCGCCGAGCCACATGTCTTAGGAAGAGTTGGCTGTGACATGCAGGGCTGGCCGTGGGGTGGATTTTTTGATTGCAGGGCTGGCCGCTGGTGGATGTGTGGGATGCAGGGCCGACCGCAGGCGATGTGCTGCATATGCGGGAGGAGTGGAAAAAGTCTCACCATTCCCCCACCCACCAAGCCGCTTCATAGAAACCTAGGCCGCTGCTGAAGCGAAGGTCCCGGTTTGCGCATGTGCCTCACAGCTGCCAGTCACCTGGAAACCAGGAGGCCAGGAGAGATAGAGGGACGGAGAGGCTGAGGCCTTCCACACCACCACTTTCTGTATATGCAGTTGCAGGATCTCAGACTCACCTCCTGCACATGAAAGCTGGCTAGGTGCTGCTGCCGCTTATAGTTTAAAGCAGTGCAGCTGGTGTACACCCACCACTTTTCCTGTCCACTTCTTTTCCCACTGGTGAAGGGGTTTGGATCTGATGCTCCAGGGCCAGAGTACTCCTTTGATAATTGTAATTATGCTCTTTTTTCTTCTTATGTGACAGCAGTCGGCTCATGGCCAGGCTTTTTTAATCAGTGTGCACCTGCTGTCTCTGGGCAGTGGCGTAGCATGAGGGCGGCAGCATGGCTGTGGCCCTTGGCGCAAAATTTAGAGGGGCGGTGTACCGAGTGTGCTGCATTTGATGTCATGTCAGGTTCCGTGGATGTGGGAGCATGAAGGCATCCTCCGGGTGCGAGATGAGAATAGGTAAGTCCACAGATTAGGGGGCGCAAATTACCTGCCTTGCCCCGGGCGCTGACAACCCAAACTACGCCACTGGGCATGGGTGTCCTCTGCCTACATACTTTTGCTAATAGGTGTCCCTTGTTCCCATGTCAAAAGATTGGGAGGAATGCTCTTGTACTTCATTGATCTTCCTGCCCTCAAGTAACTGCCTGCCTGTATAGGAGGTATATTTACTTATATATAGTGCATGGGGAGAAGGGGGAAACGTTGTGTGGATCCACACATTACCCTCCCACTTAGCCAGAGTATATCAGGAAATAAATATGCTATTGTTGTGTAACGGGGTGTTCAATTTAGGGGAGTGTCTGAGTGGTAGTTAGGCTCAGACACACTATTGTTAGGGTTAATGAACCATTTCTGTGCCATGGGAGATAGTATTGGTGCATAGTTCCCTGGGGCCTACAGGTGGCGCTGTCGCCATAGGTCCGGGTTGAACCACAATACTAGGTTGTGCCTTTTCTTGTCCCCTCTCGGCAGCAGTACGGCGGGGCGGGGAACCTGCTGTGCCTGTCGGGAGAGGGTAGAAAAAGGGGCGGCCACCTTCCAGGGGGGTCGTTCGTCCGCGCCCAGGCACCTTTAGCCTGGGTGCGCGTGTGGGTCGTCTCCGGGTGCCCTAGGCCCGGAGGCCTGGTTCCTGTTCCATCCCAGACACCTTCAGTCTGGGGTGAGGTACTATTTTGGAGGCCCGGAGCCCAGCACCTTCGGTTGTGTTCCGCTGGGGATCGAGGACTCCCAGGGTGCCGCCTTGTGAGGGGACCCGGATCTAGGACGAGGAGGCCAGGGGGATTACCTGTACCGAAGACCCAGCGCAGAGTCGCGGTGATGGTGGGGACCTCTGGTAACTCTCCGGAGGGATGTCTTCTCCATTATATGGGCCAAATACTACTTAAGAAGGAAGTTCACGTTCAAGGTCAGTGGCAGTGGCCTCATAGGGCCGTGCCCTATTCACCTAGTCAGTGGCAGTGACTTTATTCACCCGGTCTGTGGCAGAGACCAATCTCACGGTCTGTGGCAGAGATCGTGCACCAAAGCTGTTTGTGAAACCTAAACAGTCAAAGAGTCTGATTCAAGTTTGTGCCTGGACCTCCTCCCACCTAAGCTGTCCTGTGTCTTGCTCCAACCTGTCTGCTGTTAAAGAGGCATATTTATTACCCGTGTTAAATAAATATAGAAGTTGGACTTTCAGTTGGTGTGGACAGTTACATTACTGGGGGAAACATAAAGACTTGCATCTACCCATGTGTAGAGGTAAGAATCGTCCTCGGGAGGATTCAACTCCAGCTGCAGGCAGGCCCGAAAACTAACACCGCTCAACCTCCTTACTCAGGAGGGTACGGGCTTGTGGTGCGGTGTGCCTCTCCCCTCCCTGCGAGGAGCCGAAACTAAAAGGCAGGCAGGGGGAGAGGTGAGGGCGCTACAGTTGTCTCAGGTAATTTTACATTTTTTTAGATCGTTTTTTGGTGCAATTATACATTTTATGATAAATAACAGATCATAGGTAATATGAAGATAGGTAGAATAATTGTGAGATTTGTTATTGGTATTCTAGAGATCAGCTTTAAAAACAACAGCACAGACATACTCTAAATTTGAGTTTTAAGTTTTTAAATGATCTGAAAAATGAGAAATGACCTGAAAATTGATTTATTTTACAGCATCTAAGAACAGCTGAGTGTGGAAAAATGTGTTTTGTATAGAAGCTCTCATTATTGCACAAGGACATTTTCCAACATGCAATCAGCGACTGTAGAAGATTGAAAGATCAAAGTATCACTTATGCATCAATGCCAGCAATTAGTGAGAATCAAGACTTGGGTCTTTGAATGAGTCTTGCAAGAATGAGCAGATAACTCCCTGCCCATGATTTTTAGGTCTACTCAACTATGGCTGCCCTTAATACATTTTAACCCTACAGTTTCCTAACAACTTAATACAACAATATAAAGTCATAAAGCATGAGTGAAAAAAATAAAAGAAACTGAGGAAAGCTTTAGCACTCTGTTAAGGCCTCTTTAGCTAATGAAATTATGTTATTAAATCTTGCTGATGTTGTCCCAAGAAACTGGCAAAGATTTTCCCTTTCAAGTATTAGAAACCTAAAATAATAACAATTGTGATTTTTAATGTTTAAATACAGGTCATGGCTAATAAAAAATTGAACTGGCAGAATTTCTGGAACTTGACAGCTGCATAGGAAACTGGACAGCTACACTAGTTGCCTAGTGATTGGCCCAGTGCTGTCACATGGGGTCAATGACAAACTCCATAGTTCTGTGCAAGCTCTAACAAGTCAGAAACTAAAGCCTCATACACACGATCGTATTTTCATCGGACAAAGTGTAGGACTTTTATCCAAATGGCGTTGGCCATGAACTTGTGTTGCATACAAACGGCAAAGAATTGTCGGCCAACAAACACAAAACTACGTGGTTCTTTAGCGCCACCCTTAGGGCAACTTCTGCTAATGTTGTGTTATGGTTAGCGTTGCTTCTGAGCATGCGTTTTTGTACTTTGGATTTTTTTCTGAAGGACTTCTGTACACACGATCGGATAATCCGACAGCACACATTTGTTGGCGGAAAATTTTAAAGCATGCTATCCAACATTTGTTGTCGGAAAATCTGAGCATACAAACGGTTGGATTTTCCGACAAAAGCCTACCATCACACAATTCCCGTCGGAAAATCAGATCGTGTGTATGAGGCTTTACAGGGCTTTTTTACTCAAGCTGAACAGAGCAGTGTGGGAATGAAGAGAAGTAGTGGGGCGGTAGGGAATTAAGGGAACCATTTTATTTTGCCTTTTACGGGCAAAGGAATTGGTCACAAATTTAGCAGTTAGAGTGGTTCTAAAGGCAGAAGGTTTTTTATCTTAATGCTGTCTATGCATTAAGAGTATAAACCTTCTGTGTTCAGCAGCCCCCCTCGGTCCCCCTTATAATTACCTGAGCCCCATCTCGATCCAGCAATGTTTTGCACGAGAGCCTCGGCTGTCCGGGACTCTCCCTCCTCATTGGCTTTGAAGGCAGCGGGCACCATTGGTTCCAATCAAAGTCAGTGAGCCAATTGGAAGAGAGAGGGCGTGGGGCAGGCTCATGGCTCCGTGTCTGAATGGACACACAGAGCAGCGGCTCGGGTGCCCCATAGCAAGCTGCTTGCTCTGGGGGCACTTGGCAGGAGGGAGGGGCCAGGAATGCCGGAAGGGGGACCCAAGAAGAGGAGACTCTGGGCTGCTCTGTGTAAAACCAATGCACAGAGCAGGAAAGTATAACATGTTTGTTATTTTTAAACAAAAAAACAAGACTTTAATATCACTTTAGAGGTTATTTGAGAAGAAAAAAACACATATATGTGCTATCTGCCAACCAGCTCATAGCTGTTCTGAACAGGATGCAGCATGAAGCAGTAAGACAATAGAACTCTGTGACCATAAATTATAAACTTTCATTATACTGTACAGCAATACTAAGCAGTACATAGAGAACCTGTATATGCATTGAGCATTTATACTTGTTCTCATGCTTCTGTTAAACAAAACTTTCCTGGTTGTCTATTGCAAACTAACAGCTAACAGGTATTCTGCTATGCACATCTATGTTACAACATTTATTACAATACAAAGTTTTATGTTTTTAAATAAAATGCAGAGATTTTTAAGAGGTTGATTTAAGATGTATTCAGAGGGAACCCATTGTTTACTACACCATTAAAATCATTGTGTAAGCCATCTGCTAAACTTGCAGCGCAAATTCGGATAACGGATTCTTATGAAGACAGCCAAGTCAAAGTCTCTGATGAATATTTTAGCAAACTATTACTATGCCGATAATTAGATCCATAGGGGTTCATTTCTGAAATTCTGTTGAGTGTGAATGTGCAGAACTATAATAAATACCACATTCCCATGTGGTAACACTGATTCTAATTTTCCCTTTCCATATTATGCATTCCCTCTATTGGTGTCTAATAATTTAATTAAAACTTGGAAATTCAAAGAGCTAAAATTTCAATGGAAAGAAAGTCTAAATTTTCCAAGTAATATATGGTTTTGCAAAGCAAGTAAATATAAATGTAGAAAGCTGAGCATATCAGAATGAATTTATGTCCAGTACTGCAGAAGATAAACTTGTTGCTTACCATGCAATATGGGGCAGCTAGACCAAATAACTTACCTCTACATCATTAAAGTGTTACTAAACCCGCAACAGTAAAATCAGTCTGTATATGCAGCATAGCATGCTTGTTATGCTCACTGTGGAACTTAAGGGGTTAATCCTCTGCATTGTGTAAAAAAGCTGTTTTATCCTGTATGCACAGATCCTCCCCCTCCTGCACAGTCTATCTGGGGAAGGCCAGCTAACAGGCAGGGTAGCCTGTACATGCTCAGTTGTGTCTTTTATGCTGGAGAGAACATTTACTTGTTCTAAGAGCTAGCTAGGTCACATGATATTGACATCACACATGTGGGCGTGTATACAGGCTGCAGTGTAAATATCCTCCTACCTGAACTCTCAGCACTGGAGAAACTGTGCAGTTTATTATGTAACCGTGGTATACAGATCATCCAAAAAGGTATATACTGGGAAGTTATTTAATGTAAAAAGAAGATTTATAAGCTGTGGGCACTGTGGGAGGGCGGATGAACTATTTTTATATTACTGGGTTTAGTAACAGTTTAAGCATTTCATTGTCTAGTTTATTTACATGCTTGCCTACCAATTTTCATCTTTCATGACCATCTTATGGTTTTGGATACATTATGTCACATTCTTTAAAAAAAATCGTAGATGCCAGTGCTATACAGAAATTGGAGCAAACTTTCTTGTATCCTTTTCTGGCTGAGTTCACTCCTCACTGAGAGGCAATAGGCTATGCTCCAGTTCTAACAAAAAGGCCTCGTACACACGGCCGAGATTCTCGTCGAAAAAAACATGTCGTTTTTTTCGACGAGATTCTTGGACAAGAAAATTGCCCCGGCCGAGTGTACACACGCTCGATTCAAAGAACCCGCGGTTCTTTGAATCGAGCATACGTGGTGACGTCATCGACTACGACGAGCATGCGCTCGTCACATTCGATGCCGTCGCCGCCATCTTGGTATACCCTACGTATGCCTAGGAAGCTACCGCGCATGCGTCAAATTCATTTCGAACATGCGCGGGCTTCCGGGAGGACAGGTAAGTGTACACACACTCACTTTTCTCGTCGAGAAACATGCCGACGAGAATCTCGACGAGAAAATAGAGAGCAGGTTCTCTATTTTCTCGTCGAGATACTTGTCGCTTTTCTTGACGAGAAACCATACACACGAACGAGTTTCTCGGCAAAAAATCTCTGCCAACAAGTTTCTTGCTGGTTTTTGCCGAGAAACTCGTTCGTGTGTACGGGCCTTAGGAGTCTGGTGGGTTTTAACAATATATGGGAAATATGAAGGGCCCATTGACACTATCGTGTTGCATTAACATGGTAAAAAAACACAGTTTTTTCATTTGTTACTGCAACATGCAGCATCGTGTTTTAGGCAGGGCACTCCAATGCATACCAAAAAAATCACACCACACACATTGGAAACTGCAATACACATATGTAACCCATCTATGCATTGTGGTGCACTGCTTTAAAAAAGTGTACATTTTCTAAAGGTATGCTG
Source organism: Rana muscosa (assembly GCA_029206835.1). Lineage (NCBI taxonomy): Eukaryota > Metazoa > Chordata > Amphibia > Anura > Ranidae > Rana > Rana muscosa. The sequence goes on from CM055116.1 coordinate 272,354,403, forward strand.
CTAGTGGGGGCTTTTGGTGCAATTTTGCTTATAGGCTTTGAGATAAGTGGGGGAGGTTAGCATGAGGAAACGTGTCCTGTAACGTTTTTTAAATAAAATGTTAACATTTATGAGGCTGCCCATAGTATCTTCAGCAAAGGAGACACCATTTTACCAATTGAGAGTTAATCAGTACTAGGGATAAGCTCAGGGTGATTCTAGTCCGAACATGCTATCCTACCAGTAGACTGTCACTGCACATCAACAATCACAAGCATCTGAGGCATTGCCAGCCCCTTATTAAAATGTATACACGCCCCTTGTATACATGCAGTTGTGGGGTGGTGAATGACCATGCTGTTTATGACTGTCGGTTCACACTACTGTGACCTGAAGGTCGCATGACTTATGTTGCGACTTTGCCAGGCAACTTGCTGGCGATTTGCTGGCGACTTGATGTCACTTGAGTACTACTTTGATGCGATTTGAATATTATTTTGATGCAACTTATTCTTGTGCAGGTGTGCAGAGATAACAGCATACAGGAAGATGCCATGCACTGCCTGGAAAATCTTCCTGTAATGTCGGATCCAAATTAGATCAATATAAATGAGGATCCGTCTTGGAGGCCACTTCCATTAAAGTCTTTGGGCACAAGTCGGTTAGAAGTCGCCTTAAAGTAGTATAGGTATCTTTTCTAAAGTTGGAGCGGCTTCAGTAGTGCTAGGAGGTGTAGATTGAAAATAGGAGAGGTCCGAGAACAGAACCTTGGGGGACCCTAACTGAGAAAGGAAGAGGAGAGGAGGAAGTAGAGTTGTAAGTAACGCTAAAGGTGCGGTTGGATAAGTAGGTAGAGAACCAGCGAAGAGTACAGTCGCTGAGACCAAAGGCATCAAGTTTTTTGGAGGAGGGGGTGGTCAACCGTATCGAAGGCAGCAGAGAGGTCCAGGAGTAGGAGTACAGAATAGTGTCCCTTAGTTTTGGCCGTTAGTATATCATTTGTTAGTTTTAGGAGAGCAGTTTCTGTGGAATGTTGAGGACGAAATCCAGACTGAAGGGGATCAAGAAGGTTGTAACGAGCCCCTTTGCTCGCTCGGCTCCCCTCTCCCGACACTCCTCTGCTCTATTGGATCATCCGGTGCTCCAGGATTCAAACTACAGCTATGTGCCATTCGAATCCATTTGTGATCGGTCAGAACAAACACCAGGCAGGCTGTATGTAAGTTCAACCAAGAGAGAGTTTATTAGAACCAAAAATCAAGTCTTATATACAGTAACAGAGGGAGTAACCAAAACATAATTAACATGAGCTAATTAACTAAATCCTTTAGCCAGCCAAGGTGACTCATAGATATGACCGTTCAGGGTAGACATCCCGGCTCCTACCTGTCTCACCTGCTATACAATACACATTCCTAAGTGTAAACATCACACATTTTAACACAGAGGACAGACAGATGGCTGGAGGTGATTGCATTCGCATATCCTTAGAGTGAATGTGTGAATGTCCCAACAGTATGACTCAGTCACTCTAATATGGCATATACAGGGTCCCCAGAGTCTATGTGTCTTGGGGGGACATGGACCTGAATCCAAAGTAACACCCCCTCAAGGGTCCCCAGGCATACAGCTCACAAAGAGCACCGTTCCCCCAAATGCCAGGGCCCATGGTCGGAGGGCAAGAGGCTTGCATTCAGTCCCCTCCAAAAGCCCCTGTCCCGGCCAGGTCCGTCACACATCTCCCCTTTCGGCAGGAAACTAACATAGGAGGAGACCCCAAACGGGTTGACTCCGAAGTTAGTCAATAGTTCCATTCCCCCAATGCCGGCATCCACACAGTACCCCAAACAAATTGCTCCAAACAGAGCATTACTTACCCAGCCAACCTCTGCCTCTCTCAGAGAACATACCCGCCGCTGGGGAGAGGCCTGGACTGGCCCTTCTCCCTGGAGTCCTTTCAGCCACTGGAGAGAAGACAGGGTGACTGGGCTCAGTCCGTCATGCTGTTGGGGATCTGGGTCGACTGCCCGGCATCCCTGGGGTATACAAGTGGAGACTGAAGTCCCATCCACTTGTGGTAGGTGAAAATCCCCCAGTGCTTGCAAAGCAAGGCTGACATCCTCCTGTCTCAGTGTCACAACATTTTCTGGGGTTGTGTCAGTGAGGACTGAAGTCCCATCCAGTACCACAGGACCTCCCTCTTCTGTTAGTTGAGAGCAGAGGCCCGCGGCACTCTGCTCTGTTGCCAGCTCTTCTGCTGGGTTGCTGTGAGTGGAGACCGCAGTCCCATCCACCGATATCCGCTCCTGTGGCCATTGTGTGCCGATGCCAGTAGCATTCTGCCCTGCTACCAGTGATTCAGCTGGGAGTAAAAGCTTTACTGCCTCAGCTTGTTGCTGGGGAGAGGGGCCAACTGCCTCAGCTCCCTGAAACTCCACAGTGGTTTCCGGTGCTGGGCAGAGGTGGGTATCACTCTGCCCTGTTGCCAGCACTTCTGCTGGGGACTCCACACCATCTGCTCTGGTTAACTGTTGGGGGGGGGAGATGGCCTGCTTCTCCTCCCTGCATCTCTCGCAACCTCCTTCCGAATTCCTCTTCCATGGTGGCTGGTTCTTTAGGCGTTGTCTCCGATTGCCGTATTACCGCCATTCTCCACTCATGTTGCCGCTCTAGTTCTCTCTTTTGTCGCTCTCGTTCTCTCTCTTGTCGCTCTCGTTCTCTCTCTTGACGCTCTCGTTCTCTCTCTTGTCGCTCTCGTTCTCTCTCTTGTCGGGCATCCTGCAGCTGGATGTCTTTAATGGCTTCCTGTATGGCGGTCTCTGATGGGTTAGCCCCATATAATGCCAACCGCTGCCGCACTCGTTGCTGAAACAAATCTTCAACTGACCGGGGTCCTGCATCACCCTTCTTCTGGTCCATCTCGGCTCTCAAGTAGGTCTTTCAGCGTGACTTTCCTGCATGCTGCATAGCTGGTCCTTCACTGTGGTGGTTTGGAGTGTCCCAGTAACTGGAGAGCAAATCCCACCGCTGCCAACCAATGTAACGAGCCCCTTTGCTCGCTCGGCTCCCCTCTCCCGACACTCCTCTGCTTTATTGGATCATCCGGTGCTCCAGGATTCAAACTACAGCTATGTGCCATTCGAATCCATTTGTGATCGGTCAGAACAAACACCAGGCAGGCTGTATGAAAGTTCAACCAAGAGAGAGTTTATTAGAACCAAAAATCAAGTCTTATATACAGTAACAGAGGGAGTAACCAAAACATAATTAACATGAGCTAATTAACTAAATCCTTTAGCCAGCCAAGGTGACTCATAGATATGACCGTTCAGGGTAGACATCCCGGCTCCTACCTGTCTCACCTGCTATACAATACACATTCCTAAGTGTAAACATCACACATTTTAACACAGAGGACAGACAGATGGCTGGAGGTGATTGCATTCGCATATCCTTAGAGTGAATGTGTGAATGTCCCAACAGTATGACTCAGTCACTCTAATATGGCATATACAGGGTCCCCAGAGTCTGTGTGTCTTGGGGGGACATGGACCTGAATCCAAAGTAACACCCCCTCAAGGGTCCCCAGGCATACAGCTCACAAAGAGCTCCGTTCCCCCAAATGCCAGGGCCCATGGTCGCAGGGCAAGAGGCTTGCATTCAGTCCCCTCCAAAAGCCCCTGTCCCGGCCAGGTCCGTCACAAAGGTTATTATCAGCAAGGTGTACGCTCAGTTGGTTGTAGACTAGACGTTCAAGGAGTTTGGATAAAAAGGGGAGCAAGGAGATGGGGCATAGGTTGTCAAGATTGGATGGGTCCAGAGAGGGCTTTTTAAGTATGGGGCTGACTAGTGCATGTTTCAAAGAGTTAGGGAAGATGCCAGAAAAGAAGGAGAGATTGAAGATGTGGGTTAGAGAGTGTAGAATAGAGCCAGAGGGTGAACGGAGCATTTGCGAGGGAACAGGATCCAGAACGCAGGTGGTAAGATGGACATTAGCAAGTAATTTAGCAACCTCGTCTATAGTGGTGGGGTTGAAAGAGGGAAGTAATGATTGTACCTGTGGTCATGAGGTGTAAAGCGTGAAGGGTATCTGAACAGTAGAGACACTTTTCTATGTGCCTTGTACAGATCACAAAGCTTCAATAAGGGGTTGTGGTGTGTTGCACAAACATTCAGACATGCTGTGATTGTTTGCATTGAACTTCACTTCATGTTAGTGCATCTCGCGATGCATAGAGGTAAATGTGATGTCATTTTGTGACGTTTCAATAAAGTTCAAAAGAAGAAGAATTTTGAAAATGTATAGTATATTTTCTTAGTCATGGAAAGATGGAAAATTGCATATGGTTTAATACATTCTATGCAGCCAACAGATGGAGCTCCAGTCTCCTTTTCTGTATTCAGCTATTTTGACTGCCAGCTGTGCTTAAAAAAGGTTAATTGTTTACAAAACTGTAATGAGTCATCAGAACAGTGACTCTCCTTTCACCTCAGTATGAGACAACAGGAGCTTTATGAAGCTGTCGCTTTGGGTAACCTATATTGCTCTGGAAATAATACTTGATTGTGTATTAAATGTTTATATATGTACAGTGAGGGAAAAAAAGTATTTGATCCCCTGCTAATTTTGTACATTTGCACACTGATAAAGAAATGATCCGTCTATAATTGTAATGGTAGCTTTATTTTAACAGTGAGAGACAGAATAGCAACACAAATATCGAGAAAAACGCATTTCAAAAAAGTTTATACCGTACATTGATTTGCATTTGAAATAAATATTTGATCCCCTATCAATCAGCAACATTTCTGGCTCCCAGGTGTCTTCTATACAGGTAAAGACCTGAAATTAGGAGCACTCTCTAAAAGGCAGCTTGTTACCTGTATAAAAGACACCTGCCCACAGAAGCAATCAATCAGATTCCAATCTCTCCACCATGGCCAAGACCAAAGAGCTGTCCAAGATATCAGGGACAAGATTGTAGACCTACACAAGGCTGGAATGGGCTACAAGACCATCGCCAAGCAGCTTGGTGAGAAGGTGACAACAGTTGGTGTGATTACAGGGCCGGTCCTAGACGGGGTTCGAGGGGTGCAGTTCACCCAGGCGCCACAGAGGTGGGGGCGCTCAAGCACCAGAGTGTTCCCCTCCCTCCTCCTCTTCCTTAATGGTATACAGAGCGAGGCCGCTCTCAGTCTCCGCCGCTCACTGCCGCTGATCATCGCCGCTGCGGCGCTGCTGTTTCCTGCTCCCCCTGCTCCCCCCTCCATCCTCCAGGCAGAAGAGATCAGAGATTGGAGTGGCTAGGAGAGAGACCCGTGGTAACGTAGTGGGGGGCGGGGTGGTCCAGTCCATGCGGCGGTGCAGTGCAATGAATGCAGTGCATCAGCGTGACATTTGTTCTAACTGTCACGATCCTCTCCACCTGGGCAGTGCGGCTGCACACTGTCCTCCCCAGCTGCCGCCTGGGTGGGGTTTGCATTTGTCCAGAGGGGGGGTCTGTAGACTGTACTAATGAAGCGGGGATAATTTGTGGGGGGTCTGTACTTATGGAGGGGGTCTGGTGTGTGGGGGCCAGGAGGGGTCTGTACTAATGGAAGGGGGTGGTTTGTGGGCGCCAGGGGGGTCTGTACTAATGGAGGGGGGGTGGTGTGTGGGGGCCAGGGGGGGGTCTGTACTAATGGAGGGGGGATGGTTTGTGGGGGGCCAGGGGGGGTCTGTACTAATGAAGGGGGGATGGTTTGTGGGGGTCTGTGGGGGCCAGGGGGGTCTGTACTAATGGAGGGGGATTGTTTGTGGGGGCCAGGGGGGATCTGTACTAATGGAGGGGGGATTGTTTGTGGGGGCCAGGGGGGGATCTGTACTAATTGAGGGGGGATGGTTTGTGGGGGGTCTGTACTAATGGAAGGGGGTAGTTTGTGGGGGCCAGGGGGGTCTGTACTAATGGAGGGGGGCTGGTTTGTGGGGAGTCTGTACTAATGGAGGGGGGATGGTTTGTGGGGGGTCTGTACTAATGGAGGGGGGATGGTTTGTGGGGGCCAGGAGGGGATCTGTACTAATGGAGGGGGGCTGGTTTGTGGGGGGTCTGTACTAATGGAGGGGGGATGGTTTGTGGGGGGTCTGTACTAATGGGCGGGTGGTTTGTGGGGGGGGGTCTCTACTAATGGAGGGGGGTGGTCTGTACTAATGGGGGGTGGTTTGTGGGGGGGTCTGTACTAATGGGGGGTCTGTACTAATTGAGGGGGGTGGTTTGTGGGGGTCTCTACTAATAGAGGGGGGTGTTCTGTACTAATGGGGGGGTTTGTGGGGGGGTCTCTACTAATGGAGGGGGTCTCTACTAATGGAGGGGGGTGGTCTGTCCTAATGGGGGGGGTGGTTTGTGGGGGGGTCTGTACTAATGGGGAGGTGGTTTGTGGGGGGTCTGTACTAATGGCGGGTGGTTTATGGGGGGTCTCTACTAATGGAGGGGGGTGGTCTGTACTAATGGGGGGTGGTTTGTAGGGGAGTCTGTACTAATGGGGGGTGCTTTGTCCTGAGGGGGGGTCTGTACTAATTAAGGGTGGGGGTGGTTTGTGGGGGTCTCTACTAATAGAAGGGGGTGTTCTGTACTAATGAGAGGTGGTCTGTACTAATGGGGGGGTTTGTGGGGGGATCTCTACTAATGGAGGGGTGTGGTCTGTCCTAATGGGGGGGTGGTTTGTGGGGGGGTCTGTACTAATGGGGGGGTTTGTGGGAGGGTCTGTACTAATGGGGGGTGGTTTGTGGGGGGGTCTCTACTAATGGAGGGGGGTGGTTTGTCCTGAGGGGGGTCTGTACTAATGGAGGGAGGATGGTTTGTGGGGGGTCTGTACTAATGGGGGGGTGGTTTGTGGGGGGTCTCTACTAATGGAGGGGGGTGGTCTGTACTATTGGGGGGGTGGTTTGTGGGGGGGTCTGTACTAATGGAGGGGGGTGGTTTGTCCTGGGGGGTCTGTACTAATGGAGGGGGGGTTTGTCCTGGGGGTCTGTACTAATGGAGGGGGGTCTGTATTGAAGGAGGGGTTTATACTTAGTAAGGAGTCTATAGGGGAGTAGGGAGTCTATACTTTATACAGATCTGGACTCGGTGGAGTCACTACGGGCAATTCAGAGTGAGCTGACTCCTGATCAGAAGAACCGTTGTTGCTGTATCGCTGGGTCAGGTGAGAGCCATTATCTCCTATATTATGTCTGCAGTCTCCGACCATCTCCTGTATTATATCTGCAGTCTCTGACCGTCTCCTGTAATATGTCTGCACTCTCTGATCATCTCCTGTATTATGTCTACAGTCTCTGATAATTTCCTGTTTTATATCTGCAGTCTCTGACCATCTCCTGTACTATGTCTGCACTCTCTGTCTCCTGTACTATGTCTGCACTCTCTGACCATCTCCTGTAATATGTCTGCAGTCTCTGACAGTCTCTGACAGTCTCTTGTGTCATGTCTGCACTCTCTGACGGTCACCTGTAATATGTCTGCACTCTCTGACCATCTCTTGTACTATGTCTGAGGGCTCTTCCTAACAGACTCTCTAACAGAAGCCCTCTCTGTGTGCATCAGAGAGACTCCTCTCCAGGTCTCATTAGTGTACGCTCTTCCTGTATTTTCTTTATTGTTAAAGGATCATGGGAGGATCCTAGAGTAACGACGACTTCTTAGGGGAGCATCTCTGTGTTTGAATCGTTGCCATAGAAACATGTGTAAAGGGGAGGAGTTTGTAGGATGACCACGCCCACGTGGGGGCGCCAGAAATATTTCTGCACCCAGGCGTCTGTGACCCTAGGATCGGCCCTGTGTGATTATTCGAAAATGGAAGAAACACAAAATAACTGTCAATCTCCCTTGGTCTGGAGCTCCTTGCAAGATCTAACCTCATGGTGTTTCAATGATCATGTGAACGTTGAGGAATCAGCCCAGAACTACACAGGAGACTCTTGTCAGTGATATCAAGGCAGCTGGGACCTTAGTCATCAAGAAAACAATTGGTAACACACTACGCCGTGAAGGACTGAAATCCTGCAGCACCCTCAAGGTCACCCTGCTCAAGAAATCATTTGTACAGACCCGTCTGAAGTTTGCTAATGAACATCTGAATGATTCAGAGGAGAACTGGGTGAAAGTGTTGTGGTTAGATGAGACCAGAATCAAACTCTTGAGAATAAAGATAAGGTCTGTTGTCACCCCTATAACACCTTCATCCCTAATATAATACATAGAAACCACCCTGGGGCTTTGAGTGAGGTGAGAGAGGTTTAGCAAATATTCACAACAAGAGTGAAAGAATCTCAATTTATTGCAAAATGTCATGCATAAGTAAGCAAAAGCAATGAATGTGAATTGCCAAGCTGATAGGTATACATATACAATAAAATAATAACAATGCACATACAGTTATACAGAGATGTAGAAAGGCAAAATACAAGTGTGACAGAACCCACTGTCACTGTGTGTTTTGGAAGGGACTGTGGGCTGGCCTCTTACCCACAGATTATGGCCCAGAAGAGACTGAGAGACTTGGGGACAAGCTGGCATTGAGATAATGTAATGCTACATCCCTTCTCCCCTATCCCTCCCCCCTCTTGTTGCTGTGTTTATTTGTGTTGGTTCAGGGCATGTAGACAATGGTCTGGACTGGAGACATCTCTCCACAAAGGGTGTGTATTGAGGGGCTGCCTGCTTACCATAATCCCTTTATGTTTAACTGTAGTCTCTGTTTCAATGTACAAGTGTTCAGTTCCCATTGGTTCTTCCTTGTCCCCTACCCCCCCTCTATGACAAGGCTAAGGGGAGTGTCCCTAACTGTGTGTAAAACTGAATGTTTTGTATTTAATAAAGAGTTGATGCTCTGCATGTTTAACCCTCAACACCTGTGTGGATTGTCTCGTGATTGAGGGGTTAAGGGCTGGTTATGGCGAATCTGCAGGCTGCGGGTGCGTTTGGGAGGACAGGAGACACAGGTCTAGCGGATGTGCCCACCTGGGGTATCCGAGATCCGTCACAGTGGTGGCAGCAGTGGGATGTCTCCTGCAGTCTGGGACATCCAAACCACCACCAGGATTCAAGATCCGGGCAGCCGCCGAGGAGCGATACGGGGACCGGCCAGCATGAGAGCGGAGTTCGGGAGGAGTCTGCAAGGCATGCGAAAGCAACATCGGGGACCAGCGACGGAGCACACCATGCTCGGCTGGGGGGATGTGATCCGCTGGCAACTCTGGCATGAGATACTAAGCCACGAGCGGCACCATCAGGGGAAGATCCTTCTCTCCTCCACAGAGATGTACTGGATGCAGTACCATGCGTGAGAGGTGTTCCTGAGGGAATGACCACGAGATGAGTGGAAGACAGAGCTCGGAAGATTGGTCCAGGAGGAGATGAGGCTGGACGCCAGCTACAGAGCCCTCTGGTGGTTCACGGCTCAACTGTGGCCAGGTACAGCATATGGCAGTCTGACAGAAGCCATTGGATACGGCGGCGTGTGGCTGCTCCATCAAACAATATACAGAGACCCAGACTTTGGGAGTGACAAGGAGTGGCGGCTGGAAGACATCCTGGACTTCCAAGATGAGGTGCTGGATCTCCCTGAAGAAGTGTGTGACCTGGAGGAATTGGAGTTCCTGGTTGAGCAGGAATGGGAGCTTGAGATTGCCTACAAGCAGTGATCAGCAGCCTGGCATGGCTCCCGTTGCCTGGGACTTTCCGGGAGAAATAGCGGACAGTCATGAAGATGCGGAGCAAATGGGGCCAGGGGTGCCCCTACGTTTTCCTGTCCTAACCGCAAAGGAAGAAGCAGCGATGATACAGAGGGCACTGCGAGTGCTAGAATGCCGGAATGCACCGGAGGTTCCCCAGGCAGCGAGACAAGCTAATAGCATAAAGGTCTCAGAAGGGGGAGTTGAGATGCTGGAAGGCTGGTAAATGGCGATCAGCAGCAAGGCCAGTGTATCGCATCCGGTGCCCCAGCAGAAGCGCTGGCTACAGGGCAGAGTGCCGCTGGCCTCTGCCCAGCATCAGAAAAACAGTTGGATCTGGAGAGTCAGAGAGATGATCTTCATGAGTTGTTTCCCCAACAGCAGATATCCCCACCGGGAGTGGAGGAAGCAATTCTCCCTCCCCAGCAATTGGACACTACCCCAAAGTTCATCCCCCCAGCAGAAGCGCTGGCTACAGGGCAGAGTGCCGCTGGCCTCTGCCCACCCTCAGAGTTAGATCCAGGGAGTCCGAGGGATGACCTAAGTGAGCTGTTTTCCCAGCACTTGGACACTACCCCAGTGTTTATCCCCCCAGCAGAAGCGCTGGCTGCGGGGAAGAGAGCCGCTGGCCTCTGCCCACCCTTAGAGTTGGATCCAGGGAGTCAGAGGGATGACCTCAGTGAGCTGTTTCCCCAGCACTTGGACACTACCCCAGTGTTTATCCCCCCAGCAGAAGTGCTGGCTGCATGGCAGAGTGCCGCTGGCCCCTGCCCAGCCCTCAGTGTGTTTTTGGAGGGTTTGGGAGACAGCCCCTGTCAGAAGTCGCCTCAGCAGCTGGTCACAGAACCAGGAGGGGAGAAAACCCTTCCCCCTCTCCCGCGGCTGAACTCTACCATTGTATATGTCCCCCTAGCTGAAGCGCTGGCATAGGGGCAGAGGATTATTCAGCTCCCCCCAATATCTGCAACCCAGCCCTGGATCACGGGAGTGCGGACAGCTGTTCCCACTCTGCAGCGGCTGTTTTTTTTCACAGGAGACCGTATGTGCGGTTTTGCTCCCCAGCGCCAGAGTCATACTTTTCCTTTTCCTGTTTGCCTGGGGTGGAAGTTTGTGACTAACGCAGGTCCAGACCAGTTGAGGGTCAGGAACCTGGTTAGTCTGTTTTTAAAAGGGGAGAAATGTGACCGAACCCACTGTCACTGTGTGTTTTGGAAGGAACTGTGGGCTGGCCTCTTACCCACAGATTATGGCCCAGAAGAGACTGAGAGACTTGGGGACAAGCTGGCATTGAGATAAGGTAATGTAATGCTACATCCCTTCTGCCCCATCCCCTCCCCCCACTTGTTGCTGTGTTTAATTGTGTTGGTTCAGGGCATGTAGACAATGGTCTGGACTGGAGACATCTCTCCGCAGCTGATGTGTATTGAGGGGCTGCCTGCTTACCATAATCCCTTTATGTTTAACTGTAGTCTCTGTTTCAATGTACAAGTGTTCAGTTCCCATTGGTTCTTCCTTGTCCCCTACCCCCCCCTCTATGACAAGGCTAAGGGGAGTGTCCCTAACTGTGTGTAAAAGTGAATGTTTTGTATTTAATAAAGAGTTGATGCTCTGCATGTTTAACCCTCAACACCTGTGTGGATTGTCTCGTGATTGAGGGGTTAAGGGCTGGTTATGGCGAATCTGCAGGCTGCGGGTGCGTTTGGAGGACAGGAGACACAGGTCTGGCGGATGTGCCCACCTGGGGTATCCGAGATCCGTCACAACAAGCATCAATGATACCCTACGTGTTTCACGAGACCATGCTCGCTTCTTCAGCGGTGGATGCATAAATATTGTATCAATGGGTTGGGCAAAATCGGCAGTTGCTGGGTATCCAGATGGCGGCAGCAACAAACATCCAGCTCAGGGGGCGGAGCAAACAAAGGCCACAACAGGGGGACATCCGCAGGACTGACATGGCCTGGGTAGAAGTGTGTGTCCCTATGGTCTCAACTTGTCCACTTGAAATGACAACTGAATAGAGTGAAAGAAACTAAGTAAATGTAAGCCCCCCCCCCCTCAAAAATAAGGCTGCTGTGTAGGAACGCCAAACTACTGAAAAAAAAAAGTAGTTTGGCCTTGACCACCTGCTCTCTCCTCATAGGCTCACTGGCTGTGATTGACAGCAGTTGGAGCCAATTTGCTCCCACTGCTGTCTCAGCCAATGAGGAGGGAGAGCCTGGGACAGCCAAGGCTATCGTGAACATCACTGGATTGGAGAGAGCTCAGGTAAGGAATGGGGGGGGGCTGGGGGCGAAGCGCTGCACACAGAACTTTTTTTTACCTTCATGCATAGACTGCATGGAGGTAAAAAACCTTCAGCCTTTAGAAGCATTTTAAAACCATAGAAACCACAACAACTAAGCTAAAATTAAAAATGCAACCCCCATAGGGTCAGTTTATGATGCGAATATCCTAAAGCCTTGCAAGGTTTTTGTTAAATAATGGCTTGGCCATAAACAAAATGCATTGTTTCCAGTTTGGGCTGTTCACACTTTGGCATTGTCTTTCCTAGTACATTTAAGTGTTTTATATCTTCCTCTGTAGCAATAGTGTATTTAGGTTTTGTGCTGCCCTAGGCCTGACTAAACTCGTGCACCCCCTAATTTCTAATTTAAATATGACCAACCCCTTTCCTGTCAAGGACACACCCCTTTCTGTTTGAAATTTCCGAGTGGGGACACTAGTTCTGAGGGCCCTTGGGGGGGGGGGTATAGATTCCCTTAATTTGCGGTTTGCATAGAGTTCCTTTCACTTCCTGGATTTCTGGACAGCCGCACACCAAAACTTGTTGCTTTTATTGTAAATAAAAAAACACAGGATACATGCCACAGCAAACAGGGTACAAGCTGACGCATTTCGCACTAGAACTTAGTGCTTAATCATAGCTAGCTTTTTAAACTCCACTAAGCACTGAACATTAGACAGAGAAGTACACACAAAAAATGGTGCTAAAACTGCCCTAACTAAAAAAAGCACCGCTCAGCGATTAGGAAAGAGCAAAAAAGATGATAAAACAATATGATGTGATAACTAAAACATGCAGCAGCTGCTTAAAATCAAACAAACATGAATAAAAACAGTATTATTAAAACTCCCAAAGTCCCAGAGTCCAAAATAGCACTGTAGCAGCGCTCCAATCAAACTCCCGTTTGAAAACCCTCTATAAGTGTTACATATAGGAAACAGTAGTGTTGCAGAAGAGGATGGATGTGGTTTAATAAACAATCTGTGCACAGTGCTCCTTTCACCCAGAGATGTTCACCACGTGGGGGGGAAAAACTCCCCTTCAGGGGATGCACTCAACAGAAGTAAGAATCAGATGAACATAAAACCAATCATAGCCATCCGTCGTTTGTACTGCACTCTCCACCAATTACCCTTGCTTGATGTAGGGTCTTAAGAGTGCAGTACAAACGGCAGAGTTTTAATAATACTGTTTTTATTCAGAGAGGTACACACACTATGATAGGCATGCTTCAGATATACACTTCGTGTCTCATGATCCCCGTCTCTGTAAAAGACCAAGAAATAAACTTTGTTGTGATAACTAATATAAACGGGGGATAGAAATGAAGACAGGATGGGCAACCCGAGAAAAGCAGAACCACCACACATGATGCGATGCCATATCACACACCTGCAAATGTGAGGTGTGCTCTCCATGGTCGAGGTGCTTATGGTGAAATCCAAGATAACTTGTCTTAGCCAAGGCCATGGAGCCATAGCCAAGCTATGATTAAGCACTAAGTTCTAGTGCGAAATGCGTCAGCTTGTACCCTGTTTGCTGTGGCATGTATCCTGTGTTTTTTTATTTACAATAAAAGCAACAAGTTTGGGAGTGCAGCTGTCCAGAAATCCTTCCTTCATTTTGTATTAGCCTATGCATTGCCAGCACCCGTGGCTTTGGATTTAGTGAAGAGGTTTACAATCAGTATCCTTGAGCGGTGACTCCCTTTCCCTTCCTTTCACTTCCTGTTTGGCTATGGGGCAGAAAGTGAAGGGAAATCTCTGCAATGGGACAGGGATGGTAAAAAATAAACTGACAGGGGCTATAACCCTCCCTTACTCTATCCAAAATGAAAAAAAAAAAGTGTTGCCTATAGTTCTACTTTAAACACAAATTTCTGATAATTTTATGGAGAGGACTAAGAAGATATAACCATGCCAATGGTGCAGCAGAAAACATATAGTCCAGGATGATAGGACAGTCAAAATTAGAAGCCCCCCCCCACAGTTGCGGAATGCTGGCCTCCTGCATACCGAAAGCAGTGGGGACGCTTTATGGGGGCGCTAAACTAATTTGCCTCTCAGCCCAGTTCGGCCAATCAGACTGGCGCTACACTAACAGTGTAGCGCAAGCCAGCGGGGACTCTTTTCGTGCTGCCCTAGGCCCGGGCCTTGTTGGCCTAGGCCTGGATACAGCGTTGCTCTGTAGTCTATGTCAGTTATGGTAAACGCAGGTTCTTTAAAGGTTGTTTTCAGTGTTCCAAAACCCTACAATATTCTTCAAAATGCTTGTAAATTACTAAATAACCCTACAAATGCTTACGTATTCACATGAATAAAAAGTTCTATTTACCCGCAAGTTTAAAGTGGTTGTAAACCCTCTGGGGTTAGTTGCACCTACAGGTAAGCCTAGATTAAGGCTTACCTGTAGGTGTTTGCAATATCTCCTAAACCTACACGGTTTAGGAGATGTTTGCCAAAAATAGTACACCGATGTCTACGGCGCATGCGCGCCGTAGAAATCGGCGCAGGCGCACTGTAAATGCCGGTTTTATGAATCGATAACACCGGCTTTTTACGGCTCCTGCGCGCCGGAGCGGCGATACCCTGAAGTAATTTTCCGGAGCGATGTCTGCGGGCGGAGGGGGAGACGAGGACGGCTTCGGGGGCTTCGATCTAAGGTAAGTAATGCATAATGAGCTAGTATGCTAGTCATACTAGCTCATTATGGCTTTGTCTTGCAGGTTTTTTTTTTAAAGTGCTTTCTGAGGAAAACCAAGGCGTGCCTAACTGTTTTGCAGAAGCTTTACTTTTTATTGATTCCTCTATAATGCCAAGTGAATAGTTTCTGTGCATTTTTTTAATTCAAAATAACTTTTATTAGCATTGAAATGGGCCTTAGGTAACAACACCAATACTGATATTACTATAGTAAGTATCCATGGTACCATGGGATTTGAAATTAAATGTGTAGCGCCCTGCTCCTGATGACCAGGCGCTATGCTAAATTTAGTGGGTGTCTGAGCTGGTAAGTAGCTCAGACTTTGTAATGATTAAGGCTAAATCAGCCTCTGTTTCGGCTATGGCTGTGTTTGCAAGGACTTCCCACTGTTTGCCTGCAGGTGGCGTTACCACCCCAGGCCAATGTTGGAACACAAGCAGGCCAAAGCGTATTGGGTGCTTTCCCCAACGGGAACAGCCCAGTGGGAGTTGTCTCCCCGCTGGGCATGCCGGGGAAGGGTACTTAAGGGGCAGACGCCATTTTTGGGAGCTCTTCGCCTCGTGGCCCTCCTGGCTCGAGGTATGTGGTATTGGAATTTCAGCCTCGGAGCCACGCTGGCCCGAGGCTGCATCTCTGGCAGGTAGGCCGAGTTGTCCTGACTGGGGCCTGCACTTTGAAGGTGATCCTGTGCTGTCTGTCCTGCGGGAGGAAGCCACTCAATGGAGGAAACCAGGGGAGGACCTGTCCTGGAGAAGACCAAGCGGAAGGCTGGTGTCTTGGGGAAAGCCTGGTGACCTTATTGAAGGATGCACCATAGCTCACGTTACCTTACAGTGTGCCGGGTCGGCTTAAAGGCTCTTAAACTGTAAGGCTCGATCTCTGGATACTAAATCATGTGGCAGAGGATCATTGAACAGTTCATCGTAATCATTCTAAAGGTCTGTGGCAGAGACTGTTATTTCTCCAATTGTTCGTGCATCATCCCAGCTGCTAGGCCAAGTGAGAGGGGCCTATCCGGGTGAGCAATACCCACTTGAAGGAGAGTGGTGAGTGTGACTATTGAAGTTTAGAAGTTCCCCCGTGATCTGCATTAAGTGCCTGAACCTTCCCCTAAACCTTAACCAAAGGATTTATAACTTGTGTGGACATTGAACTTTCTATAGACTTTCATCCCCTAGACAACGAATGGAGGTAACGTGCAAGGCCCAAAATCTAAACCAGCAGCTCCTACAGGGGTACCGCTACAAATGTTTGCATTAAAAGTGTAAATCCTGATGCAGCTAAATTTGAATGGCATGAGTACAGACGGATTGGCAATAGCACAGTAGTCTCAGATTCCAGCAGAGTATAGTACAGGGGTCTCAAATTGGTGGCCCTCCAGCTGTTGCAAAACTGCAAGTCCCATCATGCCTCTGCCTGTGGGAGTCATGCTTGTAACTCTCAGCCTTTCAATGCCTCATGGGACTTGTAGTTTCGCAACAGCTGGGAGGCCGCCAGTTTGAGCCCCCTGGTATAGTATGACATCCCTTAAAGAGATGCTAAATGGAGAAGTGTTAATTGCCATAATTAATTCACATAAATTATATAGATAATTCCACTTTATTAATTTTTTTAATCTTTAACCACTTTCCGCCCAGTCAATAGCGAATTGACGTCCGGGAAGTGGTTGCAATCTCGATACTGGACGTCATATGACGTCCTGCAGGATATTGCCTTGCGCGCGCCCGCGGGGGCGCGCAGCGCGGTGATCGGGGACGGCATGTGTCCCTCGGACACAGCGCTTCCCCGATCACGGTAAACAGCCAATTTCATTGGCTGTTTACCATGTGATCGGCTGTGTCAAAGTCACAGCCGATCACCTGTCAAAACAAACTCGGCGGCGCGCTCCGTGCGCGCCGCCACAGGCTTGCAGAGCGGGGATCGGGGAAGGCGAGTGTCCCTTGGACACAGCGCGTCCCCGATCAGAGTAACTTCTATAGTTGGGAAAATACTGGAGAGATTAATAAAAGACCACATAGATGAGTTCTTGCTGGAAAAAAACTATTTAAGCAACAGACAGCATGGATTCATGAAAGACAGAAGTTGTCAAACAAACCTGATTTCTTTTTATGAAGAGGTAAGTAAGACCTTGGACAGAGGGGTGGCAGTGGACGTGGTATACTTGGATTTTGCAAAAGCGTTCGATACAGTTCCCCACACACGGCTCATGTGTAAGGTAAAGTCTACAGGATTGGAAATATCAGTTTGTAAATGGATAGAAAACTGGCTAAAAGACAGAATTCAGAGAGTAGTGGTTAATGATTCTTACTCTGAATGGTCCAAGGTTATCAGTGGTGTACCCCAAGGTTCAGTGCTGGGACCCTTACTTTTTAATATGTTTATAAATGATATTGGGTCTGAGATCAAAAGTAACATTTCTGTCTTTGCAGATGACACCAAGCTATGCAGTGGAATAACGTCCTTACAGGATGTCACCAATTTACAAGCCGACCTCAATGCTCTGTCTAATTGGGCGACTATGTGGCAGATGAGGTTTAATGTTGATAAATGTAAAGTTATGCACTTGGGGGCTAATAATATGAATGCATCATACATACTAGGGGGAGTACAACTGGGGGGATCCGTAGTGGAGAAGGATCTGGGGGTTTTGGTAGATCATAAGCTCAATAATGGCATGCAATGCCAAGCTGCGGTTTCCAAAGCGAGCAAAGTCCTTTCTTGTATTAAGAGAGGTATGGTCTCCAGAGAGAGAGATATCATTTTGCCCCTGTTCAAATCATTAGTAAGACCTCATCTGGAATATGCAGTTCAGTTTTGGGCCCCAGTTCTCAAAAAGGATATTGGGGAACTGGAGAAAGTGCAGAGAAGGGCAACCAAACTGATAAGAGGCATGGAGGAGCTCAGCTATGAGGAGAGATTAGAGGAACTGAATTTATTCTCTCTTGAGAAGAGGAGATTAAGGGGGGATATGATCAACATGTACAAATATATAAGGGGTCCATATAGTGAACTTGGTGTTCAGTTATTCACTTTACGGTCAACACAAAGGACAAGGGGGCACTCTTTGCGTCTAGAGGAAAAGAGATTTCACCTCCAAATACGGAAAGGTTTTTTCACAGTAAGAGCTGTGAAAATGTGGAATAGACTCCCTGCAGAGGTGGTTCTGGCCAGCTCAGTAGATTGCTTTAAGAAGGGCCTGGATTCTTTCTTAAATGTACATAATATAACTGGGTACTGACATTTATAGGTAAAGTTGATCCAGGGAATATCCGATTGCCTCTCGGGGGATCAGGAAGGAATTTTTTCCCCTGCTGTAGCAAATTGGATAATGCTCTTCTGGGTTTTTTTGCCTTCCTCTGGATCAACTGTGGGTATAGAATTGGGTATATGGGATTGTACGATATATGTTTATTTTTATTTTTTTATTTTTATTTTTTACGGTTGAACTGGATGGACTTGTGTCTTTTTTCAACCTGACTAACTATGTAACAGCCAATGAATTGGCTGTTTACCACGTGACCGGCTGTGTCCAATCACAGCCGGTCACAAATGTAAACAAACTCCACAGGAGTTACTACCTGATCCCTGCTCTCTCCTCACACACCGATCTGTGAGGAGAGAGAAGAGATCAGTAAGTTAGCTCAGTGTAGTTTGTCTACATAAGTTTACAGTGCACAACACGCCCCCCCCCATAAAGAGGACCTGTCACACAGCCCAGCACATCAATCAGCCCAGCCAATCAGCCCATCTGTCAATCAGCCCATCTGTCAATCAATCAGCCCATCTGTCAATCAATCAGCCCATCTGTCAATCAATCAGCCCATCTGTCAATCAATCACCCCACCTGTCAATCAATCACCCCATCTGTCAATCAATCAACCCATCTGTCAATCAATCAATCAGCCCATCTGTCAATCAATCAGCCCATCTGTCAATCATCTGTCACAGGCCCACCTCCATCGGTACCGCCATTGGCACCGCCACACAGGCTACCAGTACCGCCATCGGTACCAGTACCACCACCAGTACCGCCACCAGGCCCAGCATCTATACTGCCACACAGGCCCGCTACCAGTATCACCACTAGTGCCGCCATCGGTACCACCACCCGTACCACCGTCGGTAGTGCCACCACCACCTGTACCACCACCTGTACCGCCATCGGTACCATCACCACCCGTACCACCACCACCTGTACCGCCATCGGTACCACCACCACCTGTACCGCCATCGGTACCACCACCACCCATACCGCCATCGCTACCACCACCACCCGTACCGCCACCTGTGCCGCCATCGGTACCGCTGCCACCACCACCACCCGTACCGCCATCGGTACACCACCACCTGTACCGCCATTGGTACCACCACCACCCATACCGCCATCGGTACCACCACACAGGCCCACCACTAATACCTCCATCGGTACTACCACACAGACCGCCACCACTACCACCAGCAGTACCATTACACAGGCCCACCAATAAGCACTGCCATAATGTCCCAAAGGGTTTACACACCTGAGGAGGCATATGCCATTCTTGCCATGTCGGATGATGAGAGCAGCGGGGAGCTCCCATTATCCGATTCTGGTTCGGAATACGAGCCAGTGGAGGATAGTGGCTCAGAGTCCGAGTCCCCGGAGGAAACCGTCCCTCCCAAAAGAATGCGATCGGCACCAAGATCAGCACCAAGATCAGGAGAACTGCCCACCACCAGCAGCGCTATAACCCAGGAAGAGGAGCCCAGTACAAGCAATGGAAATGCACGCCCAACCCGAAGAATCCAGCCCCAATCCTACCTTCCCGATGCCCTGGCAAACCCCTTATGGTTGCCTGCCAACTCAGGATCCGCTATCATCCCCCCTTTCACCGCACAGCCAGGTGTGCAGCCCGACACTACAAATTTTTCTAAATTTGATTATTTTTGTTTATTTTTCCCACAAGATTTGCTGCAGAATATAGTGGATCAAACAAATCTGTATGCATCCCAATTTATTGCTGCCAACCCCGATTCTTCCTACGCCCGCATGTTCCAGTGGCGGCGTCTAACATTGGAGGAATTTAAATTATTTTTGGGCCTTATGTTCAATATGGGGCTTACAAAAAAGAACGAAGTCCATTCATATTGGTCCAAACGCCCCATCCAACACATGCCCATATATTCCGCTGTCATGTCCAGGAAAAGATACGACATGATTATGCGCTTTCTCCACTTCAATGACAATTCACAGTGCCCTCCCCGAGATCATCCCAACTACGACAAATTGTACAAGATACGCCCCCTAATCAATGCCTTTTCCCAGCAATTTGAAGAAGTTTTCATCCCAGACCAAAAAATTTGTGTGGACGAGTCCCTCGTACATTTCACCGGCCGACTGCAGTTCAAGCAGTACATACCAAGCAAGAGAGCCAGGTATGGGTTAAAATTAAATAAATTATGTGATCGAGCCACTGGATACGTCTGCAAATTCAGGATCTACGAAGGCAAAGACTCCCAGCTCCAGCCCCGTGATTGCCCCACATATATTGGAACCAGTGGGAAAATTGTCTGAAAGTTGGCATACCCCCTGTTCGGAAAAGGTTACCATTTATATGTTGATAATTATTATACCAGCCTGCCCCTTTTTCGCCACCTTTACAGTAAACAAACCCCGGCCTGCGGTACCTTAAAAAAAAAACGGAAGGGATTCCCACAAAATTTATTGACAAAAAAATTGCGACCTGGAGAATCGGCATCCATGAGGAACGAGGAGGTGTTGGCCATGAAGTGGAGGGACAAGAAAGATGTCCACATCCTCTCTACGATCCACAATGACACCATGGTGGAGATCCCAAGAAGACGCGGCTCCATTGTAAAGCCTGAATGTGTCCACGACTACAATTTGTACATGGGGGGGGTGGATTTAAACGACCAGATGCTACAGCCCTACTTATCAACCAGAAAGTCCCATTATTGGCACAAAAAATGTGCGTTTCACCTGTTTCACATGGCCCTTTTTAATTCGTTTGTCTGCTACCAAAAAGCAACTCAAAATCACCGACTCCACTACCTCCAATATATCGAAGATATCATCGATAGGATAGGATAGGACACCTCTGCCTGCTACCTGGACCTGTGCTTTGGCTGTTCTCTGGCTGTGCTGACAGTATCTCTGCCTGTGCGAACTATGGACAGTATTCCTGCCTGCTGCCTGGATGATTGCTTTTGCTGTCGCTGACCTCATCCCTGCCTGCTGCCTGGACCGATGCTCTCCTCTGTGGACCACTGCACTTCTAAAACCACAGGTAATCTTTTGTTATTTGGTATGTACCTGCTATGTGTTAGATATATGAAGGGCCTTCAAAAATGTGATCGGTAGTCAGAAAATGATATGTGCAATTAATGCTGCTAGAATGCCTGGAGGTGCTACTTGGATGTTGGGCCTCTGTATGTGGCCAGGCTGTGTAAAAGTCTCAAACATGTGGTATCGCCATACTCAGGAGGAGTAGCAGAATGCATTTTGGGGTGTAATTTTTGCTATGTACATATTATGTGTTAGAAATATCTTATAAATTGACAACTTTGTGTGAAAAAAATGCATTTTAATTTTTTCTCCACATTTTCCAAAACCTTCTGGAAAAAAATGAACCGTTCAAAAGACTCATAATGCCTCATAGATTATACGTTGGGGTGTGTGCTTTCCAAAATGGGGTCATTTTGTGGAAAATTCCATTGTCCTGGTGCTCCAGGGCCTTCAAAAGTGTAATAGGTGGTTGAGAAAGGATATGTGCGATTTATGCTTGTAGAACGCCTGAAAGTGCTACTTCAATGTTGGGCCTCTGTATATGGCCAGGCTGTGTAAAAGTCTCACACATGTGGTATTGCTATACTCAGGAGGAGTAGCAGAATGCATTTTGGGGTGTCATTTTTGCTATGTATATGCTATGCGTTAGAAATATCTTATAAATGGACAACTTTGTGTAAACAAAATGCATTTTCATTTTTTCTCCACATTTTCCAAAACCTTCTGGAAAAAAATGAACCATTCAAAAGACTCATAATGCTTCATAGATTATACGTTGGGGTGTGTGCTTTCCAAAATGGGGTCATTTTGTGGAAAATTCCATTGTCCTGGTGCTCCAGGGCCTTCAAAAGTGTAATAGGTGGTTGAGAAAGGATATGTGCGATTTATGCTTGTAGAACGCCTGAAAGTGCTACTTCAATGTTGGGCCTCTGTATATGGCCAGGCTGTGTAAAAGTCTCACACATGTGGTATCGCTATACTCAGGAGGAGTAGCAGAATGTATTTTGGGGTGTAGTTGCAATTATGCATATGCTGTGTGAGAGAAAAAAACTGTTAATATGACCAGTTTGTGTAAAAAAAAAAAAAAAAATTTAATTTTCCCAAGAATTGTGGGAAAAAAATACAACTTCAAAAAACTCACCACGCCTCTTAGTAAATACCTTGGACTGTCTACTTTCCAAAAAGGGGTAATTTTGGGGTATTTGTACTTTCCTCGCTTGTTAGTGTCTCAAGAAATGAGATATCCCTTCAGTACATCAGGCGTGATCAGATGTGATAAATTTTAAGTGATTGCCACCATAGTTTGTAGACTCTATAACTTTCACAAAGACCAAATAATATACACTAATTTGGGTTCATTTTACCAAAGATATGTAGCAGTATACATTTTGGCACAAATTTATGAAGAAAAATTACTTATTTGCAAAATTTTACAATAGAAACTAAAAAAAAGTGTTTTTTTAAAAAAAAAATTGCTGTTTTTTTGCTTATATCGCAAAAAATAAAAAACCCAGTGGCGATTAAATACCACCAAAAGAAAGCTCTATTTGTGAGAAGAAAATGATAAAAATTTTGTTTGGATACAGTGTAGCATGACTAAGTAATTGTCATTCAAAGTGTGAGAGTACTGAAAGCTGAAAATTGGTCTGGGCGGGAAGGTGCATAAGTGCATGGTATTGAAGTGGTTAAAGTACCTTAATCCTGCAGTACTGTTATGTGGTCACACGATATTTCCCTGTTCTTTGGCATCTGAAGGGAAAGCTCTTT
Source organism: Rana muscosa (assembly GCA_029206835.1). Classification (NCBI taxonomy): domain Eukaryota; kingdom Metazoa; phylum Chordata; class Amphibia; order Anura; family Ranidae; genus Rana; species Rana muscosa. Next base: position 272,377,134 of record CM055116.1, read on the forward strand.
GGGAGGGGCTTCTATTACAATATTAGTCTGTGTCTGCCCAGCCCTGATTGGTGCTGTGACAGTTACATGACTAAAAAAAAGCAGTTTAAGAAGAGCAATTAAAATTAAATTACAAATATCAAATAACTATTTTACAGCTCCCTATAAATCTTTTTTGAACATCAGATGTGTATTTTTTGTGCGTTAATATGGTGTAGGGAGAGTCATACTTGATTGACACTAACTTTCATTTTGTTCACATAGCGTCTGCATTCAAGGCTTTTTTTTCACTTTAGAGGTATTAGCAATTATATTAGATATATTTTTTAAGCGTTTGTAAGTGTGAGTTTTTAGTGAATGTAATCAATCAGAATACTATATCCTGCCCCCCCCCCCCATAGTGTTTAGCAACAGGAGGACATGGAAGAGGATAGGCGGAGTGAAGTGTCATTCACCACTGTGTATACTCCCACATGTGTGACTCTTTACTCATGTGGGTTGCACAGAGAAAAGAAAAAAGGAGGAAATTAAAGCGGTTGTATACCCTATTTTTTAACTTTTATCTACAGGTAAGCCTATAATAAGGCTTACCTGTAGGTAAAAAGAATATCTCCTAAACCTGTACTATTTAGGAGATATTCCCCTCGCAATGAGCCGCTGACTGCAGCGGCACATGCGCAGCGGGGATTCTCGGCTAAAGCCTGGCAGCCGCCGGACCTTGCCGACGCACGGGAGTGACAACATCGCCGCTCCAGCCACTCACAGCGCTGGAGCGGTGATACCCGGAAGACACGCCGAGGCAAGATGACCTCTCTCTCAGCGTGGACCAGGTAAGTTACCGACGCCTTGTTTTAAGGTAAGTATTTCATAATGAGCTAGTATGCGGTGCATACTAGCCCATTATGCCTTTTGCCTTTCAGGTATGAAAAAAAAAAAAAAAAGCAGCAGCGGGTATACAACCGCTTTAAGACTGAAAATGAGCATGCTCCATAGTGGACACCGGCAGGTCTACACAATCTCAGCTTGCAGTGGGGGCACGGAGAAGATGGCTGGGGGGGGGGGCAGCTGAAGGAAGGATCAACCAGGTATATTTTACTCTACAGAAAATGAATGCTTTAGTGGCTTTGTGAGTATGCACACTCTGTTATATAACATGTAATGAGAATTTTCATAGTCTGGGTTTAAAGACACTTTAATGGTGTATTGCACAGTATGCCATACTACAGCATATGGAAGAAATACAAATCTGCTGTCTCCCATAGCCACCTTGTATGTTATACAGTGAATACAAACCACAGTATAGTCATGTATATAACAGCAACACATATATATGGTATATAAATACATATAAATCTAAGACATTGGTTCACGTGTCAAGGAGTAGACCTCAGTGCAAATCCATGGCCCAACTTACAGTTGTTGTCTCAAATAGTTATACAGGAAAAAACTCTTCAGGAGAAAAAGAGAACGAAGGGCCCCAGAGACAAGGAGTTGTAGCACAAAAGGTAATAGTTAATAAGATTAACAAAAAAGGGAGGAAAATAAAGAGAAAGAAGAAGAGCACCTTTGTCAACCACTTTTACCCAGAACTCAATTAGATGCCTGTAAATTGTGTCCATGGGTTCCGGATCCTCTTAAAACTCTCCTGTTTATGTCGTAGGATGCTTGCCAATTTTTCATCTTGTTTTTAGTTGCAGCAATATCCACTACATACAACTTCCATGTTCTGGAGATGGACATTTTGCTGTCAAAAGCATATCGAAGATAAGTGACTGTAAATGGCTAGGGATATGTGTCATCAGTTCGTTTAGGAGGGCTGTGTGGGCACTTTTTTGGATATTGACATTTGTAATGGAATGGATGAAGGAATATATTCCCATCCAGAACCATTTAATTTTGGTTCACCATATGTGATGTGAAGCATTGTTCCCTGTTGTCCGCAGCCTCTAATTAACCGGCGAGGTGTCAGTGATGATCCTAGCCGGAACCAGATACCAACAGGATAAGACTTTATAACAAGTTTTTTTATTAAAGCGGTTGTATACTCTGTATTTGAACTTTTACCTACAGGTAAGCCTATAATAAGGCTTACCTGTAGGTAAAAATAATATCTCCTAAACCTGTACGGTTTAGGAGATATTCCCCTCGCAATGAGCCGCTGACTGCAGCAGCGCATGCGCAGCAGGGATTCTCGGCTAAAGCCTGGCAGCCGCCGAACCTTGCCGGCGCGCGGGAGTGACGACATCGTCGCTCCAGCCACTCACAGCGCTGGAGCGGCGATACCCGGAATACATGCCGAGGCAAGATGACATCTCCCTCGGTGTGGACCAGGTAAGTTACTGACGCCTCGTTCTAAGGTAAGTATTTCATAATGAGCTAGTATGCGGTGCATATTAGCTCATTATGCCTTTTGCCTTTCAGGTATGGAAAAAAAAAAAAAGCAGCAGCGGGTATACAACCGCTTTAAGGCTGTGTTAAGTATCCCCTTAACGATTCTAACAGTCCTGGACCATGTGGTCCAGTCCTCCTGACAGTCCTCCTGACTGATTTCAAGACTGCTTTTCGATGAAAAAATGAACAGTTTTATTGAACAAATTATACTGTTGCTGTATATTGTGACATGTCAGGAATGTATTCACAGGAAATTGTAAAGTTATTGATAGGGCCACTTTAATAGCTTGTTTGATTTAAAATAGATCTGCTTTGTGAGCAGCAATATTTGTCGTCCATGGTATCACCTCTAGCTAAAGTTATAAAATACATAGAAATAAATTGCTTTGCTTGAACGGCTATTAAAATCAAGAGAATAGCAGTCAGTAAAAATAGAAGTTATCAAGGTGTCTTATCTGGCTGTGGTTCCAGTCACTGCAAATCAAATTAAATTGTGGCTTGCAATTATGTTTTGTGGGTGAAAGCTCATGTCATACTAACTGAAATATGAACACCTGCATGTCATTTTCACCAATTGTAAAAAGGATCATAAATAGATGGTGTAATGGGAACATACAGTATATTCTTTACCTATTTATTATGGTCAGGAGGACCTGATAGTGCATATTACTATTTTAAAAAAGAGGCCTGTCGTTTACGTGTTAACTTACTAACTGGAAAAAGTCAACATAGCAGTGGTTCATCCCTTCTGATATTAAACAAAGCAAGCTTCGTCTGCTATGCTGTCTCTTTAGCTTAGTTATAGTGCTCTGGGGTTCTTTTGTCATGTATTAAATTTTTATATTAAAACTATTTTTATATATTATTTTATATTAATATTATATTCTATTGGGGGGAAAAACATGCGAGGGAGGGATATATGACAGTTGGAAAGCTCTGACAGGAGTTGGAGCTATGTGATTACAGACTAAGGAGCAGGTATCTTGGCTCTACAGGAAGGGAGAAAAAATATTGCACTGTACTGGCTAGTCTGTGTTCCTTACCCTGGGAGTGTGTGGTACTGCTTGCTGTGTTCCCCAAATTCCTTCAAAGATTAGACCTGTATGGAGAATGAGAGAAGGACATCCCCAGTGTGCCAGATGTTATTTATTTCTTCAGAGACAGTGTACCATTTGGAAAATAAAATAAAAATGCATGTGGAAATAATTTTATTGAATCGCTTAAACTGTTGTTGTTTAACCACTTAAGCCCCGGACCATTTCGCTGGTCAAAGACCAGGCCACTTTTTGCGATTCGGCACTGCGTCGCTTTAACTGACAATTGCGCGGTCGTGCGACGTTGCTCCCAAACAAAATTGACGTCCTTTTTTCCCCACAAATAGAGCTTTCTTTTGGTGGTATTTAATCACCTCTGCGGTTTAAATTTTTTGCGCTATAAACAAAAATAGAGCGACAATTTTGAAAAAAATTCAATATTTTTTACTTTTTGCTATAATAAATATCCCCCAAAAATATATAAAAAAAACTTTTTTTTTCTCAGTTTAGGCCGATACGTATTCTTCTACATATTTTTGCTAAAAAAAAATCGCAATAAGCGTTTATTGTTTGGTTTGCGCAAAAGTTATAGCGTCTACAAAATAGGGGATAGTTTTATGGCATTTTTATTAATATTTTTTTTTTTTTACTAGTAATGGTGGCGATCAGCGATTTTTATCGTGACTGCAACATTGCGGCGGACACATCGGACACTTTTGACACATTTTTGGCACCATTTTCATTTTTACAGCGATCAGTGCTATTAAAATGCACTGATTACTGTAAAAATGACACTGGCAGTGAAGGGGTTAACCACTAGGTGGCGCTGAAGGGATCAAGTCAGTACTAGGGAGTGATTCTTACTGTTAGGGGGCATGGCTACACGTGACACGTCACTGATGACCGTTCCCAATCCCGCGCGCACCCGCTGGGCTGCAAATTTAAAGGGACGTACCTGTACGCCAATGTGCCTGCCCGTGCCATTCTGTCGACGTACATCGTCGTGCGGCGGTCGACAACAGGTTAAAATAAATTTTATTAAAATTACGTTTATAATTTTTTGGAATCTGGTCTGACCTGATTTCATGAAGATTATCGCCCTGCCTGATTTTTTCCTATGGACTTGTAATGTTTTGTTATTGTATGATATTTATGTAGGCAGGTATACCCATATCGCATACCCTATTCTTATTGTAAAAGGAGACTACAGGAAGTAAAATTGAGTTCTAGTTGCCCCCTTAGTTTCAGCCTGATCTAGAGATTACATGTTAGAGATATAGCACTGGAAGTTGATGTCACCAGAGGGAGAAGGATGTGGACAGAGAGCACAGAAATGTTTGCCTCTCCTCTCCAGGTAGTAAAGTAAAAAGTTATGGAGGAGGATGGGTGCTGTCAGAAAGGTACAGTGTTTGGGTGGGGTGTTGAGGTTTAGTGTCAGAGGTGCTAGAAGGTAGGGAGGTTCAAAATAATGGGTGTAGTGGTAGAGGTGCTGGGTCACAGGATGGTCCTAACCAGCAGAAAAGTGCAGTGTCTGGAGTGTTTGGGTGCAATGTCAGGGGTTCTGGGACATAGGGAGATTCAGGCTGGGTTCACACTTGTGCGACACGACAGCCGTCCTACTTTGGATCCGACTTTGCCCTGCGACTTGAAGCCGACATACGTCCGACTTTCAATGAACAGGGATATGACTTGGATCCCTGCCAATACCAGGCACTGTGTTTGGTAGGAATCTTGAGGGGGAACTCCACGCCAAATTTTAAATAAAATGAATAAAAAAACAGCATGGGTTCCCCTCCAGAAGCATACCAGGCCCTTCGGTGTGGTATGGATTTTAAGGGGAACCCCCTACGCCGAAAGAACGGCATGGGGGTCCCCCTCAAAATCCAAACCAGACCCTTATCCGAGCACGCAACCTGGCAGGCTGCAGGAAAAAAGGAGGGGACGAGAGAGCGCCCCCCTCCCTCCTGAACCGTACCAGGCCGTATGCCCTCAACATGGGGGTTTGGTGCTTTGGGGCAGGGGGGGTGACTTGCGGCCCCCCCACCCCAAAGCACCCCGCCCCCATGTTGATGGGGACAAGGGCCTCTTCCCGACAACCCTGGCCGTTGGTTGTCGGGGTCTGCAGGCGGGGGGGCTTATCGGAATCCAGGAGCCCCCTTTAATAAGGGGGCCCCCAGATTCCGGCCCCCCCACCCTATGCGAATGAGTATGGGGTACATCGTACCCCTACCTATTCACCTGGTGGAAAAAAAATTCAATAAAAAAACACTACACGGGTTTTTAAAGTAATTTGAAAAAATATATATAGTTGCGCTACTTATGAAGTTAATCATAAACACACCACTAAGTGATTAAATTCTAAATAAATAAATACAGCAGTGGTGAATAAACAGTGGCAAATAAGATTAAACATTGCTCAGTGAAGACCCAAGTAAAACTAAATCTGCACAATAGTGAAAAATTAATATAGTGTGATTTGGAAAATAATATATGAATAGTCCACCGATCATATAAAAAATCTTCAAAGTTCATATATTGTAACAAAAAACACCCGTGAAAGTGTCCAGAAAAAGGGAGAGGAAATCCAATCTTCATTAAGGGATACCAATCGTGACAATCCACCACCAACAGTGAGTAATCCTGCTTACCAGATAACGTTGGTCCCCTATCACGGAGGACCTTAAACAGCGTGTAATGAGTCTTGATTAACACCACCAGACTTCAAACCGCATGTAGTGGATCTCGATTGATACTCCCAGGCAGCCCATATAACCTCATTCAATAGCCAGCATTCCACACCATTAGATGCGCATAAAAGGAAGGGGAACACTGGATAGTGTAAAATCCTTGGGTTTATTGTTAAAAAGTCATAAAAACATACTTACAAAAGCAAACTTGTTAGACAGCCTTAAGTATAGCAGCGCCGGCCGGTCAGGCGCTGGCACACAGACACGTCCGTGGATCGAGCAGGTGGAGGGTGACGTCAGCACAACACTCGTATCCTCCCTACGCGTTTCGTGAAAACTCACGTCGTCTCGGGGCACGGGCGTCGGGCTGCGTCACCCCCTCTTTATAGGGAACACATCAAAAAAGGACCAATCCAAAATGGGATGCGCGTGCACCTCTCTCCGCGAGGCACCAAGCCTCACTGTCGGAGCCGCTCAACATGCGTCATCACGTGATAGCACGCCGGCGCGATCTGAAGACACAGGTCACGTCGCGCTCCAGCGCGAGACGACCAAGCCTCGTTGCCGAGGCCATGCGTCATAACGTCATGTCGCACCGGCGTAATCCCCTGGAGATGGGTCATACCACGCAACAGCGCAAGAACAAAGCGGGACGCAGCAAGCTCATTCCACAGAGGGAGGGCCCTCCGGATGTGGAAGAAACAACAATTAGAAACGAAAATGTTCCCGCCCACCTCCCGTGACCACTATGGACACAGAGAGATCAGCAGGAGGACAACGTTCAATGTATCCTAAATTATATACACATAATAAATAATAACAAATACATATATGTCTGGAAAATTGGGTGAACACAGAAATCTGGTCCACACCGATCTTAACAAAAATTGTACATGATCACCACGTATTGGCCATAGTCCAATAATGACCACAATGTATAGGACAAATGATACATATTAAAAATATAACCCATTAATATAATCTCATCCAAATGAGATTACTGTTATGTGCTCTCTCGAACTCAAGGGGTATAATTAAAATTACAGTAAATGCTGGAAATTAAATATATGGAACCCACAAAGCAATCTAAGAATTATTAATGAAGGCATTGACATCGGTGTCCACGTTGAGTCCAAAGGGAACATAGGTCCTCAGCCTGTACACCCATGCCATCTCTTGCTTGGAAATCTCTCTCACAAGCGAGCTGCCTCTCCAGTGAGGTCTGTACTTGTCAATCCCCACAAATAGGGTATTAGAGGGATCTCTCTTGTGAACCTGGTCGTAATGTCTGGATACAGAGTGCTTGTCGAAACCTTTACGAATATTCGCAACATGCTCATTAAGTCTCACCTTCAGTGCCCTTTTGGTCCTCCCCACGTATTAAAGACCGCAAGGGCACTGTATAAGGTAAACGACTCCCAAAGATGAACATGTTATGAACGGTTCAACTTCATAGGACCGACCAGTGCTGGTCGAAGCAAAATGGCTAATCTTCCTATCTCTGCAGCTGTTAAGACTACACACTTGGCATTTCTTGCATCGATAATATCCCGTCAAGTTCTGTAGAAAGGTTCTATTTTCCCGTGGGGGATCCTGAACACTCGGGGCAATCCTATTGGAAAGCGACGATGCTCCTCTAAATACAATAGGAGAGTCTCTCAGGGAGAGAGGGTGCTAACACCTGATCACTGGTTAGCACATGCCAGTGCTTGCGTATCAGACATTTGATGGTCTGATGTTGCATGGAGAATGTAGTAATAAATGGGAGAGAGAAATTTCCATTCCCTGCCACTTTATCTCTACTTTACAAAAGAGACCCTCGATCAATCTCTCTCACAGTCTGAATCAAATGAGGCGGAATTGTACTGAAATAGGGGCTTTTGACCATCAGGCCGAAGTGTTATCGAAGAGGTTTGTAGACAAGGGTTATCAACAGAAGAATATGTCTCATTTGATTCAGACTGTGAGAGAGATTGATCGAGGGTCTCTTTTGGAAAGTAGAGATAAAGTGTGTCACGTACCTGACGGTGACGAGCCCGGTTAGCAGAGGGAGGCCTCCCTTACGGCTCCCACCGGCGGCCCCTGGTGGTATAACAGGAAGCACGGAGGTGGAAGGGGTACGAGTGCCTGGCAGGATCAAGAACTACCGCAGGTGATCAGGAACCAGCAGGTGAGGAGGCAGGAACCAGGAACTACAGCAGGTGAGTGGACAGGAACCAGGAACTACAGCAGGTGAGTAGACAGGAACCAGGAACTACAGCAGGTGAGTAGACAGGAACCAGGAACTCAGAAGATGACCCGGACCGGGAGGCACAGCAGGTAGACTGGAACCACTGGGCAGCAGCATATGAACAGGAACCAGCAGATGAGCAGACAGGAACCAGCAGATGAGCAGACAGGAACCAGGAACTGCAGCAGGTGAGTAGACAGGAACCAGGAACTCAGCAGATGACCCGGACCGGGAGGCACAGCAGGTAGACTGGAACCACTGGGCAGCAGCAGGTGAACAGGAACCAGCAGATGAGCAGACAGGAACCAGCAGATGAGCAGACAGGAACCAGCAGATGAGCAGACAGGAACCAGGAACTCAGCAGATGACCCGGACCGGGAGGCACAGCAGGTAAACTGGAACCACTAGGCAGCAGCAGGTGAACAAGAGCCAAGGTCAGGCAGGATCGTCAGACAAGCCGGGGTCGGGTAAACTGGCAGGCAGCGAGGCACAAAAGGATCAGGCAATACCGAAGTCAGAAAACAGGCCGATGGTCAGGTACAGGCAGATAGCAGGAGGGTCACAGGAAGCCGGGTCAGATACAGGTAAACAAGGCAGATCAGGTCACTTGGGATAAACGCTGTAGAGCAGACAGCAGGGACTGTCTGCAAGTGAGGAGTTTAAATAGCCCTTCGGACGTCACCTGCGGGGGCGGGAACCAGGAAGTCCAGGGCGTCTGTTCCTGACAGGGTTTCCATGACATTGCCCCCCCCCAAGGGGCAGCCTCCGGATGCCCCTAGGAGCAAACTTCTCGGGGTGAGACCTCCTGAAGGCTTGTATCAGGTCTTTGGCGTGAATGTTCTCTTCGGGTTCCCAGGAGTTCTCCTCTGGTCCGTAACCCTTCCATTTTATTAAAAATTGACTCTGGCTATTTCTTCTTCGTGCGTCTAAAATAGCTTCTACCTCGAATTCCTGTTCCCCGTCTATGATGACGGGATCAGGGCGAGTCGGGGTCCGACCTGGGAATGGGTTGGAGACTGACGGTTTCAATAGAGAAACATGAAAAACAGGGTGGACCCTCAGGGAGTCGGGGAGCTCCAGCTCGTAGGCCACCTCGTTGATTTTCCTTTTGATAGGAAAAGGCCCTAGAAACTTGGGGCCCAATTTCTTGGACGGGCAAGCCAATCTTAGATTGATGGTGGAAAGCCATACTTGGTCGCCCGGTGCCAGCGCTAATTCACCCCGTCTCCTCCTGTCGTAGACCGTCTTGTTATACTCCTGAGTTTTTGCCATGGCTTCGCGTAGAAGCTGGTTGTTAGAGGAGAAGAAATTCACTTTTTCCAGAACTGCGGGCACTGAGCACTCAGGGAGAGAGTTGGGCAGAAATGTGGGGTGAAACCCGAAGTTCGCAAAAAATGGGGTCTGGTTAGTTGCGGAGTGGATGGAGTTATTGTAGGAGAACTCCGCTAGCGGAAGCAGGGAGAGCCAGTCATTCTGAGCAAAGGAGGAGAAACAACGCAAATATTGCTCGAGGGTCTGATTTGTTCTCTCAGTCTGTCCGTTGGTTTGAGGGTGGAAAGCCGAAGAGAATGATAGCTCTATTCCCAGAGTCTTGCAGAGGGACCTCCAGAACCGGGAGGTAAATTGTACCCCCCGATCGGAGACTATATTAGCAGGTACCCCGTGGAGCCTGACGACTTCTTTAATGAACATTTGTGCAGTTTCCGGGGCCGAGGGGGTCCCTCTCATAGGAACAAAATGTGCCATCTTGGACAGACGGTCCACAATCACAAAGATGGTGGTGTGATTCTCAGCCGGGGGGAGTTCAACTATGAAGTCGATAGAAAGCATTTTCCACGGTCTCTCTGGAACGGGTAAGGGCTTCAGTAGTCCCCAGGCTTTGGATCTGGACCCTTTATTCCGGGTACATGTAGTACAGGACTCCACGAACCTCCTGCAATCCTCGCGTAGTCGAGGCCACCAGAAGGTACGTTGTACCAACTCAGTGGTCTTAGCCACGCCAAAGTGCCCAGCAAGGGCATGATCGTGGCAGAGCTCTAGCACGGTTAGCTTTAGTTCTTCTGGTATGAATATCCTGTCTTGGTGCCAGAGTAATCCATCCTTGGTTTGCAGATCCAGTTCAGGAGAGGGTTCCTGTCTAGTGGTGGCTTGTCTGATCCGGGAGAGTAGGTCCTCCTGAAGTAGGAGAAAATTCCCAGGAGCGAGGATTGTATCGGGTGAGGAGAGTTCTTTGGATCCATGAAACATTCGGGACAAGGCGTCAGGTTTAGTGTTCTTGGCACCGGGGCGGTATGTCACATGGAAGGAGAACCGGGAAAAAAACAACAGGGCCCATCTGGCTTGTCGTGGTTTTAGTCTTTTTGCAGTTTTCAGGTACTCTACGTTCTTATGGTCGGTGAATACTAAGATCGGGTGAGCAGCACCTTCAAGTAAGTACCTCCATTCTTCCAGGGCGGACTTAATCGCCAAGAGTTCCTGGTCTCCCACGTCATAGTTCTTTTCTGCCGCAGATAATTTGCGAGAAAAGAAAGCCACCGGATGAAGCAAAGCTTTGGTTCCTTGCCTCTGTGACAATATTGCCCCTACTGCAACCTCAGAAGCATCTACCTCAAGTACAAATGGTAGGGAGGAATCTGGGTGTTTTAAGATGGATGCAGAGGTGAAGAGCCCTTTGAGATCCTCAAAGGCCTTTTGGGCCTCAGGGGACCAGTGGAAGCGGGTACCTTGCTTGGTTAGCTGAGTAATGGGTGCAATGATGGCGGAGAACCCCCGGATGAATTTACGATAAAAGTTGGCGAATCCAACGAACCATTGGATTCCCTTCTTATCCACTGGCGCTGGCCAGTCCAAGATTGCGGTGATCTTCTGTGGGTCCATCCTGATGCCTTCGCCAGAGATGATTAATCCCAGAAATGCTATGCTCTCCCGCTCAAACTCGCATTTCTCAGCCTTCGCATATAGTTTATGCTGCCGAAGCCGGTCTAACACACTTCTGACATGCCTGCGATGAGAGTCAAGGGAGGAAGAGGATAACGATTTTTAATGGTGACCTTATTTAGTTCACGGTAGTCCACACATGGCCTGAGGGTATGGTCCTTCTTTTCTACAAAGAAAATGCCTGCGCCTGCTGGCGACGTAGAGGGGCGAATGAACCCCTTTAAAAGGTTCTCATCGATGTAGTCCTTCAGGGCCCCCTGTTCCACCTCCGTTAAAGGGAAAATCCTACCGAAAGGAATAACTGCTCCGGGAAGTAGATCAATGGGGCAGTCGTAGGCTCGGTGGGGTGGTAGTGTCTCTGCCCCCTGTTTACTAAACACATCGAGAAAGTCCAGGTAAGCGTCAGGGATGGCCTGACGTATTCCGGCCTCAGTGTCGGTACACATTAAGGTGGCAGGCCCAGGGGGTTTGTGTGAGCCACAGGACCGTTGGCAGTAGGAGGAAGGAAACGTGACCACCCCCATGACCCAGTTAATGGTAGGATTATGGGCTTGTAGCCAGGGCATACCGAGAATTATGGGGAACAGTGGAGAGGAGATAATATCCAGCCGTAGATATTCTCGGTGCACCCCGGTAGAGGAGAAGACAGTGACAGGTAGGGGAGCCGTCTCTTCGACCACGGGCCCCGACTTGATAAGGGACCCATCAGCCAGGTGAACCCGTAGTCCATGGGTCTTGGGAAGTAGAGGAATAAGTTGAGTACGGGCAAAAGTTGAGTCCATGAAGCAACTACAAGCCCCAGAGTCAATAATTGCGACGACTTGCAGGGTCCTTCCTGGGAGCTGCAGGGAGATAGAAAGAGCGAAGTGAGAGGAGGATTTAGTCTGAGGGTTGATCACAGCAGGGAATACTGACAAGCACTTACGGAACTTCAGGGGACAGTTCCTAACGAAGTGACCGGGCTCCCCGCAGTACAGGCACAGGTTGTGCGCGCGTCGGCGTTGGCGTTCCTCCGGAGTAAGGGAAGGGCGGAGGACCCCAAGCTGCATGGGTTCAGGAGCATCGTACGAGGGGGTCAAGGGTGCTTCAGAAGCTGGGTGCGGATGACTGGGGACCCGGGGAAGCATCCAGGTCGGCCTGGTGAAGCCCGTGGCCCTCTCAACCCTCCGTTCCCTCAGGCGTCGGTCGATCTGAATTGTCAGATCGATTAGTAGGTTCAAATTTTCTGGTATTCCTACCCTAGCCAGTTCGTCCTTCAGGGGGTCAGAAAGGCCTATACGAAACTAGTGACGGAGGGCAGCGTCATTCCAGCTGGTGTCTGCGCTCCAGCGCCTGAATTCAGCTACATAGTCTTCCGCTGCTCTGCGTCCCTGCTGAAGGGTCCGCAGGGCGTTCTCTGCAGTGACCGAGAGCTGAGGGTCCTCGTACAATTGGGCAATGGCGTCAAAAAAAAGTGTAAGGCTGTCCAAGGACGCATCTTTGTGTTCTAGCAGGTGGTGGGCCCAGTTCTGTGGGTCTCCGGAAAGCAGCGAAATTACAAAGCCCACCTTGGTAGCTTCTAAGGAAAAGGTGCGGGGCTTTAAGGCAAAGTACAACTCACAAGAGTTCCGGAAAGCCCTGAACTTGCTCCGGTCCCCAGAGAATCTTTCGGGTGTAGGGACCCTGGGTTCAGGGGGAAGCATGACCACCGTGGGCGCAGCTCCTGCCCCGGCGGAAGAAGTGGAGGCACGTGGACCCCCTTGAGCTCCATCGGGGTTGGTGAGGGCCCGGACTTGTCCTTCCAGGTGAGTGTAGCCTTGCTGGAGGCTCTTAACGGCCTCGGTCAGTCCCGCCAGGTGTCGGCATAGTTCCTCCATAGGTGAGGCTCCCTGCTCGGGCTCAGACATGGCTGTCTGCTACTGTCACGTACCTGACGGTGACGAGCCCGGTTAGCAGAGGGAGGCCTCCCTTACGGCTCCCACCGGCGGCCCCTGGTGGTATAACAGGAAGCACGGAGGTGGAAGGGGTACGAGTGCCTGGCAGGATCAAGAACTACCGCAGGTGATCAGGAACCAGCAGGTGAGGAGGCAGGAACCAGGAACTACAGCAGGTGAGTGGACAGGAACCAGGAACTACAGCAGGTGAGTAGACAGGAACCAGGAACTACAGCAGGTGAGTAGACAGGAACCAGGAACTCAGAAGATGACCCGGACCGGGAGGCACAGCAGGTAGACTGGAACCACTGGGCAGCAGCAGATGAACAGGAACCAGCAGATGAGCAGACAGGAACCAGCAGATGAGCAGACAGGAACCAGGAACTGCAGCAGGTGAGTAGACAGGAACCAGGAACTCAGCAGATGACCCGGACCGGGAGGCACAGCAGGTAGACTGGAACCACTGGGCAGCAGCAGGTGAACAGGAACCAGCAGATGAGCAGACAGGAACCAGCAGATGAGCAGACAGGAACCAGGAACTCAGCAGATGACCCGGACCGGGAGGCACAGCAGGTAAACTGGAACCACTAGGCAGCAGCAGGTGAACAAGAGCCAAGGTCAGGCAGGATCGTCAGACAAGCCGGGGTCGGGTAAACTGGCAGGCAGCGAGGCACAAAAGGATCAGGCAATACCGAAGTCAGAAAACAGGCCGATGGTCAGGTACAGGCAGATAGCAGGAGGGTCACAGGAAGCCGGGTCAGATACAGGTAAACAAGGCAGATCAGGTCACTTGGGATAAACGCTGTAGAGCAGACAGCAGGGACTGTCTGCAAGTGAGGAGTTTAAATAGCCCTTCGGGCGTCACCTGCGGGGGCGGGAACCAGGAAGTCCAGGGCGTCTGTTCCTGACAGGGTTTCCATGACAAAGTGGCAGGGAATGGAAATTTCTCTCTTCCATTTATTACTACATTCTCCATGCAACATCAGACCATCAAACGTCTGAGACGCAAGCATTGGCATGTGCTAACCAGTGATCAGGTGTTAGCACCCTCTCTCCCTGAGAGACCCTCTATTGTATTTAGAGGAGCATCGTCGCTTTCCAATAGGATTGCCCCGAGTGTTCAGGATCCCCCACGGGAAAATAGAACCTTTCTACAGAACTTGACGGGATATTATCGATGCAAGAAATGCCAAGTGTGTAGTCTTAACAGCTGCAGAGATAGGAAGATTAGCCATTTTGCTTCGACCAGCACTGGTCGGTCCTATGAAGTTGAACCGTTCATAACATGTTCATCTTTGGGAGTCGTTTACCTTATACAGTGCCCTTGTGGTCTTCAATACGTGGGGAGGACCAAAAGGGCACTGAAGGTGAGACTTAATGAGCATGTTGCGAATATTCGTAAAGGTTTCGACAAGCACTCTGTATCCAGACATTACGACCAGGTTCACAAGAGAGATCCCTCTAATACCCTATTTGTGGGGATTGACAAATACAGACCTCACTGGAGAGGCAGCTCGCTTGTGAGAGAGATTTCCAAGCAAGAGATGGCATGGGTGTACAGGCTGAGGACCTATGTTCCCTTTGGACTCAACGTGGACACCGATGTCAATGCCTTCATTAATAATTCTTAGATTGTTTTGTGGGTTCCATATATTTAATTTCCAGCATTTACTGTAATTTTAATTATACCCCTTGAGTTCTCGAGAGAGCACATAACAGTAATCTCATTTGGATGAGATTATATTAATGGGTTATATTTTTAATATGTATCATTTGTCCTATACATTGTGGTCATTATTGGACTATGGCCAATACGTGGTGATCATGTACAATTTTTGTTAAGATCGGTGTGGACCAGATTTCTGTGTTCACCCAATTTTCCAGACATATATGTATTTGTTATTATTTATTATGTGTATATAATTTAGGATACATTGAACGTTGTCCTCCTGCCGATCTCTCTGTGTCCATAGTGGTCACGGGAGGTGGGCGGGAACATTTTCGTTTCTAATTGTTGTTTCTTCCACATCCGGAGGGCCCTCCCTCTGTGGAATGAGCGTGCTGCGTCCCGCTTTGTGCTTGCGCTGTTGCGTGGTATGACCCATCTCCAGGGGATCACGCCGGCGCGACATGACGTTATGATGCATGGCCTCGGCAACGAGGCTTGGTCGTCTCGCGCTGGAGCGCGACGTGACCTGTGTCTTCAGATCGCGCCGGCGTGCTATCACGTGATGACGCATGTTGAGCGGCTCCGACAGTGAGGCTTGGTACCTCGCGGAGAGAGGTGCGCGCGCATCCCATTTTGGATTGGTCCTTTTTTGATGTGTTCCCTATAAAGAGGGGGTGACGCAGCCCGACGCCCGTGCCCCGAGATGATGTGAGTTTTCACGAAACGCGTAGGGCGGATACGAGCAGTGTGCTGACGTCACCCTCCACCTGCTCGATCCACGGACGTGTCTGTGTGCCAGCGCCTGACCGGCCGGCGCTGCTATACTTAAGGCTGTCTAACAAGTTTGCTTTTGTAAGTATGTTTTTATGACTTTTTAACAATAAACCCAAGGATTTTACACTATCCAGTGTTCCCCTTCCTTTTATGTGCATCTAATGGTGTGGAATGCTGGCTATTGAATGAGGTTATATGGGCTGCCTGGGAGTATCAATCGAGATCCACTACATGCGGTTTGAAGTCTGGTGGTGTTAATCAAGACTCATTACACGCTGTTTAAGGTCCTCCGTGATAGGGGACCAACGTTATCCGGTAAGCAGGATTACTCACTGTTGGTGGTGGATTGTCACGATTGGTATCCCTTAATGAAGATTGGATTTCCTCTCCTTTTTTCTGGACACTTTCACGGGTGTTTTTTGTTACAATATATGAACTTTGAAGATTTTTTATATGATCAGTGGACTATTCATATATTATTTTCCAAATCACATTATATTAATTTTTCACTATTGTGCAGATTTAGGTTTACTTGGATCTTCACTGAGCAATGTTTAATCTTATTTGCCACTGTTTATTCACCACTGCTGTATTTATTTATTTAGAATTTAATCACTTAGTGGTGTGTTTATAATTAACTTCATAAGTAGCGCAACTATATATATTTTTTCAATTTTGTTTCACTGATGACTGTTTTCAGATTAGTTGCTGCTCCCTTCATTTAGAAATTGTTTTACATTATCCTAGCGCAGTTTCTTTTTTCACCAATTTTCCAATTACCTTTTAAAGTAATTTATTACACAGCTCCGGGGGTCTTCTTCCACTTCGGGGGTCTCTTCCGACTTCGGGGGTCTCCGGCGTCGTCTCCGCGCTCTCCCGTTCTTCTCTCGCTCTCCGGTTCTTTCTTCCTTCTGCCGGGCCTCTGCTATCTTCTCCCAGCTCTTTTGCTAGCGGGGGCCCAGTCTTCTTCGTCGCCTTCTTCCCTCTTCTCCTCTTCGATATTGACACGTCGCTTTCTCCCGCTGTAATGCCGGATGTGCGGTGCGCAACGATTTATATAGGCCTCTCATGACGTCACAGTCACAAGCTCCGGGTGGCCCCGGAGCATGTGACTGTGACGTCATGGGAGCATGTGGCCACTCGGAGCATGTGACTGACGTCATGAGAGGCCTATATAAAGCGCTGCGCACCGCACACCCGGCATTACAGCGGGAGAAAGCGACGTGTCAACATCAGGGAGGAGAAGAGGGAAGAAGGCGACGAAGAAGAACGGGCCCCCGCTAGCAAAAGAGCTGGAAGAAGATAGTGCAGGCCCGGCAGAAGGAAGAAAGAACCGGAGAGCGAGAGAAGAACCGGAGAGCGCGGAGACGACACCAGAGACCCTCGAAGTTGGAAGAAGACCCCCGAAGTCGGAAGAAGACCCCCAAAGTCGGAAGAAGACCCCCGGAGCTGCCTAATAAATTACTTTTAAAACCTGTGTAGTGTTTTTATTGACATTTTTTCCCACCAGGTGAATGGGTAGGGGTACGATGTACCCCATACTCATTCACATAGGGTGGGGGGCCGGGATCTGGGGGCCCCCTTATTAAAGGGGGCTCCTGGTTTCCGATAAGCCCCCCCGCCCGCAGACCCCGACAACTAACGGCCAGGGTTGTCGGGAAGAGGCCCTTGTCCCCATCAACATGGGGGCAGGGTGCTTTGGGGTGGGGGGGGCGGCAGGTCGCCCCCCCCTGCCCCAAAGCACCAAACCCCCCATGTTGAGGGCATGCGGCCTGGTAGGGTTCAGGAGGGTGGGGGGCGCTCTCTCGTCCCCCCTCTTTTCCTGCGGCCTGCCAGGTTGCGTGCTCGGATAAGGGTCTGGTTTGAATTTTGAGGGGGACCCCCATGCCGTGTTTTCGGCTTAGGGGGTTGCCCTTAAAATCCATACCAGACCAAAGGGCCTGGTATGCTCTTGGAGGGGGAACCCATGCCGTTTTTTGATTTAAAATTTGGCGTGGAGTTCCCCCTCAAGATCAGCAGAGCACAAGTCGCATGCCAAAGTCGGATCATGCAAGACTGTGGTCCGACTTTGATCCGACTTCAATGATAGTCAATGGGCTGAAGTAGGATCAAAGTCGGACAAAAGTAGTACAGGGAGCATCTTCAAAGTCGGACCGACATGTGTCGGACCAGTTAAGACGGCTCCCATAGGGAAACATTGATTTTCACACTTCATGCAACATGAGCTCCCAATGTCGGAGCGTTTGTCGGACAAGTGTGAACCCGGCCTCAGAGTCAGTGGTGCAGGGGCGGGTGCAGTTATGGGTACTAGGATGCAGTTTCAGGGTAACCCAGTGGAACTGAGTTCCTCATAGGCCGAAAATGCAAAAAAGGTCTACTTGTAAGACTGCAGGGAGGCATATCTGTCTGCCACCTGATATGGTGTATACTCCTGGGCTGTATCGCCTGCTGATCTAAGGTATTAGTGCATGGGGTTTAGTTGGTAAGGAGAAATGGGTATATAGAATTAGGTTATTTGAAACTATAGTTAGTTTTTAGGTCTTTTTCAAATATTTGTCTTGCATAAGTGTGAGTTTTAACACAATATAAGCACAAGGCACTCTCTGTGGTGCGTTGCAATGACATATGTTTAGAAGTACAGTAGGTGCTAAACGACTTACATTGCAATGCACTGTTACACACATGCCTTGCATTGTGGTGTGCTGCATTGATATAAGGTGTAGGTGTACCTAAAATTACTTTTAAAAAATCATACCTTTATAGTTGTTTTTTTGGGACAGGTTTTTAAATAGGACTCTTTAGGCAGCATATATTGTTCAGAATATCATGCAATGTGCAAGATTAAGGAACAATTTTAGGACTATACATGTACCACCCAAGCCTTTGGAACTTTAATTATTTGTTAGGACAGACAGTGTGCACATCCAGTTCACAATGTGATAATGTACGGCTGGCACAGTACAGGCAGGGATTATTATGGTAAACATATCTCCAACCCCCAGCTTAACAAATAAGCAAGTAAAAAAAAAAAAATTTAAATAACCAACATGGTATACTTAAAGGTTGGGACTCTATTTAAAATATAGAGGGATGTCTGAGCCAGTAGTTGGGCTCAGACGGTTGAATTACATTGAAATTTACCTCTGTTCTAGCTGTGGTTTGCCCGATAGCATTTCCTTTATTGCCTGTAGGTGGCGTTACCACCTCAGGCACCTGTTAGAACACGGGCAAACCATGGTGCATTGAGTGACCCTTCTACTTAAGGGGCAGACGCCATTGATTGGGGTCCGTCTTTGCCCCGCAGCCCTCCGGGCGCGAGGTGTGTGAGGTGGGACATTGAAATCCTGTGGCAGAGGATTCCTGGACTATCCATTTTCTCAACTAAAAAAAGGTCAGTGGCAGAGACTTTATTCATTCCAAGAGGTCTGTGGCAGAGACCCATTTCATCTTGGGCAGTCTGTGGCAGAGACTGCCCGTTGCTGATTCGTGTGTCATCCCGGCTGCTAGGCCATGTGAGAGGGGACTATCCGGGTGACCAATACCCACTCTAAACACTGACAGTGGTAAGAGACTGTGAGCTGATTTTTGGCTAGTATTGCTGGGTGCCTGAACCTTCCTCTACTCTTCTATACCTTCTACTTTCTCAATGTTTACTGCATAAGAAAATAAAGCCTAACTGTTTGAGGTTTTACATCTGTGTGGACATTGCATTACTACAGACTTTCCTACCCCGACAACGAAGCTGAAGAGGTAACGTGCAAAACCCAAAATTAATCAGCGGCCCTCTAGGGTGTATTGCTACACGTGGCGGCTCGTCTGGGATATTTGCCGTTGCCTCTGACAACCGGATTACTGTTCTTTTGCTTTTTGGAAAGTCTGCCATTGAGAAAGTGTTGGACTGTGCTTTTAACGAGAGAAGAAGGGGTCAAGGGGCACAGATCGCTTTGTTAGCTGCATAGTTCGTGGGTGGGGCCGAAAAAAAGAAAGCCCGTGAGCTACGTGCAAAAAGAACTAACTGGAAGGAGTTCCCGCCACCTGCGTGTTACACGTGGGTGCATTTGGCGCCAAGAGCAGAGATTGTGGACTAAGCGAGAAGAGCAGCATGTCTTTGGTTTTATGGGCCCCAGCCATGTCGGGACCCAGGATGCTCCATATGCCTACTACTATGGACACTGCTCAGCTTGGAGCCCCGCTTACGGATATGGGGATCCGACTCAAGCCCCGGGGCCGCTTCACGCTATACACAAGTCGGGATGTGGAGGCCCTGGGCATGCTCTGCCCTGGATGCAGTGGACTGGCTGTGCAGTTGTGCCCCTTTGGACGATGCCTATCCTGCTAGGAATTTATTTTTGAGGTGGAACAACCCACCGCACCACCCCGCGCTTATCGGGTGGACTGGATTACAGGCACCTTCACTCTTGAGGAGGCTGCCTTCGCCCCTGCGGTTCAGCCCGCGCGCAATGCAGATGCTACAGCAAGGGAGTCCGGAGTGGATGTCGCTACCACTACGGAGCCACCAGCGGACCTCGCAGCGGACGCTGCCACCGCCACTACCTGTGTCTCCATCTCACCCGCAAAACGGAAGGTGGGCTACGTTATGGCCTCCCGCGGCCGCGGTCGAAGCCTACCCCAGCGCCTGCCGAAACCGGACCTTGTGAGTGGCGAAGTCTCCGGAAAGTCCACGTCAGGAACCGGTAAGGAGGCTGGGGGCAAAGTGACTTTAGTTACCCGTAACTATCTACCCGCCGAGGAGTTGGATTCCTCGGAACTGGAATCCTCCTCAGATGTTGTGTATGACGAGCTGATTGAGGCTGTATTTCTGGAAAAGGGATGGGACAATCGAAAATGTATTACCCCGATACGCGGCCTCCAAGAGGGTTCACCCATGAGTTCTGGGGACAAAACACCCCGGGTGGAAACTCCTACCCCTGTTGTAAAGAGAGAGACTGTACCCAATGACGGGCCCTGGCCTCAATTTGCTATGTCTTTGGTCCGGAGGTCACCGGACTCATATGTACTACCCGGGACGGGAGACCCTGGGTCCTTACCTAGGCTCGCCCGCCTACAGCGGATCCTGATGAAGCGGGTAGCTACTGAGTATGGCTTGGAGTTCCCCTATGTGCCCAAAGAACTAATGTTGGAAATTGAAGTTTGCCGCGAGCAATGGTATCTGGGACTATCTTAAAGTACCCAAGCCGTTTAGGAACTTTGAACACTCGGTTACCATGACCGATCGATTCAGGGAGTGCCGTTTGGACTGGGACTATGGCCGGCACATTCACGCCGTTCAGGTTGTCCTCTGCTGTCCAGGAAGGGAGGATGCAGTATACTTTATCACCACCCTGGACAAACAGTAGAAATCTGTGACTCTACCTGATCCTAGTTTCTACCTATGACTTTTCAAATGGAAACTTGACTTTGTTGTTTGCCTCCTGTTTTCCTACAAGTGGAGAATGCTCTGGATAAAGATGACTTTGTTCTCCACCGTAAGAGATTTGCTACTCTATAAAAAAAAAACACAGAGAACATTTTTGGTATCTCTATAGAACAGTTTTTTTTCTCCTCTAGCTGAACTTTGGGGGTTAGTTAGGTAGAGTAGTATTGCTGAGAAACGCTGTGTTCAACAGTGGTTCTCTTGTGTGTTTGTGATTCAACCCCTTCTTAAAAAAAAAAAAGGACATTTGATGCCTCTAACACTAGGTGGCAGTAGTCTGCCGAATTGGGGAAAGACTTTTATGCTGACACAGCAATTAAAAACTTTAGGAAGGAAAACTGCATTCATACTGGGATACAGTTCTGCTTCTGTGTACATATGTCTGATAATTTAGGATTATGTGTTGCTGTGCATGTTCTTCATCAGAGAATGGGGTGGGATTAGACAGATAGTGATGGGTAGTAGTGTACATACATAATGTGTAATATATCTAAATGTCATATACGGAGATTTATGTCATTCCTTTTATTATATTCTGTGTATCTTTCTCCTTTTCTTTTCCCTTTCCCAGTTTTTTTTGTTCAGGTACCAAAACCTCAGGCTTGAGGTTTCTTTTTGTTTTTCCAGCCACTGGGGACAGTGTCTTTTGTAGAGGGGGGTGTATGTAGCGCCCTCCCCAGATGGTTGGGACACTATTAAAAATATAGAGGGATGTCTGAGCCAGTAGTTGGGCTCAGACGGTTGAATTACATTGAAATTTACCTCTGTTCTAGCTGTGGTTTGCCCGATAGCATTTTCCTTTATTGCCTGTAGGTGGCATTACCACCTCAGACACCTGTTGGAACACGGGCAAACCATGGTGCATTGAGTGACTCTTCTCGGCAGCGGTGCGGTGGGAGCGGTCAACCCGCTGTGCCTGCTGGGAGGGGATACTTAAGGGGCAGACGCCATTGATTGGGGTCCGTCTTCGCCCCGCAGCCCTCCGGGCGCGAGGTGTGTGTGTGTGGTTCTGGTCTCGGGGCCACGTTGGCCCGAGGCTGCATCGCTATAAAGTAGGCCCAGCTAGTCTGGCTGGGGCCTGCATACTGAGAGGGGATCCCAAGCTGTCCGTCAAAATGGGAGGAAGCTGTCTTAATAAAGGAGACCAGGGGAGGACCTGCCCTGGAGGAGACCGGCAAAGTGCTGCTGTCTCGGGTGAGGCCTGGCAACTTTATTGAGGAGGGATCCACTATACTACAAGCCCTGCAGTTCGCCGGATTGGCTTAAAGCAGTGTTTCTCAACTCCAGTCCTCAAGGCGCACCAACAGGTCATGTTTTTGGGATTTCCATTGATTTTCACAGGTGATTTGAGCAGTTTCACTGCCTTAGTAATTATCACAGCTGTTTTATCTGCAGGAAATCCCAAAAACATGACCTGTTGGTGCGCCTTGAGGACTGGAGTTGAGAAACACTGGCTTAAAGGCTCTTTAACTGTACGGCTGGAAGTTTGGGACATTGAAATCCTGTGGCAGAGGATTCCTGGACTATCCATTTTCTCAACTAAAAAAAGGTCTGTGGCAGAGACTTTATACATTCCAAGAGGTGTGTGGCAGAGACCCATTTCATCTTGGGCAGTCTGTGGCAGAGACTGCCCGTTGCTGATTCGTGTGTCATCCCGGCTGCTAGGCCATGTGAGAGGGGACTATCCGGGTGACCAATACCCACTCTAAACACTGAGAGTGGTAAGTGACTGTGAGCTGATTTTTGGCTAGTATTGCTGGGTGCCTGAGCATTCCTCTACTCTTGTATACCTTCTACTTTTTCAAAGTTTACTGCATAAGAAAATAAAGCCTAACTGTTTGAGGTTTTACATCTGTGTGGGCATTGCATTACTACAGACTTTCCTACACGGACAACGAAGCTGAAGAGGTAACGTGCAAAACCCAAAATTAACCAGCGGCTCTCTAGGGGGTATTGCTACACTTACCTGCTTTGTGCAATGGTTTTTTACAGAGCAGCCCCAATCCTCTTCTTCTGGGGTCCCCTGCCATCACTCTACGCTCCTCCTCTTCGGCAAGTGTGGGCTTGCTCCCAAGCTCCCAAGCTGCTCTGTCTGTGTCTATTGAAAATAAAATAAAAATTGGCTCTTATGGCTGGTCAGACAAGGATGAACCCAGCTGCTGGAGACAGGTAAGTATTTTGGTGGTCTTTTATTTTTATAGCAGCAGTGGGAGGGAACAGTGGGCCAAAAATATAATTTACTATATTAGTGAAACCCTGGATATTTACCCTAAGGGCTCTTTCACACGGAGGTCCGTTCAGGTCCGCCTGTCAGTTTTTTAGGCGGACCTGATACGGATCCTCCATGCACCCCTATGGAGGCACGGATGTCAGCGGAGACATGTCCGCTGACATCCGCTCCGCTCCGCTCCGCCAAAGTGTGACGGAGGAAAACCCTATTTTTCCTTCCGTCGGCGGAGCGGATCGGATGACAACGGACTCTACGGTCCGTCGTCATCCGATTCCCCATAGGGGAGAGCGGCACTCTGACAGGGCGGTCCCTGCACAGTGTGCGGGGACCGCCCAGTCATCCGTCGGCTCAGCGGGGATCAACGGAGCGATCCCCGCTGAGCAAGCGGAGCTTCACGGGGCGGATCTGCACAGATCCGCCCCGTGTGAAAGGGGCCTAACATGTATTTGTCCACATTTTTTGGAGATACTGCACATTGTATAGCAGAATCACAAAGCCTAAAGGTCAAGGTCCACCTGTAAGTTTACAGAAAATGTTTTTCTTTGAACATTTTGTCACAGTGCATTTAGAAGCAAATAATCTGTTGAAGCAAACTGTTATTGTGTAAAGAATGGTGCCTGTTTTAACCTGCCTTATGTATGTTAGTTCAGGTTAAATCTCGAAGGTGAGTGTATTGCCACAGTAGGGAGCACATGTGATATGTACCATAATCAACAAAGAATCTGAATACAGTATCTGCACTATTTTACATGGAGGTGGACAGCACACTTTATCATTAAAGATTTTAATTGTTTGGACAATTTAAAGTTGTAAGTTGTTAAGCCACTATATCATATGTATACCATCCCATCTGTTATATAACGCTATGTGTCCCAGTGCTTGTGCTGTATATAAAAATATGCAGATTTCTACCTTATCTGAGAGTGTCTCCCGGCGCTCACGTGACTCCTCAGCTCAGGAAGGAGAGGAGCAGAGAGGCCAGCAGTCACATGAGTGCCAGGAGACGATCTGAGATACGGTAGAAATCTGCATAGTTTTTATACAGTACAGGCACTGGGACACATAGCGTTATTAAACAGATGGGATGGTATAAATATAATATTGTTTTTTATAGCAGCAGGAGTGGAGGGGCGAGCAGTGTCTTAAGCTGACAGGCAGGGGGAGAGGACGGGGAGAGCAGAGAGGAGAGCTGCGGATGACCGTGGCACGTAAACTGACCACAGGACTCAGCAGCCAAGATATACCGTGGTCAGTTTACAAGGGGGAGGGCAGAACCAGGCAGGATCAGTCAGGTTTTTTAGGTTATACAGGGGGGCAAATGACACAACACAAGCACTGTGCTGTTCGTGCTTTAAGGGAACAGGATCTATTTTTAATTTTTTAGGGTTACAAACACTTTAAGAACACTAATTGCAATGTGTGGTAAAGAAGCACTAAAGGCTGCCGGAAAAAAAAAAAAAATTCTCCCTGCAAGACAATGTCATAATGTGCTAGTATGCATCACATACTAGCACATTATGAAAGCCTTCCCTTAAAACGAAGCCCTCCAGCAGCGCTGTCACTGCTGACAGGGCTTCCATTTTCACCTGGGAATTCATTCTGGGTTTGCATGCTCTGGCCATTTGAATGGCCCAGCTGCGATGACATCTCTCCCACACATGAGCGTGGGAGTCATGGCCACAGCACAGATCTCCGAAGGGACAGCATGATGTCACTGGCTGCACAGACAGTGAATAGCTCTTAAATGGTGCACGTTTAGGAGATATTCATTGTTGATAGCGATAATCATTAGAGAATCCGGCAGGCTGGTTGTACTCAAGTAGATTGATCGATCAACTTGGTACATTCAGTCTGCCCATTAACGGTTCGAATCTCAGCCGGTTCAGCAAGAGATTTGAACCATGTATGGCCTTAGAGTTAGGTTTCTGAATGCAAAAGTTTTCCTTTGTCAGTTTATGACAATTGTTAATGTGACACCAAGGTAGGACCAGATCAATTGTAACAGTAATTTGAAAGACTACCCCATTATTGTAAATTTTTGACTGCAATAGTACATGTTTGAGACACAGTGACATTAAAATGTTGTAAATTAGGTGCACGCATGTGCTGTGCATTGTTACCCAATTTGTGCTATTAAAATATATTCCATTTAGTTATAGTAGTTGGGATGTATATCGTGTGCCTATTTAGTGTATTTTCTTGTCAACCACTAAATATTTTGTAAAAATATTTTTTTTTTTAAATAAGATGAATGCACGGTAGAAAGGTTAAATTGTGAAATCAAAGAGGAACTCTAGATTCGGTAAAATTACTATACACATTGCAATGACCATGCTGTAACTATGTGCAAATATATTGCAGTCACTTTTTTTTAAACCTGCTGGGATCTTCCGAAGTCCTTAGTATACAAATAAACCCCCCCCCCCCCCTTCCTGGCAAACCCAAAAACCAAAACCAGGATGGGCTGGCTGCAACAATCTCACATTCGAAGGAGCCCTCTTGTACACGTTGCCACTCCTCTGTTGGATCCTTCCTGCATATACGTACCCTTCTATTAAACCTTTTAGGATGGCAGTGGTGGCTGAACTTAATAGGCTGTTTGATTCGACCCTCGGATTGGACCCTACAGTATTCCTGCTAGGTATCCTGGAGGTGGTGAACTTAGGTCGTTGTGTTGTTATTTATTTTCTTTGCCACTTTTTAGTTTTTTTTATAATTCTCCTAAAGTGAAAGTCACCCCCACCCCACTTTGTCTTCATGGCGTACCGCCATCGATACTGCTGTACCAATGTGTAAATTGACTTATGCAAGTAGAAACTGCCCCCAAAATTTTAATAAGACATGGTCCGCCTGTATAGACTCCTGGGGCTCTAGTTAACCTGTATAAGGAACTGTACTACTCAACGACTCTTTATTTAATGGATGTTGATCCACTCCCTCTCTGTGGCTGCTATCCTCCCTTTCTGCCCTCACGCTTCTTCTGTACCCTGCGTGCCATCTCCTCTGCCCCCCCGCTTCTTTTTTTTCTCCCCTTCACCACATCTTGAGAGTGTCCTTATATAATTTTAAAGTGTAGACTAAACTCATTAAATAGTTGCTTAATAGACTATCCTTGTCAACTTGCTTGGGGTGGTGGGGGGGGGGGTGCCTTTGTAATCATTCTCAGATGTAACTCCTTCACTGGAGACTTTATATTAGAGGATGGTGGATTGTATTCATGTCTCCACTTTTTTTTTTCCTGTATGGTATCATACTGCCTAGTTTGTATTTGTGTATTTTATACTCAATAAAATACAATTTCTATTAAAAAAACTAGGATGGATATCAGCGATATCAGGGATTTTTCTAAGCTCCAAAGGCCCTAGCATCTGTGCTACAAGGTGGTTTCCTTTTGGAGCTCCTAGCTCCATCTAGTAGCTGTATAGGAGATTTATGTGTATAACTCCCTCAAAGTCTTTGCAGAAATTGAAGTTGAGCTCCTGTGTCCCCGCTGCGTTCAGTGATTCCCCGCTGACGCCTATGTCACTACTGTGCTTTCTGCTGACATAGAGGTTGGTGAGAGAAGCTACTGAGTACAGGGTATGACACAGGAGATCGACACTCCTGGAAGTGTCAGTCTCTTTTAAGAATTTAGAGGACATTGGAGGCATTGGCAGGAAGGGAACTGGGATTTCTGTAAGAAGTAACAAATCCCTGTAAGCTACAGTATACACATACATGCGAGACATAAAAAAATAACAAAAATAAAATAAATATGTTCACCTTATAATCATTCATATAGTGTAACCATAAAGAAATTCTATACCTGCATGTATAGCTCATCCACTTAAAGGAGAAGTCCAGCCTGAGCTTTTTAGGCCTTTTTAGGTGCAATTCGTTTTGCACTCCTGTTACCAGTTTTCAGCAGAGAGCGGTCTGAAATCCGCTCTCGGCTGACGTCACTGCCATCAGTCGCGGCAGCGCATCATCCCGACTTCCAAAGTCTGGATCCGCCAGCTGCCTTGATTGATGGCAGTCTCAGCGAGCCGCTGAGATGGCCGCTCCCGGCCCCTCCACAGCTCAGGGCTCCAATGAGCATGGAGGAGCAGAGAGGAGCGATGCTGACTGACAGTCAGCACCTCGCCTCTCGGGCATCTGTGAGAACCGAGCCATCTGCAATGTTCAGTGGCTCGGTTCTCAGTGCAGAGACACCTGGGGACAGCTGTAGCATCGGTCTGATGCTGAATCCACTTAGGTAAGTGTAGCGGACCCCCAAAATTGGGGTCGCTATGCTTTAGGGTAGCCTGAGCAATAGTTTAGCTCAGGTTCTTCAATTTTGCTTAGTATGGACTTTGCTCTGCTGTAATGTTGCCTGGAGTATAGCTCCCCTTGACCTGCAGGTGGCGCTGTTGCCCAGGTCTTGGGAAGAACCACAGGTGGCGTTGCGGTACGATTGGGTGTCCTCTCTCGGCTACTGTGTGGTGGGCGGGTTCTGCCTGCTGTGCATGCCGGGAGAGGGCACATAAAGGGCAGACGCCATGATCTGTCGTGGTGTGCCGGGGGGATTTCAAGGAGGACCCCTGGTGGCAAAGTCACGCCCTTTGGCCCTGCTGGCCTGGGGGTGCGTGAACTGGTCGAGGAGTCTCAGATACCTTTAGCCCGAGGCTACAGAGTTCCAGGTAGGCCCAGTACCTTCAACTGTGTCTATGAAACCAACCACTGGAGTCTCAGGGAACCCGAGGGAGAGTGGCCCGCTCTGAAACAGAGGAAACCGGGGGAGGACCTGTCTGATGGATCGGTGAAGGAAGTCTCGGGGGGGCCTGGTTGCCTATCAGAGGGAAGGATTTGTGAGTTGCAAGATAGCTCCTGTAGCGTGCCCCATTGGCACCTATGGTCTCTAATAATCTACAGGCGTTAAGAAGTTCTAAATTCAGG
Source organism: Rana muscosa (assembly GCA_029206835.1). Taxonomy (NCBI): domain Eukaryota; kingdom Metazoa; phylum Chordata; class Amphibia; order Anura; family Ranidae; genus Rana; species Rana muscosa. The sequence continues at coordinate 272,405,326 of CM055116.1, forward strand.
AACTGAAGGATTCTGTGGCAGAGGATCTCCTGAACTTGTCCGTGAAAGGGGCTTAAACTAAGTGTCATGTTTGTGTTTCACTCCGGCTGCTAGAACTGTGAAAGGGATCTATCTGGGTGAGCAATACCCACTCAGGCTTGAGTGGAGAATAGTGTGACTGGGTGCCGCGTAGACATGTGCATTTCGTTTCGTTCCGAATCGAAATTCGGACGAATTTTTCATTATTCGGACATTCGGATGCATCCGAATTACCGAATTACAATACTAACGAATTTAACCGAATCCGAATTTTTTCGAATCTAAAAATATTTTTGACCCGACTTTGGGTCCATGTATCTCGGGGTTACTTGGTGATAGAAACCCCAAATTTGAAGATGTTGTAGTGCTAGTTCTTCTGTGTTTGCATACCAAATATGGGGTTTCTATAACTAAGTGACCCCGAGATACGTGGACCCAAAGTCGGGTCGCAAAATGTCAAGCACTTTACTGGAGCAGAGAATGACATTTTGCGACCCGATTTTGGGGCCACATATCTCAGGGCCACTTGTAGCTAGAAACCCCAAATTTGGTATGCAAACACAGTAGAATACATGGACCCAAAGTCGGGTCGCAAAATATTTTCGAATCCGGTTGAAATAGTATCAACATGATTCGAAATTATTTCAACTGCATTTGAAACTATTTCAACCGGATTCGAAAATATTTTGTGACCCGAATTTGGGTCCATGTATCTCGGGGTTACTTGGTGATAGAAACCCCAAATTTGGGGTTATTGTTTTTCTAGTCTATTTTCTATTTTATTATAATCTTTTCTATCCAAAGTTAAAATTAATTAATTAATTAAAAAATTTGAATTCATACTATTCGAAATTCAAATTTATTCTATTCGAAATTCGAATTTCAGAAGATGGTTGTATATTCTTTCTATTTTATTCTTCTAAATTATATTTTTTTTCTATTCTGTTCTAATCTTTTCTATTTGAATTATAAATTTTGGAAGAAGGTTATTTACTTACTTATATACATCTGTCACATAAAAAAAAAGATGTGAAATGGCTGTCACGGATGTCGATCGCAAGGCAAGTACATATGCTGTATGTCATTGTCCACTTGCCACAACACCTGCCACGAGTGCCACGTGAACGGCCACGAGTGTCACGTGACCTGCCACGAGTGCCACGTGAACGGCCACGAGTGTCACGTGACCTGCCACGTGACCAAGTTGTGGATTGTCCACTTGCCACGTCACCTGCCACAAGTTATGGGGTTCCTAGCACCAAGTGACCCCCAGATATGGGCGATATGTCAAGTACTTTTCTGCAGCAGAGAATGACATTTTGTGACCCGACTTTGGGGCCACGTATCTCGGGGCCACTTATAGCTAGAAACCCCAAATTTGGTATGCAAACACAGTAGAACTAGCATTACAATGGGGTTACTTGGTGATAGAAACCCCAAATTTGGGGTTATTGTAGTGCCAGTTGTAATGTGTTTGCATACCAAATATTTTGGGATTTCTAGCTATAAGTGGCCCCGAGATACGTGGCCTCAAAGTCGGGTCACAAAATGTAATTCTCTGCTGCAGAAAAGCACTTGACAGATCGCCCATATCTGGGGGTCACTTGGTGCTAGGAACCCCATAACTTGTGGCAGGTGACGTGGCAAGTGGACAATCCACAACTTGGTCACGTGGCACTCGTGGCCGGTCACGTGGCACTCGGACAATGACATACAGCATATGTACTTGCCTTGCGATCGACATCCATGACAGCCATTTCACATCTTTTTTTTATGTGACAGATGTATATAAGTAAGTAACTAACCATCTTTCAAAATTTATAATTCAAATAGAAAAGATTAGAACAGAATAGAAAAAAAATATAATTTAATAGAATAAAATAGAAAGAATATGCAACCATCTTATGAAATTCGAATTTCGAATAGAATACATTTTAATTTCGAACAGTAGGAATTAAAAAAATGTAATTAATTCATTTTAACTTTGGATAGAATAGATTAGAATAGAAATAGAGAATACACTAGATAAACAATAGAATAGAATAGAATATAGATACTATCTATTTCATGTTTAATTTTTTTTTTGCAGATTACTATTTTTTACATAAGATCTCCTGCAGACTATTAGCATTTATTCTATTTTTTTAGCAGATCTCCTGTAGACTATTAACAGCCATTTCACTTCTTTTTTTTGCAGATCTCCTGCAGACTGTTAGAATCAATTTCATTTTTTTTTCAAAGTCGGGTCGCAAAATATTTTCGAATCTGCTTTAAATAGTATCAACATGATTCGAAATTATTTCAACCGCATTTAAAACTATTTCAACCGCATTTGAAACTATTTCAACCGGATTCAAAAATATTTTCCCAAATTTGGAAATGTTGTAGTGCTAGTTCTCCTGTGTTTGCATACCAATTTTGGGGTTTCTATCACTAAGTGACCCCGAGAAACGTGGACCCAAAATCGGGTCGCAAAATGTCAAACACTTTTCTGCAGCAGAGAATGACATTTTGCGACCCGAATTTTGGGCCACATATCTCGGGGCCACTTGTAGCTAGAAACCCCAAATTTGGTATGCAAACACAGTAGAACTAGCACTATAACATCTCCAAATTTGGGGTTTCTATTACTAAGTGACCCTGAGATACGTGGACCCAAAGTCGGGTCGCAAAATATTTTCGAATCCGGTTGAAATAGTTTCAAATGCGGTTGAAATAATTTCGAATCATGTTGAAATAATTTCGAATCCGGTAGAAATATTTTCGAATTCGGTTGAAATATTTTCGAATGCGACCGATTTTCAAATTCGGTCGAAAACAAAACGAAATCCGAAAACAAATTTAACAAATGTAACGAATCTAACTAAACGAAATTAATTAATTAACGAATTAAAACGAAACGAAACGAAACAATTTTTTTCCTTTTGCACATGTCTAGTGCCGTGTGCCTGAACCTAATTCCCTACTATATCTTATTGCTGTCTTCAACCTTTTTCCCAAAGTTATTTCAAGCAAAGAAAATAAACTCATTTGTTGGAGTTTGATTACTGTCTGGACATTGGCCTTTTTTCGGGGAAGAATAGACTTTTCCTTACATTCTAGGGACGAGAACCAACGGAGGGAGGTAACTCGCTGCAGGACCCAAAATTGCAAGAACACCGCTCAACCTCTTATACCAGGAGGATACGGGCATGTGGCATGGTGTGCCTTTGCTCCTGCAAGTGAAGGTAGGCAGAAAAAAAGGGTCTGTGTGCTACACGTGGGGGCTCGAGTCCAGGATGTTTTGCAGCTACCCCCTGGACGTTAAACTGCGTAATTTGTGTGAAAAATGGAGAAGGCCTGTACTGGACTTTTCTAACTGCGTAGTTCGTGGGCGTGCCTCAAACATAGAAAAGCCCGTGAGCTACATGCAGCGAAGAAAAACAGGGGGAGGAGCCCGCGCCAACTTGTGTGTTGCACGTGGCGCATTGGCGCCAAAGGGACAGTACGAGCTGGATCACTGGAGGAGAAGTAAGATGGCCGCTGCTCCATGGACTTCTGTTACATTGGGACCTCGGATGTTCCAAAACCCCCCAACCATGGACATTGCTTCCCTCACTGCCCCCCTGACGGACACAGGGATCCGGCTGAAGCCTAGGGGCCGCTTCGCTCTCTATGTCTGCTGAGATGCGGAGGCGCTGGGCATGCTCTGTCCCAGATGTCAAGGACTAGCGGTGCAACTATGGCCTTTTGGAAGGTGCGCAATCTGTGGAGAGTTCCTCTTCGAAGTGGACCAACCTACTGAGAAACCCCGGGTCTACCAGATCAACTACATTACGGGTGCTCTTTGAAATCGAGGCCTACAGGGAACGGTGGTACGCGGACTTCATTTGGGATCATTTGGAAGTGCACAGAGGCCGCAGGTACCTGAAATGTTCTGCTATCATGGCAGACCGTTATAAGGGATGCCGTAAGGACTGGAGTTATGGTCGGCACATCCATGCAAATCGTGTGGTAATTTGCTGCAAGGAGAAAGAGGATACCGTGTACTCTATAGAGACCCTAGATCAGGGGTCTCAAAGTACCGGCCCGCGGGCCATTTGCGGCCCGCGGATCGGTTACAAATGGCCCGCAGGCAGGGGGCGCCACGGAAGGGGGGGTGCTGCACTGCGCTGAAGAGCTTTAGGTCTCCTGTGTCCTTTTCGCCGCATGCTGCTGTAGCTCAGCTGGATACAGACACCGCACAGGAGAGCAGAGAGAGAACAGAGCAGAGGGCGGATCCGCCCATTGCCCCGCCCACCTAGGCACTGATGATAGACCAGAGCCACGTCTCCTGGGTCCTGATGTCATCTCAGGGTGGGAGATGATCATGGCGTTCTCGGGGTGCCCTGTGTTAAAGCCAGGACCTTACAGGAGGAGAGGACTCGGGAGGCAGCAAATCAGGCCACCAGCTGACTGCCAGGAGGAGAGGTAAGTGAGCCATCACACTGAGGCTGAGATTTGTGAAGAGGGGGTATTTGTGGAATGTAGAGGAGTGTCTGTGGAGTGTAGGGGGGGTGTCTGGAGTGTAGGGGGGTGTCTGTGGAGTGTGGGGGGTGTCTGTGGAGTGTAGGGGGGTGTCTGTGGAGTGTAGGGGGTGTCTGTGGAGTGTAGGGGGGTGTCTGTGGAGTGTAGGGGGGGTGTCTGTGGAATGTGGGGGGGGGTGTCTGTGGAGTGTAGGGGGTGTCGGTGGAGTGTAGGGGGTGTCTGTGGAGTGTAGGGGGGTGTCTGGAGTGTGGGGGGGTGTCTGTGGAGTGTGGGGGGGGGGTGTCTGTGGAGTGTAGGGGGTGTCTGTGGAGTGTAGGGGGTGTCTGTGGAGTGTAGGGGGGTGTCTGTGGAGTGTAGGGGGGGAGTCTGTGGAGTGTAGGGGGGGAGTCTGTGGAGTGTAGGGGGGAGTCTGTGGAGTGTAGGGGGGTGTCTGTGGAGTGTAGGGGGGAGTCTGTGGAGTGTAGGGGGAGTCTCTGGAGTGTAGGGGGGGAGTCTCTGGAGTGTAGGGGGGAGTCTGTGGTGTGTAGGGGGTGTCTGTGGAGTGTAAGGGGGGTGTCTGTGGAGTGTAGGGGGGTGTCTGTGGAGTGTAGGGGGGTATTTGTGGAGTGCAGGGGGGTGTCTGGAGTGTGGGGGGGTATTTGTGGAGTGTAGGGGGGGTGTCTGGAGTGTAGGGGGGGAGTCTGTGGAGTGTAGGGGGGTTATTTGTGGAGTGTAGGGGGGGTGTCTGTGGAGTGTAGGGGGGTATTTGTGGAGCGTAGGGGGGGTGTCTGTGGAGTGTAGGGGGTGTCTGTGGAGTGTATGGGGGGGGAGTCTGTGGAGTGTAGGGGGGAGTCTGTGGGGTGTAGGGGGGTGTCTGTGGAGTGTAGGGGGGTATTTGTGGAGTGTAGGGGGGGGGTGGAGTGTGGGGGGGTCTGTGGAGTGTAGGGGGGGGTGTCTGTGGAGTGTAGGGGGGGGGAGTCTGTGGAGTGTAGGGGGGGAGTCTGTGGAGTGTAGGGGGGAGTCTGTGGAGTGTAGGGGGGGAGTCTGTGGGGTGTAGGGGGGTGTCTGTGGAGTGTAGGGGGGTATTTGTGGAGTGTAGAGGGGTGTTTGTGGAGTGTAGGGGGGGGTATTTGTGGAGTGTAGGAGGGGGTGTCTGGAGTGTGGGGGGGGGTGTCTGTGGAGTGTAGGGGGGGAGTCTGTGGAGTGTAGGGGGGTATTCGTGGAGTGTAGGGGGGTGTCTGGAGTGTGGGGGGGTGTCTGTGGAGTGTGGGGGGGTGTCTGTGGAGTGTAGGGGGGTGTCTGTGGAGTGTAGGGGGGTGTCTGTGGAGTGTAGGGGGGAGTCTGTGAAGTGTAGGGGGGGTATTTGTGGAGTGTAGGCGGGAAGTCTGGAGTGTGGGGGGTGTCTGTGGAGTGTGGGGGGGTGTCTGTGGAGTGTATGGGGGGGTGTCTGTGGAGTGTAGGGGGGTGTCTGTGGAGTGTAGGGGGGTTTCTGTGGAGTGTAGGGGGGTATTTGTGGAGTGTAGGGGGTAATGCTGGGGGTAATAGTGCGTCCGCTGACACCAGTGCTGGGGGTTAATAATGCATCCGCTGACACCAGTGCTGAGGGTTAATAATGCGTCCGCTGACACCAGTGCTGAGGGTTAATAATGCGTCCGCTGACACCAGTGCTGGGGGTTAATAATGTGTCAGCTGACACTAGTGCTGGGGGTTAATAATGCGTCCGCGGACACCAGTACTGTTGTTTTTGAAGTTTGAAAGTTTGCATGTGGCCCTCATGGGATATGAAAACTTGTCTTGTGGCCCTCAGGTAATTTGAGTTTGAGACCCCTGCCCTAGATAAACAATGGAAGACTCTTGTTCTCCCGGATCCTCAGTACTACTTGTGAAATGGAACTTGTGTGTGTTTTTCTTTATTCTGTTTCACAGGAAGAGTGTCACGTACCTGGTGGAAGAGTCTGGTATGCAGAGGGAGGCCTCTCTTACACCTCTCACTAGAGGCCCCTGGTAGTGAAGACAGGAGGCACAGGAGTGCAGAGTCGCACGAGAGCCTGGCAAGGTTGCTGGTAGACGAGCTGGACCGGAACTGGAACAGGAACTGGAACGGACCCAGAAACAGCTGTCAGACTGGAAACTGGAGCTCAGGCAGGTGCGGTCAGATGGACTGGAAGAGTGGGTACACCGGTCCAAAGTAGGTGAACACTGGAGCAGGATCAGGTACAAGCAGGTTTAGGCACTGGCTGGCAGCAGGGTAGCAGACAGGGTAGACAGGAACGTGGTCTCAGGTACAGGCAGGTTCGGCAACAGGCTGACAGCAAGGTAGCAGACGGGGTAGACAGGATTGTGTTCTCAGGCACAGGCAGGTTCGGCAACAGGCTGACAGCAAGGTAGCAGGAGGAGCAGGCAGGGACGTAGTCAACACAGGCCGAGGTCAGATGCAGGCAGATAAGCAGGAACGGTCAAAGCAAGCCAGGTAGGGTCAGCTGGAGCAAGATACAGGTAAACAGGGATCAGAGAACTCAGGTAACGCTGTAGACTGAAAAGCAAGGAGCCCAGGTATCAGTCCCTTTTAAATAGCCCTGTTTGGCGCCAAGAGCCGTCATTGCGCACTCCCGCGCAACCGTGCGCCGCTACCACGCATGCGCGCAACAGCGTACGCCGACACACTGCCACCACACATGTGCGCACCAGCGCGCGCTGATGCGCCGCTATCGCCATCTTGATTGCTGGCGTGCCCTTCCTGAAAAACAGCCTGCCCTGAACTCACTTATGACTTTACCCTTTGCAGCAGGGGAAACTACTCAACTGAAGAATTGGAGAGTTGTTGTTTTTGTCCTCTCTACCTCTCTCCTCAGCTCCGCCAGGAAAATATTTTTTTTTCTTCTTTACTGAACTATGGGGTAGTTTAGTTAGGGCCAAAGTGAGAACCGTCGTGGTCAAGATAAAGAGTTCATGAGAAATACATGTATGCCCACGCGCAGCATTGAAGTGTATAGATATGAGTTGCCACTAGGTGGTGGTGTTTTGCAGAAATTTCAGTGAGGCTAGGCTTAGCCATGCAAACCTAAATGTGTATATATATATATATATATATATATATATATATATATATATATATATATATATATATCCGAGGATAATCATCTCTCCCCGGGGAGGTGGTTTCCTTCTGCCAAATTTTAGATGTAGAATTGTATGTTGTGTTTTTTTCTCTCCCTCTGCAGGTGACCTGCGATCAACTCTGCCGGAGGATAGGTAGAGTAGATATGTTAGGAGGGGTGGGATTGTAATTTGTGATATTGTGTGTTTTATACAAATTGTGATATATTTTACATGCTCTTTCTCTCTCTCTCTTCCTACTCTATTCCCAAATTGTTGGTTCAGGCACCATAAAAAAAATATATATTTTTATGTACATAGTTGGAAAAGACCGAAACCCACTCAGGATTGAGGGGTCTTTCTGATCTCTTCTAGCCACTGGGGACAGTGGCTTTTCAAGGGGGGGTATGTGTAGCGGACCCCCAAAATTGGGGTCGCTATGCTTTAAATTTAAGGGTAGCCTGAGCAATAGTTTAGCTCAGGTTCTTCAATTTTGCTTAGTATGGACTCTGCTCTGCTGTAATGTTGCCTGGAGTATAGTTCCCCTTGACCTGCAGGTGGCGCTGTTGCCCAGGTCTTGGGAAGAACCACAGGTGGCATTGCGGTGTGATTAGGTGTCCTCTCTCAGCTACCATGCGGTCAGCGGGTTCTGCCTGCTGTGCATGCCGGGAGAGGGTACATAAAGGGCAGACGCCATAATCTGTCGTGGTGTGCCGGGGGGATTCCAAGTCTGGCCTGGGGGTGCGTGAACTGGTTGAGGAGTCTCGGGCACCTTTAGCCCGAGGCTACAGAGTTCCAGGTAGGCCCAGTACCTTCAACTGGGTCTACAAAACCAACCACTGGAGTCTCAGTGAACCCGAGAGAGGATGGCCCACTCTGAAACAGAGGAAACCGGGGGAGGACCTGTCCGATGGATCGGTGAAGGAAGTCACGGTCTCGGGAGGCCTGGTTGCCTATCAGAGGGAAGGATTCGGGAGTTGCAAGATAGCTCCTGTAGCGTGCCCCATTGGCACCTATGGTCTCTAATAATCTACAGGCGTTAGGAAGTTCTAAATTCAGGAACTGAAGGATTCTGTGGGAGAGCATCTCCTGAACTTGTCCATGAAGGGGACTTAAACTAAGTGTCATGTTCGTGCTTCACTCCGGCTGCTGGAACTGTGAGAGGGATCTATCTGGGTGAGCAATACCCACTCAGGCTTGAGTGGAGAATAGGGTGACTGGGTGCCGCGTGCCTGAACCTAATTCCCTACTAAATCTTATTGCTGTCTTCAACCTTTTCTCCCAAAGTTATTTCAAGCAAAGAAAATAAACTCATTTGTTGGAGTTTGATTACTGTCTGGACATTGGCCTTTTTTCGGGGGAAGAATAGACTTTTCCCTACATTCTAGGGACGAGAACCAACGGAGGGAGGTAACTCGCTGCAGGACCCAAAATTGCAAGAACTCCGCTCAACCTCTTATACCAGGAGGATACGGGCATGGTGTGCCTTTGCTCCTGCAAGTGAAGGTAGGCAGGAAAAAAGGGTCTGTGTGCTACATAAGTATGAATTTAAAAAAAAACATACTTCTCTTTTAAAGCTCACTTGTTTTTATAGTCGGAAGAAAAATGTGGCAATAGATGCCTACTTTTTTTTCCTCCTATGCTGTTTATTATTCTTACAGCTTGTGTATTTATTTTTAATCCTTTTTGGTTCCAGGGATTTTACAACCTAAATGTATTTCTCTGCAAAGCATATTTCATGAGGTAATCTTTGCTCTTGAGTTTTTTTTTTTTTTAAATAATGATTATTGTTGAAGAAACTGAATCGTAGAGATATGGTAACTAGGCAACATTATCTTTTGGACACACTATATAATGCTGCATATGACAGCTTTAAAAAGCTCTGGAACCTTTTCACAGGCAAAATGCGTTTCAAATTCATGTGCACTTTCTAAATATAGGATCCATTATCATTAGCGAGATGTTCAAGGTAGCATGGTCTACATATGTTCACTGCATGCAGAAAGCAATGACATATGTGCAAGTACAAGCTGCTTGTGTTATTTAGATGGTACATTATTTCTGCTGCTAGCATCTCATCAGTAGAAAAGTAATAGGAATTCTGGGAGCGTACTGTGTGCCTGTGCTGATTCACTGCCTGCTACGAGACTAATTATTATTGTTAAGGATCTGGTCATTAATTCTGACAAAGCAACTGTTACACTTCTCAGTAGACATTTATTTGCTTTTTGTTGGTAGTTTAAATTTTTATCTTCCCAAAAACAAATGATGGCATTAGTATATATATTTTACTATAATGTCTGCCTTTTATTAGCAAACTATAGCAACCATTCAGAATGTATCCTTCCTATTCTGACAACAGCTTATTTCTTTTTTGAGTTAATGGTTTTGTACATCATAACTGCTCTTGCACGCTTTTCTCTCCAACTAAACACAAGCGTGCTGCTATCTCGCATTTACTATTATGTGGCGTTGCGGGTCAAAACTGAGATTGTATGTCCTGCTTTCTGGGCTATCAGGAAGCTGAGTGATATCAACTCTTCCCATTTTAATATTTTCACCAGGGACAACAGTGCCTATATTAGTGACCAGCAGTGGCTTAGCGTGGGGGGGGGCCAGGAGGCGGTTGCCCCGGGCGCAAAATTTAGAGGGGCGCAGCAGCAGGCGGCAGGTTACCTGCAGCTTTTCTCCTGCACTGTGCTGTCTAGGAGACTGTGAGCTCTTCTGCTTCACTATGAGAAAGAAGTTGCGGTGCAGTCCCGACTTAGGCTCCAGCGGTGACACTGACAGAGCAGTGAGTAAATGTACACTGATGACCATCCATGATGATCCCAGGGATTGTGACCGTGCGGAGACTGGGAGGAAGGAGGAGGGCAGGTCAGTAGAGGAATCAGGTAGGTCAGTGTAGTGGTCAGTATAGGAATCAGGTAGGTCAGTGTAGTGGTCAGTATAGCAATCAGGTCAGTTTAGTGGTCAGTGTAGGAATCAGGTAGGTTAGTATAGTGAAGGGACTCAATGAGTGCTAAAAATGCGCGGGTTAGGGGGCGCAAATATCTTGCCCTGCCCCGGGCGCTGACAACCCACGCTACGCCACTGGTGACCAGACATCCCTGGTTTCCGGGGACAGTGCCCGGATTAAGGACACTGTCCCCGGACCAAGTCTGTCCCCGGTTTTGTCCCCGGATTGGATTTGAACAGGGGCTTAGGCAATTTCAAAGACAGTCACTGCAGAATAAAAAAAAAAAAATCTGAATTACACACCCCCACTCTGCCGATTCTACTAGCTAAGGGGGGTGTATTTTTTTCCATTATCTGTGCCCCTTTCTGATGATCATGTGCTGGTCGGAGCGGAGGGAATATTTTTTCAGTTTCGGGTGCATGCCCATTCAGCTCCGCTCACATGTTCTTCTGCCTTGGCTCAAGTCCCGGACAGCCGCCTGCCTGCTTATCTCCTTGCCTTCCCTGGCGGAGTGATCTTCCTATGCTCCTCACCCACTAGTAGCTGGGGCCCAGAGAGTAAGACTTTACAGGCTGCGGGCGATGGCGGCGACGGGCAGAGAGTCGTTGATTGCTGCCATTACTAGTAAAAAAAAATATGTCCCCGGATTTTCTTTAAAAAATCTGGTCACCTTAGCCTATATCCTATTTCAGTTTTTCTAAGCCATGGTAATGCCCTTTAGCAAAAGTCCTTTAACCACTTAAGACCCGGACCAATACACAGCATAAGGACCAGGCCCCTTTTTGCGATTCGGCACTGCGTCGCTTTAACTGACAATTGCGTGGTCGTGCGACGTGGTTCCCAAACAAAATTGGCGTCCTTTTTTCCCCACAAATAGAGCTTTCTTTTGGTGGTATTTCATCACCTCTGCAGTTTTTATTTTTTGCACTATAAACAAAAATAGAGCGACAATTTTGAAAAAAATTCAATATTTTTTACTTTTTGCTATAATAAATAGCCCCCTAAAATATATAAAAAAAGTTTTTTTTTCCTCAGTTTAGGCCGATACGTATTCTTCTACATATTTTTGGTATTGATTGGTTTGCGCAAAAGTTATAGCGTTTACAAAATAGGGGGTAGTTTTATGGCATTTTTATAATTTTTTTTTTTTTTACTAGTAATAGCGGCGATCAGCGATTTTTTTCATGACTGCGACATTATGGCGGACACATCGGACACTTTTGACACTATTTTGGGACCATTGTTATTTTTACAGCGACCAATACTATAAAAATGCACTGGTTACGGTAAAAATTACACTCGCAGTGAAGGGGTTAACCAGGAGGGGGTGCTGTAGGGGTTAAGTGTGCCCTGATTTGTGTTTCTTACTGTGGGGGGGGGGCGTGGCTTAGCGTGTGACATCACTGATCGTCGTTCCCTATTACAGGGAACAGACGATCAGTGACAGGCACACTAGGAAGCACAGGGAGAGGTTTGTTTACACTTACCTCTCCCCGTTCTTCCTCTCTGTGACCCGATCGCGGGACACCAGCGGCGATCGGGTCCGCTGTTCCAGCGGGGACGGTCACAGAGAAGAGGACCAGGTCGCGAGCACGCCTCCGGCGGTGCGTTCGCGACCCATGGCTGGGCTCTTAGAGGGGACGTACCTGTACGCCCATGTGCCCAGCCATGCCATTATGCTGACGTACATCTGCGTGCGGCGGTCCTCAAGTGGTTAAACAAAATGTGTAGTTAAATGTAATATAAAACACTTTACTTCTTAACTTTGTACAGCAAATGTAAAGGGCTGCTAAGTCTACAGGGAAACTCACTTTAAGGAGGCCACACTTTATAATCTGATTATACAATTTCTGTATAATCTTTTTTAGATATACCAATAAATATATATTGTGAGAGCTTATATTAGAGATTAACTGTACTATCCCCCTCCCCGCTGTGCAGCCTCCAGGAAGCTGCTATTAAAAACTCCATTATGTCTTCTGTGCATGCTCAGACAAATTAAATTCTTACCTATGGAGAGTTTGTATGGTATGCGCTGATCCAGTGACTGTACAGCTACCAACTGGATACTCAACAGAGAATGAGAAGAAGCTAGGCTGCGTGAGTATGTAAGCAGTAGCAGTTAGCTAGTGTGTCACTAGGTGGCTCTTCAGAACAGTGTCTGGTTACAGAAGATAGTGTCATCAGGTGCTAGGCCCCTTTTAGCTAGAGCCCTCCTATAGTGATATAATGGGTGAGTCAGTGCCTGCATATAAGTCAAGTTGGTAGGAGCCCTAGTGCTTTTGGTGGATGAGAGCCAAACACTCCACATCTAAGCATATGTAGCCCGCAAGTGTAGCCCCTGGACCGGGCTGGAGAGAAGTAGATCTGCACACAGCAGAGCCGGCTATGGACTTCCAATCCTGACCCTTATAAAGGTGGGGCTAGGGCAGGTTGCTAAATGCCTTTTAGGCCTGGCCAAGAGTTCCCTGATTAAAGCTATTCACCTGGAGGGTCCTGAGAGAGGTGGACCTATGGATGAGGTGATTATAGGGATCGCATTCCAGTGAATACTAATGACCTTGGGTGGTGGGACAGACTATCAGAGGGAAGATGGCTGCTTTAAAGTGCTGCATGATCTTTTCACATGTGACTGAGGACTGTCCACTAAATGTCAAGCAAGCCCGGATAGTGTGTCAGTATGATGCGACTGTTGTGCCATTTTCCAAATACCACCAGTAAAGTGTATTAACCCTATTTATGAGTCGACATTCCTTCCTTGGGGTTATAAAGGTCAACGTCCTTGAATGTCCTGTAGAGGCCTCTGGCATGGAGTGGGGCACAATATGGTGGGGGGGTACAGCCTCAGCAGGAGGGTCACTGTTCCCAGCAAGGGAGGAGCGGGGCAGGGACTTATGCTTTTGGCACCAACATCCAGCTAATCGCAAAGCCCCCAAGTATAAGACTTGAAAGGGAATCTTTTAGTTTATATTTAGTTAGATAGGCCTTTTGACCACATAGTAAATCTAAGGGCCTGTGTTGATAGACTTTTGCCTGCATCAGAGCTGCTTGCCTGCCCATACATGTCAATAGGACCCAAAAACAAAATGTTATATATTGCAGGTTACCAATCCTTATATGTGGGGGCTGAATTTGTTTTCTTTTTTATGCTTTTTTTATTTTATTTTCACATGCTGATCTGGCTAGTAACACACTTTCTGTATCTATCCATCAGCATACATGTGCTTCCATTGAGGAGACCTTAAATTTTTTAGGACTGCAGCATACAGGGAGCCTTGACGGGGCCTGCAGCTTACACATGTATTTGCAAATGCGTGCAACTAAACCCCTGTTTTTAAACGTACTGTTAGACAGGTGAATTCGTTTTCTTGCTGATTGGTTGGTAAGTTGAGCTTGGACATTCTGTGTGTGTTTTTTTATTGACATGCGTCCGCCCATCCAGTGCTCCTTGCTGTGAAGACCAGTCATAGATTGGGGCAGTGACATTTTTGTTATATGTGTTGTTACACTTTCTGTATTAAGCCTCGTACACACGATCGGATTTCCAACGGACAAATCTGTGGAATTTTGTGCGAAGGGCGTTGGCCATGAACTTGGCATGCATACAGACGGCAGAACTTTTTCAGCCAACATACACAAAACTACGTGGTTTTTCAGCTCTTTAGCGCCACCCTTTGGGCAACTTCTGCTAATGTTGTCTTATGGTTAGCATTGGTTTGGAGCATGCGTGTTTGTACTTTGGATTTTTTTACGATGGACTTGTGTACACACGATCGGATAATATGACAAGACACATTTGTTGTCAGAAAATTTGAAAGCATGCTATAAAACATTTGTTGTCGGAAATTCCGACAACAATTGTCCGATGGAGCATACAAACAGTTGGATTTTCCAACAAAACACTGCCATCACACATTTGTTGTCGGAAAATCCGATCCTGTGTACGACACTAAACAGTTTATCTTTTTCCCTTTGGGATAACAGTTTCACATAGATGAATAAAAGCGGACCATTGTAAGCACCCATGTCAGTGTTAAATGGTTTCTCTCAATTCCTGGCACTTTTGCTGGACAGCATGTTCTGTTAAAGAAAGTTGAAAAATAACCGACTTGTTGGACAAATCACCAGGTGAAAAAAAAGACACAAATGGAACCATCATATCTAAGAACTGGTAAGCTGCAATATTTTATATTTTAATTTTTGGGCTTAATACCACTTTAAGTCCTCCGTACATTGGGCTGGCCAGAGATGGCTCCAGACGTAACCATGAAAGGTGTATTGTAAATTTACCACATGGGCAGTCTTACCATGGAAATAATATTGGGAAAATTATATCTTTAGGGTATAGCCCTAAATATATTATCAAGATTACAAGGACTCCACAAATCTTTTAAAAATGTGGATCATTCTTACTGCGCCTTACAGAAGTAGAGATCTAGATATATAGTTATTTTAAATTCATTTAAAATAAAGGTACGGTATGTTAAATTCAGGCAGATTGCTGAGTAACGTCAAAGCCTCATGTAGCACACCCCCGAAGGAGCTGCTGGTTTAAATTTGAGCCTTGCACGTTACCTCACTGTTCGTTGTCTAGGGGATGAGAGTCTATAGAAAGTTCAATGTCCACACAAGTTATGAATACTTTTCGTCAGGCTTTATTTCCAAACAAACTTGCATAGGTAGAGGGATGGAGGGTTAGAGCCCATTCACACAGGGGCAACACGACTTCCAGCGCGACTTTGGGAGGCAACTTGGACACGACTTGAGTATGAATCACAGCGCAACTCCAGGCAACTTACAAGGCAACTTCAAGTTGCCTCCAGGACAGGCTACTTTCCAGTGGCCAATCAAACAATAATCAGCTCCGTGGGAGGGGTTTGCCTGGAAAACTATTTTTACTTCCTGGAAAGTTGCTTCAGTTAAGACAGGGGATCCGACTTGGAGGCAACTTCCATTGAAATCTATGGGTACAAGTTGCCTACAAGTCGCCTAGAAGTCAGATTGAAGTAGTACAGGAACCTTTTTTGAAGTTGGAGCGACTTCAGTAGTGTGCATTAAGACGGCTCTCATTCACTTACATTGATTTTCTCATGCCGCACGACTTGAGGCGACTTGGGGCGACTTCAAGTCGGATCCAAAGTCGCCCCTGTGTGAATGGGCTCTTAGGGGGATGGTTCAGGCACACACAGCAGATCACTGGGGAAACTTCTAAGCTTCAAAAGTCACACTCACAACTCACCCGGATAGGACCCTCTCACTTGGCCTAGCAGTCGGGATGATGCACGAACAAATAAAGAAATAACAGTCTCTGCCACAGACCTTTAGGACGATTAAGATGAACTGTTCAATGATCCTCTGCCACAGGATTTTAGTACCCGGAGATCCAGCCTTACAGTTTAGAGCCTTTAAGCCAACCCGGCACACTGTAAGGTAACATTAGCTATGATGCATCCTCCAATAGGGTCACCAGGCCTTCCTCAAGATACCAGCCTTCCGCTTGGTCCTCTCCAGGACAGGTCCTCCCCTGGTTTCCTCCATTGAGTGGCTTCCTCCCGCAGGACAGACAGCACAGGATCACTGTCAAAGTGTAGGCCCCCGTCAGGACTACTGGGCCTACTTGGTAGAGATGCAGCCTCGGGCCAACATGGCTCCGCGGCTGAAATTCCAGCATCACATACCTCGAGCCAGGAGGGCCACGAGGCGAGAAGAGCCCCGAGAAATAGCGGCTGCCCCTTAAGTACCCTTCCCCAGCATGCTCAGCAGGGAGACCACTCCCACTGAGCTGTTCTCGGGGAAAAATACCCAATACATTTTGGCCTGCTTGTGTTCCAACATTGGCCTGGGGTGGTAACGCCACCTACAGGCAAACAGTGGGAAGTCCTTCCAAACACAGCCATAGCCGGAACAGAGGCCGATTTAGCCTTAATCATTACAAAGTCTGAGCTAACTATCAGCTCAGACACCCACTAAATTTAACATAGCGCCTGATCATCAGGAGCAGGGTGCTACACTCATATAAATGACCATTATGGCAAAGTGGACTGCTTAAAGTGGTTGTAAAGGTAGAAGGTTTTTAATCTTAATGCATTCTATGCATTAAAGTTAAAAAGCCTTCTGTGTGCAGCAGCCCCCTCCAGGCCCCCTACTACTCGCGATGTTGAACGAGAGACTCGGCTGTCCGGGACTCCCCTCCTCATTGGCTGAGACAGCAGCGCGGCGCCATTGGCTTCTGTTGCTGTCAATCAAAGTCATGGAGACAATGAGGAGAGAAAGGGGGCAGGACCGGGGCGGTTCGTGGCTCTGTGTCTGAATGGCTCAGGTGCCCCCATTGCAAGCTGCTTGCTGTGGGTGCACTGAACATGAGGGAGGGGCCAGGAGCAACGAAGAGGAACCCGAGAAAAGGAGGAGGTTTTGGGCTGCTCTGTGCAAAACCACCACACAGGGTAGGCAAGTATAACATGTTTGTTATTTTTTAACGAACAAAAATTGAGACTTTAGTATCAATTTAAAGGTGGATATATTTTGTTAATGCCTATAAGTTGTATATACTAAAAAAAAGGGGGGGGCTTGAAGAGGATGAGGTACTTCATGAATATAATAAGGCCCCTTTCACACTGGGGCGGTGGGTGCGTTGGCGGTAAAGCGCCGCTATTTTTAGCGGCGCTTTACCGTCAATTTCGCGGTGCTATTTGGCCGCTAGCGGGGCGTTTTTACCCCCCCGCGCTAACGGCCGAGAAAGGGTTAAAACCACTGCAAAGCGCCTCTGCAGAGGCGATTTGCCGGCGGTATAGCCATGGTGCCCATTGATTTCAATGGGCAGGAGCGGTGGAAGAGCGGTAAACACACTGCTCCTTCACCGCTGCAAAGATGCTGCTAGCAGGACTTTTTTTACCGTCCTGCTAGCGCACCGCTTCAGTGTGAAAGCCCCGAGGGCTTTCACACTGGAGAGACAGCAGCGACTTTTTCAGGGCGCTTTGCAGGCGCTTTTTTTTTTTTTTAAACTCTTTTTTTTGTTTTCTGCAAATACATCGTTCAGGAAGGCACATAAATGGTTACATTACACATATAACGTACAGCAGATAGAAATATTACTTCCAAGGTATACATAAAACCTGAGAACAGAGTTAACCCCAGATCCTCAACTGAGGAAAATAATAACATATACTGGATACAGGGTGAACCAGGTGGAACACCCGAAATACCCCCAATCACAACCCTTAGTAATAAACCGTATCCTTAGTCATCAGTTGTAAACCAGCTCGTAGAATTCACAGTCGCACACACACACAAACACACTCTCTCACACTCTCTCTCACTCCCCGCCTCCCCCCCCCCACACCAAGCATCCACCAAGCCGAACCCCCATCAGTCCTCAGACATATCCAAGCAACCCGTAACCACACTCCCCTAAGGCTGGGATAGTGGGGTGTCCTTCCAGAAGGAATCCTCAATATCAAGCCAAGGTTGCCAGATTTTGGAAAATTTCTTCGAGCAGGCCCTTGTATATGCATTTAAAGATGGGTATAACCTTATTCACCGTCCGGTATAGCATTTGAATATCCGGAGCAAAGGCACTTTTCCATTGCAACAATACAATTTTTCTAGCATAGAACAATATTGTGCGTACCAGGGTTCGGGCATGGACTGCGGGTACAAATTCATTTAGCACTCCCAGCAACCCTACCTCCGGTGTGTGAGGAATGGGTACGTTCAGGGTGTCCTTAAAGAAAGCAAACATTTCCCTCCAAAACGCTGATAGGCCTGGGCAAGACCAAAACATATGCATGTAACCAGCCTCAGTGGAGCCACACCTGGGACAAGAAGCAGCAGAACTGAAACCCATGCGGGCCAACCTGGCAGGAGTATAGTGCAACTGGCGTATGAATTTAAATTGTACATACCGATCATTGGAGCTGATAAGATCGAGGAAGCAGGCCTCCGAGGCCTCCTCCCACGCCTCCTCGGACACCCCTGGAATTTCCAACTCCCATTTCCGCTGAGCAATCTGAAAGGGTTTGACCCCAACCGACTGCAGGCGGGAATGTATAGTCGTGACCAGCTTTTCAATATCCTGGCAATACATGAGTACCTCTAGAGGTGTCTCCATGAGCTCCTGGGTCATCCCACCAAACTGCGCCCGAATCACGTGGTGCAGTAAAAGATATTTATATAGGAATTTGTCCTCCACGCCAAACCTTGTTTTTAGTTCCGCGAAGGAAATTAATCGTGTTTTGTACAAAGATGTGGGAAACTTGTTTGACTTCCAGTAGGGTCCACCACATATAATCAGGGTGTCCCAGGAGCTCAGAAAAATTGGGGTTTTTCCACAGGGGAGCATTGGGAGACATCCCGTCCGAACTTGTAAGTATACCGTTACCCTCATGCCAGGCTAGCCAACTGATGTTTATTGGAGAGCCACTGGAGCAGCTCCTAGGCACCGACCTGTGCAGGCCGTCAACCAGAGAGTCCCAGGGCTCTACAAACTCCCTCAGCAGAGCAGTGGAGCAGGAGGAGGAGGCCTCCAAGAACCAATCATAAATGTACGCTAGCTGAGTCGCTAAAAAATACAGTCTCAAATTAGGACACGCCAGCCCGCCATCAAGTTTAGCAGCTTGAAGAGAGGCCCTAGCAATCCGTGGGTGTGAACCATGCCAAGGAAAGTGCAGAGGAGGGAATTGAGTTTATTGAAAAGTTTTTTAAACAAAAAAATTGGGGATGCCCGAAAAACATATAACAATTTTGGCAGGTATATCATCTTGAAGATATTTACCCAGCCAATCAGGTTAAGTGGTAAGGAGGCCCAAGTCCGTAACCTGGTTTCCATATGTGCCACAATCAGGGAAACATTAGGAGCCTCATATGAAGACAGGTCCGCATGAATGTGTATCCTCAGATATTTAAACGTGGGTTGGATGGACAATTTAGACGTTGAAAGGTAAGTGTAATCACGTATAGGGCCTATGGGAAAAGCCACCGATTTGTCCCACCCCACTCGTAACCCGGCGACCTTTCCAAACTCCTCCACAACCCCCATAAGGGAGACAAAAGATTGCTCAGAACCATCCAGGTAAATTAGGGCATCGTCTGCATAAAGGGAGATTTTTTCGGAGAGGGCACCATAACAGATGCCACCCACCGTCGCCGACTGCCGCACCGCCAGAGCCAGAGGCTCAATAGCCAGAGCGAACAGGAGCGGCAAGAGCGGACAGCCCTGCCTGGTACCCCTCTGTAAAGTAAAAACATCAGAAACATCTTTATTGGTGCTTATTCTAGCCCTAGGGTTGGTATATAGTAAACGGACCCATTGAATAAATCTAGGACTAAATCCCATACGGTGCATGGTTTCCCAAAGGAAAGACCTACTAACCGTGTCGAAGGCCTTGAGCACATCCAAGGATAGTACCAGGCCACTCTTATTCTCGGCGGCTGCCCTGTGAATGTGCAGATACAACCGGCAAATATTGTCATACGTACTCTTCCCAGGCATAAACCCAGTCTGGTCCCTGTGGATAAGATGGAGAATAACTTTTTGCAGTCTTATAGCTATAATCTTGGCCAACACCTTAACATCACTGTTCAGCAGGGAGATTGGCCGGTAAGACCCACACTGCAGTTTGTCCTTGTCAGGTTTGGGGAGCACCACAATCAAGGCCTCACACATAGAGGAGGGGAGCACTCCCTCCTGCATTGCTTGTTCAAACAAGGAATGTAAGGGGGCGTGGCCAGGCAGCGGATGTAACCGGACGTGTCCCACTTCTCTCCGCCGAGAATCCGACCTAATCTCCTGGGAATCTACCTCAAAAACTGCCGCAATCAGTCTGCCGGGTATCGGAGGGCCTCCAGCGTACAGCCTTACCTTATATCGGTGTCGAATCCGCCAGATGTCCGCTGCAAAAAAGCTTGCTTCGTTCCGGACTATGGACAGCGTGTCCCAAAATGGCGCCCAGGCCCAGCGCTCAGCTAAAGAGAAGCACAGGGAGGGCGCCGAGAAGCTGTTCTCCATGCCGCTCTCCACAGACCCTACTGCCTCCACCAGTACACCAGAGGATTCATCTGGAGGTCTCTCTGAGGCTGATGACACTGTGCCGCTGGAGGATGGACATGGTGCTGGTTTTTCCTGGGACAGAGTGAGTACCCCTGAGAACATTGGCACTAGGCCACATATGCCCTCCAGCCCTCCGGAGAATGGGGCTGAACCGACACTGCGGGATATATTTGCTGCGGTTACCACCAGCAATATCTCTCTAGCCGCACTGACTGCTAAGCTTAAGGGGTTGAAGGCTGAGATCACGTTCCTAAGACATGATGCCCAGAAATTGAGGCAAAGAACAGCCACCTTAGAAGGGAGAGTAAGCTCCATTGAAGATGATATGGGGCCTATGCAGAGAGATCTCACGTATAATAATCACCTTGCTTCCCAACACACTGCCCGATTGAAAGATTTAGAGAACAGAATGAGAAGGAATAATGTGAGAGCCATAGGTCTGCCTGAAAAGATTGAAGGGAAAAAACCTGTGGAATTTATTGAAAAATGGCTTATTACTGCGTTTGGCAAGGAGGTGTTCTCCCCTATGTTCTCTGTGGAGCGGGCACACAGAGTTCCAGCAAGGCCCCCACAACCAGGGGCTCCCCCTCGTCCCTTTCTGTTCAAGCTTCTTCATTACAGAGACAGAGACGCTATCCTGTATAATGCTAGAATGAAACCTGCAGCCCTTAAGATTGATAATGCAAAAGTGTCTCTTTTCCTCGATTTCTCCGCTGATCTGCAGAAGCATAGGGCTAAATTCAATGATGTCAAGAAGCGGCTCAGGAGTCTAGATCTGAAATATGCTATGCTTTACCCTGCGCGTCTGAGAGTGGAGGCTCTGGGATCTGTTCACTTCTTTGATAATCCTGCTGCGGCCATGCAATGGCTAGACAGAGAGGAACAATCAATCCAGGAGGCTCGCAACAGACGCCACATTCCACCGTAACAAGCTCTGGCCGGTTTTGAATGCTGATTTCTACTCCCTCTCCGGGTATCCTTGTTAGGCGGGAGAAGTTCCAATACGCACAGTCACAAAAATCTTCTTCTTGTTCTTGTTACCTGCTGTGGAGAAGCTTTTATGACACTGCTGTGCGCTTCCACTGTTGCCCCCACGGATGGCCTGGTTCAGGCCTTTAGTTGCCCTGAGACAGATCGCTAAGGCCCTGTTGGTCTACTGCTTACTTTCTCAGTTGTTTTTTTGGTTACTGCTTTTGTTTTTATTTTCATTTTTTCTTTTATTTCGGTATTTTTTCAACATGTCCTCCCTGAGGGCCCTTTTGCCGTTAATTTCTGCTACTACTCCCCGTATGTCTACTAATGCCACGTGTCATACTGATTGCTGTTTATGGACAATGAACCCCTACTTCTTTCTTGCTGATGAGTTGGGTGTTTCTGTTGCATTATGCCCTAAATCGATATCATTGAACTGTGTAGTACTTATGGCGCATGCCTTCACTTATACTAAATACTTACTGAAATGTCTAAGCTGACTAGAGTGATGTCCTGGAATGTCCGGGGTCTTAACAGCCCGGTTAAACGTTTGGCTGTGCTGCGCACAGTCAAGCGCCTGGATGCTGAGGTGATCTGCTTACAGGAGACTCACCTCACCTCGACGCCTACACCTTTTTTGCACAAAGACAGTTTTGTCACCAGTACCATGCCACATACTCGGTGTACTCGAGGGGGGTGAGTATCCTCATTAGAAGAGGTGCACAGTTTACTTTGTTTGATAGCAAAATAGACCCGGATGGTCGTTATGTATTTCTTTTCTGCTCCCTTTATGGAACAAAATGTATACTAGCTGGGTTGTACATTCCTCCTCCATTCTCGTCCGGCCCTCTCAAAACTTTAGCGGATTTTGTGTCCCGCTTCCCGGGCATACCTTTACTGGTCCTCGGGGACTTTAATAATTTTATTGATTATGAGAAGGATAAGCTGAATGCCCGTATTTTTCCGGGTCCACAGAAACGAACTGGGCCTACACCGTTTGCTCGACTTTTATCTGAAATGGGCCTCATGGATGTTTGGAGGATGCATAACCCTGATGTTAGGATTTATTCTTGTCAATCAGCTTCGATGGGTGGGTTGTCACGTATTGATATGGGATTGGGCAATGAACTTCTTCTGCCGTTGGTAGACTCTTCCCAATACCACGTGAGACAGGTCTCGCATCATTCTCCTCTATCTGTAGACCTAAGGGTAGGTGCACTCAGGGGCAATGGGTTTTGGAAACTTAACCCTTTTTGGCTATCTCTCCTACCAACTCCTGATCCGATATCGGCCCTCTTGAAGGATTTTTTTAGCTATAATTTAGGTTCAGCAGATGTGGATACGGTCTGGGAGGCAGCCAAAGCCTACTTGAGGGGACAACTTATTAGGGAGATATCTCGCATTAAAACAAGCACTAAGGAATGGGAGAATTTAGTCATTGCTGAAGCGCAACGCTCGGAAGCCTCCTATATAGCAAACCCAACTGATGATACTAGGAGATCGTGGTTGGCATCTCAATCCCTGCTCACACATTTATTGCTGCAATTGGCTGAGAACAAACGGTTCTTTCTGCAACAGCGACACTTTGAGGAAGGAGAGAACACGGGTCATATGTTAGCATTATTGTCCAAGTCACAGCAACCCCCTTCACACATAGTAGCAATTAGAGATACTCAGGGTGCCATGTGTTATTCTACACAGGATATTATAGATGTTTTTAAAACCTTCTTCCAAGATGTTTATACGTCCAAGGTACATCCCTCCGTGGAGGACCTTAGATCTTTCCTGGATAAATATCCCATTCCCCGCCTATCTGCTTCAGATGCTAATACACTTAATGCTCCTTTAACCGAGTAGGAGCTTCTAGAGGCGCTGGCCCATGCACAGAATGGACGGGCACCTGGAGCCGATGGCTTGCCGTCTGAGATTTATAGACGTTATGCCTCACAATTACTCCCGAATCTTCTGAAAGTTTATAATAGAGCTTTTGAAACTGGAGTTCTCCCGCCCTCTATGAATGAGGCCCTAATAGTAGTACTATTAAAACCAGGTAAAGATGCTCTAGCACCGGACCCTTATAGACCTATCTCGCTACTTAATTTTGATATTAAACTCCTGGCACAGGTTCTTGCAAACAGGCTGGCTAAATGTATTCAAACGGTGGTTCAGAGGGATCAATATGGTTTTATTCCAACCAGGTCCACCTCTCAGAACCTGCGACGGCTTTTCCTTAACCTACAAATACCCACGGACAATACAGGTAATAGGGCTATCTTCTCTTTGGATACTGCTAAAGCGTTTGATAGCGTGGAATGGCCCTATCTCTGGGAGGTGCTGACTAAATTCGGGGTGGGTCCTTCTTTTTTAAAGTGGGTCCAATTGTTATATAGATCCCCATCGGCGAGAATGCGGATCAACTGTAACATATCTAACTCGTTCCGGCTGTACAGGGGCACACGGCAGGGGTGCCCTTTGTCGCCCCTGCTTTCTGCCTTGGCCATACATGTCAGGATGTCACAGAACATAGTCGGTTTTCGTAGAGGCCCCATTCAAGACGTTATCTCCTTATATGCTGATGACACATTACTTTATTTGGGGGACACTGGTAACTCCCTAAAGCATGTGATGAGTTTGATCGCTGACTTTGGTGAATTGTCAGGATTTAATATTAACTCAAACAAATCAGTGTTGATGCCTCTAGACCCCTTGACTAACCCAATACCAGACTGTGCCAGGGACATAATCATAGTCAACGAACTCTGGTACTTGGGCATTCAGGTGACCCCTGACCCGAGTCAATATCTTGCCCTGAACCTAGTCCCCTTACTCCGTAAGTTCAGACACAAATGCTCGGCATGGATAAAACTCCCTCTCACGGTTGCAGGAAGAACGAACCTGATTAAGATGGTGTGGGCCCCTCAATTGCTCTATGTTTTCCATAACTCCCCCATCTGGATCCCACACACATGGTTTGCACAAATAGATGCTCAATTTAGAAACTTGATTTGGGGCACCAAGTCGGCTAGGATTAGCCTACACACTTTGCAATTGGCTAAAGATCAGGGAGGCCTGGCAGTCCCACATGCTAGGTATTACTTTATTGCTGCCCAGATTCAACACTTGGCCTATTGGGGTGAGGTGGATCTTACTGATCCCATTAGACTATTATTAATACCGGACGGCTCTGCAATGACAGCCCTATCGTATTTGGATGCGGGCTTCACACACCTGACACAAACTCTTCCCACGATCCTATTGTTGAACACGTTGTGGAAATATACCAGAACTATTTTAAAAATTAGGGGCACATGCACCTTTGCGCCCATCTGGAGAAATAGGTACTACAAAGAACTTTTTAAACTTAAGGACTTCCAATCCTGGGAAGGCTTGGGTATCATTTACATATCTCAATTGTTTATCGGCACTGTCTTTAAGTCTTTTGCCGACCTACAAACGGAGTTTGCCCTGGATAGAACCCAATTCTATAGATTTCTGCAGCTTAGACATGCAAATCACAGTGAAAGCCGTATATCCTCGTTTGCACCGGTCACACACCCTCTGATGTCTGATGTGTTGCTGGCGACTGATAGGAAGGGGATGATTTCGAGAGTATACTCTCGGTTACTGTGCTCCACGCATGATGCTTCTAAACTTCCTTGTAGGAGGGGATGGGAAAAAGACCTGGGTCCCATAGATGGGGAACAATGGGAGCTCTGCTTAACCTCTGCCCTATTGGTGTCAGTTTCCGCCTCGCACAAGCTGTCACACCTATTCCTATTGCATAGAGTATACAGGACACCAGCCAGATTGCATAAATGGGGTTTCAGAGACACTGCATTATGCCCGAAATGTGTTAGACAAGATGGTGATTTATTACATATGTTGTGGAAATGTCCGAAACTATTCCGATACTGGCACTATGTATTGTCCACTATATCCCGGGTGTTCCAATTTCCGCTACTTCCCGACCCTGTCGTTTGCCTGCTTGGGGCCTTGGAGATACCATCCCTGTCCCCGAATGGTCACACTGCAGTTCTACGGTTGCTTTATGTGGCTCGCAAACTGATTGCGAGCCTCTGGATAACTCCGAGAGTACCAACAGGGGAACGATGGGTGGAAATGGTTAATAACACACTGATACGTGAAAAAATCACGTACCAACATAGGAACGCTACCAAAAAATTTTACTCTATGTGGCAACCCAGGTTGGACACCCCAAGCCTAGGTCCAGCCCAAATGGTGAAAGATAGACTTCTACAAGTATGACCTAATTTAATTACGAATAATGATTATGTGGCAGGTATACTTGAATCTTTTATAATCCAGTTTGGAGATGCTGGGATGGATTCTGTTATAGTGGTTAAGGGGAGGATGTGCATTTCATTTTGATTTACATTTTGTTATTTACGCTTTTATTGTCTGGTTTTCTGTTTGTTTCTTTTCTTGTTTTTCTTGCACTAAATTTTCACAGTTCTGGTAACTCGCCCTGAAATACTATAGGCAGATGTTGAACTATAATTCAAAGCTGTTATTGAATATGCCTACAATTTGTATAGGTGTATGGTATTTTGATCAAGGTCATTATGTATAAGAAATGCTCTATGATGTGCCTATACTATGCCTTCCCTCCTTCTTTTTTATACAAGAACTGTGAATGACTGTAATTTTGTATAGTTTTTTTAATAAACGTCTTTTCTGATTTAAACAAGGAATGTAGCCTCTGAGACAGGTCTTCAGCATAATTCCTATACCATTCAGCGGGTAATCCATCTAAACCAGGGGCTTTATTGGGTGGGAGCGAACCAATGGCCTCAGCAACTTTCTCCACAGTCAGGGGCTTGTCAAGTATCAGGTTACGCGTGTCCTCCAGGACAGGGAATTGGAGAGATTCAAAGAATCCCAGTACCTCAAGCTCGGTCGGGGGGGGGGGGCGATGCATTGTACAGATTTTCATAGAAGGTTTTAAACGTGGAGTTTATGAGCAAGGGGTCTGACGTGACAGAACCATCCGGCAATTGAATTTGCTGTATAGTCCTATCCAGGAAGTCCGTGCAGGCCAAATATGCCAGCAACCTACCACTTTTACCGCTGTGTTCATGTAACCTAGCCCACAGATACAGCTGCTGTTTGGTTGTCAATTCCACCCTGTGAAGATCCAGAGCCCTATGCGCCCCCACCAGGACCCCATGGGAGTCCGGGGCGGGGAGCGCAGAAAAGCGGGCCCTGGCCGCCACCAGGGAGGACTCCAAGGCCACAAGGGTAGCCTGAGATGTCTTACGATGTCGGGCAATGTTGGAAATGTATGACCCCCGTACAGATGCCTTAAAGGCATCCCACGTGGGGCCAAAAGAGGCCGATCCGGCATTATCCCCCCAATAGTGGGACATATCTAGCCGAACCGGCTCTTGAAGTTCGGAGGTGGCAACCCAGTGAGGACTGAGCCTCCACACCCGAAACGAGGGCTTGTGGCCCAGCATCACCTCAATGGATAAAGCTGAGTGGTCAGATAACGTCTGATGTATATGGGATACTGTCTGAATATTAGGGACCAAGTCAGGAGTCTCCAGAGCATAGTCCAGCCTGGAAAGAGTACGGTACGTACGAGATTGGCACGTATATTCCCGGTCTCCAGAGGTCAACATAACCAAAAAAGGCACACCATTGACTAAACAGTTTAGAGTCATACTGTAGGAGGTTTCAAACGGTCCCGTTCAGGATCGAGTACCGAATTGAAATCTCCCACTAGTAGAGTAGCTAGCGTTGGGAAAGTGGAAAACTGTACACTTAAATCAGTAAAAATCTCAGCCGTGACAGGGGGAGGAGCATATACAACCACCAACATTAGTGGCACAGAATGTACCTTGTATTGGAGAAAAACATAACGACCTTTAGGGTCCAGGACCACCCTATCACATGAAAAGGGGAGGCCCTTCTGAATCAGAACAATACCCATGCATAACCCAGTGTTTTTTCAAAGCCAAAACCTTTGATCCCATAAGCTGCGTCTCCTGTAAGCATAGAATATGAGGATTGTGCACCTTAAGGAAATCAAACAGAGAGGCCCGTTTAAATTTGGAGTTCAACCCCCGGACATTCCAGGAGATACACTTAACTGTAGACATGATGACAGAATAAAAAATTAAAGGAACAGCAGCAAGCCAGGCAAGGCAAAGGTGGGGGTGGAGGCAAGGCAGAGACAGTCACACACACACACAGCACTCATTCCAACATTCAGGAAAACAACAATCAACCAATACAAATGCAGCATAGGCAACAGCCCAGCATGTTCCCCTGCCAGGCCCCAAAAACAAAAACAAAGGGCTGGCTTTGACCCCAAACTACAAAAAACTGCTAGGAACATGGCCTGTCTAGACAAGCCAGCGGACTCAGTCAGATCAGTTCTCGATCAGTAAAAGTAAAGAAAAAACAAACGGTCGAGAAACACATAAAGGAGATTCAGCAAAGGGAGAGCAGCATAGTCTTCCAGTGGAGATCTGCATCCTCTTGCCACAGGAAAGTACAAAGTGTACCTGCCTCAGGTACTATCCCAGAACATGGGAGCAAAGGTAGAACCCAGTGAAAAATAAAAATAAAAACAGCAATAAATCAGGTGTCCGATGCCCAGTCAGACATACGTCCAGGTTGTTGCAGGGACTCAAACCACTCCTATTGAAACCGTCTACGTGATGACGAAACGCGTCTAGGAGGACGCTCAGTGACGTCACCACGCTCGAGGAGTGAGGCTCCTGTTTAAGCCGGCCGGCTTTCAATATTACATGCTGTTTTATCGTTTCCTTTTGTGACCTATGATCCGAATGTATGGATATGCGGACCATCTGAATTGAGTATACTGGCCCACTAGAGGAGGATTGCCACTACAGTACTAAAGGCCGCGGCTGGGTTACAGTCGAATGTCCCATACCGCTTGCCCTCTGGTAAGCTGCCTCCCCTTTCTTTGGTGGTGGATACCTCACAACATGATTGGATTAGTCACTTCGGTGTGATACTCCTGGTTTTCCTGCTATAAGGATTTGTGGACTTTTCTTAGACCATTTGATTAATATCTATTGGACTATATTGGGGTTCACCTGTTGGTTCTTTTTTACCTTGTGCATTTAATTAAGCCTAATATCCCTGATGGGACTGGGTCTGGATTAAGGTTAAGGGGGTTGGCGCAGTTTTTTCCTCTCCATTTGCTTCTAGGTGTTGTCACAGCATCACTGCTGCCTTTTTTATAATATTTAATTTGTTCATTTTTGCTAGCGCAGTTTTTTATCCTTTATAAGGATAAAGCATTAGCAGGGGTTTGGAAAAAGTGCACCTGGCCTTGAAGCATGACTCTCAGGCCTCGTACACATGACCGAGTTTCTCGGCAAGAACCAGCAAGAAACTTGCTGGCAGAGATGTCTTGCCGAGAAATTCGTTCGTGTGTATGGTTTCTCGTTGAGAAAACCGACAAGTAACCTCGACGAGAAAATAGAGAACCTGCTCTCTATTTTCTCGTTGAGATTCTCGTCGGCATGTTTCTCGACGAGAAAAGTGAGTGTGTGTACACTTACCTGTCCTCCCGGAAGCCCGCGCATGTTCGAAATGAATTCAGAACCCAGTGAAAAATAAAAATAAAAACAGCAATAAATCAGGTGTCCGGTGCCCGGTCAGACATACGTCCAGGTTGTTGCAGGGACTCAAACCACTCCTATTGAAAACGTCTACGTGATGACGAAACGCGTCTAGGAGGACGCTCAGTGACGTCACCACGCTCGAGGAGTGAGGCTCCTGTTTAAGCCGGCCGGCTTTCAATATTACATGCTGTTTTATCGTTTCCTTTTGTGACCTATGATCCGAATGTATGGATATGCGGACCATCTGAATTGAGTATACTGGCCCACTAGAGGAGGATTGCCACTACAGTACTAAAGGCCGCGGCTGGGTTACAGTCGAATGTCCCATACCGCTTGCCCTCTGGTAAGCTGCCTCCCCTTTCTTTGGTGGTGGATACCTCACAACATGATTGGATTAGTCACTGCGGTGTGATACTCCTGGTTTTCCTGCTATAAGGATTTGTGGACTTTTCTTAGACCATTTGATTAATATCTATTGGACTATATTGGGGTTCACCTGTTGGTTCTTTTTTACCTTGTGCATTTAATTAAGCCTAATATCCCTGATGGGACTGGGTCTGGATTAAGGTTAAGGGGGTTGGCACAGTTTTTTCCTCTCCATTTGCTTCTAGGTGTTGTCACAGCATCACTGCTGCCTTTTTTATAATATTTAATTTGTTCATTTTTGCTAGCGCAGTTTTTTATCCTTTATAAGGATAAAGCATTAGCAGGGGTTTGGAAAAAGTGCACCTGGCCTTGAAGCATGACTCTCAGGCCTCGTACACACGACCGAGTTTCTCGGCAAGAACCAGCAAGAAACTTGCTGGCAGAGATGTCTTGCCGAGAAATTTGTTCGTGTGTATGGTTTCTCGTCGAGAAAACTGACAAGTAACCTCAACGAGAAAATAGAGAACCTGCTCTCTATTTTCTCGTCGAGATTCTCGTCGGCATGTTTCTCGACGAGAAAAGTGAGTGTGTGTACACTTACCTGTCCTCCCGGAAGCCTGCGCATGTTCGAAATGAATTCGACGCATGCGCGGTAGCTTCCTAGGCATACGTAGGGTATACCAAGATGGCGGCGACGGCATCGAATGTGACGAGCGCATGCTCGTCGTAGTCGATGACGTCACCGCGTACGCTCCATTCAAAGAACCGCGGGTTCTTTGAATCGAGCGTGTGTACACTCGGCCGGGACAATTTTCTTGTCCAAGAATCTCGTCGAAAAAAACGACATGTTTTTTTCGACGAGAATCTCGGCCGTGTGTACGAGGCCTCAGTGTCGCAGGAAACAGCATGGAGTACTGGATGGTCTTCTCCCTCAATTTTTGTTTAACAAGCTGATATTTAGCTCTTAAAGCACGGACAGCAGGGGAATAGTCAGGGAAGAGAGACACAGCATTATTATTGATCTTCAGGCTCCCCTTACTGTGGGCCGCTCGCAGGATGGCATCCCGGTCTCTATAGTTAAGGAGGTGCATAATCGTACGGGGGGGGTCCACCAGGAGGAAGCGGTCTGCCAGGCACCCGGTGGGCTCGCTCCAGGACAAAACAGGGGCATAAGCAGTCCTTCCCAAACTCCTGGGAGAACCAGCTTTCCAGGAAAGCGACCGGATCAGAACCCTCCACCCGCTCAGGCAGACCCACCAGGCGCAGGTTGTTCCTGCATAAACGGTTCTCTAAATCGTCTATCTTGTCCTCCAACGATTGGATTTTAGAGTCCTGGGTTTTAATAGCAGGGTGGACTGGGCCCACAGTATCTTCCAGAGCACTGATACGGCGCTCTGTCTCAGAGACCCGGTCCCACACCTTATGCATGTCCTGGCGCATGATTGTAATGTCCAGCTTCAGTTCCTCCACCTTCCCCATAATATCAGAATGGTTTACCTCAATAGTTTGAAGGAACATCAACAGCGTGGGCTCCGGTTCCGGGCCGTCCTCCAGGCCCTCCTCACTAGGGGATGCAGGAGCCGGCAGCACCGATGTAGCGGAGGTCCCTGGGGAAGGTGGCAAGGACAGATCAGGTTCTTCCTCAAAGAGATCCGGGGTGGTTGCCAGAGAAGAGAATGGCGTGGCGTTGCTGTTGTTGCGGCGGCCATCTTGGCCAGAGCGTGTTGTAATGCTCATCCTGACCGCGGGCTGTTTTCGTCCCTTTCGCCTTCCCATCCACCAGATTCCACCAGAAAGTAGCCCAGGGTCTTCCCCGAGGGGGCAGCGAGGTTTGCGGGCGTTTTTATGAGGCCAGTATAGAGGATTGCGGAGGATTGTTCAGAGGGATCTCAGAGCTGCTAGGAAAGATGTCCGCTCACGTCGCGCCAGGTCACGCCCTCGCAGGCGCTATTTTTTAGCGTTATAGCGCCTGCAAAGCGCCCCAGTGTGAAAGGAGTCTAAGACGACTACCATACTCTGAAAATGAGAATCCACCAAATAATCTACCATGACCTCATCACAGAAATTATCATCCTACAGTTTATTTTAATACTTGCACACATCTTCTAAGATTAATGATCAATTGCAATGACAGAACCTGTAAGTATCTGACGATAGAGAATTTTTTTTAATTTTCTTTTAAGGGATCAGCTATACAGGACACATAGAAAATTTTGTTTTTCTGATAAAGATGCAGGGTGTTCATTGGTGTGGGATGTACAAGGCCTGAAATCACTGGTGGCCTGGAGACTGAATATCCGGTATATATTAATTGAAGAATGGTGCAGCAGTAAAAAAATATGCTTCATACCTCTGTGAATATTGGTCAAGAACAGGACCCAGATAATCACAGTAAACACTGTAGTATTGGCAACTATAACAGTGATTCTCAGCATCAACAGCGGCCCCATGTATAAGGAATATGTATATTTATATTAGTCCACGCTGTACTGGTATAACTATGAAATATACACTATACCTGGGTCAGGACCTCTCTTTCTGGAACTTATACATATATAAAGCACTATCAAAACAAGGGTGTATAATAAAGGCCTCCAATACACCACTCAGCGCCAAAGGACTAAAACTTTGCTAATCCGAACAGTAAGTTGAGAATCAATAAGATCAAGCAGATCAAAGATAATGACACACAGATAAAAATCCCCTATTATTACACAGAGGAAAACCTATCTGAGCAGCTGTTTAAAAAATTATAACATAGTAAAAATTTGTATATCAAACATAAAACAGTATTAATCTGTATCAATAATATACCAAAACAGTGCTGGTGTTGGTAAGAACAAAGTGGCCAACTCCACATGAAAAGTAAAAAACTGTTTTAGACAGATGATAAAGTGCAGAGTGTCAAACAGTGTCCATAGGTGATCTTGGAAAACAGACAGCGTGCACCTTTCACCGAAAATTCCAGGTCCACCCAGTGAGAACACACTCCCCCTTAGGGGTTTAAACTCACCAGAGCAAGAATATAACCAAGCCTTAAAAAGGGGGATAAGTCAGAACCATGTCTAAACTGCACTCAGCATCAGTCAAGTATATGGCACATCAGCGGAGGCTCCAGATAAGGTAAATAAACAGAGGAAAGCATATAGCGTAATTCCGTTTATTAAAATAAAGCCCCCCACATCACATCCCCTTCATATATTGAACGTACATTCATCTAAGTCAAATGAGCAAAAAGATAAAAGGCACTGCACCGTCTCCGCTGGAGAGAATAGCCGCTTGTCCCACGAGATGTAAACAGGAAATGTCCTACTTCCGGGTCCGGCTACAGTGGAGCGCACAGGTCACTTCTGTTGCGTCGTGTAGATCATGCCCTGATGCGTTTTGTCATATCCTGACTTCGACAGAGGGCATGCCTACACGACTGACACATCAGCTTAAATAGACACTCCCTACACCGCCCACGCCACTCAGCATCAACACAATAGGTGCACATTGTGGTAGCCATGGTAATCGCTGATGGCTTCATACAGGTGGGAGGAAGGGTCAAACAAGCTCTACTGCACTATATGCATTTAAGCTCGAAAATTACCAGCTCAATGCCTAAAAATGGGGTCATATAAACGCGATAGTGCTTGCGCATCTATCCTCATATAAAACATATACATCCAAATAAGAACAAATGCAATATGTGATAAAATACACTGTTCATATGGATAAATATAACAATTCAAATGAAGTTATTAAATAATAAAGAAATAATAATGACAGTATAAATGGTAAACATTCTATACTATTATACAATTAAAATCACAGATCTCCATACATACAAAAATTTATATAAAAAATACTAAAAACCTAATATATTTTGTAAAAGAGCTCAGATTCAAATAAATAAATTATAAACAAAGACGAGGCTAAATTGATTAATAATCGCTGATGAAACAATTAATATCAAGGTCTATATTTAACCCTTTCGGCGAGAGAGTATCTACCGAAAATATCCATTGGTCTCCCTCTTTGATAAGTCTCTAACTAAATTAGACCCTCTCCACATGGGTTTCAAATGGTCTATTCCCCAAAACTTGAGGCCAGTAGGATCCTGATTGTGACATAATTTGAAATGTAGTGACACATTGTGGTCTTTAAACCCTATTTTTATATTTGCAATGTGCTCAGCTATTCTGACTTTTAATTGGCGCTTGGTGCGGCCTATATAAATAAGCCTGCAAGGACACTGGAGGGCATAAACAACATAGGACGTATTGCATGTTATAAATTCACCAATGGTAAATTCCTTATTATTTGAGGTAGAAATTAAATTCTCTACAGCCCTCAATGGTCTATTCACCTCTCTACATGCCCGACACCTCCTACATGCAAAGAACCCGTCTCGGTCCCAAAAAGCGGAGGGTCTAGCTGGTGGATCCAAAATCTTCCTTACAATTTTATCTGCAAAGCTACGAGCCCTTCTATAAATAAAACATGGTTTCTGGGGTAAAACTGAAGACAGCACTTTGTCCATGCGGAGGACATGCCAATGGGTGGCAAAGATCTCCTCCACCTCTCTATATTGAGAGTGGAACCCAGAGACAAAGTTCCACTCACGTCCACTATCCAGCTGACGGACCACCACATCTCTAAGAAATTCCTCCCTAGGAAGTAAGGCCAATTCTTGAATAATAGAATCTAATGATTCCCCATAGTAGCCTTTTTCAATAAATTTCCCCTTTATAATCTCTGCTTGTAAAAGAAAGTCAGAGTCCTCAGAACAATTCCTTTTCACTCTAGTAAGTTGCCCTTTGGGGATATTTTTAAGCCACATTGGATGGTGGCCACTACTCATGGGTAAGTAACTGTTGGTATCAGTGGGCTTAAAAAAGACCTTCGTGCCCAACCTATTACCATGTCTAAAAATATGAACATCTAAAAAATGGATATCAGTAGTACTATATTCACTGATCAGTTTGATATTATTTGAATTTAAATTGAGTTAATTTAAAAATTCCTGTAACGTATCAAGTGGTCCACCCCAGATAAAAAATAGGTCATCAATATATATTTTATAAAATAAAAGATGGGGTCGGGTTTTTGAAAAAAAAAATTATCCTCCCACTCTCCCATAAAGAGATTTGCTATACTGGGGGCAAACCTAGTCCCCATAGCAACGCCCTTAGACTGGGAATAAAAATTACCATTAAACCAAAAGAAATTATGGCCTAAACAAAAATCAGGGGAATTCCTCAAAAAAACTTTTTGATTATGTGCAATATCATCACATTTGCATAGGGCCCAATTAAGGACCAGGAGCGCATCATCATGTTGGATGATGGTGTATAGAGACGCCACATCGGAGGTCACCAAATACACCTGCTCATTCCCTATTAGATCAATTTGTTGCAGCATCCGTAACAAGCTCTTAGTATCCTTAAGATATGCACGAGTTTGTACAACACGCTTTTGTAAATAGATATCTGGGTATTGGCCCATCCGAGACGTAATTAATCCTATCCTATTGACAATGGGTCTCCCCGGAGGGCACTGGATGTCTTTGTGGATCTTGGGGAGGGTATAAATGGTAGGGATCCTACTGCTACTAGGGATAAGGTACTTTCTCTCTCGATTAGTTAATACCCCTATTGAGAAGCCGATTTCTACCAAACATTTTAAATAATTTTCATACTGAATAGAGGGATCTTTCTCCAATTTAGTATAAGTACTAGTGTCACTTAACATTGAAGGTAAGTTGTTCATGATAGAATTCTTTATTTAAAATAACAACTCCTCCCCCTTTGTCAGTGGGCCTTATCACTAAATTATTTTTTTCTTCAAGTATCTTTATCCCATCTAGTATGTGTCGTGGATTGACATCTTTTTTAGGAACTATATGTTCAAGATCTCTAATCACAAGTCCCTTAAAGACCTCCACCTGGTGATTAGCCTCATTTTAGGGGTTAAAGAGGGATTTATTCCGTAATCCACTGTCAAGTACAAATGACGAACTACTAATCGTAGGTTGGTAATTTTTGTTAAGAAAATATTTTTTCATATTGACCTTACGCATATACTTATGAATGTCGATGAAAACATTGAACTTGTTAATAGGCCTTTTTAGACCACACTTCAAACAAAAATGGAGAATATTGGTCTCTTTCTGCAAAAACACTGTGTCACTTAAATTAAAGATACCACCTACTCTCTCTCTCTCCTTCTTTTTCTGGACTTTTCGTCCAGCTCTACAGCCTCTAGTTCTTCTCTCCTTTGATTGGGATACTGAGTGGGATGTGTTTGTTGAGAGTGTATCGGTGGTCTGCCTCTTCATTGGGGAAACCCCCGACCACGTTTCTGCCACCCCCTCCCCCTCCCTAAAAAAGGACGGGAGATTGATAATTCCCTCTACCCTCATTTTTCCATAATGGTTCAAATCTGTTGTGGACTGGGACTAAGTAGTGATTATTGCTAGGTGTATGCTGATAAGTATTAATATGCCCATCTCTCGTTGGACCACCTCTAGCATAGTCAACATGGTTCCTGATAGGGGTAGAGTGGTCTCTTGGAATGCGGGGAGGGGCATCACTCCTCCTAGTTTCACTTGCATTTGGCATGCTAGTGGATGGCACAGGTGGTCTAATCACAGGGGCATCCACCTGTGTACTCTCTCTATTTTCATTGGGCTTTACTTGTTGCCACAGGTACACAGAATTAGAACGAAAGTCACCCAAATCACGGTAAAACTTTTTTGTCTTCTTTTTCTGTGTGTCCTTGTCTACTTTTTCAAGTTTCTTTTTAATCCTAGTGTTGAAATCAACCAATTGTTGTGAATCTTTAATGGGATCAAGCTGTGATTTCAGTTCATTAATCCTACCTTCCAATTTAGACATTTTTTTCTTTTTACGTTTGAGGATGAGATCTTGCAACTTAAAACCCATGGTATTAAAAAAATCATACCACTCACTCATTGATTCCGGGTCGTCAAGGCCATCCTGCGGAACTACTTCCCATCTAAGACTCCTGATTATAATATTTTCTTTAATGTACTGCTCTAATGTACAAATGTCCCACCAAGTGCGGACTTGTTTTTCAAGGACATTTCCTAATGCAGTCATCACCCCATTATAATTGGTTTGTGCAGTGGGTTTCTCATTGACTGCAAATATATTGTTAATGTCAATAGACCTACTGCTAAGGAACTGCAAAGCGTCCATGGCTGCCGAGAAAAAATAAAGATAAATCAAAACAAGGGTGTATAATAAAGGCCTCCAATACACCACTCAGCGCCAAAGGACTAAAACTTTGCGAATCTGAACAGTAAGTCGAGAATCAATAAGATCAAGCAGATAAAAGCATATATAAAGCACTGCCTAGATATTAACTACAGGGTTAAAAAAATCAACTTGCAAAAATGATCCTACCATGAGTGTGAAGTGTAAACATGAAGTATATTTAATCAATTACAGCACTAGACAAATACATATTTTAGCGTTGGTAAAAGGTTACAGTTCCACACAACAGCGTCTTCCATGTTTGATGTCAAATTAATTATAGAAGCTCCCTTGGACACCAGAGCATCATGCTGTTCAGTGTTCTTTTTTTTAAACATCTCATTTTCGCTTCATTTATATTGTAACTTTCTATCTGCTGACCTTGGTCCACAAAGCATTGCAACAATAGCTGAAGCTTTTCTTCAACAGAAATGCAATTCCAATACAGTTAGAGGACAGAGGTTAAGGGCATTGCTACTAACATAGAGGACTGCTTGTGTTTGGAACTACATTCTCTTTTGGCATTATCATGTTGAGTATGTACGGCTTTTTCAACGCTAAAAGCTTTTTTTTTTTTACACTATTGTTTTTATTGTTATTATTAACATACAAACGTAAAGTCATATCAATACACGTCCCTTTTGGAACACCTTTTTTTGTTTTGTTTTGCCTTTTGGAACACCTTTCTAGTTTTAAACATAGCCTTTTGATTTTTTTTACGGTTCATAACCAAAATATATTTGTAAGAAGATAGCGAGAAATGAGTAAGGAAAGGAAAGAAAAAGATTTACAAACAGTCAGAGCAAAACAGATTGCAACGCACCATTCGTCCCACAAGCCCAGAGCATAATGCTTTCTACATTTCTCCAGTGATATACTTTATCCACAGGTCTCATATGTTTTCAAATAATTTCATCTGGTTTCTTAGTGTGACAGAGTTTTTCATTTACCATTTTCCATAAAAGTTTGGTTTCCAGGCCCTGGTGATTGCTATCCTCGCAGCTATGAATTTACACAAGATTAGCCTTTAAATATGTCCAGTTCCCTCTCTATTGTTTGATGTAGTAGGGCTTGTAAGGGGATTTTTTGAGATTGGTCGGGGTCAGAGAGTATATAAAATTGTATATGTGGATCCAGAATCTCTTGACATTCGGGCATCTTGACGTTCGGGCATATATGAAAAGCTGTCCCCCCTGCCAACAACCCCTTAAGCAACTGGGGGAAGCACCAGTCACATAGGATGCCAATCTCATGGGTACCATGCACCATCATAACAATACTTTTAAACTTGCTTCTACAATGTACAATAGAAGTATTTATTTATGACTACTTGGATGAACTCAGAGCCAGATTGTACCAATCATTAAGGGCCAATGCTTTACCCATATCCCCTTCCCATTTAACCATATAAGGTAATTTGATGGGTTTCATAAGACAGAGATCTCTGATATGTGTCCTTGGATTCTTTCAAGATTTTTGTAAAGATATTCCATAGACATCTTAGTCACTACTGTATATCTGAGTGACGTTCTAAGGATTGCAAAAAATGTGCTATCTGAGTATAGCGATAGTTTCTGTGTCTGGTAAATAATATTTCTGCCTTAAGAGTTGTCACAACATGATACCCAGGTCATTGCATAAGTCAGCTATTTGTATAAAGCCTTTGTTAGTCCATCATGCTTAATTCTTGGGAGTATGACCCAGGGTAAAAGCTGAATTATTAAATATAGGAGCTAAAGGACTTGTGACGGACGACCTGGCACCCGCCTGGGTGCCTCCACTCAGTGCTTCCTCCACTCTGAAACCAGGTATTATAGCTGAGAATTGCACCCAAAAACTAGACGACACTAGCTTAGGTTCAAACTGGAGCTCTTTATTGAAAACTCACACGGAATTTATACCTCACAAAATCCAATAAGAACTTGATCACATTATCCTAAACAATGCAAATGTTAAACAGTAATATCCCTGCATAGGATTTGTAAGTTAGTTATAGCAGTTGTAATGGCTGTTTTTAAATAACAAACTGCGCTGTCCACTCCCCCTATCTGAGTGCCTCTTTAGCAAGCCACTTGCTATGGGGGCACTCATGAGGGCTTGCTCCTGAGCCGAGCTGTGTGCATCCATAGTTAAGCATAGTATGGGTCGGCCCTGCCCCCCACTCCCCTCATCACATGATTTAACTGACAGCAGCAGGAGCTGTTGTCTTTGTATTGCTCTCCAGGGTTCATTAAGACATTATTTTCACTCTCCAGGGGGTAAATGTGACCAACCTATTCAGCAGACGAGTGGCTCTTCCCCACTGTGCAAGTGATGACAGGTCATTTTACTAAGATATCAGGGGACCAAGTTAATCCTTTATGCTTCCTGTCTGTCCTGTTAATGGGTACAGGGAAAGGAGCGTCAACAATCTTCTGCTATGTAACTTGGTACCCAACACTATGATCCTGAACGAGGGAGTGCTCAGTACAAAGCACTTCCTGGTTAAGGTAATATAGAAAGCACATCTCTGTCACCCTTCTTTGACATCTGAAGGGTGACTTGTCAGGGTTGCCCTCTAACCCCTTGTTTATTTGTATTAATGATGGAGCCCTTGGCCATTGCTCTCCGTACCTCAGTTGCTATCAAGGGCCTGGAGCCCCTCAACCTGCATGGTTGAGAATCCTGCATCAATTCCCCTGGTGGGGTACCACACTATCCATAAACCTTCCTTTTTTCGGCATCCCACCCTTGTTTTTTGGGTTAGTGAGTTCTCAAACGTATGCTGCCATGGGACCTGTCAAGAAAACTAAAAATTTCCTATCAAATACTTACCATAATTTTCCTTTCTTGTTGTTCTCCATGGCAGCAAGAGTTCCCTCCCAGTGTCATGAGTAGGCTAGTTACAGAACACGGCCTCTGGCTTAGCCTTAAAATTTATGGGAGTGGGGTCCGATGGGGTAGGAGCGAGGGTGCGGCTACCCAAATAAATGCTGCCATGGAGCCCATCAGGAAAGTAAAATTATGGTAAGTACTTGATAAGAAATTTTCCAGGTACTTTTTTTAAAAAAAATTATATTTATTTGATTATACAGTGGAACCTTGGTTAACGAGTAACGCGGTTAACGAGCGTTTTGAAAGACGAGCAACTTTTTTTTTTAAATCCTGACTCGGTTTGCGAGTGTTGTCTCGCAATAGGAGCAGAATTCAAGCTAATGGGGTGTGTAGTACCGCATTTGGCAAGAGGTGCGGGGGCGCCGGTTACACTTGGAACGGTTCGGAGCCATTCGGAAATACTCGGAAACAATCGTAAATACTCAGTTCCTGAGTGTTTTCGAGCCTTTCCGAGGGTTTCCGAGTTCAGCCGAGCTGTACCTGAGTATTTCTGAGGCTCTCCGGCACCCCCACCTCTGGCCACATGCGGTATTGCATGCAATAGTATTCAATGCGGAAAATTGAGGAAACTTGATTTGATATGCGAGTGCTTTGGATTACAAGCATTCTTCTGGAACGGATTATGCTCGTAATCCAAGGTTCCACTGTATAGCAAAAAAATTGATTAACCGCTTGCCAACCAGCCACCGCAATAATACTGCAGCAGGTTGGCTCGGCTGCGCAAATCGCAATACCGGAACGGTGGTCCCTTTAATGGCTATAGCAGGCACAGACATGCACCCGCAGGGCCAGAGCCGATGCGCGTGGCCGGCGGCTATGATGTCTGCCGGCCACCCGTGATCGCTCCACAGAGAGCCAGAACAGGGATCTGTCAATGTAAACAAACAGATCCCCGTTTTGTCAGGGGAGTAGAGTAAGATCGACTGTTCTAGTGGTCAGGAACAGCGATCTCTCTGTACTCCCAGTCAGTCCACTCCCCCCACAGTTAGAAATACCTCCCTAGGGAACACTTAACCCCTTGATCGCCCCTAGTGTTAACCCCTTGCCTGCCAGTGTCATTTATACAGTGATCAGTGGCTATTTTTAGCTCTGATCACTGTAATAATGTCACTGGTCCCAAAAAAGTGTCAAAAGTGTAAGATCTGTCCGCGGCAATATCACAGTCCTGCTAAAAATCGCTGATCACCGCAATTACTAGTAAAAGAAAAATTTATAACAAAAATGCCATAAATATAATCCCTATTTTGCAGACGCTATAACTTTTGCGCAAATCAATCAATATACGCTTATTGCAAAATTATGTAGAAAAATTCATATTGGCCTAAACTAATGAAGATTTTTTTTTTTTTTTTTTAGATTGGCATATTTATTATAGCAAAAAGTAAAAAATATTGTTTTTTTTCAAAATTGTCGGTATTTTTTTGTTTATAGCACAAAAAATAAGAACCGCAGAGGTGATCAAATACCACCAAATGAAAGCTACATTTGTGGGAAAAAAAGGAGGTCAATTTTGTTTGGGTAGAACGTCGCACGGCCACGCAATTGTTAGTTAAATCGACGCAGTGCCGTATCTCAAAAAATGGCATGGTCATTAAGGGGGTAAATCCTTCTGGTGCTGAAGTGGTTAAATACCACCAAAAAAAATTGCTATTTGTGTGCATGACTGATCAATTGACAGTTAAAATAGTGCAGTGCTGAAGAGCAAAAAAATGCCCTTGTCATGAAGGGGGTAAAACTTTCAAGAGCTCAAGTGGTTAAAGCGGACCTTTAGTGATTTTTTTCATCTTTCCATCTATTATATCTTCTGCCCTTGTTGTTTTAACTTTGAATAATAAAACATTTTTTTTCTGCCAGCAAATACATTTACAGCCCCCTTCCTGTTTCTTGTCTGGTCATTAGCCTAGGCTTATGACATCATGCACAGCTCTCTCTCACACTTTCATGAGAGTTTGCCAGAAAGGGAGCGGGTGAGTCATAAGAGGGCCAATGGGAGCTGCAGAGCTGGAGGTGTGCCTCTGTGTAAATCCAGGAAGTGAACAGGCAGCAGCTTCAGCTGCCCACAGTTAAAATGGTTGCAGCCAGACTCCGTGGAGGGAGATTTCTGCAGCAAATTTGGCAAGTACAGAATCACAGTATATATAAAATAATATGCAAAGTGGTTGAAGGGAAGATTCAGAATGGCAAAGATGTTTTTATTACTACTTATATGAGCAGACTGCAGTTCCTCTTTAACCACTTGCCGACCGGCTCACGCATATATACGTCGGCAAAGTGGTTTGTTCCCGCGAAACACTGTACCCGTATGTCGGCTCCTTTAAGAGCCATAGCAGGCGCGCGCGCCAGGTGCATGTTAGGGGACCCGATGCGTGTGGCCGGTGAGCACAATCGCCGCCGGCCACCCGCGATTGTGGGTATCAGAGCCAGAGTGGGAATTTGTGTGTGTAAACACACAAATCCCTGTTCTGACAGGAGAGAAAAGACAGATCTGCTGTTCGTAGTAATTACGAACAGTGATATGTCTCCTTCTCCAGTGAGTCCCATCCCCCCACAGCTAGAAACACTTACGAGGGAACACATTTAACCCCTTGATCGCCCCCTAGTGTTAATCCCTTACCTGCCAGTGACATTTGCACAGTAATCAGTGCATTTTATAGCACTAATCACTGTATAAATGCCACTGGCCCCAAATACAGTATGTGTCAAAAATTGTCCGATCCGTCTGTTGCAATGTCGCAGTCCTGCTAAAAATCACAGATCGCCGCCATTACTAGTAAAAAAAAATAATAATAAAAATGCCATAAATCTTTGCCATAGTTTGTAGACACTATAACTTTTGCGCAAACCAATCAATATACGCTTATTGCGATATTTTTTTTTACCAAAAATATGTAAAAGAAAACATATTGGCTTTAACTGATGAATAAATTAGTTTTTTAACCACTTCAATACTGGGCACTTTCACCCCCTTCCTGCCCAAGCCATTTTTCAGCTTTCAGCGCTGTCACACTTTGAATGACAATTGCGCGGTCATGCAACGCTGTACCCAAATTAATTTTTTTTCATTTTTTCCCCACAAATAGAGCTTTCTTTTGGTGGAATCACCTCTGCGGTTTTTATTTCTAGCGCTATAAATAAAAGAAGAGGAACAAGTTTGAAAAAACACAATATTTTTAAATTTTTGCTATAATAAATATCCAATTTTTATTTTTTAGTTTCAATGTTTTTATTAAATTTTTCAACATAAAAAAAAGGTGTATAAATATCATTATATAAAAAAATGCATTAGAAATAGTAAAAGTGTTCAGAATAATATTCATAAATATAAAGTGTATTAAATATATATTATGAGCAAGTAAAACATAGAATGTATTGAAAAATAAAATATACAGAACTAAATAAATTTTTATTTTTTTAACAATTTTTTTCCTCAGTTTAGGCCGATACGTATTCTTCTGCATATTTTTGGTAAAAAAAATCTTAATAAGCGTATATTAATTGGTTTGTAAAAAAATTATAGCGTCTACAAAATAGGGGATAGATTTATAGCATTTTAGTTATTTTTTTTATTACTAGTAATGGCGGCGATCTGCGATTTTTATCATGACTGCAATATTGCTGTGGACATATTGGACACTTTTGACACATTTTTGGGACCATTCACATTTATACAGCGATTACTGTTATAAAATGCATTGATTACTGTGTAAATGTGACTGGCAGGGAAGGGGTTAACACTAGGGGGCGATCAAGGGGTTAAATGTGTTTCCTAGGGAGTGATTCTAACTGTGGGGGAGGGGACTGACTGGGGGAGGTGACCGATCGGTGTCCCTATGTACAAGGAACACACCATCGGTCTCCTCTCCCTGACAGGACGTGGATCTGTGTGTTTACATACACAGATCCACAGTTCTGCTCAGTCACTGGTCAATCGCGGGTGCACGGCGGACATCAAGGCCACCATGGCACGCGTATCGGGTCCCCAGTGACGCGGCGGGCGCACGTGCGTGCCCCCTAGTGGCCTGGGAAGGCGAAGATGTCATATGACGTCTTCCCAGAACGAGAGCCTCATGGTCCCGCGGTCATATGAC
The DNA here is from genome assembly GCA_029206835.1 of Rana muscosa. Lineage (NCBI taxonomy): Eukaryota > Metazoa > Chordata > Amphibia > Anura > Ranidae > Rana > Rana muscosa. The sequence continues at coordinate 272,449,113 of CM055116.1, forward strand.
GGTGGGCAGTAGGCATGTGGTTAAAAACATTTTTGGGGATATTTATTATAGCAAAAAGTAAAAAATATTGCTTTTTTTAATTTTTTTTCTCTTTTTTTGTTTATAGCGCAAAAAACAAAAACCGCAGAGGTGATCAAATACCACCAAAAGAAAGCTCTATTTGTGGGAAAAAAAGGATGTCAATTTTGTTTGGGTACAACATTGCATGACCGCACAATTGTCAGTTAAAGCGACGCAGTGCCGAATCACAAAAAATGACCTGGTCATTAAAGGGGTGTTTCAGGCAACTCCGGGCAAAAAAAAAAATAATTAAAAGCCAGCAGCTGCACATACTGCAGCTTCTGGCTTTCAATAAATGGAGACTTACCTGTCCTGGTGTCCCTCGATGTCGGCACTTCAGCTGTCGGGTGCTGCCGTCGCCATTGCGGGTAAGGGAACTCGGCAGTAAAGCCTTTCGGCTTCATGCCGGGCACGCTACTGCGCATGCACGAGGCCCTGCTCCTCTCTCCTTCTAGCCCGGCAGCCAGGGGAGGAGGAGGAATAATCCCTGCAGTGACGTCACGGCCGCGTCACGGCCGGACTCCAGGAAGTGGGAAAAGATACCTGTCTTTGACAGGTATCCTGTCCCCCCCGAAAGGTGCCAATTGTGGCACCGGAGGGAGGGAGGAATGCGATGAGCGGAAGTTCCACTTTAGGGTGGAACTCCGCTTTAAGGGAAAAAATCTTCCGGAGCTGAAGTGGTTAAACTGATGTGAAGAGCTGACGTTGTTTAGATACCTGCAAACACGTAAGGGGTATATATTTACTTGTACCTCGCATATTCATATACATGGATACATAGTTTAGGAATAAATCGTGTCTAGAAAGATTAGTGTTTTGTTTGGAGCAGTGAAAACAGAAGCCCTTCAAAGGATTCACTGGAGCACAAAAAAACGATGACGTCAGGGAAATGTGCCAGTTTTTTAAACCGCTCTGCCCTCTAAAGGCTGAACTCCGACACTACATGCTAGATATCGGCTGGAAGATTTTGGTCACAAATCTAGGAGCAGAAGAAACTCTGAAGCCTGACGCGCCATGTTTATTAGTGGCAAATGACATTCTGCGAAAAGAACACTAGAAACTTTTACTAACAGAACAACAGCCATTCTATAGAGCGCTCTATCTATACGTCACTACATGCTGGATTATGTTGTGTTTTTTTTGGTTTGTTTTCTTTTTTGCAGAGGAACACGTGACTTGTGTACGTAACGCTGATAATAAGCTTGACGTGCGCCCTCTCAGGCAGCGGGTGGAGCTGAGGGGATGACGTCACGGCGAGCTGGCGCGGTAAGGCTAAACTTTGACATGGCGGGAGGCGGGAAAAGAACAGCACAAGATGTGCAACAGGTGAGGGCTGAGCTGACCCGCGGAGCCCCAGGCTCCTCACTACCTGCTGTAGCGGAGCTGTCCCCTACACCTCGCCTGTTAGAACTGCTTCATCCATTTCCTGCAGCTGGCCACACACAGGGAGGGTTGAATGCATGCAATTCTACCATACCTGAGCCTATGGGGCCTATAGAAGCGGCTTGAAGCAGTACTTCTATTCATACAATCACTACAGGACACTGTACAGGGGGAGTTGTGGGCAGCCCTGAATGAATACACTAATGTTAACCCCTTATGCCCAAGGGAGAAACAAATCCTAATGCCTAAGCACAATTTTGCAACTTTGACATGTGTTAGTAAAGCTGTACATATCACAACTACTTTGTGCTTTCAGGTGACTTATACCGTGTTGTGTTCAGAACAAAATGGGCTTTCATTTGGTGGTAAATGATAATGGATACTTCCTGACCACTTTTTTTTGTAATAACTGATTTATATACACCCTGGCACTAAGTAAAAGATGCCCAACCAGACTTTTTTGCACACTAGGCAAGACCAGCTACTTGCGCGCCCCCCCCAAAATAAAATAAAGGCTCCAAAATGCAGCCTGTACAGGGATATTTTCTCACCTCCTTGCCAACTTTGGCTCTGTGTGCAGACTGACTGGGGAGCTGGGAGGAAGTGGTGTTGCACGCAGCATGGCCTGTGCAGCAACTCATTGCCTGTATGCCTCTTCGCAGATTGGCTGAAGTTTGCAGGAGACAGCTTCGTCTCCAGCTAACATCATCCAATCCTGCAGCGGTATTAGGGTTGCCACCTCATCCCTCTAAACCCGAACACATATGAATTACACAGGTTCTAATGCTAATTTAATACAGGCAAGGCACCAAGTGAGTTTAATTACCACCTTAATCAGCCACACACCCTGTGTAATTAATATGTGTTCAGTTTTAAAGGGATGAGGTGGCAACTCTAAGGGCTCTTTCACACGGGGCAGATCAGTCATGATCCGCCCCGTGAAGCTCTGCTTGCTCAGCGGGGATCGCTCAGATGATCCCCGCTGAGCTGGCGGATTACTGGGCGGTCCCCGCACACTGTGTAGGGACCGCCCTGTCAGAGCGCCGCTCTCCCCTATGGGGAGATCGGATGAACACGGATAGTCTGTCCGTGTTCATCCCATCCGCTCCGCCGACGGAAGGAAAAATAGGGTTTTCCTCCGTCACACTTTGGCGGAGCGGGTCGGATGTCAGCGGACATGTCACCGCTGACATCCGTGGCTCCATAGGGCTACATGGAGTGTCCGTCCAGGTCCGCCTAAAAAACTGACAGGCGGACCTGAACGGACCCTCCGTGTGAAAGGGGCCTAAGCGGTATGCGGAACGTCCGTGCAGTGCGTGTGGGAACAGAGCAGCCATCAGAAATGTTGGGGCCTCTTACACAGTTTAGGCCTGCCCCCCCTGGGCATGACCCCCGTACACCAGCGTTTTACCCCTTTCATTAGGGTCCCTTAAGTCCCCGTCCCCCCACATCAAGTTCCCGAGAGTGCTCTCTCCTTAACCACTTCAATACCGGGGCATTTTCACCCCCTTCCTGCCCAGGCCAATTTTTAGCACTGTCGTGCTTTGAATGACAATTGCGCGGTCGTGCAACGTGGCTCCCAAATAAAATTGACGTTTTTTTTTTTTCCCCCCCACAACTAGAGCTTTCTTTTGGTGGTATTTGATCATCTCTGCGGTTTTTGTTTTTTACGCTATAAACAAAAAAAAGACTAAATTTTGAAAAAAAACCCTATTTTTTTACTTTTTGCTATAATCAATATCCCAATAAAAAAAAAAAAAATGTTTTCTCAGGTTAGGCCGATATGTATTCTTCTACATATTTTTTGGTAAAAAAAAAAAATCGCAATAAGTGTATAGTGATTGGTTTGCGCAAAAGTTATAGCGCCTACAAAACAGGGGATAGATTTGTGACTTTTTTTTTTTTTTTTTTTACTAGTAATGGCGGTTATCTGCAATTTTTGTCAGGACTGTGATTTTGTGTCGGATAGATCGGACACTTTTGACTAGGGCCGAAAACAACTAATCGATTATGAAATTAATCGATTACAATTTTCATAATCGCTTAATCGGCCAGTAACATAATGGGGTTAAAAAAAAAACTAAAAGTAGCCCTTTAGGCCTCATGCCCACTGGCGTTTTTACAGCTGAGTTTTTTGCAGCTTAAAAACGCCTGTCCATGTTATTGTAAATATATTATTATTTTTAAAAAAAAAACAAAAAAACGTCGGAGCTAAAAACGCGACCGCGCGTTAGTGTGCGTTTTTGCGCGTTTTTTGACGCTCGCGTTTTTTTCTGCCTAATTCTGACGCTGAGGAACGCACTGGTCCTGGGTTTTTTTTACAGCTTAAAAACGTCTATGCTATTTGCAGCTCAAAAACGTCTAGGTGGGCATGAAGCTATAGACTAACATGGACAGGCGTTTTTAAGCTGTAAAAAACGCTCAAAAACGCGGCTGTAAAAACGTCCGTGGGCATGAGGCCTTATAGTACAAAAAGAGCAAATCGCTACTGTAAATATTACTTTCACTATCCCACAGTAAAAAATCAACCCCTGACAGTAGCGATTATTTGCTCTTTTTGTACTAATTTTAGTTTTTTTAACCCCGTTATGTTACTAAAAATCTCAGGCCTGGGTCACGCCTCTGTTTTTTTGGTGCTATTTGCAGAAACACACTACAGTTCATTTACATGGTTTCCTATGGGACACGTTCACATCCATGATTTTTTTCAGCTGCTGCGTATTTGGAAAGGGCAAGGACTATTTTTAACGCAAAACTGTGCTATTTTGGTTTAATATACTTCAATGGAGAAGCTGCAGAAAAGCATGTAATGTGTTTTTGCGGCAATTTGTGTTTTGTAATCTGCCCAACAACAAATTGGGCAAAAAAAAATGCAAATCGCAGCAAAATTACTTTTTTTTTTTTACGTTTATTAACCGATTAGTCGATTAATCGAAACAATAATCGGCCAACTAATCGATTATGAAAATAATCGTTAGTTGCAGCCCTACTTTTGACACTATTTTTGGACCATTCACATTTATACAGTGAACAGTGCTATAAATATGCACTGATTACTGTATAAATGTGACTGGCAGGGAAGGGGTTAACACTAGGGGGCGATCAAGGGGTTAAATGTGTTCCTTAGGGAGTGATTCTAACTGTGGTGGGAGGGGACTGACTGGAGGAGGTGACCAATCAGTGTCCCTATGTACAAGGGACACACCATCGGTCTCCTCAGGGGAGGGTTGGCAGCCTTAGGCCTGGGGGGCAAGTCCAGTCAAGTGGCCCATTGAACCACCGAATAAGCGCAACCTCACCAGTGCCCATCAGCGCAGCCTCATCAGCGCAGTCTGTTCAGTGCTTCGGAGAGAGGAGAGCAGCCGGATTACACAGAGCGGAGATCCCCCGCTTACCCAGCGCGGCTGCTGTGATACGAAGTCCCGCCTCCTGGACCAGCTCCTATGATGGACGTCATTAGTGTGCTGTCTATCATAGGAGCCAGTCCAAGAGGCTGGACTTTGTATGACAACGGCTGCCAGGTAAGCGAGAGATCCCCGCTCTGTGTAATCTGGCGACACTTCCCTCTCTGAGGCAGCCCAATGGGCACAGCGGTACCCATGGTAGGGCCGGCCCTGGGCGCCCTCTTATTACCCCAGCTCGTGGTGCACCCACCCCTGATTTGCCCTGCAAAGCATGGACAAAACTGGGGACAGACTTGTTCCAGGGACAGTGTCCTCAGTCAGGGAACTGTCCCCGGAAACCGGTGACGTCTGGTCACCCTAGGCTAGTGACCAGCAGGACCCACAGGTCAGCTCCCAGCAGGACCCACAGGTCTGCGGCCAGCTCCCAGCAGGACCCACACGCCGTGGGTCCTGCTGGGAGCTGGCCGTGGGTCCTGCTGGCCATGGCCATCTCCCAGCAGGATCAACAGGCCATGGCCATCTCCCAGCAGGATCAACAGGCCATGGCCATCTCCCAGCAGGACCCACAGTGTTGAGACCCATTTTTAGGTTAATGGGTGGGCACTGGCCTGGGGCAGGGTAAATAGGGTGTATGGGGGGGTAGATGGGATGTGGGGTTCAGCTGCAGGTGTCAGGGTCTCTTACCTCAGCTGCCTGTGCCAGTGCCAGCTCAGCAGGTCCTTGCATGGCTCCCTCCAATCCTTGGGGTGTGAAGTGATGCTCCTGTCCTGGGGTCAAGTAAACTTGCAGCCCGAGACAGTCACATGGGTTCTGACTCCCTAGCCCTGCCCCTGGCCCAAACGTGGCCTGCCCCTTTATTTTGCACAATGTACAACTTCTGCCTTTTTTTTTTTTTTTTAAACACTGATTAACAGAGTCTAATGGGACCTGGAGGGGGTCTTTCTCTAACAGTGTCCATTGGACAGTCTGTTAGAAAGTGTCTCCTCCAGCCCCCATTAGAGACTACAACAGAGTCTAATTGGACCTGGAGGGGGGTCTTTCTCTAACTGTGTCCATTAGAAAGCCTCTGTTAGAGAGAGACCCCCCTCCAGGGCCCATTAGAGACTTTAAAGGGGGCCCATTCAGTGTCCATTATAGAATCTGTTAGAGTTCCCCCCAGGGTCTCATTAGAGACTGAAAAAAGGGATTTTTATAACAGCTTACCTGTAAAATCCTTTTCTTGGAGTACATCACGGGACACAGAGTGACTTAGTCATTACTAATGGGTTATATTGATTACCTTCAGGTGTTGGCACTGGCCAATTCCAAACCGGAAGTACCCTCCCCTATATAAGCCCCTCCCATCCGGGAGCACCTCAGTTTTGTAGCCAAGCAATAAGTGTCCCAAAAAGAGGGGTGGGAGCTCTGTGTCCCGTGATGTACTCCAAGAAAAGGATTTTACATGTAAGCTGTTATAAAAATCCCTTTTTCTTTTTTGTACATCACGGGACACAGAGCGACTTAGTCATTACTAATGGGACGTCCCAAAGCAATGCCAAATGAGGGGAGGGATACATAAGCTGGGCGCCATCAGGCATGAGGATCTTTTGCGGCCTGCAACACACTGCGCCCAAAGGCGACATCCTCCTGACTTCTAACGTCTACCTGGTAGAATCTAGTAAACGTGTGTACCGAAGACCATGTTGCGGCCTTACATACTTGAGCCAGGGAGGCCTGGTGATGCACTGCCCATGAAGTTCCAACTGCTCTTGTGGAGTGCGCCCTAACTTTGAACGGAGGCGGTCTCTTTCTCAAGCCATAGGCTTGTATTATGACCTGTCGAATCCACTTGGCTAAAGTGGATTTTGATGCTGCCTGACCCTTTTTAGGGCCTTCCGGCAGAATAAACAAAGTATCCGTTCTGCGAATCTGAGCAGTGGCTTTTAGATAAGCTTTAACTGCTCTTACTACATCCAAGGAATGTAATAACTTTTCCTCTACCGAGCTAGGTTTGGGGAAAAAAGGAAGAACCCCATCTTGGTTCAAATGAAACCTCGATACCACCTTAGGAAGAAAGGCTGGATGAGGACGTAATACTACTCTGTCCTTATGGACAACCAGATATGGCTCCTTACAGGACAAGGCGGCTAATTCCGATACTCTTTTAGCCGAACAAACGGCTACTAAGAAAATCAATTTCCTGGTGAGAAGAACCAAGGAAATGTGTTGCAATGGTTCAAACGGTTGTTTCTGTAGAACTGACAGAACCAGGTTTAAGTCCCAAGGACATATGGGAATACTAACCGGAGGGCTAATACGCATCACTCCTTGTATGAAAGCTTTGACTAGTGAATGCGAAGCCAAGGGCCTTTGAAAAAATATTGACAAGGCCGAAATCTGACCCTTGATAGTACTCAAGGCCAGCTTCCTATCTACAGCCCACTGTAGGAAGTCCAAAATCCTCCCTATCACGTACTTACGTGGATGCCATTTCTTGGCCTCACACCACTTAATGTACGCTTTCCAGATCCTATAATAGATCTGCCTGGATACCGGCTTCCTGGCATTGATCATGGTAGATACCACAGAATTAGAGAGCCCTCTTTTTCAGAATGTGGGCTTCAATAGCCAGGCCGTCAAACCTAGGGCTGGTAAGGAAGGGTGATATATCGGTCCCTGCGACAGCAGGTCCGGACGATGTGGGAGGGTCCAAGGACTCCTCACTGACATTTTTACAATCTCCGCGTACCATGCCCTTCGGGGCCACGCTGGAGCCACCAGAATCACTGGTTTCTTTTCTACCCTGATTCTGCGGAGTAATCGCGGTAACAATTGTGGCGGTGGGAATGCATATATCAGCTTGAACTGATCCCAAGGGAACACTAGGGCATCCGAGCCGCAAGCTAGAGGATCCCTTGTGCGAGACACAAATCTGTCCACCTTTGCGTTGAATCTGGATGCTAGCAGATCTACATCCGGTGTTCCCCACCGCTGGCATATTGCCTGGAAAACCTCGGGGTGAAGAGACCATTCCCCCGGGCATAATTGTTGGCGACTTAAAAAGTCCGCTCTCCAATTTTCCACTCCTGGGATGAAAACCGCGGATATGGCTGGGACATATTTTTCTGCCCACTCCAGGATGCAATTTGCTTCCCTCTGGGCTGCACGACTCCTGGTGCCACCCTGGTGATTGATATATGCCACTGCTGTGGCATTGTCTGATTGAATTCTGACAGGGGACCCTTGGAGTTTGGATGTCCATGCTACTAGGGCATACCGGGCTGCTCGTATCTCTAAGAGATTGATGGGCAGGGCCTTTTCTGCTTCTGACCACTTGCCCTGGAGAGACCATTGCTCCAGTACTGCCCCCCAGCCTATGAGGCTGGCATCTGTAGTGACTACCTTCCAAGAAACCGGACTGAAGGGTTTCCCTTTTTCCAGATTCTGGGGCACCAACCACCAATGGAGGCTCTTGCGAACGGAAGGGGACAGGGACATTGGTAAGTCTAAAGCCTGAACTTTTTTGTTCCAGGCTGACGGTATGGCCCTTTGCAAATTCCTTGAATGGAATTGACCGTAGGGTACCGCTTCGAATGAAGCCACCATTTTTCCCAGCAGCCTCATGCAGAGGCGTATGGATGGTTTTCTTTTTGTACCCACTAAGTGGGTCAAATCTTTTAAAGACGACACCTTCTCTGGAGGTAAGAAAATCTTTCTCTGATTTGAATCCAGCCTTAGCCCTAAGTATTCCAGACTTTTGACTGGTCTTAGAGCTGACTTGTCCCGGTTGATAATCCAACCGTGATATTCCAGATACTTGATTGTCTTGTGAATAGCTACTTCCAGCTTTTCCACTGAGTGGTCTATTAGTAGCAGGTCGTCTAGATATGCCATTATCGTTACACCCTGTGTTCTTAGATTGGCCAATAATGGGGCCAGAATTTTTGTGAACACTCGTGGTGCTGTGGCCAGACCGAAAGGTAAGGCTCTGAACTGAAAATGGCGCCCTTCTACTGCAAAGCGTAGAAATTTCTGGTGGGCCGGAAAGATGGGAATATGCAGATAAGCATCCTTTATGTCGATCGAGGCTAACCATTCCTGCCCTTGTAGGGCGGTGGCCACCGATCGGATCGACTCCATCCGAAAAGTCCTGATATTTAGGAACTTGTTTAGCCCTTTTAGATTTAATATGGGCCTCACGTCCCCATTTGGTTTGGGGACTGTGAAAAGGTTCGAGTAAAACCCGAATCCGCTTTCTTCCAGGGGAACCTTCATGATTACACCTTGGAGCAATAGTTGTTCTAGTGCCAGAAGGAGGGATCCTCTCTTCTGGGGATCTCTTGGCACGTTTGACCTCATAAATTGGGCAGGAGGAGTGCCTTTTAACTCCAGCCTGTATCCCAGACTTACTGCGGAGAGCACCCATCTGTCTCTGATGGTGTCCCGCCAGGTCTCTGTGAACAACTGAAGTCTTCCCCCCACCCGATTGAGTGGGGGCAACGCTTCATGCCTTGGGGGGAGGTTTTGTACCTCTCTTGATCCAGGGCTTCTTGTTACCCTGTGATTGTCCCTGATTTCTGCCCCCTGAATTTGACCGCGGAGGCCGTCGGAACTGCTTCACAGCCGATGTGCCCGGGACTGGAGAAGTAGGCCTCTTAAAAGAAGGACTTCTACCCTTGTTCTTAACCGGTAAGAGTGAACTTTTACCGGCAGAAATTTTCTGGATATATTTGTCCAGATCTTCTCCAAATAAGCGTTCTCCATGAAATGGGAAGCTAACCAGCAGTTTTTTACAGGGAGCTTCAGCAGACCAGTTTTTGAGCCACAGAAGCCTACGCATATGTACTATAGACAGCGTAAAGCGGGAGGCCTGTTGGATTGTATCCTTTATGGCGTCCACCGCAAAACACAAGGCTCTAGGCAGGTCAGCTAGGGCAAGAGCCTGCTGATCTGGTAAGTCCCTTAAGACTTGTTTCAACTGATCTTTCACTGCTTGGCAGACTCCAATCGCTGCTACCGCAGGTTGTGTCACCATGCTTGCTGTAGAGAAAGCAGATTTTAGTAAAGACTCCAATTTTTTATCTATTGGGTCTTTGAACATTGGAACATTATCTACTGGACATGTCAGTGATTTGTTAACAGAAGAGATGGCTGCGTCCACTGTAGGGACCCTCCATTTTTTTATGAACTTATCCTCCATGGGATAGATCACCGGAAATCTCTTGGGGGGAGCAAATATTTTATCAGGAAGCTCCCAATCCTGGTAAATAAGCCCCTCTAATAAAGGGTGGATTGGGAAGGAACAGACAGCCTGGGGAGCTTTTAGCGACCCCAGCGAGGAAACCGTAGTGGATGGTGGTTCCGCCAGAGGCATTTTAAATGCTGATCGGACCATGTTAGTCAGAGACTGAACCCATAATCTTTCAGCCTGAGATGCTGAGAAAGGTTCTTCCACTGTTGATTCCTCCATAACTGAATCAACCTCATCCTGATCCCCTTCAGGTAGGTCGATCTCTGTGTGGGGCTGTTCCTCCACTAACAGGCACTCTGAAGGAGGAGACGGAGATCGGACGCGCTTTTCCTGTGACAGGGAAGCAGCGATCAATTCTGTTAATCTCTCTTCCAATCCTCCCAGAGTTGAGGATAAAACCTCCTCTGTTATATATACAGGAGCAGGTGGACTGGGGACAGCCGCAGCACCAGGCATTCCTGCGGGGTTTCTACGGCTACTGACCTCTGAATTCTCAGGGGAGATTGGTGCAGTACAAGCATGCCCAATATCCTCAGAGCCCGATGGAGACCCCTTTGGCTTCCTGGAAGACCTATTTCTGGAGCGTCTGGACGACATATCCTTTAAGCACAAAGCTGAGGTATTCCCGTCGTCATACACCAATTTTTGCTGGTAATAGTCTAACACAGTTGCTGCTATATACCAGCTGGTGTCCACTAAAGTGCCTTTCTATGGGGATGCCTGCATCAACCGCCTCTGTGTGCCACTGTTTGTTGCTAGCTCTGTTTGCATCCAGCTGACACTTGTACTGTGTCTTTTAACCATGCTGGGACGCCTGCACATGCGCAGAAGCGGCGCGCATCGAGCGTCATCCACCCGCCCCGCCCCTTTTTTTTTTTCATAGGAGGCGCGTGCACGCGCCCGCGCGCCATTGGCGCCCTTTTCGAAATCAAACAGGGACTAGGAGCCAGGGCCCTTTTGCCGGAGGGCCTGTGCGGTGGATGAGCGCAGCAACAGGGCAGAGGAAGTGGATTCCCACAGAGAAACTTACCAACTGCCTGGATCTTTTGACTTGGAAAAAACCAAAGATCCACATGACAAGAAAAATGGACTACAGCGGCCTCTAGTGGTTTAACACAGGTACCGCGGTCCCCTTTTTTTTTTTTTTTTTTTTTTCTTGACTACTATTAAAATTTTACATTTTCAGTAGTTACAGGCAAACACAGATATTTAGCGGGAATACCGTTAGGTAACAGACAGACAAATTAGGCTTGGGGGTCCCCCAATAGAACTAAGTTCCTGGGGGCCCCCACTTACCTGATCCCCGCCGCAGGACTTTGTTTGGTCCACAGAAGTCCAAACTTCACCTATCACGGCAGGCATTGTAATTAAACCTTCAGGGACCGGGTTCCCAAGGATTCCACTCCCCTGGACCTGTATAGCACCCTGCACAGACAACATCTTGGTCGTGGGTATGACCAGAGCTCTGGATCCCAGGGTCCAGCCCTCCGAAGAGAGGCATTACAGGCAAAACCTTGCTCTTCTGCTGCAAGGCCCGGGTACCGACCGTTTAGCTATGAAGCTTTTTTGGTGGGATCCGGAACAGCTTACTAAGGCCCAAAAGAACCTGTACGCAAGCCCAGTGAAAACACATGTTACTCTTTGGCCAACACCTTAGACACTGGCAAAAAAACTGAGGTGCTCCCGGATGGGAGGGGCTTATATAGGGGAGGGTACTTCCGGTTTGGAATTGGCCAGTGCCAACACCTGAAGGTAATCTATATAACCCATTAGTAATGACTAAGTCGCTCTGTGTCCCGTGATGTACGAAAAAGAAAGGTGTATAATGGGACCTGGAGGGGGCCTCTTTCTAACAAAGTGTACAGTGAACACCTTCATACACTCTGGTCCTAATGGGACCCCCTCCTTGTGCCATGACTCTCACCCCTGCCCCAACCTCTAACAAAGTAGAAATAAAATTGGTACTGTGTAGTGACCTCTTACCATTTAACTATGGGTACTGTGGCTGGCTCCTGCATCCTCTGTGGCTGGCTGACTCCCGCATCCTCTGTGGCTGGTTTCTGTGGCTGGCTGGCTCCCTGGTGTGGGTGGGTCACCATGGGTGGGTTGGCTGGCACCCTGCTGTGGAAAGTCACCGTGGCTAGTTGGCTCCTGTGAGTGGCTGGCTCCCGCATCCTCTGTGGCTGGCTCTTGTGGGTTGGCTGGCCGGCACCCTGCTGTGGCTGGCCGGCTCCCTGGTCTGGCTGGCTGGCATCCTGCTGTGGATGGTCACCGTGGCTGGTTGGCTCCTGTGATTGGCTGGCTGAATCCCTGCTGTGGGTGGGTCACTGTGGCTGGCTGGTTTCCTGCTGGGGGTGGCTGGCCTGGCTCCCTGCTGGGGGTGGCTGGCCTGGCTCCCTGCTGCAGGTCGGTGGGTGGCTGGCATTGTGCACTCTGCTGCAGGTGGCTGGCATGGCTTCCTACTGTGGGTCAGTGGTTGGGTGGCTGGCACGGTGCAACCTGCTGGGGCTGACGGAGGGGGGTGGGCTGACGGAGAGTATTGCATAAAGGATTGTAACTTCACTCACACCTTACTTCAGGCTGAGTGTCTCAGTGGAGAGCCAGGTCCTTGCACCTTTTCAGGGGGGGTGATGATTTGAGAGCCAGGTCGTTGCACCTCTTCGGGGGCGGGGGGGGATTCTTTCTGCCACGTCTTCTCCTCAAGCCAGCGCTTGCTCCAACTCAGTAACTCAGCAAGTCACATGTGACGTTTGTGACGCTGCTCGTCCCCTCCCCTGATGTGCCACATGACCTGCCTCAGTCTGAGACTCCTGGGAGGTGGGAGTTATAGTTTGCTGCGCTGATAAGTTGCTTATCTTTAGCGCGGTCGGAGGACTACAGCTCCCACAATGCAGCACAGCCTGCACAGGAGCAGCCAACTAACCAATCGGCGGCCGACTTCTTGCAGTGTGACCCAAATTTTTTTTTTAGACAGCCAGCCCAGCGGCCGTTTAAAGATAATGTAGACGCCGGCCTGGGAGGGAAAATCTCCACCCGGCCCAGCCTGCAACTGGGTCTCCTCTCCCTGACAGGACGTGGATCTCTGTGTTTACCAAAAATATGTAGAAGAATACGTATCGGCCTAAACTGAGGGGAATTTTTTTTTCTCTCAAGCGTCTTCCAGGACAGCCTATGAGACCTAGGGCTCCTCCTACCAGGACAGGAAACACGTTACCCCCACCAGATAAAAAGGGTGGTCCTCCAGGCTCCACTTCAGTATTAGTGTTTCCTCCGGATGGGGGGTAACATGTTTCTGGAACTGGTTCCCCTAGGTCTCATGAGCAGGGCTCCTGAAGGCTGGTTTGGGGTGTTTTTACCTTCTCTTCTCTCAGAGCGGCACATCCATCGGGGAGAATTTGGTATGTTGCGGCTGTCCCTGCTTCTCAGTGCATGGGGAATGCCAGTACCGCGATGTGCATCCGTGCTCCGATCCGCGTTAGCCGCTTGGCGGCAGTTGGCATATTTTCTCTCTCCCTGCAAACAGCGTGGCTAGACATGCAGGGGATTAGAGGAAGCCGTGCGCGCGAAGGGGGCGGAGCTTATGCGCTCCAAGCAGGCCCACAAGAAGTACCTGGAGAGGTTACTTCCGGGGCGTGTGATGTCGTCAGCGGGCGCCGGAGACACGAGTTCCTGTCTCTAAACGGCGCGAACAGGGACGCTGGGAAGCTGGCGTTTTTAAACGGTGAAACCCAGCACAGGCTGCGGACCACCAAAGGGGCAGGATGGACTCCTCTGAAACACCTGCACAGGCAGCGGAAGCAGGCCCCAACTCCAGCACCTCTCAGGTAAGCTTGAAGTGGCTGTACTTTCTTGCATACCCTGTGAGTGTCTTTTTCCCCTTGTAACTAGTAGGGACTAGGTGAAGGGGGGCACATTTTCCTTTCCTCCTGCACGGGGTGTTGTTGGAGTTTTTGTGGCAGGGTACTTATGGGGTCTTTTGTTGTCTTTTACAGGCCAAGACTCAGGACAAGGCCCAAACGCAGCCACCTAAAAGGAAATGTGCGCTTTGTGGAAACAAATTAAGCTCCTCATGGAGCAAAGCTGTTTGCTGCACCTGCATAGAAGGCCTAGTTAAAGATGACCCGGTAGCCTCATGTCAGAAAATGCTGTCCTCAGTTAGAGATGAGCTTGCTTCTACTTTCAGCTCATTTAGGACTTTTAATTGACAAAATTCAGGTTCCTAAGGAGAACCCTTCTCCATTAAGGACTGCAGTCGTTAGCACTCCACAGCAGGGTGTGGAGAGTCGGGACTCTGAGGCAGAGGTCAGATCTACCCATTCTTCTCATGAAGATTCAGGGTCAGAGACAGAGCCCAGGGATAGAGAGTCCGCTAGGAGCTCAAGATTTAAGTTATCTTTGGAGGATGTAGATGACTTACTTAAGGCTATCTATGCAACACTTGAGATAGAAGGGGAGGAAGTACATTTGTCTAAACATGACCTTGTGTACAAAGGTTTGCACAGCAAGAAATCAAAGGTCTTTCCAGCGCATAGTTCTCTCCTTGATACTATTAAGCTGGAGTGGGAAAATCCAGAGAGAAAACCTTTCTTTTCGGGTAACCTAAAAAGAAGGTTTCCATTTGATGAGGATGCTGCGCAGCCGTGGAACAAAAATCCGAAGTAAGACGCACCTCTTTCAAAGGTTTCAAAAAATTCGGACCTGGCGTTTGAGGATATGGGCACGCTTAGGGATCCGATGGACAAAAAAGGAGATATCCTCCTTCACAGAGCTTGGGATTCAGCTGTAGGGAATCTTAAACCAGCTCTGGCTTCCACCTGTGTAGCCAGGAATTTGGAGGTATGGCTGACACAGATTCAATCCCATTTGTTGGCAGGTACCTCTAGAGAGCCGATTCTAAAATCTTTCCCTCTCCTGTTTCAGGCTGTAGGGTATCTAGCTGATTCTTCCGCAGAGGCGGTAAGAATGTCAGCTAGGACAGTGGTCATCAACCCTGTCCTCAGGGCCCACTAACAGGCCAGGTTTGCAAGATAACTGAAATAAATCACAGGTGAAATAATTTGCTGCTCAGTGATTGCAGTATTCTAGTCTGCATCTCCCCAAGGTAATACATAAAATCTGGCCTGTTAGTGGGCCCTGAGGACAGGGTTGATGACCACTGAGCTAGGACTTCGGCATTAGTAAATTCGGCCAAAAGAAGCCTATGGCTTAAAACCTGGTCAGGTGATGCAGCCTCTAAGTTGCGCCTATGTGGGCTTCCCTTAACAGGGGATCATCTTTTTGGCCCAGGTCTGCAGGAGGCACTGGAACGTACGGCCGATAAGAAAAAGGCCTTTCCAGAAAACAAGAAAAAGCCAGCAGCCAGAAAAAAAAAATTGTGGCCAGGGTAGGCAGCAAGGTCCTAGAGAAAGGGACAATGGGCCCAAGAAACATTGGACCGGACACAAAGGCAGAGGTAGAGGGAGCGTCTTGTTTAACCCTCCTCAACAACCCGCGAAGCCACAGTGACGCTTGTCTCCCAGTGGGAGGAAGATTGAGGGCCTTTCTCCCACAATGGGCAGCAGCCACCTCGAGTCCGTTTTATTCTGGATCTAGTGCCCAATGGGTACAGGCTGGAATTTTCTTGCCAACCTCCAGAGCAACTATTGGTCACCTCCCTTCCTCGAGATCGGGAAAAAGCGAGGGCTCTGGGTCTCCAGATTGGAGACCTGCTAGATCAGAGAGTCCTGATCCCTGTTCCCCGCTCAGAACAGAGCAAGGGGTTTTATTCCCATATTTTTGTTATCAGAAAACCATCAGGAAAGTATCGGCTTATTCTGAACCTTCGGTCTCTAAACCGATCGATCAGGTACAAACACTTCCGCATGGAGACAGTGTTCTCAATCAAAAACCTGCTTTACCCAAACTGCTTCATGGCCACGTTGGATTTAAGGGATGCTTATCTTCACATCCCTATCCATCCAGCCTTCCAAAAATTCTTGAATAGCGGTCAAAATGGGAACAGAGATTCGGCACTTCCAATTTCAAGCTCTTCCCCACGCATTTTCACAAAAGTGTTGGGGGAGGCGCTGGCTCCTCTAAGGTTAAAGGCGATAACGATTATCCCTTACCTGGACGACCTCCTAGTGGTGGCAGAGTCCTACCAGAAATTATCAGCAGATCTCCAGATTGTACAGGACTTCCTTCAATCCCTAGGTTGGCTGATAAACAGAGAGAAGTCTTCTTTGACTCCAGCTCAGAAAGTGACGTATCTGGGATACGACTTTTGCTCAGTAGACCAAAAAGTTTTTCTCCCACAGGAGAAGGTCTCAAAGATGGTGCAAACAGTCTCAGCTTTACAGACCAATCAATCGGTCTCACTGAGAGAGCTTGCAAGAGCAGTAGGTCTGATGACCTCATGCTTTCTTGCGGTGCCATGGGCAAGATTCCACCAAAGACCATTACAAATGTTTCTTTTGAGAAATTGGGACGGAGACGCAAGGTCTCTGGAGTCAAGGGTCTTGTTACCTACCAAGGTAAAAAGAAGCTTGTGGTGGTGGAGGACAATCCTTCACCTAACAAGAGGTCTACCATGGTCCATTCCTATATCCCAGAGGATCACGACGGATGCGAGTTCCTGGGGGTGGGGAGCCCACCTCAGCAACAAAGTCGCACAAGGAGAATGGTCCTTGAGAGAAGCAAGAGCTTCATCGAACCAGAGAGCTTCTAGCAGTTCAGAGAGCCTTGCAAGTTTTCCAGTTGGAGATCAGGGGTCACAATCTCCAGATTCTATCCGACAACATTGCGACAGTTGCGTACCTCAACAAGCAGGGAGGTACGAGGAGTCAGATTCTTCAGTCTATTGCCCAGGAGATTTTATCATGGGCAGAAGGGAATCTAGCCTCAATATCAGCAGTACACCTGAAAGGGACTCAAAACTGCTTGGCAGACTATCTCAGTCGCTACAGGGTGGTTCAAGACAATTGGTCTCTTCATCCCAAAGTATTTTCGGAGCTCACCGACAAGTGGGGTTGTCCCGAAGCGGATCTGTTCGCAAGACAGAGGGGTTCTTTTCTCTGAACCCAGCGGATCAAGCATTAGGGATCGATGCTCTAGCGAATCCGTGGCCATTCCGCCTTTGCTACGCCTTCCCGCCAATCAGACTCATTCCGGAAGTTCTCCAGAAGTTTCTCCTAGAAGAAACAGACCTCATTCTGATCGCCCCTTTCTGGCCCAGGAGGCCATGGTTTTCCCTGCTTCAGACTCTGGTCTCGGAGCCTCCACTAAGGCTTCCGAAGAGAGAGGACTTGCTATCGCAGGGTCCAGTGTCACACCCACAGGGAGTTTCCTTAAACTTGACGGCATGGTATCTGAAGAGAAGATACTAAGTGCCCAGGGGTTCTCTGACAAAGTAGTCAAGACTTTGGTAAATTGCAGAAAGCCAGTCACTAGAGCCATTTATTCCAAAGTTTGGAAAAAATGTAATTTCATGGTTATCTGAAAATCAAAGATTATCTCATGATGTTCCTTCTATTTTGGAATTTTTTTCAAGAGGGTGTCGACAAAGGTCTTTCAGTTAGTACCTTAAAGGTACAAGCGGCAGCTATTAGTGTTTTCCTCCAGTTTTCTCTCCTGGAAAATCCCACTATAGCTAGATTTTTCAAATCCATTTCTAGGGCCAAGCCAGTAGTGGTGAGAAGCTGTCCAACTTGGGACCTGTCCCTGGTGCTTCAAACTTTAGTAGAATTTCCGTTTGAGCTCCTAGAGGATATTTCTGTAGCAATTACCTCAGCTCGTAGGGTAAGCGAGTTACAGGCCTTATCAGTAAGGGAGCCGTTCCTCACAATTTTGGAGGATAGTGTTGTTTTGAGAACTGATCCAGGTTTTTTGCCTAAGGTGGCCAGTACATTCCACAGATCTCAGGATATTGTACTGCCAACCTTTTTGTAGTTCGCCACAGGGCGACCAAGAAAGGAAGTTTAGTTTTTTAGATGTGAGAAGAATTCTCCTAGTCTATCTTGAGGTCACTAAGACCTTTAGGAAAACAGACGCCTTGTTTGTCCTTTTTTCAGGTACGCACAGAGGTAAGAGTGCATCCAAAGCCACATTGGCTAGATGGATAAAGCAAGCAATCTCCGAGGCTTACAAAATGAGAGAAGTTCCTCCACCTTTTGTTACTGCGCATTCAACAAGAGCCTTGTCTGCGTCTTGGGCTGAGAGGGCTGGTGCCTCACCGGAACAAATTTGCAAGGCTGCCACATGGTCCAGTTTTTCGACCTTCATGAAGCACTATCGCCTGGATCTCCTATCTGCACAGGAGCAGGCGTTTGGTCGAAAGGTCCTTCAGGCAGTTGTCCCACCCTAGACTGGTAAGTTCTGGCTCATCGTCTCATGGGCTGTCCTGGAAGACGCTTGAGAGAAAAGCTGAGTTAGACTTACCGGTAACTCCTTTTCTGAGAGTCTTCCAGGACAGCCGGATTCCCACCCGGTTTTTATCTGGAAGTTATGTATATTCTGCATGTGTTTTTCAGGGATGTCCTACGGTTCTCGAGAAGACTGAAGTGGAGCCTGGAGGACCACCCTTTTTATCTGGTGGGGGTAACGTGTTTCCTGTCCTGGTAGGAGGAGCCCTAGGTCTCATGGGCTGTCCTGGAAGACTCTCAGAAAAGGAGTTACCGGTAAGTCTAACTCCGCTTTTTTTATATATATTTTTGGGGGATATTTATTATAGCAAAAAGTAAAAAATATTGATTTTTTTTTTCCAAATTGGTGCTCTATTTTTGTTTATAGCGCAAAAAATTAAAACCGCAGAGGTGATCAAAAGAAAGCTCTATTTGTGGGGAAAAAAAGGACGTCAACTTTGTTTGGGAGCCACGTCGCACGACTGCGCAATTGTCGGTTAAAGCAACGCAGTGCCGAATCGCAAAAAGGGGCCTGGTCCTTTAGCAACAAAATGGTCCGGGGCTGAAGTGGTTAAAAACCTGTATAGTGTTTTTTTTTTGTTTTTTTTTTTTGTCAATTTTTTTTTCCAGGTGAATGGGTAGGGGTACAAAGTACCCCATACTCATTCACATAGGGTGGGGGGCCCCTCTATTAAAGGGGTCTCCCAGATTCCGATAAGCCCGCAGACCCCGACAACCAACGGCCAGGGTTTTCGGGAAGAGGCCCCTGTCATCAACATGGGGACAAGGTGCTTTTGAGGGCATGCGTCCTGGTACGGTTCAGAAGGCGGGGGGCACTCGCTCGTCCCCACCCTCTTTCCTGACCGGCCATGCTGCGTACTCGGATAAGGGTCTGGTATGGATTTTGGGGGGACCCCCGTGCCGTTTTTTGGCATAGAGGAGGTTCCCCTTAAAATCCATACCAGACTGAAGGGCCTGGTATGCTCTTGAGGGGAACTTGTGCCGTGTTTTTATTTTTTATTTGGCGTGGAGTTCCCCCTCAAGATCATCAGAGCGCAAGTCGCATGCCAAAGTCGGATCAGGCAAGCCGACGATCTGACTTCAGTGATATTCAATGGGCTGAAGTAGGATCAAAGTCGGACCGAAGTAGTACAGGGAGCATTTTCAAAGTTGGACTGACTTGTGTTGGACCAGTTAAGACGGCTCTCATAGGGAAACATTGATTTTTCACACATCATGAGCGACCAGTGTCGGAGCGTTTGTCGTACCAGTGTGAACCTGGTCTTACAAGTTACCAGTTTAGAGTTACACAGGAGTTCTGGCACTAAAATGATTGCTCTTGCAGTGATATCTCGCGCGGTGCGATTACCGTTTACATATGCGCGAGGGACCTACGTGCACGTTTGCTTTTGAGCACGAGGAACGGGTGCGCTTTAAGTTTTTTTGGGATCAACTTTACTGCTATTGCAAGGGATTAACAACATTCTTTGTAGTAGCATGGTCCATGACAGGTCCTCTTTATGGAGACTACCGGGGGGTCTATTAGATCTACACAGATCGGTCTGATCGGCTGTTTCCCTAGCCAGTAACGACCAGGTAAACTGAGAACTGAAACAGGAAGTGATGACATCCTCATTGCTTTCAGTTTTGCCTAGAGCTGGATGCACTGGTCACATCCTTACTGGGCTTTCCGATCACACGTGAGAGCCCAGTTAAGGTGGCAGAGGGGAGTGGGACCCCCATTCTGCTGCCTTTTTTTAAAAGTAATCCAGTGACTCGTTAGTGGCTCGGATTACTTTTACTATGTGCAGAATCGGTGGCCCTAAAAGAGGATATCTTGATCATTCCTGCAGCAATGACCGAAATATCACCCTTCCCCGGCTGGGAAGTGGTTAAAGTCTGTAGGCTGGTTGATCAATCTAGACCAGTGATGGCGAGCCCTGGCACCCCAGATGTTTTGAAACTACATTTCCCATGATACTCCACTACACTGCAGAGTGCATGAGCATCATGGGAAATGTAGTTCCAAAACATCTGGGGTGCCAAGGTTTGCCATCACTGATCTAGACAAATCCAGCCTGGTTCCGTCCCTATCAGCTATTGCAGCTTAGGGGACACTGAAATTTTTTTGGACCTGGCAGTATAGAAGAAGAAATTGCTTTTGCTGTGCTGCATGATAGAGGTGTGCATCGTCGGTGGTCTCACGATTCAATTATGATTATCATGGCAACGATTCGATTCTGCGATGCATCACGATTACTGCCCATGGTTTTCATCAACAAATTCAAGCAGTCTGGAGATGGGGGAAGGATGGAGGAGTCTGGAGATGGGGAAGGATGGATGGAGGAGTCAAGGGATAAGGGATAATTGAAAGATGGTAAAATCCATGGATAGGGAAGGAGGAACCCATGAATAATAAAGGATAGAAGAATCCGAGGATAGGAATGGAAGGCTGGAAGAGTTTAGGAATATTATTCAATGGAAGAGTCTGGGGGGGGGGGGTGATGGGAACTGAAGGATGGAGGGGTCCAGAGATGAGAATGGATGGGACCTCAGATTGCTCAGGGTTGCATGGGGTGGAGGTTGGAGGCTGTAAATGGAGGTGTAGTGGATGAGGGTGGTGGCTATGCGGTGGGCGTTGGTTTGAATAGGGAGGTGGAAGAGGAATGGACCGGGAGCCATGTGTGTCTAATGTGGAGTTTGGGTGGTCTGGGGCTAGTGACTGGGAGCATTTTGAGACCTATAGGGGGGGGTTAGGTTGTGGAGGACATCAGGCAGTTTGACAGCCAGCTGGGGAACATGCTGTCATAAAAACAAAATAAAGTGGGCACTGTATGATTAGTTGGCAGCTAGCACAGAGTGAAAATACAACCAACTACCCAGGGGCCCTCTCCTTCTCCAAATGGCCACCCAGGGGCCCCTCACCCCCTTTCCTCAGTAGATGTATGTATGTGACCAGGCTGCAGCATGACCAATCAGGGGCGTGGTTACCTGCATGTTCCTGGGCCAGGGCGGAGATCTCCCGGGAGAAGGTGTACTGGGAACTCATTAGCCATTGTCTCTGGATCAGAGCCAGCAGGATCCCGATCGCTGCCACCAGCGCGACGGCCCTCACAGCCCAGGACTCGCAACAGCCAATCACTAATGCAGGGACACGCCCACCGAGCGACTCCTCCACATGCTCAGTGTCCTCCCTGTGGCCCCCTCACCTGGCTCTGCCGTTTTCCATCGTCACACCTCTGGCTAGGAAAGCTGCGGCTGCCCTGAACACTTCTAGGACCAATGGCTCTGCTCTCCTCCCGAGAGCTCCACAAGCCCCGACTGCCTCTGCGGCCACCACTCATCAGCTGCAGCGCCAAATGGACAGGCCGAGCCACCCTTCAGTTCCAGCCCTCCATGTGCCCGCCGACATGTGCGCACAGCGTGGCTCCTCATGGGCATTAAGATGAATGTGACAAGGGGGAGGAGCCACAATGACATCCGCGCACATCGCGATTCAGCTGATCTCTGCATCGATGCAGAATCGAGCAAGGCTCAATCGCGATGCGCCGGTTATATTCAACACCCCTGCTGCATGATAGGAAAAGGATACATTATCAGCTTTTTACAACGCTCAGATGTGTCAGGCTTGTTTTAACCACTTCAGGACTGCCCCATAGCACATTTACTGCTACAGGGCGGCCCACCTGCACAGAATAACGTGTGTGTGTGTGTGTGTGTGTGTGTATATAATATATATTAGTGCCTTGCGAAAGTATTCGGCCCCCTTGAACTTTTCATCCTTTTGCCACATTTCAGGCTTCAAACATAAAGATATAAAATTTTATTTTTTTGTGAAGAATCACCCACAAGTGGGACACAATTGTGAAGTGGAACGAAATCTATTGGATTTTTGAAACTTTTTTTAACTAAGAAAAAAATGAAAAGTGGGGCGTGCAAAATTATTCGGCCCCCTTGCGTTAATACTTTGTAGAGCCACCTTTTGCTGCGATTACAGCTGCAAGTCGCTTGGGGTATGTCTCTATCAGTTTTGCACATCGAGAGACTGAAATTCTTGCCCATTCTTCCTTGCAAAACAGCTCGAGCTCAGTGAGGTTGGATGGAGAGCGTTTGTGAACAGCAGTTTTCAGCTTTTTCCACAGATTCTCGATTGGATTCAGGTCTGGACTTTGACTTGGCCATTCTAACACCTGGATACGTTTATTTGTGAACCATTCCTTTGTAGATTTTGCTGTATGTTTGGGATCATTGTCTTGTTGGAAGATAAATCTCCGTCCCAGTCTCAGGTCTTTTGCAGATTCCAACAGGTTTTCATCCGGAATGGTCCTGTATTTGGCTGCATCCATCTTCCCCTCAATTTTAACCATCTTCCCTGTCCCTGCTGAAGAAAATCAGGCCCAAACCATGATGCTGCCACTACCATGTTTGACAGTGGGGATGGTGTGTTGAGGGTGATGAGCTGTGTTGCTTTTACGCCAAACATATCGTTTTGCATTGTGGCCAAAAAGTTTGATTTTGGTTTCATCGGACCAGAGCACCTTCTTCCACATGTTTGGTGTGTCTCCCAGGTGGCTTGTGGCAAACTTTAGACGAGACTTTTTATGGATATCTTTGAGAAATGGCGTTCTTCTTGCCACTCTTCCATAAAGGCCAGATTTGTGCAGTGTACGACTGATTGTTGTCCTGTGGACAGACTCTCCCACCTCAGCTGTAGTTCTCTGCAGTTCATCCAGAGTGATCATGGGCTTCTTGGCTGCATCTCTGATCAGTCTTCTCCTTGTCTGAGCTGAAAGTTTAGAGGGACAGCCAGGTCTTAGTAGATTTGCAGTGGTCTGATACTCCCATTTCAAAATGATCGCTTGCACATTGCTCCTTGGGATGTTTAAAGCTTGGGAAATCTTTTTGTATCCAAATCCGGCTTTAAACTTCTCCACAACAGTATTACGGACCTGCCTGGTGTGTTCCTTGGTCTTCATGATGCTCTCTGCGCTTTCAACAGAACCCTGAGACTATCACAGAGCAGGTGCATTTATACAGAGACTTGATTACACACAGGTGGATTCTATTTATCACCATCAGTCATTTAGGACAACATTGGATCATTAAGAGATCCTCGCTGAACTTCTGGAGTGAGTTTGCTGCACTGAAAGTAAAGGGGCCGAATAATTTTGCACGCACCACTTTTCAGTTTTTTATTTGCTAAAAAAGTTTAAAATATCCAATAGATTTCGTTCCACTTCACAATTGTGTCCCACTTGTTGGTGATTCTTCACAAAAAATTAAAATTTTATATCTTTGTTT
The DNA here is from genome assembly GCA_029206835.1 of Rana muscosa. Taxonomy (NCBI): domain Eukaryota; kingdom Metazoa; phylum Chordata; class Amphibia; order Anura; family Ranidae; genus Rana; species Rana muscosa. The sequence continues at coordinate 272,472,869 of CM055116.1, forward strand.
GAAGCCTGAAATGTGGCAAAAGGATAAAAAGTTCAAGGGGGCCGAATACTTTCGCAAGGCACTGTGTGTGCGTGCGCACACACACACACACACACACACACACACACACACACACACACACACACACACGTGTGTGTGTATATATATATACGGAACTCTACACTTCCGCCTAGGGGGCACGCGTTGCTTCTGCTGTGAATACTTGCAGCAGAAGCCAATCTGGGTGCCAGGCACTGAAGGTCTGCCAGCACCCGCCAATCATAGGGCAGATCTTGGTTACGTGTCTCTGCCTATGTAAAAAAATAAAAGGGAGTTCCGGTCTGACGGGGGTCGGATTAAAATCCATCCCTTCTTTTAGTAAAAGCACCCAACACTAACCCTTTGTTCACCCTAGATGTTTAACCCCTTCCCAGCCATTGTCATTAGTACAGTACTTTTTTTTTTTTTTTTTTTTTTTTTTTTTTTTAAGCACTGATGCCTGTATTGGTGTCACTGGTTCCCACAAAGTCTCAAGTGTCAGATTGTCCGCCACAATATCGCAGTCCTGCTAGAAGTCACTGATCACCGCCATTACTAGTGTAAAAAAAAAAAACAGTAAATACAAACTCCAATATATACCATTTATTTATATATTTAGATTTTTTTTTTTTTTTTTTTACCAATTGTATGTAGCAGAATACATATTGGCCTGAATTAATGAAGAAATTTTAGTTTTAAAATTTTTTATTGGATATGTTTTGTAGCAGAAAGTAAGAAAAAAAAAAAAAAAACGCAGAGGTGATCACATTCCACCAAAAGAAAGCTCTATTTGTGGGGAAAAAAAATGATATAAATGTTATTTGGATACAGTGTTGCACAACTGTCAGTTAAACTAACATAGTGCCGTATCGCAAAAAATGGCCTGGTCAGAAAGGGAGCTAAATCTGTTAAAGGTCTGTTCAAACCAGTGGGCGCATCATAGTCTGTATAATGTGTAATTTTTGTAGGGTGTGGATCAATGCATTAAAACATTGCACGGTTTACTTTCCTTTTTTTCCCCAACTTTATTAAAATGATCGCAATCGCACTTCGTGGGAAAAAAAAATGGAAGAGGATGAAGAGTATGGTTTACAGTATTCAGGATTGTTTATTTGCATTTGTGTCTTTGGTTTGCAGAGTAGTGACACAGGAAAGGAAGATGTCAAGAAGAGACGGTCCGATCAGTCTGATGTACCCACAAGCTTACGACAGGAGGTGGAATGCTTGTATAAGCTTACTATGCCAGAAGATTTCTATACATTCTGGATGTTTTGCACAGAGATTGACCCAAAGACACCCTCTGGTAAAAATCGTTTTTTTTTTTTATTTTATTTTTTTCCTTGTTTGTAGAAGTAAGACACCTAAATATTTTTTTAAAGTAAATGTAAACCCACCCCTCATGATTCTAAAGTATACATGCCTCCTGCATGTATCCCTACCTGTTAAAAGTCACCCCCCTTCTTTACACAGAGCACTGCAAATATCCGGATTTGATGGGTGGGTCTATGCTCCGGCGCTTGGTGGGCAGAGTCGTGACGTCACTAGACTCCCCGCCCACCTACACTCCCCTTGGTCTGCCAGCATCGCAAGGACGAAGCTTGTGCTTGTTATGAGAAGTGCGCACATATGGGGACACACAGCGTGTTCTGGGCAAAAGCAGAGCACGGTCACGGCCCCTTGTGACTCCTGTGCATGTATAAGGACTTACCTTACCTGCACAAATGGCTATTATTTATGTTCGGCGCTGCTCGTTATAAGGCAAAAACCCTTAAATGTGTGAAGAATAATTAATTTAACTGCACTCTCTAGTGCCTTATAACAAGCAGCTCCTGTGCATGTGCCACACTCTTAGAACACAGGCTGTATTGGAGATTTCGGGATAGCTTTGAGACGCTGTGAGAGTGGGATGTGAAGCTGGGTCTGCTTGTGCACGAGATAAGTAAATGAGCTGTCACACCATGGAGAAGAAACGGGCACACATTTATCTGTTTGTTTGTTTTTGTTTGTTTTTTTTTCTTACTGAAAAAAGTTAAGCGGATTGCTCAGAGCTGGATTAACTTTTTGTGGCAAGACTGGGCACAGATGACATGAAATCCTCTCCTGTACCAGGTAGAAGTCTTAATTAAAAAAAATAATTCCGGGTTTATATCCACTTTAAGTGGTAAAAATATGTACTCACTTCTGTACTTTCTTTTCGGCAGTCTGGTTTTCTGTTTATTCAGTTTTTATGATGATCGTAAATGTCAGAAGGCTTATGCAGAATAACAAATGACCTTTTACAGCTAGAACTATATATGTTGCTTTTATCAACATGTAACATTCTAAGCTATCCATGAGATGGAGAAAGTGGGCAAGTAAAAAGGTTAGTTTGGGTATGCTTGTTTAGCCATCAGTAAAGAAATATAGCTATTTGTTATATGTTTTTATTTTATAGGACCAATATAGCACATCTATAGACTCTGAACAGCCCTTTTTATAGATGAGACCAGTGAGGCATGATGGAAAAGTAACAAAAGGTAGTTCTTTGATATGGGAATCGCACATTTTGTTGTAAAGCAGAAAAATGTGCCCAAATGTCCTGGTTCTATGACCTTCCAAACCTTATGTGTTAAGGGTGTGTTGCCTCCATGGAAACAGTTGAATAAATTATAGATGGAGAGAGCAACTTTGCCAAGCTAGGGCATTTTTTTTATTTCTCTTCTGATCCTGTTGGATGATGGTGGCCCAAAGATTTTTTTGGCACGATTTTTACGTGATTTTGCATGTCACGGAAAGGGCAGCCCATTCACTTTTTCAGTTAGCTCCCTAATGCATGTTTGTTGCCTAAAAAACTCCTATTTTGGGTGACAAACCTGGTGTGATTTTTAAACTTTTTGCTACACAATTCTGTTGCATAACCATCCCTGGCACCCAAATGTGTATTGGGCATTTTGCTGTGTTTTGGAATTGAGATCAGAATCGCCACAATTTCAAATTACAGAATGTGAACTAGGGCTTAGGGCAAGTATCCCTTGACCAGTTCCCACCCAATCAATAGCAGATTGACGGCCCCGCAGTGGTTTTGTTATCCTGACTGGAAGTTCTGTCAAGATGCGCCGATCCTCGCAGCGGCACAATCTGTGACCATAGGACACAGCTGATGACCGATCAGAGTACCGGCTCCCTGCCTATACCATGTGCCCTCTGTGACCAATCATGGCAGGTCACATGAGTTGTGTACAATGGATGACTTTCTTTCATGTCCTCTATTGGATACCACTGTGTTGCTAGCTGTGATTGGCCAGTGTGATCACATGGTACAGACAGGGCCAATCACAACCAATCTGTACGATGTAATCACAGCTAACCAGAACAAAACGGACTGAATCCGTTTCATTCAGTAAAATACTTGCATATAGCAATGTAATGCACTGCTATAAGCAAACAAAATGGGTGTAAAAAAAAATCCTGATCGCTTCCCTAGAGTAGTACAATGTTGCTATGAAAACATTTTATATTGCTCTGGTCTGTGTCCTCCTCCTTCTTTTTTTTTTTTTTTTTTTAAGTACTGTCTCATCAGTTTTTTAAATGTATTTTTTTCCAAAAAAAATCCATGCCTCTTGCTAAATACCTTGGACTGTCTACTTTCCAAAAAGGGGTAATTTGGCCAGTATTTGACTGTACTGGAGTTTTTGGCCCTCAAGGAATAATAGGTCATCAGTACATCAGGATTGCTCAAGTTTTAGATGTATCCCATAGTTTGTGGACTATAGATTTTACACAGAATAAATATACACTGGTTTGGGTTATTTTCACCAAAGAAATGTAGCAGAATACACTTTGCTCTAAATAATGTAATTTGGTAGTTTTTGTAATGATGAAAGATGTTAGTCTGCATATTAATATTTATTATTATTCAGGATTTATATAGTGCCAACAGTTTGTGCAGCGCTTTACAACATGAGGACAGATAATACAACTCAATGCAGGAGCAATCAGTAGAGCTTATAATCTATTATGAAAGGTTAAGTAATACAAAAGGTAGGATGAGCTGATGAAGAAAATAAAAATACAGTTGTGTGGTGGGGGCGGCATAGACTTCTCTGAGGAGTGTTTTCAGGGATCGCCTAAAAGTGGCTAGAGTAGGAGAAAGTGAAACAGGTTGGGGTAGGGAATTCCATAGGATGGGAGAGGCTCGGGAAGAAGTCCTAGATGAGAGTATAGGAGGAGGTGATGAGGGAACTAGAGAGCGGGGAGGTCTTGTGAGGTACAGACACAACAATTAGGTTGATATTTTGAGACTAGGCTAGTGATTTAGCTGGGGGCCAAGTTGTGGATGGCAGTCAATGGAAAGATTGGCAGAGAGGGATAGCAGACGCTGAGCGGTTTGCAAGGTAGATGAGCCTGGCAGCAGCATTCATGACGTACTGAAGGGGGAATAGCCTATGTAAAGGTAAGCAAATGATGAGCGAGTTGCAGTAGTTTAGGTGAGAGATGACCAGGAAAAGAATTAGGAGCTTTGTGGTGTCATTGGTTAGGAAGAGGCACATTTTGGAGATGTTGCGGAGGTTGAGACGGCAAGCATTTGACTTTGCCTTCTGAAAATGCCAGTAGTATAGCTATATAAAGCCGGGTACACACTACAGTGCCCCCCCCCCCCATGTAATCCAGTGAATCCAAACTGACCGGCCTGGTTGAGCCGCTGTACTAACCATGCAAGGTTAGTTCAGTGATCTCCTCCGCTAAGCTGTTCTGACAGGGGACGGCCCCCACTGCCAGAACACTCCAATCAGCGCTCTTTGCTATTGGCTGAGAGTGCTGATCTGGATTCGGTCAGCTGCTGGTTTTCCAGCATGCACATCTGACAGAAGCCAGCTGAAGTTTGGCCGGCTTCTATCGGACAGTCATTTGACGTCCTTGACTTTCAGTGGGGATATCTGAATGATGTCTGCACCTACAGGCATTATTTAGATATCCTCTTTTTTTACTCAGCGATTCTGTGCACCATAAGAATGATCATGGAGGCAGATCAACCGCTTGATGGTTCTTACAGGCGACGGGAGGGGACATCTGCCCCCGCCGCCATCCGGTGCTTCTCCGGGCTCTCCCGTGCCATTGGGGACCTGGAGAGAGAATCGGCTGCCGCCGAATGATGACCATAGAGATTTCCGGTTACCAGATGGTCACCAGTCATCTCTATGACCCTCTGTGGCCCAGGCGCGATGTTATGACGCCACGTCCGTGCTGCGATTGTAAACAAAGCCGCGATCGCGGCTGGTAAGCATGGGATTGTGAATTATTTTTTTCGATCTCATGCTTGCCAGCCTGGAGGAGAGATGTGGGGCCTTATTGACCCCGCATCTCTCCATAAAAAGGACCTGTCGCAAATGATTCCTATTACAAGGGATGTTTACATCCCTTGTAATAGGAATAAAAGTGATCAATTTTTTTAAAAAAAAGTGTAAAAATAAAGTTAAAATAAATGCCCCTGTCCCTGGTAGCTCGCGCACATAAGCTCGCACACACGCAAGTCCTGCCCACATATGTAAACGCTGTACAAACTACACATGTGAGGTATCGCCGCGTACTTTGGCGCACGAGCAACAATTCTAGCCCTAGACCTCCTCTAACTCTAAACTGGTAACCTGTAAAAAAAATTAAAGCGTCGCCTATGGAGATTTCTAAGTATCGAAGTTTGGGCTAACTTTACTGTTTTGGTTTTTAATTCATTAAACTGTTTTTCTCTTATCGTCCATGGACTGACACAGCTGGATACTGTAAACGTGTGGGTATATGTCCCTGCTCGCAGGAGAGAAGATCTAGGCAGAATGTTAGATGTTAAAACATTCTAGAACAAACCAGAGCTGAACAGCCCCGCCCAGGGGGGCGGTCCCTCCGGACATTACCCTCCCACCTGCAGCTAGCAGACCCCAGTTTTTTTTCTGCCTAGCAGAAGAAGACGTGGCTCTCTCAGGAGCCAGTCTCCTGGAAGATTTTACTTTTAAATTTTATTCCTTTGGGAATTTTATCATTTTATTTTTGAGACCTTCAATCAACTGTTGGCTGGGCAACAGGTTGGGTACACTAGTATCCTCGCAGTCTTCCCTGTCCGACCATCGAGCGTGCTGATCCTCGCCTTGTGTGCGTGAGACTCAGTTCACGACATACCCCATGACTCCAGGGGTGGCCGGGTTGCTTTCATGCTTCCGCGGTCCTCTTAAGATTGAACAGTACTTGACTGACTGTATCTCTCGCGGTGGACCGGGCCGACAGCTACGCAGTAGGACTCTGATAGGTCTGTCTGAAACAAGCCAGTGGGTCCCTGAAAGGGACGGGTAAGTAGTCTCTCCTACTGCAGGTGAGTACATTCTGGCTGTGTTTCTGTGTGTGGGGGGTTCTCCCTGTCTCCCCCCTGTTATGCTGCTCTCTGCACCCTGTACTGGTGCTGTGCTTGGGGGTCACTCTGGCCTGGCTGGGCGCTCATGTCTGCATTTTTTTCTGGTGTGTGAGGTGATTATTGGTTATTGCGTGCGCCATTGGCGCGCATTAGAGCTTTGAATTTCGCGCTCAGCGGCCATCTTGGCGTTCAGTGGCGCAGTTATAGCTGCGCCCATTTTCTTGTGGCCGCCGCGCATTTATTTCTGGCGGCGGCGCGAATCCCCTCACAATCTCCTCACAGACTGAGCGTTCCTTAAGGGTTGGTGGGTCCTCCCAGGTATCCCCCCCCCCCTCAGCGTAGCCAGTGGGTGGACTGTATATTCACTGTATAGTGTATAAGGTCTCAGAGGGTGGCGTTATGGAGTCTGATACACCTGCTCTCCACACTTGCCTGGGGCAGCTGGCAGTGCTGCACAGTTAAACATGTTCATATGTTTCCTGCACCTGCGGTCCTTATGGACCAGTTGTCAGCAGTCCTGGAATCATTCCTGTCAGAATGGAAGCGGTGTGCGAGCAAAAGGAGCTATAAGCCCCCTCCCCCCCCCCCCCCCCCCCCCACAAAAATCTTTAGTGGAGTGCTCTGAGTCAGATATGGGCTTAGCTACTGTGCTCAGGACCCTAACTCTGAATATTTAATGTTTATGAACAGGACATTCCCTTGTGAGGAAGACTCCAGTTCTGTGTCAGTGAATGACAGGGCGCTTGTAATGTGAGAAACACTCTCAAGCTAGAATTGCTGTGACAAGCCTTTCTTTTACACAGTTTCCTCACTGTTTTCCTCACACGCTGCCTCAAGAGCAGCATGGATGAGGGAGGACTTTATTCATTTATGTCTCTAATTCCTGTGAGCCTTCTGTGTGATATCCTGAGGCAACATTTCCCGCCATTTCCTGGGGAATGATTTGAGCTCTGACAGACACACGGTCTGAGGATCAGAGGTTACCTGTTACCTGCATGCTGCTTCGGCAGCACAGTCAAGCAGGTTGGAATGATAGAGAAGATTATGCGCCTCTGCGCCATAATTTAAACTCCTCCTATACCTCTACACTGCATACATTCACAGTGTATGTATGTGATATTGGTCTCTGTGTCTGCGTGCCTGTCCCCACGTTCCAATGCTGTGTTTCAGTGCCAAACATGATATAAACCTACTCCTCCGTTGAGGAGCTCTGCTTGTTTGGAGTGAAGTTTTGGTTGTTCCTTTACTACTGCTCCCACCCTTCTGATACTGCTTTGGGACGTCCCACACGTTTACAGTATCCAGCTGTGCAGTCCATGGACGATAAGAGAAAATAGGATTTTTGTACTCGCCGTAAAATCCATTTCTCTGACGTCCATGGACTGACACAGCACCCACCCTTCCTTAAGGTTTGTACTGCTTTGTTACGAACTGAGACCTGCTAGCTGCAGGTGGGAGGGTAATGTCTGGAGGGACCGCCCCCCTGGGCGGGGCTGTTCAGCTCTGGTTTGTTCTAGAATGTTTTAACATCTAACATTCTGCCTAGATTTTCTCTCCTGCGAGCAGGGACATATACCCACACGTTTACAGTATCCAGCTGTGTCAGTCCATGGACGTCAGAGAAATGGATTTTACGGTGAGTACAAAAATCCTATTACTCTTTCGTCCATGGACCGACACAGCTTCTCTATTGACAAAGTGGGTATTATCCGTTAATTAGGAGTGACTAGGCAGAAAAACTTGTAAAAAGTGTTCCATCACACCTTCTACAGTACCGCCCAGGGGGCGGACCCTCTGGGTATACCCTCTCAGTCTGCACATCGCAGATCAGTTTTTTTCTGTCTAGCAAGGAGTAGGACATGGCTCCCTTCGGGCTCATTGGTCCGGGGAAAAAAGATATATATATTTTTTATTTTTTTGCTACATTTGTTGTTTCCTGCGATCTTCGATCAACTGCCGACTGGGTGACAGGCTGGATCCTCGATCCTTGTAGTCTCCCCAGTTTCGGCCATCGAGCGTGTGCCGACCCTAGCTACGCGCTGGGTTTTCCACGACATGCCCGTCGCTCCACGGGTGGCCGGTGAGCCTACGCTCCAGGGCCTGCATCGGACCGCTCAGCTTCGGCTGACCTTACGGCCGAGTCGCAGCAGCCTGTCCGGTGAGCGTCATGCTCCAGGGCATACATATGATCGTCCCTTCTGGGTCCAATCACAGCATGCCTGGCCAACAGTCACCTTCCGTGCGCGGACGATGATCTGTTTGGAATGTCTTCCAGCAGAATACATGCAGGATAGGTAAGTAAAACTCCCCTGCCTCGGCTGGGTGATTTAGCTGGACATTCCTGGAGAGATCAAGTAAGTGGTTGTGGCCCCTTTCTTCCCTCTCTCCCTGCCTTTCCCTCCTCCCTGGGCTTCTAGCTAAAGGTTGCTGGGTGCTGGGGGTCACCTAGGGGGTCCCACTGGAGCGGGGCTGGCTGTAACTAACATTTAAAAGAAATGTCATTTTTGCTTACCTGTGTTTCTGTGTCTCCATGCTGTCGGCGGCCATTTTGAGGTGGTCCATGCCAAGTTTGGCCTCTTGTAACTGCCTGGCGGCCATCTTCCTGTAGTTCGGCCACACCCACTGGCCCCTATCAGGTGATCGGCGGCCATGTTTGTCCACCCTGTATGCAGATATTGCCGTTCGGCGGCCATCTTTTTTGTGGGCTATGGCTGCCTGACCTCTATCTTCTGTCGGCGGCCATTTTCTTAGAGCCCACATTATCTTCCATACAGACGGTTTTGGCAACCATTTTGCGAGAGCCTCCGGCCTCTAGAGTGCATTACACTGGCGCGAAAATTCACACAGGAAGTGCTGATAAAAGAAGCAGACTGACACAGCAGCAAGGGGACAGCATCATAGGCGCAGCATAGCAGTACCTATCCAGGGTGGTGAGTCCTCTGGGTAACCCAGCATCTCTGCAGCGCAGGAGGGTGGCCTATTGATATCTTGCCTGGAGCCCTGTGAGTGTCAGCGTGTGGTCAGCATGGCATCTGAGCCAGATGTCTTCTCCCCTGAAACACCAGATTTAGCAGCTGGTGTCCCTGAGGTGTCTATGGACGCTATGTCGGCAATCCTAGAGGCGTTTGCTGCCAGGGTGGAAGCAGCACACGGGAATACAGGGGGTAATAAACGCCCCCGTCCCCTGCAATCTTCTGGGGATATTTCTGATGCAGAACCAGGTCCAGCTACGGCTCATGGCCCAGATTCTGATGCATCAGAGACTGCAGACCGTGACCGATCGGACAGTGAGGAGGACTCCAAGTCCAGGTCAGTACGCGAGACGGCTTTGGTATCTGACCTTATTACTGCAGTGCGGGATACGCTAAAGTTGGAAAGGACTGAAGAAGTAGCAGATACTCCAGTCCCCTTTGGGTTTCGTAAACCTGCCCGCACTGCTAAGGTGTTCCCTTGTGTGTCTTATTTTGACAAACTCTTATACAAGGAATGGGAGAACCCACTGAGGGTCTTTACAGCCCCAAAGAGGTTTGCAGTACGGTACCCCTTTGAGGAGAGTTTTCTGAAGATATGGACCTCTCCCCCTATAGTGGACCCTTCGGTGTCCAGACTTAATAGAGCCACCACTATTCCAGTAGAAGGGGCTCCTGTTTTCAAGGACCCTGTGGATAAGAAGGCTGAAGCACTCGCTCGCTACCTATACTCAGTGGTAGGCTCAGCAGTACGCCCGGCATTGGCGGGGGCCCTAGTGTCTCAGACACTTACTGAATGGGCAAAATTGCTACTCCAGGGGTTAAAGGAGCGAGATGCTCCTCCTAATGAGATAACTTTGGCCGACCAGTTGGTCCAGGGCCTTAAGTTTGTCTGCGAGTCAGACATGGAGACTATTCCCCTGCTGTCAAGAGCTTCGGTTTATGCAGTAGCAATACGCCGCCTGATCTGGCTAAAGGGCTGGTCTGCGGACCAGACTTCCAAGAAAGCCCTATTGGATCTGCCTTTTAAGGGCGACAGACTTTTTGGGGCTTCTCTGGATGACATCATCAAGGATGCTACAGGAGGTAAAAGCACTTTGCTTCCCCAAACTAGCAAGGGTAGGGGACCACGCCAAGGGCAAGGGCCCTCCTTTACTGCACGTAAGCGGTTTTTTCGCCCTCTTAAGGCGACAGGGAAAAGACCCCAGGCCGATAAAGCGCCTGCCCAAGGACAAAAGCGTCCTTGGTCCCGCAGACCCAACAAGCCTGTGGACAAATCTGCGTCCACATGAAGGTCTGCCCCCACCCAGCTCTCGGGTGGGGGACGTCTTCGCAAATTCGCGACTCAGTGGACTGCTCTAGTCTCCGACAGGTGGGTTTGCAAAGTAATCTCCTCAGGCTACAAGATAGAATTTCTCTCTTGTCCACCAGACAGATTCATCACCTCCAATCTCCAGCTACTACCGACCCGTCGGGAGGCCCTGTATGGGGCGGTCCAGGGTCTACTGGAACGCGGGGTAGTTATTCCAGTTCCAGAACAGGAACGGGGTCAGGGTTTTTACTCAAATCTGTTCATTGTGCCAAAGAAGGAGGGGGTTCGTCCAATCTTGGATCTCAGAGCCCTCAATTGCTTTGTGAAGGTACAAAGATTTCGGATGGAGTCGGTTCGATCCGTAGTCACGGCTCTCCATCCGGGGGACTTTCTGGCCTCCTTGGACATCAAGGACGCATACCTGCATGTCCCCATATACTCCAGACACCAGAGGTTTCTGCGATTTGCTATCGGGAAGAACCACTACCAGTTTGTGGCCCTCCCGTTTGGCCTTGCCTCAGCACCCAGGACGTTCACCAAGGTGCTCGCTCCGATTCTGGCACTTCTAAGACAGCGGGGTATCGCTATCACAGGTTACTTGGACGACCTTCTGCTGAAGGGCCCTTCAAGCTCAGAATTAGAGGTAAGCGTGTCCATTACCTGTCAGACTCTTCGAGACTGTGGTTGGATACTAAACACGCAAAAGTCAGTATTGGTGCCCACTCAACGCCTAGTGTACCTGGGGTTGATTCTGGATTCCTCAGAGGCAAAGGTATTCCTCCCTGTGGAGAAGTTGCAGACCCTCCGGGCTGCAGTACGGCAGCTGACTTCCAGGAATTGGTCGTCACTCCGTTTTTGCATGCGAGTGTTGGGCCTCATGGTAGCCTCCTTCGAGGCGGTCCCATATGCTCAATACCACACTCGAGTGTTACAGAGGAAAGTTCTGTCCAGATGGAACAGATGCCCTTCATCTCTGGATTATCAAATCCGAGTGAGCCACCTAGTCAGGAGATCCCTGGTATGGTGGCTGACAGCACCGGCTCTAATGGCCGGGAAGTCATTTCTTCCGGTTTACTGGATAGTGATCACGACGGACGCCAGCCTTACAGGTTGGGGGGGAGTCTGGGGTGTCCAGTCGGCGCAAGGTCGCTGGACCCCAGAGGAAGCCCTCCTGCCGATCAATGTCCTGGAGATCCGGGCGATCAAGCTGTGCCTCTTCAAATGGTCTCAGAGACTGCAAGGGCGTCCAGTCAGGATCCAGTCAGACAACGCCACAGCAGTGGCATATGTCAATCATCAAGGAGGAACAAGAAGCTCAGCTGCAGCATCGGAGATCGCTCGCATCCTGAAGTGGGCCGAGAGGAGCGTACCGGCACTGTCGGCCGTGTACATTCCGGGTGTGGAAAACTGGCAGGCGGACTACCTGAGCCGCCAGATGCTGGACCAGGGAGAATGGTCCTTACACCCGGAGGTGTTCCAACTCCTCTGCCAAAGAGGGGGCACACCAGACGTAGATCTTCTGGCTTCCCGACTCAATCGGAAGGTATTGAGGTTTGTGGCCCGGTCAAGAGACCCATGGGCAGACGCAACGGACGCGTTGGTAGCATCGTGGGGCCAGTATCGGCTAATCTATGCCTTCCCTCCCTTAAGGCTTCTTCCTCTTCTGCTCCGCAGAGTGGAGGCAGAGGGAATTCCAATGATCCTAATCGCTCCAGATTGGCCTCAGCGTCCTTGGTACGCCGATCTAGTACGTCTGGTAGCAGACGTCCCCTGGCGCCTACCACTACGGAAGGACCTGCTGTCGCAAGGTCCCATATTCCATCCTGCTTTACAGTCATTGGCTTTAACGGCATGGCTGTTGAGAACCAGGTACTGAGAGACCGGGGCCTGTCAGACTCGGTAATTTCTACTATGAGAAGTGCTCGGAAACCGTCCTCTAGGAAGGTCTATCACCGCACTTGGAGGGCCTACATCTCCATGTGTGAGGAAATGAAATGGCATCCGCGTACCTATTTGGTTTCCAGAATCCTGCTGTTTTTACAGCATGGGGTAGACCAAAGGCTTGCCCTAAGTACGATTAAGGGACAGATATCTGCCCTGGCTGTCTTTTTTCAGCGACCCCTGGCGACTCACTCTCTCGTGAGTACATTTGTGCAGGGGGTTCGACATGTGGCCCCTCCGGTCCGCCCCCCGTTACCTCCGTGGGACTTGAACCTGGTCCTCTCGGTGCTTCAGAAGGCACCGTTTGAGAATATTAGAGATATTCCCCTGTTGACACTTTCTCAGAAGGTGGTCTTTTTGGTGGCTGTTACGTCAGTTAGACGAGTCTCTGAGCTGGCAGCCTTGTCCTGCAAGGCTCCCTATTTGATTTTCCACAAGGATAAGGTGGTGCTGCGGCCGCAGCCTTCCTTTCTTCCGAAGGTCGTTTCGGCTTTTCATCTCAACGAAGACATTGTACTTCCATCCTTGTGTCCTCAGCCGTCGAATCCTAAGGAGTCGGCGTTGCATTCCTTGGACGTTGTCCGAGCTTTGAGAGTATACATATCTGCTACTTCCCTGTTCCGGAAGTCAGACTCACTGTTTGTTTCGGTGGCTGGTCCCAAGAAGGGCCAAGCAGTCTCATCGGCCACCATCTCTAGGTGGATCCGACAGATAGTAATCCAGGCTTACGCCTTAAAGGGTCAGGCGCCCCCCTTTCCTGTCACGGCGCATTCGACCAGGGCAATAGGTGCCTCTTGGGCTTTCCGACATCAAGCGTCTGTTTCCCAACTATGTAAAGCGGCGACTTGGTCGTCCGCTCACACTTTCACAAAATTCTACAAAGTTGATGTAGGTGCATCTTCGGATGCCTCTTTCGGCCGCAAGGTTTTGCAGGCGGCTGTTTAGAGTTGCAACTCCTCCGTTGGAGGAGTGCTGTTTTGTGTTTTGGGGTGAAGTTTGTTTTTATGCTGTTACCACCCCTCGTTTTTTCTCTGACACTGCTTTGGGACGTCCCACTTTGTCAATAGAGAAGCTGTGTCGGTCCATGGACGAAAGAGTAAATAGGATTTTTTACTCACCGTAAAATCCTTTTCTCTGAGTCCATGGACCGACACAGCACCCACCCCTCCTTTTTAAGTTTGTACTGCTTTTTGACAAACTGATCTGCGATGTGCAGACTGAGAGGGTATACCCAGAGGGTCCGCCCCCTGGGCGGTACTGTAGAAGGTGTGATGCAACACTTTTTACAAGTTTTTCTGCCTAGTCACTCCTAATTAACGGATAATACCCACTTTGTCAATAGAGAAGCTGTGTCGGTCCATGGACTCAGAGAAAAGGATTTTACGGTGAGTAAAAAATCCTATTTTTTTTTTTTCCCCCCCAAAAAAACACGTTTGAAAAATTGTTGCGCCAATACCGTGCGAGATAAAAAAAAAGTTGAAATGACCGCTATTTTCCATAGGGTGTCTGCTAAAAAAAAATATATAATGTTTGAGGGTTCTGAGTAATTTTCTAGCAAAAAAAATATGATTTTTACATGTAGGAGAGGAGTGCCAGAATAGGCCCGGTATGGAAGTGGTTAAAGGGGTTGTAAACCCTCGTGTTTTTTTCACCTTTAATGCATCCTATGCATTAAGGTGAAAACACTTCTTTTGCTGAGCAGCCCCCCGTTTTACTCGCCTGAGCCTGTTCGTTTCCCCACCAGAGATGTGCTCTACCTCTCTGGCCGGGGTTCTCGGCTCTTGATTGGATAGATTGATTGACAGCAGCAGGAGTAAATGGCTGCGCTGCTATCAAATCCAAGGACGCTGTCGCTGGGGGAGGGGCAGAGTCCAGCATTCTGTGTCTATGGATGCAAATGCTGGACTCGGAGTGCACCTGCGCACGGTAACCCACAGGGAGAGCGCTTCTCCTAGGGGGTTTACCGATGCGAGGAGGAGCCGTGGGCGTGGTTTGGTTGACCCCAGAAGACGATGATGATCAGGGCCACTGTGCAAAACCCCTTTAAGATAAGCATTGGCATAGCTTATCTCTAAACTTTTCTGATACTCATGCTGAGTATTGAATTCATAAACAACTGGAAAACTTGGCATTTTCAGAACGAGGACAGCACTGATAGCCTATTTCTCTCCTGAGGTGTACTCCTCAGCACATTTTTTTCCAAATGGTAAGGTAGAAATCGCCAAACGCATCAGTGCAATGTTTCAAGGCCTCGCACGAGCTCTTAATCAGCCATGTGATGATTTGTGAACAAAGCTGAGGCTGTCAATCAGCTGGAGCTACCTCCTCTGTCACCTTTTTGGGTGTCAGGAAAACTTGTCAGAAATGATTCATGCAGATAGCAGAGGAACAAAGCAGCAAACAGAAATTACATTTGGTGCTCTGGATTGAGACAAGTACACATTATAGATCAAGGTTTCACAAATGGGTTGCCCGGGGTTCCTTGAGCAACTTCTGCCTCTCCAATAAGTTACCACTGACACCATTGATCCTTTTTAGCCATCTGTAAGGGGGTAATTCTTGTAAATTGTTGTGCGTTTTTTTTTTTTTTTTTTTGTCTGAGGTTTACAACCACTTTCAAGCTTACCTATAACACCCCCCCCCAAAAAATATATTGTAGCGTATAAATTCTTAGATGAGGGGGCTGAAACAGAAACCGATTTTTGTCTGAAATTGGAATCCTTTTCTTTCCTGGAGTTAAGCCAGCACGAAAACATTATTCCTTGTAACTAATGAAGACATTCTCTGGTTTTCAGATGTTTTGAAGGACACCCTTGGTCTTCAGCTCGTAGGCCCTTATGATATTCTTTCTGGTAAACACACATCTAAGAAAAACTCTGATGTGAATTATAACCTGCACTGGAGGTTTTTCTATGATCCTCCAGAATTTCAGACCATTATTGATGGGGACAGCAGAACACAATTTCACATGGGCTACTACAGGTAAGAAATATGAAAGTGTCTGTCTGCAAAAATGACATTGAACATTACTTTATATTGATCAAATGCAGAACTGGAGCAGTTTGTCATAACAGAAAACTGACCACCTGGCTTTGAATGATGTTTCAGGATTTCTATCAGAAGGAATATTCTCTATCATGTATGTATATATCTATATCGCACACGCATGCATACATACAGTGCATTCTTAAAGTATTCAGACCCCCTTCACTTTTCTCAATTTTGTTATGTTGCAGCCTGATACAGTTGTTAAACCACTTCTCTACAGGGCACTTACACCCCCTTCCTGCCCAAGCCATTTTTTAGCTTCAGCACTGTCGCACTTTGACAATTGCGCGGTCGTGTAACCCTGTACCCAAACAATTTTTTATCATTTTATTCACACAAATAGAGTTTTTTCTTTTGGTGGTATTTAATTACTGCTGGGTTTTAAATTTAAAAAAAAAAATGTTTTTGGTACGGATCGGCGGTACTGATCGGCGGCATTGATCGACGGCACTGATAGCCAGCACTGACTGGCATCGCTAATGGCCACTGATTGCTGCCACTGGTGGTTACTGATTGGTGACGCTATTTTTTTTTTTTTTTATATATATATATATATATATATACACAGTAATCGGGGCACTGATTTCATTCCTAGATGTCACCCTGCGTGGAGATGCTGCTGATCGGCTCTCCTCGCCACACACTCTGTCAGTGTGAGGCGAGCCGATTACCGGCATCTCTCTGTTAACATGTGACCGGCTGTGATTGGACACAGCTGATCACATGGTTAAAGAGCCACGGACGCGTCTTTTTACAGAGATCGGGGTCGCACTGTGTCCTAGCAACGTGGCTCGGCCACCGTGCTGCATGCGAGAGCAGCTGTTCTGGGACGCCGTTTATATGATGTCATCCCAGAACGAGAGCCGCCCCGCCGTCATTTGACGGTGGGCGGCAACTAGTTAAATTCATTTTCTCTTATCGTCCATGGACCGACGCAGCTCTCATACTGATTACATGTGGGTATATGTCCCTGCTCGCAGGAGAAGACCTAGGCAGAATGTTAGAGGTTAAAACATTCTAGAACAAGCCAGAGCTGAACAGCCCCGCCCAGGGGGGAGGTCCCTCCGGACATTACCCTTCCACCTGCAGCTAATCAGCCTCAGTTTTTTTCTGCCTAGCAGAAGAAGACGTGGCTCTCAGGAGCCAGTCTCCTGGAAGATTTTACTTTTGATTTTTATTCCTTTGGGAATTTTATTTTATTTTTGAGACCTTCAATCAACTGTCGGCTGGGCAACAGGTTGGGTACACTAGTATCCTCGTAGTCTTCCCTGTCCGACCATCGAGCGTACTGATCCTCGCCTTGCATGCGTGAGACTCGGTTCACGACATGCCCCATGACTCCAGGGGTGGCCGGGTTGCTTTCATGCTCCCGCGGTCCTCTCAAGATTGAACAGTACTTGACTGACTATCTCTCGCGGTGGACCGGGGCCGACAGCTACGCAGTACGACTCTGTGATAGGTCTGTCTGAAACAAGCCAGTGGGTCCCTGAAAGGGACGGGTAAGTAGCCTCTCCTACTGCAGGTGAGTACATGCTGGCTGTGTTTCTGTGTGTGGGGGTTTCTCCCTGTCTCCCCAGTTATGCTGCTCTCTGCACCCTGTACTGGTGCTGTGCTGTGGGGTGCTTGGGGGTCACTCTGGCCTGGCTGGGCACTCATGTCTGCAGTTTTTTCTGGTGTGTGAGGTGATTATTGCGTTCGCCATTGGCGCGCATTAGAGCTTTGAATTTTGCGCTCGGCGGCCATCTTGGCGTTCAGTGGCACAGTTATGGCTGCGGACGGCGGCCATTTTCTTGTGGCCGCCGCACATTTATTTCTGGCGGCGGCACGAATCCCCTCACAATCTCCTCACAGACTGAGCTGTCCTTAAGGGTTGGTGGGTCCTCCCGGGTATCCCCTCCTCAGCGTAGCCAGTGGGTGGACTGTATATTCACTGTATAGTGTATAAGGTCTCAGAGGGTGGCGTTATGGAGTCTGATACACCTGCTCTCCACATTGTCTGGGGCAACTGGCAGTGCTGCACAGTTAAACATGTTCATATGTTTCCTGCACCTGCGGTCCTTATGGACCAGTTGTCAGCAGTCCTGGAATCATTCCTGTCAGAATGGAAGCGGTGTGCGAGCAAAAGGAGCTATAAGCCCCCTCCCCCACACAAACTTCTTTAGTGAAGGAGTGCTCTGAGTCAGATATGGGCCTAGCTATTGGGCTCAGGACCCTACCTCTGAATATTTAATGTTTATGAACAGGACATTCCCTTGTGAGGAAGACTCCAGTTCTGTGTCAGTGAATGACAGGGCGCTTGTAAGTCATCTCATTGATGATGTGAGAAACACACTCAGGCTGAAATTGCTGTGATAAGCTTTTCTTTTACACAGTTTCCTCACTGTTTTCCTCACACGCTGCCTCAAGAGCAGCATGGATGAGGGAGGACTTTATTCATTTATGTCTCTAATCCCTGTGAGCCTTGTGTGTGATATCTGAGGTAACATTTCCTGGGGAATGATTTGAGCTCTGACGGACACACGGTCTGAGGATCAGAGGTTACCTGTTACCTGCATGCTGCTTCAGCAGCACAGTCAAGCAGGTTGGAATGATACAGAGAAGATTATGCGCCTCTGCGCCATAATTTAAACTCATCCTATACCTCTACACTGCATACATTCACAGTGTAGGTATGTGTTATTGGTCTCTGTGTCTGCGTGGCTGTCCCCACGTTCCAATGCTGTGTTTCAGTGCCATACATGATATAAACGTACAAAATATGTTTATGCACGACTCCAGATACATTCACAGTATATGTATGTATGTATTATACTCTCTGGGCTGGCGGGGGCTCCGGTGTCCTCCCGCACTCTCATGGTATGTGCGCTTCGGCTCTCTGCACAGTATAGACATGTGTTTATTGCACATATTATACATGTTTACAGTATGGGTATACTGTTTTCGTGGGGTTCCTCCGGGTACTCCGGTTTCCCCCCACGCGCCAATGGAAATGCACAGCATAAACATGCAATATTATGTTGATTCACATGCTATCATTCCTACACGGTATCTGTGTGCTGTCTGCGTGGAGTTCTTCCGAGTGGGCGCTTCGGCGCTATGCACAGTCTAAATTTGTGCGATTGGACCTACCCGGTATGTCTTTGCAGTCTGCGTGGGTTTCCGTCCACGCTACATGACATGCATGCCTTTGGTGCAATACACGATGTAAACACACATTATGTTTATACACTACACTAAATACATTCACAGTAGTTGTAGGTATTGCATTCTCTGAGTATGCGTGGGGTACTTCGGTTCCTCCCACGCGCCAACGGTGTGCGCGCCTTCGGTGCTATGCACACATGAGCTTGTGCAAAAGGTTTAGCACACGCACTATAATACCTTTACGGTATGCGTATGCAGTCTGCGTGGGTTTCTGCCCATGCTACATGACATGCATGCCTTTGGTGCAATACACGGTGTAAACATACACATTATGTCTATACACTACACTAAATACATTTACAGTAGCTGTAGGTATTGCATTCTCTGAGTATGCGTGGGGTACTTCGGTTCCTCCCACGTGCCAACAGTGTGCGCGCCTTCGGTGCTATGCACACATGGGCTTGTGCAAAATGTTTAGCACACATACTATAATACCATACACTGTATGCGTATGCAGTCTGCATGGGTTTCATCCGGGTGCTCAGGTTTCTTCCCTGCGTTCCAATGGTGTGCGCATTCTCAGCGCTATGCACAGTATAAACATGTGCAATTTGTTTATTCGCAGGCTAACATACCTACACGGTTGTGTACGCAATCTGTGTGGCTGGTTTACGTCCAGGCCCCGATGATGTGCACGCCTTCGTCGTTGGCACAGTATATACGCGTTTTAATAGGTTTATCCACAAATACTAAACTACATACGCCGTATGTGGTGGTATTATGCTCTTTGTGGCTGGGTGGGTTTCCTCCCACACTCTCCATTTGTGCGTTTGACGCAATACATAGTATAAACTATGTGTTTGCACAATCAGCACCTATCCATGGGTAGCTGCTGGATGGAGCATTGTCACAAGGATCCCTGGTTTCAGGGGTATCACTTTCCACCTGCTTTCAGTGGTGATCAGAAGCGCTGGCTTGGACTGTGTTCACCAGGCTGGGGTTGGCGTTGCGCCCGTTGGTGGCTGCGTCTCTGGCATTTTTTGTAGCTCAATGACTGGGCAAAAGCCTCTGTTTCATTCATCAGTCGTCTAGCAGGTGCACTACAACTGCTTTAGCCTTTAGGGTCTCTGTGCCCGGGGTGGGTTTGCGCCACCTGTGGAGGCTGAGGTACTAGTCCTCTGACCGAGTTTCTAGGGAAGTTCCGTCAAGTTGCCTTTATTGGCCAACATTTGAGGCACCCTGTACACTGGGGCCTCCCTTCTCCGATACATTGCGGAGTCTCTTTGGGATTTTCATACGTCTCGCTGCAAGACGGTCCTGTCGGCCGTGTGCATTGCAGGCGAAGGGTCCTTGCATCCGGAGGTGTTTCCACCTTCTTTACCGGAGGTGGGGCACCGGAAGTGGACCTTGTGGCCTCTCGACTCACTCGCAAGGTGGCAAGATCATGGTCAGGTCCAGGGACCCCTGGGCGGATGCGTTAGACGCGTTGGAAGCCTGTGGGGGCAGTATCGCCTGATATATGCTTACCCTCTGCTACTGTTGTTGCCTCGCCGGCTTCGCAGAGCATACTTCATCCTGCTTTACAGTCCTTGGCTTTAATGGCATGGCTGTTTAAAGCCAGGTGCTAAAGGACCGAGTTCTCTCGTATTCGGTCATCTCTTCTATGTTGTTGACACGGGAATCTTCCTCCAGAAAGATATCTCACCGTACCTGGAAGGCTTACATCGCTATGTGCGAGGAACTTGAGTGGCATGTCTTTTTCAACGACCGCTGCCGGGCCATTCCTTGATTAGCACCTTTTGGGCAGGGGGTTTGCCATGTGGTCCCTCCTCTCCCTACTTGGGATCTGATTTTGATGCATCTCGGTTCTCCAAGAACATCCCTTTGAGAATATCAGAGAGATTCCTCTCTTGACCTTGTCCCGGAAGTTGGCCTTATTGGCCATTGCTTCGGTTAGACGGGTGTCTGAGTTGGCAGCCTTGTTTGGCAAGTCGCCTTACTTGGTCCTCCATAAGGATATGTTGGTGTTGCGCCCACGACCATCCTTCTTTTCTAAGGATGGTCTTGGCCTTTCACCTTAAGAAGGACATTGTTCTTCCGTCCTCACCCATCGCTTCCCTGAGAGTTTGCGCTTCATACATTAAGATGGGTACAAGCCTTACGAGTGTACCTGTCTGCTACTGTTTCCATTCGGAAATCTGTGTCTGGTCCAAAACAGGGCCGAGCGGTGTCGTCTGCCACCGTCTTTAGGTGGATCAGGCAGACCGTCATACAGGCCTATGCCCTTAAGGGGCGGGCGCCTCCCTTTCCGGTTGCGGCGCATTCCACCAAGGCAATTGGTGCTTCCCGGGCCTTCCGACATCAAGCGTCGGTTGCACAAGTGTGCAAGGCGACGACCTGGTCGTCCGTTCATACCTTTTCAAAGTTCTACAAAGTTGATGTGGCTGCATCTTCGGATGCTTCCTTCGGCCGCAAAGTGTTGCAGGCCGCTGTCTAATGTTGCAACTCCTCCGTTGAGGGGCTCTGCTGGTTTGGAGTGAAGTTTTGGTTGTTCCTTACTTTTTTTGCTCCCACCCTTTTCTTATACTGCTTTGGGACGTCCCACATGTAATCCGTATGAGAGCTGCGTCGGTCCATGGACGATAAGAGAAAATAGGATTTTTAATTCAATCTTATTTTATTTGTTTATGCAAGGAAACGACAGAAAAAGACATACGTTGTCTTAAACATTACAAACATTGATAGGATACACCCTCAACAGGCATCATGTGTGTCAGAACAGAGCAGGGCTAAGTTCCACAAAAAAAAAAAAAAGGGTTGGGCACCTGCGTAAGAGGGCCCCTGCGAGATTGTTTGTTTGTGGTATCAGTCTCTGTAGAAAAAGAATGAGGTAAGGCAACCCTTATCTGTATTCCTGTGAAGGGGATCATAGGTCCCCCATATGTAACACATCAGATGAGAGTATACACAAATCTATTTGGAGAATATGAAGTAGGGTCACTCAATGGGTTATAGGCAGTAGGTAAATCGAAGCCCTGGTACGTTATCCTACTGGGTTCTTAGAGGTGTATTTATGTGTAGAGAAAAGAGAGAGTCAGAGTCAGGGGCAAATAGTAGGGGTACACAGATAGGGGACAGGGATCAGAATCGCTCCATCAAGGTCCGAGAGTGGTCTCGTCCAGGGCACACTCCGCCCAAGAGATAAACTCCGAGGAGTACCGAAACACGGACCACGAAGTCCATGTGAGAGAGAACTGTTCACTTTTGTCATTTTCCTCCGCCAACAGGCGTTCAAGGTCCCTAATGCGGTCCACCTCAACAGCCCAATCCCCCAGGGAAGGCATGGTTGCCGTTCTCCAATGACGGGGAATCACTACCCTGACCGCCGCCAGAAAGTGTCGCAAGACATCATTTCTGATGGATTTAAATGATCCAGGGAGAATAGACAAGAGAGCCACCTCAGGTGAAGGGTGGATAGAGGTCGCCATCAATTTGCAGTAAAGTGTGAAAATCCGCTGCCAGTACCTCCGCACAGGAGGGCACTCCCACCAGATGTGGAGCATGGTTCCTCGGGAGCTGAGGCACCGCCAGCAGGTATCTGACACCTCCGGATTGAAGTGGTGAAGAGATGATGCACATCTGTACCATCTTGTTAACAGTTTAAACCCCTTCTCCTGGGTCTTGGTGGCTATGGACAATTTGTGCGTCAGGGTAAAACATTTTTGCCAGTCAATAGGGGAGATAGTGTGACGGAGGTCTGTCTCCCAGGCCACCGTATACGGTGGGAGGTCAGGGGAGTAAATATCGAGCAGAAGGGAGTATAGTTGAGATACAACATGTGTTGGAGGTTCCACCTGCATGAGCAGTTCCTCGAATCCCGTCGGTTCAGCAAGAATGTCTGTAATAGATGGGAAAGTCCGGATGTAGGAGGTAGTCTGTTGCCTCCGAAGCCACTGCATGGGGTGACGGGAGGTCAGACCGGTAGAGGTATCTGACCTCAAAGTGGGGTCTGCACGAAGGACCTGGGCAAGTCGCCTATGATCCTCTCTTCGCCATGGTCCGAATCTTGCTACCGACATAGCTGGCGGAAAGGCCGGGTTCCCAAAGAAGGGAGTCATAGGCCCCATGCGGTTTGATAAGCCCCTTCTGGACAGCATGCGATCCCAAATCTGGATCGTTTGATGGGTAAGGTCATTAAGAGGGCCCGAACCCCCCCCCCCCCCCCGTACCGTAGGCAAGGTCCAGGGGAGAGCGGAGAGTTCAATTGGGTTCATGTGGCTTTCCAATTGAACCCAAAGCTTGGTTGAAGAATGATGGAACCAATCTAGTATGCGGGTGAGCACCGCTGCTTTATGGTATAGGGAGGCATCTGGGGCTCCAGCCCCCCCCCCGAGCCTTTGGAAGAGAGTGTTTCATACCTTATCCTGGGACGGGCCGCATTCCAAATAAATTTGGAAAACAGCTGGCGTATTTTCTTGAAGTACGAATTAGGTATGTGAATAGGGATGGTCTGAAACAAATACAGGAACCTAGGGAGAACATCCATTTTCAGGGCATTCACTCTACCTAGCCATGAGAGCTGTTTGGACGCATAATTGATTAAATCTGCCTGGGTCCTAAGAAGTAGGGGGGCAAAGTTCAAGGAAAAAAGTTGGGAAGCATCCGCCGGTATTTGAATGCCGAGATAGAAAATAGGATTTTTGTACTCACCGTAAAATCCGTTTCTCTGACGTCCATGGACCGACGCAGCACCCACCCTTCCTTTTAAGTTTGTACTGCTTTGTTACGAACTGAGGCTGATTAGCTGCAGGTGGAAGGGTAATGTCCGGAGGGACCGCCCCCCTGGGCGGGGCTGTTCAGCTCTGGCTTGTTCTAGAATGTTTTAACCTCTAACATTCTGCCTAGGTCTTCTCCTCCTGCGAGCAGGGACATATACCCACATGTAATCAGTATGAGAGCTGCGTCGGTCCATGGACGTCAGAGAAACGGATTTTACGGTGAGTACAAAAATCCTATTTTTTTTTTTTTTTTTTTCTCATTACACCCCGTACCCCATAATGAAAAAAGTTTTAGAAGTTTTGCAAATGTATTAAAAAGGAAAAACTGAAATATCACATTGGCCTATATATTCAGACCCTTTGCAACAACACTTGAAATTTTTAGCTCAGGTACCTCCCAATTCTCTTGATCGTTGCGGAGATGTTTCTACACCTTGATTTGATCCCACCTGTGGTAAATTAAACTAATTGGACATGATTTGGAAGGCACACGCCTCTCTATAAAAGGCCTCACAGCTGACAATGCATACTGTAACAGCAAAAGCTATAAGATCAATGGAACTGCCTGCAAAGCTCAGACAGAATTATTCCAAGGCACAGGTCTGGGGAGATTACAAAAAATTCTGCTGCACTGAAGGTTTCCAAGAACAGTGGCCTCCATAAATCTCAAGTTTGGCACAACCGGGACTCTTCCAATTACTGGTCGCCTGGCTAAACTAAACGATCGAGGTAGGGCTTTAGTAAGAGGTGACCAAAAACCCAAAGGTCATTCTGACTGAGCTCCAGAGATCCTGTGTAGAGATGGGATTAATTTCCAGAAGCACAACCATCACTGCAGCCCTCCACCGATCTGGGCTTTATGGCAGAGTGTTTAGAAGCCTCTCCTCCCATGTGCAAAACACATGAAGGCCTGCTTGCAGTTTGCAAAAAAGCACCTCAAGAACTCTGACTGAACAAAATTATCTGGTCTGAGCCCAAGATTGAACAGTTTGATCTCAATTCCAAACGTTTATTTCTGGAGGAAGCCAGGCATGGCTGATCCCCTGCCCAATACCATCCCAACAGCAAAGTGTGGTGGCAGCAGCATCATGCTGTGGTGGTGGTTTTCAGCAACAGTGACTGGGAGACTGGTCAGGATTGAGGGAAGGCTGAATGGAGCAAAGTTATACTCAATGAAAACCTGTTCACACAGTGCTCAGGACCTCCGACTGGCTTAGGAACAACTCTATGAATGTCCTAGCGTGGCCCAGCCAGAGCCCTGACTTGAACATCTCTTGAAAGACCCAAAAATGGCTGTCCACTGACAGTCCCCATCCAACCTGTCTGAATATGATGTCCTTGACTTTGTGCGGGGATATCTGAATGATGCCTGCAGCTACAGGCATCATTCAGAGATCATCTTTTTCAGCCGGCGACTCCCTACACCATAAAAATGATTATAGCGGCTGTTCCGCCGCTTGATCGTTACGGGAGGCGAGAGGGGATGTGTCCTGTCCCCTCCATCCCCCTCCTCCCACCACCCTCTGGTGCTTCTACCGATTCACCGCTGCAATCGGTGAGTTGGAGAACAGATTCGCTGGCCCCGAATATTAACCATAGAGATTTCCAGCAGACAAGATGGTCGCCGGAGTCTCTATGATCGTCAGAGGCCGAGGCGCAATGTTATGACGTCACGCCCATATAATTAACACACAGAAGCGAACGCATACATAAGTCCCACCCACATATGAAAACGGTTATCAAACCATACATGTGAGTTATCGCTGCAAACGTTGCAGCGAGAGCAATAATTTTGGCCCTAGACCTCCTCTGTAATTTGTGTGTGTGTGTATGGGGGTTCTATGTAATTTTCAAGCAAAAAAAATATGATTTTTACATGTAGGAGAGAAATGTCAGAATTGGCCTGGGTGGCAAGTGGTTAAAGTACATATATTTAATTTTTTAATATTTTTCTTTCCTTTTTTTTTTTTTTTTTTATATTCTGGTTTAACTTTTGTATTTATGGGGTACTGGGTGTAGATTAAGGCCCCTTTTTCACATTTGGATGACTTGTCCCACGATTTGGGACTGCAAAGTAGCAGGACAAGTCGTTCCCCCATGATTTCCAATGACAACCATTCATATTGGTACGACTTCAAAGTAGTCCCTGCACTACTTTGGTCCGACTTTGATGCGAGTTCAGGGTCATAGCCCTCATCTCCCTGAAATCACGTCTGCAAAATCGTGCGACTTTGAAGACGTGGTAGTGTGAAAGGGGCCTTTTAGGAGGAAAAAAATAAATTTTAAACAACTGTAGTATCAGGCTGCAACATCACAAAATTGAAAAAAGTGGCAGGGGTCTGAATACTTCTATGAATGCACCGTATATATGCATTCACATTTTCCTATTGTACAGTTAATACGGTGCTTCCATTTTATGATTTGAAAGTGTTGCAGCCTGTTGGGTTTTTCTGCTGTCATTCTAGGCTATATCTGAAAGCATAATCTGATTTAATGTAAACTTTTCCTATGCATCACGTTTTTGTGTATATTTAAAACCCCCTGCATTCTGAAGTCTCTTATTGCATTTATATCTGTATATAAAAGACCTTTGTTAATTTACGTTTTTCAGAGATTCTCCAGAGGAGATGCCAGTTTTTGTTGGCACTAACGAAGCCGTTAAAGGGTGCCTCATCACTCCATCTGGAGATAATGTGTTTTCTGCTGTCAAGTAAGCGCCTATCAATTAAAAAAAAAAAAAGTGTGTGTGTGTGTGTTTTTATTATATATCGATAATCTTTTTACTTTAGGCTATTTGCAACAAAGAAGTTAAAAGAAGCGTCTGATAAAAATACAGTTGCCACAATAAAAGGTTTGATCGAGAAACTTACAGCTGCAGCAGATAAATTGGGTTACTCAATGGAACAGAAATCTAATTCCATGAAACGGAGAGCCAAGAAAGTTAGTACTTGTATTTTCTGTTATGCATTGATTGGTTTATTTCTTTTAATTACTTCCCCTCCAAAGCAATGTTTAAAATCTGCATTTAGTGCACACAAACAATTTTTAATCTCAATTTTTTTTCGTACAGATATGATTAGGCTGTGTCAAGTAAATGCCAAATATGTCAACCCTCAAAACAGCGTGCGTCTGCAAAATGGGGGGAGAAAAAAATTACAGTACCCAGAAATATCAATAGATGCTTTTTGTGGCTCATCAATTTGAAGCTTGCTGTAACTGAGCGACCTAGAATTGCTGATCTCACTCCAGGATATGCGACAATACCAATTGTGTGTTGCGCAATTGTTTTACATGCTTGTGTGTTCGCATTCATTTGTGTGCTGGACAACAGGAGTGTATGTGGGGGTGTTTTTAATACACACGCCAGTAATTGTCGTCATAGGTATACCTCAACTATGAGAGACAAAATGTGGAAACAAATCCAGACAATCACATTTGTCTGATTTGGAAATTATTTATTTGCAAATTATAGTGGAAAATAAGTATTTGGTCAAAATCAAAAGTTCATCTCAATACTTTGTTATATATCCTTTGTTGGCAATGACCGAGGTCAAACGTTTTCTGTAAGTCTTCACAAGGTTGTTACACACGTTTGCTGGTATGTTGGCCCATTCCTCCATGCAGATCTCCTCTAGAGCAGTGCTGTTTTGGGGCTGTCGCTGGGCAACACGGACTTTCAACTCCCTCTAAAGGTTTTCTATGGGGTTGAGATCTGGAGACTGGCTAGGCCACTCCAGGACCTTGAAATGCTTCTCACGAAGCCACTCCTTCGTTGCTCGGGCGGTGTGTTTGGGATCATTGTCATGCTGAAAGACCCAGCCACGTTTCATCTTCAATGCCCTCGCTGATGGGAGGTTTGCACTCACGATACATGGCCCCATTCATTCTTTCATTTTCACGGAATACTTTTTTTAATTAGCTGTGCACTACAAAAACTCAGATGCGACTCTGGGTTCACACTTGGCAGAGGAGATCATGAAGAAAATGTTCCCTGATCTCCTCTTTCTAGTTATTGCAATCTTGGGGGTAGTCGGATTATAGAGATTTCATGGCAGATTTCTCTGCTCTGTTAAGATTGTGCTTTAGTGCAGATTGTCCACTGGGGAATTGGTGTTTGATTACATAGTCAAGTCAACTGCTGTCCTGAATGCTCTGATAGAGGTCGGTACCACAGAAGCATCAACAATACTGTGTGGGTGAAAAGCAGCATCAAATGTATTGGTAGTCCTAAACCTACCATAGTCATTTGAATAGGCTAAACTCTGCTGTTGTGTGGGTGATTATCACACACTGGTCTGTATTTCTCTTTTGTCCATGGATGGACACAGCTCCTTTTATTCTTGACAGTATGGTTTATATGCTGTCTATCAGGAGAGGACTAAACAGACATGTTGACAGTTAAAAACATGCAACAGCAAAGCTGAACATTACCGCCCAGGGGCGGTCCCTCTGGTTATAACCCCTCACCCTGCATCTAGCCGCTCCGTTTTTTTGCCTAGCATAGGAGAAGGACCTGGCTCCCTGTTGGGACCATTGGTCCTGGAGATTTTTTAAAATTTTTTTTTTTTTTTCTACTTTTTTTGATCCTGAGATCTACTATCAACTGACAGCTGGATAATATAGATCCTTGTAGTCTTCCCCAGTCCGGCCATCGAGCGTGAGCAGACCTTTCGCTACGCGCTGGGCCGGCCACGATATACCCCATTTGCTCCAGGGGTGGCTGGTGAGCTATATGCTCCGGGGCACACATATGACCGGGCTACTGCTGTCCGAGTCACAGTGGGCCGTGGCCGACAGCCACTCCGTACTGCTCGGGTGATGGGTCTGTCCGGAATGCGTCCAGCAGTCCCTGCAGGACGGGTAAGTAGGGTTCCACCTGTTTCGGCAGGATGGAACAGCTGGGCATTCCTGGGGAGGTCGACTAGGGGGTCTCTCACTCTCTCTCCCTTTCTTCTCTGCCTGTCCCTTCCCTCTGGGGGGCCCCTCGGTCTGTAGCAGCGAGGAGGATGGACCTTTTGTGTACCTTGCCTTTAGTCCCTAAGTGGCGGTCAGGCGAGTGTGGGTCAGCATAGTGTCAGAAGCTGGCGCTTCTTCCCCAGTCATCTCTGTGGTAGCAACCGGTGCACCTGCGGTACCTGTGGATGCTTTGTCAGCGGTCCTGGAACCGTGTGTTGCCGTGGTGGAAGCGATGTGTGGGCGCAAGGGGGGGGGGTAAAAAGCGCCCCCCTCTCTTCTGGGGAAAGCTCTGATTCAGACTTGGGCCTGGCTGTGGCACACTGCCCCTGTTCCGACGTGTCAGAGGATGCGGACCAGGACAGTGTGGAAGATTCCGGGTCAGCGCAGGAAAAGGCGCTTGTTGGAGCACTTATCACCGCAGTGCGGGAGACCCTAAAATTGTAAGATACGGCGGGGGCATCTACTGAGGTGTCGGTCCCACAAGCCGGCCCACACTGCTAAGGTGTTTCCCTACCTAACTTATTTTGATAAGTGTATATACAAAGAATGGGAACAACCGCAGAGGGCCTTTTCGGTCCCAAAACGCAAGGTGGTCCGTTACCCCTTTTTGAGGAGAGCCTCCTGGGGAAAAATGGACATCTCCCTTGATTATGGACCCCCTGGTATCCAGGTTAAACAAGGTAACCACGATTCCGGTAGAGGGGACCCCTGCTTTTAAGGACCCTGCAGACAGGAGGGCCCGATCCATGTTAACGGTGGTGGGGTCAGCATTACGGCCTGTATTGGCTATGGCCCTGGTGTCAGACACTTACCGAATGGGCAAAATTGTTGCACCACGAGTTGGTAGAGCAACAGGCTTCCCCGGTCTGCATGGAACTGGCCGACCAGTTGGTGCATGGCCTTAAGTATGTCTGCGATGCGGCCTTAGATACAGCTCCCTTGCTTTCCAGAGCCTCAGTGTCTGCTGTGGTGCTCCGTCGCCTGATTTGGCTAAAATGCTGGTCCGCGGACCAGACTTCCAAGAAAGCTCTGACGGATTTGCCCTTCCAGGGAGAGAGGCTATTTGGAGCCTCACTGGATGACATTATTAAGGAGGTCACTGGGAGTAAGAGCACACTGCTCCCATAATCCAGAAAAGGTAAGGAGCTGCGCCATAGGCCAGGGTCCTCCTTTTCCGCTCGGAAGCGTTTTTTTCGTCAGCCCGGGCCGCCAGGTAAGCGTTCCCAGGCCTACAAGGGGCCAGCTGAGGGACAAAAGCGTCCCTGGTTTCGCAAGCCAAACAACCCTGCGAATAAAATCTGCGACAGCATGAAGGTTAGCCCCTGCCCGACTCTTGGGTAGGGGGGTCGCCTTTGCGAGTTTGCAGCTCGGTGGGCCTCCCTGCTTTCCGACCAGTGGGTTTGCGAAGTGGTTTCATCAGGGTACAAGATCGTTTCTTTCTTGTCCACCAAACAGATTTTTATTTTATTTTTTCCCCCTCAAACTCATCTTTGAGGGGTCATAGTACCTGTGCCGCTGCCGGAAAGGTTTCAGGGATTCTACTCCAATCTGTTTTGAAGTCCCAAAAAAGGACAGAGTCCATCCAATCCTGGACCTCAACTCCTTTGTAAAAGTACAAAGGTTCAGGATGGAATCATTTCGCTCTGTGGTCGTGGCACTCCATCTGGGGGATTTTCTGGCATCCTTGGACATCAAGGACACATACTTGATGTCCCCATATGTCAGGCATCAGAAATTTCTGCGCTTTGCAGTCGGATGATCACTACCAATTTGTAGCTCTCCCTTTTTGGCCTGGCGTCGGCACCAAGGGTTTTCACCAAGGTGCTCGCCCCAATTCTGTCTCTGCTGAGACAGCGAGGAATTGGGCTACCTTGACAACCTCCTTCTGAGAGCAGCTTCAGACTCAGAATTAGGAGGATGTGGCAATTGCCAGTACCTGGGCTTGATTCTGGACTCCTCAGAGGCGAGGGTTTTTCTCCCTTTGGAAAAGTTGCAGACTCTTCAGACTGCGATAAAGCTGTTGGCATCCCGCAGGTGGTCGTTGCTGCGCTTTTGAATGCGAGTCCTGGGTCTCATGGTAGCCACCTTCGAGGCGGTACCGTATGCTCAATTCCACACTCGAATATTGCAGAAGGAGATCCTGTCCAAATGGGACAAATCTCCGTTGTCCCTGGATTGTCAAATCAGAGTGAGTCAGCTAGTCAGGGTTTCCCTGGTATGGTGGCTGGGGTCTCCAGCCCTTCACTCCGGAAAGTCGTTCCTTCCCTTTCACTGGCCGGTGATCACGACAGACGTCAGCCTGACCGGTTGGGGGGGAGTTTGGGGCATATAGTCGACACAGGGTCGCTGGACGCAGGAAGAATCCCGCCGGGCGATCAGGCAGTGCCTCTCCACATTGTCACAGAGGCTGCAGGGACATCCAGTCGGACAACGCCACGGCGGTGGCGTATGTCAACCATCAAGGAGGAACAAGAAGCTCAGCTGCAGCATTGGAGGTTGCTTACATCCTGAGGTGGGCAGAGTGGAGCGTGCCGGCTCTATCGGCCATATACATTCTGGGTGTAGAAAACTGGCAGGTGGACTACCTAAGTCGTCAGATGCTGGACCAAGGAGAATGGTTGCTACACCCGGATGTGTTTTGACTCCTTTTGCCTGAGATGGGGCACGCCAGACGTTGATCTCCTGGCTTCTCAACTCAATTGGAAGGTCTTGAGGTTTGTGGCCAGGTCCAGAGATCCCTGGGCGGACGCGACAGACGCATTTTTGGCTCCGTGGGGACAGTATCGGCTGATTTATGCCTTCCCCCCCCCCCCCCCCCTGCTAATACTTAATACTACTTCCTCGTCTGCTTCGCAGAGTGGAGACCAAGGGGATGCCAGTGATTCTAATTGCCCCAGATTGACCTCGGCGTCCTTGGTACGCCGACCTAGTACGTCTGGTGATGTATTTTTTTTGGCGACTGCCGATGCGAGAGGACCTTCTGTCGCAAGGTCCTATACTTCATCCTGCTTTACAGTCGCTGGCTTTAACAGCATGGCTGTTGAAAGTCCGGTACTAAGGGACCGAGGCCTATCGGATTCAGTAATTTCCACCATGCTGAGGGCACGGAAGTCATCTTCTCAGATCTATCATCGCACGTAGAAGGCCTACATCTATGTGTGAGGAGATGGAGTGGCGTCCACGGACTTATTCAGTTTTCAGGATCCTGCGGTTTTTACAGCATGGAGTGGATCAAAAACTTGCCTTAATCACCATTAAGGGGCAGATATCTGCCCTGGCTGTCTTCTTTCAACGACCCTTGGCGGCTCATTCACTGGTGAGTACGTTTTGTGCAAGGGGTTCGACATGTGGCCCCTCCGGTTCGACCACCACTGCCTCCGTGGGATTTGAATCTGGTGCTCTCTGTACTTCAGAAACCTGTTTGAGAACATCAGAGAGATTCCCCTTTTGACACTCTCGGAAAGTTGCCTTTCTGTGGGCTATTGCATCAGTCAGGAGGGTTTCTGAGTTGGCGGCCTTGTCTTGCAAGTCTCCCTACTTGATCTTCCATAAGGATAAAGTGGTGCTACGCCCGCAGCCTTCGTTTCTTCCGACGGTTGTTTCGGCTGTTCATCTAAACGAGGACATTGTGTCTCCATCCTTGCGTCCTCGGCCGTCGCATCCCAAAGAGGTTGCTTTGCATTCCTTGGATGTGGTCCAAGCTCTGCGGGTGTATCTGTCTGCTACGGCTAAGTTTTCGGAGGTCAGACTCACTGTTTGTGTTGGTGACTGGTCCAAAGAAAGGCCTGGTGGTCTCGTCGGCCACCATTTCTCGGTGGATCAGACAGATCGTGATTCAGGCTTATGCCCTAAAAGGGCGGGCGCCTCCATTTTCCTGTCACGGCGCATTCGACCAGGGCAATAGGTGCCTCCTGGGCCTTCCGACATCAAGCGTCTGTCTCCCAAGTGTGTAAGGCGGCGACCTGGTCGTCCGTTCACACTTTCACTAAGTTTTACACGGTTGACGTGCATGAATCTGCGGATGCTTGCTTCGGCCGTAAAGTTTTGCAGGCGGCTGTTTGAGGTTGCAACTCCTCCGTTGAGAAGCTCTGGTTGTTTTGGGGTGAAGTTGTTTTGATGTCTGCTGTTCCCACCCCTCGTTTTTTTGACCCTGCTAGGGGACGTCCCTACTGTCACGAATAAAGGAGCTGTGTCCATCCATGGACAAAAGAGAAAATAGGATTTTTTTTGTACTCGCCGTAAAATCCTTTTTCTCTGAAGTCCATGGACGGACACAGCACCCATCCCTCCCTTTTTTTTTTTTTTTTTTTTTTTTATAGTGTGTGTGTGTGTGTGTGTGTGTGTGTGTGTGTGTACTGCTTTTTGACGATCTGAGCTGCTAGATGCAGGGTGAGGGGTTATAACCAGAGGGACCGCCCCCTGGGCGGTACTGTTCAGCTTTGCTGTTGCATGGTTTTTAACTGTTAACATGTCTGCCTAGTCCTCTCCTGATACAGCATATAAACCCTACTGTCAAGAATAAAGGAGCTGTGTCTGTCCGTGGACTTCAGAGAGATTTTACGGTGAGTACAAAAATCCAAATTTTTGGTCAACCTCTTTCCCTCCGAATGGTAGACCTTGTCTGTCTGCCTTTCCTCAAGCAGAGCCCATGGCAGGTAGAGCAACATTGAAGAAAGTCGTTTGGGATCTTTGTAAGAGAAGGTCCAAAAAAGATTAAATGTTTTAACACATGTCAATGTATTAGCAGAGGCTTCTGAAAAACGGTCGTGTGTATGCTCCATAGCATTTTTCGTGAAGAGAAAACTGCCTGGAAAAAAATTGGAACCTACTCTATTTTCACGTCGTTCTTCGCGTTGTGAAATGGTCGTGTGTACGCTTTTACGAGGTGGGGGGGGGAAACGTGCATGCTCAGAATCAAGTATGAGACGGGAGCGCTCGTTCTGGTAAAACTAGCGTTCAGAATGGAGATGGCACATTCGTCACGCTGTAACGGACTGAGGAGCACGAGGATGAAAAGCGCGAATCGTCTCTCACCAAACTTTACTAACACGAGGATCAGCAAATACAGCCCAAAGGGTGGCGCCATTCAAATGGAACTTCCCCTTTTTATAGTGCCATCGTACGTCACTGCGCTTTGCTCAAGCATTTTTTTTTTTTTCATGAACGTGTGTATGCAAGGCAGGCTTGAGAGGAATCATGACGAGAAAAACGTTGTTTTTTTGCATGACATGAATAACGGTCGTGTGTACGCGGCATTACTTTTTTCCGCATTTTGTTATGTTGCAGCCTTATTACAAAATTGATTAAAGTGTTTAACCTAAAAAATATGTATATTCTGGGCCCTTGAAGCAGATTACACAGCAGATTAATCTGCCCCCTCTAAACTGTTAAAAAAAAAAAAAAAATCCCTAAACCTACCACTTCCTGTATGCCCTCTAAACAGACCAATGATAACCAGGGCTGCTCCGCCCTGATCACCGTGGTCAAAGTGCCTCCCTCCAAAGTGCCACTCTCTCTCCCCCCCCTCCTTCCTGTCTTATTCCGGCCCAGCCCCACCCCCCGCCGCTATTCTTGTGAATTAAAATGAAAGATTTTTCACTGCCAGCCTCTCTATTAGAGGCTGGCATAGCACACACTGTCATATTTTGTTTTCAAAAACTAGCACTGTAAATACCTAATTTGAGCTGTCTTCAGGCCACTCACGTGACTCGCGGCCACTTTACAGCCACGATACACTGCTTCTGTGGAGGAGACGAGCAGCAATGTGATCTCTCCGGCTGATGTCGGATCTCCCTCAGAAGCAATGTATCAGAGCTGGAAAGCGGCCGCGAGTGACGTGACCAGCCTCAAATTTAGGTATTTTACAGCACTCGTTTTTGAAAACGAATGAAATGGTGTGTTATGCCAGCCTCTAATAGAGGTGCTGGCATAGACTTGTATAGATGGGTTAACAACCACTTTAAATTCATAATTTTCCTCAAAATTCTACCAACAATACCCCGTAATGACAACGTGAAAGGTTTGTCTTGAAATGTTTACAAATTTTATTAAAAATCATAAAAACTAAAATCGCATGCATAAGTATTCACAGCCTTTGCTCAATACTTTTGTTGAAGCACCTTTGGCACCAATTGCAGCCTCAAGTTGTTGTGTTTTTTTTTTTTTTTTTTTGAGTATGATGCAAGCTTGGCACACCTATTTTTTGGGCAGGTTCTCCCATTCATCTTTGCAGGACCTCTCAAGCTCCATCAGGTTGGATGGGGAGCGTTGGTGCACAGCCATTTTCAGATCTTTAGAGATGTTCAGTCTGGGCTCTGGCTGGGCCACTCAAGGACATTCAGAGTTGTCCCGTAGCCACTCTTTTGTTATCTTGGCTGTGTGCTTAGGGTCATTGTCCTCTTGGAAGATGAACATTTGCCCTAGTCTAAGGTCCACAGTGCTCTGTAGCAGGTTTTCATCAAGGATGTCTCTGTGCATTGCTGCATTCATCTTTCCCTCAATCCTGACTAGTCTCCGAGTTCCTGCCGCTGAAAAACATCCCCACAGCATGATGCAGCCACCCCCATGGTTCACTGTAGGAATGTTATTGGCCAGGTGATGAGCAGTGTCTGGTTTCCTCCAGATGTGACACTTGCATTCATGCCGAAGAGTTCAATCTTTGTTTCATTAGACCAGAGAATTTTGTTTTTCATGGCTAGAGTCCTTCAGGTGCTTTTTGGCAAACTCCAGGTGGGCTGTCTGTCCTGTGCCTTTTTTTTTTTTTTTTTACTGAGTGGCTTCCGTCTGGCCATTTC
Source organism: Rana muscosa (assembly GCA_029206835.1). Lineage (NCBI taxonomy): Eukaryota > Metazoa > Chordata > Amphibia > Anura > Ranidae > Rana > Rana muscosa. Next base: position 272,508,205 of record CM055116.1, read on the forward strand.
ACACAGGCCTGATTAGGTGGAGTGCTGCATAGATGGTTGTTTTCTGGAAGGTTCTCCTCTCTACAGAGAAACGCTGGAGCTCTGTCTAAGTGACCATCGGGTTCTTGGTCACCTTCCTGATTAAGACCCTTCTCCCCGGTCGCTCAATTTGGCCGGGCAGCCCGCTCTAGCAATAGTCTAGCAATAGAATCAGCTCTGTAGGAGGGGGGAGGGAGAGGTTTGCCTGAGAAATGTATGTTTTCTTCCTGGAAAGTTGAAATCAATGGGTACAGGTTGCCTAGAAGTCGGATTGAAGTAGCACAGGAACCTTTTTTGAAGTCGGAGCGACTGTAGTAGTGTGCATTAAGACGGCTCCATTCACTTTGATTTTCTCATGCAGCGCGACTTGAGGCGTCCTGGGGCGATTTGAAGTCGGATCCAAAATTGCCCCTGTGTGAATGGGCTCGAAGGCTGTAACACAACAAAATGTGGAAAAAGTGGAGCAAAAAAATTCAATACTGAATACTTTCCGGATGCACTGTACATACAACTGAGGGGCTCCAGGGTTTGACTAATGTGGAGAAAACAAAACTTGCTGTATACTCAGAAGCGAAAGTCCTATTCTGGAGGCTTTTGTAGAGTTTTGATTGGGATTGGGTCTCCTTTCCTAAGTTCACATTGTAACTGATAGTCACATCTGATTGTTAGTCTCAGATGTCTAAAGGCATTTATTTGATCTGACAGATGCTGCTCAGCGAAAAGATTGCATTCTGACAGAACACTAAAGTGCTGCCTATTTGTCTGGTTGTTTTGGGACACTTTCAGAATTTTTGTAGTCGGTCTTTGTTCCCATGGAGATCATTGCTTCACTTCTTTTAAAAAAAAAAAAAAAAAAATCATAACTAACCTGATTTGAAGCAGAACTTTGTGTTTGATTTATTTTCCTGTAACTGTCTATCTGTCTCCATCCCTCTACCCTTCATGTTATCAGGTGGTGACCAAGTCTTTCCATGGTGCTGGTCTGGTGGTTCCTGTAGATAAGAATGATGTTGGATACAGGGAGCTTTCTGAAACGGATGGTAAGCTTTTTTGGAATCATTTTTATACTATTTATGTAATAGTCTTTGTTTCTCTTTAACAACAATGCTGGCTACTTAACCACTTGTTGACCGCCGCACGCAGATGTACATCGACACAATGGCATGGGCAGGCAAATAGGTGTACCTGTACGTCCCTTTAAATTTGCCGCCCAGCAGGCGCGCGCACCCGCTGCGTACCTCGTGAGTGTGTTCGCGGGTCCCGGGAACTCAATGTTCCCGGGCGGCCCGCGATTGCGGTCGGCAAAGGTAGAACAGGGGGATGCCTTTTGTAAACGAGGCATTCCCCTATTCTGCCTAGTGACGTCACTGATGACCGTTCCCGATCACGGTGAACAGCCATAAGTGACGTGTCACTCGTAGCCACGCCCCTTAACAGAATCGCTCCCTAGTACTGACTTAACCCCTTCAGCGCCACACAGTGGTTAACCCCTTAACTGCCAGTGTCATTTTTACAGTAATCGGTGCATTTTTATAGCACTGATCGCTGGTCTCAAAAATGTGTCAAGTGTCCGCCATAAAGTCGCAGTCACAATAAAAATCGTAGATGGCCGCCATTACTAGTAAAAAAAATAAAAATAAAAATGTATTAATAAAAATGCCATAAATCGACCCCCTATTTTGTAGATGCTATAACTTTTGCGCAAACCAAACGCTTATTGCGATATTTTTGGAGAAAAAAAAATGTAGAATACGTATCGGCCTAAACTGAGGGGGGAAAAAATGTTGTTTTTTTTTTAAATATATTTTTGGGGGATATTTATTATAGCAAAAAGTAAAAAAAAAATTTTATTTTTTCAAAATTGTCGCTCTATTTATTTTTGTTTATAGTGCAAAAAATAAAAACCGCAGAGGTGATCAAATACCACCAAAAGAAAGCTCTTTTTGTGTGGGGGAAAAAGGACATAAATTTTGTTTGGGAGCCACGTCGCACGACCGCGCAATTGTCAGTTAAAGCGACGCAGTGCAGAAAAGCAAAAAGTGGCCTGGTCTTTGGCCAGCGAAATGGTCCAGGGCTGAAGCGGTTAAAGTGGAACTTTAGTCAGAAAATTTAAGCCCTGCTAGATCACTTCAGGCTGGCCCCTTTTGCAGGGATGGCTTTGTAAAGCATTGCAAATAAGTGTCTATACAGTTTCAAATTCAGTAATACATGGTGTGACCCTGCTCTACACATGCCCAGTTGCTCTCTATTTTTAAGCACTGCGCTGATTTTGTAGAGGCCGATCTGCTGACAGCCTAAATACTGCTGTTCATAGGCTTTGGCTTCAGCAAAATGGCAGCCTCCAGCAAGCAGAAGCATGAGCAGTGCTGAAGGCAATTTACAGCACACACTAATTTTGTTAGCCTAATTATTAATGTATGATGTATGTTTCTTGCAACAGAACATTATTTTTAGCACGATGTTATGGGCAAAGTTCCACTTTTAAATTATCCTCTAACCTGGAATTAACATGGATTGTTTGAGTTATTTTGCATCATTTAATTTACAGAAAACATGCCCACAACTTTGAAGAATCCTCTTCTTTTTTTTTTTTTTTTTTTATGGTGAAGCAAACAACAAATTGGACAAAAAAACAGAAAAATCAATGTGCATAACTATTCACCCCCCCCCCCTTAAAGCGGAGTTCCGACTAAAAAAATTATTAAAAGTCAGCAGCTACAAATACTTCTGCTGCTGATATTTAATAATCGGACACTTACCTGTCCCAGGGTCCAGCGATGCGGGGGAACGAAGCCCCGCTCCTCTTCGCAGTGTCAGCATTGTCACTGTGGGCGGCCTGCTGTGGCTTCACAGCCGGGCACACACTGCGCATGCGTGAGCCTCGCTGCACACTGAGGGGGGAGATTTGACCTTCCTCCTGGCACTGCAGAGTCCCGGGAGAAAGTGGGAGCTGCTCTTCCTCTCCCCCCCCCCCCCCCCTCCCAAAAAAAATTATGCGACATGTCAGGGGGTCACCTTCCCTTTAAAGCAGAAGTTCCATGTTCCATTTTTGGGTGGAGCTCTGCTTTTAAGTCAATACATTGCATTGTAGAGCCACCTTTTGCAGCTATCACAGCTCCAAGTCACTTTGGATAAGTCTCTATGAGCTTGCCACATCTTACCACTGGGATTTTTGCCCATTCCTCCTTGCAAAACTGCTCCAGCTCCTTCAAGTTGGATGGTTTGCGCTTGTGAACAGCAATCTTTAAGTCTGACCACAGATTTTCTATTGGATTGAGGTCTGGGCTTTGACTAGGCCATTCCAACACACTTGCATGTTTTCCCTTAAACCACTCAAGTGTTGATTTAGCAGTGTTTGGGGTCGTTGTCCTGCTGGAAGGTGAACCTCTTTTGCTGTATACAATGTACTAGTATGTACTCGCTAAATGTTTCACACAATGATGTATCAATTAATTGATTCCAGATTTCTCTTTCGCTCTTTCGCTCTTTCTCTCGCGCTCTTTCGCTCTTCTCTCGGGGGTTCCATAACCCTGGTATCCTTTCTTTCTGTGCTTGATCCTTCCGGCAGATTTGCCAGGGCTCCCACCTGCTTTCCAGTTGTTTGCCGTGTTTTACCAGAGCTGTTGGTGTACCCGGATCCGATCCATTTTCTAGATGGGCAGGAGTCGAGTGAGGTCAAGAGGGCCCCCACTCGGCTCTATGCCTTTTGGAGGACCGGAGCGACCTCCTACATCACTTCCTGTCCTTGGGCAGATGGACAGGATTATTATTATTTTTTTAATAATAAAAAAATTATCTAAAAAGAAATTAACCACTTCCCTACCTGCCCATAGTCAAATGACGTCCACAGATGGGATCTCCCATCCTGGGTGGACGTCATATGACGTCCTGGGCTTTGTGGGGGGATATCTGAATGATGCCTGCAGCTAGAGGCATCATTCAGATATCCTTCTGTTCTGCCGGCGATTCTGTGCACCATAAGAACAATCATAGCGGCGCTTGATCGTTCTTATAGGCGGCGGGAGGGGACATCCACCTCCCGCCGCCATCCGGTGCTTCTCCGGGGTCTCCCGTGCCATCGGGGGCCCAGAGAATGAATCGTCCGGCGCCGGAGGTGAACCATAGAGATGACTGGTGACCAGATGGTCACCAGTCATCTCTGACCGTCAGAGGCCCGGGCGCGATTTGATGACATCACGCCCGGGTCCTCAGATGTAAACAAAGCCGCCATTGCGGCTAGTAAACATGAGATCAGTGACTTTTTTTTTTTCACGATCTCATGCTTTCCAGCCTGGAGGAGAGATGTGGGGTCTTATTGACCCCGCATCTCTCAATAAAGAGGACCTGTCGCACACATTCCTATTACAAGGGATGTTTACATTCCTTGTAATGGGAATAAAAGTGATCAAAATTTTTTATTTTTTTTTAAAGTGTAAAAAATATATTAAAACGCCCCTGTCCCCGGTAGCTCGCATTTAGAAGCGAACGCACACGCAAGTCCCGCCCACATATGTAAACGCCGTTCAAACCACATATGTGAGGTATCGCCGCGTGCAATAGAGCGCGTGCAACAATTCTAGCACTAGACCTACTCTGTAACTCTAACCTGGTAACCTGTAAAAAAAATTAGTGTCACCTATAGAGATTTTTAAGTACCGAAGTTTGGCGCCATTCCATGAGTGTTCGCAATTTTAAAGCGTGACATGTTGGGTATCTATTTACTCGGCGTAACATCATCTTTCATATTTTCTAAAAAAATTGGGCTAACTTTACTGTTTTTTTTTTTTTCCCCAAAAAAAAGGCGTTTAAAAAATTATTGCGCAAATACCGTGCAAGAAAAAAAGTTGCAATGACGTCATTTTATTCCCTAGGGTGTCTGCTAAAAAAACAAATATAACGTTTGGGGGTTCTGAGTAATTTTCTAGCAAAAGAATGATGATTTGTACATGTAGGAGAGAAGTGCCAGAATAGGCCCAGTATTGAGGTGGTAAAAAAAGCCTGGGGTTAAAGTGTAAATTTAAAAAATAAATTGAAAACGCCCCATCCCTCCATGTTCACATGCAGAAGCGAACGCATATGTAAATGGTGTTCAACCACACATGTGAGGTATCACAATCCTTCGAGCAAGAGCAATAATTCTAGCGCTAGACCTCCTGTAACATTTTTAAAGCGTCACCTATGGAGATTTTTAAGTACCATAGTCTGTCGCCATTCCCCAATGTCCAATTGTACTTTCAATTGATTTTTACTGAGGTATATATGGAAACATTAGAACAGGTGCAGCATGAACAAATGTTTACAACTCTGTCTTGAAAAGACATTACATGCAACAAGAGTAACACATCTACAGTTTACAGAATCCTGAGGATTACGGTTGATAGCGTTGTGGCCTTTGCCAGTATCGGAGGAAGGTGAGGGCTCCTCAATCCCAGCACCCCTAATGGGATCAAACTGTGCTAGGAATCGTGGGACATCACCCCCCCCCCCCCCCCCCCAAAGTGGATCACTCATCAAATGTTCGAGTTCTGGCTGGCCAGGAAGAAACGGTAGTGTAGGGAAGGCCAAAGTTGTGAGGCCTATGATAAATGGGTGAAGACAACCTCAGGGTGTCTTATTCAGAGCTCTGTTGCCCCTAAAGCTTGTGGCCAAGCTAGGTCTAGGCTGAACCTGTAGATCCAACGTGGCAAATAGGAAGAAAGAGAAGATAGGAAAGACTATAAGAAGAAAAAGAGGAAGAGAAAGAAAGACGATAACGAAGCGTTGGGTGACGGTGTGGCGCTCTCTCTTTCACAATCAACCAGATGAGTCTGTAAGGGCCGAGGGACAGGAAATGTATTTGGCCCAGGGTTCCCAGACGGCTTCAGTTTTGTCAACAGTGTCCAAGAGGATGCTGACTGTTTTCTCCTGAGCCATAATCCAAGAGATCTTTCTTTTAACGAACCAAAATGAGACTGTGGACTGTTTCCAAGCTCGGGCGATTGTTAATTTGGTTCCTAGAAGTATGAACCTGATAAGGTTTTGGGCCAATTTCGAAATACTAGGGTTAGAAATTTAGTAGAGCATACTGAGGTGTTTTTGGGACGGGTAAATCCGTAATTTTCCTAATATGGAAGATTTTGTTCCATAGGCCCCTAATTTTGGGGCCCAATGTCCAATTTTATGACCTGAAATGTTTGGTATCTATTTACTTGGCTTAACATCTTTGACATTATACAAAAAATTGGGCTAACTACTGTATTTTGGATGTGTGTTTTGTATTTTCCCAAACAAATTGCGTTTTGAAAGACTGCTGAACAAATACAGTGTGACATAAAATTGCAACAATCGCTATGGTCTCTGCTAAAAAAAAAATGTGTGTGTGTGTTCAAAGTAATTTTTCGAGCAAAAATACTAATTTAAACTTGTAAATGCAAAGTTCCAGAAAAGACATGGTCAGAAGGTGGCTATTCGGGTTTATCTAAAAATTTGTGCGAAATCCATTTTGAGTTTTCATCGCACTGTGGTCATCCTCTGGTTTACTATTTCCTGGTCTGAGGTCTCTGCCTATGGTTCTAAATGAGCTGCAGAGTCCTGTTCTCTCTAGTGTGGGACATGTTTTATTCTCTCAGATGCTTAAACAGTGTATTTTCCATGGCCAATGTCCGTCCTGTCCACTAGTTCCTTCTCAGCGGCATTACCACCTCCTTCCCAGGAACCTTCTCTCCTCGGGTTGGGGATGCTCTTTGCCAAGATGGCAGACGCTGTTCCAGTCACTTCTGCACCTGCACAAGCAGCTATGGTCCTTATGCACCCCAGTTTAGTACTTTATGTGGTGACCATTTTGGAAACTGACACCGTTTACTTGGCAGACAACCATGAAGTTTAAGGTTTCCAGTTACAGCAGTGACATGTGGTGCGTGTTTTTGTTTTTATTTTTATTTTATTTTTTGTATGTAGTGCTTCTATGGCAGGCCAGGGGTCTCTTTGCTCTCTGGGTTTCCTGGTTGCGTTTGGTCTTGCTATTCTTTCTATTCAGCATTAGGACAGACACAAGACATTTCCTCCTCCCAAAAGGCTAGGGTGAGGATTGGGCACTGTTTCATCAATGATTTTATAACTCTTACAGGCTAAAGCCTGTATCTTCCATGAAGCTACTGTTGCGTGTCATCGGGTCTCCATTGACAAAGTCGTAAACACTCCCATACCACCACGCACCACAGTCATTGCTCAGACTCCAGACATGGATAGCATTCACAGGAAATTCTGGGTTTGTACAGGTACTGCATGATAAGCTAGTATGCCGGTTCTGTCTAAAGCCCCATACACACGATCGGACTTTTTGACAACAAACTTCAAAATGAGCAGGTTTTCAATAAAATCCGACCGTGTGTACGCTCCATCGGACAAACTTTTTCTGTTTTCATCAGACAAAAGTTCGCTCTGCAAACGGACAAATTTTTCGGCAACAAAGTCCTGCCGTGTGTACAGAATTCCATCGGACTTTAGTCTGAAATACAAATACGCATGCTCAGAACCAATGTTAAAATCAACCAACAATAGCAGAAGTTGACCAAAGGGTGGTGGTAAAGAGCTGAAAAACCACGTAGTACGTCAAATGCGTCACTACATGTTCATGTTTGTTGGCTGAAAAAGTCCTGTCGTGTGTATATAATGCTATGGGCGTTCCTGGCCAACTCCCTTCGGACAAAAATCCATGGAAAAGTTTGTTTGAAGTCTGTGTGTATGGGGCTTAAAGGGGAAGTAAAGCCAAATAAAAAAATAAAAATAAAAACTGCAAAAAGGCATAATGAGCTAGTATGCATAGCATACTAGCTCATTATGAATGACTTAACTGAGATAGAAGCCCCCACAGCGGTCCTCGTCACCTCCGCCGCCATCTTGCCTCAATGTCCTGTCACTACCGTCCGTGTATCGCCGCTCCGGCGCTGTGATTGGCCTGGAGCGGCGACGACGTCATGCGCGCTCGGGCCGGCAAGATCCCATTCAGAAAACCGGCAATGATGCCGGCCCGCTAGTGCGCATGCGTGTGACATCATCGGCGCTGTGTTTACAGCAAATATCTTCTTAACCGTGTAGGTTAAGGAGATATTTCTTGCACCTACAGGTAAGCCTAGATTAAGTGGGTTTACAACCACTTTAAGCGAAGCAAAACAAGATCGAATGTCATCTATCCTGATGTAGTTTTTGATTCAAAAGCAGTAAGTCCAGGATTGCATTACGCCAGTGGTTCTCAACCTGGGGGTCTGGACCCCCTCGGGTCGAATGATGATTTGCCAGGGGTCACTGAATGATTTCGTGAATGATTTCCTGATTCGGCATAGGTGTCACTGCTATGACACTGAAACCAGAGACACACTGAGTAACACTACCTGTGATTAGAGTTGCCATTTTTAAAAGTCCCCACTACAGTTCTCAGATTAGCAGATGACCTTGATCAAGAGCACCTAAATTGGCTGATTAGAACTCCCCCAGCACTGCCACTGATCCCATTCCCCCCACCAGCACTGCCACTCATCCCATTCCCCCCCACCCTTCCACCAAGGATTAAGAGAAGGAATAAAAATAGGGAACACGTGGAAAAGAGGGGGAGGAACAAAGAAAAAGGGAGAGGGAAATAACAAGAAAGACGGCTAGAGAGAGGAATGGGGGGGAAAAAAAAGAAATTGGGATATAGAGAGATAAAGGAGAACAAAGAGTGGTACATCCTAAAATGTACCATAAGGGGTTTTAATACTGTACGAGTGGAAGGGACTCAGGGAGTGCTAAATGTCCGTGGATTAGGGGAGAAAATTACTTGTCTTGCCTTGGGTGCTGACAACCCACGCTACGAAAATAATTTTATTGTTGGGGGTCCCCACAACTTGGGAAATTTTTATCTAGGGGTCCTTAGAGTGTTGAGAACCACTGCATTATGCGGACTAGGGGGAACCACCACTACAGTCTTTCTTAATGGGAACCTCTTATCAGTTAACAGAGGCCTCGGGAGCATTTAAGCATCCACTGTAAAGAGCCAGAGGAGCTCTGTCCTACAGGTTTTGCCTTCGCCCTGGTAGATCTATTTGTGGCAGCTGTACACTAGGCCATCCAATGGGAAGATTCTGTTGAGGGAACTTCAAAAGTGAGCAGATACTTTTTGCCGCTTAAAGTCCAGGGGTTCCTTCCCTTTCATGGAAGATCTGAGATGGTTTCATAAGAATAAAAAACAAGTCCTGCCTTTTTAAAGCGGAGTTCCACCCACTTTTACAACTTGATCTTAAAGGAATGACCACCTTTCCACCACTCATTATTGGATAACAAATTATTTTTTTATTTCTTGCCTTAAATGAAGTACATATTGTACTTCCGTCCTAGCTCGGCTGCGGCCCAGGGTGTAATTTCCGCCTGCTTCCCCTCTGTGTGCCAGAAGACGGGGCCATTCAGCTACCGCCGCACGACTCGCGCATTTGCAAAAGGAAACCGGCGGTGAAGACTCCACTACCGGTTTCCCTTAGCTAGAATGGCGGCGCCTGCACCCGATCCGATGGACAGATTGGTCTCGGGGGGGGGGGGGGGCGACATCGCAGGCTCCCTGGACAGTAAGTGTCCTTATTAAAAGTCAGCAGCTACAGTGTTTGTAGCTGCCGCCTTTAAAAAAAAAAATTATTGCAGCTGGAACACCACTTTTTAATAGGCAATACCCACTAAGGTAATGAGGCTTCCAGTTTCAAGGAAAAGCGGAACTTAACCTTAGGAGAGCCTATCTGTGAGCAGGCGCAGCATGCTGTCCTGTTCTAGTTCTGAAGCTAGAGCGATCTGCTCCTCAACCAACAATATTGAGATGGCCTTAAGGGGAGGTGCCAGCAGAGAAGATCTTATTTATGCCCCTCAGGAACTAAAACAAAAAAACTCAGGTTCTACAGTTGATGTCATGTCCTTCCAGAGCAAATTTGACCCATGTCACCGCAAAGCGGGCACTATGGCCAAGGTTATGGTCCATCGATTTCCGTCTCTAAACCAATTTGATGCAGGGATGATTCAAGTGCATTACGATTTTTTATTGTGTACTCTATTTCTATTGCAATCTATCATGAAATTATTGTACAGCTCAACATAATGCAGGAAAAAGGTCAGGGCTCCCACTGATTCTGCAACTAGATGGTCCCATCTGGGGGGGTGATGGGAGACTGTGACACCTAAAGTGTGTTGCTTATGTCCAGTCTAATCTTGCTTTGGTTTCTGTCACTGCAGAAAACCCTGCTTCACAAAGATTGGATGGAAGCAAGCTTTTCAGTGCTGTTGTGGCAATCTACATATATTCCGCTTTGACTTTAAACCGCTTGGAACGGATGGAGAATTGAGGTTGTCTCAAGCATACTTTTAAGGCCACTATTTGCGATTTTCAATCACCTGATCCTCTTCTAGCATAGACAAAGTTTATTCACCAGTGATGATGTGTACTGGCAGCTGCTCCCCAGCACTAGCATCACTACCTCTGAGCATCGGGCATTAGATTCTCTTAAGATGCGCGCAACCTAGATCCCTCGCATACAGTTTACAGTAGGGTTCGTGTTCCTATGCGAATCTAATGCTGCCCCTGAGGAGCTGTAAATACTGATGTAGCTTTGCTCACCTCCTGGTGTGTGACCTGGTTCCCAACAGCCATGGACTGGTACGGTTCCAGGGGTTAGGAACCCCTGATCTAGACTACATCTTGTTTGTGGCCCACGATCACTATCGGAGACTGCTGCTCTTAACTCTACAGAGATTTGGTTGGTTAATTAGACTCTGTGTAGGACCAAGGCTAGACTTGCGCTTGTTGGCTTTCCTTGGAGCCCTCCTGGATACGGACAACAATTCTGCTTAGTTACCACAGGAGAAGATCATGAGCATCCAAAGCAAGATGGCAATGTGATCCATATATATATATATATATATATATATATATATATATATATATATATATATATATATATATATATATATATATATATATATATAATATAGCTAGTATGCTAGCCTGAAATTATGGGAGGAGTTCGAGGGGTACTTATACAGACCATCCACGAGGGTCAGTGTCGGCTCTAGAGCGCGGTATTCGTCGTCGTCCTCAGCCGACGCCCTACGATTCGCAACGTCCGTGTAGTTTCCTCGTATCTTCCAGCTCGTTCGCAGTCGGTCGTATCCCCGCTCGCTGTCGCAGGTAGGACCGGCCGTTACCATTCGTACGAATCGTAGCGCCGGTACACGTTTTCTTCTTTTACAAGTCACACGGTTCATAACCCCGTGTTTTCCGTCTGTATCGCATGTTTACCGGCTAGTCCAGCTGTCTTTCGAACCCTGTCGCACGCATGTTACCACCGGTAACAGCCCGCCAGACACTACGTCTCACAGAACTGTTGTACGAATTACTCACAGCTCGCAAGTTTCTTACCTCAAGTCGCACATCTGATACCCAGTCGTCGGACTGGTATCCCACACTGCACTTCCTTATCCCTAGTCACTGATGCCCTACACCTCCTACGATACTCTCCCTTCACCTTACTGATGCCCCACACCTCCTACTACTCACACCATACACCAAACAGTCTGGGCCGGCTCTTGTCGCTAACAATCGGCACTACACGCCGGACCCTCGACAATCACAAGCCCCTTCAACTTCGAAACACCAATCAGCCGTCCGAGTCCAGCCGTATCTCCGCGCTACGATTCGGACCCGGCAATTCAAATCCCCGCCTTGCACCCGTTATCAGCCCGAATACAGGCACAGCATCGGCTTAGAGATTCGGATCTCTGGCATCCACGTTTGTTCCGAGCACAGTCGCACCACCGGCTCATCGGCTCGGATCTACAAACATCAAACTTCTAAACCATCCGAATTCAGTCGTAGCATCGGCTCAAACTTTCGGACCTATGGCATTCCCAAGCGTTCCGAGTCCAGTCGCATCACCGCCTCAATCGACTCGGATCTCTAGCAACAAACCCTCCTATTCGATCCGAACCCAGTCGTAGCATCGGCTCAAAGGTTCGGATCCTCCGCTAACTTCTGGGCACAGTCGCAGCAACGGCTCATCGGCTCGGATCTACAAACATCAAACTCCGAACTGATCCGAATTCAGTTGTAGCGTCGGCTCAAATTTTCGGATCCATGGCATTTACAATCGATCGAGCACAGTCGCATCACCGGCTCATACCGCTCTGATCTGCAGCAGTAAACTTCTTTAACCGATCCGAATCCAGTCGTAACGTCGGCTCGTAGATTCGGATCCTTGGCAAACACAATCGATCCGAGTCCAGTCGCATCACCAGCTCAAACGACTCGGATCCCTAGCAACTAGCACTCTCCAACCGACCCGACCCTTCCAACCGATCCGAACCCAGTCGTAGCATCGGCTCAAACGTTTCAGATCGTCGGCAATACAAAGTGCCAGGTCGCTACCAGTCGCATCAGCGTCACGATCACGTACGAACCATTCCCCAAACCTCACGCTGTACCAAAAAAAAAAAAAAAAAAGGGGGGGAAAAACAAATAAATAAATAAAAATAAAAATTAAATATATAGGAAGAATTAAATAAAAAATTTCTGCATTTACATACACAACTTACTCCAACTATTCCAACTCCCTCACGGACGGTTAATCCTACATACTCACAATTCACAAACTTTCCTTCCTTCGCCTTCTCAGTAAGGCTGTGTTCCTTGCAATCGCTGCGAGCATTCGACAAGTGGTTCAAACATCAGCCACTCATCATCTCCAGTAGCAACATGGCTACTCACCGTTTTCTCTGTCCCTTTCCCCATGCAGGTCAGTTTGAGTTCCAGTTGGTCCACCCTGCACCAGGTTTGGACAGTATTCCCCTCAGGATACAAAAAAAACAAAACAGGGGGAAGTATCTTAGGGCTCACATCTTCACCAGGGAGCCAGCTACTGCTCCAAAACAGCTCTCTGCATCCCCCTCACAAAAAAAAAAGCATTTCCATGTCACCTTACTACAGGTCCCCGGTCGACCCACTTCCGGACCCCAACTGAGACGTCACTACTAGGGTACAGGACAGATACGTAAATGCAAGGCCCCTCCTTGCTTCTCGTCGCACTCTTTCACAACATATTTGTCTTCACATACACAATTCGACCGCTCACCAGGCGCTAGCAACTGCCACATACTTCTACGCACTACACTCTGTTTTCGAAGAGCGATCCGAGATCCTTCACCACGCAGACAAGGTCGCCAACATCCACCTTGCTGGCAGTGCAGGAGTTGGCAGACCGACCACACGTCAATGAACTACAGATCGAAACATTCCTACTTGGTATACCAGACTTTCTGCTACCCGCCCCAGTACGCCCTGGGGGCTCCGGTTCATCAGTCTGTGCCAAGCACAGACGGCACCCGAGCTATCGGTTACCTAGCCAGTCACCTCCTGGCTCACCTCGGTTGCCACGCACTCTTTTGAGTTTTCTAAATTACACTCAACAGCGCTCGTACGCAAACTAAACTGTCCCCTACGCCTATCGCTCCTTGTCCTGTCCACCCTGCTTTCCTTCTTTCTCCCCGTTTTCTAAATCCTTCTATCCCCTCTAAAACTCGCAATCTGATTCTAAACATATGCATTCCCCTCCTGTTTAGCCGACGCCATGTCGCGAGCCATCAGCAAAGTCTTCGCCTCTGCCTCGTCGTCACCCTTCGCGGGTCCAGCGGCCGGCGCTACACAGTCCCCTAGAGCTCGGACCATCCCCAGGCTACGGCTGAACTACGACGTAGGGGCATTCCCTGCCTTACCACAGCCAGGAAAGCCAAGCTGTTAGGCTGCTGTTTCCATAACCAGCGGCAACTCTACCAGACACACAAGTTCCGCTGCAGTCGATACCCTCCGCATTTACCCAGCTACATGCCTTGGTGACCACACTGGCAACCGCAGTCACCGACGTCCAGGCTAGAGTAGGGGCCCTGGAAACACGATCAGCCGTGCCCCTATCAGCCCCAGTCTTCACCGTCGTTACCGAACCCCCCACTGTAGGTACGCCCGACGCTTGCACCCTTTCCTTCGCACCTTGTCCCAGCGGGCATCAGGAAGGACATCCTAAGCGGCTAGGACGTGAACCTAGCATCCCTACGCATTTCGGTACAGGTCATAACAGGGAACAAGTCACGTGCCTTGGGACGCCTCAGTCATCCTAATGGCCAAGGACCCCAGGCTCGCTCGCAAACTCGAAAGCGACAAAGTTCGTGGTAGCCTCTGGAAGCCTTAGAGATGTAACCAGTCCTCCCAGTCAGACTAGGACGTCCAGTTCGAGCACCGGGGGGGCGCAGCCGTCTCCAGCAACTTATTTCAAGGATTGCTTTTACCCCCACAGCAAACTTCTGCACATCTGCCTCCTGTACCAGAAGGCTCTCCCTAGTAATACCTGCGGCGTCAAGCAGCAGAGTCCAGCTTGACTAGGCCACGTGCACTTCGGGCGGCTCGACTTTTCTCTCCTCACATCCAACTCCCTCTCTAGCAGCCTTTCTAGTGCAGGGGGCACTACAGGGTTCCACACCGGACTCATTATACTGCCTGACTCATTCTAAAACATACCCAGTCAAACTCCTGCATACCCTCAGAGGAGTTCTCCTGAAGGTTTAGTATTCTTGTGAGATCTAGGAAATCCAAGAGAGGTCTTCTAAAACCTCGACGTGCCCATAACCGAGAAGAAAGTAGGAAGACCGGCACAGTTCATCTCCTTCCTGGAAATCATTCTAGACAAACACGCCATGCAGGCCAGCCCACCTCTCGGTAGATTGACCCGCATCAGGACAGTCGTCCATACGTCTACCGACACGCAAGGGTGCACTAACCCACAGCTACAATCCCTACTGGGCATGCTCAACCCACGATGAGGATCGTCCCTCAAGGGCGATCCTTTATCGCACGCTTCTTAGTGTTCCTCTCCCAGGCACAAGAACCTGACCAAGTCGTTAAGCTAGACGCAGCCCCTATAGCAGGATCTGGCCATGGGGGAACAATTCCTTGAGACCAGATAGGTAGACCCTTGTTTATCCCATCAGCATCCTTTTCGTCACCACAGATAATCACGGACGTAGCAGCTCCCACAAGCTTCGCTGCAATTTTTGGCCATCATTGGTTTCAGGACCGCGACCATCTGAGATACTCACTCACAATTCCGCCTTTAGTCAGTCCTCCTCTCTATTTGAGATCTACCCCATAGTCGCAGCGACTCAAGTATGGGGCAGCCCCGGGCAGGACAGACCGCCACGTTCGCCACAGACAACCAGGCTACAGCCACAGTCATTAACAAAGGCAGGTCAATAAATCGTTGTCCATCATGTCCTTCCCACGCAGGCTGTTGCTACTTTCCCTACAACATCAGCTCAGTAGCCTCCGTGTCCACATCCCTGGTCAATGCAACACTTCGGCCGACGCGCTATCCTGCTTAACAATGCCTCATCCTTTCACAGAAGCCCGGAGCCGACTCGACCATGTCCGGCATCCCACATTAGTCGCAACCAACTCTGGAATCAGATAGCACCTCCATGGTGCTACCTCCCTCATCAATGCATCCTGATCTGCCAACACACTACAGGTGGCGGCAACCACACTCTAGTACCAAACGCTTACCAGTGACCAGCGCCATACTCCGGGACATGTCTGCTATCCTTTCACGTTCTCCCTTCGGTCTATGGCCCAGCCTGGTAATTCAAGCAGCCATTTACCTATCCTTTTACGATTTTACGGCCTGGCGAATTACTATCACCAGCCCTAAATGCCAAGTACTACTCAGGCACCACCCGACTCGCCACCAAAGTCATTTCATCCTACACCTGACGGTATCGGAAACGCTACAACCCGGTCCCGGAGTAGACAGCAAACTTTTCCAGACACACAACGCCATGGCCGTTCTAGTGTAAATTGGTAAACTCTGCTGTCCGACCCGTCAGAGGACAGCCCTCTACTACCTTTCCCAACTGAACCCCTAAGCGGGAACCAGTTCATCAGCCACGTCAGAACACTCCTGAGCATCTCGGGCCTTGACCCAGGATGTTACTCAGGACTTGCTTTCGCATTAGAGCAGCCCCAGCAACATCACAAAACAGAGTTCCAGACCACGCAATAAGGAAGATGGGCAGGTGGAAATCCTTGTGTGTCGCCCGATACGTTCCCGATCCTCAGTCAGAAATATCACGAGCCTTTAACAGTCTCGCTCTATAGTGGTTTACCTGACATAATAGAACAATTCTTTCCTAACCTTGTGTGACTTTTTGGCCCCTTCTTTGGCATACCGTACAACAGGTCAGGCCCACACTTCAGGTCTTATTTGTGTTAGTCTTGTGACGTGTTTATGTGATCCATATCTCTTCAGACAGAGGGCTCCGACCATAAATAGGAAGGCTAGTATGCTAGCCTGAAATTATGGGAGGAGTTCGAGGGGTACTTATACAGACCATCCACGAGGGTCAGTGTCGGCTCTAGTGCGTGGTACCCACCCACCCATATCCCCCTTTTCTAGGGCACTCCTCTACAACCAATTCTCAACAGAATTATCTATTACTTCTATCCAGGTATGGCCCCTTCTTTGGCATACCGTACAACAGGCCAGGCCCACACTTCAGGTCTTATTTGTGTTGTTAGTCTTGTGACGTGTTTATGTGATCCATATCTCTTCAGACAGAGGGCTCCGACTATCTATATATATATATAATATAAATTTTTTACTTGTAAGCAACAAATGTCAGAAAAGGTTTGGTCTTTAAATGGTTAAACCTCCCTCATTTACTTGCTGGAGTTCTTTCCTTTTTGAAAGAACGAAAAGATACTTTGTTTCTACTTCTTCCCCTGTTGTGATAAAACTTGGCAGGCTGCCTGGATTTTTATTTTTTCTCAGCTGTGAGAACGCTCTGCACTTAAAGAATCGTGACATGCTGTTTTAAAGATCGGGAAGGGGAAAAGATTGCGGTTTTGATTCTTAACGATTAATCGTGAAGTTCTATCTCATTGTATGAGGGATTTGCTATGTTGGTGGTTACACTGATCCAATCTATCCAGGTACCCCTCCATTGTTCCAGACCCTATGGCAATGTTAACTAGGGATGCACCGATGCCACTTTTTTGACACCGAGTACGAGTACCGATACTTGATATCATGTACTCGCCGATACCTATCGCGTAGGTAGGAGGGTGGTTTGGCGGGGACTTGGGCGAGGCTGGGGTGGGAAGTAGAGGGGTAAGTGAGGGTGGGGTGAAATAGGGATTGTGGGGTGGGAGAATTGAGAAGAAAAAGGCTGTGATTGCTGGGGGAAGAGGATGGGAGGGTCATTGAGAGACATGGGGGCAGAGGTAACAGCTGGTGGGGGGAAGGAGGAGCAACACAGGGAGGGCGCAGTACAGGGCATTAGGAGGGCGCAGTACAGGGCATTGGGTGGGTGTTAGGAAGGTCCAGTACAGGGCATTAGGTACAGACCAGTCTGTACACTGACACCATACTGTACATCATATACAGACTGGTGTGTGTGTGTATATATAACATATACAGTACAGTGTTGGGGTACAGACTGGTCTTTATAGAATGTACAGTGTCAGTGTATAAGACTGGTGCCCCCGTGTCACCCCCTCATCCAGCCTCTGTCCCCGTGTCACCCCCTCATCCAGCCTCTGTCCCCGTGTCACCCCCTCATCCAGCCTGTGTCACCTCTTTCAGGTTGTCTCGCCGATACAGCTTGCTGCTGTTCCCTTCTCCCATCCAGCCTGTGTCTTGCCGTGTCCCGCTTGCATCCAGATCCAGCCTGTGTTTTTAAAATCATTCGGCATTGTGTTCGGCTGCAGCAGCTCTGTGCTTGGCTTCACACGGGATACTGCTACACCGGCCGCTATGCCCGTGCCCCGGCCCGACTTCCTATCGTCACAGAAGGTGTCCCGCCCCCAACTGACGTCACTTCCAGTATCGGTTTTCGGTATCGGAGCATTTTTACGAGTACCGATACTCGTGAAAATTCCTAGTATCGGCACCGGTATCGGTGCATCTCTAATAACCTAAGATGCCAGGCACTAGGGTTGGGATGTCCACTATGAAGACCTTGCATTAAATGGAGAATGAAAATTCCTAACTTCCACTCTGGTGTCGAACACTTATGAAAATCAAAGCAGCCTTCATGGCTCTTCAGACTTTTGACTTTCTCTTGCCTAATACAAAGTAGTGCAAATAGGGATGGACAGCAGTTTCATAAATCCACAAGCAGGGAAGAACTCGCAGCAGATCATGTTGCAAGTGCTGGATTCAGTACTAAATTGTGGGATTTACAAGCAATTTATAGAACATTTGGCTTCTGATCCATTCTCGAATAGACTCTGAAAACATGTTTCGGGACCGATCACAAAGCTCTTGGATCTCCTAGCCTCTTCTGAGCACATGAAATACAGCTGCATTTTACGTTATTACAGATGCTTTTGGAGAGGACACCCTGTCTCACCCTTGGAAGTTCTAATGCTTCGTTCACATCTCTGCATTCTGAATTTTTAATTTTTTTTCTCGCCATGATTCGGTGGGCGATTCAGAACGCGGAGATGTGAATGGAGCCTTAATGGGGTACACAGTTCCTTTTCATCCTCTGAATTCAAAATTACTGCAGAGTGTCTTGATTTTCAGGAATCATGGCTATAATCCCATTTCGGCCACAGACTGGTTTCCCATGTTTATTTCTGCCTAGAACCTACCCTAAAAACTTCTGTGGAGGCTGGACCTTCTAATTCAGGAACAGTTTCTACACCCATCACCAGATAAATTCAACTTTATGATATAAAAATTGAGTGGCAAAAATGTGTGTGTGTGTGTGTAAAAAAAAAAAGTGTCTCAAGAGCTATGGGCGGAAGTGACATTTTGTCGTCGCTTCCACCCTGCAATGGTATGGAGCCGAGCGGGGGGGCCATCTTCCCCCTCAGTCAGCTCCATACCACAGAATGAGAAGAATCGGTTCGCCGCTACTGACGGCTCCGGTAAGCGGTGGAGCGCGGCGGGAGGGGGGGCCCTCTCCCGCCACCGATAAGTGATCTTACGGCTAACCTGCCGCAGAGACCACTTTTATCTGAAAGCCAGCCGCTTACCAGGGTTATAGAAGCTAGCTGCTGCCATTACGGTATTCCTCTTCAAACAGCCGATGCATAACACGGGGGGTCGGCAAGTGGTTAAGCACTCTAGAATTTCAGACCGGAAGAAATTTTATGGACATTGACAAAGTATCTGCTGAGGAAGAACACCATTTCAGAAGGAAATTATGTTTCTAACTAAACTGTTATTTATTTTACTTGCAGAATAACTTTGTGTCTAGTTGCAAGTAACATTTTAAATGTGTTTTTTTTTTTTTTTTTTTTTTTTTTTTTCTTCTTCTTAGGGAATCTTAAGAAAATTTGCAAAGCCATTGTGGAAGCACCTACTGATGATGTGAGAATGAAAGCCTTTGCTCCCGTTCAGGAAATGATCACTTTTGTTCAGTTTGCAAATGATGAGTGCGATTATGGTATGGGTTATGAGCTGGGAATTGACCTCTTCTGTTACGGATCACATGTGAGTAGTTTTGTTTTGCATCAATGGAGTTGTATTCTACAAATGAAAAAATTAGAATTTTTGGTTTACCTGTAAAATCCTTTTCCTGGAGTACATCAAGGGACACGATGCATTGTCAGAATCCTCATGACAGGGTTATGCCTCCACCTTCAGGTGATTGGACAAGAAAAAGGCCCCTTCTAGACAATGCTTTAGCTTTGTAGCAAGCCATAAACCACAAGCCAGAGGGACGGGACTTCTCTTTCCCATTATGTACTCCAAGAAAAGGGTTTTAATTTTATTATTGTACCTCATAGGACACAGTCTTCAGAATCCTTATGACCAGGAAGGATGTCCCAAAGAGCTAAATATGAGTGGTAGGTCGCACATCATCAAGACAATGGCCCCAAACGATTAAACCAGAATGAGGTAGAACCTCACGCAGCAGCCTAAAACACACTTCTACCAAAGGTAGCATGCTCGTGGCTCTAACATCCAGCTGGTAACCTTTTACAAACCTTGAGCTTCCGAAGTTTGATAACAAATAGCCCAGGAAGCAACAACACTCCTGGTAGAATGAGACCTTACTGAAAAATTGTGAAACTTTTCCTTTTTAACCATAAGCTTGAAAAGTTGTAGAATTGGAAGCTGTGTGCCCCTGCATTTTGGTCTTCAGGAAGCTCAAAAAAGGAATCTGATTTTGTTGTACGAGTTCTTTAGTATGTCCACTAAGATGAAGGAACAAGAAAATCTTTCAGGTTCTTGCTTGAGCCCTGACATTGACTTTGCAGTTATAGGAGTCTGCCAATCACCAGCTGCAAAGCTGCCCCCACCAAGGCCAATGGGACTTTAAATAAAGCTTTCAGCCACTTGTCCAAGGCATCCCCTTAATATGGGACATCGTCCACTGGGCATGCAAGGTTTTTATTGAGAAACTGCCAGATCTACTGAAGGCATACTCTCTCCATGGGGTATTGCTGAGCAAACCTTTTTGATGGAGCGAACACTATTGTCTGGGTGAGCCCAGAGTACTAACATGGTCTGCATGCAGAACATCCTTAAGGTGGGGGATGTATAAATAAAGATTGAGGATCTTGGGTTGACTGCCATTAACTATGTCCCAGAAACCTTTTGAGGACTCGAAGTGAGCATTTCAAATTTGTGCAAACGTCTTCTGTGAGAAAATTTTATAAAGGCTTTTTGGGCCAGAGATGAATACTGACCCATGGCGTCTTCAGGCATGGAGTCCTCAGAGGAGGTGGATCGCAATCAAGTCCCTGTCATGCCGACCTGCAAGTGCTCCTCCCCCGCATCCCTGATTGGCGAACAGCGCAGAGAAGGGATGAGCTCAGGCGTCTTGTCCCCCTAAGCTCTCAGTCCGGGAAGCATAGGCAGAGGAATTCCCCACCCTGCAGCACACCCCTTTATTGTGTGCTGAGGGGTTGGGAATGCATCTGCCACCTAGGATTTGCAAGCAGCAGGTTCAGGCTCGCCTCCCAGCGTGCAGTGCGCTGATCACCTTCCCTCCTCAGTGCTGCCGAGAGAAGGACTGGCGGGATCAGCACACCAGAACAGGTAACTTTCATAGCAGCTTTCCTGCACATTCAGAAAACCCTGGGGTCCTCCAGACCACCCCTGTACCGTGCCTACTTAACCCCAAACACTGCCCTCCTGACAATCCAGTTCTGTGTCCTTCAAACCCCCAGCCCTCTTGTACCCCTGTTTCCATACCCCCCCCCCCTGTACCGGGGCTCTCCTGACCCCAACCAACCCCCCCCCCATGTCCTTTGCCATGTGTTCTTCCCTGCTAGCCTCTGTCCTGCTCACCACTCTCTTCTGCCCTGCTGATGTTGCCTACACTGCTTTTCATACTACTGACATTTGTACTCTGCCCTACATCCTAGTGACCTCTGTAAACTGCCCTACCTACTACTGACCTCTGGGAACTTGCTCGTTAACACAAAGTATAAAAAAAAACTGTGATCTTTGATGTCATGATAAATCTCCACCTCTGAAAGGTTGCCTACCTCTGTCATAAAGGAACTGGAGGAAGGAGGCAGCGGAGGTATCCAATAGGTCAAGGGAGTCAGAGCTGCAAGGAAGACACTGATCTAGTGTGCTGGGGGGTACATCCAGGTTCCTTCTTGCATGACAAAGGTATTTTTGATCCCTTGCCCCAAATATTCCCTGCTCTCTATGAAAAATACATGGCCTGTAGACTGTATCACAGAGGTCCCAGTCAGCCAAGAGTGCACATGTGCCAAAAGCACACTAGTGTGTTGGTTACCCTGGGAATCTCACTCCAATTAACATTTTTTGGAGGGGAGTTGGGTACCTGGTTTTAAGAGGGACTTCCTCCTTCCGTCTTCTGGCCGCTGACCCCTTTCTCCCTGCAATCTTCTGGGACAGGTCCCAGAAGATTGCCTGGCCACTGACAGAGTGCAGCACAACTCGTGCATGCCCGGCTGTGAAGCCGCAAGCTGTCACAGCTGGGCACCACACTTGCAATGCCATCACAGGGGGAGAGGAGTGAGGCATCGAGCGGCTGCATCGCTGGACCGTGGGACAGGTGAGTGTCCGTCTATTAAGCATTTGGCTGGCCCAAGACCAGGCCATTTTTTGCGATTCGGCACTGCGTCGCTTAAACTGCCAATTGCACGGTCGTGCGACGTGGCTCCCAAACAAAATTTACGTCCTTTTTTTTTCTTCACAAATAGAGCTTTCTTTTGGTGGTATTTTGATCACCTCTGCGGTTTTAATTTTTTGCGCTATAAACAAAAATATATTAAAAAAAACGTATTTTTTCCTCAATTTAGGCCGATACGTATTCTACATATTTTTGGTAAAAAAAACGCAATAAGCGTTTTATTGGTTTGCGCAAAAATTATAGCGTCTGCAAAATGGGGGATAGTTTATTGCATTTTAATTAATAATTTTATTTTTATCGTGACTGCGACATTATGGCGGACACATCAGACACTTTTGGGACCATTGTCATTTTTACAGCGATCAGTGCTATAAAAATGACACTGGCAGTGAAGGGGTTAACCTGTAGGGGCCGCTGAAGAGGTTAAGTGTGTCCTAGGGAGTGATTCAAAATTTTAGGGGGCATGGCTACGAGTGACACGTCACTGATCGCTGTTCCCGATGAGAGGGAACAGACTATCACTGACATATCACTAGGAAGAACGGGGAGATGTTGTGTTTACACTGACATCTCCCCGTTCTTCAGCTCTGTGACCCGATCGCGGGACACCAGCAGACATTGAGTCCGCAGGCACGGTCACGGAGCCCACGACCACACGGCGGCAAATTAAAGGGGACATATATATACGCCCATTTGCCCAGCTGTGCCATTCTGTCGACGTATAAGGACGTGTGGCGGTCCTTAAGCAGTTAAAAGTCAGCCGCTACAAAAAGTATAGCTGCTGACTTTTTTTTTTTTTGTTTCAATGATTTTTATTAGAGTTTTCAATACAAAGATATAACGATCTCTACTTTTCATTGTACAGTATCAATACAACACTTTGGGATTATAAAACTTCAGTCCCGTTCATAACATTAAGAAGTACAAAAATAAGTGCAAGTGTGGGAAGGAGCCTATTGGTGCAATAAGATAGCCTGTACTGGCCCATTACGCCCAAGACCTAAGCCCAGCCGATAACCCAAGCCACTGCAGGTGGTCTGCCCATCCACAAGAGCCGCCCCTCCAACCCATCGGGGGGGGGGGGGGTTCAACTCTCCAGGCTGCCACCCAGATAGCATGAACTGACAACGATCATTCGTAAATATGCAATCAAACAAAATAAAAAGGAGTCAAACGGACCCATAAGGCCCAGATCTGACCCCAAAAATGGGAAAGCAAGGAAAGTTAACAGAGATAAAGAATTAGAAGGAAGGGAACAGAGCGATGAAAGGAGGGTTGAAGGAAGAAAAAAGGAGGGGGGAGAGGGGGAGTCAGTCAGTCTGACACACCGCTACACCGATCTCGGTAAAGAGGCTCTTTACCACGTGATCAGCCGTGTCCAATCACGGCTGATCACGATGTAAACGGGAAGAGCCTGACGGGGGGGGGGGGTTCGCGCTGATTGTTCATCAGCGCAGGCCCCACCAGGATGCCACCCAGGACCACCAGGGAAGCGGGCAACGTGGATGGCCAGGTACATCCCCCCCATGGCCATCCACATGTTTTAAAATGTGCCCACAAATGGGCACTGACTGGCACCATAATACCATAAAAAAAGTGATGCCCAGCAATACACCACCAGTAATAACCAGTGGCACTCATCAGTGTCCCTCAGTGCCACCCATCCGTGCCACATACCAGTGCCGCCTATCGGTGCCCATCATCTGTGCCATCTTGTCAGTGCAGCCATATCAGTGCCCATCATTGGAGAAAACTTATTTATTTACAACAAAAAAAATTAACAAACAAAAACATTTTTTATTTTTTTTCAAAATTTTCATTCTTTTTTTATTTGTTGCACAAAAAATAAAAATCGCAGAGGTGATCAATTACCACCAAAAAAAGCTCTATTTGTGGGAACAAAATGATAAAAAAAATTGTTTGGGTACAGTGTAGCATTACAGCGCAATTGTCATTTAAACGAAAAAAGAGATTGATCAGTGGGTATGCCCACCATTAGAATACCTCCCTTCATCCACCCACTTCTAATGATGGGCATACATGCACCATTTTATATATGCCGAAGCATGGGGGCATCCTCCCGCAAAAGTTATGCCGCACACACATGGTCGGACTTTTCCACGGGCAAGCCTCCGTCGGAATTTCGACCGTATGTACGCAGCATTAGGTGCAAAATCGCTCCTCCGCCCCTGCTGCCCCAATGCTTCGGCATATATGCTTTTTTTTTTTTTTTAACTGTGGTGGTGAAATCACCTCCTACTGCACTGGAGTCGCAGGGATCAGGCCTGTCTCTGCGAACGCTGCAGTTATGTGTGTTGTAAGTGACTGACAGTGATCGATCGATACTGCACTTGGGTGGCCTGGGCTGGACGGAGGGGCAAAACGCAGGTGCTAGCAGGTATCTGGGCTGATCCCGCTAACTCTGCGTTTTTGGGAACCCTAAATTGCTGGGGACGCTAGTATAGATCTGATCAGATATTGATCTGTTCAGATACTATACCACTAAGGGAGGTGTATGCTTCACGCGTGGGTGTTGGCGTTACTGGCTCTAACCTGACGCTGCCTGGGGCGACGCAGACCCTCTCTGACGCTAAAACCCAATTGATATCACCCGCCGGGCGATCAGGGGGTTAAACCTTTATTGGGTTATATACGGCGGGTGCCCTGACACGATAAAAAGCAAACTAACCAGCGTCACCCATAACACTTGTATGGTGATCACTGGTAAAAGGGTTAACTAGGGGCAATCAGGGGGTTAAACCTTTATTAGGTAATATATGGGGGCAACCGACGCTATAAAAAACCTGCGGCAAACCTAAAAAAAAAAATAACTGGCTACCTATCGGCATCACCGTCACTAAGACAGCGATCAGAAAAACGATCGCTTGGTGACACTGGCAAAAGGGGGTGAAAGGGTTACCTGGGGGGCTATCAAGGGGTTAAATCCTTATTAGGTAATATATGGGGGTACCCGACGCTATAAAAACCTGCGGCGAACCTAAAAAAAATACCTGGCTACCTATCTGCATCACAGACACTAAGACAGCGATCAGAAAAACGATCGCTTAGTGACAGCGGTGCTAGGGGGTGAAAGGGTTACCTGGGGGGGCGATCAAGGGGTTAAACCTTTATTGGGTAATATATGGGGGTACCCGATTCTATAAAAACCTGCGGCGAACCTAAAAAATACCCGGCTACCCATCGGCATCACCGACACTAAGACAGCGATCAGAAAAAACGATCGCTTAGTAACGGCGGTGCTAGGGGGTGAAAGTGTTACCTGGGGGGGTTAAACCTTTATTGGGGGGGGGGGGTTAGGGGGCTACACTGGACCTAAAACTAACTGCCATGACACTTTTACAGTCAATGTCACGGATTGCAGTGATCAGTAAATAAATGGTCACTGCAATCAGTGACACTGTGACTGGGGGGGGCGATCATGTGCCTATGTGTGCTGGTGTTAGTGTAGTGTTTGTGCACTAACCTCTGTGTCTTCTCTCATGCGGCGCTCTGTATATGAGGGATGACATCACTTCCTCCTGCCTGTGTAAACATTACACAGGCAGAGGAAGCATTTGATTCGCTGGGAGCGATCGCGAGGGGGTGGCCAGAATCGAATGGCGGCCCCCTCATCACGGATCGCTCCCGAAGCGATCCTGGCCGCTCGCTGTACCGGAGGGGGGTCCGATTGGACCCCCCACCCATACGAAGGCAGGCACGTACAGGTACGTGTTTGTGCCTGTCCGTGCCATTCTGCCTACGTATATTTACAGTGGGCGGTCGTTAAGTGGTTAATTCTGAACACGGCTACACCCCCAGTTATAAGGGGGTTTGCACACGTGTGTGTATACATTTTTTGGGCGTTGTGATTCGTAACTTTCACTTGGGGAGGTTGGCAGCCTTTCTATTGCCAGCGTCCAGTAGGTGGCAGCATAATGCTGTTATAAGGATTCTGATGACTCTCCATGTCCTGTGATGTACGATTTTAACAAAAAAAAAGTGTGCGCAAGGCACAACCCTATACGGATAACATTGTAATTTACTGTGTTAAAAATTTACATTTTAGAGCAGTACACCATCATTGCAGCCTAGGACAATATGGAACTGAAGTAGTGGGTTTTAAGAGCTGTGTTTTTTTTTTTTTTTTTTCTTACAGTACTTTCATAAAGTAGCTAGACAGCTCTTACCCCTGGCGTACAAGCTCTTAAAGAGGGATCTATTTGCAGAAATAATTGAAGCGCACCTGGCAAATCGGAGGAAGGATCAAGTAAACCAGCTTGATGCATGATATGGACTAAAAGCACAGTTTTAATGTGTTTTTGCTTTTGTTCTTATTAATCTGTTATTCTATAAAGATAGTTTTGTAATAAAAATATCTTGTATCTCTATTTTTGTATTTAGATTGCTTGAAAGATGTGTTAACATGATGTTTTGAGAATAAGAATTTAATCTAGCAAAATCTTGGGTTCATATATTCATGACCAGTGCCGTGCCTTGAACCTGGGGCTGATCCCTTTTTATATATAATTTTTTTTTTTTTCCATTAAAATTTTTGGTGTAGCCAAAACGTGCTTATAGTGAGACAGAAAACCTGAGCCTACTCTTCGTATGCTAAACATGTCCTTTTGCCCACGAAATATGCTTGTTCCACAAGCAAGAGTAACAGATGTGCAAACCTCACCACACCCATTTTAATAAAATGAAACCGTTCCATTACATCAGTGGTTCTCAACCTTTCTAGTGCCGTGACCCCTTGGTCTGGACAGGAAGGGGGTGAAAATGCCCTGTATTGAAGTGGTTAATCAGCACTGGGATTTTAATTTTTTTGCTAAACAAAAAGACCAAAATGTTTGAAAAAAAAAATGTTTTTTTTTTTTTATAGTATATAAAATTTTGCGAACAGGTAATTTTTCTCCTTCACTGGCGGGCGCTGATCAGGAGCCATTGATGGGTGGCACTGATAATGAGGCACTAATTGTTGGCTCTGATGGGCACTGATTAGTGACTGATGTCCCTGTAAGAAGTCGGTTAACTTTTTTTTTTGTCAACGTGGGGGGGGGGGAACGTTAACAGACTTCTGTTTACTACCATGATCAGCTGTCATTGGCTGACCGCTGATCGCGTGGTAAAGGGCCGCTGTCCTTGGCCCTTTACCCCGATCTGTGATCAGCCGAGTCTCGGACTCTGCAATCACAGAGACTCGGCTGATCAGACAGCGGGAGGACGTCCATGGATGCCCTCCCAGCATTTTCACTTCACTGGCAGTTGTCTGTTCCTGACTGAAGTAGGGGGCAGTGTGGTGCGCAGTACAGCTCCTGCCTTTCTGTACGAAAAAAATATATATATTTGAACAGTACAAAAGTATCATGTCATTCTACAGCAGCATGCTGTACAGTGTGTTGCAATAAAATGCAGCATGTCTGCATTAACCACTTAACGACCGCTCACTGTATATGTGTATATATATATATATATATATATATATATATATATATATGTGTGTGTGTGTGTGTGTGTGTGTGTGTATACACACACACACACATATATATACATATACACATATATATATATATATATATATATATATATATTACACACACACGTCGGCAGAATGGCACGGACAGGCACAATCACGTGCCTGCCTTCGTATAGTTGGGGGGTCCCATCGGACCCCCCTTCTATACAGTGAGCGGTGGTTCTTGGTGCTGGAGCGATCCGTGATGAGGGGACGGCCATTCGTTTCCGGCCACTCCCGGCGAATGTGAATCTTCCTCTGCCTGTGTAATGTAAACGCAGGCAGAGGAAGTGATGTCATCTCTCCATGCGGCGGTCTTTTCGATCCGGCGCAAGGAGAGAAGACCTCTCGCAGTAAGTGCACCAACACTACACTGACACCAGTACACGTAGGCACAGTTACACCCCCCAGATCACCCCCAGTCACAGTGCACCGTTTGCAGTGGTCATTTTTTTTACTGATCACTGCAATCAGTGTCATTTGTGACAGTAAAAAGTTGCAGGGCAGTTAGGTTTAGGCCCCTTTAGGTCCAGGATAGCCCCCTCACCCCCTAACGCCAGCGTCACTAAGCGATCGTATTTCCGATCGCTGTATTTAGTGCCGGTGGTGCCCTAGATAGACAGTTATTTATTTTTAGGTTCGCCGCAGGTTTTTATAGCATCAGGTACCCCCATATATTATTTTAACCCGCTGATTGCCCCTAGAGTTAACCCTTTCACCAGTGATCACCGTATAAGTTTTACTGGTGATGCTGGTTAGCCAGTTAGTTATTTCGTTATTTAGGTTACCCGTCAGGTTTTTATATAGTGTCAGGTACCCCCATATATAACCTAATAAAGGTTTTAACCCCCTGATTGCCCCTAGTTAACCCTTTCACCAGTGATCACCATATAAGTTTTACGGGTGATGCTGGTTGGTTAGTTTGCTTTTTATAGCATCAGGGCACCCGCCTTATATAACCCAATAAAGGTTTAACCCCCTGATCGCCCGGCTGCTGATATCAATTAGGTTTTAGCGCCAGAGAGGGTCTGCGTCGCCCCAGGCAGCGTTGGGTTAGTGCCAGTAACTCAAACACCCACACGCAAAGCATACACCTCCCTTGGTGGTATAGTATCTGAACAGATCAATATCTGATCAGATCTATACTAGCGTCCCCAGTGGTTTAGGGTTCCCAAAAACGCAGTGTTAGCGGGATCAGCCCAGATACCTGCTAGCGCCTGCGTTTAGCCCCTCCGTCCAGCCCACCCAAGTGCAGTATCGATCGATCACTGTAACTTACCAAACACAACACACATAACTGCAGCGTTCGCAGAGACAGTCCTGATCCCTGTGATCGCTTTTTTTTTTTTTTAAGCGTTTGATACATTTGCTGACAGTCAGATGCTTTTTTTTTTACCTGTGTACCCCTAAATTTAGAGCCCAAAATGGCAAATCGAAGGTACACTAGTAAAGAGGCCTACGAGATTCTGAGCATGACAGATAGTGAAGAGGAGGTCACGCATCTGTAAGAATAAGGCTCAGAATATCTTCCCGTAGAAGACAGTGAAGTCAGTGGCTCTATGTCAGATAGCTCTGACGACGAAGATGAGGTCCCTGCTAAGGTCAGGCGTACCCGATCCCGATCTTCTGAGGTTGTTGAGGAGCAAGAACCGCAGGGCTCTCGTATCATGGAGCAGAGTAGTACTAGCGCCGCTCTTCCTTCTGGTGAATTGGCAAGCACCAGCGGCCTAGTACAGCCTGGGCGTACATCCAGCACTGCAGTATCACGTGGCGAGTCCCATAAGTGCAGTTCGAGGTGGCAGGCACAAGTAGTGTGATTTTATGCCAATTTGATTTTTATTTGCTGTTTTTCACGGAAGATCTCTATAGATCTATTGTGGACCAGAGTAATTTGTATGCTGGTCAATTCATCGCCGCTAGTCCCCAGTTGCCTTCCATTGCCAAAGATTGGAAACCAATTACGGTTTCTGAATTTAAGACCTTTCTGGGCATTTCCCTTAACATGGGCACACATAAATTCCCGTCATTGCGTGTTTATTGGTCCACACACCCAATTGACCACATGCCCGTGTTCTCTGCCTCCATGCCCAGGACACGATACGAGCAGATCTTGCGGTTCATGCATTTCAACGACAATGAACTTTGTTGTCCATGTGGAGACCCTGAATACGACCGGCTCTACAAAATTCAGCCCCTCAAACCACTTCAACAGATATTTTGCAGCCTTGTTTATTCCCGATCAAGTTGTCTGCGTTGATGAGTCCCTGATTAAATTTTTTGGCCGCTTGTCTTTCAAGCAGTAGCGTGCCAGATACGGGGTTAAGCTCTATAAGTTCTGTGACAGAGCAACAGGCTATGTATGGAGCTTTATGGTTTATGAGGGAAAAGATAGTCAGGTTGAGCCGGTCAACTGCCCAGATTACATAGGGAGCGCTGGCAAGATAGTGTGGAACTTGGTGTTACCCTTATTCGGAAAGGGGTACCACTTGTATGTGGACAATTATTACATGAGCGTGCCACTGTTTAGTCACTTGTTTGATCATCAGATTGGAGCATGTGGCACCGTGCGACCTAATCGCCGGGGCTTTCCCCAGAGGCTTGTAGATTCCCGTTTTAGGCTGGGGGAGAGAGCCTGCTTGAAGTGTAATAACTTGCTCGCTATGAAGTGGAGGGATAATAAGAATGTTTTCCTTCTTACCTCCCTTCATGCAGACACGACAGTAAAATGTCGTACGGCGACTGGTGTTGTGGAGAAACCCCTCTGTGTCCACGAATATAACCAAAATATGGGAGGGGTGGACCTCAACGACCAGTTGTTGGCACCGTATCTAATTGACCGTAAGGCGAGACGCTGGTACAAAAAAGTGTCTCTATCCTTATTCCAATTGGCTTTGCTGAATGCTCATGTGCTCTACAGAGCTTCAGGCGGGACGTTATCTCTCCTAAAATTCCAGGATGAGATAGTCACAGAACTCCTGTATCCAGGCGGTTCTGCACCTCACCATCCCCAACCAAATGCAGTAAGCCGGCTGCATGAGAGGCATTATCCGTATGTCCTCGAGAGTACCCCTACCCAACGAGCCCCCCAAAAAAGATGTCGTGTCTGTAGCAAGCGCGGATTTAGGCATGACACCCGTTATTTTTGTCCACGCTGTCCTGACAATCCTGGCCTTTGCATTGGTAAATGTTTTGAACGCTTCCACTCAAAAGTGAAGTTTTAGCGTAGGGTACAGCATTGCACAGAACAGGACACACTTACACAGGGTCTCCCAAGATGCCATCGCATTTTGAGAGACCCGAACCATTACAGTTGTTAAAGTTACAAAAAAAAAGTGTAAAAAAAAGAAAACAAAAAACACAAAAAATATATAAAATAAAAACAAAAATAGTTGTCGTTTTATTGTTCTCTCTCTCTATTTTCTCTCTATTGTTCTGCTCTTTTTTACTGTATTCTATTCTGCAATGTTTTATCATGCTTGCTTTTCAGGTATGTAATTTTTTGTTTTCAGGTGCGCCATTCAGCTGCAGCGCGGAATTATTGATCTTGACAGCAACAGCGTTTTCTCCCACGATACATAAAGCCATGATTCCAACGCTGTAGGAGGTGATTTCACCACCAGAGTTAAAAAAAGAGAGCATATACAGGTCCTTCTCAAAAAATTAGCATATTGTGATAAAGTTCATTATTTTCTGTAATGTACTGATAAACATTAGACTTTCATATATTTTAGATTCATTACACACAACTGAAGTAGTTCAAGCCTTTTCTTGTTTTAATATTGATGATTTTGGCATACAGCTCATGACAACCCAAAATTCCTATCTCAAAAAATTAGCATATCATGAAAAGGTTCTCTAAACTAGCTATTAACCTAATCATCTGAATCAACTAATTAACTCTAAACACCTGCAAAAGATTCTTGAGGCTTTTAAAAACTCCCAGCCTGGTTCATTACTCAAAACCGCAATCATGGGTAAGACTGCCGACCTGACTGCTGTCCAGAAGGCCATCATTGACACCCTCAAGCAAGAGGGTAAGACACAGAAAGAAATTTCTGAACGAATAGGCTGTTCCCAGAGTGCTGTATCAAGGCACCTCAGTGGGAAGTCTGTGGGAAGGAAAAAGTGTGGCAGAAAACGCTGCACAACGAGAAGAGGTGACCGGACCCTGAAGAAGATTGTGGAGAAGGACCGATTCCAGACCTTGGAGGACCTGCGGAAGCAGTGGACTGAGTCTGGAGTAGAAACATCCAGAGCCACCGTGAACAGGCGTGTGCAGGAAATGGGCTACAGGTGCCGCATTCCCCAGGTCAAGCCACTTTTGAACCAGAAACAGCAGCAGAAGCGCCTGACCTGGGCTACAGAGAAGCAGCACTGGACTGTTGCTCAGTGGTCCAAAGTACTTTTTTCGGATGAAAGCAAATTTTGCATGTCATTCGGAAATCAAGGTGCCAGAGTCTGGAGGAAGAC
Source organism: Rana muscosa (assembly GCA_029206835.1). Lineage (NCBI taxonomy): Eukaryota > Metazoa > Chordata > Amphibia > Anura > Ranidae > Rana > Rana muscosa. The sequence goes on from CM055116.1 coordinate 272,540,366, forward strand.
TGGGGAGAGGGAAATGCCAAAATGCCTGAAGTCCAGTGTCAAGTACCCACAGTCAGTGATGGTCTGGGGTGCCATGTCAGCTGCTGGTGTTGGTCCACTGTGTTTTATCAAGGGCAGGGTCAATGCAGCTAGCTATCAGGAGATTTTGGAGCACTTCAGGCTTCCATCTGCTGAAAAGCTTTATGGAGATGAAGATTTCATTTTTCAGCACGACCTGGCACCTGCTCACAGTGCCAAAACCACTGGTAAATGGTTTACTAACCATGGTATTACTGTGCTCAATTGGCCTGCCAACTTTCCTGACCTGAACCCCATAGAGAATCTGTGGGATATTGGGAAGAGAAAGAGATATTGGGAAGAGAAAGTTGAGAGACGCAAGACCCAACACTCTGGGTGAGCTTAAGGCCGCTATCGAAGCATCCTGGGCCTCCATAACACCTCAGCAGTGCCACAGGCTGGTTGCCTCCATGCCACGCCGCATTGAAGCAGTCATTTCTGCAAAAGGATTCCCGACCAAGTATTGAGTGCATAACTGAACATAATTATTTGAAGGTTGACTTTTTTGTATTAAAAACACTTTTCTTTTATTGGTCGGATGAAATATGCTAATTTTTTGAGATAGGATTTGGGGGTTTTCATGAGCTGTATGCCAAAATCATCAATATTAAAACAAGAAAAGGCTTGAACTACTTCAGTTGTGTGTAATGAATCTAAAATATATGAAAGTCTAATGTTTATCAGTACATTACAGAAAATAATGAACTTTATCACAATATGCTAATTTTTTGAGAAGGACCTGTATGCCGAAGCATGGGGGCAGCAGGGGTGGAGGAGCGATTTTGCTCCTAATGCCGCGTACATACGGTCGAAATTCTGACGGAGGCTTGCCCGTGGAAAAGTCAGACCGTGTGTACACGGCATAACTTTTTTGCGGGAGGATGCCCCCATGCTTCAGCATATATAAATGGTGCATGTATGCCCATCATTAGAAGTGGGTGGATGAAGGAAGGTATTCTAATGGTGGGCATACCCACCGATCAATCTCTTTTTTTCGTTCAGCCAACAGGCTGCATGAAAAAAAAGATTACAATACATGTCCAACAAGGACCAGCAACGTACTGGTATGTTGCTGAACTTTGAATGGTTATACCCAAATGATGCCTGCGGGTTTAGGTATCATCTTGGTATCATTCTTTTCAGCCAGTGGCCGGCTTTCATGTAAAAGCAATCCTAGCAGATAATTAGCCTCTAGACTGCTTTTATGTCCCCCCTCCTGATATAAACAGCCATTGGGAAAGCACTTTATCACAAAGATCTAGGGTCTAACCCCCCCCCCCATTTTTTTCAAAAAAAGAGTACCTGTCACTACCTATTGCTATCATAGGGGATATTTACATTCCCTGAGATAACAATAAAAATGGTAAAAATAAATATGGAAGGAACAGTTTAAAAATAAAATAAAAAAGCAAAATAAATAATAATAATAAAAAAAAGCACCCCTGTCCCCCCCCCCCTGCTCTTGCGCAAAGGCGAACGCAAGCGTCGGTCTAGCGTCATATGTAAACAGCAATTGCATCATGCATGTGAGGTATCACCGCGAAGGTCAGATCAAGGGCAGTAATTTTAGCAGTAGACCTCCTCTGTAAATCTAATGTGGTAACCTTTAAAGGCTTTTAAAAATGTATGTAGTTTGTCGCCGCTGCGCGTTTGTGCGCAATTTTAAAGCATGTCGTGTTTGGTATCCATGTACTCGGCCTAAGAGCCTCTTTTTTTAATTTCATCAAACATTTGGGCAATATAGTGTGTTTTAGTGCATTAAAAATAAAAAAAGTGTGTTTTTTCCCCAAAAAATGCGTTTGCAAAATCGCTGCGCAAATACTGTGTGGAAAAAAAATGCAACACCCACTATTTTAATCTGTAGAAAATATAATTTTTTTTCAAAATTTTCAGTGTTTTTCCGTTTGCCTCTGCGATTTTTTTTTTTTTTTTTTTTGCGATATAATTAAATACCAGGACGCAAATTTTGTTTGGGTACAACATTGCATGTCCGCACAATTTTCAGTTAAAGCAGCGCAGTGCCAAATTCTGAAAACACCTCTGGTCTTTAAGCTGCATAATGGTTCGGGGCTTAAGTGGTTAAAGCACAGCTCTGTACTGTGTTGCAGTGTCAATAGGATAGAATAGGATGTGGTGACAAACTCCTGTCACTGCACGAATCCACCCTTAGTTATTAACGGATCACAAATGAAATCTATGGCGCAGCAGCTTGAGGATATCGGACCTAAACACACTAAAGCCACTGTTCAAGATCAAGTAGGAGCTGGATAATGAACAGCATATAGAAGACTCTGCCTGCCACATACCTCAATTTTTTGGCCAATTGTGTAGGCATAGATTAGTTTGTGGGCGTGTTTTGTTTATCTCCACTTTCCATCATTAAGGTAGACACCCCAGCTTGGAGCCACACCTTGGCTATCAATTGGTGTCAACTAGTTATAATAAAGTATAAATAAATGAGTTCACGATGATTCAGGGAAGACTAATCAGTGGCTGGTTAGAACCTCTTTCCCATGGTCTCCTCCCCAATAGGACCCAAATGTACCTCCCATAAAATCTATTATAAGCCTGGGCTGGTGCCAGGGGGTCCTGGAAGCTGTGTACAATTCTGAAATTACGATTATCTGCCAGATGGCCTAGGTGCTACCATATTTGGGCAGAAGGTATCAAGCATAGAATTGGGCAAATTAAACTCATTGTGAAGAACTTCAGTTTGTCTGCAAACAATGACCAATTATAATAAACATAGGTTGGACTGTGATTGTCGCAAATATAATAACTTTATAATTGAATTACTTGATTTCATTCTGACCCACAATACCCTTTTGTTCAAACGCTCCCATTACCTCCAGGTGCAGGGGGTGGCTATGGGGGCGGGCTGCACCCCCTCATATGCCAACCTGTACCTGGGGGGATGGGAGCGTGATTTGTTTTCTGGTGGAGAAGATGATGCCCACCTTGCCAACATTTTGAGTTGGCATCGATATATCGATGATGTTATGATCTGGGCAGGACCCGAGGAAGAACTTTTACAGTTTTTGAATGCTTTACAGGACAATATGTACAATCTAAAACTTACGTACAATTATAGCCAAGAGAGAATTACATTCTTAGATGTTGAACTCTTTGTGGACGAAAAAAGTAATTTATGCTCTACACTCTACAGAAAGCCCACTGCAGGCAATACTTTATTGCATGACACCAGCTCACACCCCAAACCACTTATTAAGAGCATCCCCTACAGTCAGTACCTCAGACTGAGAAGGAATTGCTCTCTTGAAGCTGATTTTAAACGTGAATCAAGCCAATTATACCAATGCCTGAGAGCTAGGGGCTATACCAAAACCTGCTTGCGAAGAGCTTTCAACAAAGTCAGGGTCTTAGACAGAAACACTTTAATTTACAATATCAAAGATAACCAAAAATCAGAGTCAACAAGAATAATTACAAAATACAATAGACCACATGCCTCTATTAGAAAAATCTATAGTAAGTTCTGGTATCTTTTGACGTCTGATGAAAAAATCAGCACGTACATCAATACCTTTCCCGAAATAACATTCAAACGCTCTCGATCCATTAAAGACAAAACAGTATCTAGTCATTATGTATCCAACACTGACCCCAAATCTACCAAACTGGGCACCTACCCATGTGGTAGATGCAATTATTGCAGATACATCTTGAAGGGCCGTGACATCAACCTACCCAATGGTGACACATGGGCACCCAAAAATAAAATCACCTGCAAAACTGTGGGAGTCATATATCTTATGAAGTGTAACTGTGGGGCCTTTTATGTAGGCAAGACTAAAAGGAACTTTTTCTGCAGGATACGAGACCATGTGTCGGCTATCTCCAAGAAATTGATGGAGACACCCATCAGCCGGCACATGGGTCTGTTTCATAATCACAACTTAAAAATGCTTGGCTTTTTTGCATTGGAGCATATTGCTCTCAATGAAAGAGGCGGCGACACAGATCGCCGCCTGCTCCAGGTCGAGGCTAAGTGGATTTATTGCCTACAGGCCACTAGACACCCAGGCCTGAATGAAAACTTAGGCTACAAACCCATTCTGTGACAATTCTACATCTAGTCACATAGGCTTTGGGTTTACTCAATTCCATTCTCTTCACTGCTACTATAATTCTTTCCAGCACAAACTCCCTTCCCTGCTCCTCATCATTTTTTATCCCCACACCACATTTGCACTACCACACCAGCCAGCCAGCTGAGCCCATTCAGGGCCAGCCACTGGGATCCTTTGTGATACCCACAAATCCAACACATACACTGGTAGGTGTACTCTGTGTGGAACTATCATAGAATGTGTTTATTAATATAAGCATAAAACTGTTAGAATGCAATGTTGGTTTAACATTTATATTCTGATTATGTCTTGTAATATTGTCCCTTCTGAGCATAAACCCCTCAGGTAGTCAATAAACATAAATTGTTCCTTTCTATGTACAACTATATATTTATATTTATTTTTATTCCTATCAAGAGACCTGACTCATGCTTCCGATCCCCTGGATTCCTCTATCCAATCATGCCTCCAATCATGGTAGGGTATGCAAACAATATCATAACTCATATGTGTGGCTCAATACACTGTTATCTGGGATCCATGCCTCCTCTGTGAGGTATGGATCCCCAGCATCTCATCTGGCAAGATCGGCCCTGTGCACTCAATGCACATGCGGGGTGTGAGCAATCACTGTGTCCCATGCGGGCGCTAGGGGGCAGCCACCAGCTACGCTGAATCCACGCGAAGGCATGGATGTTATGACTGTCCGACCCTCTGTGATGCTTAGTTGGCCTCAGCCCGACGCATGCGCTGTCCAGCATACAGCGGCATGTATGCCGTCTGATGCATCGATGCTAGCATCATCATCTTGTTGGCCCTGGCGCGTGCGCAAGGCGGGCCACACACACGGTGGAATCCTCCACCGATACGTCACCACCTCGCGCCCGCATTCACGCCGCCGGCGTCCTCCACGTCGTCTGCGGCGCACTCTTCCCATCATTAGGATGGGACATAAAAGGCCAGATGCAGGTAGTATGGCCATCATGGGGCCTACCCTGGGAGTCCTACTGTTGCGCTGACGTCCTACAGGTAAGCTAGTTACGTCCATGTGACAAACTATGTATTACTGCGTAATTCATCTATACAAAGTAGTCTTGCTTCTGATCATACATTCTGATCAGTTTGATTTATTTATACATTTAGATTCTCATAGCGGTGTATCTGCATATGGTGCCAGTGCTTGTCTTTACAACACACCATGGTCATTGTACACCGCTTTTTTGGTGCATATAACCACAGGTACCTTCCTTATTTATAAATATATACTTTATTGATGTTTAAAAACATCTCCTTATGGAAACATTCATGGATGTATATATAAAATCTCTGCTTACAGATTATACCACCGTTAGTGCACACTAACTTAACATAAGTACCTGTTGTCAGGCGCTCCCTAGGCTCCCAGGTCATATGATCTGCATCTTTCAGAAAAGTAAGCATAATTATTATTTTTATTTTTTGATGCTAGACGCTATTAATTGACTGTGGGTCAATGTTGACCACACAGCTTATATATATATATATATATATATATATATATATATATATATATATATATATATATATATATATACCTTCCTCTTTAACCCTTTTTCACATAAATATAAATCCTTACAATTTTACTGACATCCTGCCTTACTCCCTACCCAGGACACCTGCATTGTCTCACACAGCTGCATATGGGCAAAGACGTGCCAACCCCACTACCTGGTGCCCCCTGATCAATGTCAGGTGTCACCACTTTATCTGCATGAGGATCCACGGGAACCCTGAGGTATTATATGCACGTCTCTACTGTGAATCAATTTATTTCCTATATTTGTTCATAATGAATACTAAATATGACAATGTTTTTTCTATATTTTCTCTAAACATATATGTTCATTTTTAGATAAATTAAAGTCACGTGCCGCCCTGAAGAAGCATCATTTTTGCGAAACATGTAGGACGATCAATCTGTGACGCACAAGGAATGAATACACTGCGCTGTATTTTCTTTCCTGTTTGTTTTTATACCATGTAAATCATGCATTCAATTTAGATTTTTTATAAGTATCTATCTGTTTCCTATTTTTCCATCTTTTTACTGTGCTAATATCCTCAATGAGCACCTCTAAAAACCCACACACCATGCCTAACAAGGCCTTCCCACTTATAAAATAATACTGGGATGTGGGTGTCATTGAGTAATTTATTTAAGCTCAAGGGTTTGCTCTGTATATTCTCTATAGGTTGGACTGTATCTATTCCATCTGCAATGAATATTGTGCTGTGTGTCCACGTGATATTAGTCATAAGGTTTTTGAATTATCACTTTCAACACACAACAGCATTGTATGTTCCCTCGTCTAGTATTGTTGTTCTTGAAATTTAAAGCATAACTACAGGTTTAATTTAGCTTTAAATAAGTAATCTGTGCCAGCAGATACAAAGTATACATCATTGTGTTATATCAGCAGGACAGAGACTTCCCATACAATTCCTGGAACAAAACAGAATTGGGCTGCTCAACCCTTCAGCGTAAGATATATATATATATTTATATTAAAAAAAAATTGTTACCTCCATTTAGAAAGATTCCAAAGATTTTATTCCAATTTACATTTCCCAGACAGATCCAGAATGGGCTGAAGGCCTAAAACTGATCAACATCATACTTTTCCTCCCCAACGTTCAAAATTGAATCCATTTTATTTAGAAATTGTCTTACTCTTTTGTCCATGGACCGACACAGCTTCTCTATTGACAAAGTGGGTATTATCCGTTAATTAGGAGTGACTAGGCAGAAAAACTTGTAAAAAGTGTTCCATCACACCTTCTACAGTACCGCCCAGGGGGCGGACCCTCTGGGTATACCCTCTCAGTCTGCACATCGCAGATCAGTTTTTTTCTGTCTAGCAAGGAGTAGGACATGGCTCCCTTCGGGCCCATTGGTCCGGGGGAAAAAAGGAGATTATATATATATTATATATATATATATATATATATATATATATATATATATATATATATATATATAATTTATTTATTTTTTGCTACATTTGTTGTTTCCTGCGATCTTCGATCAACTGCCGACTGGGTAACAGGCTGGATCCTCGATCCTTGTAGTCTCCCCAGTTTCGGCCATCGAGCGTGTGCCGACCCTAGCTACGCGCTGGGTTTTCCACGACATGCCCGTCGCTCCACGGGTGGCCGGTGAGCCTACGCTCCAGGGCCTGCATCGGACCGCTCAGCTTCGGCTGACCTTACGGCCGAGTCGCAGCAGCCTGGCCGGTGAGCTTACGCTCCAAGGCTTGCATCGGACCGCTCAGCTTCGGCTGACCTTACGGCCGAGTCGCAGCAGCCTGTCCGGTGAGCGTCATGCTCCAGGGCATACATATGATCGTCCCTTCTGGGTCCAATCACAGCATGCCTGGCCAACAGTCACCTTCCGTGCGCGGACGATGATCTGTTTGGAATGTCTTCCAGCAGAATACATGCAGGATAGGTAAGTAAAACTCCCCTGCCTCGGCTGGGTGATTTAGCTGGACATTCCTGGAGAGATCAAGTAAGTGGTTGTGGCCCCTTTCTTCCCTCTCTCCCTGCCTTTCCCTCCTCCCTGGGCTTCTAGCTAAAGGGTGCTGGGGGTCACCTAGGGGGTCCCACTGGAGCGGGGCTGGCTGTAACTAACATTTAAAAGAAATGTCATTTTTGCTTACCTGTGTTTGTGTCTCCATGCTGTCGGCGGCCATTTTGAGGTGGTCCATGCCAAGTTTGGCCTCTTGTAACTACCTGGCGGCCATCTTCCTGTGGTTCGGCCACACCCACTGGCCCCTATCAGGTGATCGGCGGCCATGTTGGTCCACCCTGTATGCAGATATTGCCGTTCGGCGGCCATCTTTTTGTGGGCTACGACTGCCTGACCTCTATCTTCTGTCGGCGGCCATTTTCTTAGAGCCCACATTATCTTCCATACAGACGTTTTTGGCAACCATTTTGCGAGAGCCTCCGGCCTCTAGGGTGCATTACACTGGCGCGAAAATTCACACAGGAAGTGCTGATAAAAGAAGCAGACTGACACAGCAGCAAGGGGACAGCATCACAGGCGCAGCATAGCAGTACCTATCCAGGGTGGTGAGTCCTCTGGGTAACCCAGCACCTCTGCAGCGCAGGAGGGTGGCCTATTGATATCTTGCCTGGAGCCCTGTGAGTGTCAGCATGGCATCTGAGCCAGATGTCTTCTCCCCTGAAACACCAGATTTAGCAGCTGGTGTCCCTGAGGTGTCTATGGACGCTATGTCGGCAATCCTAGAGGCGTTTGCTGCCAGGGTGGAAGCAGCACACGGGAATACAGGGGGTAATAAACGCCCCCGTCCCCTGCAATCTTCTGGGGATATTTCTGATGCAGAACCAGGTCCAGCTACGGCTCATGGCCCAGATTCTGATGCATCAGAGACTGCAGACCGTGACCGATCGGACAGTGAGGAGGACTCCAAGTCCAGGTCAGTACGCGAGACGGCTTTGGTATCTGACCTTATTACTGCAGTGCGGAATACGCTAAAGTTGGAAAGGACTGAAGAAGTAGCAGATACTCCAGTCCCCTTTGGGTTTCGTAAACCTGCCCGCACTGCTAAGGTGTTCCCTTGTGTGTCTTATTTTGACAAACTCTTATACAAGGAATGGGAGAACCCACTGAGGGTCTTTACAGCCCCAAAGAGGTTTGCAGTACGGTACCCCTTTGAGGAGAGTTTTCTGAAGATATGGACCTCTCCCCCTATAGTGGACCCTTCGGTGTCCAGACTTAATAGAGCCACCACTATTCCAGTAGAAGGGGCTCCTGTTTTCAAGGACCCTGTGGATAAGAAGGCTGAAGCACTCGCTCGCTACCTATACTCAGTGGTAGGCTCGGCAGTACGCCCGGCATTGGCGGGGGCCCTAGTGTCTCAGACACTTACTGAATGGGCAAAATTGCTACTCCAGGGGTTAAAGGAGCGAGATGCTCCTCCTAATGAGATAACTTTGGCCGACCAGTTGGTCCAGGGCCTTAAGTTTGTCTGCAAGTCAGACATGGATACTATTCCCCTGCTGTCAAGAGCTTCGGTTTATGCAGTAGCAATACGCCGCCTGATCTGGCTAAAGGGCTGGTCTGCGGACCAGACTTCCAAGAAAGCCCTATTGGATCTGCCTTTTAAGGGTGACAGACTTTTTGGGGCTTCTCTGGATGACATCATCAAGGATGCCACAGGAGGTAAAAGCACTTTGCTTCCCCAAACTAGCAAGGGTAGGGGACCACGCCAAGGGCAAGGGCCCTCCTTTACTGCACGTAAGCTTTTTTTTCGCCCCCTTAAGGCGACAGGGAAAAGACCCCAGGCCGATAAAGCGCCTGCCCAAGGACAAAAGCGTCCTTGGTCCCGCAGACCCAACAAGCCTGCGGACAAATCTGCTCTCGGGTGGGGGGACGTCTTCGCAAATTCGCGACTCAGTGGACTGCTCTAGTCTCCGACAGGTGGGTTTGCGAAGTAATCTCCTCAGGCTACAAGATAGAATTTCTCTCTTGTCCACCAGACAGATTCATCACCTCCAATCTCCAGCTACTACCGACCCGTCGGGAGGCCCTGTATGGGGCGGTCCAGGGTCTACTGGAACGCGCGGTAGTTATTCCAGTTCCAGAACAGGAACGGGGTCAGGGTTTTTACTCAAATCTGTTCATTGTGCCAAAGAAGGAGGGGGTTCGTCCAATCTTGGATCTCAGAGCCCTCAATTGCTTTGTGAAGGTACCAAGATTTCGGATGGAGTCGGTTCGATCCGTAGTCACGGCTCTCCATCCGGGGGACTTTCTGGCCTCCTTGGACATCAAGGACGCATACCTGCATGTCCCCATATACTCCGGACACCAGAGGTTTCTGCGATTTGCTATCGGGAAGAACCACTACCAGTTTGTGGCCCTCCCGTTTGGCCTTGCCTCAGCACCCAGGACGTTCACCAAGGTGCTCGCTCCGATTCTGGCACTTCTAAGACAGTGGGGTATCGCTATCACAGGTTACTTGGATGACCTTCTGCTGAAGGCCCCTTCAAGCTCAGAATTAGAGGTAAGCGTGTCCATTACCTGTCAGACTCTTCGAGACTGTGGTTGGATACTAAACACGCAAAAGTCAGTATTGGTGCCCACTCAACGCCTAGTGTACCTGGGGTTGATTCTGGATTCCTCAGAGGCAAAGGTATTCCTCCCTGTGGAGAAGTTGCAGACCCTCCGGGCTGCAGTACGGCAGCTGACTTCCAGGAATTGGTCGTCACTCCGTTTTTGCATGCGAGTGTTGGGCCTCATGGTAGCCTCCTTCGAGGCGGTCCCATATGCTCAATACCACACTTGAGTGTTACAGAAGGAAGTTCTGTCCAGATGGAACAGATGCCCTTCATCTCTGGATTATCAAATCCGAGTGAGCCACCTAGTCAGGAGATCCCTGGTATGGTGGCTGACAACACCGGCTCTAATGGCGGGGAAGTCATTTCTTCCGGTTTACTGGATAGTGATCACGACGGACACCAGCCTTACAGGTTGGGGGGGAGTCTGGGGTGTCCAGTCGGCGCAAGGTCGCTGGACCCCAGAGGAAGCCCTCCTACCGATCAATGTCCTGGAGATCCGGGCGATCAAGCTGTGCCTCTTCAAATGGTCTCAGAGACTGCAAGGGCGTCCAGTCAGGATCCAGTCAGACAACGCCACAGCAGTGGCATATGTCAATCATCAAGGAGGAACAAGAAGCTCAGCTGCAGCATCGGAGATCGCTCGCATCCTGAAGTGGGCAGAGAGGAGCGTACCGGCACTGTCGGCCGTGTACATTCCGGGTGTGGAAAACTGGCAGGCGGACTACCTGAGCCGCCAGATGCTGGACCAGGGAGAATGGTCCTTACACCCGGAGGTGTTCCAACTCCTCTGCCAAAGATGGGGCACACCAGACGTAGATCTTCTGGCTTCCCGACTCAATCGGAAGGTATTGAGGTTTGTGGCCCGGTCAAGAGACCCATGGGCAGACGCAACGGACGCGTTGGTAGCAGCGTGGGGTCAGTATCGGCTAATCTATGCCTTCCCTCCCTTAAGGCTTCTTCCTCTTCTGCTCTGCAGAGTGGAGGCAGAGGGAATTCCAATGATCCTAATCGCTCCAGATTGGCCTCAGCGTCCTTGGTACGCCGATCTAGTACGTCTGGTTGCAGACGTCCCCTGGCGCCTACCACTACGGAAGGACCTGCTATCGCAAGGTCCCATATTCCATCCTGCTTTACAGTCATTGGCTTTAACGGCATGGCTGTTGAGAACCAGGTACTGAGAGATCGGGGCCTGTCAGACTCAGTAATCTCTACTATGAGAAAAGCTCGGAAACCGTCCTCTAGGAAGGTCTATCACTGCACTTGGAGGGCCTACATCTCCATGTGTGAGGAAATGAAATGGCATCCGCGTACCTATTTGGTTTCCAGAATCCTGCTGTTTTTACAGCATGGGGTAGACCAAAGGCTTGCCCTAAGTACGATTAAGGGACAGATATCTGCCCTGGCTGTCTTTTTTCAGCGACCCCTGGCGACTCACTCTCTCGTGAGTACATTTGTGCAGGGGGGTTCGACATGTGGCCCCTCCGGTCCGCCCCCCGTTACCTCCATGGGACTTGAACCTGGTCCTCTCGGTGCTTCAGACGGCACCGTTTGAGAATATTAGAGATATTCCCCTGTTGACACTTTCTCAGAAGGTGGTCTTTTTGGTGGCTGTGACGTCAGTTAGACGAGTCTCTGAGCTGGCAGCCCTGTCCTGCAAGGCTCCCTATTTGATTTTCCACAAGGATAAGGTGGTGCTGCGGCCGCAGCCTTCCTTTCTTCCGAAAGTCGTTTCGGCTTTTCATCTCAACGAAGACATTGTACTTCCATCCTTGTGTCCTCAGCCGTCGAATCCTAAGGAGTCGGCGTTGCATTCCTTGGACGTTGTCCGAGCTTTGAGAGTATACATATCTGCTACTTCCCTGTTCCGGAAGTCAGACTCACTGTTTGTTTCGGTGGCTGGTCCCAAGAAGGGCCAAGCAGTCTCATCGGCCACCATCTCTAGGTGGATCCGACAGATAGTAATCCAGGCTTACGCCTTAAAGGGTCAGGCGCCCCCCTTTCCTGTCACGGCGCATTCGACCAGGGCAATAGGTGCCTCTTGGGCTTTCCGACATCAAGCGTCTGTTTCCCAACTATGTAAAGCGGCGACTTGGTCGTCCGCTCACACTTTCACAAAATTCTACAAAGTTGATGTAGGTGCATCTTCGGATGCCTCTTTCGGCCGCAAGGTTTTGCAGGCGGCTGTTTAGAGTTGCAACTCCTCCGTTGGAGGAGTGCTGTTTTGTGTTTTGGGGTGAAGTTTGTTTTTATGCTGTTACCACCCCTCGTTTTTTCTCTGACACTGCTTTGGGACGTCCCACTTTGTCAATAGAGAAGCTGTGTCGGTCCATGGACGAAAGAGTAAATAGGATTTTTTACTCACCGTAAAATCCTTTTCTCCGAGTCCATGGACCGACACAGCACCCACCCCTCCTTTTAAGTTTGTACTGCTTTTTGACGAACTGATCTGCGATGTGCAGACTGAGAGGGTATACCCAGAGGGTCCGCCCCCTGGGCGGTACTGTAGAAGGTGTGATGCAACACTTTTTACAAGTTTTTCTGCCTAGTCACTCCTAATTAACGGATAATACCCACTTTGTCAATAGAGAAGCTGTGTCGGTCCATGGACTCAGAGAAAAGGATTTTACGGTGAGTAACAAATCCTATTTTCTTCACTGGGTGGGAAATTCGTGCCTCCATTGTCAGCCGAGATGCATACTTGCACATCATATTGTGTCATGTTACAACCAAAAACAAAAATGTATTTTATGTGATAGACCAACACAAAGTGGCACATAATTGTGAAGTAGAAGGAAAATTATAAATGGTTTTCAAATTATTTTAAAAATAATTATGTGAAAAGTGTGGCGTGCATTTGTATTCAGCCCCCCTGTGTCAATACTTTTGTTGAACCACCTTTTACAGCTGCAAGTCTTTTTGGATATGTCTCTACCAGGGTGGATTTGATTTAAATCGCTAGTAAAAAAAGGCTCGAGTTAAATCATATTTTTTTTTAAAGAGCAACTGTCATCTCTGTCCCACAGCGGCTATTCCTCTGACCCGCTGTTGACTCGCCAACAGTTCCATTCACTTTAATGAGATGGCTGGTGATGCGGCAGTGACACAACAAGGTGAGTGGACACCCACTAACAGGCGCTGCTACGATGGATCTGAAATGACAGGTGCTCTTTAAATGTAAGGACTCATTCTTGCTGGTCGTTAGAATTGTTAATATTTGCAAACAAAATTAAAGTTTCCTATTTAGAATAATAACCTGTCAGGTTAGTAAAATGGCAATATCAGAACCGATTTAATCATACAGTTTGTAGTGTACATAGATTTGCAAAACAATGGGATAAAGGAATATTCCTGAACTTTGGTTTATCTCATGGTTACTGTGACATTGTGTGAATGCATCAGTGCAGTGCATGTTATCCCAGCTTGGATTCATTGAATGAGTTTACTAAAATTTGCAGAATATACAGCCTCATACCACATAGCTAAGCTCCATTTCATGCTGAATAAACTAAATTAATAATGTATCTTAAATAGAAAACTATCTTTAGATAGATTTTTATAAATTTTTTACTCAAAAAGCATTTTATTAAAATTTTATAAAAAAAAAAAAATCGATTTAACGACCGCTCACTGTATATATACGTCGGCACAATGGCACCGACAGGCACAATCACGTACAGTGTACGTGATTGCCTTTGTACAGTTGGGGGGTCTGATCGGACCCCCCTTCTGTACAGTGAGCGGTCGGAATTCGTTGGGGAGCGATCCGACATGAGGGGACGGCCGTTCGATTCCGGCCACCCCCCCCCCCCCGCCATCGCTCCTGGCGAATGGAAATGCCCCCTCTGTCTGTGTAATGTACACACAGGCAGAGGAAGTGATGTCATCTCTTGTGCGGCGCTCACATATACCGAGCGCCGTACAAGAGAAGACATCAAGGTTAGTGCACAAACACTACACTAACACCAGCACACATAGGCACATAAATCGCCCCCCCAGATCACCCCCCAGCCCCCAGTCACAGTGTCACTGATTGCAGTGACCATTTATTTACTGATCACTGCAATCAGTGACATTTGTGACTGTAAAAGTGTCACTACAGTTTAGTTTTAGGTCCAGTGTAGCCCCCTAACCCACCCCTAATAAAGGTTTAACCCCTTGATCACCCCCCAGATAACCCTTTCACCCCCTAGCACCGCCGTCGCTAAGCGATCATTTTTCTGATCGCTGTCTTAGCGTCGGTGATGCAGATCGGTAGCCAGTAATTTTTTTTAGGTTCGCCGCAGGTTTTTATAGCGTCAGGTACCCCCATAAATTATCTAATAAAGGTTTAACCCCCTTGATCGCCCCCCAGGTAACCCTTTCACCCCTATCACCACTGTCGCTAAGCGATCATTTTTCTGATCGCTGTCTTAGCGTCGGTGATGCAGATCGGTAGCCAGTCATTTTTTTTAGGTTCGCCGCAGGTTTTTATAGCGTCAGGTACCCCCATAAATTATCGAATAAAGGTTTAACCCCCTTGATCGCCCCCCAGGTAACCCTTTCACCACTGTCGCTAAGCGATCATTTTTCTGATCGCTGTCTTAGCGTCGGTGATGCAGATCGGTAGCCAGTATTTTTTTTTAGGTTCGCCGCAGGTTTTTATAGCGTCAGGTACCCCCATATATTATCTAATAAAGGTTTTAACCCCCTAATTGCCCCTAGTTAACCCTTTCACCAGTGATCATCATATAAGTGTTACGGGTGACGCTGGTTAGTTAGTTTGCTTTTTATAGTGTCAGGGCACCCGCCGTATATAACCCAATAAAGGTTTAACCCCCTGATCGCCCGGCGGGTGATATCAATTAGGTTTTAGCGTCAGAGAGGGTCTGCGTCACACCCCAGGCAGCGTCAGGTTAGTGCCAGTAACGCTAACACCCACGCGTGACGCATACACCTCCCTTAGTGGTATATCTGATCAGATCTATACTAGCGTCCCCAGCAGTTTAGGGTTCCCAAAAACGCAGTGTTAGCGGGATCAGCCCAGATACCTGCTAGCACCTGCGTTTTGCCCCTCCGTCCAGCCCAGGCCACCCAAGTGCAGTATCGATTGATCACTGTCACTTACAAAACACAACACACATAACTGCAGCGTTCGCAGAGACAGGCCTGATCCCTGCGACTCCAGTGCTGTAGGAGGTGATTTCACCACCACAGTTAAAAAAAAAAGAAGCAAATATGCCGAAGCATTGGGGCAGCAGGGGCGGAGGAGTGATTTTGCTCCTAATGCCGCGTACATACGGTCGAAATTCCGACGGAGGCTTGCCCGTGGAAAAGTCCGACCATGTGTATGCGGCGTAACTTTTTTGCGGGAGGATGCCCCAATGCTTTGGCATATATAAATGGTGCATGTATGCCCATCATTAGAAGTGGGTGGATGAAGGGCGGTATTCTAATTGTGGGCATACCCACCGATCAATCTCTTTTTTAATTCAGCCAACTGGCTGCATGAAAAAAAAAGATTACAATACATGTCCAACAAGGACCAGCAACGTACTGGTATGTTGCTGGACTTTGGTTATACCAGATTGATGCCTGCGGGTTTAGGTATCATCTTGGTATCATTCTTTTCAGCCAGCGGCCGGCTTTCATGTAAAAGCAATCCTAGTGGCTAATTAGCCTCTGGACTGCTTTTACAAGCAGTGGGAGGGAATGTCCCCCCCCGGATATAAAAAGCGCCATTGGGAAAGCATTTTATCACACCGATCTTGGTGTGGTCAGATGCTTTGAGGGCAGAGGAAAGATCTCAGGTCTAGACCCCAGTTTTTTCAAAAAAAGAGTACCTGTCACTACCTATTGCTATCATAGGGGATATTTACATTCCCTGAGAGAACAATAATAAAAAAAAAAAATATGGAAGGAACAATTTAAAAATAAAATAAAAAAGCTAAATTAATAATAAAAAAATAAAAAAAGCACCCCTGTCCTGCCCTGCTCTTGCCCAATGGCGAACGCAAGCGTCGGTCTGGCGTCATATGTAAACAGCAAATGCACCATGCATGTGAAGTATCACCGCGAAGGTCAGATCGAGGGCAGTAATTTTAGCAGTAGACCTCCTCTGTAAATCTAACGGGGTAACCTGTAAAGGCTTTTAAAAATGTATGTAGTTTGTCGCCAATGCGCGTTTGTGCGAAATTTTAAAGCATGTCGTGTTTGGTATCTATGTACTCGGCCTAAGATCATCTTTTTTATTTCATCAAACATTTGGGCAATATAGTGTGTTTTAGTGCATTAAAATTAAAAAAAGTGTATTTTTTCCCCAAAAAATGCGTTTGAAAAATCGCTGCGCAAATACTGTGTAGAAAAAAAAAATGCAACACCCACCATTTTATTCTGTAGGGCCTTTGCTTTAAAAATATATATAATGTTTGGGGGTTCAACATAATTTTCTTGCAAAAAAAAATATGTTTTCATGTAAACAAAAAGTGTCAAAAAGGGCTTTGTCTTCAAGTGGTTAGAAGAGTGGATGTAAGCTTCCTAATGTTGTGTATAAAATGCCAGAACAGTTCAAAACCCCCCCAAATGACCCCATTTTGGAAAGTAGACACCCCAAGCTATATACTGAGAGGCATGTCGAGTCCATGGAATATTTTATATGTTAACACAAGTTGCGGAAAAAATAATTTTTTTTTTTTTTGCACAAAGTTGTCACTAAATGATATATTGCTCAAACATGCCATGGGCATATGTGGAGTTACACCCCAAAATACATTCTGTTGCTTCTCCTGAGTACGGGGATACCACATGTGTGAGACTTTTTGGGAGCCTAGCCGCGTACGGGACCCCAAAAACCAATCACCGCCTTCAGGCTTTCTAAGGGTGTAAATTTTTGATTTCACTTCTCACTGCCTATCACAGTTTCGGAGGCCATGGAATGCCCAGATGGCACAAAACCCCCCCAAATGACCCCATTTTGGAAAGTAGACACCCCAAGCTATTTGCTGAGAGGTATTGTGAGTATTTTGCAGATCTCGCTTTTTGTCACAAAGTTTTGAAAATTAAAAAAAAAAAAGAAAAAAAAAATGTTTTTCTTTCTTCATTTTCAAAAACAAATGAGAGCTGTAAAATACTCACCATGCCTCTCAGCAAACAGCTTGGGGTGTCTACTTTCCAAAATGGGGTCATTTGGGGGGGTTTTGTGCTATTTTGGCATTTTATGGCCTTCGAAACTGTGATAGGTAGTGAGGAGTCAAATCAAAAATTTGTGCCTAGAAATCCTGAAGGCAGTGCTTGGTTTTCGGGGTCCCGTACGCGGCTAGGCTCCTAAAAAGTCCCACACATGTGGTATCCCCGTACTCAGGAGAAGCAGCAAAAATAGGATTTTTTACTCACCGTAAAATCCTTTTCTCTGAGTCCATGGACCGACACAGCTTCTCTATTGACAAAGTGGGTATTATCCGTTAATTAGGAGTGGCTAGGCAGAAAAACTTGTAAAAAGTGTTGCATCACACCTTCTACAGTACCGTCCAGGGGGCGGACCCTCCGGGTATAACCTCTCAGTCTGCATCTTCGCAGATCAGTTCGTCAAAAAGCAGTACAAACTTAAAAGGAGGGGTGGGTGCTGTGTCGGTCCATGGACTCAGAGAAAAGGATTTTACGGTGAGTAAAAAATCCTATTTACTCTTTCGTCCATGGACCGACACAGCTTCTCTATTGACAAAGTGGGACGTCCCAAAGCAGTGTCAGAGAAAAAACGAAGGGTGTAACAGCATAAAAACAAACTTCACCCCAAACACAAAACAGCACTCCTCCAACGGAGGAGCTGCAACTCTAAACAACCGCTTGTAAAACCTTGCGGCCGAAAGTGGCATCCGAAGATGCACCTACATCAATTTTGTAGAATTTTGTGAAAGTGTGAGCGAACGACCAAGTCGCCGCTTTACATAATCGGGAAACAGACGCTTGATGTCGGAAAGCCCAAGAGGCACCTATTGCCCTGGTCGAATGCGCCGTGACCAGGAAGGGGGGCGCCTGACCCTTTAAGGCGTAAGCCTGGATTACTATCTGTCGGATCCACCTAGAGATGGTGGCCGATGAGACTGCTTGGCCCTTCTTGGGACCAGCGACCGAAACAAACAGTGAGTCTGACTTCCGGAACCGGGAAGTAGCAGATAGGTATACTCTCCAAGCTCGGACAACGTCCAAGGAATGCAACGCCGACTCCTAAGAATTCGACGGCTGAGGACACAAGGATGGAAGTACAATGTCTTCATTGAGATAAAAAGCCGAAACGACTTTTGAAAGGAAGGCTGCGGCCGCAGCACCACCTTATCCTTGTGGAAAATCAAATAGGGAGCCTTGCAGGCCAAGGCTGCCAGCTCAGAGACTCGTCTAACTGACGTAACAGCCACCAAAAAGACCACTTTCTGAGAAAGTGTCAACAGGGGAATATCTCTAATATTCTCAAACGGTGCCTTCTGAAGCACCGAGAGGACCGGGTTCAAGTCCCACGGAAGTAACGGGGGACGGACCGGAGGGGCCACATGTCAAACCCCCTGCACAAATGTACTCACGAGAGAGTGAGTCGCCAGGGGTCGCTGAAAAAAGACAGCCAGGGCAGATATCTGTCCCTTAATCGTACTTAGGGCAAGCCTTTGGTCCACCCCATGCTGTAAAACCAGCAGGATTCTGGAAACCAAATAAGTACGCGGATGCCATTTCATTTCCTCACACATGGAGATGTGGGCCTTCCAAGTGCGGTGATAAACCTTCCTAGAGGACGGTTTCTGAGCACTTCTCATAGTAGAGATTACTGAATCTGACAGGCCCCGGTCTCTCAGTACCTGGTTCTCAATAGCCATTAAAGCCAGTTAAAGCCAGTGACCGCAAAGCAGGATGGAGTATGGGACCTTGCGATAGCAGGTCCTTCCGTAGTGGTAGGCGCCAGGGGACGTCTGCTACCAGACGTACAAGATCGGCGTACCAAGGACGCTGAGACCAATCTGGAGCGATTAGGATCATTGGAATTCCCTCTGCCTCCACTCTGCGGAGAAGAAGAGGAAGAAGCCTTAAGGGAGGGAAGGCATAGATTAGCCGATACTGACCCCACGATGCTACCAACGCGTCCATTGCGTCTGCCCATGGGTCCCTTGACCGGGCCACAAATCTCAATACCTTCCGATTGAGTCGGGAAGCCAGAAGATCTACGTCTGGTGTGCCCCATCTTTGGCAGAGGAGTTGGAATACCTCCGGGTGTAAGGACCATTCTCCCTGGTCCAGCATCTGGCGGCTCAGGTAGTCCGCCTGCCAGTTTTCCACGATAGTGCCGGTACGCTCTTCTCTGCCCACTTCAGGATGCGAGCAACCTCCGATGCTGCAGCTGAGCTTCTTGTTCCTCCTTGATGATTGACATATGCCACCGCTGTGGCGTTTGTCTGACTGGATCCTGACTGGACGCCCTTGCAGTCTCTGAGACCATTTGAAGAGGCACAGCTTGATCGCCCGGATCTCCAGGACATTGATCGGCAAGAGGGCTTCCTCTGGGGTCCAGCGACCTTGCGCCGACTGGACACCCCAGACTCTCCCCCAACCTGTAAGGCTGGCGTCCGTCGTGATCACTATCCAGTAAACCGGAAGAAATGACTTCCCGGCCATTAGAGCCGGTGCTGTCAGCCACCATACCAGGGATCTCCTGACTAGGTGGCTCACTCGGATTTGATAATCCAGAGATGAAGGGCATCTGTTCCATCTGGACAGAACTTCCTTCTGTAACACTCGAGTGTGGTATTGAACATATGGGACCGCCTCGAAGGAGGCTACCATGAGGCCCAACACTCGCATGCAAAAACGGAGTGACGACCAATTCCTGGAAGTCAGCTGCCGTACTGCAGCCCGGAGGGTCTGCAACTTCTCCACAGGGAGGAATACCTTTGCCTCTGAGGAATCCAGAATCAACCCCAGGTACACTAGGCGTTGAGTGGGCACCAATACTGACTTTTGCGTGTTTAGTATCCAACCACAGTCTCGAAGAGTCTGACAGGTAATGGACACGCTTACCTCTAATTCTGAGCTTGAAGGGGCCTTCAGCAGAAGGTTGTCCAAGTAGCCTGTGATAGCGATACCCCGCTGTCTTAGAAGTGCCAGAATCGGAGCGAGCACCTTGGTGAACGTCCTGGGTGCTGAGGCAAGGCCCAACGGGAGGGCCACAAACTGGTAGTGGTCCTTCCCGATAGCAAATCGCAGAAACCTCTGGTGTCTGGAGTATATGGGGACATGCAGGTATGCGTCCTTGATGTCCAAGGAGGCCAGAAAGTCCCCCGGATGGAGAGCCGTGACTACAGATCGAACCGACTCCATCCCAAATCTTTGTACCTTCACAAAGCAATTAAGGGCTCTGAGATCCAAGCCTGGACGAACCCCCTCCTTCTTCGGCACAAAGAACAGATTTGAGTAAAAACCCTGTTCCAGTTCTGGAACTGGAATAACTACCCCGCGTTCCAGTAGACCCTGGACCGCCCTATACAGGGCCTCCCGACGGGTCGGTAGTAGCTGGAGATTGGAGGTGTTGAATCTGTCCGGTGGACAAGAGAGAAACTCTATCTTGTAGCCTGAGGAGATTACTTAGCAAACCCACCTGTCGGAGATTAGAGCTGTCCACTGAGTCGCGAATTTGTGAAGACGTCCCCCCACCCGAGAGCTGGGTGGGGGTGGACCTTCATGCGGACGCAAATTTGTCCGCAGGCTTATTGGGTATGCGGGACCAAGGGCGCTTTTGTCCTTGGGCAGGCGCTTTATCGGCCTGGGGTCTTTTCCCTGTCGCCCTAGGGGGCCGAAAAAAAATGCTTGCGTGCAGTAAAGGAGGGCCCTTGCCCCTTGGCGTGGCCCCTTACCCTTGCTAATTTGGGGAAGCAAAGTGCTTTTACTTCCTGTGGCATCCTTGATGATGTCATCCAGAGAAGCCCCAAAAAGTCTGTCGCCCTTAAAAGGCAGATCCAACAGGGCTTTCTTGGAAGTCTGGTCCGCAGACCAGCCTTTTAGCCAGATCAGGTGGCGTATTGCTACTGCATAAACCAAAGTTTTAGACAGCAGGGGAATAGTATTCATGTCTGACTCGCAGACAAACCTAAGGCCCTGGACCAACTGGTCGGCCAATGTTATCTCATCAGGAGGAGCATCTCGCTCCTTAACCCCTGGAGTAGCAATCTTGCCCATTCAGTAAGTGTCTGAGACACTAGGGCCCCCGCCAATGCCGGGCGTACTGCCGAGCCTACCACTGAGTATAGGTAGCAAGCGAGCGCTTCAGCCTTCTTATCCACAGGGTCCTTGAAAACAGGAGCCCCTTCTACAGGAATTGTGGTGGCTCTATTAAGTCTGGACACCGGAGGGTCCACTATAGGGGGAGAGGTCCATTTCTTCAGAAAACTCTCCTCAAAGGGGTACCGTACCGCAAACCTCTTTGGGGCTGTAAAGACCCTCACTGGGTTCTCCCATTCCTTGTATAAGAGTTTATCAAAAGACACACAAGGGAACACCTTAGCAGTGCGGGCAGGTCTATGAAACCCAAGTGGACCGGAGTCTCTGCTGCTTCTGCAGTATTTTCCAACTTTAGCATATCCCGCTCTGCAGTAATAAGGTCAGATACCAAAGCCGTCTTGCGTACTGACCTGGACTTGGAGTCATCCTCACTGTCCGGTCACGGTCTGCAGTCTCTGATGCGTCAGAATCTGGGCCCCGAGCCATAGCTGGACCTGGTTCTGCATCAGAATTATCCCCAGAAGCTTGCAGGGGACGGGGCGTTTACTACCCCCTGTATTCCCGTGTGCTGCTTCCACCCTGGCAGCAAACGCCTCTAGGATTGCCATCATAGTGTTCATAGACACCTCAGGGGCACCAGCTGCTAAATCTGGTGTTTCAGGGGAGAAGACATCTGGCTCAGATGCCATGCTGACCACACGCTGACACTCACAGGGCTCCAGGCAAGATATCAATAGGCCACCCTCCTGTGCTGCAGAGAGGCTTGGTCACCCAGAGGACTCACCACCCTGCATAGGTACTGCTATGCTGCCGTGTGCTGCGCCTGTGATGCTGTCCCTCTGCTGCTGTGTCAGTCTGCTTCTTTTATCAGCATTTCCTGTGTGAATTTTCGCACCAGTGTAATGCACCCTACAGGCCAGAGGCTCTCGCAAAATGGTTGCCAAAAACGTCTGTATGGAAGATAATGTGGGCTCTAAGAAAATGGCCGCCGACCGAAGATAGAGGTCAAGCAGCCATAGCCCACAAAAATGGCCGCCGAACGGCAATATATGCATACAGGGTGGACAAACATGGCCGCCAATCAGCTGATAGGGGCCAGTGGGTGTGGCCGAACCACAGGAAGATGGCCGCCGGGCAGTCAGAAGAGGCGGAACTCGGCATGGACCACCTCAAAATGGCCACCGACAGCATGGAGGAGGAAGCACACAAACACAGGTAGCAGAAATGACATTTATTTTAAATGTTAGTTACAGCCAGCCCCGCTCCAGTGGAACCCCCTAGGTGACCCCCAGCACCCAGCAACCTTTAGCTAGAAGCCCAGGGAGGAGGGAAAGGCAGGGAGAGAGGGAAGAAAGGGGCCACAACCACTTACTTGATCTCTCCAGGAATGTCCAGCTAAATCACCCAGCCGAGGCAGGGGAGTTTTACTTACCTATCCTGCATGTATTATGCTGGAAGACATTCCAAACAGGTCATCGTCCGCGCACGGAGGGTGACTGTTGGCCAGGCATGCTGTGATTGGACCCAAAAGGGACGATCATATGTATGCCCTGGAGCGTGACGCTCACCGGACAGGCTGCTGCGACTTGGCCGTAAGGTCAGCCGAAGCTGAGCGGTCCGATGCAAGCCTTGGAGCGTAAGCTCACCGGCCAGGCTGCTGCGACTCGGCCGTAAGGTCAGCCGAAGCTGAGCGGTCCGATGCAGGCCCTGGAGCGTAGGCTCACCGGCCACCCGTGGAGCGACGGGCATGTCGTGGAAGACCCAGCGCGTAGCTAGGGTCGGCACACGCTCGATGGCCGAAACTGGGGAGACTACAAGGATCGAGGATCCAGCCTGTCACCCAGTCGGCAGTTGATCGAAGATCGCAGGAAACAAAAATGTAGCAAAAAAATATATATATTTTTCCCCCGGACCAATGGGCCCGAAGGGAGCCATGTCCTACTCCTTGCTAGACAGAAAAAAACTGATCTGCGAAGATGCAGACTGAGAGGTTATACCCGGAGGGTCCGCCCCCTGGACGGTACTGTAGAAGGTGTGATGCAACACTTTTTACAAGTTTTTCTGCCTAGTCACTCCTAATTAACGGATAATACCCACTTTGTCAATAGAGAAGCTGTGTCGGTCCATGGACGAAAGAGTAATGTATTTTGGGGTGCAATTCCACATATAACCATGGCATGTGTGAGCAATATATCATTTAGTGACAACTTTTTGTAATTTTTTATTTTTTTTTGTCATTATTCAATCACTTGGGACAAAAAAATATTCAATGGGCTCAACAGGCCTCTCAGCAATTTCCTTGGGGTGTCTACTTTCTAAAATGGGGTCATTTGGGGGGGTTTTGTGCTATTTTGGCATTTTATGGCCTTCAAAACTGTGATAGGTAGTGAGGAGTGAAATCAAAAATTTGCGCCCTTAGAAATCCTGAAGGCGGTGCTTGGTTTCCGGGGTCCCGTACGTGGCTAGGCTCCTACAAAGTCCCACACATGTGGTATCCCCGTACTCAGGAGAAGCAGCAGAATGTATTTTGGGGTGCAATTCCACATATAACCATGGCATGTGTGAGCAATATAACATTTAGTGACAACTTTTTGTAAAAAAATTTTGTCATTATTCAATCACTTGGGACAAAAAAAAAAATATTCAATGGGCTCAACATGCCTCTCAGCAATTTTCTTGGGGTGTCTACTTTCCAAAATGGGGTCATTTGGGGGGGTTTTGTACTGCCCTGCCATTTTAGCACCTCAAGAAATGAGATAGGCAGTCTTAAATTTAAAGCTGTGTAAATTCCAGAAAATGTACCCTAGTTTGTAAACGCTATAACTTTTGCGCAAACCAATAAATATACGCTTATTGACATTTTTTTTTACTAAAGACATGTGGCTGAATACATTTTGGCCTAAATGTATGACTAAAATTTAGTTTATTCGATTTTTCTTATAACAAAAAGTAGAAAATATCATTTTTTTTAAAAAAAATCGGTCTTTTTCCATTTATATTGCAAAAAATGAAAATCGCAGAGGCAATCAAATACCATTAAAAGAAAGCTCTATTTGTGGGAAGAAAAGGACGCAAATTTCGTTTCGGTACAACATTGCATGTTCGCACAATTTACAGTTAAAGCAGCGCAGTGCAAAATTCTGAAATCACCTTTGGTCCTTTAGCTACCAAATGGTCCGGGGCTTAAGTGGTTAAATAAAAAACTATTCTTTTTTTTTTTTATTGATTTATATCCACCCTGGCCTCTACCAGCTTTGCACATCTAGAGTGACATTTTTGCCCATTTTTCTTTGCAAAATAGCTTAAAGTCGAACTATAGGCAAAACTTTTTTCGCCATCTGTGTCCCATTGCGGATCAAAGGAATTTCTTAGGGATCATTGGAAGATTTTCCCTCCATTACTTTTCTGGGGACAGACAGCAATAAAACCTGACAGGTGTTCTAATCCCTCTACAAAAATGTTTTTGCTTTTCGGTATACTTTAACCGCTTTCAGACCAGCAACCGCAGTTATAGGTCAGCTCTTTAAGGCACCTCCAGCGGCGGGTCCGCGATTTCTTGTTAAAGAGCAAGAGTAAACACACACATTCCCCAGGGTTCTCTCAGGGGCGAGGAGACTATGTATGAACACCCATCAATCTCTTCCCCTAGTCACTCCCATCCCCCCTACAGTTAGACCACACATTAGGGAACATATTTAACCCCTTGATCGCCCCCTAGTGTTAACCTCTTCCCTGCCATTGACATTTTACAGTAATCCGTGCATTTTTTATAGCACTGATTGCTGTATAAATGCCAATGGTCCCAAAAATGTGTCAAAAGTGTCCGATGTGTCCACCATAATGTCGCAGTCCCGATAAAAAAAAAATTGCAGATCACCGCCATTACTAGTAAAAAAAAAAAAAAAGCCATAAAACGACTCCCTATTGTGTAGGCGCTAAAACTTTTGTGCAAACCAATCAATATACGTTTATTGCAAAAAAAATAAAAATTTTTACCAAAAATATGGAAAAGAATACATATCGACCTAAACTGAGGACATTTTTTTTTTTTTAAAGTGGGATATTATAGCAAAGTACAAAATATTGTGTTTTTTTTCTTTTTCAACATTGCTGCTCATTTGTTTATAGCGCAAAAAATAAACGCAGCAGAGGTGATCAAATACCACCAAAAGAAAGCTCTATTTGTGGGAAAAAAAATTGTTTGGGTTCAGCGTCGCACGACCACGCATTTGTCAGTTAACCACTTAACGACCGCTCACTTTATAGATACGTTGGCAAAATGGCACGGACAGGCACAATCACGTACCTGTACGTGACTGCCTTCGTATGGGTGGGGGGTCCGATCGGACCCCCCTCCGGTACAGTGAGCGGTCAGTATCGCTCCGGGAGCGATCTGTGATGAGGGGGCGGCCATTGGTTTCTGGCCACCCCCTCGCGATCGCTCCCGGCGAATCAAATGCTTCCTCTGCCTGTGTAATGTATACACAGGCAGGAGGAAGTGATGTCATCTCTCCTGCGGCGCTCACATAGACCGGAGCGCCATGGAGAGAAGACATCAAGTAAGTGCACAAACAGTACACTGACACGTAGGTACACATAGGCACATGATCGCCCCCCCCCAGTCACAGTGTCACCGATTGCAGTGATCATTTATTTACTGATCACTGCAAACAGTGACATTTGTAACTGTAAAAGTGTCAGGGCAGTTAGTTTTAGGTCCAGGGTAGCCCCCTAACAAAGGTTTAACCCCTTGATTGCCCCCCAGGTAACCCTTTCACCCCCTAGCACCACTGTCACAAAGCGATCGTTTTTCTGATCGCTGTATTAGTGTCGGTGGTTCCGCTAGGTAGTCAGTTATTTTTTTTAGGTTCGCCGCCAGGTTTTTATAGCGTCAGGTACCCCCATATATTACCTAATAAAGGTTTAACCCCTTGATCACCCCTAGAGTTAACCCTTTCACCCCCTTTTGCCAGTGTCACTAAGCGATCATTTTTCTGATCGCTGTATTAGTTATGCTGGTGCCGCTAGGTAGTCAGTTAGTTTTTTAGGTTCGCCGCCAGGTTTTTATAGCGTCAGGTACCCCCATATATTATCTAATAAAGGTTTTAACCCCCTGATTGCCCCTAGAGTTAACCCTTTCACCAGTGATCACCGTATAAGTGTCACTGGTGACGCTGGTTAGCCAGTTAGTTATTTAGGTTCCCTGTCAGGTACCCCCATATATTACCTAATAAAGGTTTTAACCCCCTGATTTCCCCTAGTTAACCCTTTCACCAGTGATCACCGTATAAGTGTTACGGGTGACGCTGGTTAGTTTGTTTCTTTTTTATAGTGTCAGGGCACCCACCGTATATAACCCAATAAAGGTTTAACCCCCTGATCGCCTGGCGGGTGATATGAATTAGGTTTTAGCGTCAGAGAGGGTCTGCGTCACACCCCAGGCAGTGCCAGTAGTGCCAACACCCACGTGTGAAGCATACACCTCCCTTAGTGGTATAGTATCTGAACAGATCAATATCTGATCTGATCAGATCTATACTAGCGTCCCCAGCAGTTTAGGGTTCCCAAAAACGCAGTGTTAGCGGGATCAGCCCAGATACCTGCTAGCACGTGCGTTTTGCCCCTCCGTCCAGCCCAGGCCACCCAAGTGCAGTATCGATCGATCACTGTCACTTACAAAACACAACACACATAACTGCAGTGTTCGTAGAGACAGGCCTGATCCCTGCGACTCCAGTGCTGTAGGAGGTGATTTCACCACCACAGTTAAAAAAGAGAGCATATATGCCGAAGCATGGGGGCAGCAGGGGTTGAGGAGCAATTTTGCTCCTAATGCCACGTACATACGGTCGAAATTCCGACGGAGGCTTGCCCGTGGAAAAGTCTGACCGTGTGTACGCGGCATAACTTTTGCGGGAGGATGCCCCCATGCTTCGGCATATATAAATGAAGCATGTATGCCCATCATTAGAAGTGGGTGAATGAAGGGAGGTATTCTAATGGTGGGCATACCCACCGATCAATCTCTTTTTTTCGTTCAGCCAACAGGCTGCATGGAAAAAAAAAAGATTATAATACATGTCCAACAAGGACCAGCAACGTACTGGTATGTTGCTGGACTTTGAATGTTTATACCAGAATGATGCCTGCGGGTTTAGGTATCATCTTGGTATCATTCTTTTCAGCCAGCGGCCGGCTTTCATGTAAAAGCAATCCTAGTGGCTAATTAGCCTCTGGACTGCTTTTACAAGCAGTGAGAGGGAATGTCCCATGTAAACAGCAATTGCATCATGCATGTGAGGTATCACCGCAAAGGTCAGATTGAGGGCAGTAATTTTAGCAGTAGACCTTCTCTGTAAATTTAATGTGGTAACCTGTAAAGGCTTTTAAAAATGTATGTAGTTTGTCGCTACTGCGCGTTTGTGCGAAATGTTAAAGCATGTCGTGTTTGGTATCCATGTACTCGGCCTAAGATCATCTTTTTTATTTCATCAAACATTTGGGCAATATAGTGTGTTTTAGTGCATTAAAATTTAAAAAAGTGTATTTTTTTCCCAAAAAATGCGTTTGAAAAATCGCTGCGCAAATACTGTGTGGAAAAAAAATGCAACACCCACCATTTTAATCTGTAGGGCCTTTGCTTTAAAAATATATATATAATGTTTGGGGGTTCAACGTAATTTTCTTGTAAAAAAAATTAAATGTTTTTGTGTAAACAAAAAGTGTCAGAAAGGGCTTTGTCTTCAAGTGGTTAGAAGAGTGGATGATGTGTGACATAAGCTTCTAAATGTTGTGTATAAAATGCCAGGACAGTTCAAACCCCCCCCCCCCCAATGACCCCATTTTGGAAAGCAGACACCCCAAGCTATATACTGAGAGGCATGTCGAGTCCATGGAATATTTTATATGTTGACACAAGTTGCGGAAAAAATAAATGTATTTATTTATTTATTTTTGCACAAAGTTGTCACTAAATAATATATTGTTCAAACATGCCATGGTGGAATTACACCCCAAAATACATCCTGTTGCTTCTCCTGAGTACGGGGATACCACATGTGTGAGACTTTTTGGGAGCCTAGCCGCGTACAGGACCCCAAAAACCAAGCACCGCCTTCAGGCTTTCTAAGGGTGTATATTTTTGATTTCACTCCTCACTGCCTATCACAGTTTCGGAGGCCATGGAATGCCCAGATGGCATAAAACCCCCCCAAATGACCCCATTTTGGAAAGTAGACACCCCAAGCTATTTGCTGAGAGGTATGGTGAGTATTTTGCAGATCTCACTTTTTGTCACAAAGTTTTGAAAATTAAAAAAACAAAAAAAAAAACATTTTCTTTCTTCATTTTCAAAAACAAATGAGAGCTGTAAAATACTCACCATGCCTCTCAGCGAATAGCTTGGGGTGTCTACTTTCCAAAATGGGGTAATTTGGGGGGGTTTTGTGCTATTTTGGCATTTTATGGCCTTCGAAACTGTGATAGGTAGTGAGGAGTGAAATCAAAAATTTGCGCCCTTAGAAATCCTGAAGGTTTTCGGGGTCCCGTACGCGGCTAGGCTCCTAAAAAGGTCCCACACATGTGGTATCCACGTAGCAAAAAGCAGAGAAGCAGCAAAATGTATTTTGGGGTGAAATTCCACATAGAACCATGGCATGTGTGAGCAATATATCATTTAGTGACAACTTTTTGTAATTTTTTTTTGTCATTATTCAATCACTTGGGACAAAAAAATAAAAATATTCAATGGGCTCAACATGCCTCTCAGCAATTTCCTTGTGGTGTCTACTTTCCAAAATGGGGTCATTTGGGGGGGTTTTGTACTGCCCTGCCATTTTAGCACCTCAAGAAATGAGATCGGCAGTCATAAATTAAAAGCTGTCTAAATTCCAGAAAATGTACCCTAGTTTGTAGACGCTATAACTTTTGCGCAAACCAATAAATATACGCTTATTGACATTTTTTTTACTAAAGACATGTGGCTGAATACATTTTGGCCTAAATGTATGACTAAAATTGAGTTTATTTGATTTTTCTTATAACAAAATGTAGAAAATATTTTTTTTTTCAAAATTTTCGGTCTTTTTCCGTTTATATCGCAAAAAAATTAATAAATAAATAAATCGCAGAGGCAATCAAATACCATTAAAAGAAAGCTCTATTTGTGGGAAGAAAAGGACGCCAGATTCGTTTGGGTACAACATTGTATGTCCGCACAATTTTCAGTTAAAGCAGCGCAGTGCCAAATTGTAAAATCACCTCTGGTCTTTATGCTGCGTATTGGTTCGGGGCTTAAGTGGTTAAAGCGACACAGTGCCGAATCTAAAAAAAAAAAATGGCCCGGTCATTGAGCAGACAATTTTTCTGGGGCTAAAGTGGTTAAGCTCATGCTTGTAATCCAAAGCACTTGTATATCAAAGCAAATTTTCCCATAAGAAATAATTGAAACATTCATTCCACAACCATTTAGTCACAAGTCCTTCAGTTTATAGTCCATATAAAAAGATTGTGTAACCATAAAATGTCCATCCACAAATGGCAGCCTCCCCAAGGGGATTAGAAGCAAAATCCAGCAGGAGCTACAGAGTATAAAAGAGAAGAGAGGCGCCTCTAAATGTAGCAATATGGTTAAATTTAATGAAGGTACAACATTTACCAACTCTCATGGTTGATGATTAAAAGAGGCACATCTAAGTATGCAGGCATCCGGGGTAAAGTGATACACATAGACCGTCCTCCTCACCGCCATCAGTCTGCAATCATGACCGGGAAGACTACCCTGCAGTAGAGCGTTCTGAAAGCGAGGCATAAACCGCTCGTGGAAGGGACGACATCAATGGCGGTGAGGAGTATGGTCTATGTGGATCGCTTTACCCTGGATGCCTGCATACTTAGATGTGCCTGT
This sequence comes from Rana muscosa, assembly GCA_029206835.1. Classification (NCBI taxonomy): domain Eukaryota; kingdom Metazoa; phylum Chordata; class Amphibia; order Anura; family Ranidae; genus Rana; species Rana muscosa. Next base: position 272,570,771 of record CM055116.1, read on the forward strand.
TTTAATAATCAACCATGTGAGTTTCTAAATGTTGTACCTTCATTAAATGTAACCATATTACAACACTTCGAGGCGCCTCTCTTCTCTTTTATACTCAGTTGTGACATGACAGTACTCTTATATCAAGACATCGCTTGTATAAAGTCAAAATTTATTTTAAAAAATGTGCTCGTCTTGCAAAACGCTCTTAAACCAAGTTACTCTCAAACCAAGGTTTTACTGTAGTTGTTCTGTGGACAGATTCTCCCACCTAAACTGTAGATCTCTGCAGCTCCTTCAGAGTTACCATGGGCCTCTTGGCTGCTTCTCTGATTAATACTCTCCTTGTCCAGCCTGTCAGTTTAGGTGGATGGCCATGTCTTGGTAGGTTTGCAGTTGTGCCATACTCTGTTCAATCTATCATCCGAAAATGGAAAGTGCTCTGTGAGATGTTCGAGGCTTGGGATATATTTATTTTTTTAACCTAATACTGCTTTAAACTTTTCCACAACTTTATCCCTGATCTGTCTGGTGTGTTCCCTGGCCTTCATAATGCTGTTTGTTCACTAAGGTTCTCTAACAAACCTCTTCATAGAGGGCTTCACAGAACAGCTGTATTTATACTGAGATTAAATTACACATAGGTGGACTCTACTAATTAGGTGTCTTCTGAAGGCAATTGGTTCCACTAGATTTTAGTTGGGTGTATCAGAGTAAAGGGGGCTGAATAAAAATACTCGCCACACTTTTCAGATATTTATTTGTAAAAAATTTGGAAAACCAATTATGTTCCTTCCACGTCACAATTATGTGCCACTTTGTGTTGGCTTTTGGTTGCAACATGACAAAATGTGGAAAATTTCAAGGGGTGAGAATACTTTTTTTAAGGCACTGTACATGTAGAGTCCCCATTTCTGATATATAAAATTAAAGATGTTTGGGTGAAGATTAAATGTTCCTCGATCCTGGCAGTAGCAGTTGACGTAGTCCATTTTCCAGTTGTCCACGCATAGACAGATCACTGGATAGTGAGTCCATGACGTTATGTGGCTTGCTTCCTTTATGGCATGACTCCTGGTGCCCCCTTGATGGTTAATGTAGGCCACACCTGTGGCATTGGCTGAAAGCCCTCCGATTGGATGTCCCTGCAGAAAGATGGTTCAGCATTGCAGAGACGTCCGTACTGCTCTGAGCGCCACAATGTTAATGGGGAACGTGACATCCACAAGTGACCATGTTCTTTAGACAGTGAGGAACTGGAATACTACATGCCAGCCCAAAAGACTGGTGTCTGTTATCACTTTCCAGTGACAGGAAAGCAAGGAATTCCCTTTTATCAGAGCTGGGCTAGAGATTCCCCAAACTAGGAAATTCTTGCTTTGTTGGACAAGATCATGCTTGATCCAGGTCGACAAGATGTGTTGGAGGATTCTTTAATTTGGGCAAATGGTATTGCCTCAAAAGGAGGAACTCTCATGGAGAAATCTCCTTGTAGCATGTCCATTTTACCTCAATTCTCAAGCATGGACACTGGGAGAATTTAATTTTCTGAAGGAAAACCTTTGCCTGTAATGTGTCCAGGACCAAGTATTCCAGGCGCAGAAAAGACTGGAGAGCAGATTGCTTTTCAAATTGTTCACCCAACCGAAAGCCTGAATGATTAGAATTGTCCTGTGGACAGTTGTTGACAGCTGAAATTAGATTAATCTTTTAGAAGTTCCTCCAGATAATCTATGTGATCTGAGAGTTCTGAGAAGGGGAAGAGGCATTAGGACATTTGTTAATACTATGGGAGCAGACGATAGGCTAAAGTGCACTGTGACAAATTGGAAGTGATTATGTGCGATTACAAACTGCATAAAGCACTGATGAGGCGGATAAATGGAAACATTGAGCTAGGTATCTTGGATGTCTACAGATGCCATCTATTCCCCATGTCTCAAAGAGGTAATTACCGACCTTGCAGATTATATGCAAAATATGGGAATATCAAGGGATTTTAATCCCAGAACAGGACAAATACCACAGTTGGGCTTTGGTACCGTGAACAGGTCTGAATAAAACTCTATAAACCTATTTCATAAGGGGAGATGGTTCAGGACATCTTGCAGAGATATTATGGTCCTTGAACAGTTTTTGGTAAATTCATAAGAAATCAAGCTGGTACGTAGGGTTTGAACTCTATTTTGTACTCCTTAAACCACCAATTGGGATGTCTGTGACCCAGTGTAAAGTAACAATTCACAGGGCAGCCCAGGTCTTGCACTGAAAGGAAGGGCTGAACTTTTGAAGTTGATGCCTGGGTGGAGTAGTTTGGTGCTATGCGCTTTGTAGAGGTTCCTGGGGGGGGGGGGGGGGGTTGGATCTTATGCTGCAAGTAAAACCTTCCCCTGCTGTGACATATTTTATGAATTGGTCAAGCGCCCCTTTAGCTGTCCTCTTGGAAAGGGTAGATGTGGAGTACCCAAAACTGTTTTTTTTTTGTTTAGGAATGCAAACATCAAATGTTTGTCTTTACATACAGTATAAAGCCAAATTGAATAAAAAATAAATAAAAAAATCAGTCATAGACCTTGTACTGATAGCCTCCATTTTCATAGTGTCACTCCTACTTTCTTATTTTCACAATTGTGCAGTTTGTTTTAATATAACTTGGCAGTCTTAGCAGGCACCAGTCTGAGCATGCTGTCCAGTGCACACCAATAGGCCACAATCATCTTTTTTTTTAGAAGTACAAGTGTGTTGTGATGAGAACTGTTGCTTTTTCTCATTTATGGCAGCAGGCGTAGGACTGCAGAAAGCAGCATATTCACATATTTCACCCCAGTGGACCGATTAGGTCCACCTGTCTGTTTTACAGGTGGACTCTATCGGACCACCCACTGTTCTCTATAGGGAGACAGATGTAAAACAGAAATGTGTCCGTATAAACCCACCTGCATCCGATCCGGGCTGCCAAAAACAGACAAATGGAGATCCTTCCCCATCTGTCTAACAGATCGAATGACAGCTGGAAATGGACAGATGGTTAGTTTCCATCCGACTGCCCCATAGAGAACAGGGGGCTGTGTCCCTGTCCACTCAGCTATGCGGACAAATCCACTTGACTGTGTCCACCCCATGTGAAAGGAGCTTTATCTTCTGTTGATGGCTCACAATACAGTGAGGGGAAAAAAGTTATTGATCCCCTGCTGATTTTATATGTTTGCCCACTGACAAAGAAATGATCAATGGTAGGTTTACTTCAACAGTGAGAGACAGAATAACAACAAAAATATCCAGAAAAATGCATTTCAAAAAGGTTATAAATTGATTTTAATTTTAATGAGTGAAATAAGTATTTGCTCCCCTATCAGCAGGATTTCTGGCTCCAAGGTCTTCTATACAGGTAATGAGCTGAGATTAGGAGCAATAATATCAGCTTGTTACCTGTATAAAAGACACCTGTCCACAGATGCAATCAGATTCCAATCTCTCCATCATGGCCAAGACCAAAGAGCTGTCCAAGGATGTCAGGGAATAGAGATTGTAGACCTACACAAGGCTTGAATGGGCCAAGCAGCCAAGACCATCGCAAAGCAGCTTGTTGAGAGGGTGACAAGTTATTGCAATCATTCACAAATGGAAGAAATCCAAAATAACTGTCAATCTCCCTCGGTCTGGGGCTCCAAGCAAGATCTTACCTTGTGGAGTTTCTATGATCATGAGAACAGTGAGGAATCAGCCCAGAACTACACAGGAGAATCTTGTCAACAATCTCAAGGCAGCTGGGACCATAGTCACCAAGAAAACAATTGGTAACACACCAATTGTGAAGGACTGACATCCTGCAGCGCTCGCAAGGTTCCTCTGCTCAAAAAAGCACATGTACAGGCCTGTCTGAAGTTTGACAATGAACATCTGAATGATTCAGAGGGGAACTGGGTGAAACTGTTGTGGTCAGATGAGACCAATATCTAGCTCTTTGGCACCAACTCAACTCGCCGTGGAGGAATGCTGCTTATGACCCCAAGAACACCATTCCCACTGTCAAACATGGAGGTGTAAACATTATGCTTTGGGGGTGTAATTTTGCTAATGGGGCAAGGACAACTTCACTGCATCAAAAGGGATGATGGACAGGGACATGTACAGTCAAATCTTGGGTGAGAACCTCCTTCCCTCATCCAGGACATTGGAAATCGGTAATGAATGGATATTCCAGGATGACAATGACCCAAAACACATAGCCAATGCAAGGAGTGGCTCAAGAAGCACATTAAGGTCCTGGAGTTGCCTAGCCAGTCTCCAGACCTTAATCCCATAGAAAATATATGGAGAGAGCTGAAGGTTTCGAGTTACCAAACATCAACCTTGAAACCTTAATGACTTGGAGAGGATCTGCAAAGAGGAGTGGGACCTGTGTGGCCAACTACAACATACATCTAACCTCTGTGATTGCCAACAAGGGTTTTGCCACCAAGCACTAAGTAATGTTTTGTAAAAGGGGTAAAAATACTTATTTCACTCTTTAAAATGCAAATCAATTTCTAATTTTTTTAATGCATTTTTCTGGATATTTGTGTTATTCTGTCTCTCGCTGTTAAAATAAACCTACCATTAAAATTAAAGATTGATCATTTCTTGGTCAGTGGGCAAATGTACAAAATCAGCAGGGGATCAAAAACTTTTTTCCCTCACTGTATCTGCATTTGAAAACGTAGCTGCAATTGAACTTATGTATGTCTATTGACATAATAACCATTCAATAAAAAAAAGTGAGAAAACAGTGCTAGGTTCCCCAATAAGTTTATTTCTGGACTTTTCACAATACAGAACGTCTCATCTTCAGTAGTTGCTTTCAGTAAAGTTATTAACTTATTACAATTGTGACAAAATGCTCCAAGAATCTAAATCTTTCTAAATAACTGCTGACATACATAAGCAATCCTCATGGGCTACCACTGAGCAGGAGCATCTGGTTATAGAGAAATCACATTCTCTGTAAGGCCAGAACCATTATAAATGATAGGAGATCTAAAAGCCAATTCACAAAAAGTCAAATATTCAGAGATGTGGTCTATTAAAAAAAAAAAAACATTTAAATAAATGACTACAACCCTGCAAGAAAAGTTTCAAGTGAATTGTGGGGCACAGCTACATCCATAAATCCTGGGACATTTGTGCACACTTGGAGATCTTAAAAACAGCAAATAATTGTTATAGCTGTTCATATTTTGCCATTTAGATAGGACTACTTTCATTTTAGTGTTGATGATTACATTTTATTGCTTTCTTAGGAGGTATTTCACTTTTCCATTGCTTAGTAGTATTAACAAAGTTGGCAAAAAACTGTGCTTATAGTTCAAGCCTAATTCATAATCAAACAGAATGGAGATGATTTCTGATCACGTTGCTTCAAGACCTGGGATCTGTGGGTAATATTTTATAAGAGTGAGGTGTAGCTAAAGTAAGACTTAAATTCCAGTTTTAGACAGAGTGAAGAATGGTTAGAACTTCTGCAAGGTATTTACAGCAGTATGTGCCCCCAGCTCAGCAGATTTAATGTCTGACAACAGGGTTGCAAGAACAGGAAGTAAACAGAAAAAACCCTGATGGGGTCATAGATTGCTATAAAAAAAAAAAAAAAAAAGACAGGTTCTAACCCTTTCCTACACTATCCAAAATAAAAAATTTGGGCTGGCATTTCACTTTAAGATGTTTTGTCTAAAGATACTTGATAACGAACGTTATAAATTATACTTAACGTGCTTCTCTTCCTCCACATCTCCAGACACCATGAAGAAAACTTACATCTCCCGACTCAGATCTTGCAGAGGAAGCTTTTTATAAATTGCCATTCTAAGGATTGGGCAAAGGCTCAGTTATCATCCCTGCTGAGTAATAGCGGAGCAATGTGGATGAGATTGGCATGATAACTTTAGTGCAGTTAATATGCATAATTTTCAGTAGTTCATCATCTATTTACCCACTATAAAAATTGGGATTTGGGTTGAGTGTTTTTCCAAAATATGATGAATCAAAAATTATTTTTAAGCAGATCAATATTAACAAAATCAAATACAATTAATTTCTAGTGTGAAATATAATCTAAAATTTCCTCCAGTTGTGGATCAGTGACCACACTAGTAAGAGATGTGCGATTAGTGCAATTATAAATCAAGTTTCTCCTCCAATCGTTTTCCCAAGTTCCCTGAAACTGTCATGACCGATTTAACATCAAACAGAATATAAATACAAAGGAACATTTTCCACTGTCACATCATTAATCTTTTAATATTATGTAGGTAGAGCAATTGTTCTCAGTGCCTGTTGTATAATTATGGTGTAAAGGGTTGTATTCCAGGGGTTTCCTGAAGCGTCATATAGTGCAGTGCTATCACCATCTCATCAGCTCCTATTCATTATCGCTCTGTCCTGTGGCAAGGTCAAGGATCAGGGACATTTATCATAATCTTAACACTGCGCAAAACATTAGTAGATGAAAGGGTTTCCCAGCATACAAAAATAAAATTGCATAAACCACTTCACACCATGGAACAGAGCACGATGGGTAATTTGAAACAAGTCAGTTTTCTAAACTGCTAAGCTGAAGTGCCATTCATCCTCTACACTTTTCAGCATCCCTGTACCAAGCTAACTGCTTTATGGCACATACATATGTTGAGGATTTGTATGATAAATGGCAGTATATCTCAATATGAGACTTTGCTGCATTAAGTGACTCCTCGTGGAGTAAACTGAGGAATGGGGGAGGGGTGTGAGGAGTGATAGAAGAAGGTAGGGTATAGCAAGAAATTAAATCCATCCTGGAATGTACAATACATAGTTTAGCTATCGGACAGTAGATAGCATGAACACCAGATTTCCTTCAATGATAAAAATGGTAGCAAGTCTCGAATAATGATGGCTCAATTCAGGATATTTCTTGTATACAACAGGGATAAATTTAACAAGTCTAAAACAATCCTGTACCAGACTTGCCCGTTATTTCATGCTTTCACAGTATTACACTGCCCTCTAGTAGCAAGTTATTCACAGCAGATGACCCAACACAGCTGAGCAGCTTCTTCTGTAGTCGTGCAAGCAGGGCTTTGCTGTAAAACAGATCAGCTTCATTTTTTTTTACCAATGTGCCAAATGACTCTCCTATCAGGGTAGAGTGTCCTTCAACAAAAAAACCTCCTCTTCACTCTCCTCTTGCTCTTCTTCTTGGATTCTGTTCAGTTGAACATTATTGACTCTGGATCGTGGTTTGCCATTTGGGCCATATGGCGCAGGATATCTTTTTTTGTGATAATGCCAAGGAGGCGTCTAAGAAAAAGAAAGAGGGTTAATAAATCAAAGACCTTGCTAACAGGAGACGTGAAGATTCGGCTGCTAGGATCGTTGTGTAAGAGGAAAGTCTATGATGCAGATAGCAGGATCATGTGTGTTAGAGGAGCAGACCACCACCAATAATAACAGGATTGTGTTTTAGTAGCTTTGCTGATGAAACAGCAAAAAACATGCTTAATAAATTGAGATGTGTGTATCATATTGTAAGAGTATGAGGTCATTAAATGATCTAATACTTATCCTAAGTCACTTTGCTATTTACTGACCAAGATCCATTATTAGACCAGCACATGGAATTGGTAAATCAAAGGTAGGTTAAGGACGCACAATTACCATCGTCAGCCTTATTTTTTTTTTTTTTTAAAAGGGCGTGGGAGATTAGAACCATTACTTGTATATGGCCCAATCAAACATGAAGAAGATTACACTCAGTTCAGCAGTCTTATATAATAAATCATTTATACCCCTGGATCACATGACAAGCTCAATGTACACAGACAGACAATGAAGAAATTAAATATGGGAATCTACAGAGAGAAGACATTAAATTGTGAGTAGGTGATAGTTATCCTGATTACATATTTAGACAACTAGGTTAGCTTAATGTTAAAGAAATGTATGTACAGGCAAATACATCTTTATTAAAATGTACGGTACTTCTAAATTCGACACAGCGGGCAGCCATTCTGAGTGCAAAGTTTCAATATTCCAAATTACACCCATGACTCTGCTTACCGTGTTCAGCAGTACTGCACAGTAGAAAGATTTTTCATGCTCCATTTACTTGGTTGAGGCCTTTTGATACACTGCACCCTATATGACAACATTTAGGACCCATTCACACTATTGCTTTGTGTTACTGCAATGGTGCAGAGCAGTGCCATTCATTCTGACTGCACCTTGCCAACGGATATGGGTTAGCTGCCAGAATGAAATGAAGGACTGTCAAAGGGACCCAAGTCAGTCAAATCTGCATGGTAGTTTTGAGGCAAGGAATTTGAAGATATTTAGTTCCATTTGAAGTGATATCAGCTCCCTGGAACCTGCATAACAGAAGTAGTAAAGCCAAAGCACATTTGGCTGTACTTCTGTGGATCACAGGAGTGCAGTTTGTTCTTCACTCTTGTAACCCGGTTTCAGCAGACAGCGGGCTGAAGCCTGCTGTCAGCTGACGTCACAGAGCCAGTCCAGGCTGGGTAAAGATTGCAAACATATGGTCGGGATCTGCCCACATGCCTGGACCCCCTCCAATGAGCACAAGGGGGGGGGGGGGCAGAGCAGAGAGTCAGTGATTGAAAGTCACCAGCTCTCTGCTCAGGAAACTGAGAACCGAGCGATCGGCAGAGTTCGATAGCTCAGTTTTCAACCGTAGAGCCGGCGGGGGACCGATGCTGCATTCACCTAGGTAAGTAGGATTCCAAAAAATAAATAAAAATCCTCTCTTTTGATGATATTTGATATGCATATGATTCTGCGCACAGCGACCACCCTGTAGCCTCCCTCCAGGAGGTGGTCGGCAACCGGTTAAACTTTCAAACAAACCAATCAATTTACACTTATTAGGATTTGATTTAATTTTTTTTTTTACCAAAAACATGTAGCAAAATGCATTCTGGCCAAAATGTATTAAAAATTTTTATTATTTTTTTTTTTTAATTGTGAAAAAGTTTTTTTATAGCAGATGGTAAACCATATTGTTTTTTTCAAAATTGTCAGTCTTTTATATAACAAAAAATAGAAAACCCAGTAGTAATCAAATGCCACCAAAAGAAAGCGCTATTTGAGTGAAAAAAATGATAAACATTTTGTTTGGGTACAGCATTGCACGACTGCACAATTGTCAGTTAAAGTAGCGCAGTGCCGCATAGCAAACGACCTTCCGGAGCTGAAGTGGTTAAACTACTACATTACAGGCACCTTGTGCTGTCAACTTCAGCTACTGAGCACCGGGTACCCTGAATCCCAAGGACATTCTGATAAACATGCATCAACCAACCTTCATGGCCCAGAACCTGACTGGCCAATCACTATATTGACGCCACAACTGCCAATAGGTGCAGGAACTAGAAAAATTGTTTGATATTTTCACATTAGATCATCCTTGCGATTATGAGCACCTGGGTGCTAAATAGCCATTTTGTGCCACTTTATGCACATAAAATGTTATATTTTGATAACTTTTTTTTTCCTTTTAGGAAAGTACAGAAGTAAAAACACTGCACTCATCAAGCTGCCCACAAAGTTATATACTCGCCAATAAAAATGAAGCTTTGGAATCTTCTAGTTGCTTCCATTAAATTGTCTAGAGCAAGCAGGATAACATCACAAAGTGGAACATATCGAGCAGATGGCCTAGTTATGTTGGTTAGTCATTTCATTTGTGAGAGGAGGCATGAAATTCTTACAAAATATCAAACTGCAAAGCAAGTAAATATGAAATGAATGTTTAACAGCAGCAAAATATAGCCGTTTTATTTGAAGCAACCAGCAGCACGCTAATTTTAAAGCCAAGAAAAGATTGCTACACTGATGAAAAGATGGATCAAATCAGGAGGCAAATGGAGCCATTGCCAATAGCATTAGTTTCCCTTTGTGTGTTCGCTTTCATTCTCTAACCCGTTCTCAAAACATGAAACCGGGTTACTAAGGAAGGCCACGGGCTGCAGGAAAGAAATTTGCACGATTCCCCCATCAACACAGTCTGTGCGGACGGGTGAATCCCTCCTGCAGAGACGTATTCGGACAGTGATTATTGCTAGCAGCTATAGCAGCAACTAGCAATAATTGCAAGTAAATCTGGCAGGCTGGCTGTTCCCAAGTTGATCGATGAACTTGGTACATTCAGCCTGCCCATACATGGTTCACATTTCATCCAGTTTCTGCTGACCCAGCCAAGATTCGGACTGTCTATGGTCAGCCTAAGGCAAGACTTCCATTCTTCCTGCAATTATTAGTAACTGTCCTCTGGTTGTTTTATAGGGACATTAACGAATGCTACAAGGAATGTTGGATTTAGTGAAAATTACAGTAAATGTTGAAAGTGGCAAATCCACATTTGGGGTCATTTTTAATGCTGCAGAATGATTTAACCTCACGTTACCGATCAGCTTATTTTAGGCACAAGGATTTCGATTTGCTAGCAGTTCATTAGGTAACTGCCAACATGAGGTTAAATTACTCGCCTATGTAGCTTTAGCCTTAATGAATTCTATTTCAAGGTATAGGAATTAGTGCCTTTCTAGAAGCACTTACTACTAAAGGTATTATCAGAGCTAATAAAAGGTGACGAATGGCTGTGTTAATGCCAACGCTAAGGCAACAAGCTCAGCAAAGCTTTCAACAGGAAGGCTACAATTAAGAGGCAAAGACAGAATATGGAAAGGCATTCGTTAAATATCATTAAAATATCCAGTCCATCAACAGTCTTTGAAGCAAGTGTTTTATTAGCTTAGATCATGAGGAATTCAGGTCTACAATCTGCTTATGCTTTACTAAGGTGACGGAAGGGGGTGCCACCGCCCTCCCACTGCCTTTACCTGACTCTCCCATGCAGTCAGGGAGCCCGGTAAAGATGTGACCAGTGGCATAAAAACCATACCTGAATATCAAGGAGATCAGGTTAGAGAAACTACAGAATGATTTACATTGGAGGGATCCCTCCTAGCAGAGATAGATCTGCCTTAGTCTTACAATCATGCAGGCAGTGGTTGGGATAAAGCATACAGTATTAAACCCAAAACCAATTTTTTTTATATCTTACAACTTACCAATCATTCAATGTGGTGGCTGCATTAATTTTCTTTTTTTAGGCTCCCCCCCCCCCCCCCTCTGTTTTCACCTGGTGATCTGGTCAGTAATACCCCCCCTGTATTAGACTCCCCCGACTCTGGATAAAAGGGGCACATTTGGACATCTGCACGTTCAATCTGGGGGGGGGGGGTGCTAGATGTACTAGCAGATTTAAATACACTGGCAAATTGAAGGCAAACTTTGTCTAGTACTTTATAAGCAGTTACAGCAAACTGTTTTATTCCTTTTGGGGCTGAACGGAAAAAACTGACAGATCGCTGTACTAACACACACAATGTTGGTGCTGCAATCTCCCTTACTGTGCCTTTGTGTTCTGACAGGGGGATTATAATACTGCGAGAGCTGATTAGATGCTGTTTTCCAGCAAGTCCCCTTCAACAAAAGCCAGACATTAAACCAGCTTGTTGGAAAAACAGCTGTACACACTGACCAAATGTCGGCTGGTTTCTGTTGAACCAACCAATACTAGCGGATATCCAGCCTGTGTGTACCCAGCCTTACCGATGAAAGGAAGCCAAAAAATAAAATAAAAAATGCAGCCATGACATCAAAGAAATTATACGGTGCAATAGAAGAAATGTTTGCTTTTGGGTTTAATGCCACTTTAATTATTAGAACTACCTGTAGTGAAATGCAAGCATTCTGTATTAAATATTTATCTGTAAAATATTATATCCAAAAAACAAATAAAACTGACCAATTAATTAGACCTTCCCTTTAAAGAACAGCAGACACGTGTGAGTTTTTTTTTTCACCTTAAGGCCTCATGCCCACGGACGTTTTTAAAAACGAGCTGTAAAGCTAGGTTGGACGCCTGGAAAAAGCGGCGTTAAAAACTCGATTTTTACTGCGTTTTTGCGCGTTAGCGTTAGGTAGCGTTTGCAAAGGACTCTTAAGAAATCTATTGTCCAGACAGTAATTGCAGATAATAAACGCCGCTGCAGCGTTTATGAGCGTTTTACGATTCACGTTTTTTCAGCTCCAACGCCGGCGCCACAGAACGCCCTGGCCTTGGTTTTTTTTTACAGCTTAAAAACGTCTATGCTATTTGCAGCTCAAAAACGCCTAGGTGGGCATGAAGCCATAGACTAACATGGACAGGCGTTTTTAAGCTGTAAAAAACGCTCAAAAAAGCGTCTGTAAAAACGTCCGTGGGCATGAGGCCTAAAGAGAAACTTTGAGCAAAATAAATTTGACATACAATATAACAGTGTTGATTACATGAGGCCTACTTTTTCGAGGCACTGTGTGTGTCTCTCTCTCTATATCTATCTATATTTGTTAAAAAGTTAGCTTGAGTTGGACTTTTATTTGTTGCATACTTTAAGTATATCTATATTTTTTTTACTCCTGTCTGTGTCTCTATTTCCTAGACTGGAAGTGAAGGAATCTCTCCAGCAGAGCCACTTCTAAATCCATCTAAATGTACCCGTCCATCTACAATCACCCTGTCCACAGGCTGACAAATGCTACTGCACTATTTCACTCCAAAATGAACAGCGTTGCCACCCAGTTAAGGTAAGTGGGGAAAAAAACATCAGGATCCAGTGGTAATAAAACTGTTGGCGACAGGCTGCAGCATATGTCTTTTTATTTTGCCGATATTCTACTTTTGAAAAGGCCATACATGGCCCAATTTAAGCACTGCCTGCCAAGCTTAGGTGAGAGTTGGACTGGGCAAAGCCTAACTAGCAGGCATTACAATGTTCTATCATCATTTATTGCACAAAGAGACTGATCCCTGCCTGCAAATGGCACAAATTCTCTCTTTTATTGAAGTCTTTAAAGTAAAGGTGTCCTAAAAAGAAATACAGAGGCTGTCATTTCCAACCTTTGCTTCTGAAAATGCTTGTTTCCTGGCTTTCACACTGACCCACTAGCTTCCATAATTTGAGTCACTGACCCATAACAATACAGATAAAAACTTGACTTCTCTTCAAAATTTCCTGATTTTCAAACTTATTTCAAACTAGGAACTCAAACTACGAAAGCCAGCAGTCAGCAAAACAGCCAGGCAGCTAGAATCCTGAAAAGCTGGTAAGCAATGGAAAAAGACATATTTTTCTTGACAGATTTACTTTACTGTGCTCATGCTTCTTTCCTGCAGCATTTTTACACTACAATCTTTTTTCTGTAAACTTTTTGGATGATATTTTCAGACAATGACAGGCCATGCAACACCGAAAACATTGTGCAGTGCAACAGTGATTAGAGGGGAAAGGCTGTAAGTTTTCTATTCAAAAGGTTAGACTGAAAAATCCCTATGCCTGCCATGGAGAGAATTACAAAGAACTGCACAATCACACCACACAAGTACAGTCTGCTTCAACCTAACGAGAGACAATAAAGCCTAATACACAGTCACACTTAAAGTGATTGTAAAGTCTCGTTTTTTTTAAATAACAAACATGTTATACTTGCCTCCTATGTGCAGTTGGATTTGCACAGAGCAGCTTGGAGCCTCCTCTTCTCGGGTCCCCCTTTGCTGTTCCTGGCCCCTCACTCCTGTTGAGTGCCCCCACAGCAAGCAGCTTGCTATGGGGGCACCCAAGCCCATCTGAAACTCTGTGTGTCCAATCAGACACAGAGCTACCATTCGGCCCCGCCACCTCTCTCTCCTGATTGGCTAACTGACTTTTACTGACAGCCGCGGGAGCTAATGGCGCAGCTGCTGTGTCTCAGCCAATCAGAAGGGAGTGTCCCGGATGGCCGAGGGATTTGTAGACATCGCTGGACAAAGAGGGACCTCAGGTAAGTATTAGGGGGGCTGCTGCTACACAGTTTTTTTTTATCTTAATGCATGAAGATAAAAAAACCTGCCTTTACAACTCCTTTAATTTCACCCAAATTCTGTGACTGGAGTGGGCCTTAAATATAGGAGACTGTATAATCCCAAAGTAACATCTTCCTATGTTCAGAGACACATGATTTGAAATATTGTATGCTTGGCATCGTACTTATTTCTGTCAGCTAAGAGAACCATTGCCCAGGCCTGGAAAAACCTACGGTCTCGTTCCAGGGAGTGAAAAAGCGTAGGATGGCCCTAATGATTAACAAACAGATGTCTAATATTTTAAAGGACCCCCACTCCAAGTTTCTCAAAATTTGGGAACCTTGGATTGAGTATTCTTTACCCTCATTGCATTCAGCTAGCATTGGTCGCCTATGACTGACGATTAAGGCATTCCCTAGTCCGTGCCCCCCCTCTTCTGCCCCTCCTTCATAAACCTTCCCTTCGCTTTCTTTTCTCTCTTACTCTTGGGGTTTCTAACCCCCATTTTTGCCCCCCCCCCATTTTGGGTTACACTAAAGCCTGGTACACACCAGTTATTTTTCGTTCATCACAGAAAAAACTGAGGAGCTCGTGAGGTGAGCCTGTACTAACAATCCAATGTTAGTATACCGATCTCCCCTGCTGTGCTATTGTGTTCGGACACAGGGCAGCCCCACCAGTCAGCCAGAACACACCGTCTCAGCCATTGGCTGAGAGCGCTTATCGGATGCCGATCGGCAAACCTTTTTTGGTCATGCCCCTTCGACAGAAGGCAGACGTTCTGTCAGTTTGTCGGACCGGCTGCCATACACACGGGTCGAATTTTGGACAATTTCAATTAAACCAGCCAATACCCCCGATATTCGGTCCATGTGTACGGTGCTTAAGGATAGCAAGCCTAATCTCTGGCATCTACTCTCAGACCAAAAAAGAAAAGAAGAGTGCACCGACCTTGTGCATTACCTATGGCAAGGTTTTATTCATAAAATGTACGCGTTACGAGGGCCCCTGTGGCTCTGAGGAAGAGGGTCCGCCCTTGTAATGCGTAAGACGCGATTGATGCCGTCTGGTTCCCCCGGTCATCTGGTCCAGGTCGCAGGCATTCTGAGACATCAATTTCCACTGTCGGGAGGTTGTCAAGCCAGATTTTAAGCTCGTTTGTGAGTAATCATTTTATCTGTACATTTTATGAATAAAACCTTGCCATTGGTAATGCACAAGGTCGGTGTGCCCTTCTTTTCTTTTTTGTTTTAGCCTCAAGAATACCCATTGTTCTGAGGAGGGCAACAAGACTGTAGTCATTCCCTATTTCATTGGAAGGCTCTGGTTGTGCCACTTAGTGACTGGGCTCCCGAGCGCAGGAGAAAGTTTGTGTTTTTGTGAATCTACACTCAGACCTACATTATGGGGCATCCTAGTTGGTCTTCCCATTCATTTGATTGTATTTTGTATTCTGGCCTATGTTCTGGCCTTATTTGGCAACTTACTATGGTTGGGAGGTTTCTTTTTCTTGGCACCTGCATGTGCAAAAGTGGTGCTCATTTTGTTATGTTTTGAAAACCCAATAAAAATGATTGAACCACAAAGAAGATATTGCATACTAGTCAATATATCCTACACCGACTTTATATTATGTGTTGCAGTGTGCAGTAAGTAGGTCACATTATGTTGCACCATGCTGTGCATGAAAATGCACTTCCAGCAGATTAATGTGACTGAAGCCTTCAGACTTGGAGTACATGTAACCCTATAAACTTCAGCCCACCATCAAGGAGCAGCCACAACGGCCTACGTAACTGCTACTGGGCCCAGAACAGAGAGATTTGACTCTAATTGTATATGTATATATATATATATATATATATATATATATATATATATATATATATATATATATATATATATATATATATATAAAAGCTGTGGTGAAAACTACAAATTCTTACAAAGCAAATCTGAATTTTTTTAATGACACTGTGTGCCAGAGAGGGCTACGACATCCAGAACAGAGGTCAGATAACCTTTTACAAAAAGTGGTTAGACATTTAGGAGGCCTTTTCTCCGATAGTGTAATGAGATGTGTGTGGGTGTGTAAGAAGAGTTGCTGCTTTTAACTGCCAAGTATGCTTTTGTGGTTGCTGTGATCAGATGATGTCTGAAAGGTTCAAAATTTCATGCGTCCTGCTTTCTAAAAAAGGTGTCTACAGGTTAAAGGTGCTTTGTCTAATCACCAAGGGTTCCACGTGCTGCTTTAGATGCTCGAGATGTTCTAAAATGTTCTTCTTTGTGATGATCCCCAAGACAATCCTGAAACAGATCATGTTATGCTAATAACTGAGTTTGAACTACAAATGGGAAAAACAAAAAGAATGAAGCAACATAAAATAAAATGACAGTGTTATGGACCAAAGAATGAAATGGAGGTGACAAAACATGCCACAAAAGGTAATGCTGATCTGCAAGAGTTAAAAAGTAGGTCATGTGATATTCTCCAAATGAAAATAAAGTAATTACAGTACTAAAAAAATGAAAGATTGTCTGAGGTGCGCTGATAAAATTGTTATCTGTAGCAAGCAAGTACCCCCCACAGTGGGACTGATTTACCAAACAGATAAAAGTGCCAGTGCTGCCCACAGCTGTCACATGACCACTTTAAATTTAAATGTGAAAGAATCTGATTGGTTGCTCAACATGGCAGAGCTCTTTTCTTGTTTCTATAAATCTGTCCCACTGGGATACATATATTGATAACAGAGTAAGGGGAGAAAAAAAGCAAAGTAATGATAACTGGCACACAAGAACTAAAGAGATTGCTATGGGTTTTATGGTTATGGTCATTTCTGAAAAAGCTTTGATCCGATTCTCAGGTAGTGACATGTAGTATACTAAAAATGCCAATTAAAGCACAAGAACCGTCATGGACATGGGATGAACAATTGAGAAGTCACAATTCTGAAGCTTGCAAGGAAAAGAAACAAGTAAATGATTCTTCATGAAAAGTTTTGTGACTGTGCCTAGCAAAATATACAATGTTAGTCAATTGCTTAACAGCTTAGAAGAACCGTCCCTATTTTATTACCAGTCTCTGACAATAAAGATAGACCTTGTCTGTAAAAAAGAAATAGAAAAAAAAAAAAAGCAATGCAAAGTATGGCGATATCTAGAAAGGACAATTTGATGTGTGCCCGCAGTGCCATGTAACATGTTACACTGGGCCATATAGAAGGCACCTGCACACTCATTTCAGTTTTGCTTCTACAACACTCTGGGAGCCCTATACACAAAAGCACTCCATTATACAAATTCCCATCAGACCTCAAAAGACCAAGCTTCGATTTGGCATAAAACCCAACCAATCCAAGTTCTGGTTGGAATTTGCTTTTGGAGCACTCTGGGAATAAACTGTGTGCAGTAAGCTGGAAGTAATACTTATAGTTTGGGGGACTTTCACAATGTATGCATTTATTTATTTTTTCTGTCCATACAATAGGCTGTTCTTTTTAAGAAGCATGGCCTGCAATTTCCCAGAGCTGCGTTTTCATGCTGCTGTGCTTTCATGCTGCTGTGCTGTGAAGAAACTGCTCCCAGCCACAACTAGATGGCGCTATTTCAAGATGGGAGACCTGCTCTGCATTGAAAGCAATAAGTAGTTCATCTTCCAGGAGCAGCTTAGGCACAGCAAAAATCAACCTTTAGCCAAGGAACTTTATTTCCCAATGTATACTGGTGTCTTAATGGATTCATCAAAACATTTGTGTGACTGCAGATGGTTTATATAAATGCAGAGAAATATTTAAGATGATATCAGCAAGCAGATTTAGTCACACAAAACACGAGCAAGCAGGAAATGGCTGAGCAGCACGTTATTAGTAATGGGCTCACATATGATTCAATACAGCCCAGTGTTAATTCAGTGTAGTTTATGGCATCTGGTCAAGTTCTGCTTGTATCAAATAAGAGGGAAATGTTACATGAAGATTATCATTTACATTACTCATATAACAAGTCCTGAAATCACATCCAACTACACACAGGCCATGCAGGTTGAAAGAATGATTCAAATGCAACAGATTTTTAAACATGACTAAAACAAAACCATGTACAAAATAAGACAAATCACATTGGTATCCTTAAAAAAATCAACAATCATAAAATACATAAACATTGCTTTGTGAGGAAGGTGATTGGAGCAGCGTTACATTAACCGCAGCTTTAGTAGCGACAGAGAAGGCTGCCTGTAGAATATGCGAGATTTTGATTTAAACTTGATCTCCCTACCAGTGTTTCCTGTCCACGTTTACCCACCTTGCAGAAGTCACCGCTGCCGCATTCCCAATAATAGAAAACCAATGATTCAAAGCCCTGCCAATATCCAAAGCAGGTGTGCCTGGCAATATAGGCACGAGGAGTTCTCATCATTGAAGTCCCTGAGAAATCTAATGGTTTAACGCTTCAGCATCTACCAAAAACTGCAGTGTCAGTGTTAGGTAAGTGACCCTTTGAAGCACACCTGCCATGTGATGGTAAAACTAAAGTAAGGCTGTACTGTATAGTAATTGCCATCTGCTGCCGCATCTTGTGCCCCTTTCACACGGGCTCCTCTGACTAGCGGATTCCACTTGCTCGGGGGGGATCGCTCTACTGATCCCCGCTGAGCAGGTGGATGACAGGTCTGTGTCCGCTCCACTGTGCAGGGCAGACATGGAAATAGTTCCGCTGTCCTCTATAGGAAAATCGTACAGAAAGGCACCGCCTCCCCATTTTGATCCGATCCGCCGGACGGATGGAAAATAAGACCACTATACAACATTTTTTGCAGACAGAATCGGATGTGTCCGTTGACACTCGTTGCTCCATAGGAGAGACTGGGAGAGGGATCAGGTCCACCAGAAAAACCGACAGACGGACCTGATTGGTGAGCCTGTGTGTAAGGGCCCTTACTGTGTACTTACCTGGCTGCCCCATGTGCTTCTGCACCACCCAAAATAGGAACTTTGCAAAAGTCACTACTTGCAGAAGGCTAGGCACCCCATGGATGACAGCGTTTAGGCCTGGGAACAGGTCAGCATTGTGGGATAGAACACAAGGAAGCAGATTTGACTCATATCTGTAGTTTGGGTTTTTCAGGGGGCTGTGGCAGCACATTTAGAGGAATAGGCAGGCACACCAAAAGTGAGAGGTGAAGCCTAGGGGTATCTATTCACAATGCAATCCATATGTTGTAAAGTGGAACTCTGGCCGTAACATTTTTGGCTAGGGTGGTGAGGGGTTAGAACCTCTGTCAGGTTTTGATTGCTGCCTCCCCACTGAGGATATTTTCCCTTATTTCTTACCATGCCACAGAGAAAAGCAAAGGGAAAGCTTCCCGATATAAAAAAAAAAAAAGAAAAGAAAAGAGAAGTGTCCCACAGGGATTAGCTCTCCCACTTCCAAACACTATCCAAAATGGAAAAAAGCTCTGCCTGGGACTCTACCTCTGCATCTCTAATATCATATAGGGAGTGCCCAAGATATTTCAAGTATTAACAAGCCTAGGTTCACACTGATGCAGGATTAAAATTGTGCGAGTTCAGCTTAACTCGCACGATTTCATACCCGCATGTCAGTCTGACTTCGGGGGCGATTTCAGAGACATCTGCACAGAGGTCTATTGAAATCGCACCCAAAGTCGCCAAAAGTAGAACAGAAATTACTTTAGGGAATACGTGCGGTGCCACAAAGTCTGCGTTGCGCCAATTCTGACGGTGCTATTGCTGGCAATAGCCGCCAATTTGACAAGTCAAATCACATGCCAAATTGCATCAATGTGAACTTGGGCCAAACCCACAATAGTAGAATCAGTGTGTATATGCAATAAGGCATGATTGTTATACTCACTATGGAACATAAGGGGTTAATCCTAATTGTGTAAAAAGGCTGCTTAACCCCATCTTCTTTGATCCTCCCCTTCTTTTACTGCCCCCAATCCATCTGCTAATAGGGCAGAGCCTTGGGTGCCCCCTGTTTGGTGTATAGTGCTAGTTTTTTTTTCTTGGGAGGGTGCATGTGATCAGCACAGGGCCAATCAGCACTGTCCAGACAGAGGGTCGGGAGTCAAGCAGCCACATAGAACAGTCAGAGTAGAATGAAAACTCATTTTACATGCTTAAACCAGACACTGATAGTCACAAGACTGCTATATACTGCTGATGAGAAAAGGTATTGAACGTTTTAGATTTACTAAAATAATTGCATTTCCATGTTCTGTGTACTGTGGGAGACCAGATATAGTGAATGCAGGCTCCTGGGTTTAGTAACACTAACTTAAAGGGAGTCTGTCAGGATACAACCCGTAAGAGCTGCAACCACTGACTAGATTTCAAAGACAAGTTCTGAGGTGATTCTTGTGACCATGATGAGGTCTGACAAACCCAAATCTGTGTGAAGAGGGACTGAACAACATGCCATCTCTAGTTTTCCAAGAATTCAAAAGTCAGCAACAAATCAGTCAGATTAGAACCTTCTGTCACTTGGATTGTTGTCCTGTGTGCTGGAACATTGAAGTGCGGGGTAATTCTTAGTCAGGGACTTATCACGCTGTGAAGCCAACATCAGAACTTTTAAAAGTAAGCTTCTGAATTTCTCTCCTGATAATATTAATTTCACTGCATGAAATGAAATCTAACCTCTTGCCGACCAGCCGCCTCAGTTATACTGCGGCAGGTTGGCTCGGCTGTGCGAATCGCTGTACCTGTACGTCGGTCACTTTATTAGCTATAGAAGGGGCGCGATACGCGTCGCTGGAGCCAATGCATGTGGCCGACCACCCGCGATGTCCGCCGGCCACCCATGATCGATCCACAAAGAGCCAGAATAGGGGATCTATCAATGTAAACAAACAGATCCCCTTTTCTTGTGAAAAACAAACAAACAAACAGATCCCCATTCTGACAGGGGAGTACAGTGTGATCGTCTGTTCCTAGTGATAAGGAACAGTGATCTCTCCCCTCCTCCAGCCCAGTTAGAAACACCTCCCTAGGGAACACCTAACCCCTTGATTTCCCCCTTGTGTTAACTTTCCTGCCAGTGTCATTTATACAGTAATCAGTGCATTTTTAGCTCTGATCACTGTAATGTCACTGGTCCCAAAAAAGTGTCAGTATCTGATCTGTCTGCCGCAATGTCACAGTCCCGCTAAAAATCGGCGATCACCGCCATTACTAGTAAAAAAAAAAATATATTTAATATAAAAAAATGCCCTAAATCTATCCCCTATTTTGTAGGCGCTATAACTTTTGCGCAAACCAATCAATATACACTTATTGCGATTTTCTTTTACCAAAAATATGTAGAAGACTACATATTGGCCTAAACTGATGAAGAAATTTGTTTTTAAAAATTTTGGGGGATATTATAGCAAAAAGTAAAAAACATTTTTTTCCCCCCAAAATTGTCAGTCTTTTTTTGTTTATAGAACAAAAAATAAAAACCACAGAGGTGATCAAATACCACCAAAAGAAAGCTCTATTTGTGGGGAAAAAGGGACCTAAATTTTCCACTGCCTGGTGTTTAAATATGTGCAGTAATCTGTCCTGTAGCATACAGATTCCTGAACCGTGAGCATTCTACAGCTGAACTGTATAAATAAAGCTGCCCTATGAAAGGCCACTGATGTAGCCTCTGCTGTGTCAATTTCAACAAATCATTCAGTACATCATTAACATATTTCAGCCTCATTTTACATCAACACTGCCCCAATCATCCACCACACAAAACAATAGTTTTAAGTGGAGGCCTTCTTCACACTGGAAAAGTCTTCCACTTATATGGGTCTTAATTAAAGGGAATGTATAGTGGTTTTATATATACTTTTTCTACTATGGCTAGGACTAAAAATGACAGGTAAATAGGAAATATTGCTTATAAAAAAATTAGTATTTTGCTTATTTTCAGACTGAAACTAATACTAATTCTCTATACCAGCACTTGTAAAAAGCCTGATTACAAAGTTCAATAGTTCAAGCTGAAATTGAACATTACACATAACCAATGAGACAAAGCAATGACTCATCATCCTCCTCCTGTACAGCTCTGTCTGAGGGATCAATGAGAGTCTGAAAATAATCAATTACTGCTGCACTGTCTCCTTAGATAATCCAGTGTTCTGGGAATGCTATGTATTAGAGCTGCACGATTCTGGCCAAAATGAGAATCATATTTTTTTTTGCTTAGAATAAAGATCACGATTCTCGCGGCGCAACATCATCTTTCACATTATACAAAAAAAAAAAATTGGGCTAACTTTACCGTTTAGTTTTTTGCAAAAAAATTGCGTTGAAAGACTGCTGCGCAAATACAGTGTGACATAAAATATTGCAACAACCACCATTTTATTCTCTAGGGTCTCTGATAAAAAAATAAATAAAAAAAAATGGGGAATCGCGATCGGATTCTTTAGCGATTAATCGTGCAGCTCTACTATGCATGCATAAAATATTAGTGAAAGAAATATAAAACCTTAAAAAGGTGACTCAAAACCATTATAATTTCCCTTTAAATATTCACTTATGTTTTCATATATAAGATCTTAAAACATTTCACATAAGTGATACAAAATAGAAAACTAGATTAACAGCCTAGAAGTAATATATCAACACGTTAGTAAGTAAAATAAATAAGGTAACTTACCCATTGTGAGTGACAAGGCACTGTCTAAGCCCCAGCTTGCGGAATATATCCACTACTATCTCCATTGGTGTATGGTCAGTTACTGTAAAGGGACTCATGTCCAGGATGGTGCGGAGTTTCAGGGGGCGAGGGCTTTCTGCAGGCAGGGATGGCGTGTGCTGGGCAAAGCATACCCGGGAGCTTCCAACAATGCCTTCCTGCTTTTTTCTTGCATTTTCTAAAAATGGGAAGCAAAATGTTCTGGTTAGTCACGGATACTCCTGCGGGTCTTTAACGCAAACCTGTCAGGACAGAAATATTTGATGTGATTGATGTGTTATAGACTGTAGCACCTGCTATAGTTTGGGAAGAAAAAGTAATTTTGGACTCCAAATCTTAGTGTGATTCTCTGATTTTCAAACTCAAACCTCATAAGGACACTAATTAGGCAGCTACCATTGCTGGTTTTTAGTTGGTTGATGATGCAAGTCTAGGGATTTCATCCTCATTCTGGATTAATAACTTGGTAAATCTCTGACAGGGAACAAACATATATCTCAGCAAGTAATGAAGCAATATATATGGAGTTTTCACCTTCAAAAAACAAGCCACCAGGGTCAGCTCCCATACTTTTGTCCTGGCAAGTACTTCTAAAGCATATCTAAAACCCAAAAACAAAAATGTTTTATATATTACAACTTACCAGTTCTTAGATCTTGTCCGTGTTTCGTTTTTTTTTTTCAAGGCTTTTTTCCCTTTATTGGAAACTTAGTAATCTTGAGAAAAAAAAACAAAAAACAAAAAAAAACACTTCCCATCCTTCTGTAGCTATGCTTACTTCACCATTGTAAGTATGAAAGAAGCCATGGTTGCCATACGAAGCTTTAACCCTTGTCACCATCTCTCAGCAGCACTTAGATGGGTCTTAAGGCTGAGGGATGGGATGGACTTCACCATCTTGTGATCACAGTGATTGGCTGTCACAGCAAACACATGACTGAGAGCCCCCAATCATAAACAGAGACTGGGTGTTGTCTGTGACAGCTGTCACTGTGCTGGGAGAGCGCCCTTAGCACAGAAACCTCAGTCCTCATGGACACATGTCCAGCACATGGGCATTAAAGCCCACCTGCCCTGCTGCCACACAGGAGATTAAAGAGTCTGCCCTTGTCAATTACATGTGAGGTCATGGGATTAGTAGTTTAAACAAGATGAGGTTTTTTTTTTTTTGCAACCTCTCCAGCTTACAAGAAGTGACAACAGATCAACAGATATTTTCTGTACTTAAAAGGGGTTGTAAAGGTTCGTTTTTTATTTTCCAAATAGGTTCCTTTAAGCTAGTGCATTGTTGGTTCACTTACCTTTTCCTTCGATTTCCCTTCTAAATGCTTTTTTTCTTTGTTTTCTTTGTCTGATTTTCTCACTTCCTGTTCCTCCTCAGTAAGCGGTTCAGCAAGCGGTTCTGGCTGACTAACCCCCAGCCAGAACGGCTCGGATGATGGAGGCAAGCTTACTGAGGAGGAACAGGAAGTGAGAAATTCAGACAAAGAAAAAAAAAAAAATTTAGAAGGGAAATTGAAGGAAAAGGTAAGTGAAGCAACAATGCACTAGCTTAAAGGAACCTATTTAGAAAATAAAAAACGAACCTTTACAACCCCTTTAACCACTTAAGCCCCGGACCATTTTGTTGCTAAAGGACCAGGCCCCCTTTTTGCGATTCGGCACTGCGTCGCTTTAACTGACAATTGCGCGGTCGTGCGACGTGGCTCCCAAACAAAATTGACATCCTTTTTTTCCCACAAATAGAGATTTCTTTTGGGTGGTATTTGATCACCTCTGTGGTTTTTATTTTTTGCGCGATAAACAAAAATAGAGAGACAGTTTTGAAAAAAATGCAATATTTTTTAATTTTTGGTATAATAAATATCCCCAAAAATATATATAAAAAAACTTTTTTTTTCCTCAGTTTAGGCCGATACATATTCTAAATTTTTTGGTAAAAAAAAAAAAGAAAAAAGCAATAAGCGTTTGATTGGCTTGCGCAAAAGTTATAGCGTCTACAAAATAGGGGATAGTTTTATGGCATTTTTATTAATATTTTTTTTTTTACTAGTAATGGCGGTGATCAGTGAATTTTAATCGTGACTGCGACATTATGGCGGACACATCAGACACTTTTGACCTCATTTTGGGACCAGTCATTTTTACAGCGATCAGTGCTATAAAAATGCACTGATTACTGTGAAAATGACACTGTCAGTGAAGGTGTTAACCTGTAGAGGGCGCTGAAGGGGTTAAGTGTGACCCAATGAGTGATTCTTACTGTGTGGGGACTTGGCTTGGCGTGTGATGTCACTGATCGTCGTTCCCTATGACAGGGAACAGACGATCAGTGACACTCTCAGTAGGAAGAACGGGGAAAGGTTTGTTTACACTTACCTCTCCCCGTTCTTCAGCTCTGTGACCCGATCGCGGGACCAGGTCACGGAGCTTCGGACCGGGTCGCAAAAGCGGCGCGCGACCCACTGCTGGGCATCTTAAAGGGGACGTATATATACGTGCTTATGCCCAGCCATGCCATTCTGCCGACGTATATCGGATCATCTGGTGCGATCTCTATTAGAACCATTGATTTTGAATACAGAAAGAAACGCTGGATGAGGCTTAACACAGCGTTAAGCCTCGTTAAATCGCGTTTAACACCCTTTGACTGCGTCTGACGTCTTTACAGCTCTAATGCTTGAGCTTCAGAACGCACTGGTCCTGGTTTTTTTTTGCAGCTCAAAAATGTCATGGTGGGCATGAGGCCATAGGCGAACATGGAGAGCCGTTTTTAAGCTGCAAAAGACGCTCATAAAAGTGGCTGTAAAAATGTCCGTGGGCATGATGCCTTATATGTACAAATG
Source organism: Rana muscosa (assembly GCA_029206835.1). NCBI lineage: Eukaryota > Metazoa > Chordata > Amphibia > Anura > Ranidae > Rana > Rana muscosa. Next base: position 272,596,223 of record CM055116.1, read on the forward strand.
TGCAGTCATAATTATCCATTAAAAGTTACAGGCTCCTGGGATTTACGGGAAAATCCTCCTTAAAGTGATTGTAAGGGCTAGTTTACACTTGCTTCAAAACATGGCTTCGGACATGCTTTGTTAAAGCTCTCTGAATGCCAGTCAAAGCTCCTGTCCCTAAATAAAATGGTTAGTTTACAGTCCTGTTTACACCATGCTTTTGCTTGGTGCTTCGATTAGGCTTCGGTAGGGCTTCCAGCTTTGCCATAGACTTCTATGGAGGCTTTAAAAGATGCTTTGAAGCACCACTGAAGCTACATAGGGTAGAATTTTTGAAGCAAAGCCAAAGCAAAGCAAAAGCAAGTGTAAACAGGACTGTAAGCTAACCTTTTTATTTAGTGACAGGAGCTTTGACTAGCGTTCAGAGAGCTTTAACAAAGCGTGTCCGAAGTCTTGTTGAAGCAAGTGTAAATGAACCCAAAAGGTTTTTTTATTTTATTTATTTTTTTATTAAATAACATGTCGTACTTGCCTGCTCTGTGCAAGGGTTTTGCACAGAGCGGGCCCGATCCTCCTTTATAAGGGTCCCCCGGCGGCGCTCCTCTGAGTGCCCCCACAGAGAGGCGCATTCCATGGGGGTACCTGCACGGGTGCGCTCCAGAGTCCTGCTGCTGCGTCTATTGACACAGACAGCAGGACTTGGCCCTGCCCCCGTGTCACTGATTTGATTGACAGCAGCGGGAGCCAATGACTCCTGCTGCTATCAATCTATCCAATATGGACTCGAGACAGCGGCTGGAACTGCTGGGCTTGTGCTTGTCGCTGGAACGAATGGGTTCAGGTCAAAAAAAAGGGGGGCAGCTGCATCATAGAAGGTTTTTCACCTTAATGCACAAAATGCGTTAAGGTGAAAAACCACGAGACTTTACAACTCCTTTGACATTTTTGCTGCGGAATCTCGCCGGAGCTTATCCTCTTAGTGCAGTCATGGCAACTCTCAGATTGGACTGTGGGCTAGGATCAGTGGGCTTCCTACTCCCCTGTCTTTTTTTCTTCTCCTTAAACAACTCTTAGCTGTGCAGCAACAATGTGCATGAAGCCTAAAAGTGCACCAAGTCCGTACAAAAAAAAAAAAAAACTACTGTGGTCTGCAGCTTTGAAGTTAAATGACTATTGTGGGAGCAAAAGAAGTTCTACAGCTTAAATGTTTTACCCATAATAAAACAACTGGATTAAAAATGAAACCGTAACAGAATTAGGAAATTTGTATCTTTCTTACCTATAGCTAGTGTTAAATCTCTTCTCAGAGCAAAACCGACCAGCCGTTGGGACTCCTTTGACATTATGACAGGAAAGCCATTGAAGCTGGTTTCATTGATCAGGCTTTCTATATCATCTACAGTCATATTATCTTGAGTGAGAACTGCCAGAGGTGGGTCACTCCTCCTTGGCCTCATCACATCACGTGCCAGTGTTGTGTGCGTGAATTCTTCCTTTGCATCCAAGAAAGGATAGCCATTCAATCGTATGTGAGACTCATAGATGCCTTCCCGTCCAAAAGCATCTCCAACCCACTTACTGGTCATTACAGCCGCCATTAGTGGTACTATGTACTCCAAACCTCCTGTGAGCTCAAAGACTATAACAACGAGGGACACAGTCATTCGAGTTACTCCACCTGTAACAAATACAAACCGTAAACAGATAATGGTTTATGCTTATTTTTTGTGCTGTGATATATTTACTAAAGACCATCTACGTCTCATCCCCTACAATTTGTTTTCTACCAGCAAGACTTTAGTGTCATTTCCTTTAAAATTCACCTGGGACAGAGATTTGTAGGACACCAACGGAAATAATCACTAATGGCTTAATTTATCTGTCGGGGACATTAGTGCTAAAATCACCAAGAGATTTTTCCAATCTCTATTCAAAGCCATGAAATATCAGTCTCATGCAAAAGGAAGAATCTCACTGTTCCTTTTGCAAATAGTAGGGAAACCTGGAGTTTAGGGCCGAAACAACGAATCGATTAATCGACAACTAATCGATTATGAAATAAATCGATTACAATTTTCATAATCGATTAATCGGCCAGTAACATAATGAGGTTAAAAATAAACTAAAATTAACCCTTTATAGTACAAAAAGAGCAAATTGCTACTGTAAATATTACTTTCACTGTCCCACAGTAAAAAATGAACCCCTTATAGTAGCGATTTGCTCTTTTTGTACTAATTTTAGTTTTTTTAACCCCATGTTACTAAACATCTCAGGCCTGGGTCACACCTCTGTGTTTTTTGGTGCTTTTTGCAGAAACACCCTACAGTTCATGCAACATGGTTTCCTAGGGGACATGTTCACATCCATGATTTTTTTAGCTGCTGCGTATTTGGAAAGGGCAAAGAGTTTTTTTAACCCAAAACGGTGCTATTTTAGTTTTTTGGTTTAATATACTTCAATGGAGAAGCTGCAGAAAAGCATGTAATGTGTTTTTGCGGCAATTTGTGTTTTGTAATCTGCCCAACAACAAATTGGGCCCAAAAAAAAAAAAAAAGGTAGTTTTTTGCAACGGTTATTAACCGATTAATCGAAACAATAATCGGCCAACTAATCGATTATGAAAATAATCGTTAGTTGCAGCCCTACTGGAGTTGCACTTGACTTACTGCAGATATCTCAAGTGACTAAGTTCTGGACCTGGAACTAAAATTCATCTCACTGATGAGTGCAGGGCCTGGAATTCAGGTGAAGATCTCAACTGAGTGCCAAACCTGAAACCCGAATGCAGAGATTTCCTGGACATGCTTTATAGGTTTTTTTTTTGCCTTCCTCTGGATCAGCTGTGGGTATTGGTTTGTATATATGGAGGTTTTCTTTTTGTGTGTGTGCTTTTGTTTTTTTTTATTTTTCTATGTTAAACAAGATAGTCTTTTTTCAACCAGATTAAAGCTGTAGTAAACCCGCAGATTTTTTTTTTAAAACCTGTAAAGCAAAAAGGCATAATGAGCTAGTATGCACCGCATACTAGCTCATTATGAAATACTTACCTTACAATGAGGCGTCGGCAGGTGATCTCGGTCCACGCCGAGGGAGCGGACATTTTCCCTCGGCGTGTCTTCCGGGTATTGCGGCTCTGGGGCTGCGAGTGGCCGGAGCCGCAATGTCGTCACTCCCGCGCATGCGCGCGGGAGACTTCTTTCCGGCAAGGTCCTGCGTCTGCCGGACCTTTCAACCAGGAAACTCAGAGCGCATGCGCCGCTGAAATCAGCGGTTGCATGCAAGGGGAAAATCTCCTAAACCGTATAGGTTTAGGAGATATTCTTTTTACCTACAGGTAAGCCTTATTATAGGCTTTCCTGTAGGTCAAAGTGAGAAAAAAGGGTATACAACCACTTTAACTATGTAACTGACTGAGTGCTAGAAGTGGAAAAAACGGGAGGCCAGAGGTCCCATGGAAAGCCAGACCACAAACTTTTTAATTTATAGAAAATCACCAGCTCCATCAGATGCTCAGTTGTGAGCAATATCTTAGTCACAAGTAGACAGGTGCAATATTTTGGGGCTCAGACTCTTCTCAGACATCTTCAGGCAGTGAGAAATTCTGAACACTCCAGCATCCACTGAAGAGAAGCACATAATGTGAAAATTACCTACTCCTAAAGCCGGCCAAAAGATGGATCGAAATTCCTGCTGAACCAGACAAATTTCAAACTATTGATGAGCAGGCTGGTTGTACTCAGGTCGATCGATGGACTTAAGTGCAACCAGCCTGTCTTTTTTTTCTTGTGATCACTTCCAGCAGCTACAGCCGCCAGCAGTGATCATTGTATTCTGACAGCGGGGAAACCTCCCGATGTCAGAATACAATAGGGCAGCAGGAGGGATTCCTCCATCAACACAGTCATTGATAATGGGGGAAATCTAGCAATTTTCTTTCCTTCGACCCATGATTGAAAGAAAATTGCATATTCTATGGCCATCCTAACAGTGACTATCCCCATCTCCAGAGTATATAAACAAACAATTAAGTACTAAAAGAAAATCACCATAATAAGGCCCCTTTCACACTGGGGCGGTTTGCAGGCGCTATTTTGCTAAAAATAGCGCCTGCAAACCGAGCCTAAACAGAGGCTCCTTTCTCTCCAATGTGAAAGCCCCGAGGACGTGAAAAAAAGTCCTGCTAGCCGCATCTTTGGAGCAGTGAGAGGAGCGGTGTGTTTACCGCTCCTCCACCGCTCCTTCCCATTGAAATGAATGGGATACCGCGGTAATACCGCCCCGCAAACCGCGGCTGTAGCCGCGGTTTGCGGGTGGTATTAACCCTTTTTTCGGCCGCTAGCAGGGGTTAAAACCGCACCGCTAGCGGCCGAATACCTCTGCAATCGCGACGGTATAGCGCCGCTAAAAATAGCGGCGCTATACCGCCACCGCCCCAGTGTGAAACCAGCCTAACTGAAGTAACAAACATCCCCACTATTTTTTAGACAAGAGATCTTTTTTTTTTTTTGCTTGATTATTAGCTTGTTAGATGTGTTGCCACTAACATCCCCCTTTTCTTGAATTATTTAGTGATTTATCGAATGTAATCTTGGCAAATTGTTAGAATTGACTAAACATGACTTACTGCTATAATGACCGCTCATGCATTTTTTTTTTAACATAGTTTACTAACCTCCCATCTTGGCCAGTGTATATGTGTGGAGGTTTTTTCTTTTCTATTATCTTGTGTAGTCACCGTGGTTACCTCTGCTCACACGTCATCCAGCCTTTTTGATTATTATTTTTGTCAGGAACAGAGTCCCTGCAGGTTTCTTAATAACTTTGTGCTAGTGGCAATAGTCATCAATTTGCAGGCCCTGATGACAAGCTGAGCTGGTGCTGTTTCTGATGCACATGTGTACAAGATGAGAACATTGGTTGCTTCTGGTATTATGGTGATTTTTTGTTCAGCATTCGTTTACATACTATAAAGATGGGGTAGGGCAGGGTTCGACAAAGCCTGGGCGCCAGGTCGCCATTGCAACTAGAATTAGCGACCTGGCGAGGCACAGCTGGGGTATCCTGTGTCTCCGTGCGACCCCCCCCCCCCGGTGTGCGATCGCGTCGGGCCGCGCCGGCTTTACGGCCTTCTGCTTCCTTCTGTGATCTGGTGGTGGCCGTTGGTATGACTAGACAACCAGCAATGCTAATGGAGCTTCCCCTGTCTGTTTTCACTGCCATCTCCTTCCCTCTAATTAGAACCCCCAAACATTATATATATATTTTTATTCTAACACCCTAGAGAATAAAATGGCGGTCGTTGCAATACTTTGTCACACCGTATTTGCGCAGCTGTCTTACAAGCGCACTTTTTTGGGAAAAAAAATAGGATTTTTTGTACTCACCGTAAAATCCTTTTCTCTGACATCCATGGACTGACACGGTGTCTCTTTACACTTTACACGTGGGTTATGTCCCTGCTTGCAGGAGAAGACCTAGGCAGAATGTGAAATGTTATACATACATTCTAAAAGCCAGAGCTGAACAGCCCCACCCAGGGGGCGGTCCCTCCGGACATAACCCTCCCACTACAGTCAGCAGACTTCAGTTCGTAACAAAGCAGTACAAACTTAAAAGGAAGGGTGGGTGCCGTGTCAGTCCATGGATGTCAGAGAAAAGGATTTTACGGTGAGTACAAAAAATCCTATTTTCTCTTACCATCCATGGACTGACACGGTGTCTCTTTACACTTTACACGTGGGATGTCCCAAAGCAGTGTCAAGAGGGATGGGAGCAGTATAAATGGAAAAAACAAAACTTCACTCCAATAAGGCAGAGCTCCTCAACGGAGGAGTCGCAACTTTAAACAGCAGCCTGCAGCACCCTGCGGCCGAAGGAAGCATCCGAAGATGCAGCCACATTAACCTTATAAAACTTAAAAGGCATGAACAGACGACCAGGTCGCCGCCTTGCACACTTGTGCAACCGACGCTTGATGTCGGGAAACCCAGGAAGCGCCAATTGCCCTGGTGGAATGCGCCGTAACCGGAAAGGGAGGCGCCCGCCCTTTGAGAGCATAGGCTTGAATGACGGTTTGTCCGATTCCCCTAAAATGATGGCAGACGAAACCGATTGGCCCTGTTATGGACCAGAGACAGTCACAAACAGTGAGTCGGACTTCCGAATAGAAGCAGTAGCAGACAGGTACACCCGTAAGGCTCGTACCACCTCCAATATGTGCAGCGCAAACTCTCTGGGATGCGATGGGTGAGGACACAAGGACGGGAGGGCAATGTCCTCATGTAGGTGAAAGGTCGACACCACCTTTGGCAAAAAAGGAAGGTCGCGGATGCAACACCGCCTTATCCTTATGGATGACCAAATAGGGCGACTTGCAGGACAAAGCCGCCAACTCAGACACTCGTCAAACAGAAGTGATTGCCACTAAAAAGGCCACCTTCTGAGACAAGACAAGAGGGGAATATCCCGGATATTCCCAAAAGGAGGTTCCTGGAGGACCGAGAGCACCAAATTCAGATCCCACGGTGGGAGAGGAGGCTTGACAGGAGGGAGCACATGGCGAACCCCCAACACAGGGTGCTAACCAAGAAAAATGACCCGCCAGAGGTCGCTGAAAGAAGACGGCCAAGGCCGAAATCTGATCCTTTATGGTACTCAAAGCAAGCTTTTGGGTCACTCCACACTGCAGAGGACGCAGGATTCTGGGGACGGAATACGTCCGAGGACGCCAGTCCAGCGCTTCGCACATGGCGATATAAGCTTTCCAGGCACGGTGATAGATCTGCCTGGAGGAAGACTTCCGTGTCCTTAACATGGTCAAAATGACCGAGTCCGAGAGACCTCGGTCCCTCAACACCTGGCTTTTAACAGCCCTGCCGTTAAAGCCAGAGACTGTAAGCCGGATGAAACATAGGACCTTGAGACTGAAGGTCCTCCCTCATCGGCAACCGCCAGGGAACGTCCGCGACGAGACATGCCAGATCAGCGTACCAGTGATGCTGAGGCCAATTCGGAATAATTAGGATCGCCGGAGTTTATATCAGGCGATAAGGACCCTATGGGGCCACCAACGCATCCGAGGCATCGCCCAAGGATCCCTGGATCTGGCCACAACCTTGACCCTTGCGATTGAGTCAAGAGGCCATCAGGTCCACATCCGGCGTGCCCCACCGTCGGTAAAGGAGTTGAAATATGCAAGGACCACTCTTCTTGGTCCGGTGTCTGGCGATTGGCAACTCAGATAGTCCGCCTGCCCATTGTCTATGCCCAGAATGTAAAATGGCCTACAGAGCCGGCACGGTTCTTCCGGCCCACTTCAGGATACGGACTACCTCGGAAGCCGCAGCTGAGCTCAGAGTTCCCCCTTGATGGTTTACATACGCCACCCCCGTGGCGGTGTCTGACTGGCTCCTGATGGAGCGACCCCGTACTCTCTCCGACCTGAGGAGAGACACAGTCCGATGGCCCGTATTTCCAGAACAGTGATTGGTAAACGGGCTCGTCCGGAGTCCAAGGCCTGAGCCGACAGGACTCCCCAGACTCCACCCCAGCCCGTCGTGAATATCGTCCATTGGATGGAAGGGGAACGACTTTCCGGACCGAAGAGCCGAGGATCTCAACCACCATGTCAGGGGCGCCCTGACCAGGTGAATCACCCGGATCTGAAGATCCAAGGACAACAAGGATTTGTCCCAGGTGGACAAGATCTCTTTCTGCAATGCCCTGGTGTGTGATTGGGCATACGGAACGGCCACGAAGGAGGCCACCACGAGTCTCGGGACTCTCATGCAAAAAACGGATTGACAACCATTTTTGGGATGTCAGCACCCGCACCGCAGACTGAAGTGTCAGCAACTTCTCCAGAGGTAGGATACCTTTGCCTCCAAGGAGTCCAGAATCAGAACTAGATACTCCAGACACTGAGTCGGGACCAGGACTGACTCCTGAATGTTCAGGAACCACCCGAGTCCCTGAGGGTCTAATTGACGATAGTTACCTTTCCTCTAAGTCTGATCCACTTTCTGCTCTTAGCAGAAGATCGTCCAGATAGCCCACGACAGCAATACCTCGCTGTAACAGAAGGCTAGAACCGGAGCAAGCACCTTGGTGAACACCCTTGGTGCCGAGGCTAGGCCGAAAGGAAGAGCCACAATCGATAGTGGACTTCGCTGTTCGCAAAGCGCAGAAACTTCTGGTGACTTGCGCAGATCGGAACATGCTAGTAGGCGTCCTTGAAGTCCAAGGACGCCAGAAGAAAATCCCTTTGGTGGAGTGTAGCGATCACCGTGCGAATGGATTCCATGCGGAATTTCTGCACCTTCTCGAAGGCATTCAGGGCCTTGAGGTCCAGGATAGGTCGAACCACGTCCTATTTTTGGGACGACAAACAGATTCAAGTAGAATCCCTGAAAACTCTCCTGTGACGGAACTGGCACAATCACTCCGGACCTGATCAAATCCTGTACAGCCCCCAAGAGGGCTGCCCGACAGGTAGGAAGGAGAGGAAGATTTGAGGGAAAGAATCTGTCTGGGGGCCAGGATCGGAATACTATCCTGTATCCTGAGGTGACCACCTCGCACACCCACCAGTCGGAGATTCGGGAGGACCACCGATTCGTGACCTACGAAGTCGTCCCCCCACCCCAGAGTCGGGCGGAGGCAAGACTTCACGGGGAGGCGGGCTTGGGAGCCGCTTGTTCAGCTTACGCACCCAGGGGCACTTGTGCCCACCAGCCGCACTGCCGTCAGTCTGAGAGGGCCTACCCGTGGACTGACTGACGAAAAAAACCCGTTTTGCTGGAAAGGAAGGCCCCTGTTTGCGGCGGGCCTCCTCACCCTTGCTAGTCTAAGGAAGAAGAGTGCTTTTACCTCCCATGACATCCATGACGATGTCATCCAGAGCAGCACCGAAAGGTCTACCACCTTTAAATAGTAGATCCGTCAGGAGCTTCCTAAGGCTAGGTCAGCAGACCAGCACTTCAACCAGATAAGACGACGCAATACCGCCGCCGAGACAGAGGCCCTGGATATTAAAGGGGCCGCGTCCAACGTGGCGTCGCACACATAAACCAGGCCCTGAACCAGTTGGTGGGCCAAAGCAACTGTGTCTGGAGGAAGATTATGCTCCTGTACAGCTAGGTGCAACATTTTTGCCCAACCTGTAAGTGTTTAAGACACAAGGGTCGCCGCTACCACAGGCGGTAGGGCGGATCCCAACAAGGCAAACATGGTTCTGCTCACCACTTCTGACCTCCTGTCAGTGGGGTCCTCAAATGCAGGAGTCCCCTCCATCGGGAGAGTGATGGCCTTGTTCAACCAGGCGACTGGAGGGTCGACCCTGGGGGAGAAGCCCACTTTTTAAGTAGGGCATCTTCAAGGGGTATCTGATAGACAAACGCTGCGGGACCATAAAAAAATTCTTCTGCGGCTTTTCCCAGACCTTATCAATGAGCTGGTCAAAGAAAGTACATATGGAAAAACCTCTTTAGAAGGCCTGGCCTTAAAAGAACCAAAGGAGACTGTATCCGCCTGAGGTTCTGCATCCGCAGCATTTTAGCTTGAGAGTGTCCCTCACCGCAGTTATGAGTACACTAACAAGCGCCCTGTCATTTACTGACTCAGAACTGGAGTTTTCTTCATAAGGAATGTCCTGTTCAAAACCATCCAATACATTCAGAACTAGGGTCCTGAGCGGTAGTGGCTAGGCCCATATCTGAATCAGCGCACTGCCCTCATGAAGTAAAGTGGGGAGAGGGCGCTTTTTTGCTCCCTTGCGCTTGCACACAGCTCCCATCCTGGTCAGAAATGATTCCAGGACTGACCACAACTGGTCCCTAGGGACCGCAGGTGCTGAAGCACTGCCTGTTGTCCATTGACATTTAGGGGAAGCTGGTGACAGACTCCATATTGCCCCCCTCTGAGACGCCTCAGATAAAAAGTCCACCCACAGGCTGTGCTGACTGAGGAGGGGGCGCCCAGGGGACTCACCAAACCGGACCAGGGACCGCTCCGTTCCGCTGTCTGTACCGCGCTGTGTCAGCGCTGGTGAGCTGTGAGGAGATTCGCGCTGTTACAGCAGCGCTAGAGGCCAAAACTAGTGCTGAAGAGCGCGTGGGCTACAAGAAAATGGCCGCCGCACTTCACTGAGGCGATCCGCGGCAAGATGGCCGCCATGACTCAGCAAAAAGTGAAAAAAAGAAAAAACAGCACACACACAGCGCCACTCGGCGCTCAGGCCCCAAAATACACAAAAAAGGCCCCAAGCATATCTGCAGACCAGCATTAGCCCCTCCAATAACAGTGTGACCCCCAGGCACCCCATACAGCACAGCTCCAGCAATGGTGACAGAGAGTGACAATGAAATACAGGGGGAGACAGGGAAAATCCCCCACAGAGAAACACACAGCCTTTTGTACTCACCTGCAGGCAGGAGAGACTACTTACCCGTCCCCTGAGGGACCCACTGGTGTGTTTCTGACAGGACCATCACAGTGCAGTACTGAGTAGCTGTCGGCCCGGTCCACCGCGAAAGATACAGTCAGTCAGGAACTGTTCAGTCTTGAGAGGACCGTGGGAGCATGAAAGCAAACCCGGCCACCCCTGGAGTCATGGGGCCTGTCGTGAACTGAGTCTCACGCACACAAGGCGAGGATCAGCACGCTCGATGGTCGGACAGGGAAGACTACGAGGATATCTTGTACCCAACCTGTTGCCCAGCCGACAGTTGATAGAAAATTCTCAAAAATAAAATAAAAAAGAATTCCAGAAAAGGAATAAAAATAGGTCAGGAGACTGGCTCCTGAGAGAGCCACGTCTTCTCCTTCTGCTAGGCAGAAAAAAACTGAAGTCTGCTGACTGTAGTGGGAGGGTTATGTCCGGAGTGACCGCCCCCTGGGTGGGGCTGTTCAGCTCTGGCTTTTAGAATGTATGTATAACATTTCACATTCTGCCTAGGTCTTCTCCTGCAAGCAGGGACATAACCCACGTGTAAAGTGTAAAGAGACACCGTGTCAGTCCATGGATGGTAAGAGAAATAGTTTTTTTTTTTTTTTTTTTAAATAAGACAACAGTAAAGTTAGCCCAATTTTTTTTAATATTGTGAAAGATCATGTTATACCGAGTAAATTGATACCCAACATGTCACGCTTCAAAATTGCATCCGCTCGTGGAATGGCTACAAACTTTTACCCTTTAAAATCTCCACAGGCGACGTTTAAAAAATTCTACAGGTTGCATGTTTCGAGTTACAGAGGATATCTAGGGCTAGAATTATTGCTCTTGCTCTACCAATCACGGCGATACCTCACATGTGTGGTTTGAACACCGCTTTCATATGCGGGTGCTACTCGCGTATGCGTTCGCTTCTGCAGAAGAGGTCATGAAGCAGTTTGGATTGCACCATAGTCTCTTCAATATTGCTAGACCATATACACAAGCAGAGATCTCACTAATTGAGTGTTAGTCCTGGAAGATCGGTGAAGAGATCTCATTGACTGAAAGCTGGAACTCTTTTACCTCTTAACTGATGAGTGCAGAACTGAGAACTCCAGATGCAGAGATCTCAACATAGCATATAACATAAGCATTAGAGATGAGCTTGGGCATACTTCAAACTATTTCTAGCCGAACTTACACTTTGATCTATTTTCTGGTCCAATCGTCTGTGGGATGTAAACCCTGCAGCACATGTAAACAAAGGGGTGAGAAGCTGGTGAAGTCAGTGCCCCAATGGCAGTGACTAAATATGGGCGTGTGTCCATACTAGGGCACTGATGTTACCAGCATCCTGCCCTGTGGTTTATATGTGCTGCAGGGCAAAGAATGACCCAGCCCACAGGACTAGAAAAGAGCACTTAGTGGAAGTTTGGTTAAAGACAAGTTTGGAGAATGTCCAAGCTCATCTAAAATATGCATCACAAAACTTACCCAAACAAGCAGCAGCCCCAACCATAGCATACAGCCCTGGGGTGATGCAGTCTGCGCCTACTTCACACCACTGCTTGAATATGAACCAGTCGTGGTGGTAATACGCCAGCTGTTCGACAGCAATGCCCACAATCCTTCCTGCTATGGCACCAATTGCCATGCTAGGGATAAATAGGCCTGATGGAACCTGCAAAGGGAAAAATTCAAGTAAAATTGGGTTCAGAGTATTTAAAAGAAAAAAAAAATCAAGTAGTAATATGCTAACAACAAACTAACAAGAGCCATATAATAGAAAGGCTGGATACTGAACAAATAAAAGATAACTTGCTTTAAACGCCCTCCTTACAGAAACTCTAGGTAGGAAAAGGTCTGCGTAAAGTGTCCGTACTGGCTTTGAGATATGGAACACAGTCAAGAAATACCTGAGGTTAACCAGTGACTCAGAACTTTGTTACCTTAATGCCAAATGTGAAGACTGTCATGATGATTTTGAACACAAGCGCCAAGCACAGTTGCCACATAGCAGAGTAAACTCCATTACCAGCAGGCCGGTCCGGAATATCATCCACGATCTTGCTAGCATTCATATCATTTTTATAATCACAAAGTGTAGAGGATTCCAATGGCCCACAATCCGTGAAGAGCTCTTTAATCAGTTGGCTAGTGTTGAAGCGAGTGTAGGGGTTTGGGAAAGCAATGATTGCTGTAATGGCAGCCACCACAATAACCTCCAACACTGGGTACTTTCCAAACTTCGTGGTCTTCCGGCGCCGACACCAGGCAATGTTTGCACGGATAAAAAAGGCCCCCCACAGACCGCCGAACACTCCTAGGAGGATGAATGGGATCAGTTCAAATAGATACCATGGAGTGTGGTATTCTACATAAAATAGCACAAGCCGACTGTTCCCAAAGGGATTAATAGATCGCAAGATGAAAGCAGCCACCAATGCTGCAAAGAAGGACCTCCATAATGTCTTGAGAGGGAAATAGTAACTGACCTGGAGAAAAACAGATATATGAGAAAATAACAGTGACAAAAAAAAAAAGAAATTACTACAGACTCCAAAATTCCAGCAAATCTTTTTTGCTTTTCTTCGAAGCTTACAGTGATTTTCAATGGCTTCTGCTACTATTTATGCAGCCAAATTGTTCAACCATGACTAACTATTCAAGCCATTAGAACTCCTAGCACTGTGTGTTAAACAGTCTGGAACAGGAAAACTGTTCAGCATGGCACATACAGGTATACAATTTCATGGACTTTCTACTCAGTAGTCTAGCCAAGTATTACTTAGCAACATTGGATTAAAATGTCAGAAAGCTTACTGCACACTGTTCTGATCCTTCGTGCAATGTTCCTAAAGGAGTCAACCAAATAAGGACATGTATAGCTTAACTACTTTGGAGGACTTTTATTCTCCACCTTGGAAACTGACAAATGGGCCTACCAAACAAGGTCCAGAACCCCAAGTGAAATGAGCTCATAAACATTATGCTTAGGATACACTGATCTAGTAATTCTTAGACAACCCTGTAAGGAAAAATATAAATAAAAAATTACTTACTTCTTCCAAGCTGAACAGGACACCGCCAATAGGTGCGCCAAATGCTACAGACACACCAGCTGCTGAAGCTGCCGAAAGAACCTACAAAACACAGAAACAGCAAATGTCATTACGTCTTCTGTTAAAGCTACTGAGCACTTTCGGAAGAGATATATACTTGTACATGAGAAAGGCTGGATAGGAGTCAGATAAAGGAGTTTTCCGAAGTGAAATGAGAACAGGATCACTGCTCCTGATATTCCTATTCTAAAAAGCAAAAGAAATTGTCTTGTGAAAATCTGCTTGGCAGATTTGGCCTAACTAAACTGCAAGAATACTCAGCGCCCATGAAAAATCTCACTGCAAATTTATAAAGTACAGCTGTTTGCTTTACATCAGTGAATTGCACTCTACTTACCAAACCTCTCATTAGCAGAAAGAATCAAAAGACTAGAACTAACCTTTGCCGAGGAGCATGTTGTTTGGACATAGGAGAACTGGTCCAAAGTTCACTTTAGTGATGAAAGAAAGTTTAATTTATTTGGGTCCGACAGGAAACATTATGTTTGTGATAAAACTGGGAAACACTGTACCCCAAAGTGTGTAAAGAAGTCAGTGAAAGGTGAAGGGGGAAGCGTCATGGTTTGGGGGATCTTTTCTGCAGCAGGAGTTGGGCCTCTTATACAGCTACATGGCAGAGGGAATGCAAATGTTTATTAGAACCGTCTTCAACAACATGCGGTTCCTTTTCCTACGTTCATCACCCAGTCAGCAATTTTCATGCATGAAAATACCCCATGTCACACAACAAAAGTTCCTTGAAGCTGAAAACATGAAATAACAAAATGGCCAGCCCAGAGTCCTGATCTAAACCCAATAGAAAACCTCTGGAAAATCCTTGGCGACAAAGTTATGGCCAAGAAACCCACTACAGTCTCTGTGGAAGAGACTGAAATAAGAGTGGAACATAAATCACCAGAGCAGTGTTAGAGACTAGTGATGTCCTGTGGCTGCAGATGTGCTGAAGTCATTCAAAGCAAGGGCCTCTACACTGCCTACCAATTGTTGCAACCTTCAGTACATGGGTAGGCACCCATTTGAGCAAAAAAAATTCAACTTCACACTAAAAAAAAAAAAAAAAACACGATTTTTTTTTTTTATAAAGTAAATGTTGTAAACTACTTGAGTAGTAGTGAGAAATTAACATCCTGCACACTCACGCCTCAGAACAGCACACATTCCTGCAACTCCACACCTCAGATCACTGTCCGCCCTGCTCATCTGCCCCACCACTGTAACCCCCTGCACATCTGCCCCACCACTGTAACCCCCTGCACATCTGCCCCACCACTGTAACCCCCTGCACATCTGCCCCACCAATGTATCTCACTGCACATCTGCTCCACTGCCCTACCCCCCTTGCTCTTCTGTCTCACTACTGAATCACCTTCTCATCTATCCTAACACTGAACCCATCTGCTCATCTGCCCCACCACTGTAACCCGCTTTCTCATCTGCCCAACCACTGTACCTCCTGCACATCTGTCCCCCCTGCTCTTCTGCCCCACCACTGTACCCCTTGCTCATGTGTTCCACTGATGTACCTCCTTTCTCCCTCTGCCCCGCCACTTTACCCCCCCATACCCCCTGCTCTTCTGCCCAACCACCGTAACCCCCTGCTCATCTGTCCCACCAATGCACCTCCTTTAACATCTGCCCCACCACTGTACTCCCCCTGCTCTTCTGTCCCACCGCTGACCCCCTGCTCATCTTTCCCAACACGGTGACCCCCTGCTCATCTGGCCCAACACTGAACCGCCCCCCCGCTCATCTGGCCCAACACTGAACCCCCTTCTCATCCCTCCCACCACTGTACCGCCTGCACATCTGCCCCACCACTGTACCCTCTTGTTCTTCTGTCCCACCTCTGTAACCCCCCTTCTCATCTGCCCTATCAATGATCAATGTACCCCTTTTCTCATCTGTCCCACCACTGTACCTCCCTGCACATCTGCCCCAACACTGTACCTTCCTGCACATCTGCTCCAGTGCCGTATCCCCATGCTCTTCTGTCTCACCTTCTCATCTGTCCTAGATGAGAAGGTGCCCCACCACTGTAACCCGCTTTCTCATCTGCCCCACCAATATACCTCTTGCATATCTGTCTCACATCTGTTCCACCTGCTCTCCTGCCTCACCACTGTAACACCCTGCTCATCTGTCTCACTGCTCTACCCCCCTGCTTTTCTGTCCCACCACTGAATCCCCCTGCTCATTTGTCCCACCACTGTAACCCCCTTCTCATCTGTCCCACTGCTGAACCCCCTTCTCATCTCTTCCACCACTGTACCTCCCTGCACATCCGCCCCACCGCTGTAGCCTCCTGCTCTTCTGTCCCACCTCTTAACCCCTCCTGCTCATTTTCCCCACCATTGTACCCTCCTGCTCATCCATGATGTCTGATATGCAGAGTGGTGAAAGGAAGCAGAGATGAGACACATCTACCTGCCCTGGCACACTCATCTTGCTGATCCACCTCTCACATCCAGCCCACGTGCTTGTATGTGATGTATGGGATGTATGTGATTTCATAGAAGCATCTGGAATTAATGCGCAATGATGGGCTCAGGTCAGGGGTATTTTCTGAAAGCAGTGGGCGCCTGTGTGCAGGATCATAAGTTGGGCCCCCGCAGCTGAGAAAGGGTGGCGCTCTGCGCAACAGCAAAAGTTGGGTGTGATTTTTTTATTACGCTGAATACTGGCTGTGGCGTAAAGGGACACCGAGTGCAGGGGTTCAGTAGTGACGCAAAGGTTAAGGAATAATTTCAACAAAGTTCCCAGAAGCTCAACAGTAATTCCACAAACTGTCACCTGATAGGTGTTTTCTCAATTACAGTGAAATCCCTTTTTTCTGAGATTGGGTGGGTGGGGCTAGCAGGACTGTGATTTGCTTTAGCAGTGGCCAATGACAGTCCTCCTCCTGGAAACAGGGACCGCCCCCCCCCCCCCCCAGCAGAACTGCACCCAATATCTTCCCCATCACAAAATCTGACGATCGCAGCTACAGAAAAGTTAGAGAACCAAACAATGTTTCCTATCTTTTACAATGTGTGGGGGCACAGTGCCTCCCCCTCCGTGCAGGTGTGGTGTGGGGAATTCTGAAACTGGAATGCATTAGTGTCTCACTGGAACTTCCCTGCACTGCCCTGCTGATGGGGAGGGAGTCAAGTGCCGGCAAAAGAGGCTTTGCGTGCCGCTTGCGGCACCAGTGCCTGGGGTTGCCTACCCCTGCTTCAGAAATTGTAGTTGTAATCTTTCTCAGTGCGACAGTCATTGCTGTTTTCTAATTATCATCATTGGGTTTTCTACAAAATAAAGGTTTTTGTTTTTTTTTGGTTGAAGTGCTGTCAGGGTCACCTGTGGCCAGGTGACAGATGCACACCGTAGGGGGACAGGAGTGCACCGCGAGGTAGTGAACCCTATGGCTGGCTTCTGTGGATAGGAAACTGGGTGGTTGTGGAAAGCGGGACCAGAGGAGCACAACCGGGATCCCAACGGAAGCGAGAGCCAAGATTCCCCAGGGCGCGGAGTCTAAGACCCAGCTGGTCTTCTCCAGGGCCTCTAGTGGTGAGGATGTTACGCTGCAGGCTGGGACCAGGTCGCGGCCCCTGGAGTTTCCTAGCTCACGCCCCGTAGGATAAGGGGAAGCAGCAGCACACGATAGAGAGAACCGAATAACAAGCCGAAGGTCAGGGGCCACAAGCAGACAAGGATAACGAAGAACGAGCCGAAGGTCAAGGGTCACGAGCAGACAGGGATGGTCGGGGACAAGCCAATAACGTAACAGAGAGACAGACGTAGCACACGGCAGGCAGGAACCCAAACACACAATGCCTAACAAACACGTTGATCAGCAAAGCAGGCTTGCAGTGCACAGGTTAATATAGTGTTCAGTGATAGGGCCTGGGGTGGAGTCAGGCTGGGAGGAGATTATAAAGGAAGCCAGGTGAAGGAGGTCTGGTCTCTAGATGAACACATGAGGAGGAAGGTAAGATGGCAGACAGACATTAATGCATATCCATGACAGTACCCTCCCTCTTACGAGGCCTCCCCCTTCCCCGCCTGGGCCCAGGTTTAGAGGGAAACTTCAGATGAAACTCCTTTAACAGACGAGGTGCAAAGACCTCAGATGCAGTGATCCAAGACCTCTCCTCAGGACCAAACCCTTTCCAATGAACGAGGTACTGAAGAACGCCTTTACAGAGTCGGGAGTCCAGAATTTGACTGATCTCGTACTCCTGATTATCCTCAGAGACAGGCGCCACGGTAGGAAGAGGACGAGAGAATTTATTGAGGACTAAAGGCTTTAGAAGAGCAACATGAAAGGAGTTAGTGATTTTAAGGCTCTTAGGAATCTGGAGTTTGAAACAAACCGGATTCAGTTTAGCAGTTACCGTGTATGGACCGATGAATCGTGGAGCAAACTTCAGAGAAGGAACTCGGAGCTTGATGTTCCTGGTAGAGAGCCAGACTTTGTCCCCTGGCTGAAGAGAAGGCGGTTTACGCCTGCGGCGGTCGGCAAAGCCTTTGAATTTTTCAGCAGCTGCCCGGAGGGAATCATGAACGTGACCCCAAACGGAATTGAGAGACTCCTGAACCGAAGCCAAAGCTGGAATGTCTGGAGAACAGATCATAGGAAGAGGAAGTTGAGGGTGTTTTCCATAAACTGTGAAAAAGGGTGTCTTCTGCGAACTGGTATTCACATGATTGTTATGGGAGAATTCTGCCCACGGGAGTAGAGAGGACCAATCGTCATGGTGAGAAGACACAAAGGTGCGAAGAAAGACCTCTAACTCCTGATTAACCCTCTCAGTCTGTCCATTGGATTGGGGATGGTAAGAAGAAGAAAAATCCAAGACAATATTGAGGGATTTGCAAAAGGCTCTCCAAAAACGAGACGTGAATTGGACTCCCCTGTCGGAAACAATATGAGAAGGGACCCCATGTAGGCGGAGAATTTCTCGAATGAAAATGGGAACCAAGGCAGGGGCAGAAGGAAGACCAGGAAGAGGAACAAAATGAGCCATCTTGGAGAATCGATCGATTACCACCCAAATGACTGTATTATTCTCAGACAGTGGGAGATCGGTGATAAAATCCATGGCAATATGGGCCCAGGGTTCCTTAGGAATAGGCAAGGGCATGAGGAGACCAGCAGGAGCTTGTGTGGAGGATTTGGACTGAGCACAGACATGACAAGCTTTAACGTAGTCTTTGACGTCTGAGCGGAGATTAGGCCACCAGTAGTGACGACTGATGAGTAGGAAGGATCGGAGGAATCCAGAATGCCCTGCCACCTTGGAATCATGTCCCCAACGAAGGATCTTAGCTCTTAGCTCAGTGGGGACAAAGGTCTTACCAGGCGGAATTTTAGACTTCAGGGTGGTAGAGTGGGCAACAATGCATGAGGTGGGAATGATCGGCTCAGGTTCAGGGGCGGACTCCTCGTCCAAAGTGTCAAATGACCTAGAGAGCGCATCAGCCCGACCGTTGCAGGAACCAGGTTTGTAGGTAATCGTGAAATTAAAACGGGCAAAGAAGAGACTCCACCTGGCCTGTCTAGGATTCAGACGTTTAGCATTCTGTAGATACTGTAAATTCTTGTGATCGGTAAAGATCGTTATGGAGTGAGGGGAACCCTCCAAGAGATGACGCCACTCCTCTAACGCCAATTTAATTGCGAGAAGTTCCCGATCACCGATGGCATAATTCCTCTCTGCCTGAGAAATTTTTTTGGAGAAGAACGCACATGGTTGGCGTCTCTTCTCAAAGATTTGAAGAAGCACAGCTCCCACCCCCATTGAGGAAGCGTCCACTTCAATAAAAAATGCATTCCCAGGATTTGGTCTCCTCAAGAGGGGGCCAGAAACAAAGGCCTGTTTCAGGTTGTGAAATGCAGAGACAGCTTCGGGAGGCCAGTCTCTGGCATTCACACCCTTCTTGGTCAAAGCGATAATAGGCGCGGCAATGGAAGAGTAATTCCTTATGAACTGCCTATAATAATTAGTGAAGCCAAGAAAGCGCTGTGTGGCCTTGAGGCTAGCAGGAAGAGGCCAGTTGGTGATAGCCAAGACCTTCCCAGGGTCCATACGAAGCCCCGAACATGAGACAAAGCACCCCAAAAACAGGACCTCAGAACATTCAAAGGAACATTTCTCCAGCTTGGCATAGAGATTGTTCTCTCTAAGACGTTGAAGTACAGTGCGGACATGGTTTCTGTGGACGAGCAGATTTTCAGAAAAGATCAGAATGTCATCCAGATAGATGACAACAAACTGGTACAGCAGATCTCTGAAGATTTCATTGACAAAGTTTTGAAACACGGCTGGAGCATTACACAGACCAAAAGGCATCACCAGATATTCGTAATGCCCGTCTCTAGTGTTAAATGCAGTCTTCCATTCGTCACCCTCCCGTATTCGAATGAGATTGTACGCGCCTCTGAGATCCAACTTGGTGAAAATGGAGGCACCCTTCAACCTATCGAATAGCTCAGATATTAAGGGTAAGGGGTATCGATTTTTAATAGTAACCGCATTTAAACCCCGATAATCGATGCAGGGTCTTAAGGTACCATCCTTTTTGGCAACAAAAAAGAACCCTGCCCCTGCAGGCGATGAGGATTTCCGGATGAACCCTCTCTCCAGATTCTCTGCTACATACTCCGACATGGCCTGGGTCTCTGGGATGGACAGAGGGTAGGTACGACCCCTGGGTAGAGTTGCTCCGGGGACAAGATCAATAGCACAGTCAAAAGACCTGTGGGGAGGAAGCACCTCAGCTGATTTTTTACAGAACACATCCCGGTAATCGCTGTATGCGGCGGGAAGATCAGAAGAAACAGAAGTGGCAGCAACCGGAAGACTCTCCTTGGGGGTCACCTTGAGAAGACACGACGAGAAACATGAGGAACCCCAGGCCAGGATCTGCCCAGAGACCCAGTCCACATGTGGAGAGTGGAGCTGTAGCCAAGGGAGGCCCAATACAACTGGGGTAGAGGCCTTGGGTAGAATAAGAAAGGATATCCACTCCTGGTGGAGAATCCCTACCGACATCCTAATGGGTAGCGTCTGGAAGCGAATAGGGCCCCCTGGGAGAACAGCGCCATCAATTGCCGAGACTACCAATGGGGTAGTGAGAGGTGAAAGGGTAAGCTTCATAGAAGAAGCAGTTCTCCAATCCATGAAATTGCCGGCAGCCCCGGAATCCAGGTATGCAAGGGTTGACTGAGGAGAAGTGCCTACATGAAGGGACACCGGCAAGAGCAGGCGAGAAGGTGATGTTTCTGGGTCCAATACTCCACCTTCCAAATGTATTAGACCCGAGCGTTTCCCGGACGAAGCGAGCAGGAGTCACGAAAATGACCCTTGCCCCCACAATAGAGGCACAAGCCCAGAGTTCTGCGCCTAGCACGTTCTTCGGGGGTTAGTCTGGTCCGGCCCAGCTGCATAGGTTCTTCAGCAGGTAGAGGATGCTCCACGGAATGAAGGGAGGGGAGCTCAGACTGGCTAGGACCCAGAGAGTGCTGGCGTCTTTTTTCTAAGGACCTCTCTTGAAAACGAATGTCGATCTGGTTGCATAATGAAATTACATCGTCCAGACCGACGGGAATGGCTCTTCCCGCTAATTCGTCTTTCACTCGGTCAGAGAGGCCATGTAAAAAGGTAGCGACCAGGGCCTCATTATTCCAGCTCAATTCAGCTGTGTGGATACGGAACTGAAGAGCATATTGCCCCACTGAACTAGATTCTTGGCGAAGACGTAAGACAGCACTAGCCGCTGAAGAAGCCCGAGCCGGCTCTTCGAAGATATTACGAAAGAGCTTCAAGAATTCGGACAGACTGGAAACCACCGGATCGTTCCTCTCCCACAGGGGGGCAGCCCAGGCCAAAGCTTCACCGGAGAGGAGGGAAATGATATAGGCTACCTTAGCCCGGTCAGATAGGAAGCTTTGAGGCTGAAGCTCAAAATGAATAGTGCATTGGCTGAGAAACCCCCTGCAGGCCTTGGAGTCCCCAGAGAAACGGAACGGAGCTGGCAATCTTAGTGAGTGTGAGGCTGCGACTGGTGCGATAGGTACAGCCGCTGGTTGTACTTGGGGTTGCGGATTCGGGGTTCCCAAGGAGACCTGAAGCTGCTCGAATCGAGAAGCCAGATCCTGGAGGAATCGCATCACCTGGGTCTGATTTGATTCCTGGGTCTCAAGTCTGCGAACTATGCCCTGCAATGGATCATCCGCGGGAAGCGGGATGTCAGCCGGGTTCATGGCTGATCAAACTGTCAGGGTCACCTGTGGCCAGGTGACAGATGCACACCGTAGGGGGACAGGAGTGCACCGCGAGGTAGTGAACCCTATGGCTGGCTTCTGTGGATAGGAAACTGGGTGGTTGTGGAAAGCGGGACCAGAGGAGCACAACCGGGATCCCAACGGAAGCGAGAGCCAAGATTCCCCAGGGCGCGGAGTCTAAGACCCAGCTGGTCTTCTCCAGGGCCTCTAGTGGTGAGGATGTTACGCTGCAGGCTGGGACCAGGTCGCGGCCCCTGGAGTTTCCTAGCTCACGCCCCGTAGGATAAGGGGAAGCAGCAGCACACGATAGAGAGAACCGAATAACAAGCCGAAGGTCAGGGGCCACAAGCAGACAAGGATAACGAAGAACGAGCCGAAGGTCAAGGGTCACGAGCAGACAGGGATGGTCGGGGACAAGCCAATAACGTAACAGAGAGACAGACGTAGCACACGGCAGGCAGGAACCCAAACACACAATGCCTAACAAACACGTTGATCAGCAAAGCAGGCTTGCAGTGCACAGGTTAATATAGTGTTCAGTGATAGGGCCTGGGGTGGAGTCAGGCTGGGAGGAGATTATAAAGGAAGCCAGGTGAAGGAGGTCTGGTCTCTAGATGAACACATGAGGAGGAAGGTAAGATGGCAGACAGACATTAATGCATATCCATGACAAGTGCTTTGGTTATTTTGAAAAACACTTTTTAGCATGATACACAACAAAAATTCCAACAAATGTTGAGCAATGAAGATTACATTATTTCTGAAAAAATCAAGTGTTCATAAATGGTTCTGGAACTTTGATCTCCAGTTTATATGTGAGGAACACAAATTCAGTGATTGCAGCAGCTGTCAGATCAGCACAGATTAACGCTTTAGTTTCATCACTTTTTTTGGCAGCGCACAGGTTTATTCTTTATACATTTTCAGCCACAATATGCTGCACATATGCACAAAGGTGAGGGATACTCTAGAGCAGTGGTGTCCAACCAGTGGCCCGGGGACCACATGTGGCCCGCAGAGCCCTCTGATGTGGCCCGCGACCTCCTGCTCTGGGATGGTTCACAATAGAATAGAATACTGTTATTAAAGGTCATTTTATTACTAAAATCACAGTGTATATATGGGCATCTCTCTTCTGCAGTGGTTACTGGGCTTCTTTCAAACTGATCCGCGGGTGCAGAGCGGTGCACCTGCGTGTTACCTGCACTGAGCCATAGACTTCTGTTATTACCTGCGAGTTTGGTGAGCTTTCTGAAAGTGTACCCAACCTGCAGAATATAATAGAAGTCTATTGCAAAGTGCAGGAAAGCCAAAAGGTACACTGCGTTGCACCCACAGTGCGGGGAAAAACTGCAGCGCATCAGTGTGAAAGCAGCCTTGGGCCCCTTTCACACGGTCAGTTTGATCCAATTTGACCCTCCATTCAGCTCCAAGGAGTGGCAGACATAAACCGACTTGTGTCCTACCTCCAATCCGAGAAAAAAAAAAAGGAGGAGTATAGTGGGATGTGTACATGTCCACTCTGCATGTGCAGAGCGGACACGGACATCCCGTCCACCCGCTCTGCTCATTGTGGCCCGCGACCGGTTACCAAGTCGCTCAAGTGGCCCTTACTCTTCAAAAGGTTGGGCACCCGTGCTCTAGAGACTTGGTGAATTACATTCTCTAGCATCAACACAAAACAAACAATGATGCTGAGGACAGTAGCAGAATTGTTTCGAAGAGAGCAGGGTGCTCAATAACAGGTTAATGTTATCTATTTGTATGTCCTCTGTCCAGTTAGCAATAGTCTGGAAAATGGACACAGCAGCAATATTTGGCTGTAGGGCAGAACCTGCAAAAGGTCAAGGAACACCTTTAAGAGGGCTTCAAGACACCTATCAATCAACAGAACCTTAAAAGAGGGAACGTCCTCAAAAGGGCCTGTAAAGTGTTATTTGAGAACTGAATTGGCAGGTTCCACTACCAGAACAGTCAATTTCTTCTCAACGTGATATTAAAGCTTTGGATTGTAAAAAAAAATCAAACCGGTTATACTTGTCTGCTGTGTAATGGTTTTGCACAGAGCAGCCCTGATCCTCTTCTTCTTGGGTCCCCAACCGGCGTTCCTGGCTCCTGTCCCTTGACCAGTGCCACCAGAAGCAAGCTGCTTGCTAGGGGGGCACTGGTGTGTGCTCGCTCCTGAGTCCTGCACTCTGCGTCCATAAGACATACAGAGCCGCCGCTCAGCCCCACCCCCTGCTTGCTCTGTCCCCATTGGCTCGCCGGCTGTGATTGACAGCAGTGGGAGCCAATGGTAGAGAGAAACACAGGGAGGGAGTCAAACAGAGAGACCCAAGACAGCCGAGGCAGTACACAGAAGGTTTTTTACCTTCATGCATAGAGTGCATTAAAGTGAAAAAACCTTCAGGCTTTACAGCCAATTTAAATTCCTTTTTCAAGAAATACATTTAAAATGCATTCTAAAAGACTTAAAAGCGGATGTAAACCCTCTCCTATACCCAGTGAAGTGAACAGCCTCATATGATACACAGAGATGAAAGAAATCCACCTACATAAGTTTTACAAGTATATCTTCATTCTTCAGCTTTTTATAATTAATGTTTAAAAAGTGCAGCTCCTGTTAGAATTTTCTCTTCCTGATTCACCTCTGGGTGTGGATTCTTGCCATACACTGAGACAGCTGACTGAAGGAAAGGCACACCCCCCCTCTCCTCATAGGCAGAGACTTGCAGAGCTGTGCTGTGAATACGCCAGCTCTCTGTTAATCTATTTATAGCACCCATCCTGACACAAAATTCCGGCTGGTTTTGTCAGAAGTGACTATGCTGATAACAGAAGAACGGAGCAGGAGAAAGACATGGGACTTAGTGCTTTGAAGAGAGTTAAGAAAACATTGCAGATATATGTGCCCAGCTCAAATTTCATTAATGGGGTTTATATCCACTTTAAGGATTTTTACCTTAATGCATTATCTGGACCCCTTTTCCATCTCCTTGCTGCTTTGTCACAGACTGCACCTGCACTGTGCATACGTACACACTCCCCCTACTGCAGAGACCTCCTAACTTTTGGGTGGAGACCCAAACTATTGTCAGATCCCTAGATTATAAAAAAAAATAAGAAAAAACACCTTTCTCCAGTCAGAACTAACATTCTGGAGCCCCTCATTTTGTATTCTTGAGAACCCTGCGTTGTTTAATCCTACATCTTCATGGTGACAGGACCTTGCACTTCCACAAGGGGAAGAAAAAGAATTTACAGCTTCTGCTACAAAATAATGGTTCTCAATACTTTCTTCCATAATATATCTTCAAGGAACGGAGGTTCTGCCTCTGAATCCTGAACAGGATCAGGGGGTTAGAGGAGGACATACAGTGTTTCTGCCCTCTGAAAGCTGAAGGTTCTAGAAGTGACATCCTGCTTTTGCATAGTTGCCAACAGTCACAAATTTCCCGGGACAATCCCGGATTTGGGACCCTTGTCCCAGATTGTGTTTGTCCCGCTTGTTTTCCCAGAAGTTTTTTTTTGTCCCGGGAAATTCGGGAATGTTTTAGGCAAAAAAAATAGGATTTTTATAACAGCTTACCTGTAAAATCCTTTTCTTGGAGTACATCACGGGACACAGAGCGACATAGTCATTACTAATGGGTTATATAGTTACCGTCAGGTGCTGGCACTGGCAACTTCCAAAACCGGAAGTACCCTCCCCTATATAAGCCCCTCCCATCCGGGAGCACCTCAGTTTTGTAGCAAAGCAATAAGTGTCCCCAAAGAGGGGCGGGAGCTCTGTGTCCCGTGATGTACTCCAAGAAAAGGATTTTACAGGTAAGCTGTTATAAAAATCCTATTTTCTTTCTCGTACATCACGGGACACAGAGCGACATAGTCATTACTAATGGGATGTCCTAAAGCAATGCCAAATGAGGGGGGGATACACCATATATAAGCTGAGCGCTATCAGACATGAGGATCTTTTGCGGCCTGCAACACACTGCGCCCAAAGGCGACATCCTCCTGACTTCTAACGTCCACCTGGTAGAACCTAGTAAACGTGTGTACCGAAGACCATGTTGCGGCCTTACAGATTTGAGCCAGGGAGGCCTGGTGATGCACTGCCCATGAAGTTCCAACTGCTCTCGTGGAGTGCGCCCTAACTTTGAACGGAGGCGGTCTACTTCTCAAGCTATAGGCTTGTATTATGACCTGTCGAATCCACTTGGCTAAAGTAGATTTTGACGCTGCCTGACCCTTTCTGGGGCCTTCCGGCAGAATAAATAAAGTATCCGTTCTGCGAATCTGAGCAGTGGCTTTTAGATAAGCTTTAACTGCTCTTACTACATCCAAAGAATGCAATAACTTTTCCTCTACCGAAGTAGGTTTGGGGAAAAAAGAAGGAAGAACCACATCTTGGTTCAAATGAAACCTCGATACCACCTTAGGAAGAAAGGCTGGATGAGGACGTAACACTACTCTGTCCTTATGGACAACCAGATATGGCTCTTTACAGGACATAGCTGCTAATTCCGATACTCTTTTAGCCGAACAAATGGCTACTAGAAAAATCAATTTCCTGGTGAGAAGAACCAAAGAAATATGCTGTAATGGTTCAAATGGTTGTTTCTGTAGAACCGACAGAACCAAGTTTAGATCCCATGGACATATGGGAATATTAACCGGAGGACTAATACGCATCACTCCTTGTATAAAGGCTTTGACTAGTGAATGCGAAGCCAAGGGCCTTTGAAAAAATATTGACAAGGCCGAAATCTGACCCTTGATAGTACTCAAGGCAAGCTTCCTATCTACAGCCCATTGTAGGGAGTCCAGACTCCTACCTATTACGTACTTACGTGGATGCCATTTCTTGGCTTCACACCAGGCGATGTACGCCTTCCAGATTCTATAGTAGATCTGCCTGGATACCGGCTTCCTGGCATTGATCATGGTAGATACCACAGCATTAGAGAGCCCTCTCTTTTTTAGAATGTGGGCTTCAATAGCCAGGCCGTCAAACCTAGGGCTGGTAAGGAAGGGTGGTATATCGGTCCCTGCGAAAGCAGGTCCGGACGATGTGGGAGGGTCCAAGGACTCCCCACAGACATTTTTACAATCTCCGCGTACCATGCTCTTCGGGGCCACGCTGGAGCCACCAGAATCACTGGTTTCTTTTCTACCCTGATTCTGCGGAGTAATCGAGGTAACAATTGTGGCGGTGGGAATGCATATATCAGCTTGAACTGATCCCAAGGGAACACTAGGGCATCCGAGCCGCACGCTAGGGGATCCCTTGCCCAAGAGACAAACCTGTCCACTTTTGTGTTGAATCTGGATGCTAGCAGATCTACATCCGGTGTTCCCCACCGCTGACATATTGTCCGGAAAACCTCGGGATGAAGGGACCATTCCCCTGGGCATAATTGTTGGCGACTTAGAAAGTCCGCCTTCCAATTCTCCACCCCTGGAATGAATACCGCAGATATGGCTGGGACATATCTTTCTGCCCATCTCAGGATGTAATTTACTTCCCTTTGGGCTGCACGACTCCTGGTGCCCCCCTGACGATTGATATATGCCACTGCTGTGGCATTGTCTGACTGAACTCTGACAGGGGACCCTTGGAGTTTGGATGTCCATGCTACTAGGGCATACCGGGCTGCTCGTATCTCTAAGAGATTGATGGGCAGGGCCTTTTCCGCATCCGACCGTCTGCCCTGGAGAGACCATTGCTCCAGTACTGCTCCCCAGCCTATAAGGCTGGCATCTGTAGTGACCACCTTCCAGGAAATCGGACTGAAGGATTTCCCTCTTTCCAGATTCTGGGGAACCAACCACCAGCGGAGGCTCCTGCGAACGGAAGGGGACAAGGACATTGGTAAGTCCAGAGCCTGAACTTTTTTGTTCCAGGCTGACAGTATGGCCCTTTGCAACTTCCTTGAATGGAATTGACCGTAGGGTACTGCTTCGAATGATGCCACCATTCTTCCCAGCAGCCTCATGCACAGGCGTATGGATGGCTGTCTTTTTGAACCCACTAAGTGGATCAAATCTCTCAAAGACGACCCCTTTTCTTGAGGCAAGAAAATCTTTCTCTGGTCTGAATCCAGCCTTAGCCCCAAGTATTCCAGACTTTTGACTGGTTTTAGGGCTGACTTGTCTCGGTTGATAATCCAACCGTGATATTCCAGATACTTGATTGTCTCGTGAACAACCACTTCTAGTTTTTCCACTGAGTGGTCTATCAGCAACAAGTCGTCTAGATATGCCATTATCGTTACACCTCGTGTTCTTAGATTGGCCAATAATGGGGCCAGAATTTTTGTGAACACTCTTGGTGCTGTGGCCAGACCGAAGGGTAAGGCTCTGAACTGAAAATGGCGCCCTTCTACCGCAAAGCGTAGAAATTTTTGGTGGGCTGGAAAGATGGGGATGTGCAAATAAGCATCTTTGATGTCGATCGAGGCTAACCATTCCTCCCCTTGTAGGGCAGTGGCTACCGATCGGATCGACTCCATCCGGAAAGTCCTGATATGTAGGAATTTGTTTAGCCCTTTTAGATTTAATATGGGCCTCACGTCCCCGTTTGGCTTCGGAACTGTAAAGAGGTTTGAGTAAAACCCGAACCCCCATTCTTCCAGGGGAACCTCTATAATTACTGCTTGAAGCAATAATTGTTCCAGTGCCAACAGGAGGGATCCTCTCTTCTGGGGATCCCTTGGCACGTTTGACCTTATAAAGCGGGAAGGAGGGGAGTTTTTTAACTCCAATTTGTATCCCAGATTTACTGCGGAGAGCACCCATCTGTCTCGGATCGTGTCCCGCCAGGTTTCTGTGAACAACTGAAGTCTTCCCCCCACCCGATTGGGTGGGGGCAACCCTTCATGCATTTGACTTTGGGGGAGGTTTTGTACCTCTCCTGCTCCAGGGCTTCTTGTTACCCTGCAACTGTCCCTGATTTTTACCTCCGGGATTTGACCGGGGAGGCCGTCGGAACTGTTTCACAGCCGATGTCCTAGGGACTGGAGAAGCCGGCCTCTTAAAGGAGGGACCTCTAACTCTATTTTTAACCGGCAAAAGTGTACTTTTACCGCTGGAAATTCTCTGGATATACTTGTCCAGGTCTTCCCCGAATAAGCGCTCCCCATGAAATGGGAAGCTGACCAGCAATTTTTTACAGGGAGCTTCAGCAGACCAGTTTTTGAGCCATAGAAGCCTGCGCATATGTACTACAGACAGCGTAAGGCGGGAGGCCTGATGGATTGAATCCTTTATAGCGTCCACCGCAAAGCATAAGGCTCTAGGTAGATCAGCTAGGGCAAGAGCCTGCTGATCCGGCAAGTCTCTTAAGACCTGTTTCAACTGATCCTTCACTGCTTGGCAGACCCCTATAGCTGCCACTGCTGGTTGTGTCACCAATCCTGCTGTAGAAAAAGCAGATTTCAATAATGACTCCAATTTTTTATCTATTGGGTCCTTGAACATTTGGACATTTTCCACCGGACATGTCAGTGATTTATTCACACAAGAGATGGCTGCGTCCACTGTAGGGACCTTCCATTTTCTGATGAACCTATCCTCCATGGGATAGACCACCGGAAATCTCTTGGGGGGAGTAAATATTTTGTCAGGATGCTCCCAGTCCTGGTAAATGAGCCCCTCCAGTAAAGGATGGATCGGAAAGGAACAAACAGTCTGGGGAGCTTTTAGCGACCCCAACGAGGAGACAGAAGTGGAGGATGGCTCCGCAAGTGGCATTTTAAATGCTGATCGGACCATATTAGTCAGGGACTGAACCCATAACCTCTCAGCATGTGATGCTGAGAACGGCTCTTCCACTGTTGATTCCTCTACAACCGAATCAACCTCATCCTGATCCCCCTCAGGTAGGTCGACCTCTGTATGGGACTGTTGCTCTGTTAACAGGCACTCTGAGGGAGGAGACGGAGATCGAGCGCTTTTCTCCTGTGACAGGGAAGCAGCGATTAATGCTGACAATCTCTCTTCCAGTCCTCCCAGAGCTGAGGAAAAAACCTCCTCTGTTACATACACAGGAGCAGGTGAACTGAGGACAGCCACAGTACCAGGTACTCCTGGGGGTGCCCTACGGTCACTAACCTCTGATTCTTCAGGGGAGACTGGTGCAGCCAAAGCATGCCCAAGATCCTCAGAGCCCGATGGAGACCCCCTATTCCTCCTGGAATTTCTAGTCCCGGAGTTTTTAGACGGCATATTCCTAAGCCACAAAGCTGAGGTATTCCAGCCGAAATACACCAGTTACTGATAATAGTCTAGCATAAATGCTGCTATAATAAACAGTTGGTGTCTACTAATGTGCCTTTCTAGGGGATGCCTGTATCAACCGCTTGCTGTATGCCTTTAAATGTTGCCAGCTCTGTCTCTGTACTTCATAGCCAGCTTACTACAATATTGTGGCTTTTTAAAACCTGCTGGGACGCCCGCACATGCGCAGAAGCGCTGCGGCGCGCACAGAGCGTCATCCCCCAGGCTCCGCCCCCTTTCCCGGCTCACCTCTATATATAGAGGCGCGTGCACACGCACGCGCGCGGCCACGTGCGCCCTCGGCGCTAATTTCAAACATGGAAACCAGGGACAGGAGCCAGGGCCCCTCTTTGCCGCAGGCCGGGGGATGGACGAGCACTGCAACATGGCAGAGGAAGCAGTTTCCTATAGGAGAACTCACCAACTGCCTGGACTTTGCTCTCTGAGAAGAGACTAGTCCACATGACAAGAAAACATTCCACAGCGGCCTCTAGTGGACAAACACAGGTACCGCAGTCTAATATACTAAATATATATAAAAAAACATTTTTTTTTTCTTTTTTTTCTTGACCACCATTAAAAATTATTACATTTTTTTTAGTAGTTACAGGCATGCACAGAATCTTGCGGGAATACCATTAGGTAACAGACAGAAAGACAAATTAGGCTTGGGGGTCCCCCAATAGAACCAAGTTCCTGGGGGCCCCCACTTACCTGTTCCTCGCCGCAGGACTTTGTTTGGTCCACAAAAGCCCAAACTTCACCTATCACGGCAGGCATTGTAATCAAACCTTCAGGGACCGGGTTCCCAAGGATTCCACTCCCCTGGACCTGTATAGCACCCTGCACAGAAAACATCTTGGTCGTGGGTATGACCAGAGCTCTGGATCCCAGGGTCCAGCTCTCCTAAGAGAAGCATTACAGGCAGAACCTTGCTCTTCTCTTTGCAAGGCCCGGGTACCGACCGTTTAGCTATGAAGCTTTTTTGGTCGGATCCGGAATAGCTTACTGAGGCCCAAAAGAACCTGTACGCAAGCTCAGTGAAAAACACATGTTTCTTCTTGGCCAACACCTTAGACACTGGCAAAAAACTGAGGTGCTCCCGGATGGGAGGGGCGTATATAGGGGAGGGTACTTCCGGTTTTGGAAGTTGCCAGTGCCAGCACCTGACGGTAACTATGTAACCCATTAGTAATGACTATGTCGCTCTGTGTCCCGTGATGTACGAGAAAGAAACGGCAGTGGCTACACCAAAATGGCGCCGCCGTTGCGAGTGCTGTGTCCTCAATACTCTTGTGTTCAGTGCAGAGGAGAGGGACAGCCAATCGGCTTTCTCTTTTGGCGGCCCCTCCCCGCTCTCCACTGAACATGATTCGGATGTAATCTTCCTCCGCCCTCCGCCTGCTTAGAATCCATGTGCTGTGTATTTGAAAAAATCCTGTTGGTCTCTTCCTTGATGTATGGGAGGAAATAGAGCAGGCGATGATGGGGAAAGGAATGTGCGGGGGGGATCTGATGGAGTACAAGTCACAATGTAGTGGGGTTGTTCAGATGGTCGGGGGGCTGATGGGGGACACAAGTGTGGGGGGGGGGGGGTTCTGATGGGGGGACAAAAGTGTGTGGGGGGGGTTCTGATGGGGGGACAAAAGTGTGGGGGGGTTCTGATGGGGAGACAAAAGTGTGGGGGGGGTTCTGATGGGGAGACAAAAGTGTGGGGGGGGGGACTCTGATGTGGGACACAAATGTAGGGGTGCTGATTGGGACGTGGGCAGGAAGGGTTTTAATGGTTGTGGGGAGGTGGCTCTGAGGGGACACAAATGTGTGGGGGGTGGCTGTGATGGGAACAGAAATGTTTTTTAAATTCTATTCTCTTTCATGGCTGGGGATTCATTTATAAATAACTTTTTTTAGCGTATTAATCAGTGTAGTGTAGTAGTTAGTGTAGTATAGTGGTAATCAGTGTGGTGGGTGGTGTAGTGAACAGTGTAGTGCGTGTTGTAGTAATCAGTGTAGTGCGTGTTGCACCTAATGCAAGGACAGACTCTGCTGGGGAGGCACCTGATGCAACGACGGACTGCTGGGGAGGCATCTGGTGGCAGGTGACACGCTCAGGGCTTCCACCGATTCGGCATTATGGTGAGTTGAATGATTTAATTTTATATTACAATGCGCTTCAATCACCCGACACCATAACAACCATGGTGCCGGGATGATTGAAGCGCTAACCCCAGGTGTTTTGGAGTATCTTTATCTGCCAATTTTGTTAAACTTTCTGGAATACACACATTTCTATTGTGGTGTAGGATCTGGCTTCTTTCTTTCTTTCTTCATTCATTCATTCATCTCGGACTCTAACCACACCCTTCCGAGCCACGCCTATTTAAGCCACGCCCAACGCGCCCATTTTTCCACATGTCACAATTTCTCTACTAGGGTGTGACACGCCTACAAACGAATTCCCCGCCACCTTAATTATAGCAAGGCTCCGCCTACATGCAAAAAAGTGTCCCGGATTTTTTTTTGCAATGTTGGCAACTATGCTTTTGTCATACAGGCCACATGGTGTGTGCCTAAGAGGGAGCTATAGTCAGATAATGGGAGAGGTGTCATAATAAAACATTGCTCCAAGATAGCTGTTCTCCTATTGCCCTGAGCAGTAGTTTACCCTTCCTTTACACGGGAGAAAAAAAAAACAGCAATTTTAAATTGCTTACACAGAGAAACGTTGGAGACAAAAATGACTAACGCAGAATCCAGTGCACAAAGCATCTAATACAGGGAACAGTCCCCAAGGTGCACACCAAAGGTAACTGATACTAGATAGCTTAATGCAGCAGTGAGTTAGATCTTGACAGAAGTTCCAGAAAAAAAAATTGAATGTTTTAAAAACGTATACTTCAAGAAGAGAACAGGTACATCACCTAGGGCAGGGGCGACCAACCAGTGGCCCAAGAGCCACATGTGGCCCGCGGAGCTCTCTGATGTGGCCCATGGAGCCCTCGGATGTGGCCCATGACCTCCTGCTCTGGGATGGAATAGAATAGAATACTGTTATTAAAGGTCAGTTTATTACTAAAATCACAGCTCTGGGATGGAATAGAATAGAATACTGTTATTAAAGGTCAGTTTATTACTAAAATCACAGTTTATATATGGGCATATCTGTTGTGGGCTGCTTTCAAACTGATCCGTAGGTGCAGAGCGGTGCACCTGCGGGTTACCTGCACTGAGCCATAGACTTCTGTTATTACCTGCGAGTTTGGTGAGCTTTCTGAAAGTGCACAACCCTGCAGAATATAATAGAAGTCTATTGCAAAGTGCAGGAAAGCCAAAGATACTGTGTTGCACCAGCAGTGCGGGTAAACTGCAGCACATCTGTGTGAAAGCAGCCTTGGGCCCCTTTCACACGGTCAGTCCGACCCAATTGGACCCTCCATTCACCTCTAAGGAGTGGCAGATGTAAACCGACTTGTGTCCTACCTTCAATCCTAAAAAAAAAAAAAAAAAAAAAAAAGGAGGACTATAGTGGGCTGTGTCCGTGTCCGCTCTGATAAACAGAGTGGACACCGACCTGCCATCCTCCTGCTCCGCTCATTGTAGCCCGCAACCGGTTACCAAGTCACTTAAGCGGCCCTCGCTCTTCAAAAGGTTGGGGACCCCTGACCTAGGGATACATAAAAAAAAACAAAAAAAAAATGGAGTCTCTTGTAGTGAGTGGGGTTATATGGAGTTCTCTGCAGGAGGCTCTATCAAGGTTTTTTTGCAGGGTCCAATCTCCTGAAGGTAGATGCAAATGGTCAGGGAATACAAGTCCTGTGCTGTACAATTAAGATAATAGATTGCTAGACTAAAAATAGGTTGTCATTGAATCAGTGGCACTAATAAAATACATCTATCCTCCTAGGATACTAGCAAAAAACAAAGGAATGCTAGTACTAGGAAGGGTTATCTCTGGGCGGGCCTGCACTTTGTTTGCCAGGGTCCAATCCTCATTTGGGCGGAAGTATAACTTAAAGGTTTAGGATATCTTTGTCCCTTAATAGACAAGGGAAAATAATATTTTCATGAACACTGATTTTGACCAGTCTCAGTTCTACCCATGACCCATCAATTAATTAATAGCATTTAGTAGTACATACTGTCAGGATTTGAGCCTAACTTGAGATGGCTGTCCTTTAAAAAAAACAAAAACAAAAGCTGCTCTCTGTATATACACGTGCAACCATTTTGTAGCTTGTACATGTATGCCAGGCTTACCTCCCTTTTCTTCG
The DNA here is from genome assembly GCA_029206835.1 of Rana muscosa. NCBI lineage: Eukaryota > Metazoa > Chordata > Amphibia > Anura > Ranidae > Rana > Rana muscosa. The sequence goes on from CM055116.1 coordinate 272,630,576, forward strand.
CCTCATTTGTGCTATACTTCGGAAAGAGGTAGGAGAATATATTTCCACAGCAACAAGCAACGTGTACTAAGGGACCCTCCTTCCCTAAGCTCAGGCCTGAAGCCACAGCAAGTACCAGTGTTACTGTTTTGATCATTAAAGTCCACTTTCCCAAGTAACCTCTGATGATGAATCCACTTAAAATGGTTTTAATCTGCAAAATTGAAACAGAAATTATTTCATTATAGCCTTACAACTTCAGTACAACGCACTGCTGGAATTGCCTTTCCCATTTTTTCGAACAGATTACTTTAACCTTTTGCTTAACTAAAGCCAACGATACTACTCTGGATGCAGCAATAAAGATATTACAACCTGGGTTTTCACCAGTGATAAAGATATTACATAGTTTTCTCCCAAGAACAACGTAGGGAAAATAACAAAAAACAAAATATAAAGAGAAAGAGGGTAGTAGTGATACAAGTTACATTACCCAACTGGTTGACTTTGTTAACCACAGACAGGTCATCACTTCTTCCATGGTCACATTGGTTTGACAATATATGGCCTGACATGAGCAAACCAGATCAATTTTTTTCATATCTCAATAGTGAACAGTGAAAATAGTAAGGGGCTTTACACACATATACCTCTTTTAATTGAAGATTACAGCTGGTATATGGCAATGGTAAATAATGGACATTCTGATGTATCTACCATATTATTATTTACACTACTATAGAAGCAGCACAACCAAAACTCACCTCTGGAATTCCTGAGCCACAGGCATAAGGGGCAAACACTTTCACCAGACAAACAGCCAAAAAGGCAAAACTCAAAGCCCAGAAGATGTACATAATGTAGTTCATTATATAAGATCCAGGACCCTATAAAATACCATAAAAATTGCATTTTAAGTCATTCGGTTATGCTATTCGTAGCATATGTAAATGGACAATAGGCACTTAAAAGAGGTTGTAAAAGTCAATCACTGACTTGTACCTATAGGTACTGTAAATATTTCCTTAACATGTATGTCATTTAGGAGAGATTTGCGATATATGCAGCCGGTGACGTCAAAGGTGCATGCGCTCTGAAGGAATGGTCACCCGGGCTGTTCTTTCAGAATCCTGCGCCGTAGAAAAGGCTACTCCCCACATAATCGAAGCTCCGGCCAGTCACACACCCGGAGTCCACAAACCCAGGAAGTAAGACGGGTGAAGATGGAAGCGGCCTTGTTTTCAGACGAGTTTCACATAATGTGCTAGTATGCGATGCATACTAGCACTCTATGGCTTTACTATATCTAGCTATATAGATAGAGATAAAATATATATAAATTTTATATTATATATATATATTATCACACGTTAACCTTATGCAAGATCTGCGCAGGCTCCAAACTGCCACACGAAGATTTCAAACTACATCAGTAATTTCATTCCAAAACGTCTTTCTCAATATGTGGAATGGATAAATAAATGTTGAAATAAATTCAACATGGTAAGAGCAAGAATTTTTGGATGGCAGGGACTTGATAGATGGATTTACAGTAGATTAGCATTGCACCGATATTAAGCATTTGCAAAATCTCTAATACTAAAACGGATACCTTCAAGACTGCAGACTTATCCGGTTCATGTATATGCAAATTTGACGACTTTTAAACCAAATCCGATTCGCATGACATGTGAACCTGCAGCCTTTTCAATCGAGCCGGTTCACATATGTGCAGGCCAGCTGCAGTGTGTTTTTAAAAAGACCCCATTATGATTTTGAGCATGGTTCAGGTGAACCGCTGAACAAAGACACACCAGAGAGGACTGAAAGGCCAATAAAACTGAACTGCTGCATTTATGGAGAGAGAGAGAGACACAGGAGAACATCGCGCAAGGGCACAGCAGTGTGAGACCCGACGCCTGGACCGCAGAAGCTCCGGCAAGTGCTCTACCGCTACACCACCAGGGCAGAGTCAGGCGAGTTGGGCGTTGTGTAAAAAACAAAAGAAATGCTTCCAAGGGCAAAATAGGTATCAGCAATTGGTACTTGAGAAAATGTATCGGTGCTCATACTTGGTCTTAAAAAAACTGGTGCATCCCTACAGTAGATATATGACCTTGTTCAGGGACTTCCTGTTACGAGGTGACAACAGTCTTTAAATTGTGCTTCTATGTTGTCACCATGTAAAAAACATGATCCTAGTTGAGACTACAAGCAGCCATGCCAAGAAACATCATGTAGGTATGGCCCACCACAATGTTACCATCAGGAAGCCATTCCAGAGCGATGGCATGCAGCAGAAATGCACAGAGACTACAGGTGATGATTCTCAGCACTGAGAAAAAAATAACATGAAAAAAGTATTTAATATAAAAAAATAAAAAATTATATATTTATTACCGTATTTATCGGCGTATAACACGCACTTTTTTCCCCTTAAAATCAGGGGGAAATCGTGGGTGCGTGTTATACGCCGATACTCACCTATCCCCGTCGAATCTCCGCTGACTGAGTGGAGCGCAGCGATCGCCGCCGAGATACACATAGCCGAGTGTACTCGGCTTTTCTCAGCTCCGCTCACAGTCACGCCCAGTCCCGCCATTGGACCTGTGTTATGTCCATCATAGGGCGGGACTCGGCGTGACTGTGAGCGGAGCCGAGAAGAGCAGACTAGAGCCGAGTGCACTCGGCTATGTGTATCTCTCCGCCCAGTCCCTGCGTTCGCCCCGCTCCACCCAGTATCTGCGGCGATCTCGGCGGCGCCATTTTTGAAATTCGGGCAAGGCTGTACTGGGCACTGAGGCAAGGCTGCAATGGACACTGCTGGAAAGGCTGCACTGGACACTGGGGAAAGGCTGCAATGGACACTGGGGAAAGGCTGCAATGGACACTGGGGAAAGGCTGCAATGGACACTGGGGAAAGGCTGCAATGGACACTGGGGAAAGGCTGCAATGGACACTGGGGAAAGGCTGCAATGGACACTGGGGAAAGGCTGCAATGGACACTGGGGAAAGGCTGCAATGGACACTGGGGAAAGGCTGCAATGGACACTGGGGAAAGGCTGCAATGGACACTGGGGAAAGGCTGCAATGGACACTGGGGAAAGGCTGCAATGGACACTGGGGAAAGGCTGCAATGGACACTGCTGGAAAGGCTGCACTGGACACTGCTGGAAAGGCTGCACTGGACACTGCTGGAAAGGCTGCACTGGACACTGCTGGAAAGGCTGCACTGGACACTGCTGGAAAGGCTGCACTGGACACTGCTGGAAAGGCTGCACTGGACACTGCTGGAAAGGCTGCACTGGACACTGCTGGCAAGACTGACAAGGCTGCAATGGACACTGGTAAGGCTGCATTTAAATGTAAGTTTAAATGTAAGTTTTTTTCCTCAAACTTCCCTCCTAAACTTGGGGTGCGTGTTATACGCCGGTGCGTGTTATACGCCGATAAATACGGTACTTTGATAAAAAAAATTAAACACTAGGAAATAATGCCTAAATAGCATCTACCCAGTGTTTCATGACTTTGTTCCTTTGGATTACAGTCTAAGGATAGGGTCATTGTGCTTTTAAAAAAAACGGTCCATTTTAACCCTACCGAGTCTATGTATAAAAAGTCTACGGAAGAAACGTGGCACACATCCGCGCAGCTCCAATGAAACTTGTCGTATTCTGTTATTCTGTGTAATATAATTACCTTGTACGATTGTTAGTTCCATCTAGTTGCCATAGAGCATTTTTTTCTTGATTGAGGTATTTTAAAACAAAGCATTAAAGCAAAATAAGGCAAGTTTTAATGGAGTGTGTGTGTGTGTCACATTCGTACAGCAAAAATTACGCAAAGAACCTACAAGAGCCAAGAAGAGTTCAGAATTTTTTTAAATGAACCGTAGAGAAAATATGCTGGGTATATCAAGGTTTGTCTAGATCTTCAACAATGAAGGTCTGATCCAAGTGGGCACGGAGAACAAAAGATAAATACAAGTCAGTTTGTAAAAAATGAAATATTACAATTAAAATACTTTTAAGCAACCAAAAAAAGGACAAATGCATTACACAAATGTGTGTGAAATCTTTCCTGGACACACCTTCAGGAACGGTTACCACCAGAGCGTAGTCCTGGAAAATGTGCATTCTGTGCGAGTTTCCTACAATGCAGAGGATCGTACTGCCCTTGCTATCTGCATGCCAGTGCCAATATATTGTTAATGGCACCCCAAACTCATTGTGAGTGTGGGCACCTAATCGCATAGTACCGCAGTACCAAGCAGTTTCAGAACAGTTGGGCGCAGCTTTACTTTTTTCAGCAGTTAGGAGTGCTTTGCAGCCCATTTAAACAAATGGACTATCGAAACTCACTGCACGGGAATGTGGACCCTGTCCCTCAGAAAAGTTTAAAATAGGACAGTAAACTAAATGTTATATGGGAGTGATGGCGAACCTTGGCACTCCATATGTTTTGGAACTACATTTCCCATGATGCTTATTGCACTCAGCAGTGCAGTTGAACATCATGATAAATGTAGTTCCAAAACATCTGGGGTGCCAAGGTTCGCCATCACTGCTATATGACAATCCAGAATTTTGTTACTTCAATTCGAACTACAGAACAAGTTGCTGTGGATATAAAAAACAAACAAAAAAAAAAAACGGTGTGTGTAAGGGGTAGACAGGCTTGAGACAGTGCACTTCACTAGAAAGATGAATCATGGTGAAAATTACACAAATATGGCAACTGATGTTTCAATAATATAGTCATGAAAATATCATATATACACACTAAAAATAATAAAGTTGTAATATTTCCACAACAAAAACTTAAGATGAAGTTTCTGAGCTGAAAACAATATATGTATATTGAATTGACCAGATAAAATTATCCTTTTTATAACAAGTGTAGAAAGACTTACTTCTGCCTGGCCAATGATAAGATCCGCCCAGGTGTTCCATTGTGGACACTTGTCTCGTTCATCAAATGTGGCAAAATTGGAGTCCCAGCAACATTGCTCATGGTTAAACCAAAACTTATTCATGCAAATCCCTTCCTTCAAATCTGCCATCCAGTCTGCTGCAATGTCTATTAGGCCTGCAAGGGCACCTGTGGATACAAATTTTCAAAGTATTTAGACCCATTTTACAACATAGGTAGGATTGAATCAAGCTTGTATAGAGCATCTTACAAAGATACAGTACAACAGCAGACATCTTTATATATCTGCAAGTTACCCATCCCAAACTGCTCATGCAACAATTTCTCCTATTCTGGTAATATCATTCTGGTAAACAGCAATTTCAGGACAGTACCAGGATACCTCTGCGATATACAGGTCATTATACATGGAAAAAGTACATGGTACATGTGTTAAAGGCTGGAAGCATTTGTTTGCATCCAGGGTCGCTCATCCAGTTTAACCACAAGTTCTGCAGATCCGTAGAAACAGCCACGGCTACTCTCAGCCTGTCATTACTTTTTACTGTACAGGCCAAGCAGTCACCGCTGTTCCCATACACCTTTCATCCCAGCTGCAAGAATCTGTGGATTCTTGGCGCTGGAGTCCAGTGTATGAATGTAATTGCTCAAACAAAAGGACCCGAATAGGAAAAGTCTGTCTACAAATAAGGTTACTTTCACACGGAGGTGGTTTTCAGGCGCTTTAGTGCTAGAAATAGCCTTTGATAAGCGCCTCCCATTCATTGCAGCGTGTCTTCACACTGGGGCGGTGAGTTTGCGGGAGGTAATAAATAGTCCTGCAAGCAGCATCTTTGGGGCGGGTTGGGAGCACTCCATTTAGAGCTCCCAAATTGCCCTGCACATTGCAATGAATAGGCAGCGCTTCCAAATCGCCTTAGAAGCGATTTGAAAGCGCCGCAAAACTGGACTTTACCATTTTCTTTTTGGTAAAAAGCGTCCCACTAGCGGTCGAAAATTGCCACTAAAACCAGCGCCACTTTAGCGCCAAACGGCCGGGCTTTCCAGTGTGAAAGTAGCCGAATACCTATTAACCACTTCAGCTTTCACACCCGTATATGCCTTATAGACCATAACAATTTTTACATGTCTGCCATCGGCCTGTTTATCTGGTAAATATTTTATTTTTATTTAACAAAATTAAGGTATTACTTTATTTTTTAAAACAAACAAGGCTTTTTGGCGATATTGTCTTACAAAAAATTTAAAAAAATTAATCCAGACAAAAAAAAAACCCACAAAAACATTTTGTTTTTTTGACATTCTTCGATGTTGGCAGTCCAGTCAAATGAATAGGCTGCCTCAATGCAAAATATATAGTAACAGAACACTTCAGAAGGGAAAGGTGTGAAAGGTGCCTTGAAGTGGAAGTCAAGGCACGTTATCTGTAACAGTGCATTAATATTTAATGATTGCTCCGCAGCCAGCATTCTAGATAGAAACATATAAATCAGTCCCAATCTAGGTAAAGCTTTCTGTAGGCTGCAGGGGTAGAAATATAACATGGCAGCAATTCTGTCACTTCTAATTGCATCCCATTTCAGAGTTTATATGAGAGATGGATTATCACTCACATCAGCCCTTCCACCCATAGAGACTGAATGACTGTTGAACTCCATGTTACGCCTACTGTCTGCAGAGGAAATCTCCCCCAAATGTAACTATGCAGCTGGTAATATGCATTTGACCTTCGGCTGCATTTTTTTGAACTACGAACATTTAAAAAAAGCAAGACAGTAAGACCATGAAATCTGATTTTATGATACTTTCACAATTTATTATTTTTGTGAAAGTTGTTCACTACATGAATCTGGGGCTTCTGTACTGAATTATGTAATTATTATGCTGCTTTGACTCCAGATTCAACATTTATGCTTGGTATGGTGGTTGTATTTTTTCAAGCTACTTCTGCTTTATTTTCACCTGGTATAACTGAAAGTAACACACTTCCTGTCCCTAGGTAGCTATTTCACTCCTACACTGTATAAGTGAAGGGAGCCATAATTAACTGCCGTGTTAGCAGTAGAATGCATCAGATTTGTATCGGGGTAGAATTATACGCCGTGGGGTGCAAAGTTGTTCCAGTGTTTAGTGTCCAATCACCTGAATCCAAGTTCTACGAATATCGAGCCCGTGTCCTGTACTGTACAATTATGATAACAAAAACTGCTAGTAAAAGAATACATCACACACATATATAGATTTGAAAATTTTATAGGAGGTGGTTAGTTCCCATTAAATCCTATGGGTGGAGCCATATTCCACAGGAAGCTGCCATGAATTGGGCACCCCACAGGAAGAAATGGGGCTGTGGCACATGAGCACAAGATGATGAAGAACTAGGGGGGGGCATTTTCAGAAGAAAGGATGTGCAAGTCAGGGCCATACAGCGAAGAACGCCAGAAATGGGACAGGACTAAGTGTTGAACCAGGCAGGCTAAACTCAGGGACATGAGGCATGCCTTAAATAAAAACTTGTACCACCAAAAGCTACAGTTGTCCATTAACAATAAAAATAAAACACATTTATGTCTCCTTTTTTAAATACCTGGCTTATAAAAGCAGACATCAAATCAGTTACTTACCTGATGCTAAACCAGTTAGTGTTACAACCAACCATCCTGACCAAGCGTCATAAAGGCTTTTAGACAATTCCCATGCAGACTCTTTCTTTTTGCTGTTAATCTGGGGAGAAAAAAAAATATTTTTGTCAACAGCAAAACAGTTTTAGTTATATTCTTCCTTTCTTACAAGATGTAAAACCATAAAAAAACTCACACTGCCCAAAAATTACGTGCCTAACAAACTGAATACATTTTACTTTTCTGACTGTTCTCTGAATTTATCGTACAAGGAACAACCACCCAGACACATCAGTAGACACTTTCCAAAGAAGCTCGCCCTATGTCCACACACACTTGGTCCAGTGCTGAAGCTAATTAAGTAACCAATATGGTTTTGGAGGAACATGAAGCCTCCATGATAAATGAATTTGGTGGGACCTGAACCCATCACCACAGTGCACCAAAACTGATATTTAAAATATTGGTCTGGGAAAGTGAACCACCCCCCTACTTCTAGTATTCCACGTGGCCTCCAATTGCAGTACCTGCTTCACTCCCTACTGGAAGTGGACTTAAAAATGATATAAACTGACTAAATCCTATGGCTTGGTGTGGACATGAACAGTCATGGAATGCCTACAGACTCGCAGGAAAATGTCCCTCGACCCTGCTTAGTTCTTGGTTAGTAAAAAAAATAGTCTTTAACCACTTAAAGACCGCCCACCGCATACCTGTACGTTGTTTCATGCAATAGCAAGTGTGGGCGCGCCCCCGCTGTACGCCGGGGGGAGCACACGCGCAGGTCCAGTGGACTCTATGTGCGCCGGCCACCTGCGATCGCTTCACAGGGAGGCAGAACGGGGATCTGCCTATGTAAACAAGGCAGATCCCCGTTCTGACAGGGGAGGACAGTGGGATTGTCTGTTCCTGGTAATCAGGATTAGTGATCTCTGTGTTGTCCCAGTGAGCCCATCCCCCCACACAGTTGGAACACACACTGAGGGAACACAATTAAACCCTTTGATCGCCCCTAGTGTTAACCTCTTCCCTGCCAGTGTCATTTATACAGTGATCAGTGCATTTTTTTTAGCACTGATCACTGTATTGGTGTCACGGGTCCCCAAAATGTCACTTAGGGTCAGATTTGTCCGCCGCAGTCCCGTTAAAAATATGCGATCATCGCCATTACTAGTAAAAAAAAAATAAAAAAAAAATAAATGTAAAAGTCCATAAATCTATCCCACAGTTTGTAGACGCAATAACGTTTGTGCAAACCAATCAATATACGCTTATTGCGATTTTTGTTACCAAAAATATGTAGTAAAATACAGATTAGAGCTGCACGATTCTGGGCAAAATGAGAATCACGATTCTTTCGCTTAGAATAAAAATCACGATTCTCAAAAACTGAACGCCAGAGACCCCCCAAATACATAAATAAACAAACCTGTTATATATCTGAAAATATGAATGTATAAAAAACAAACAGACCAGTGATATGTCTATAATGTTACAGACCATATAACTCCTATGAAAAAAGCAGAATCAAACATTTGTTGACCGTCCACTGGGTGGCGCATGGATACACACTACAGTTGTACAGAACACTGTGAGACAGAAGGAAGCCCAGACATCCATCCAGTGCGCGCAGGCTGCTGACGTCAGTTCCGATATCGGCGCCATTTGCGTTCCACGCTGGTTCAGACGGCTTCTCCTCGGTCCAGTTTACATTCCGGGGGTGACATGAAAAATCAAGGTAATCCGGGCCGGAGATCGCCGGGGGTATTGTGAATCGAGATCACGATTAATCGTGCAGCTCTAATACATATTGGCCCAAACTGATGAATAAATTAGTTTTTTTATATATTTTTTTGATATGTATTATAGCAGAAAGTAATTTTCTTTTATTTTTTTTCAAAATTTTTGTTTATAGCGCAAAAAAATAAACCACAGGAGGTGATCAAATACCACCAAAAGAAAGCTATATTAGTTGGAAAAAAAGGGACATCAATTTTATTTGGTTACACCGTCGCACGCCCACGCAATTGTCAGCTAAAGTAATGCAGTGCCGTATCACAAAAAATGGCATGGTCATTAGAGGGGGTTTATCCTTCCGGGGCTGAAGTGGGTAAATGTGCGACTGGTCTAGAGCAGTGAAAAAAAACAAGGGGATAATGTAATTGCTTCTTTAGGCCCCTTTCACACTTTTACGACTTGTCCCACGATTTGTGATGGCAAAGTAGCATGACAAGTTGTTTACCATGATTTCCAATGACAACCATTCATATTAGTACGACTAAGTCGTTCCGACTTCAAAAGTAGTCCCTGCACTACTTTGGTCCGATTTTGATGCCACTTACACAGGCATTCCCTGAAATCGCGGCCGCGAAATCGCGGTAAAAATAGGATTTTTGTACTCCCTGTAAAATCCTTTTCTCTGAAGTTCATGGACGGACACAGCACTTAGTCTTGACCCAAGGGTTATCCACCTTCTATCAGGAGAGGACTAGGCAGAACATGTAAACAAACATCAAAACCTGTACAGTACCACCCAGGGGGCGGTCCCTCTGGCTATAACCCCTCACACTGCATCCAGCAGCTTAGTTCGTCAAAAAGCAGTACAAACATAAAAAGGAGGGGTGGGTGCTGTGTCCGTCCATGGACTTCAGAGAAATGGATTTTACGGTGAGTACAAAAATCCCATTTTCTCTTTCGTTCATGGACGGACACAGCACTTAGTCTTGACCTTAGGGACGTCCCCAAACAGTGTAAAAAAAAACGAGGGGTGGGAACAGCAAGCAAACAAACTTCCACCCAAAACAACCAGAGCTCCTCAACGGAGGAGTTGCAACCTTAAACAGCCGCCTGCAAAACCTTGTGGCCGAAGCAAGCATCCGCAGATGCATTCACATAAACCTTGTAAAACTTAGTGTAGGTGTGAACGGACGACCAGGTCGCCACCTTACACACCTGGGAGACAGACCCTTGATGTCGGAAAGCCCAAGAGGCACCTATTGCCCTGGTTGAATGCGCTGTGACAGGAAAGGGAGGCGACCGCCCTTTTAGGGCATAAGCCTGAATCGCGATCTGTCTGATCCACCTGACGAGTCCGCCAGGCCCTTCTTTGGACCAGTCACCGACACAAACAGTGAGTCTGACCTCCGAAACTGAGCCGTAGCAGACAGATACACCCGCAGAGCTCGGACCACGTCCAAGGAATGCAAAGCAACCTCTTTGGGGTGCGACGGCTGAGGACACAAGGATGGAAACACAATGTCCTCATTTAGATGAAAAGCCGAAACAACCGTCGCAAGAAACGAAGGCTGTAGGCTTAGCACCGTTTTATCCTTGTGGAGGATCAAGTAGGGAGACTTGCAAGACAAGGCCGCCAACTCAGAAACCCTCCTGACTGATGTAATAGCCACCAGAAAGGCAACTTTCTGAGAGAGTGTCAAAAGGGGAATCTCTCTGATGTTCTCAAACTGAGGTTTTCTGAAGTACCGAGAGCACCAGATTCAAATCCCACAGAGACAGCGGTGGTCGAACTGAAGGGGCCACATGTCGAACCCCTTGCACAAACGTACTCACCAGTGAATGAGCTGCCAAGGGAAAGAAGACAGCCAAGGCTGATATCTGCCCCTTAATGGTGCTTAAGGCAAGTTTTTGATCCACTCCACGCTGTAAAAACAGCAGGATCCTGGAAACCGAATATGTCCGTGGACGCCACTCCATCTCCTCACACATAGAGATGTATGCCTTCCAAGTGCGATGATAGATCTTCCGAGAAGATGACTTCCGTGCCCTCAGCATGGTGGAAACTACCGAATCCGACAGGCCTCAGTCCCTTAGCACCTGACTTTCAACAGCAATGCGGTTAAAGCCAGCGACTGTAAAGCAGGATGAAGTATAGGACCTTGTGACAGAAGGTTCTCTCGCATCAGCAGTCGCCAAGGAACATCCGCCACCAGGTGTACCAAGTCGGCGGACCAATCTGGAGCAATTAGAATCATTGGAATCCCCTCTGTCTCTACTCTGCAAAGCAGACGAGGAAGAAGTTTTAGCGGGGGAAGGCATAAATTAGCCGATACTGTCCCCACGGAGCCACCAACGCGCCTGCCGTGCCCCGCCCAGGGATCTTTGGACCTGGCCACAAATCTCAATACCTTCCGATTGAGTCGAGAAGCCAGGAGATCCACGTCTGGCGTGACCCATCTCAGGCAAATAGTCGAAACACATCCGGGTGTAGTGACCATTCTCCTTGGTCCAGCATCTGACGACTTAGGTAGTCTGCTTGCCACTTTTCTACGCCGGGAATGTATACAGCCGATAGAGCCGGCACGCTCCACTCAGGATGTGAGCGACCTCCAATGCCGCAGCCGAGCTTCTTGTTCCTCCTTAAATGGTTGACATACGCCACCGCCATGGCATTGTCTGACTGGATCCTGACTGGGCGTCCCATCAGCCTCTGAGACCATGTGGAGAGGCACCGCCTGATCGCCCGAAGTTCCAGCACATTGATCGGCAGGCGGGATTCTACCTGCGTCCAGCGACCCTGTGTCGACTGAACACCCCAAACTCCCCCCCCAACCGGTCAGGCTGGCGTCCGTCGTGATGACCGTCCAGTGAAAAGGAAGGAATGACTTCCCGGGCTGGAGACCTCAGCCACCAGATCAGGGAATCCCTGACTAGCCGGCTCACCCGGATTTGACAATCCAGGGACAACGGAGATTTGTCCCATTTTGACAGGATCTCCTTTTGCAAGACTCGAGTGTGGAATTGAGCATACGGTACCGCCTCGAAGGTGGCTACCATGAGACCCAGGACTTGCATGCAAAAACGCAGCGACGACCACCTGCGGGACGCCAACAGCTTCACCGCAGCCTGAAGAGTCTGCAACTTGTCCGAAGGGAGAAAAACTCTTGCCTCCGAGGAGTCTAGAATCAAGCCCAGGAACACCGACTTCTGGAGGTTCAGCACCCAACCAAACTCCCGAAGAGTCTGACTGGCGATCGCCACATCCTCCTTTAATTCTGAGGCGGAAGCTGCTCTCAGAAGGAGGTTGTCCAAGTAGCCCACAATAGCAATCCCTCGCTGCCTCAGCAAGGCCAGAATCAGGGCAAGCTCCTTGGTGAAAACTCTAGGTGCCGACGCCAGGCCAGAAGGGAGAGCTACAAACTGGTAGTGAGCGTCCCCGACTGCAAACCGCAGAAACCTCTGATGCCTGACGCATATGGGGACATGCAAGTATGCGTCCTGGATGTCCAAGGATGCCAGAAAATCCCCTGGATGGAGTGCAGCGACCACAAAGCGAACTGATTCCATCCTGAACCTTTGTACTTTTACAAAGCAGTTGAGGGCCTTGAGATCCAGGATTGGACGGACCCCGTCCTTCTTTGGGACTTCAAACTGATTGGAGTAGAATCCCTGAAACCTTTCCGGCGACGGCACGGGTACTATCACCCTGCGTATCAGCAGGTCCTGCACTGCCCCAAACAAGGCGTCCCGACGAGCCGGAAAAAGATGAAGGTTGGAGGGAAAAAATCTGTTTGGTGGACAAGAAAGAAACGATCTTGTACCCTGATGAAACCACTTTGCAAACCCACTGGTCGGAAAGCAGGGAGGTCCACCGAGCTGAAAACTCACGAAGGCGTTCCTCCACCTGAGAGTCGGGTTCGGGAGCAAACCTTCATGCTGTCGCAGATTTCTTCGCAGGCTTGTTTGGCTTGCGAAACCATGGACGCTTTTGTCCCTCAGCGGGCACCTTGACGGCCTGGGAACGCTTTCCTGTGGCCCCGGGCGGACGGAAAAAACGCTTCTGAGTGGAAAAGGAGGGCCCTGGCCAATGGCATGGCTCCTTACCTTTTCTTGATTGTGGGAGCAGCGTGCTCTTACCCCCAGTGACATTTTTAATAATGTCATCCAGCGAGGCTCCAAATAGCCTATCTCCCTGGAAGGACAAATCCACCAGAGCCTTCTTGGATGTCTGGTCCGCGGACCAGCATTTTAACCAAATCAGGCGACGTAGCACCACAGCAGATACTGAGGCTCTGGAAAGCAAGGGAGCTGTATCTAAGGCCGCATCGCAGACATACTTAAGGCCACGCACCAACTGGTCGGCCAGTTCCTCGCAGACCGGGGAAGCCTGTTGCTCTTCCAACTCGTGGTGTAACAATTTTGTCCATTCAATAAGTGTCTGTGACACCAGGGCCGTGGCCAACACTGGCCGCAATGCTGACCCCACTACCGTGAAAATGGACCGGGCCACCGCCTCGGCCCTCCTGTCTGCAGGGTCCTTAAAAGCAGGGGTCCCCTCCACCTGGATCGTGGTTACCTTTTTAACCTGGATACCGGGGGGTCCACAATCGGGGGAGATGTCCGTTTTTTTCAGGAAACTCTCCCCAAAAGGTCTAAAGGGACTGCCATGCGTTTTGGGACCAAAAAGGCCCGCTGCGGTCGTTCCCATTCTTTGTATATAAACTTATCAAAATAAGTTATGTAGGGAATCACCTTAGCAGTGCAGGCCAGCTTGTGGGACCCAAAAGGGACCGACACCTCAGTAGATGCCCCCGCCGTATCCTCCAATTTTAGGGTACCCCGCACTGTGGTGATAAGTGCTCCAACAAGCGTGCTTTCCTGCGCTGACCTGGACACAGAGTCATCCTCACTGTCTGAATGGTGCTGGTCTGCATCCTCTGAGACATCAGAACAGGGGCCGTGTGCCACAGCAAGGCCCGAGTCTGAATCAGAGCTTTCCCCAGAATATGGAGGGGGCATTTTTTACCCCCCTTGCGCCCGCACACCGCTTCCACCCTGGCAACAAAGGACTCGAGGACTGCCGACAAAGCGTCCATAGGCACTGCAGGTGCAGGGGCACCGGTTGCCACCACAGGGATGTGTGGGGAAGAAGCGCCAGTTTGACGCCATGCTGACCCACATTCGCCTGACACCCGTAGGCAAGGTACACAAAAAGTCCACCCTCCTAGCTGCCACAGACCGAGGGCGCCCCCCAGAGGACTCACCACCCTGACCCAGGTACTGCACAGCGCCACCGTCCACCCTCTCCCGTGTCTGAGGTGTTTCTGTGCTGTTCGCGCTGCTAGATATTCCCAGCGCTAGAGGAAAAAACTAAGCTTGGGGCTACAAGAAAATGGCCACCTCAGCAAAAGCGTGCGGGCTACAAGAAAAGGGCCGCCGGCCACCTCAGCAAAAAAGAGCACGGGCTACAAGAAAATGTCCGCCAGGCTCCACCAAAATGGCCACCGGACGTTTGAGGGAAGGAAACAAGGCCGCGAACACGCTAAGCCTCCGAGCGGAGGCATTCCAAAAACGGCAGACCAGGTAACACCCCACTATGGAGAGCAGACCCTGGACACCCCCCAGCCAGGACATGGAGCCCTTCCCCGGAGGACCCCCTTGCCAGGTACACAACAGGCCCAGCCACCACAGTGCAGGTGGAGGAGGGAAAGGACAGGGAGAGAAGACCTCCCCAGGAATGCCGAGACAGGTGGAACCGTACTTACGCATCCTGCGGGGACTGCTGGACGCATTTCGGACAGACCCATTACCCGAGCAGTACGGGGTGGCTGTCGGCCACGGCACACTGTGGCTCGGACAGCAGTAGTCCGGTCATATGTGTGCCCCGGAGCATATAGCTCACCGGCCACCCCTGGAGCAAACGGGGCATGTCGTGGCCGACCCAGCGCGTAGCTAAAGATCTGCTCACGCTCGATGGCTGGACTGGGGAGACTACCAGGATCTATATTATCCAGCCTGTCACCCAGCCGGCAGTTGATAGTAGATCTCAGGAGCAAAAAAGTAGCAAAAAATCTCCAGGACCAATTGTCCCAACCGGGAGCCAGGCCCTTCTATGCTAGGCAGAAAAAAACTGAGCTGCTGGATGCAGTGTGAGGGGTTAAAGCCAGAGGGACCGCCCCCTGGGCGGTACTGTATAGGTTTGATGTTCATTAACATGTTCTGCCTAGTCCTCTCCTGATAGAAGGTGGATAACCCTAAGGTCAAGACTAAGTGCTGTGTCCGTCCATGAACGAAAGAGAAATAGCGCGACTTTGAAGTCGCAGTAGTGTGAAAGGGGCCTTACGGTCATTCTGTTAGCCAGCATCTATAAAGTGAAATTGAAACTTACCCTCCGATGGCGCTCCCGGTCTTTACACTTCTCTCTCACCCAGTCAATGGTATGGAAGTCATCGTAAGTGCCGACTCCTGGGATAGGCTCATCTAGCAGATCCAGCAGATGGGTGCTACTGCTGGCACCGCCTCCATTTGACATGTTGTAGTGTGTTCCTAGAAAGACATAAAAAAAAAAAAGAATAGTCTGAGTTTGTACAATTCAAAGCCATCACATAGACTGCAATAATGTATTCACTGGATTAAATTACTTCACTAAAGAGGCGCCTTTATGATTATGGCATTTCTTACAGTATGATGTATCCTGCCAGGTCCCACGTGGCTGACAGAAGCAAGACTTTCTGTTTTTAATACACCTGCTGAAGCAAACATCTTGCTGGGCACAGGGGTTGAGGTTGCCCTTTTAAATAAACCACATATGGGAGTAAAACACCCCACATCACCAGTGTTGTTATTTGGAATGCCACCTTGCTACTATACTGTAAAGCTTTTTATATCAGAATCCCTTCTGTCCCTGCATCAACCTTACGTACAGTATCTCACAAAAGTGAATACACCTCTCACATTTTTGTAAATATTTTATTCTTTTTCATGTGACAACACTGAAGTAATAGTGAGCATACAGCTTGTATAACAGTGTAAATTTGCTGTCCCCTCAAAATAACTCAACACAGCCATTGTCTAAACCGCTGTCAACAAAATAGAGTACACCTCTAAGTGAAAATGTCTAAATTGGTCCCAATTAGCCATTTTCCCTCCCCGCTGTCATGTGACGCGTTAGTGTTACAAGGTCTCAGGTGTGAATGGGGAGCAGGTATGTTACATTTGGTGTTATCGCTCTTACTCTCTCATACTGGTCACTGGAAGTTCAACATGGCACCTCATGGCAAAGAACTCTCTGAGGGTCTGAAAAAAAGAATTGTTGCTCTACATAAAGATGGCCTAGGCTAGAAGAAGATTGCCAAAACCCTGAAACTGAGCTGCAGCACGATGGCCAAGATCATACAGCGGTTTAACAGGACAGGTTCCACTCAGAACAGGCCTCGCCATGGTCAACCAAAGAAGTTGAGTGCACTTGCTCAGCATCATACCCAGAGGTTGTCTTTGGGAAATAGATGTATGAGTGCTGCCAGCATTGCTGCAGAGGTTGAAGTGGTGGGGTGTCAGCCTGTCAGTGCTCAGACCATACGCCGCAGACTGCATCAAAATTGGTCTGCATGGCTGTCATCCCGGAAGGGAGCCTCTTCTAAAGATGACGCAAAGGAAAGACAAGCAGACTAAAGACATGGATTACTGGAACGATGTCCTGTGGTCTGATGAGACCAAGATCAACTTTTTTGGTTCAAACGGTGTCAAGCGTGTGGCAGCAACCAGGTGAGTACAAAGACAAGTGCGTCTTGCCTACAGTCAAGCATTTCCTTCAGCTTTTTTTGTCATCTACCGTATATGCTCGAGTATAAGCCGAGTTTTTCAGCACATTTTTTTGTGCTGAAAATGCCCCCCTCGGCTTATACTCGAGTCACCTTTTTGCGCCTGATCTCCCGGACCTTGGGGACCCGGTACCGGCTGGCCGTAGGTCCCCCGGACCCCAACTTGGCACACATGTAGCCCCACTCTTCCTCTACAAGTGTGCAAAGTTTTTCGTCTGGGGGACCTACGGCCGGGGAGCACCGATTTTTCAAAGCCGGGCACCCCTTCCATAGACTCCCATGTTAAACGCGAGTCTAGTCATGGACACAGTGAGGCATGCAGATGGACACCCTAGGCTTATACTTGAGTCAACAAGTTTTCCCAGTTTTTTATGGTAAAATTAGGTGCCTCGGCTTATATTCGGGTCGGCTTATACTCGAGTATATACGTATGTCCCTTTTGCAAATTATCCCTCACTTACGGTCTCTTGAAATCGATGTCAGCAAAAAAAGAATTTAGAGGACAGGGGTTCTAATCCTTCCCCACTATGTCGAAAAAAAAAGAAGGTTTTGCTGGATGTACACTTTAATGTCTAAAACTATTTAGTTATAAACCTTGAGAAGCAAAGCAGATGGTCTCAGCAGTTGTTCCTAAGACTATTTTTACCAGTAAACATTTGACAGTAACATTAGTAAAAACAGCAACAGAGTAGGAAGCGGCTGAGGGTCAGGTCTCAATTTGTAAGCTGAATAAAAACACCATCGGTACAAAGACCTGTTGTCTTCCAAAATAGTTGAATCTTCTGGAAACTAGATTTTTGCAAATCAAATGTTTCCCCCAATACTGTGACACAAGTATCCATATTAGGGCCGAAACAACTAATCGATTAATCGACAACTAATCGATTATGAAATTAATCGATTAATCGGCCAGTAACATAATGGGGTTAAAAAAAACTAAAATAAGCCCTTTACAGTACAAAAAGCGCAAATCGCTACTGTAAATATTACTTTCACTGTCCCACAGTAAAAAATGAACCCCTTACCGCGATTTTTTGCTCTTTTTGTACTAATTTTAAAAGAAAAATTAAAGAGAGACTAAGCTCTCTCTGGACAGAAGAGGACTGTTATGGAGATCGTAGTCTGTTTGTAGGTAAACACTCAGAGACGGTAATAAGAAAAATAATACATTTTAATAAAGGCATTGATTAAAATATGACATAGTTGTGGATGCAATTAGACCATGATACAGTTTAGATGCGTAGTAATGGATGGATAGAAGTGCAGGAAGCCAACATGTTTTCGCAGAGATGCGTCGTCAGGGCGCTGCATCCATCTAATTATATAAGATACAGAAGAATATGTCATTAGTATAAAACAGATATACATTATATACAGTAAATTATAACGCCGGGAATATAATAGTTGCAGTCCTCACCTGGTCTGCCTGCGTATTGACAAGCTTACATACACTGCTGGTCGGGTGTCAACAGATTGGGGGCTAGTGAAGTGCTCACGGGGCTAAAGACCTGTGGGGGCCAGACCCAACAGGCCAAGGCGTGGGGCTGCTGGACCATGTAGTCCTAGCTGTTTTAATACAGTAGGGAATCATTATTTTTCATTTTATAGATTCCCTACTGTATTAGAACAGCTAGGACTACACGGTCCAGCAGCTCCACGCCTTGGCCTGTTGGGTCTGGCCCCCACAGGTCTTTAGCCCCGTGAGCACTTCACTAGCCCCCAATCTGTTGACACCCGACCAGCAGTGTATGTAGGCTTGTCAATACGCAGGCAGACCAGGTGAGGACTGGAACTATTATCATATTCCCAGCATTATAAAATGTTATAATTTACTGTATATAATGTATATCTGTTTTATACTAATGACATATTCTTCTGTATCTTATATAATTAGATGCAAATGTAGATGGATGCAGCGCCCTGACGACGCATCTCTGCGAAACATGTTGGCTTCCTGCACTTCCATCTATCCATTACTACGCATCTAAACTGTATCATGGTCTAATTGCATCCACGACTATGTCATATTTTAATCAATGCCTTGATTAAAATTCATTATTTTTCTTATTACCGTCTGAGTGTTTACCTACAAACCGACTACGATCTCCATAACAGTCCTCTTCTGTCCAGAGAGAGCTTAGTCTCTCTTTAATTTTTCTTTTAACGTTTCTGGGACTGGAGAATATAGTCCGTTTCTGGAAACTGTCCAAACTTTTTCACCTTATATATTTTGTACTAATTTTAGTTTTTTTAACCCCATTATGTTACTAAACATCTCAGGCCTGGGTCACACCTCTGTGTTTTTTTTGGTGCTTTTTCCAGAAACACACTACAGGTCATTTACATGGTTTCCTATGGGACACGATCACATCCATGATTTTTTCAGCTGTTGCGTATTTGGAAAGAGCAAGTCCTTTTTTTAACGCAAAACGGTGCTATTTTGTTTTTTTGGTTCAATATACTTCAATAGAGAAGCTGCAGAAAAGCATGTAATAATGTGTTTTTGCGGCAATTTGTGTTTTTTAGTCTACCCAACAACAAATTGGCCAAAAAAATATATATGTAAAAATGCAGCAAAATTACCTTTTTTTTACGGTTATTAACCGATTAATCGAAACAATAAATCGGCCAACTAATCGATTATGAAAATAATCATTAGTTGCAGCCCTAATCCACATAAACCTGTGTCAAACATTTGCAATGTACTTCATTAAAGTGGTTGTAAGGTTTTTTTTCTCATCTCAATACATTGCAGGCATTAAGCCCCTTTCACACTGCCGCGACTTAAAAGTCATGCGATTTTGCAGCCACGATTTCAGGGAATTGCCTGTGTAAACTTGCATGAAATTCAGACCAAAGTAGTACAGGGACTACTTTGAAGTCGCACATATATGTATAGTTATCGTTGGAAATCATGGGGAACGACTTGTCATGCAACTCTGCAGTCCCAAGTCGCACAAGTGTGAAGGGGGCCTTATTTAAAAAATTCAGTGTGCAGTAGCCCCCCTCAGCCCGTCCTAATACTTACTTGAGCATATCTCTATCCAGCGTTGTGCACGACTGCCATCTGGAACTCTCCCTCCTGATTGGCTGAGACATAAGCAGTGCCATTGACTCCCACTGCTGTCAATCAGTTAATCAGGAGAGGGTGGGGGACAAACCGTGGCTCCATGTCTGAATGGACACACGGAGCTGCAGCCAAGCTTGGGTGCCCCCATAGCAAGCTGCTTGCTGTGGGGGCACTCAACAGGAGGGAGGGGCCAGGAGCACCGAAGAGGGACCTGAGAAGAGAAGGATCGGGGCTGCTCTGTGCAAAACCATTTCACAGAGCAGGTACAGTCAGGTCCATAAATATTGGGACATCGACACAATTCTAATCTTTCTGGCTCTATGGATTTGAAATGAAGCGAACAAGATGTGCTTTAACTGCAGACTTTCAGCTTTAAGCTTTAATTTGAGGGTATTTACATCCAAATCAGGTGAACGGTGTAGGAATTACAACAGTTTGTATATGTGCCTCCCACTTTTTAAAAGGGACCAAAAGTAATGGGACAGATTAACAATCATAAATCAAACTTTCACTTTTTAATACTTGGTTGCAAATCCTTTGCAGTCAATTACAGCCTGAAGTCTGGAACGCATAGACATCACCAGACGCTGGGTTTCATCCCTGGTGATGCTCTGCCAGGCCTCTACTGCAACTGTCTTCAGTTCC
The DNA here is from genome assembly GCA_029206835.1 of Rana muscosa. Lineage (NCBI taxonomy): Eukaryota > Metazoa > Chordata > Amphibia > Anura > Ranidae > Rana > Rana muscosa. The sequence continues at coordinate 272,651,380 of CM055116.1, forward strand.
TGCTTGTTCTTGGGGCATTTCCCCTTCAGTTTTGTCTTCAGCAAGTGAAATGCATGCTCAATCGGATTCAGGTCAGGTGATTGACTTGGCCATTGCATAACATTCCACTTCTTTCCCTTAAAAAACTCTTTGGTTGCTTTCGCATTATGCTTTGGGTCATTGTCCATCTGCACTGTGAAGCGCCGTCCAATGAGTTCTGAAGCATTTGGCTGAATAGGAGCAGATAATATTGCACGAAACACTTCAGAATTCATCCTGCTGCTTTTGTCAGCAGTCACATCATCAATAAATACAAGAGAACCAGTTCCATTGGCAGCCATACATGCCCACGCCGTGACACTACCACCACCATGCTTCACTGATGAGGTGGTATGCTTTGGATCATGAGCAGTTCCTTTCCTTCTCCATACTCTTCTCTTCCCATCACTCTGGTACAAGTTGATCTTGGTCTCATCTGTCCATAGGATGTTGTTCCAGAACTGTGAAGGCTTTTTTAGATGTTGTTTGGCAAACTCTAATCTGGCCTTCCTGTTTTTGAGGCTCTCCAATGGTTTACATCTTGTGGTGAACCCTCTGTATTCACTCTGGTGAAGTCTTCTCTTGATTGTTGACTTTGACACACATACACCTACCTCCTGAAGAGTGTTCTTGATCTGGCCAACTGTTGTGAAGGGTGTTTTCTTCACCAGGGAAAGAATTCTTCGGTCACCCACCACAGTTGTTTTCCGTGGTCTTCCGGGTCTTTTGGTGTTGCTGAGCTCACCGGTGCATTCTCTTTTTTTTTTTAAGGATGTTCCAAACAGTTGATATGGCCACACCTAATGTTTTTGCCATCTCTCTGATGGGTTTGTTTTGTTTTTTCAGCCGAATGATGGCTTGCTTCACTGACAGTGACAGCTCTTTGGATCTCATATTGGGAGTTGACAGCAACATATTCCAAATGCAAATAGCACACTTGAAATGAACTCTGGACCTTTTAGCTGCGCCTTGTAAATGGGATAATGAGGGAATAACACACACATGGCCATGTAACAGCTAATCAGCCAATTGTCCAATTACTTTTGGTCCCTTAAAAAGTGGGAGACACATATACAAACTGTTGTAATTCCTACACCGTTCACCTGATTTGGATGTAAATACCCTCAAATTAAAGCTGAAAGTCTGCAGTTAAAGCACATCTTGTTCGTTTCATTTAAAATCCATTGTGCTGGTGTATAGAGCCAAAAAGATTAGAATTGTGTCGATGTCCCAATATTTATGGACCGGACTGTAAGTATAACAGGTTTGTTATTTTTAAATAAAAAAATAAAAACAAGACTTTAGTATTACGTTAATGGCCAATTTATATTGTGCCTGCAGAAATTCAGCCCTAAAAACTCAAAGCTAAAAATAGAGATGGGATTGGAACTAGTGTTGGTGCATGGGTATTATTACCCAATTTATAATAATTAAAAATTAAATATATGAATTGTATGCAATGCACTTAGGTTTTGCGCACCTGTGATCTGTATTCAGCCAACAGGTCAAAGCTCTCTGAAGAGATCCAGACTTTAAATGTCAGGTTCCACCCAAATGCCTGGACCAGCAGCTGGCTCAGCATGCCGCTGAGAGCCTGAGCCAGCCCCTCCCACCCCTGCACAGCCCAGTGCTCCAGTGAGCACTGGAGGGGCAGAGCAGAGAATGTGACCGTCAGTCCCGGCTCTCTGCTCTGCCCCTCCAGTGCTCAGTGAAGACCTGAGAACTGTCTTTGTTTACTGAGTTCTCGGTATAGAGGTGGTGGGGGACAGATGCAGCATTGGAGTATAAAAGGTTTAGTATTTTAAATTTAAATTCCCCAACCTCTCTTTTAAGGGAGTAACATGTTCCAGCAACTTTACCAATAACAACTTGATAAAAAATAATGTTCTTTAGTAAAGAACATACATTCCACATTAAAAAAAGGAGGAAGAGTTGGGACTTTAAATGAAGCATGCAGCTGCCACCTGGTACAATTATCAATATATAATATCACCTTTAATAATTCATATATGTACACGCTTGATTGTGACGTAATACAGGTATAGAAAGTAATGTTGATTTGTAACACATTGAGATTATATATATATATATTTTAGGGCTGTGGAAATTAACTATTAATTCCTTGATTAATTTTTTTGATCGATCAAAATTATTTTGATCAGCACTCACCTCTCCGCCGGCTTCCGGGTCTTCAGGGAGTTCCGTCGGAGATCCGGTGACGTCACGGACACCGGCGGGGCTTGCCGCATCCATCTGAAGGGCTCCTTTGCTGTGCCTTCATATCTGCATGCCGGCGGGACTTTACTATCTGCCACACGCAAGGGCTGTTGCACTTCCCTCTATCAACCTGGGATTCTACAGCCATCCACTGGGAGTTGTGATAGTTCCCTTCACGGGACATCTACATGCCGATGGACTGATGTTAACCCCTCCTCATCTGGATTCAGCAGTGGTATCGTTGTACACATTTTTATACCAGCATCATACTTAGCTACATGTTTTAATGACTGCTTTTGCTACCGTTTGGTATTACTCGCACCATTTTTACAGTTTATGTAGCTACATTGATTTTATCTCCAGTGCAATATTTATTTTGTTCCCTACTTGAAGACTATAAAAGTTTTAATGCTATTCCCATTGAGCGCTGCCTTTGTGTGTTTTTTGTATCCTGCTATCCATTTTTCCAGTGGTTGGTAGCTGCACTGGGAATCAGCCTGCAAGGAGATCAGCATGTGCGTTATAATTAATCAAAATTAGTCGATTAATCGATTAAATCAAAAATCGATTAATCGAACACAAAAATTTTAATCAGTAACAGCCCCAATATGTGGAGAATTTCAAGGAGGTACGAATACTTTTTCAAAGGCACTGTACCTTTCTGTGCTTGCTCTGGAACCATATGGCTTACCAGCCCTGTGTAAAAGTTACTATAGCTACAACAGTGGATTTTCGCTGTTGCTGCTACATCAACTTGTACACAAAGGGCTGGAAGCGCTGTTCTTAGTGTGCAGGGTTGGCCCCACTGTGTGCTTAGCACGCACGTGCAAAATGTACTATTGAATGAAGGAAGGGGAAGCAGCTAAAATAGCTGGAATAGAACGGCGCTGGGTTCACTTGCCCTCAGTTAAAATTTCCACAATCAAGAATCAAATATTTTTTACATGGAAATACTCCAGGTTCTTCTAAATTAAGTAGCTAAAAAGAAAAAGCAATCCTTTTACAAGCTGGTGTCTTTTTTTTCCCCCAGAAATTTATGATTTTGCCGGAAGTTCCTCTTTAAAGCGGTTGTATACCCGCTGCTGTATTTTTTATTTTTTTCAAACCTGTAAGGCAAAAGGCATAATGAGCTAGTATGCACCGCATACTAGCTCATTATGAAATACTTACCTTAGAACGGGGCGTCGGGAACTTACCTGGTCCACGCCGAGGGAGATGACATCTTGCCTCAGCGTGTCTTCCGGGTATCGCCGCTCCAGCTCTGTGAGTGGCTGGAGCGGCGATGTCGGCAAGGTCCGGCGGCTGCCGGCCTTTAGCCGAGAATCCTCGCGGCTCATTGCGAGGGGAATATCTCCTAAACCGTACAGGTTTAGGAGATATTCTTTTTATCTACAGGTAAGCCTTATTATAGGCTTACCTGTAGGTAAAAGTTAAAAATTTGGGTATACAACCGCTTTAAAGTGGTTGTAAACCCACTTTGACAACATGCACCTACAGGTAAGCCTGGATTAAGGCTTACCTGTAGGTGCATGAAATATCTCCTTAACCTACACGGTTAAGGAGATATTTGCTGAAAAACACAGCACCATTGACGTCACACGCATGCGCACTAGCAGGCCAGCATCATTGCCGGTTTTCTGAATGGGATCTTGCCGGCCCGAGCGCACATGCATGTGACGTCATCGCCGCTCCAGCCAATCACAGCGCCGGAGTGGCGATAAGAAGAAGCTCCGAGCGGACATGGTGGCGGCGGAGAACGGGGAGAACTTCGGGGGCTTCGATTTCAGGTAAGTGCCACATAATGAGCTAGTATGCTATGCATACCGTACTAGCTCATTATGCCTTTCTCTTGCAGGGGTATTTTTAACTAAAAAAGTTGGAGGGTTTACTTCCTCTTTAAGGCAGTGTTGATAGGTAAAATGATTGATTCGTTTTAAACTATGCAAGTGACAGGTTTACCTCCCCAATACTTAATTTTGCAATGCTTCCCAAATTATTTAAAGAGAACCAGTCATAGTGGCTACCACTCATAACTATCTATTGCTGGAGGCATTACTATAGTCTACAATGTTCAATGAAGGAAAAATCATGAGACAGAAGGAAAAAAAAAAGGCCTGAAGTCAAAAGCTGCAAGACTCCTGTCACACTGCTAGCATGGCCACATTGGCGGCAAAGCGCCGCTAGTTTAACCGGCGCTGTGTGGGCGGGAGCGGAGCACTTTTAACCCCAAAGAAGGGGATTAACAAGGGGTTAAAAAAGCACACGCAAAGTGCCGCTACCAAAGTGCTTTGCAAGCGCTTTGGCAGCAGTGCCCCAAAGACGCTGCTTGCAGGAATTTTATTTCGGTCCTGCAAGCGCACCGCCCCAGCGTGAAAGCACTCAGGCTGGGGAGGCTTGAGAGGTGCTTTTCATGTGCTTTACAGGTGGTATTTTTAGAGCTAAAACGCCTGAAAAGCACCTTCAGTGTGAAAGGGAACTTAAGGTTCAATTTAAATACTTATGGCAAATTGTGTGTTACTAGGCAAGTTCTGGGTGGAAAAAAAATAAACCTATAAAAAGCAACTCTCAGCAAACTGTTCAATAGAGATTATAATATAATTTTGTTAAACACATGAATGATATGACTGCAGTGTTTTTTCACTTAGGGAAGTGGTATGGGAACTAACTATGCCTCAGTGTAGACTGAGGAAATACAAAGGGCTCTGTACACGCAGTCGCATATCTTGTACTAGTCACATGCCTAGCTTCTGCTGTCTAACTATTCCCCACGTACCTTCATGCCCCCAGAAGACACTACACTATATACGACATATCCTATAGTTACTACAAATACACTACTCTGTATACCTACCTTGCTCCCCTGATTGACATGTGCGTGAGTGAAATTGCCCTCCTTCCTCTGGTGGAAAAAAAAAAAAGAAGAAGTACATGCATCGAGAAAAGGCATTCCAGTATAAGTTCCAGAGAACCTGTCACACTGGGCCAGTAGTACCAGTTCAGCAAGTAAAACAGGATTCCATGTTTGCATAATGTATGTCACACATAACTAATCCCCTACACTCTGTATCATTACATTCAAACCAATGCAGAAACAAGCACTACGTGGCATCCTAAGGTAAATAAGAAAGTAGGTATTTTAAAAGCCAACAGCTGGACAGCTTATATTTGGGCTTGGGCTCGGTTTTCTGCTAAACGCATACATAGCATAAGGGAGGAAAATGCAAAGCCCAAGAGCAAAGAAGTAATTTACAGAAATCTGGTCATAAAAAAAAAAAAAAATCTGATTGGTTACTGCTCTATTGCACTTGGTCTTTCACTTCTTGAATGAGCCTGATGATTCTATGTAATGGGGGGGGGGGGTTTCCATTTAGGACATCTGAATGATTCCAATGTTTAAGATAAGCCTTTCAAGAAACAGGCACGCTTTGCCAAAGTTAAGGGAGTTATAAAGTCAGAAGGTTTTTTATCTTAATACATTCTTTGCATTAAGATGAAAAGCCTTGTGTGTAGCAGCCTCCCCAGCACCCCCCAATACTTACCTGAGCCCCATCTCTGTCCAGCGATGTCCTCAAGCCCCTCTGCTGTCCAGGACTCTACTCCTGATTGGCTGAAACACAGCAGCGGTGCCATTTGCTCCTGCGGCTGCCAAAAAAAGTCAGTTAGCCAATCAGGAGAGAGAGGGGACGGGGCCGAATGGCAGCTCTGTGTCTGAATGGACTAGACACATGGAGCTGCAAAACCAATTGCACAGAGGCAAGTATAACATGTTTGTAAAGTTAAAAAAAAAAAAATAAAAAAAAAATAACAATCACTTTCACTTAAAGGGTAACGCCACTTTAGTGGGGGGGGGGGGGGGGGGATAGCAAACGAAAGAAAAAATATAGCGTAAATAATTGCGACACTAATCATTTTGTAATTGAATGTAATTAAAAATTAATCTTTTTCAATCTGCAGCCAATGTAATTAAAGTAAAGTAGGCTCTTTACCATGTGATCAGCTGTGTCCAATCACAGCTGATCACATGGTATCCAGGAGGTGCCGTTTATTGGCTTTTTTCTCTACTCGCGACAGGCTTGAGTAGAAGAAAGACGATCAGCTGCTCTCCTGACGGGGGGAGTCAGCACATTGATTATCAGAGCAGACCCATTGAGGATGCCCACCAGTGGTGCGCACTAGAGCCCACCAGGGATGCCAATTGTTTTGATACAGTGTTGCATGACCACACAACCGTCATTCAAAATTAGGGGTGCAACGGATCAAAAAAACTCACGGTTCGGATCGTTCCTCGGATCAGAGTCACGGATCGGATAATTTTTCGGATCGCCACCATATATAGCCCCCACTGTAATGTCCACATCATCTCCCCCCACTGTAATATCCACGTCATCTCCCCCCACTGTAATGTCCACATCTCCCCCCACTGTAATGTCCACATCTCCCCCCACTGTAATGTCCACATCTCCCCCCACTGTAATGTCCACATCTCCCCCCACTGTAATGTCCACATCTCCCCCCCACTGTAATGTCCACATCTCCCCCCCACTGTAATGTCCACATCTCCCCCCCACTGTAATGTCCACATCTCCCCCCCCACTGTAATGTCCACATCTCCCCCCCACTGTAATGTCCACATCTCCCCCCCACTGTAATGTCCACATCTCCCCCCCACTGTAATGTCCACATCTCCCCCCACTGTAATGTCCACATCTCCCCTGTCAGCGCGCCGCTCTGGGGAGCTCACCTAGGCCGCCGCAGGGTGTACCAAGATGGCCGCCGCTCCGGAGCTAGGCCAAAGCCGCGGCCTTTCCTATGGGCTCAATCCGCGGATCGCGTGGTGTGCCGATCTGCGGATGTTGACCCGTTCGGATCAAGGACGATCCGTTGCACCCCTATTCAAAATGCAACAGAGCTGAAAATGGGACTGGGCAGGAAGGGGGTGAAAGTGTCCTGTATTAAAAGTGGTTAAAATTGTGTGCCCTTGTGAGACGATGACAAAACTAAACTAAAGTACCCTATATTTTTTATATGTGACGAGTTCCATCAGCTTTTTCCGCAGGCATACTGGTTGGGAAAGGGACACAGGGGCCTAAAACTGCCATTTTACATGTCGCTTCCAGATCAGTAAGAGGAAGAGCAGGGCAGCAACGATCGCAGTTCTAACCACTAGGTTGGTCCAGAGGCGAGAAACCTGGAATACGAGGCGGGCTACATAGTAATGGGGATGTGTGCATAGCCACCGGACTGCTTCCATCTGACAGCTTGACAGATATAGAGATTATATATATATATATATATATATATATATATATATATATATATATATATTATATATGTATATATACACACACACACACACACACAACCAGTGGCTGTTGCTGTTGGAAGAGTGTGTAACCCCCCCCCCCCAATCAATGCCACCTCCAGTGGCAGTGAAAGGGTTAAAGCTAGAAACTGAAAAGCAGAGTAGTAGATTGATCCTTGAGAGAGTGGATTCCAGCAGTCATGAAAAGCCTATATTGTGTGTAAGTAACCCTAGCAGTTGGGTTTACCACGCTCTCCTAGAATACCTTCCATCTTTATTCTGCACAGCAGATGAGAAAGTAGCTTCAAGGGAGGGAGCACAAATGAAAATATAGTCCAATGGGGCCACTAGTGCATCAACTGCTCTGTCAGCGGATACTTGAAGCAGATAGGTTTGTTGTTGAATAAGAACTCCAAGAAATCAACGCTGAGAATCCTCCAAAGGTCGAACAGTTCATCCCAGTTCAGACAGCACTCTTCTGGGTACGGATGCTGTGTGAGAAATCTGCCTTCCAATTTTGCACACCAGGGATGAAGGATGAGCCAGACTTCCTTCCTGAGGAGAGACTCATTAAATTTCCTGATGGTTGACATACCGTATTTTCCGCACTATAAGGCGCACCTAAAAGCCTAAAATTTTCTCAAAAATCGGCCATGCGCCTTATAGTCCGGTGCGCCTTATGTGTGCACTGAGTTCCAAAATCTGTAAAAATTTTGTTGTGCAACTTTGGTAAGCACTCTGCTTGGTTAACTGTCGGACCATTTCCCACTGACACAGGGACGTAATATGTACACTACGTACGCTGGCAGCGATAAACCAGTCAGAGAACATTACGTACAGTAATATGTACAGCACGTTAGCAAGGTATCTGCTTTAACTGTTGTCCGAGCTTTTGCAAAAGCCGGCATCATTGCTTAACAACCACCTGGCAACGAGACTGAAAAATAATGTGAGTGTATTGTTAAATAGTAGAATAAAGTTCAACTAAACTCACTGTTTTGCTTCCGTTAAATTTCTTTTTGTAGACCGTATGTTTTAGCATGCGCCTTATAGTACAGTGCGCCTTATGTATGGGTTAAGTACAGAAATAGACCCGTAATTGAGACTGCGCCTTATAATCCGGTGCGCCTTATAGTGCGGAAAATACGGTACGTTGCAGTTGTGGAGTTGTCTGTATAGATCAGAACTAGATGCCCTAATGCAGGGATCTCCAAACTACGGCCCTCCAGCTGTTGTGGAACTACGCGTCCCATGAGGCATTATAAAACCCTGACATTCACAGACATGACTAGGCATGATGGGATTTGTAGTTCCTGAAAAACTGGAGGGCCATAGTTTGTAGACCCCTGTCCTAACCAGGGTGGATAAAAATCATTTATTTTTAAAGTTTGTTTTTTCTGCTTTTTGTCAAATGTATTTTTATAAAATGCTTTGAGTGTAAAAATCTATCTAAAGATAGTTTTCTATATAAGACACATTATTAAATTTAGTTTATTCAGCATGAAATGGAGCTTAGTTATGTAGCATGAGGCTATATATTCTGCAATATTTAAATTTTTGGTAAAGTCATTCAATGAATCCAAGCTCTGCAAGCTGAGATAACATGCATTGCATTGATGCATTCACACAATTTCACAGTAACCATGAGATAAAACAAAGTTCAGGACTATCCCTTTAGCCCATTGTTTTACAAATCTATGTACACTAAAAACTGATTGAATGGTTTCTAATATCGCCTTTTTACTAACCTGACAGCTTATTATTCTAAATGCATAGAAAACCTTCATTTTGTTGGCACATATTAAAGATTCTAACTACCAGCAAGAATGAGTCCTTATATTTAAAGAGCACCTGTCATTTCAGATAAATCATGGCTGCGCCTGTTAGCGGGCATCCACTCACCCGCTGCAGCCACGTCCCTCACCTTGTTGTGTCACTGCCACATCACCAGCCTTCCCATTAAAGTCTAAGACTTATTGAAGGATAGCATATTTTGTCAAAATGTTTCACAATAAGGAAAACAATTGCTTGAGGTTATGGCAGGGTCCCAAAACCACAAAGCCTGGCTCTTGGGGTCTGACGAATCTGCCTGTCCAGGGACAGAGGAGTTAGCCCACAGCGACAAGATGCTGAGCTGCAGATTATAGGAATGGAACTGTGCAAAGGGTACCATTGCGAAAGAAGCCACCATCAGAACGAAGACTCGCTCACAAAGTTTAATGTGATGGAGATTTTGTCTGGGCAAACAAACATTTTCTGGTCTATGCCCTTGTTGGATATATATATATCATTTAAGGTACTCTGACTAGTCACCAAGGTCTGGGACAGCCCCAAACAGGACCAACTGCAGGGTGGAACCGGTAAGTGCAAAAACAGCCTTTTACAAGGCTTCCAAATCTTCTCAGCGGGGTCTTTAAATGAATGGTCTGCACAGCCTACTCACATAGCAAAGTAGGTCTATAGAGTCAGAGTCCAACATGAATTGCCATGGCTTTAGACCTAGAAATCATCTTTAGCCACACGGTCGGACTTCAAACAAACTTTTCCGTGGATTTTTGTCCGAAGGGAGTTGGCCGGGCACACCCATAGCATACACACGGCAGGACTTCTCTGCAAACTTTCCCAAAACTTTCCCAACATCACGTGTTTTTTCTGCTCTTTACCTCCACCCTTTGGTCAACTTCTGCTATTGTTGGTTGATTTTTCTGGGCATGCGCATTTGTACCTCGGACAAAAGTCCGATGGATTTTTGTACACACGATAGGACTTTGCACCATCAGACTTTTGTTGCCGAAAAGTTTGTTCGTTCGCAGAGCGAACTTTTGTCCGATAAAAACAGAAAAAGTTTGTCCGATGGAGCATACACACGGTCGGAATTTTTGAAAAACGTGCTCATTTTGAAGTTTGTTGGCAAAAAGTCAGACCATGTGTACGGGCCTTTTCAGTAACAGACCAGAACTTGGGCTGAAAGGCAAGCACTCAAATGCAAGACTCCCAAGACATTTAGAGGAACACGTGCAAAGGCTCAGTAGCGCTGATGCACTTAACCACTTAGCGACCGCCCACCGCCGATTTACGTCGGCAGAATGGCACGGACAGGCAGAATCACGTAGATCTACGTGATCGCCTTTGTGCAGTTGGGGGGTCCATCCGGACCCCCCTTCACTGCAGTGAGCGGCCGTTACGTTTTCGGGAGCGATCAGGCATGAGGGGGCGGCCGCTCGATTCCGCCCCCCCCCCTCGCGATCGCTCCCGGCCAATGAAAATGCTTCCTCCGCCATGTGATGTAAACAAGGCTGGAGGAAGTGATGTCATCTCCCTCGCCGCGGTCTTTCCGTTCCCGGCGCCGAGCAGAGAAGAAGCAGGTTAGTGCACCAACAGTCCACTGACACGTAGGTACACATAGGCACACAAATCACCCCCCAGTCACCCCCAGATCACCCCCCAGGTCACCCCAAAGCCGCCAATCAGTGTCACTGATTGCAGTGATCATTTATTTTACTGATCACTGCATTTAGTGTCATCTGTGATTGTAAAAAGTTGCAGGGCAGTTAGGATTAGGCCCCTTTAGGTCCAGGGTAGCCCCCTAACCCCCCCCTAATAAAGGTTTAACCCCTTGATCACCCCCAGGTAACCCTTTCACCCCCTAACTTCAGCGTCACTAAGCGATTGTTTTTCCGATCGCTGTATTCGTGTCGCTGGTGTTTTAGATAGGCAGTTATTTTTTTTTAGGTTCGCCGCAGGTTTTTATTAGTGTCAGGTACCCCCATATATTATTTTAACCCCCTGATTGCCCCTAGAGTTAACCCTTTCACCAGTGATCGCCGTATAAGCGTCACTGGTGTCACTGGTTAGCCAGTAAGTTATTTAGTTATTTAGGTTACCCGTCAGGTTTTTATATAGTGTCAGGTACCCCCATATTTAACCTAATAAAGGTTTTAACCCCCTGATTGCCCCTAGTTAACCCTTTCACCAGTGATCACCATATAAAGGTTACGGGTGACGCTGGTTGATTAGTTTGCTTTTTATAGCATCAGGGCACCCGCCGTATATAACCCAATAAAGGTTTAACCCCCCTGATCGCCCGGCGGGTGAGATCAATTAGGTTTTAGCGCCAGAGAGGGTCTGCGTCGCCCCAGGCAGTGTTAGGTTAGTGACAGTAACGCTAACACCCACGCGCAAAGCATACACCCCTCTTAGTGGTATAGTATCTGATCAGATCTATACTAGCATCCCCAGCGGTTTAGGGTTTCCAAAAACGCAGTGTTAGCGGGATCAGCCCAGATACCTGCTAGCGCCTGCGTTTAGACCCTCCGCCCAGCCCAGCCCACCCAAGTGCAGTATCGATCGATCACTGTCACTTACCAAACACAACACACATAACTGCAGCATTCGCAGTGCTTGGTTTTTGGGGCCCTGTACGCGGCTAGGCTCCCAAAAAGTCCCACACATGTGGTATCCCCGTACTCAGGAAAAGCAGCAGAATGTATTTTGGGGTGCAATTCCACATATAACCATGGCATGTGTGAGCAATATATCATTTAGTGACAACTTTTTGTACATTTTTTTTTTCTTTTTGTCATTATTCAATCATTTGGGACAAAAAAAAAATATTCAATGGGGTCAACATGCCTCTCAGCAAATAGCTTGGGGTGTCTACTTTCCAAAATGGGGTCATTTGGGGGGGTTTTGTGCCATCTTGGCATTTTATGGCCTTCAAAACTGTGATAGGTAGTGAGGAGTGAAATCAAAAATTTTTGCCCTTAGAAACCTTGAAGGCGGTGCTTGGTTTTTGGGGTCCCGTACGCGGCTAGGCTCCCAAAAAGTCCCACACATGTGGTATCCCCGTACTCAGGAGAAGCAGCAGAATGTATTTTGGGGTGTAATTTCACATATGCCCATGGCATGTGTGAGCAATATATCATTTAGTGACAACTTTGTGCAAAAAAAAAAAAGTTTGTCATATTCCCGCAACTTGTGGCAAAATATAAAATATTCCATGGACTGAACATGCCTCTCAGTAAATAGCTTGGGGTGTCTACTTTCCAAAATGGGGTCATTTGGGGGGGTTTTGTGCTATTTTGGCATTTTATGGCCTTCGAAACTGTGATAGGTAGTGAGGAGTGAAATCAAAAATTTGCGCCCTTAGAAATCCTGAAGGCGGTGCTTGGTTTCCGGGGTCCCGTACGTGGCTAGGCTCCTAAAAAGTCCCACACATGTGGTATCCCCGTACTCAGGAGAAGCAGCAGAATGTATTTTGGGGTGCAATTCCACATATAACCATGGCATGTGTGAGCAATATATCATTTAGTGACAACTTTTTGTAATTTTTTTTTGTCATTATTCAATCACTTGGGACAAAAAAAAAAAAATATTCAATGGGCTCAACATGCCTCTCAGCAATTTCCTTGGGGTGTCTACTTTCCAAAATGGGGTCATTTGGGGGGGTTTTGTACTGCCCTGCCATTTTAGCACCTCAAGAAATGAGATAGGCAGTCATAAATTTAAAGCTGTGTAAATTTCAGAAAATGTACCCTAGTTTGTAAACGCTATAACTTTTGCGCAAACCAATAAATATACGCTTAGACATTTTTTTTACTAAAGACATGTGGCTGAATACATTTTGGCCTAAATGTATGACTAAAATTGAGTTTATTCGATTTTTCTTATAACAAAAAGTAGAAAATATCTTTTTTTTTCAAAATTTTCGTTCTTTTTCCATTTATATCGCAAAAAATAAAAATCGCAGAGGCAATCAAATACCATTAAAAGAAAGCTCTATTTGTGGGAAGAAAAGGACGCAAATTTCATTTGGGTACAACATTGCATGTCCGCACAATTTACAGTTAAAGCAGCGCAGTGCCGAATCCCAAAAACAGGCTTGGTCCTAATGGTCCGAAATGGTCCGGGGCTTAAGTGGTTAAACAGCATGCCAGCTGGGAAAAAAAAAACCAATGAAATGCGACTAGTGAGATTGTTAAGGATCAATCCTATAAAACCCATTTATCCAACACTACTATATGCCTCTGTTCCGTCAGATATGGCGACCCATCAGAATTGGTAACAGAAGTGACATTCCGTCGCCGCCATATTGCTACATCACGCACTCCTCCATAGTAAAGATAAACCGAGAAGGTGGCAAGCGGACATCTTGTTACACCCACCGGAGTTCTGCATTTCACAGTTATTTTTAACAGGAAACTGAGCTTATATGCTTAAATAAAGTATTTAGAAATCTAACGGACTGTTTAGATGTTACATTTTAAAAGCAGCGGCAAACCTGCTGACCTCACAGGTTTGCTAATGTCACAGAACACCTCCGATTTAAAAATTCAACATGTAAACAGTCCGTCGGATTTCCGAATATTGTATTTAAGCATATAAACTCCGTTTTGTATTAAAAATAACTGTGAAATGCTAAACTCCGGTGGGTCTAACAATTTGGCGGCGACGGAACGTCACTTCTGTTACCAATTCTGACGGGTCGCCTAATCTGACGGAACACCTCAGCTGATAGGAAGTAAAATCCAATAAGCTGGCAGGAAGTTTAGCAGGTATCCAAAAAGGTGTCTGCATGGCCTTTAGACCGTTGCTGGAATGTGGCAGATGAACAACTATCAAACAGCCTATTGTTTCAGAAGAATGCAATCCAATGAGCTTTATTTGCACTAAAACACAATGCAACCAAAGTTTATCAAACAAAAACACAGGATCTCACTACAAGAACCGCCCTCAGATAGCAGCACATATCAAACAACCTCTTGCTGGATTAAAAAAAACAGGAACAGCAATTGTAATGATTTATTAGGATGTGTGTCTTATGCCTTTATCTCAACTGAGAAGGCCAACTAACTACAAAGACACAACAAGATCACCATCTAAAAGTAGTGGAAGAATATTGTCACACTGCTCACATAGAACTCTTAGTTAATTATTAGCAGCTCTGAGATAGCAGTCATGCAGTTTCTGCAACATTGTGGATAGCTACAAGTAAGCATATAACTCTTGTTATATGGTCTTAACCAGCCTTTCTCAAACTTTTTACTCCAGGGGAACCCTTAAAATAATTTTCAGATCTCGGGGAACCCCTGATAAAACGTATTTATTGGGGGTCAGTGGGAACAATGCCCTTTTTTTACAGTGGTGGCAAGAATGGCCCCCTTTACAGAGAGCTATAAAGATCATTGGTGTCATATCACTGGCTCCTCCAAGTGGAATTGGCTCAGAACTATGTAGGCACCTTTAAACAGGAAGTAAATCAGCCACAGCTCAAGGAACCCCTAGCCACCTCTGGGTGAACCCTAGGGTTCCACGGAACCCTGGTTGAGAATGGCTGGTCTATACTGTATATGACTGTAAAAGTTTGTTCCCTCCTCTCCGCCACATAAAATGAAACCACATCGCCCCAAAGAGGGATTCCTATCCAGGGATATTTCAGCATCCTCCGGGTTTAGAGACATACTTCATTGTGCAGTATATTTATAAGACCAAAAGAAATGTAACATAACTTGCACTCGCATCCAATTGTGTCACTTACAGCACTTTATACATATCCCGGCAGTGTGGCACAAGAAGTTTAGAGCATCAAGTGCTCACTGAACTTTAATATATGAAAGGTCACTGGGCTTCTGGTGAGTGAACACTTATCACAGGTCGCGTGGTGGAGAGCACGTTACAGGAGATAGATTGAAGTGATTTTTAATGGCACTTGGGCAGGCACAAGCAAATTTCTTTCCTGCAATCAGGGGTTGCATGAAAGAAATTACTGTATTTATCGGCGTATAACACGCACCGGCGTATAACACGCACCCCAAGTTTAGGAGGGAATTTTAGGGAAAAAAACTTTTAGGAGGGAAGCTTAAGGAAAAAAAAAAAAAAAAAAAAAAAAACTTACATTTAAATGCAGCCTTACCAGTGTCCGTTGCAGCCTTGTCAGTGCAGCCTTGCCAGCAGTGTCCATTGCAGCCTTGCCCCAGTGTCCAGTGCAGCCTTTGCCCAGTGCAGCTTTACCAAGTGTCCAGTGCAGCCTTTGCCCAGTGTAGCTTTGCCCAGTGTCCAGTGCAGCTTTACCCAGTGTCCAGTGCAGCCTTTGCCCAGTGCAGCCTTTGCCCAGTGTCCAGTGCAGCTTTGTCCAGTGCAGCCTTTGCCCAGTGTCCAGTGCAGCTTTGCCCAGTGTCCAGTGCAGCCTTTGCTAAGTGCAGCCTTTGCCCAGTGTCCAG
The DNA here is from genome assembly GCA_029206835.1 of Rana muscosa. NCBI lineage: Eukaryota > Metazoa > Chordata > Amphibia > Anura > Ranidae > Rana > Rana muscosa. The sequence continues at coordinate 272,667,136 of CM055116.1, forward strand.
TGCAGCCTTGCCCCAGTTTTCAAAATTGGCGCCGCCGAGATCGCCGCAGAGACTGGGCGGAGCGGGGCGAACGCCGCCGAGAACGCAGGGACTGGGCGGAGCCGAGATACACATAGCCGAGTGTACTCGGCTCTGCTCACAGTCCCGCCGAGTCCCGCCCTATGATGGACATAACACAGGTCCAATGGCGGGACTGGGCGTGACTGTGAGCAGAGCCGAGAAAAGCCGAGTATAGCCGAGTACACTCGGCTATGTGTATCTCGGCGGCGATCGCTGCGCTCCGCTCAGTCAGCGGAGATCGCCGGGATCAGTGGGTATCGGCGTATAACACGCACCCACGATTTTCCCCTGATTTTAAGGGGAAAAAAGTGCGTGTTATACGCCGATAAATACGGTAGCTCTATTCCCCCATCAACACAGACCATGTCGACAGCATAATCTCTCCCGCTGAGTCAATGTATTATACCAGCCGCTAGCGATAATCACATGGAAAATTCAGCAGGCTGGTTTGTCCCAAGTTGATCAATCAACTTGGTACATTTAGCTTGCCCATACATGGTTCGAAATTCACCCACTTTCTGCTGAACCAGCCAGAGATTCTAACCATCTATGGCCGGCCTTAGCGCCACTCATTACTTGCATATTTTCAAATATCTAAATGAATGGAGGGATGAAGCAACAGCAGATATAACAATGGTATAGGATATATGATCTTTTGCTGATGTAAATGCTCCCCAAATCACTCCCCGAATTATGCTACTGCTCCACAAATTAAAAAGGAGAAGTACAGCCAAAGCTGTATTTCTGTGGATCACAGGAGTGCAGTTTGTTTCGCACTACTGACCCGTTTTCAGCCAACAGCGGGGCAGAAGCCTGCTGTTGGCTGATGTCACAGAGCCAATCCAGGCTGGGGAAATATATCAACCATATGGTCGGGATCCAACCAGGAGCCTGGATCGGTACTTAGCTCAGCCTCTCATTGGTCGGTTAAGAGCCTGAATCAGATGTTACCACCCCCTACACAGCCCAGCACGCCAATAAGGGGGGGGGGGGGTCGCAGAGCAGACAGCAGTGACTGACAGTCGCCAGCACTCTGCTTACGGAGCACTGAGTGATCGCTGGTGTTTGATTATTCGGTTCTTAGTCTAGGAGTCGATGCTGCATCCACCTAACCAAACGTCTCTCTTTTTTCTTTTTTTTTACGAGTTTTTATTAAAAAGGATAGAAAAGAAAAACAAAAGCCTCCAAATATCACTCAGCAAAGAGTCAGTAAGTATTGCTACCAAGACATCCTGGGTTCCTACAGAGAGGACAACATTCTTTTCTCCTGACGACAAAAGCCAAAAAACCGCATAGGCAAAAAACATTTAATGCTTAATGCTGTGTCAGGCTGACTACATCATACTAGAAAATCATACCGCTTGACACGTATTGACTAGGAATGCTAAAAGTCTATAGGTGTGTTCCTGGGTATGTGTGATAAAGGTGACATATTCACACCTTACTACAAAAGTAACCAACCACAGAACCTTGAACACGGTGCACTGCAACACCAAGATCACATAAAAGTAGCTAAATATAACCGTCACATGCACCAACAAGGACTGCAGAAAAGGAATCTGCTAGAAAAAAAAAACTGAAAAGCAGCCTGTAGCCATTGAAAAGTGATCATTTCTTACATGGGCACACAGCCACGGCGACTCTGACAGCTTCAGCAATTTGATTTTTACTAAATATGTCAGCACTGGATATTGCGAGCGGTTTTCCCTAACCGACTGAATAAGTGCTTTATGCGCCAGTGTCCGTCATTCAAAGACTGTTCTTGTACCTCAGGTCTTAATACCCCACAGAAGTAATTAATTTTCTTAGTAGACACACACACTTCTACACTGGATTGGTATGTACTGGAACATGTTGCCACACATGCAAAGCTAGCAGGATTTGCAACATTATGCTGATGCAGCAACAAGATTTTGTCACGTCAGAACCACGTGAAAGGACGACACATAACCGATTCCCCAAAACAATCATTAGAACTCAATGCTGTTCTTTGCTTAAAGTGGTTTTACAATTCCACCAATAAAGTGGAAACTCCTCAAATGTCCGCCTAAGGCTGTTGCAATTCTAAATAAAATGTCAGCCTGATGCAGCTTAGGTTTAGAAATCCCACTCTAAACAGAATAAAGAAAGGCAGCAAAAAAAAACAAGGAAAGTGCAGTTCAGAGTGATTAAAAGAAAAAAAAAAAATATTATAATAATAATAATAAATATATATATATATATATATATATATATATATATATATATATTTTTTAAATCACTAGGTAGATGCTCCAATGCTGCATCTTTCCCCCGCTGGCTCTAATACTAAGAACCGAGTGATCAAACACTGCGCCATTGCTCAGTTCTCACAGCACCCTGAGAATAGAGGTGTTGAAAGTCAGTCAGCAGCTCTCTGACCCCCCACCCCCCAATCCATGCTCACTGGAGCACTGAGCTGTGGAGGGGACAGAGACGGCCAGCTCAGGCATGTGGGCAGATCCCGAATTCATTGTCTCGATCTTGCCCAAGCCTGGATGGGCTCTGAGGTCAGCAGGCTTCAACTTGATGTCTGCTGAAAACAGGTCACAGCAGTGTAGAACGAACTGCAGTCTGATGATCCACAGGAGAAGTACAGCCAAACAAGCTTTGCCTGTACTTCTCCTTTGAGCAGACAAGAATTTGATGCCAAGTGCCGGTTCACACTACAGCGACTTGGGATCTGACTAGTCAGACCTCCAGTTTCCCCAAGTCGCTGGAAATAAGAAATTCCATTGAAGTGAATGAGAGCCGTCTTAATGGACACTACTGAAGTTGCTCCGACTTCAGAAAAGGTTCCTGTACTACTTCAAGGCGACTTCTAGGCAACTTGTACCCATAGATTTCAATGGAAGTTGCCTCAAAGTCAGATCTCCATCTATATTAAAGCGACTTTACAGGAAAAAGAAAACAGTTTACCCAGGCAAACCCCTCCCTCCCACAGAGCTGATTATTCTGTGATTGGCCAAAGTCGCCTGTCCTGGAGGCAACTTTAAGTCGCGTTATAAGTTGTTCAAAGTCACACTGAAGTCATGCTGAAGTCGCCTTCAAATCGCCTTGCAAAGTAGCACTGCAAGTCGGGTTGCCCCTACGTGAACCGGCACCAACAGAGGACTTCTAATTAGTAGTAGCAGGTATCTTCTGACCATTAGGCATCTGAAAATCATAAATTCTGCCAATCGGTACCTATGGGTATGTGGGGGGTTTTAGCCTTCCTAGTAAAGTGGTTCTCTTAGGCTGCTTTCACACTGAGGCGCTTTACAGGCGCTATAGCGCTAAAAAAGGCGCCTGCATAGCGCCTGCAAATAGCCTCTCCTCTCACTCCAGTGTGAAAGCCCGAGAGCTTTCACAGTGGAGCAGTGTGCTAGCAGGACGGCAAAAAAAGTCCTGCAAGATCTTTGCAGCGCTGTAGGAGCGGTGTATTATGTACTACTCACCTGAGATTGAAGCCCTTGCTGCGGTGTCGGTACATAGCACCGGCCCATGACATCACTCCCGGGGGTTACTTTTGGGTATCGTGGCTCCAGTGCTGTCATTGGCCGGAGCTGCAATGACGTCATTCCTGCGCATGCGTGCCGGAGCCGCTGGTAATGGCACACTCACTGAAGCAACGGCACGTACGTGCCATTGCATCAGTGTGCATGTGCCGATTACATCGGCACATGAAAATACAGGGGATATCTCCTAAACCGTTCAGGTCTAGGAGATATCCAGGGTACCTACAGGTAAGCCTTATTAAAGGCTTACCTGTAGCAAAAAAGTGTGTTGTAAGGGTTTAAAACCACTTTAATGTTCTGTAGCAAATCTTCCCTCCTAGTTCAGTTCCCCTTTAAGCATGTTGTTGGAATGGTAAAAATCCAAATGGAATCCCATTTAATCCTGTTTCAATACTACAAAATATTGCAATGTCCACGCTAGATGAATACTTATGCAGACCATGGTACATACACATCATCTGTGAAGGAATTCAGAGTGCAGAACTTATAACAGAGCTCACACAGAGGCAACTAGACTAGAGGTGCCACTTCAGGTTCATTTTATTGTTTTATACATGCACCATCAGATGGTGCAAAAATAACCATCTAATGGAGTCCTTTGTATTTTTGCCTGTGGTTAGAGAAATGTAAATTACATTATTTCTAGTTTGTTTGAGCAATCAAAGAGAAATGTTCCAATGGGGATACTAGTTCTGGTGACCTGGGGGACCATAAGGGAATTACCTCAATTTGCATGGATTTCCTCTCACTTCCTGTTTGGCTATGGGACAGGAAGTGAAGGGAAAACTTCCCAATGAAACACAGATAGCAAATAAAATAAATCACCAAATCTGACAGGAGTTATAACTTTCCCTTACTCTATCCTATAGTTTTTATTTCAAGTTACACAGTCTGCTTTATATGGAGAACATGGATAACAGAAAGTCTTGTGTAAATATCCTCTGCTGAGCTAAAACCAATAGGGTGTTATAAAATACCCTCATTGAGATGAAAAGTTGGGTGAAAAGCAACTTTCAAAAGAAGCCCTCAGCAAAACCTGGCTGGTGTTTGACCCACAGGCTGAAAACCGCAGCAATTGATATGAGGATGAGTCACCCCGACCGATGTCCCTTAACACCTGCATTTTACTGCTGCGTCACCATCTCTGTGCCTGACAACTGCTGGCAGCTGCTACAGTTTCCACGTTGGCAACTCCGTTTCTGCAAGTCAACAATAAAACCTAACCCCGATTAGGTCATTTTATTTTTTAAGATTTGAAGACAGAATTCAATAAAAATATACCCCAATATACGACATATGCATCTAGAAGGAAAAATGTTCTTTCTTCGGTTTAGAGTATTGATGCATCTCAAGTTATGGCAGCCATGTCATTCACATACTGGCAACATGGAGCAACACCGGCAGTTCTTTTTTTTACATCCTTTGACAAATGGGGCCTACATGAGCAAAGGTGATTTTCACACAAAAGTCCTTATGCTGAATTTAAAGGGAAACAATCTATACATATACAGTTTTGCCACTGCGTGTTTTCTGTAGAGAATACAGGCAGTGTTAATTTAATTGACGAAAATGAAGTGTCATTTCTGTCTGCTGCTTCGTTCCGCTGATATCAGCATGAATCACTTCTCCTCCAGAGCGCCTCAGGTTTTTATTTTTTTTGGGCTGTACAAAAAAACAAAACAAAACACAAAACTCAATGTGTACCAGGCATTATTCACACAATGATCCAAGTTTTTACATGTGTTATGTTGTCACTTGGAAGGTTCTCATTCACCAGACTGGAATGGGCCCCACTGGATAATGCACCAGACATCTATAGGAATCAGATTTTCCATTCAGCATGTCCACATTTTTACACACTGCACACAAACTGTTTTCTATACAGTGAGGGAAAAAAGTATTTGATCCCCTGCTGATTTTGTACATTTGCCCACTGACAAAGAAATTATAAGTCTATCATTTTAGACTTACGAGTAAGCATCCTGTGATGTGAAATGCGCTAGCCTTGTCCCTGTCTTCATTTCAAGTTTTGTATGCTGTGCTGATTTGGATTTTATTTTTTCTAAATAGCATCTTAACCAGAGTGCGGCAGTCCAGGATATTTTCCTCTCTTGCAAATTTGTGCAGAGCCGGCACCTGTGAGTTCACAGTAGGGTGGGAGCATTCTACAGATTCAGAGGCTTGGAGAGCGGTAATCCCCTTTCTCTATAATTTTAGTGGTAGGTTTATTTTAAAAGGGAGACAGAATAACGACAAAAATATAGAGAAAAATGCATAAAAAAAAAAAAAAAAAAAAAAAAAAAAGTTATAAATCGATTTGCATTTTAATGAGCGAAATAAGTATTTGACCCCTTTGCAAAACATTACTTAGTGGCAAAACCCTTGTTGGCAATCACAGGGGTCAGACGTTTCTTGTAGTCGGCCACCAGGTTTGCACACATCGCAGGAGGGATTTTGTCCCATTCCTCTTCACAGATCCTCTCCAAGTCATTAAGGTTTAGAGCAGGGGTCTCAAACTGGCGGCCCTCCAGCTGTTGCGAAACTACAAATCCCATCATGCCTCTGCCTGTGGGAGTCATGCTTGTGAAACTACACGTCCCATGAGGCATTGCAAGGCTGGCAGTTACAACAGCTGGAGGGCCACTAGTTTGAGACCCCTGGTTTAGAGGCTGACATTTGGCAACTGGAACCTTCACCTCTTCCCACATATTTTCTATGGGATTAAGGTATAAAGACTGGCAGGGCCACTCCAGGACCTTAATGTGCTTCTTCTTGAGACACCCCTTTGTTGCCTTGGCCGTGTGTTTTGGGTCATTGTCATGCTGGAATACCCATTCACGACCCGATTTCAATGCCCTGGCTGAGGGAAGGGGATTCTCACCCAAGATTCAACAGTACATGGTCCCTTCCATCGTCCCTTTGATGCAGTGAAGTTGTTCTGTCCCCTTAGCAGAAAAACACCTCCAAAGCATAAAGTTTTAGCCTCCAAGTTTGATGGTGGGGATGGTGTTCTTGGGGTCATAGGCAGCAAGCACGGCAAGTTGATGCCAGAGAGCTCGATTTTTCTCATCTGACCACAATACTCTTACCCAGTTCTCATATGAATCTTTAGGATGTTCATTAGCAAACTTCAGACAGGCCTGTACATGTGCATTCTTGAGCAGAGGGACCTTGATTTCAGTCCTTCACGGTGTAGTGTGTTGCCAATTGTTTTCTTGGTGACTATGGTCCCAGCTGCCTTGAGATCATTGACAAGATTCTCCTGTGTAGTTTTGGGCTGATTCCTCATCGTTCTCATGATCATTGAAACTTCACGAGGTGAGATCTTGCATGGCGCCCCAGACCAAGGGAGATTGACAGTCATTTTTTGCTTCTTCCATTTGCGAATAATCGCACAAACTGATGTCACCCTCTCACCAAGCTGCTTGGTGATGGTCTTGTAGCCCATTCCAGCCTTGTGTAGGTCTACAATTGTGTCCCCGACATCCTTGGACAGCTCTTTGGTCTTGGCCATGTTGGAGAGATTGAAATCTGATGGACCGATTGCTTCTGTGGACAGGTGTCTTTTATACAGGTAACAAGCTGAAAATTAGGAGCACTCCCCTTAGCCTAGGTTCACACTGACAGCGGGATTGAAATTGTGTGAGATAAGCTGAACTCACACGCTTTCATACCTGCATTTCAGTCCCAACTTTGGGGACGATTTCAGAGACATCTGTGCCGGTTCCTGCACAGATGTCTATACAAATCGCACCCCGAAGTCACCAAATGTAGTACAGAAACTACTTTTGTGAATTGGTGCGGCGCTGCAAAGTCAGCATGCAAATCGCATCAATGTGAACCTAGGCTTAAGAGAGTGCTCCTAATCTCAGCTCGTTACCTGTATAGAAGACACCTGGGAGCCAGAAATATTGCTGATTGATAGGGGTCAAATACTTATTTCACTCATTAAAGGCAAATCAATTTATAATATACATTTTATAACTTTTTTGAATTGCATTTTTCTCTATATTTTTGTTATTATTCTGTCTCTCACTGTTAAAATAAACGTACTATTAGGCCTCATGCCCACGGGCGTTTTTTCAGCCGCGTTTTTGAGCGTTTTTTACAGCTTAAAAACGCCTGTCCATGTTAGTCTATAGCTTCATGCCCACCTAGGCGTTTTTGAGCTGTAAAGAGCATAGGCGTTTGTAAGCTGTAAAAAAAACCCAGGGCCAGTGCGTTCCTCAGCGTCAGAACTAGGCAGGAAAAAACGCGAGCGTCAAAAAACGCGCACTAACGCGCACTAACGCGCAAAAAACGCGCACTAACGCGCGGTCGCGTTTTTAGCTCCGACGTTTTTTTTTTTTTTTTTTTTTTTTTTTTTTCAAAAAAAAAAAAAAAAAAAATATTTACAATAACATGGACAGGCGTTTTTAAGCTGTAAAAAACGCTCAAAAACGCAGCTGTAAAAACGCCAGTGGGCATGAGGCCTTAAAGCAAATTTTTTGTATAAAGTCAGCAATTACAAACACTGTAGCTGATGACTTTTAATAATAGGATTTTTATAACAGCTTACCTGTAAAATCCTTTTCTTGGAGTACACCACGGGACACAGAGCTAGTCATTACCTAATGGGTTAAGGGTCACCAGCGGTGATTGGACACTGGCACAACCAATGGAAGACAGTTCCCCTCCATATAACCCCTCCCATCAGGGAAGTACCTCAGTTTTGTAGCAAAGCAGTAAGGTTCCCATAAGAAGGGGGGGACCTCTGTGTCCCGTGGTGTACTCCAAGAAAAGGATTTTACAGGTAAGCTGTTATAAAAATCCTATTTTCTTTATCGTACACCACGGGACACAGAGCTAGTCATTACCTAATGGGACGTCCCAGAGCAATGCTCATATGAAGGGGGGGAGACACAGATCAAAACAGGCCGCTTGCGGACCAGAAGCCCTATACTGCTGCCTGCAGCACACTTCGCCCAAAGGCGGAATCCTCATGTCCTTTCACATCTATTTGATAGAATTTGGAAAATGTATGGACTGAAGACCAAGTTGCAGCTTTACAGATCTGAGCCATCGAAGCCTGGTGGTGCACTGCCCATGAAGCACCTATCGCCCTGGTAGAGTGCGCCTTAACAGGAAAAGGAGGAGTCCTGTTCTTTAAACCATAAGCTTGAACAATTACTTGTCTAATCCACCTGGAAATGGTGGATTTTGATACCGCTTGGCCCTTCTTGGGACCATCTGGTAAAATAAACAAAACATCTGTTTTACGTATCTGAGCGGTTGCTTGCAGATACACCCTTACCGCTCTCACTAGATCTAGAGAGTGTAATAATTTTTCCCCCGCCGTCCGCGGGTTTGGAAAAAAGGAAGGCAGAACAATGTCTTGATTCAAGTGAAAAGCCGACACCACCTTAGGCAGAAAAGCCGGATGGGGTCGTAGTACGATCTTGTCCTTGTGACAAATTAGATAAGGCTCTTTACAAGAAAGAGCTGCTAGCTCTGATACTCTCCTAGCAGAAGCTATAGCAATCAGAAAGGCCAATTTCCTACTTAATATAATTAAAGGAATATGGCGAATAGGTTCAAAAGGTTGCTTTTGCAACACTGACAATACCAAATTCAAATCCCATGGACACAAGGGAGACCTGACTGGAGGATTTATCCTCAGTACCCCCTGAATGAATGTCCGAACTAGGGAGTGAGATGCCAATGGTCTCTGAAAGAAGACTGATAGAGCCGATATTTGCCCTTTGATGGTGCTAAGGGCTAAATTCATATCCACTCCTAACTGGCAAAAAGCAAGAATCCTACTTATTTCATACTTCTGAGGATTCCAACATCTGGATTCACACCAGGAAACGTATGCTCTCCAGACTCTCTGATAGATGAGTCTGGAGGCTGGCTTTCTAGCATTAATGAGCGTAGAAAGAGCCGGACCAGAGACCCCTCTCTTTTTAAAAATGTGGGTCTCAGCAGCCAGGCCGTCAACTTTAGCCTTTGTAAGGAAGGGTGGAATACTGGACCCTGTGACAGCAGGTCATGTCGGAGTGGAAACTTCCAGGGCCTTCCTATCGCCGTTTTTACAATCTCGGCGTACCAAGGCCTCCTGGGCCAGTTTGGGGCCACTAGGATTACTGGTATTCCCTCCTCCTTGATCCTGCGAAGCAGTCTTTGTAGAAGAGGGATCGGAGGGAATGCCTAGATCAGTGAGAACTGATTCCATGGAGTTATTAGAGCGTCTGTATTATTAGAGCGTCTGTCCCGTAGGCTAGAGGATCTCTCATTCTGGACACAAAGTTGTCCAATTTCTTGTTGAACCTGGCAGCTAGCAGGTCTACATCTGGGTTTCCCCATCTCAGACATATGGCCTGAAAGATCTCGGGGTGAAGAGACCACTCCCTGGTAGCAGCTGCTGACGACTCAGGTAGTCTGCTTGCCAATTTTCCATCCCTGGAATGAAGATTGCAGAAAGGCAAGGTACATGCTCTTCTGCCCATGCCAGGATCCGGTTCACCTCTCTTTGGGCTGCCCGACTGCGGGTGCCTCCTTGGTGATTGATGTAAGCTACTGCAGTAGCATTGTCGGATTGAACCCGAACTGGGTAGCCCTGTAACCTGTATGTCCAGGTTTTGAGGGCTAGATATACCGCCCGGATCTCTAGCACATTGATGGGCAGGATCCCCTGAGTCTTGGCCCAGGTTCCCTGGGTAGAAGCCTCCTCGAATACTGCACCCCAGTCCGATAGGCTGGCATCCCTAGATACCACCTTCCAGGCCACTGGGAGGAAGGACTTTCCCTTCCGTAAATTCCTGGCTTCTAGCCACCAATCGAAGCTGTGGCGTACTTGTGAGGACAGGCGCATGGGTATATCCAGAGCTTGGCTCTTCCTGTTCCAGGAAGCTAAAATATTGCCTTGAAGTAGTCTCGAATGAAACTGGGCGTAAGGGACCGCCTCGAAGGAGGCTACCATCTTTCCCAATAGTCTCATGCAAAGGCGAATAGACGGCCTCTTGTTTGCTTTGACCTTGTGGATCAGGTCTTTCAGAGACTGTATCTTCGGTTCTGGCAGGTATACCCCGTTTTGGGCTGTATCTATGATCATGCCCAGGTACCCTATCCTTCTTTGGGCCTGGAGAGAGGATTTTTGTAAATTTATAATCCATCCTAAATGCTCCAGGTATCCTACTGTAGTGTGTACAGCGTGACCCAATCCGTCTGATCTATTACTAGTAGATCGTCCAGATAGGCTGTTACCGCAATGCCCCGTGTTCTTAGGTTTGCTAACAGAGGAGCTAGCACCTTTGTGAATACTATGGGCGCGGTGGCTACACCAAACGGCAGAGCCACAAATTGAAAGTGGCGATCTTCTACCGCAAACCTTAGGAATCTTTGGTGAGCGGGGAGGATGGGTATGTGTAAATGTGCATCCTTGATATCTATGGGCGCCATGAATTTTCCGCCCTTTAAAGTGGCGGCCACGGATCGGATCGTTTCCATTCGAAAATGGCGATCGTTCAGGAACCGATTTAGGGATTTTAGATCCAGGATGGGTCTGACATCTCCATTTGGCTTTGGAATCACAAAGAGGTTTGAGTAAAAACCTGAACCTCGCTCTTTTTGGGGTACGTCTGTAACTACCCCTTGAGCCATTAAGTGATTCAAACCTTTGAAGAAGGATTCTCTTTTTTGTGGATCCTCCTCGGAATTGAGAAGATGGGATCTCTCGAAATTCCAGTTTGTACCCTGAGGATATTGTGGATACTACCCAATTGTCCTGGATTTCTGACCACCAAGTTGCTCAGAACTGACAAAGCCTTCCTCCCACTCGGCCGAGCGGGGGCGCCCCTTCACTGAGAGGCTTTGGGGGCTTGCTTATTAGCTCTTGCACCCCACGGCTTCTTGTTCTTCTGAGCTTGCCCCTTGGCTTTTGTGGGCGGCTAAAACAGGCCGCCGCCACTGGTTGGAGTCAGATTTCCCGGGAGCTGGGGAGAGAGCGTTTAAAACAAGATCTCTTGTTTTTCTTTCTCTCAGGTAAAAGTCGTTTTACCACTTGATCTTCTGTATCTATTTTTCTAAATCTTCCCCAAATAGGCGTTCGCCATGGAACGGGAACTTGCCAACAGCTTTTTGCATGGGGTCTCCGCTGACCAATGCTTAAGCCAAAGTACTCTGCGCATCTGTACCAGCTGGAGTGTAAGGCGTGATGCCTGTATGATAGAATCTCTCATGGCATCCACTGTGAAGCATAAGGCTTTAGGCAAATTTTCCCAATTTCTAGCCTGCTCTGAAGGCAGTTCCTTCAGCCCCTGCTTAACCTGTTGGCTGATGACCTGACACATACCGACTGCTGCTACTGCAGGTTGGGTAATTGAGCCGGCCAAAAGGAAGGAGGATTTCAACTTCCTCTCAGAAGGATCTTTTAAACCCTTGTACATTATCCACCGGACATGTCAGGTTTTTATTTACACAAGAAATAGCCGCAACTACCGCAGGCAGGCTCCATTTCTTTAAAAAAAAAAATTCCCCCATAGGATAAAGAATGTTAAACCTTTTTGGAGGTGAGAAACGCTTATCTGGATGTTGCCAGTTTGCGTATATTAGATCCTCTAGTAACGGATGAACCGGGAAGGAGCAGAGGTTAACTTAAATGCACTGCTATAGCATTGTACCTGTGACCTTAAAATCTGGCTCCTCATCCTCTGCTGATGTAGCCTCCTCCTCCTCATCCTCCTCCCTCAGGTACTTCTGAAGGGAGGTCCAATACTGGAAGAGACCTGCTTCGCTTATTGTCCCTTTTTAGAGGACTTAGCGATTAAGGTAGCAATTTTTTCCTCCAGATTATTTAGGGCAGCTGATAAAGTGTCCTCAGTGACATATACAGGCCCAGGCTTCACTGGGGAAGCCGCCATACCTGACAGAGGTAATGGCTCATCCTGAACAGGTGCATTTAGCAACACAGGAGAGAAAGGTACCGAGTCAGCACAGTTAGAGCCTCCTCTCAGGCGGTGGTGCTTTCTTATCTCTTTTTGTCCGTATTACTTCCCCTGGAAGGCTTACTGTTTAGACAAAATACAAGGTACCTAAATGCATATACTACCGTGTTTAGTTTAGCAAATACATTAAGTATGCAACTTTTAACACATAACTATGCATAACATGGATGTCTTCTAGGAAGTACCCAATCCAACCACATGGAGTCTTACGTCCCTGTATAGCTGCTGTGTTTCTCTGCCAGGAATAAGAGAACTAACGAGCTTGCTTGCTGCTGCAGTGCTTCTCACACTGACAGTCTTTTAAATTTGGCGCCGTTTCTGTGCCTGCGCGCGCCACGTGCCCGCGCACGCCTTCGCCCCCCCCCTCCGATAAAGCGCGCTCCCGCGCGCGCGGCCCTTAGCGCTATGGCGGTGGCCATAGTGAGAGAGGACTCTCATCAGCCCTTGTTCCCACTTACCTGCATCTGCAGGTGTCTGGTCGGCCACCGAAAGGAGGATCGGGGTGCCCCAGCAAGCTCAGCAGCGGAGGTGACGAGCAGTGTACTTCGCCGAAGCCGACACTGAACAGAGTGAGGTGAGTATATTCAGCTCTTTACTCCCCCCAGTGGTGGAAAAAAAGAAGACATCCACTTTTTGAAAAAGGTCCCAACCTAGTTATGGACCTTCTAATCTCACCTTATCCACGCCGCAGGTTTTTCTGCTGAAAGATTTCAGACAGATACCAAACTTCACCCTTCACGGTGGGCTATGTGTGCCAACCTTCAGGGATATGGGTTCCTATTTAAAGGATACCTCTCCCCTGGGCCTTGTACAAGACTCTTACCAGGACTTTATAGCGAAATAGCGAAAGTGCTGGATCTTAGAGCCCAGTCCTCCGAAGAGAGACATTACAGGCGACGCCTCATGGATGAGGCCCGGATCCCATCCAGATTCAGCTCATTTGTAGGCGTCTTGGATGGATCCGAAAGCATAGCTCTTTTACCCCCAGAGGGTCTCTTTGGTAGAGCTTTCCTTTAGCACCTCCTAACGCGTCCAACACCTTTCGACACTGGCGAAAAAACTGAGGTACTTCCCTGATGGGAGGGGTTATATGGAGGGGAACTGTCTTCCATTGGTTGTGCCAGTGTCCAATCACCGCTGGTGACCCTTAACCCATTAGGTAATGACTAGCTCTGTGTCCCGTGGTGTACGATAAAGAAAAGGGCACTTACCTGTCCAGGGAGTCCGCGATGTCGGCCCCCCGAGGGTGACCCGTCCATCCTATCGGGTGACGGCGCCGCCATTCCAACTAAGGGAAACCGGCAGTGGAGCCTTGGGGCTTCACTGCCCGCTTCCTACTGCGCGAGTCACGCGGCACTTTGTGAATGGCCGGCTGTCTTCTGGAACACACACAGGTCCCAGAAGACAGCGGGGGGAGCTCGCCAAAGAGAAGGAAGTGACCGAACCGATCCGCGTAATACGAAGAGGCAGATTAGGAAGACTGCATAGCAACAGGGCGTTTCTGGTAAGTAAAAAAAATATATTTTTCTCCAAATGTTTTTTTTTTAAGTTTTAAAGAATCTGTTAATGTAAAAAAATTTTTTTAGAGTGGACCTCCGCTTTAAAATTACAGACTAATCATTTGTCAGTGGGAAAACGTACAAAACCAGCAGGGTATCGAATATTTTTTTCCCCCTCAGTGCACATCCTTGCGGTGACTGATGATGATCTGGAATGAGCTCAGACGAACCCCCTTGATCTATTCTGCCAGGAAGCTGTCAAAGCTGATTTCCTACCCCGCAGCCACACATATGCTTCTGACTGGCTGTTGGCTTTGACAGCTTCCCAGCGGGATAACTCAAGACGGTTTGGTAGATCTGAGATGAGCTTGGGTATGTTTGGACAAGTCATGTCCGAATAAACCTAAGCTTATCATTGTTGATGATCAGATGCAGAAAAACACCAGTCACCACACACACACACACACACACGTGTGAATAGGCACTTAATTTTATCCTTTTTTTTTTTTTTACTTTATTGAAGTGTCCCAAATAACACTTCAGAGAATGTTATGCATGGCAGAGGGTTGCATCATACTGTGGTGGACTGTGATGTATTGGGTAAGGGCTGATGACAAGCCTCCACTGCTGCTTAGCAACCCAGAGGAACCATTATGCTGCGAGCAGCTTCCCAAACATCTGCAGTGGTTCCTAATCAAACACCTCTCATTTTACACAAAGTGCATTTGTTTTGTAACCAGTATGTGACCACTGGATGCATCTATGAGGTTAGATGCCGCATATATATCCGGACTGCTAATTTAAAGTCTTTTGACATAAAAAGGTGTTTTTCTGTTACATTCTTAATTTAAAGGTTCATTTAGATTAGCGGGAATGTGATGTCATTTGACGTCAGGGGGCAGGGCTAAGGCCATTTCTTGATCACTGATTAGTGAATGGTTCTTTAAATATCTTTGTTCTATATCACACTTTGTCACATGCCTGATGAAGGGGTCCTACGTGGCTCCGAAACATTGCCATCTGCTGTAATGATGTGATCGCTGATAAAAAATAAAAGAAAAACACAAAAAAAGGTCTGGTTCACACAAGGTGCAGCTGGACTGCATTGGGTGGCTATTCCAATGCAGCCCCACCGCATGGACAAGGCGAAATGCCTAGTTTCCCCCCATGTGCCTGGTTCACACCACTGCATTGTGGCTGTGTGTGGTCACGGTATGCTGATGAAAAGTACAACATGCTGTACTTCTTATCAGCGCAGCCAGGTGAGAGGCAATCCACTGCCGCACACCACGTGACCGGCAACTAAACTTAATGAGATGTCTGACCTCTCAACGTTTTTTTGTTTTAACAAAAGGAAACCGTGCAATCCGCCAAGCTCAGTGCATCTTTAGTGTGCTGAGCTCAGCTGGATTACTCTGCAGTGTAGTGACTAGTGTCAACCGTCCTAAAGAGGAACTAAACGTATCAATTTAACGGTTTCACAAAACGGTTACATTCCTGGCATGCCGAGAATGTCAACTGTCACATAGTTTGGTTTAAAGCACAACCAAATGGCTGGTATAACTAAATTCCATGGAGTTGCACATGTGATCAAAGTGGAACTAAATCACTCCAGGCTGGCACCTTTTGGATTACGAGCATAATCCGTTCCAGGAGAATGCTTGTAATCCAAAGCACTCGCATATCAAAGCGAGTTTCCCCATAGAAGTCAATGGAAACTAAGAGAATTCATTTTGCATTGACTTCTATGACATGCAATACCGCATGTGGCCAGAGGTGGGGGGGCACCGTAGAGCTTTGGAAATACTCAGGGACAGCTCGGCTGATCTCGGAAACCCTCAAAAAGGCTCAAAAACACCTGGGAACGGAGTATTTCTGAACCGTTCTGAGCGTCACCGGCGCCCCCGCACTTCTGGCCAAATGCGGTACTGCACACCCCATTTGCTTGAATTCTGCTCGTATTGGGAGACAACACTCGCAAACTGTGTCAGATTTTTTTTTTTAAAGTTGCTCGTCTTTCAACCGCGTTATTCGTAAACCAAGGTTCCACTGTATAGCTATGTAAAATTAAAAATAAGTGTATATACTGTTTAAAATCCAGTAATATACTCTCTCCCCCTGCCCTGCACATGCTCAGTTGCTCCCCATTTTTAGGCACAGCTGAGTTTGTAGAGGCAGATCTGCTGACAGCCTTAAAGGGGAATAAAACCCTCCTATCCTTTACAGCCAAGGAAGCTGCTTCTGTGTGATCAGTTACAACACCAGCCCTTTGACGGTTTGACAGTTTGCTTGAGTGGACAAACAAATGTGAAAGTTGGCATTTCAGGAATGCAACTTTTTGGAAACTTAAATCAAATGAGATTAGTTTCCGCTTTATGATTTACTGCTTCTCAGGGCTTCAACAAAATGGCAGCCTCCAGCAAGAAGAAAAAGGAGCAATGCTGGAGACAATTTACAGTAGGGCCGAAACAACTAATCGATTAACTAATCGATTAATCGACAACTAATCGATTATGAAATTAATCGATTACAATTTTCATAATCGATTAATCGGCCAGTAACATAATGAGGTTAAAAATAAACTAAAATTAACCCTTTATAGTACAAAAAGAGCAAATTGCTACTGTAAATATTACTTTCACTGTCCCACAGTAAAAAATTAACCCCTTACAGTAGCGATTATTTGCTCTTTTTGTACTAATTTTAGTTTTTTTAACCCCATGTTACTAAACATCTCAGGCCTGGGTCACACCTCTGTGTTTTTTGGTGCTTTTTGCACAAACACACTACAGTTCATTTACATGGTTTCTATGGGACAAGTTCACATCCATTATTTTTTCAGCTGCTGCGTATTTGGAAAGGGCAAGGACTTTTTTTAAACGCAAAACGGTGCTATTTTAGTTTTTTGGTTCAATATACTTCAATGGAGAAGCTGCAGAAAAGCATGTAATAATGTGTTTTTGCAGAAATTTGTGTTTTGTAATCTGCCCAACAACAAATTGGCCCAAAATTTTTTAAAAATGCAAAAAATTACCTTATTAACCGATTAATCGAAACAATAACCAGCCAACTAATCGATTATGAAACGAATCGTTAGTTGCAGCCGTAATTTACAGCACACATTAATTTTGGTAGCATAATTAATAATGTGGAATGAATGTTCCTTGCTTAAGTTTGTATGGGTAAAGTTCCACTTTAAAGTGGTTGAAAAACCTCAGACAGGAAATAGGAACAAAGCATATCCCTCTATAATGTGTACTTGTCTCAATTAAGAACACCAAGTGTCATTTCTGTCTGCTACTTCATTCCCATCAGCATGAATTACTTCTGACAAGTTTTCCTGACACCAAGAGAAAAAGTGACAGGGGAGGGATCTCCAGCTGACTGACAGCCTCAGCTCTGTTCCTGTGTGAAGGGGGTGTGTCCCTTCCCTCCAATCAGCTGTCAAAGTTCACCTCACTGAGCTCTGCCGAGGGCAACTTCAACTCTTTTCCCCTTTTTTCTGACAGCTCAGACAAGCATTATGAATTATGGACTTTGAATGGATGTAGAGAAGAAAAGAATGCTGATAGACACAATTTATGTAGGAGGTTTTTTTCATCTCTGTGCATCACTGGAGGATATTCACTTCACTGAGTATATGTAAGGGTTTACAACCTAAAGATCAACAGAGACTAAAATGGCAGCTTTCTGGGCTGAAAAAGGATAGAAGTGGTTAATTCTGCTTTAAAGTGGAGGTCCACCCTGAAAAAACCTTGACATTAAAAATCCTAAAAAAATAATAATATTATACTCACCCTAAATGCCTGTTGCTATGCGGAAGTCCCCTAATCTGCCTCTTCCTTTGCCTCGGTGTATGTCCTTCTGCTTCCTTTTCTTGTGAATGGGCCGCGCTGCCTTCTGGGAACTGTGTGTATCCCAGGAGGCAAGCCACCCATTCACAAAGCACCATGCGAGTGGAGCAATGGCAGGAGGAAACGGGCTTCATTGCCTGTTTCCCTTACTCAGGATATAGGAGTCGGGACCTGCCAGCAGCGATCGATCGCCGTGGCGGGACCGACATCGCGGGTGAGTAGGACAGGCAAGTGTCCTTATTAAAAGTCAGCAGCAACACTGTTAGTAGCTGCTGGCTTTTTTTTTTTTCTGGGCTGCACCTCCGCTTTAACCACTTCTCGCCCATAGGACATCCTTGGGTTGAAGTGGTGATTTCAGCTACGTTTTCAGCCGGTGATTCCTGTTATGTAAAAGCCATCCTAGCCATCCAGTCTCTGAATTGCTTTGACAGACAGTGGGTTGGACACCCCCCCCCCCCCCCCCTCCAGTGCCTTTCTGGTCTCTCCCGTGCAATTGGGAGGCTGGATTAACAATCCAGCAGAAGCCTATCACCTTAGAGCTGGCCATGGACTGGATGGAGGCCGGAAGCGACGTTATGATGACACTTCTGGCACTGGCAGATGTAAACACGCACAATTTTTTACTGGAAAGCAGAGATCAAGGTTTTGTTTTTTTCCCCATCTCATGCTTTCCAGGGTAGAGGAAATATCTGGGGTTTCACGGACCTCAGATGTCTCCATAAAGAGGACCCATCATGCCTTTTTCTATTACAAGGGATGTTTACATTTCTTGTAATAAAAATAAAAGTGATCAAAAATAAATAAAAATAGGACAGTGTAAAAAATAAATAAAATACAATAAATCGCTAAATAATAAATTTCAGCGCCCCTGTCCCCTCGCGCTCGCACGCAGAAGCTAGCGCATACGTAGGTCGTGCCTGCCTATGTAAATGATGTTCAAACCACGTGGGGTATCGCCGTGAGAACAATAACTCTAGCATAAGACCCCTGAGTGCTTTCACAATGGGGCGCTGCGCTGGCAGGGCGTCAAAAAAAGTCCTGCCAGCAGCTTCTTTACAGCGCTTTAGGAGGGGTGAATACATCCCCTCCTAAAGCACCCCAGACATTGACATCAATGGGCAGCGCCGCCGAACCGCCGCCTTTAACTTTTTTTCGGCCGCTAGTGGGGGTTAAAAGCACCCCGCTAGCGTCCGAAAAGCGTCGTAAAGCACCGCTAAAAATAGCTGCGTTTTACCGTCGACGCCCGGGCGCTTTCAGTGTGAAAGCACTCTTAGACCTTCTTTGCAACTCCAAGCTGGTAGCCTGTAAAAAAAGAAATTAAAGCATTACCTATGGCGATTTTTAAGTACCGAAGTTTGGCGCCATGCCACGAGTGTGCGCAATTTTAAAGTGCGACATGTTAAGTATCCATTTACTTACTGTTTCCACATCATTGGGATAAATATTGTGTTTTATTTTATTCAAAAACTTTGTTTTTTTTTAAATTGTTGCGCAAATACCGCGTGACATAAAAAATTGCAACGACCGCCATTTTTATTCCTACGGTCTCTGCTACAAAAAATATATATAATGTTTGGTGGTTCTGAGGATTTTTACTTGGAGGGGATGGCAGAATTGGTGAATGCAGCCCTGTGGTGTGATGAGGACATGTAGAATGTACACAGAAAGCAGTTCAGGGGTTGCGGTGGGCCTGGCAAGTCCTGTCCCTGTCATCCATGTAATTCGGTGATCTGTGCCCGCTCCCCCTCCCCCTCCCATACATAACACAGAGCCGGGGATCATCCTCCCACATCTGACCGAACACAGCCATGGGAGGATCGCCATTTTTCACACCTCGGTAGCAGAAACATAAGTGATCACAGATCGTACCTCTCTTATGGAGCTCCCGCAGTGGTATGTCATCTCCACCCCCATCGTAGGGGAGGTAGGGGTCCGCCGCCTCTTCCATGGAGGATCCCGCAGCACAAACGAGTCGGGGATCGGCGGAGAGATGGGAGGATCACGGCTCAGCCCGGGACGCTGCCATGTCTGATTAGTGCTGCCTCCTTGCAGGGACACTTGGTGACGTCATCAGAGGCATCGGGGACTCAACACTGCAGACTAGCGGTGGCCGAGGGAATCGCCAGCCCCCACTGCATTATACAACCACCTCCCCATTTTATTAGCACACCCCCTGACACTGTCCCTGCAAAGGCTTCTATGTAGTTGGTGTATGATATTTCATCTCACTCTGTACTTTGCAGTGCCTGATGGGCAGATGTCTATACATAAAACAGGTAGGTAGACCTGTCCACAGATATGACAAGGAAGGACTCTGATCCTTCATCTCCATACAGGAGACTCAAGCTGGACAATCTCCATGAGCATGGAGTGGAAACAAAGAGCAATGAATAAGTATAGTGAGGATCATAGGTGTGCACAGCCTATTGCATTAGGGTGTGCCCACCAAAGCTCAAACACACATGCATGTGTATATACAGTATACTGATGGTGTCATTAGGGCAGAGATTGGTGTCAGTCGTTTTTATTCTTATGATTATTATTTTTTTATATTTATTTATAATTTTTTAGGAGCCCAGTTAGGGGGCTTTGGTGAAATATCAGGGGGTCTATGCATCACACAGGGTGATTAGGGTGTGCCCAGGCACATCTGGCACGCCCTGTGCGCACGCCTATGGTGAGGATAGATCACAGCCTGCCTGTGTCCCCATAGATAGGTATAGGGGCTTGTTCACAACAAATTGGTTGGCTTGCGCTAGTCAACGCATGGACAAGGCAGAAAGCCTCAGTCTCTATTGTGTCAGTTCACACGGAGTTGCTACATAGGGAAATAATGTGCTGCTTATCAAAAAAAGTAGCAAAAAAACTCACTGGAACATGAAAAAAAAAAAACATACATAAAAACACAATCACAGCACTCACAAACTGTCAGCGAAGGTCACCAGACATGGGCTGACGTGTGCTTTGCGATGTGAACCTACCCTTCAGGGTCTATTCACACCAGTTGTTGCATTACAACACTGGGTGCAGTGGAATGCTGTGGGGTGACTGCAGTGCCAATCTCAGCACATCACATGGTTCACTTTTTTTAACCACCTCAATACTGGAGATTTTCACCCCTTCCTGCCCAGGCCACTCTTCAGATTTCAGTGGTCTCACACTTTGAATGACAAATTACTCAGACATGTAAAACTGTACCCAAATGAAACTTATTGACAGAGACAGATTGCTTATTACAGTGACCAGAAGAAAGCTCAATCTCCAACACCTTGCAAAGGTTTAATTAATTAAACCTTCTTTACTACTGTAATGCTGGGATTGGTCACAGCAATCAATCACATGGTACAGAGCCTGCGACTGGTCCTGGTGCCATGTGCTCACTGAATGTCATGAATGACAGCCTTGCTTATGTTTTTAACTTACTATTGTAACTGTGATCCATGTGGTTGGCCACCGAACGGCCAACCAGTGGATAGATTGCACTGCTGCGCGCCCCCAGTGGGCACACGCAAGGTGTAGTTAGGAGGACATACAGATACGTCCTCCTGGAACTAGAGAGCACCCACCTGGCTGTCTATGTACATTGGTCGGATGAAAATTAGTTAAAGCGCTTTATTGAAAAACCACATAGTGACATTTCATTAGGGTCTATCATCTTCCCCCCCATGGCTTGCCATACTCTAGTGCACGGGTGTCAAACTGGCGGCCCTCCAGCCGTTGCAGAACTACAAGTCCCATGAGGCATTGCAAGGCTGACAGTTACAAGCATAACTCCCAAAAGCAGAGGGACGAAGGGACTTGTAGTTCTGCAACAGCTGGAGGGCCACCAGTTTGACATCCCTGCTCTAGTGGGAATAGACCTTCATGCAGAAGGTGCGTCTTGACATTGAAAGTGCAGGAGTGGGGAAAAAAAGGGGGACGCTTCTTAACAGTCAGAAAAGGAGGTGACTTTGCAGTCAATTTTATATGATTTTTCCACTGGGAAAGAGAAGACCTCTTACCACCAGTAACAGTCTTGTATAGGAATATCTAGGACGTTCTGAAGACATGTTATCCCTAGAAGGGCATGCGGATCAAACAAGGCAGTCCAGCACTTTAGCCAAGATGCTTTACACCTGTGTGCCACATGCAAATATACAAGCTCTACAGCTGCCCAATCACTTTCACTGTCGTAAGAAGGGCTGATCTATCCAAACTTAGCCAGTGCTCTGTAAGCAGTCCCTGATCCATTAGTAGAAAATTAGTGGAGCACCTAGTGCAAAAGAACAGTCCCACCAGGGGACAGGTATTTGCTCAGGGTAGGAGGTAAGGCAAGTAACCTGGGCAGCTGATAGCAAGTCAGGGTCAGATGGCTGGAGGTGGTCAACATTGCTGTAGGCAAGCAGCAGGAATAGTTCAAAGTTCCACATGGCTCTCTGCAACAGAAGCAGCGAGATGCTTTTTCTACACTGTATGGCGGGAAAGACAGCATGGAGCACATGACACACTCCACCTTATGCATAACCTCAGCTCTCAAAGAAAAAAACTGCCCAAAAAAAAACAACACACGGGTTAGGTTTTTACAACAGAAGAGCTGAAGAAAAGAGGTCGGTTCACCTAGAACAGTAGCAAAAACCTGAGGCATCCTGGTAGTAGGAGTTGTACCATAGCGCCCAATTGTCCCTGATTTGGAACAATGTCCCTCTGTCCTTCTCATTTGTCCCTCATTTTGGTCTGATCTACCGTATTTATCGGCGTATAACACGCACCCCAAATTTAGTAGGAAATTTTAGGGAAAAAAACTTTTAGGAGGGAAGTTTAAGGAAAAAAAGGGATTTTTATAACAGCTTACCTGTAAAATCCTTTTCTTGGAGTACATCACGGGACACAGAGCGACTTAGTCATTACTAATGGGTTATATAGATTACCTTAAGGTGCTGGCACTGGCCACTTCCAAACCGGAAGTACCCTCCCCTATATAAGCCCCTCCCATCCGGGAGCACCTCAGTTTTGTAGCAAAGCAATAAGTGTCCCAAAAAGAGGGGTGGGAGCTCTGTGTCCCGTGATGTACTCCAAGAAAAGGATTTTACAGGTAAGCTGTTATAAAAATCCCTTTTTCTTTTTCGTACATCACGGGACACAGAGCGACTTAGTCATTACTAATGGGACGTCCCAAAGCAATGCCAAATGAGGGGAGGGATACATAAGCTGGGCGCCATCAGGCATGAGGATCTTTTGCGGCCTGCAACACACTGCGCCCAAAGGCGACATCCTCCTGACTTCTAACGTCTACCTGGTAGAATCTAGTAAACGTGTGTACCGAAGACCATGTTGCGGCCTTACATACTTGAGCCAGGGAGGCCTGGTGATGCACTGCCCATGAAGTTCCAACTGCTCTTGTGGAGTGCGCCCTAACTTTGAACGGAGGCGGTCTCTTTCTCAAGCCATAGGCTTGTATTATGACCTGTCGAATCCACTTGGCTAAAGTAGATTTTGATGCTGCCTGACCCTTTCTGGGGCCTTCCGGCAGAATAAACAAAGTATCCGTTCTGCGAATCTGAGCAGTGGCTTTAAGATAAGCTTTAACTGCTCTTACTACATCCAAAGAATGCAATAACTTTTCCTCTACCGAGCTAGGTTTGGGAAAAAAGAAGGAAGAACCACATCTTGGTTCAAATGAAACCTCGATACCACCTTAGGAAGAAAGGCTGGATGAGGACGTAATACTATTCTGTCCTTATGGACAACCAGATATGGCTCCTTACAGGACAAGGCGGCTAATTCCGATACTCTTTTAGCCGAACAAATGGCTACTAAGAAAATCAATTTCCTGGTGAGAAGAACCAAGGAAATGTGTTCCAATGGTTCAAACGGTTGTTTTTGTAGAACCGACAGAACCAGGTTTAAGTCCCATGGACATATGGGAATACTAACCGGAGGGCTAATACGCATCACTCCTTGTATGAAAGCTTTGACTAGTGAATGCGAAGCCAAGGGCCTTTGAAAAAATATTGACAAGGCCGAAATCTGACCCTTGATAGTACTCAAGGCCAGCTTCCTATCTACAGCCCACTGTAGGAAGTCCAAAATCCTACCTATCACGTACTTACGTGGATGCCATTTCTTGGCCTCACACCACGTAATGTACGCCTTCCAGATTCTATAATAGATCTGCCTGGATACCGGCTTCCTGGCATTGATCATGGTAGATACCACAGAATTAGAGAGCCCTCTCTTTTTCAGAATGTGGGCTTCAATAGCCAGGCCGTCAAACCTAGGGCTGGTAAGGAAGGGTGGTATATCGGTCCTTGCGACAGCAGGTCCGGACGATGTGGGAGGGTCCAAGGACTCCTCACTGACATTTTTACAATCTCCGCGTACCATGCCCTTCGGGGCCCTGCTGGAGCCACCAGAATCACTGGTTTCTTTTCTACCCTGATTCTGCGGAGTAATCGCGGTAACAATTGTGGCGGTGGGAATGCATATATCAGCTTGAACTGATCCCAAGGGAACACTAGGGCATCCGAGCCGCAAGCTAGGGGATCCCTTGTGCGAGACACAAATCTGTCCACCTTTGCGTTGAATCTGGATGCTAGCAGATCTACATCCGGTGTTCCCCACCGCTGGCATATTGCCTGGAAAACCTCGGGGTGAAGAGACCATTCCCCCGGGCATAATTGTTGGCGACTTAGAAAGTCCGCTCTCCAATTTTCCACTCCTGGGATGAAAACCGCGGATATGGCTGGGACATATCTTTCTGCCCACTCCAGGATGCAATTTGCTTCCCTCTGGGCTGCACGACTCCTGGTGCCACCCTGGTGATTGATATATGCCACTGCTGTGGCATTGTCTGATTGAATTCTGACAGGGGACCCTTGGAGTTTGGATGTCCATGCTACTAGGGCATACCGGGCTGCTCGTATCTCTAAGAGATTGATGGGCAGGGCCTTTTCTGCTTCTGACCACTTGCCCTGGAGAGACCATTGCTCCAGTACTGCCCCCCAGCCTATGAGGCTGGCATCTGTAGTGACCACCTTCCAAGAAACCGGACTGAAGGGTTTCCCTCTTTCCAGATTCTGGGGCACCAACCACCAATGGAGGCTCTTGCGAACGGAAGGGGACAGGGACATTGGTAAGTCTAAAGCCTGAACTTTTTTGTTCCAGGCTGACAGTATGGCCCTTTGCAAATTCCTTGAATGGAATTGACCGTAGGGTACCGCTTCGAATGAAGCCACCATTTTTCCCAGCAGCCTCATGCACAGGCATATGGATGGTTTTCTTTTTGTACCCACTAAGTGGGTCAAATCTTTTAAAGACGACACCTTCTCTGGAGGTAAGAAAATCTTTCTCTGATTTGAATCCAGCCTTAGCCCTAAGTATTCCAGACTTTTGACTGGTCTTAGAGCTGACTTGTCCCGGTTGATAATCCAACCGTGATATTTCAGATACTTGATTGTCTTGTGAATAGCTACTTCCAGCTTTTCCACTGAGTGGTCTATTAGTAGCAGGTCGTCTAGATATGCCATTATCGTTACACCTTGTGTTCTTAGATTGGCCAATAGTGGGGCCAGAATTTTTGTGAACACTCGTGGTGCTGTGGCCAGACCGAAAGGCAAGGCTCTGAACTGAAAATGGCGCCCTTCTACTGCAAAGCGTAGAAATTTCTGGTGGGCCGGAAAGATGGGAATATGCAGATAAGCATCCCTTATGTCGATCGAGGCTAACCATTCCTGCCCTTGTAGGGCGGTGGCCACCGATCGGATCGACTCCATCCGAAAAGTCCTGATATTTAGGAACTTGTTTAGCCCTTTTAGATTTAATATGGGCCTCACGTCCCCATTTGGTTTGGGGACTGTGAAAAGGTTCGAGTAAAACCCGAATCCGCTTTCTTCCAGGGGAACCTTCATGATTACACCTTGGAGCAATAGTTGTTCTAGTGCCAGAAGGAGGGATCCTCTCTTCTGGGGATCTCTTGGCACGTTTGACCTCATAAATTGGGCAGGAGGAGTGCCTTTTAACTCCAGCTTGTATCCCAGACTTACTGCGGAGAGCACCCATCTGTCTCTGATGGTGTCCCGCCAGGTCTCTGTGAACAACTGAAGCCTTCCCCCCACCCGATTGAGTGGGGGACAACGCTTCATGACTTGGGGAGAGGTTTTGTACCTCTCTTAATCCAGGGCTTCTTGTTACCCTGTGATTGTCCCTGATTTCTGCCCCCTGAATTTGACCGCGGAGGCCGTCGGAACTGCTTCACAGCCGATGTGCCCGGGACTGGAGAAGTAGGCCTCTTAAAAGAAGGACTTCTACTCTTGTTCTTAACCGGTAAGAGTGAACTTTTACCGGCAGAAATTTTCTGGATATATTTGTCCAGATCTTCTCCAAATAAGCGTTCTCCATGAAATGGGAAGCTAACCAGCAGTTTCTTACAGGGAGCTTCAGCAGACCAGTTTTTGAGCCACAGAAGCCTACGCATATGTACTATAGACAGCGTAAAGCGGGAGGCCTGTTGGATTGTATCCTTTATGGCGTCCACCGCAAAACACAAGGCTCTAGGCAGGTCAGCTAGGGCAAGAGCCTGCTGATCTGGTAAGTCCCTTAAGACTTGTTTCAACTGATCTTTCACTGCTTGGCAGACTCTAATCGCTGCTACTGCAGGTTGTGTCACCATGCTTGCTGTAGAGAAAGCAGATTTTAGTAAAGACTCCAATTTTTTATCTATTGAACATTGGAACATTATCTACTGGACATGTCAGTGATTTGTTCACAGAAGAGATGGCTGCATCCACTGTAGGGACCCTCCATTTTTTTATGAACTTATCCTCCATGGGATAGATCACCGGAAATCTCTTGGGGGGAGCAAATATTTTATCAGGATGCTCCCAATCCTGGTAAATAAGCCCTTCTAATAAAGGGTGGATTGGGAAGGAACAGACAGCCTGGGGAGCTTTTAGTGACCCCAGCGAGGAAACCGTAGTGGATGGTGGTTCCGCCAGAGGCATTTTAAATGCTGATCGGACCATGTTAGTCAGAGACTGAACCCATAATCTTTCAGCCTGAGATGCTGAGAAAGGTTCTTCCACTGTTGATTCCTCCATAACTGAATCAACCTCATCCTGATCCCCTTCAGGTAGGTCGATCCCTGTGTGGGGCTGTTCCTCCACTAACAGGCACTCTGAAGGAGGAGACGGAGATCGGACGCGCTTTCCCTGTGACAGGGAAGCAGCGATCAATGCTGTTAATCTCTCTTCCAATCCTCCCAGAGTTGAGGATAAAACCTCCTCTGTTATATATACAGGAGCAGGTGGACTGGGGACAGCCGCAGCACCAGGCACTCCTGCGGGGTTTCTACGGCTACTGACCTCTGAATTCTCAGGGGAGATTGGTGCAGTACAAGCATGCCCAATATCCTCAGAGCCCGATGGAGACCCATTTGGCTTCCTGGAAGACTTATTTCCGGAGCGTCTGGACGACATATCCTTTAAGCACAAAGCTGAGGTATTCCCGTCGTCATACACCAATTTTGCTGGTAATAGTCTAACAGAGTTGCTGCTATATACCAGCTGGTGTCCACTAAAGTGCCTTTCTATGGGGATGCCTGCATCAACCGCCTCTGTGTGCCACTGTTTGTTGCTAGCTCTGTTTGCATCCAGCTGACACTTGTACTGTGTCTTTATACAAGCTGGGACGTCTGCACATGCGCAGAAGCGCCGTGGCGCGCATCGAGCATCATCCACCCGCCCCGCCCCTTTTTTTTCATAGGAGGCGCGTGCACGCGCCCGCGCGCGCGCCCGTGCGCCATTGGCGCCCTTTTCGAAACCAAACAGGGACTAGGAGCCAGGGCCCTTTTTGACAGAGGGCCTGTGCGGTGGATGAGCGCAGCAACAGGGCAGAGGAAGTGGATTCCCACAGAGAAACTTACCAACTGCCTGGATCTTTTGACTTGAGAAAAAAACCAAAGATCCACATGACAAGAAAAATGGACCACAGCGGCCTCTAGTGGTTTAACACAGGTACCGCGGTCCTCTTTTTTTTTTTTTTTTTTTCTTGACTACTATTAAAATTTTACATTTTCAGTAGTTACAGGCATACACAGATATTAGCAGGAATACCGTTAGGTAACAGACAGAAAGACAAATTAGGCTTGGGGGTCCCCCAATAGAACCAAGTTCCTGGGGGCCCCCACTTACCTGATCCCCGCCGCAGGACTCTGTTTGGCCCACAGAAGCCCAAACTTCACCTATCACGGCAGGCATTGTAATTAAACCTTCAGGGACCGGGTTCCCAAGGATTCCACTCCCCTGGACCTGTATAGCACCCTGCACAGACAACATCTTGGTCGTGGGTATGACCAGAGCTCTGGATCCCAGGGTCCAGCCCTCCTAAGAGAGGCATTACAGACAAAACCTTGCTCTTCTGCTGCAAAGCCCGGGTACCGACCGTTTAGCTATGAAGCTTTTTTGGTGGGATCCGGAACAGCTTACTAAGGCCCAAAAGAACCTGTACGCAAGCCCAGTGAAAACACATGTTACTCTTTGGCCAACACCTTAGACACTGGCAAAAAACTGAGGTGCTCCCGGATGGGAGGGGCTTATATAGGGGAGGGTACTTCCGGTTTGGAAGTGGCCAGTGCCAGCACCTGAAGGTAATCTATATAACCCATTAGTAATGAATAAGTCGCTCTGTGTCCCGTGATGTACGAAAAAGAAATACCGTATTTCTCGCACCATAAGACGCACTTTTTCCGCCCTAAAAAATGTGGGAAAATGTCCCTGCGTCTTATGGAGCGAATACTGAACCCCCCCCCCCCCCCCCCCCGTCGCCGCGTCAGAATACCAGTGCTCGGCTTCTCTGTGAAGGAGAGAGAAAGGGAGTGAGGCGGATCCTGGCAGGGACATACCAAGGGGGAGCGGGGGGGAGACGGCCGGGTGTCAAAACATGTCAGTGTCAGTAGCGCTGCTATGGGGGTGCGCTCCGCACCCAAATCGGGTGACACCCGCCAGAGGTGACATTATCTTGAAAGCGGCGATAACCCTGGCTGTTTTTTTTTTTCGCCGGAACCCCCCCCCCCCGGCGCCGTGGTCTGGTCCAGTCTCACTTCCTGCTCCTTCCCCCGGCAGCTGCTGCTGTTGTAAACTATGTTCCCAGTCCTCCTTCCTAGCTGCTGCCCATGTACATCTGAGGCTGAGAGCCAGCCAGCCAGAGGGGGTTGTGAATTATAATGACAGTGTCCTCCACTGCCTGAGGTGAGCTGAGCTGGTGATAAGGGGGTGGGAGGTGTGGGCTGGCATGATATCCACTGCCCAGTCACATGAGCTGTTGTGATAGAAGAGGCTGAAGGGGTGTTTGTGTCTGCCCTGCCACTCTGAGCTGATCTGGGAAGGGGGGGAGGTTGCTGTGTCCACCACCCAGGTATAGTGTAGCTGAGCTGATTTGATAGGGGGGGTGGTATTGCTGTGTGTCCACCACCCACCTATAGTAGTAGTATAATATAAAATATTTTAGTACACCATTTGGTTCAGAATATTTTTTTCTTGTTTTCCTCCTCTAAAACCTAGGTGCGTCTTATGGTCAGGTGCGTCTTATGGAGCGAAAAATACGGTAACTTACATTTAAATGCAGCCTTGTCAGTGTCCATTGCAGCCTTGTCACAGTGCAGCCTTGTCAGTGTCCATTGCAGCCTTGTCACAGTGCAGCCTTGTCAGTGTCCATTGCAGCCTTGTCACAGTGCAGCCTTGTCAGTGTCCATTGCAGCCTTGTCACAGTGCAGCCTTGTCAGTGTCCATTGCAGCCTTGCCCCAGTGTCGCCGTGCAGCCTTGCCCCAGTGTCGCCGTGCAGCCTTGCCCCAGTGTCGCCGTGCCGGATTTTAAAATTGGCGCCGAGAATGTGCGGGGCGGACGCCGCCGAGAACGCAGGGACTGGGCGGAGCTGCCGCCGAGATACACATAGCCGAGTGTACTCGGCTTTTCTCGGCTCCGCTCACAGTCACGCCGAGTCCCGCCCTATGATGGACATAACACAGGTCCAATGGCGGGACTGGGCTTGACTGTGAGCGGAGCCGAGAAAAGCCGAGTATAGCCGAGTACATTCGGCTATGTGTATCTCGCTCCGCTCCGCTCACAGTCAGCGGAGACAGCCCAGGGATGTGGGTATCGGCGTATAACACGCACCCACGATTTTCCCCTGAGTTTCAGGGGAAAAAAGTGCATGTTATACGCCGATAAATACGGTATACAGTTGTATTTAAGATGCACTTTATCTTTTTTAAAGTGTTTCAGTGGGTTGGGAGGACTCTATGTCCTCCGGTGGCCCGCAAATAACCTGTACACAGGCAGAACGGGGAAATGTTTATGTAAACAAGGCATTTCCTTGTTCTGACAGGTGACATGACAGGGATCTACTGTTACCAGTGGTCGGGAACAGTGATCTCTGTCATGTCCCAGTAAGCCCATCCCACCCCCAGTTGGAAACGCTCATATGCAACACAGTTAACACTTTGATCGCCCCCTAGTGTTAACCCCTTTTCCTGCCAGTGACATTTATACAGTAATCCGTGCCTATTTTTAGCTCTGATCGCTGTATAAATGTCACTGGTCCCAAAAATTGTCCGATCTGTCCGCCGCAATGTTGCAGTCACCTCCTTTACTAGTAAAAAAATTATTAATAATAATACAAATGCCATAAATCTATTCCCTAATTTGTAGACGCTATAATTTTTGCGCAAACCAATCAATATATGCTTGTGATTTTTTTTTTTTACCAAAAATATGTAAAAGAATATACATCTGCCCAAACTGATGAAAAACTGTTTTAAAAAAAAATAAAATGTGGGATATTTACTATAGCAAAAAGTAAAAAATATGTTGTTTGGGTACAACGTAGCATGACCGTGCAATTGTCAGTTAAAGCGGCGCAGTGCTGAATCGCAAAAAATGCTCTGGTCATTAAGGGGGTAAATCCTTCCGGGGCTGAAGTGGCTAAGGGGCATGGCAGGGGGTGTGTCCTATGCCTACATACTTTTGCTAATAGGTGTCCCTTGTTCTCATCTCAAAACGTTGGGAGGTATGATTATAGTTTGAGGAGAAGAAGTTATCTGGACTGCCGCACTCTGGTTAAACGCTTTATTAATGAAGAAAATTAAAATGGCAAAAAAAATCCAAAACAAAATAAATAAACAAAATTCATCCAAAGGCAATCACAGGTGAAGGGACATGCAGGCTGACGGCTAACGCGTTTCACATCAGGGTATGATGCTTACTCATAGCTCAGATTATACCCTGGGGTGGCCTACAATTTTTTTTTTTGTAAGGGTCCAATCCTCCTATAGACCGAAGTAAAACATGAAGGTTAAAGACTTCCTGTATCACTCAATGGGCAAGAAAGAGAAAAACCTTTGGCTGAGGTACCCAAAACATCACTTTTGGGTGGATGGGCCTTAGTTCACATCAGAACTGCTTTACAAGTCAACGGAAATGCAAAAACGGCTTGAAGCAAGTTGATACAATTAATTTAATTTAAAAGAGTAACTCCACTTTTGTTGAGAAAAAACAAAAAACAATCCTCTCTGGGTAAACAATGTACATTACAGGTATTTTAAACAAACTGTTACAGATTCCTACACATTTGAACACGTCTGAAGAAAAAAAAGCTGTTTGTTTTAACATGTCTTGCGCAGACTGATCCAGAATGGGAGGGGCTGGTTCATTATAATTACTTGGTGCACAGTCAGTGTCCTAATGAGAAAAGCTGCAGTGTCTGTCCATTTAGGGTCTATTCACACTGGACGCTAAAATAATGTTATAAAAACACCAGTAGCTTTGCAGTGAGTCTTTTAACGTTTTTGCAATAGCGTTCATTAGCGTTTCTTAGTGTTTTCTCGCGTTAGCGTTTTAGCGGGTTTTTTTAATTTATTTTTTAATGGATCAAAAATGTTAAACGCTGGCGAGACACGTTTTTGAGCATTTATTGACGTTTATCAACGTCTATGAGCATTTGGTGTTTTTTGTGATCAGAAAAACGACTCCTGAACGCAATTTTAGGGCAATCAGAAAACAGCCCATAAACTCCACTGCTGATAAACGTCCATGGACACATAGGATAACAGAGGAGTTTATGGGCTTTAAAAAAAAAACAAAAAAAAACGCCCAAACCCCAAGAAACGGACGTTTATGAGCTCCAGTGTGGATGGAGCCTTAGAAGTAATTAACATTTAGGAAGTATCTGACCGAAGTGAAAATTCCTATTGCAGTAGATGCCTAAAATTTTACTTATACCTTAATGCAGACTTCTGGGAAAATCAGTGAGCCAATCCCACAAGCATATTGCACTGAATTTTAGAGAAAATTACAGCGCTACAGATTGAAATGGAAAGGTCATTTTCAATAACATTAAAACTACAAGATTTTGTAGCAATCTATTTTTTTATTTGCTATATATCTTTTCCGTGAAAGTGAAGTTCCCCTTTAAAAAGGATGTCACGCACAAGTCAGGAGGAGGTCAGCTACAGCTGTCAATTCATTCTGAATTATATCAGAAGCTACATATCTTAAAATGCAAGTTAAATACACCTGAAAGCAAACATCATTTTCTAAACGCTAGCCCTAAGCTCCACTACATAGGCCCCAGCATGAAATTATAATGTATATTGGTGAATTTAATTTGACCTGTTTTAAGCTTATTTTAAGGCCTCATGCACACAGGACGTTTAAAAAATGCCACCGCTGCTGCCAGGATTAATGTAAAAACGCCAAACGCAGCTAACAGCTTGTTACAGCAATTAGCGGCATTTTTACAGCTCAACAGCCTCTGCTCCTGGACGCACAGGCTGTCATTTTTTTTATTACTGCCCCTAATTGCTTATGCCTCCAAACGCCTCTGACAGCTTATTTGTGCATGGACACATAGGCCAACAAAGAGAGGCGTTTAGAAGCAGTTAAAAAAAAAAAAAAATCAGATGCCCCTAAAAGTAGCTGTAAATATGTCCTGTGGGCATGAGCCCTGCTAGCTAAAAAAAAACAAAAAAAAACAATAAGGCTACTTTCACACGGAGATGCTATACAGGCACTATAGCGCTAAAAATAGCGCCTGCAAAGCACCTCTCCTGCCAGCGATGCGCTGGCAGGACGCTAAGAAACGTCCTGCAAGCAGCATCTTTGAGGCACTTTAGGAGCGGTGTACACACCGCTCCTAAAGTGCCCCTGCCCATTGAAATCAATGGGCAGCGGTGCTTTTAACCATTTTTCAGGCTGCTAGCGGGGGTTAAAAATAGCCCCAGCGCCTCAGTGTGAAAGTGCCATAATATTATATATATATATATACACATATACATACATACACACACACACACACACACACACACACATATATATATACACACACATATACACACACACACACACACACACACAGTATTTCATTTTTACCTGGCAAAAGAAAAATAACTTTTAGCCCTGACCAATGGTAATATCTGTGCAAGTCCACTATGTATCTTCAAGCTTTTACGTTTATCAGTGCTCCCACTAATGTGGTCAAGAGCAGCAGGTGGCAACCAGTGGTCTGTGGGCCACTGATGGTCCAAGAGAACATTTTGGTGGTCCCCAGGGGTTCTGCCGCATATTAACATTGTGGCGAGCCGCGAATGCATACCACCTAATGTGGTTTCCAGCGTTGTTCTCAATGCTTGCGGACAGGCAATACTGTTGCCTTCTCTTAATTCTGGGCTCCTGTGAACTCAGAGGGAGGTAAAGAAGGAGGGGGGCCTCCAATGGCAGCTCTGATCACAGACTGTGGGAGGGAGCATGGAGCTAGAGCACATGGTTGGATAAGGAGGTAAGATCCAATGACGAGTCTGTGTAAGGCAGCAGTGTGATTCAGAGTGCAAGGGGGTGTAGTGTCATATTTTGCTCCCCATCACAGATTGCTCCGGAAGTGACGTTCCGTCGCCGCCATCTTGCTACACCCCACACTCCTGCACAGTAATGATAGAGTGAGAAGGAGGCAAGCGGACATCTTGTTACACCCACTGGAGTTTTAGATTTCACAGTTATTTTCAACACAAAGCGGAGCTTATATGCTTAAATACAGTATTTGGAAATCGGACGGACTGTTTACATGTTAAATGTGAAAATCAGAGGTGTTCTGTCACAGTAGCAACCATGTGAGGTCAGCAGGTTTGCTGCTGCTTTTAAAATTTAACATCTAAACAGTCCGTTGGATTTCCAAATACTGTATTTAAGCAGATAAGCTCAGTTTTGTGCTGAAAACAACCGTGAAATCGAAAACTCCGATGGGTGTAACAAGATGTCCGCTTGCCCCCTTCTCACTCTATCATTACTGTGCAGGAGTGTGGGGTGTAGCAAGATGGCGGCAACGGAACGTCACTTCCGGAGCAATCTGTGATGGGGAGCAAAATATGACACTACAGGGGCAAGGCAGTGAGCCAAAGCATTGTGTATATAAAAAGGCATGTAAAATTCAGGTTAGTGGACCACGGGATTCAAAATTACAAAAGTTTAGTGGTCTGTGAGGTCTTAAAGGTCAGCAGCCACTGGTCTATAGTATCCAAACAAAAAAGATTGCGCCAAGAAAAATAAAAATGAAATAAAATATTAAAAATATTAATAAAAAGGTGTACAGGGGCTGAGTTGTGTCAAGCAATCACACCAAGAACACTAAACAGCACCAACACTGGCTGGAACTCAGATGAGGAGTACCAAACAAAAAGGATAGCACCTTCCAGATATAATCATATTATGAAAACAGGTGAAAGTATAAATCATGCAGGTCATAAGAAACAATCCCATAAATGAGACCATTATACCTTATTACTTATCCTATACGATTAATTGAATAAAAACAAACAATTAACGCACACCAATACACCAATTATAAAAATGTATAAATTAATGTTGATGAAAAAGTCCAAAGGCTAGTTTGAATTTTATAAATGAACTTAATGTTAGCCTTTAAACAAATCACAAAGGAGATGTAACAGTTTATGTGCCGTGAGTCTCAAATCCAACTTGACAGTCTCCAAAATTACTAGAAAGCATATGTAGGAAGCCAACACCACCGCGTGATATTCAGACCAACAGTGCCCTCCACCACACGAATTGGCGGCTTACCAGAAATAAGCCCCCGATATGCAGTCAGCTGTGGCCTTTGATTTGAATGAATGGACTGGGAAACTCCAAATGCACACCCCGTCTCTCTCCCCCGTTCCTCTCGATCATGTGACAACGACCCCGAAACTCCTCTGCTGCCACTTCCAGCGATGTCTTCTCTCTACTTCCTCCCACGGGAGGATCGAGAGGAACGGGGGAGAGAGACGGGGTGTGCATTTGGAGTTTCCCAGTCCATTCATTCAAATCAAAGGCCACAGCTGACTGCATATCGGGGGCTTATTTCTGGTAAGCCGCCAATTCGTGTGGTGGAGGGCACTGTTGGTCTGAATATCACGCGGTGGTGTTGGCTTCCTACATATGCTTTCTAGTAATTTTGGAGACTGTCAAGTTGGATTTGAGACTCACGGCACATAAACTGTTACATCTCCTTTGTGATTTGTTTAAAGGCTAACATTAAGTTCATTTATAAAATTCAAACTAGCCTTTGGACTTTTTCATCAACATTAATTTATACATTTTTATAATTGGTGTATTGGTGTGCGTTAATTGTTTGTTTTTATTCAATTAATCGTATAGGATAAGTAATAAGGTATAATGGTCTCATTTATGGGATTGTTTCTTATGACCTGCATGATTTATACTTTCACCTGTTTTCATAATATGATTATATCTGGAAGGTGCTATCCTTTTTGTTTGGTACTCATCATCTGAGTTCCAGCCAGTGTTGGTGCTGTTTAGTGTTCTTGGTGTGATTGCTTGACACAACTCAGCCCCTGTACACCTTTTTATTAATATTTTTAATATTTTATTTCATTTTTTTTTTTCTTGGCGCAATCTTTTTTGTTTGAGTCCTTCTGTGTTTATACCACCATTATTTCTGCCTTTGTAATTTAAATTAAATTTTATTCATTAGCGCAGTTTTCCCCTTTTTTCTATTTGGTCTATAGTATGCTTCTTTTAATCCAGCTGCAATTGGAAATATACATTGGCACCATTATTAACAGAACTTTTGATTAACAATACGTTTCTGCAGCAAGGATTTATAGAGGTTATTTCTAGCCGGCTCCATTGTGCAGTAATTTTTTCCATACACTATAGTTCCTGTACAGTGCTTATATGCTTGAAATAATAGTCTCAGTATGTTGTTGCCAGGCTTCAAGAGGGAATTAGGCTGTGTACGTTTTAAACAGTGCATTTCCCCTGTGTGAAAGGATTAGGTTTGTTTTGAAATAACCATGATGTACAGCAGATCACGGATTTATAGAACAAGTTACAATTGAGCTGAAAGTCTGAAACCGTAAAAGCCTTGAATGCAAAATAGTAAATACATACATACATACAATACAAACCCTGCTTAGCACGCTGTATAGGGATAGCCACACGTTACAATTTGTGCATGATGTACAATCTCTATTAAGGCAATACCTAGGACCTTACTGAAGCCAACCTAGTACCACCAGTTATTTTGTTGTGGTTCCAGCTTTCCAGTTTGACAGATAAAATCTCTGGTGGCCTCAATGTAAATTAAAGTCAGTAAGCGACACTGGTGCTTCACATGACTTGAGTCCCAGCATGGCCGCCCGTTGGTAAACATGGATGGTAAACGGTTGCCTGGTTACATGGTGGCCTGACTCCAGCAGGGAGTGGGAAGTCCTACATCATATCTATCCAATGGGATCGTGAGCGCGGGACGCAAGCAGGACCATGCATACGCCAAGGCCCAAGACCTGTCATGGAACCCTGCTCTATCACTACTACAACAAAATTGACCAGCCCACCTTTCCTCTGTGTCGCAGCAGGCACCAGTCTACTAAGGTGCCTCCAGCAAACAAGATCCATTCTGTGGCACAGTTTCCATCCATCACACTGTCCATAGTGCGCTGAAAGTGCTAATGCAACCCTACCTGAACTGTAACATACAGGCGAGTCACCAGACTGTACTCTTGCTCTATTTGCATCCTCTGTGGCCTAGACACCCATCATGGAGAGTTGCCTAGCGCTCTAATCCACAGCAGCCCCAAAACCTCAGAGGAGCCCCTAGATCCAGGCCACACGAGTTCAATATGGTATACACCAAAGTGCCCCCCAGCTTCCCATCTCCCCTGCTTCATCCCACTGACAAAGAGGGATTTTTTTTCTTCCAGTACCACCAACACAGGACCTTGTTTTTCCACACTGATGGGGAATTTCTTCTATGCTGAGCCACTATGTACACAGGACCTTATGAAAGCATCAGCAACTAAATTACCCTGAAAACACACTGCATTTTCCCATCCACACAATATATGCACATACTGTGTATAGTGCAAGCGCTTACCTAAACCAACCATTTCAATTATATCTGTACTAAAGAGATATTGGTAAATCGAAAGAAAATGATAGAATGCGAGATGCATTGCCAGCTTAAATATTCTAGGGCATCTCTAAGCGCCCTTATCTCTCACTATTTTCACATTGTTTTCAGCTATCACTGAAATTATAGGTGCAGCTTTTTTATATATTCACTAGGTGGCGCAAGTTTTTTTCTATCATCTCTAATACCTACACAAGGGGCAGGCAGCGTACAGCAAGAAGAAAATATTGGATCAGACTGGACGTTATTCTGCAATGGTTTCTTCCACCACATCCTTAGCAGTCCTGTGTGTACTGATGGTGTCCAGTTTGCTTTCAGATGTAAACACTTCAACGATCCCTTGAAGGCTGACAAGCTGCAATTGTGAACAGATATAGTGGTTATAACTAATGTTTTGCAGATGAAAACTGAAACGGTTTCAGGTCTCGGGATTGCAGTTTATCCTTCAGTTATTCTTCAATGCCGTAACCTGCCGTACAATATTGCAGGGTGAACTTAATTAAATCTGCAGGTCTGAGAGGATTAAGTAGAGTTATCCTCTAATGTTGCTTTAGTTTTAAATTGCAGATTGTTTTTTTTTTTTTAAGGCGATTTTTTTTTCCACTGTGCGGGAAAGTGTCTCCGGGACCTTTTTAAGCTTCGTATGTCTTTTAACTGTGTGCTTTGCCGCTTTTTTTATGAAAAAATTAGCACCCGCTTGCCTCATTTTGGGTGCCATTGACAATGAATAGTACCTCAAATGTGATGTGTGCTATTTGCATCCACTGACGAAAGATCTAATGTTATGAATAAATATGTGGAAAAGCCATCATCATATCCATTTCCATGTAGTGTACTTTTTCACTGGACAGGACTAAGTATACGAGCCATTTTTATTCTGTACCTACTTGAGGTTTCTTTATACTGCCAGGCAAAGATTCTGCTGCCTAAAGCCTGGTACACATATGGCCAATGACTGAGTTGCTGATCTGTGTATTCTGACAGGCAGCGGGAGAGATCCCTGCATCAACATCGCTTGTTTTGATACAGGGATCTGTCAAGATTTTTTTTTTTCAGTCAACTGTAGACCAAGATGAACAGTTTCTAAATACAATATTAGGTCCATGAGTTGGCCAACTAATTGAAAACATGTGCTCTCTGCGTGACTAATATTTTATCTTAACAGTGCACAGTGACTCTGTGGCATTGCCTCCCCTGAATGCACGTCCCTGTTGTATTCTGTTTTTATATAAATTTTACACAGCGTACCAACTTTTTTTTGAAATTGGGGTTGTAACTATGTATATCGTTGGATCTTTGGAAGCCCATAAACGGTGCAAATTTCTTCCCTTCAACCACGGGTTGCAGAAATGAAATTTGCACAACTCCGCATCAACACAGACACTGTTGACAGAGTACTCCCTCCTGCTAAGAAGTTGTTTTCTCCCAGGGATTATTATAGCTAGGGGCTATAGCAGCCGCTTGCAATAATTGAAAGTAAATTCGGAAGGCTGGTTGTAACCAAGTTGATCAATTGAGCAACTTGGTACATTCAGCCTGCCCATTAATTGTTTAATGTATGGCCGGCCTTAGATTTAAATTTTTTGTGACTCACTACACACAAATGGTCACAAAATGCCAGCTATTGTGCTGCAGTTGAATGACAATCATATAGGGTACAAGTACTGAACAAAGGCAACATAAGACCCTGGGAAAAAAAAAAAAAAAAATGTCATCCAATGAAATTTTAGCCACCAACTTATTAGATGTCACACTTCATCTATAAAGTGCACCCAAATTTGCAGTGCACATTGATTTAAAGCGGTGTTCCAGCCGCGTTTTTTTCTTTTTTTTTTAAGTCAGCAGCTACAAACACTGTAGCTGCTGACTTTGAATAAGGACACTTACCTGTCCTGGGCGCCTGCGATGTCAGCCCCCCGAGGCCGATCCATCCTTCGGATTGTGTCCCGGCGCCGCCATCCTCACTAAGGGAAACAGGCAGTGGAGCCGGGCGGCTTCGCTGCCCGTTTCCTACTACTTATGCACGAGTCGCACGACGCTTTGTGAATGGCCGCTGTCTTCTGGGACACACACAGGTCCCAGAAGACAGCGCACCCCATTTCCCCAGAACACAATGCGAGGACGACAAGAAGGAAGACTACCGCGGAATAGGAAGATCTGCCTAGCAACCACCATTTCTGGTAAGTAAAACATATTTTTATTTTTTTTGGAGCCCTTTTATGTCATTTTTTATTTTTTTTAGGGTGGACCTCCGCTTTAACATTTTGTTCATAACTGATCAATTTCCCTCATCCCCAGCCAGCTTCTTGACATGCAGTATGCATTTGTAATCTATCATTACCTCTCTGCTTGAAAGCTTGTCTCTTCACTTTCTCAATACACTACAAATAAAACAACAGCTGAAAGGTCATCTGTCTTCCTGCTAACATGTCAGCCTGGAGCGAGGTAACCGGCTGCATTATCTGGGGTCATAAAAGCGTATTATAATGAATTATGAACAAACAGGAAAATACCATTAATAAATTTAGAGTTGTATTAAATCAGCGTGTAAAATAAAAAAAGTTATTAATTATATAACCCAAGTCAACCACAGACAATGGTATTTATGTACATTTCTGCATATTTATGGTGCGTGTACAATATACTGATTT
The DNA here is from genome assembly GCA_029206835.1 of Rana muscosa. Lineage (NCBI taxonomy): Eukaryota > Metazoa > Chordata > Amphibia > Anura > Ranidae > Rana > Rana muscosa. The sequence continues at coordinate 272,707,152 of CM055116.1, forward strand.
ATAGTTTTGTATCTGCTTTAAAGTGTTTGTAACCCTAAAAAAAAAAAAAAAAGGATACTATTCCTTTGAAGCATGTTAAACCGCAAAGTGCTTGTAGGGGTGTCATTTTTCCCTTTTCTAAGCTGTAAAAAAAAAAACAAAAAAAAAAAAACAACCTGGTTAATATTGCCAGTTCTTGTGTCCCCGTGTGTCCTGACCACAGTAATCATGGCTTCTGAACCCCGATTGCCGTGGTCAGTTTACTTGCCTCTGTCATCATCAGCTCTCCTCTCTCCTCCCTTCCAGCTCCCTCCGGCCTTCTATCACTGTTCCGAGCGGCAGTAAAGTTACTGCTCACAATTACTGCCAGCCCCTCTGTTAGGACAAAATGTACTATACAGCGTATGTGCTTATTTCACTTCACTGATCTGAAGTCGCGCGACCACCCGGCAGATGTCAGAGGGAGATATCAGCCCCTCCCTCTGTAATGCATATATCGAGGAGCAGAGCGGTGGGTGGTCACGTACTGATCGGCAAAGTGAAAAAAGGTATTTAGAATTTAAAAAAACAAACACATACACTGTATGGTACATTTTGTCCTAGCAGAGGGGCTGGCAGTGATTGTGAGAACTACCTTTACAACCCTTTTAATAAAACTCCTGTCTAATTTTTTCCCTCCAATTGTTCACAGAGGGGGAAGGGTAAGATTTTTATTTCAGATTTTTTAAACTGTATGTAAACCCAAACAATTGACTTCTCGTATTTGCTATATTTTACAATAAATCTTTTTCAGAAGTCCTGTACACTCTTACCTGTGCTATTTCATATTTCATTCATACTCCTAGTTCTTATCTTTCAATTTGATTAGTGTCTATGCTTAGGATGTGAAGACCATGGGATTGGTTCAGTAGCTTATCCAAAAGAAAATGGACAGGGCTGACACCACTTAGTCCACAAAAATGCTGTGTTTTCATCCCACAACCGGACTTAGGAGCCGATTATATTTCTGGAAGATCAGTGGGTATTTTTCTGCACTTGCAGGGTCTTTAACCACTTCAATACTGGGCACTTTCACCCCCTTCCTTTCCAGACCAATTTTCAGCTTTCAGCGCGCTCGCACTTTCAATGACAATTGCGCGGTCATGTTACACTGTACTCAAATGAAATTGTTATCATTTTGTACCCACAAATAGAGCTTTCTTTTGGTGGTATTTATTCACAACTCCGTTTTTTATTTTTTGCGATATACGCGAAAAAATTGCGGAAATTTGGAAAAACAATACTTTCTTCCTTCTATTTTAAAAGAAATCCAATAAAATCGAATTTTGTAATAAATTTAAGCCAAAATGTATTCTGCTACATGTCTTTGGTAAAAAAAATCCTGTTAATTGTATAATAATTGGTTTGTCTGATCACGGGACAGATGTACGCAGATGATCACGGACATATGTGTGCAGATGATCATTGTGGCATGTGATTTTACTGTTACATATGTGGGGGACAGGTGTTTTTACTGTGTGTGGACGTGTTTTCGGGACATAGATCCGCTCTCCTCTCCTCACTGACAACTTTCGAGCGAAGAGTGGAGAGCCGATCGCCTTGCAACCGGCTCTCTATTTACATCACATGACGGCTGTGAAATGTATTTTATTCCATGTTTTAACTCCAACTACTTCCCACCCGGCCACTGTACATATACGGCCGAGTGGGCGCTTCCTCCTAAGTGGATGTTCAGGTACGTCCCTCAGAGAAAGAGGGATCCCGCGCGTGCCAGCGCAGCGGCGCGACCCCGATGCGCTTGTGTCACCCGGACACAGCGCATCTCCGATCGGCAGGAGGGCTCTGTGATTGGCCCTCCTGATCACATGACGGCCATGTCCAATCACAGCCGTCATGTGATGTAAATAGAGAGCTGGTTGCTAGGCAATCGGCTCTCCTCACACAGAAGTTGTCAGTGAGGAGAGGAGAGCAGATCGCTGCAGCCAACCAGTGATCAGTGAGTATGAGCGGTTTTTTACACACCGATTACCGGCCCAGTGTCCCCACACATTAAAAACACCTTTCCCCCACATATGTAACAGTAAAATCACATGTCCCAATGATCATCTGCACACATGTCCGTGATCACCTGCGTACATATGTCCGTGATCACACAAACCAATTATTATACACTTAACGGGATTTTTTTTTACCAAAAACGTAGCAGAATACATTTTGGCTTAAATTTATGACAAAAATTGATTTTATTGGATTTCTTTTAAAATAGAAAAAATTCCGCTCTTTTTTCGCTTATATTGCAATAAATACCACCAAAAGAAAGCTCTATTTGTGTGAACAAAATGATAAAAATTTAATTTGGGTACAGCATTGCATGACCGCGCAATTGTCATTGAAAGTGTGAAAGCTCTGAAAGCTGAAAGTTGGTCTGGGAAGGAAGGGGGCGAAATTGTCCAGTATTGATGTGGTTAAAAATGGCTGGGGCCAGAAATGCTTGGAAGGTGTTTTTCAAAGTGAATCCCCAACAAAATAAAGCATTGAGACATGGATGGATGGGCGAGTTTTCTTTGGATAATAAAAATGAATTAAATCATGTTTTTGGTTTGTTGCACTCATATGCAGCATAGTTCTGCTTTAGGTCCCAGGTGATACCAATAATTTCTTCCCTGGTGTCAAAGAAAAAAAGAGGACAAGAGGACAAAGCTCTCAAACTGGGGTCAAAACCCGCAATTAAATGTTGGCTCTAGTTGGCCTTCATTACTATTACAATTGGGCTGCTATGCCCCACATGTGACTAAAAGGTAATGACGTGTTTGTTTCATGAACATTTTGATGCTTGCTCTGTCCTGCAGATAGAGATCAGGAGCAGAGAGTACCAGTCCCAATCTGCAGCTTCCTTGACCCTGGGACAAGGCAGCAATAAAAACTCAGCTGTGATTGAGGTATGGGAACCATCAGCCCACTGCTCGTCATCCCGACGTCTGCTTATTGGTCCAAGATTCACAGGGGATCAGATGAGCCAAGTGCCTTTGAAAGGCCAAACACAAAATATATAAATAATCTAATAGCTGCTCTTGCAGCCGGAACATTTTTTTTTTAAAGTGATATTAAAGTCTTGTCTTTTTTTCCAGTTAAAAATAACAAACATGTTCTACTTACCTGCTTTATGCAGTTGGTTTTGCAGAGCAGCCCAAATCCTCCTCTTCTCGGGTCCCTCTTTGGTGCTCCTGGCCCCTCCCTCCTGTTGAGTGCCCAGACAGCGAGCAGCTTGCTATGGGACACCCGAGCCGAGTCACAGCGGTTTGTGTCCCTTCAGACACAGAGCCATGGCCCGGGCCCCTTTCTCTCCTCATTGGCTGACTGACTTTGACAGCAGCCAATGGCACTGATGTCTCAGCCAATTGGGAGGGGAGTCCCAGGCAGCTGAGACATTCCTGCAACATCGCTTTATCTAGATGGGGCTCAGGTAAGTATTAGGGGGGCTGCTGCATTCGCATACATAGAATGCATTAGGAAAAAAAACCTTCTGCCTTTACAATCACTAACACTTTGGTTGCGATTACAAATACTATACACCTTCGGCTGACAAACATGCTCCTTGAACATACTTACTCTGACACTGGATTATTAAAAAAAAAAAAAAACACGCTAGTAAACTGCAACTTTAACTACTTCAGCCCGGAAGATTTTACCCCCTTCCTGACCAGAGCATTTTTTTACAATTTGGCACTGCGTCACTTTAACTGACAGTTTTGCGGTCATGCAGTGCTGCACCCAAACAAAATTTGCGTCCTTTTTCCCCCCCACAAATTGAGCTTTCTTTTGGTGGTATTTGATCACCTCTGGGGTTTCTATTTTTTGCACTTTAAACATTGCGACCAACAAATCTGACACCTTTGACACATTTTTGGGACCATTGACATTTATAGAATGATCAGTGCTATAAATATGCACCGATTACTGTATAAATGTCACTGGCAGGGAAGGGGTTAACACTAAGGGGCGATCAAGGGGTTAAGTGCATGTTCCCTCATTGTGTTCTAACTGTGTGGGGAAGGGACTAACTAGGAGAGATGACAAATCGTTGTTTGTAGTTTGTAGAAACGCACAATCTGGTCTTCTCTCCTCTGACAGCACAGGGATTTGTGTGTTTACACACACAAATCTCCGTGCTGGTGCTCGTGCACACAATCGCGCTCTCTGGTGGCTCTCCTAGGCAAAGCCGTATATGTACACCTATGGGAGGAATTATAGCAGAGACTGCGAGCCAGACCTTTTCATCCAACATCGGTGCCTGACCTCACAAATGCACGTCTGGAAGAATGGTCAGACATTCCCATAGACACACTCCTAAACCTTGTGGACAGCCTTCCCAGAAGAGTTCAAGCTGTTATAGATGCAAAGGGTGGGCCAACTCAATATTGAACCCTACAGACTAAGACTGGAATGCCATTAAAGTTCATGTACGTGTAAAGGCAGGCGTCCCAATACTTTTGCTAATATAGTGCAAAGGGTCTGCCTATTAGGATACAAACTTAATGGACAAGAACAAAATAAGGATTGTACAATCAGACGTGTATAGCCAGAGTAAGCACTCTAAAAACAGATCAGTATGGCAACTGCAGTTCTGTTTGATCTACAGTTGCCATGGTGTTGCACATGTGATCAGCCATTTGGTGGCTTGATAGTTGATAGTGCAAGCAACTGTGACAATTATCATTCACGGCATGACTTGATGAGTTTAGCTCCACTTTAAGAACTGTATTCACAAAGGGTGAACAAAAGCATCGATTTCCACGTATCATGGTCCATGAAAGACTGTTGATTAAAGCGGAGTTCCACCCTAAATATTAACTTTCTATTAACAGCTTGCCTTTAGGCCGGTTTCACACTGGGGCGGTGGGTGCAGTGGCGGTATAGCGCCGCTATTTTTAGCGGCGCTATACCGTCGGGATTGCTGAGGTATGCGGCCGCTAGCGGTGCGGTTTTAACCCCCGCTAGCGGCCGAAAAAGGGTTAATACCACCCGCAAACCGTGGCTACAGCCGCGGTTTGCGGGCAGTATTACCGGGGTGTCCCGAAAATTTCAATGGGAAGGAGCGGTGGAGGAGCGGTAAACACACCGCTCCTCTCACCGCTCCGAAGATGCGGCTAGCAGGACTTTTTTTCACGTCCTGCTAGCGCACCGCTCCAGTGTGAAAGCCCTCGGGGCTTTCACATTGGATAGACAGCAGCCGCTGTTTAGGCTTGGTTTGCAGGCGCTATTTTTAGCAAAATAGCGCCTGCAAACCGCCCCAGTGTGAAATGTAAAAAAAATGTACTCACTTCTATCTGGCTGTTACTAGGCAGATTTCGTAATCTGCCTAATGCCTGGTCCTAGGTGGTTCAACTTCCTGTCCTAAGACTCCATTGCCTCCTGGGAAATGATGACACTCATTTCCCAGGAGTCTCTGGGCATTACTGTGCCAAAAAAAAAAAATTGCCCACATATATGATGGATAAGACCACAACATGAGCTGGAGGATATAAGGCAAGTGTTTGCAATGATTTCTGGAATGATTGGGGAGCTATTAATATGTTTTAGGGACTATTTAATGTGATTAATTTTAGCTTGCAAAAAAAAAATTATGCCCGGAACCCCACTTTAACCAATCAGGTTTCATTCTCTAACCTGCACTGGTAAAAGGTGAAACAAAAATTTGGCTGCCAAGGCAACATCTTCTATTAAAAATAAACAAAAATTATTTGCGCGCTTTGCTGAAAAGGGTTATCAACTGTTTATAGGCAGAAAGAAAAACCCACCAAAGCTTCTTAAGAGGAGCTGAAGAGCAGAAAAAAATGCTATAAGCTCCCAAAGGTGTCTAAACGTACAAATGCTAGATGCATTAAGAGTATGTACGTTTATTGCAATATCCACAATATATTAATATTTTGCTCAGTAGAATGCATATTACTCTCAAATGCTATAAATGCCTAAACGCATATAAACGCGTGTGCAATACACATGCTTTTAACATGTTTTTGAAGTCAAATTTTCCTGCTAGCAGTTCTGCATTCAGAGAGGCTTATACAGACACCCTATGTGCATGAGACTTTAATCCCAAATTCTTATGCATTCTCTGCATTATGGTAAAAAACCTTATAGGTGCAGATACTGCCCACCCCATTCCCCCTAAATACTTACCTGAGCCCGATACGTTGCTGCTCCTCTCTTCCTCCTCACTGGACTCCCACTGCCGTCAATCAAATTTAGTGAGGAGGGGGATGGAGGCGAGGCCAAGCCGCAATGTACGTGTCTATAGATGCAGACAGTGCAGCTCGGGATTGAGCCCGGCTTCCTATGGTGGCACACGGGGAAGAGGAGGAGCCAGGAGAGCAAGTGGGGGACCCCAAAAGAGGATAAGGGCTGATCTGTGCAAAACCATTGCTTAGAGCGGGTAAGTATGGCAAAAAAAAACCTTTACAAAATCACTTTAAAAAATGTACTAAGACTCAAATGAGACTGTTTCAATTTTCAAAACTATTCACTTAAAAAGCACAGATCAAAAAAGGCAATTTCAAGCTTACGGGCATTGGTTTTCCATTTCCCAGAACATTCTATAGCCTTCCAATCTGCCTGTAGAATTGCTAGGGACCACACCAGTTAGAGTTGATTTTCAGCCAAAGCTCCCCCAAGCACAATAATGTCACAGCCCACTCCTGCAGTGCCCAGGCATTGTGCGAGAGAGCGTCCTCCTGACAGGTGAGGAGTCTCATTAAAAACATTTGTCCAGCATCCCAACTTATTCCTTGCCTAAGTGGGATTACGCCCCAGGGGTGGGGAGTAATGGTTCATTGTCTTATGGACGCTGCTAAAAAAACAAGATGGTGGCAACTAGCAGCTACTCAACAGCATTATGAAATAAATATGATGAGGAAAGGTTTTTGGAGCTACGGATGATCACAATAATGAGGTACCAAATTTAAAACAATACAAGTATAATGGCTTGAGGCTGGGTTCACAGCAGTCTGGTGCGAATTCCAGCTCCGTTTTCCCTGCGAAGAGAAAAAGCAGCTGTTCAGCGGTTCCTCTCCGTTGTAGCTGCGGATCAGCTGAGCAGAGAGAGGGGGGGGGAGGTATAGTGAGGAGGGGGGAGAGAATTCATGTTCACAACGGAACGCATCTGCGAATCAGATGCGTGCCCACAGAAGATAATAAGCCTGAATTCGCACCTTTGGGCAATGCGGAGTGCGAATGCACCGCAGATATGTGAACCAGCCTCATTCAAATGAATGCATTTTAAAATGTCCTGCCGTGTAAGCCGCATCCAATTCGCATAGGTGTGAACCCAGCCTAAAGTGGAACTTCACCCTAAATTAAAACTTATTTTCCCCCGACTTTTCCCCTCTCCCAAACTTGGGAATTTCTTTTTAAACTTCAAAGTATTTTCGTGCTGAATAGAATAGAGCCCTTTGACACAGGTGCACAAGTGCCAGGCTGACAAAAATGGCGGTGTGGCCAAAAGCTAAAGGGGACTGAAGTTCCTATATTTCTACATTTGGGGGAGGGGGGGGGGCATAAGGACACAGGCTACTATAGCTTTGTTCTGCTACTACTCCTCCTCACAACGCAGTTCTACGATTCAGCTAAACTCAATGCACTTCCTTATGTGGCCAATATCCTCATAACTGTAAAGCAAGGCATTTAAATGAATGAGTCAAATGCAGAGCTCCCTCTAGTGGTTAATCCACAAATCTTTATATAAAATCCCATACCAAATACTGTATTGCCCATATAGCAACCATGAAGGCTGTTGCAAGCAATTCCTTTAGGCTGCATTCACATGAGGTTTCCTGGGTTTCTTGCGACTGAGGCAAAATAACATTTGTATAAAAAGTAGGGGAAAACAATGCTGACAATTTATATCGAGAGTACACTGCCGACTTAACCAAACACGGCTGGGGTTCCTGAAGCCGAAATAACCATATATACACAGAGGATAAACCAAGAGGGTTTAGACAGGGGCTTCAAATAGAAACACTCAACGGCATAAATGTAAACTTTATTCATACAAAATAGCAAAGTGTGGCACATTGCCAAATTCCCAGTAAATATGAAAAACCTTCGCAACACAATAAAAATAAAAGTTTTTATTATTTACCATATTATTATGTTGGTGAAGGTGAAGGTTTTTCATATTTACTGGGAATTTGGCAATGTGCCACCCTTTGCTATTTTGTATGAATAACGTTTACATTTATGCCGTTGAGTGTTTCTATTTGAAGCCCCTGTCTAAACCCTCTTGGTTTATCCTCTGTGTATGCAAAACACAATTTCCCTGTTAAAAAGAACCACCAGCTTACTGTCCATAAAATACCCCACAGGTAGGGATGAGCTTCGAGTTCGAGTCGAACTCATGCTCGACTCGAACATTACCTGTTCGCCCAACAGCGAACAAATTGGGGTGTTCGCGGCAAATTCGAAAAGTCTATGGGAGAAATCTAAAGTGCTAATTATAAAGGCTTATATGCAAGTTATTGTCCTAAAAAGTGTTTGGGGACCCGGGTCCTGCCCCAGGGGACATGTATCAATGCAATTTTTTTTTTTTAAAACTGAAGTTTTTTCGGGAGCAGTGATTTTAATAATGCTTAAAGTGAAACAAGAAAAGTGAAATATTGCTTTGAATTTCGTACCTGGGGGGTGCGTATAATATGCATATAAAGTGGCGCATGTTTCCCGTGCTTAGAGCTGTCCCTGCAAAAAAATGTCATTTTTGAAGGAAAAAAAGTCATTTAAAACTCACTCGCAGCTAATAATGAATTGTCGGCTTTTATCAATACATACAAAAGTCATTGATAAAAAAATAAAAAATAAAAAGCGTGGGGGTCCCCCAGAATTCAATTTCCAGGCCCTTCAGGTCTGGAATGGATATTAAGGGGAACCCCGCCGCAAATGTAAAAAGAAATGGCGTGGGGTTCCCTCAAATATCCATACCAGGCCCTTCAGATCTGGCATGGATTTTAAGGGGGAACTCCACCCCAAATTTAAAAAAAAAAAATGGCGTGGAGTCCCCCCAAAAATCCATACCAGACCCTTATCCGAGCACACAACCTGGCTGGCCGCAGGGGAAGAGGGGGGGACGAGAGAGCGGCCCCCTCTCCATCCTGAACCGTACCAGGCCACATGCCCTCAACATGGGGAGGATGTCCCCATGTTGATGGGGACAAGGGCCTCATCCCCACAACCCTTGCCCGGTGGTTGTGGGGGTCTGCGGGCGGGGGGCTTATCGGAATCTGGAAGACCCCTTTAACAAAGGGGACCCCCAGATCCCGCCCCCCCATGTGAATTGGTAAGGGGTACATTGTACCCCTACCATTTCACGAAGAAAGCGTAAAAAAAAAAAAATGTAAAAAAATAAATAAATAAATTAAAAAACACACAAACACCTTGAAAAAGTCCTTTATTAAAATTGGTCTGAGCGGGAAAATTTAAATTACACAGTGAAGGAAGTTCCCCGCTCAGGCCAATGACGTAGGCGGGTCCGACATACCGAGGGGGCGGACCTGATGGGGAACTTCTCTCACTTTGGTAATACATGTATAGACCCGCCCCTTGTCATGTTCCGCATCTGGTCCGCTGAGCGGACCTGATGGGCAACTTTAGAAGGGGCGGGTCTATACATTTAAAAACACTGAGAGGGAGTTCCCCATCAGGTCTGCTCAGGCAAAACCAATGACGGACAGCGCTGGACAACGGATCGCCGCGGGACACTGGATTTCACCGCTGGAATGTTTTTTTTTTTTTTTTTTTTTTAATAAAAGGACTTTATTAAAATCCATGCCAGATCTGAAGGGCCTGGTATGGATATTTGGGGGAACCCCACGCCATTTTTTTTTAAATTTGCGGCGGGATTCCCCTTAATATCCATTCCAGACCTGAAGGGCCTGGTAATTGAATTCTGGGGGACCCCCACGCTTTTTTTAATTTTTTTATCAATGACTTTTGTATGTATTGATAAAAGCCGGCAATTCATTATTAGCCGCGAGTGAGTTTTAAATGACTTTTTTTTCTTCAAAAAATAGGATTTTTGTACTCACCGTAAAATCCGTTTCTCTGGCATCCATGGACTGACACAGCGTGTCTTATACACCTTTACACGTGGGTTATGTCCCTGCTTGCAGGAGAAGACCTAGGCAGAATGTGAGATGTTATACATACATTCTAAACAGCCAGAGCTGAACAGCCCCGCCCAGGGGGGCGGTCCCTCCGGCATAACCCTCCCACTGCAGTCAGCAGACCTCAGTTCGTAACAAAGCAGTACAAACTCGAAAAGAAGGGTGGGTGCTGTGTCAGTCCATGGATGCCAGAGAAACGGATTTTACGGTGAGTACAAAGATTCTATTTTCTCTTGTCATCCATGGACTGACACAGCGTGTCTTATACACTTTTACACGTGGGATGTCCCAAAGCAGTGTCAAGAGGGATGGGAGCAGTATAAATGGAAAACCAAAAACTTCACTCCAAACAAGGCAGAGCTCCTCAACGGAGGAGTTGCAACATCAAACAGCGGCCTGAAACACCTTGCGGCCGAAGGAAGCATCCGAATATGCAGCCACATCAACCTTATAAAACTTAGAAAAGGTATGAACAGACGACCAGGTCGCCGCCTTGCACACTTGTGCAACCGACGCTTGATGTCGGAAAGCCCAGGAAGCACCAATTGCCCTGGTGGAATGTGCCGTAACCGGAAAGGGAGGCGCCCGCCCCTTGAGAGCATAAGCTTGAATGACGGTTTGTCTGATCCACCTAGAAATGGTGGCAGACGAAACCGCTTGGCCCTGTTTTGGACCAGAGACAGCCACAAATAGTGAGTCAGACTTCCGAATAGAGGCAGTAGCAGACAGGTACACCCGCAAGGCTCGTACCACATCCAAAGTGTGAAGCGCAAACTCTCTGGGATGCGATGGGTGAGGACACAAGGACGGGAGGACAATGTCCTCATTTAAGTGGAAGGCCGAGACCACCTTTGGCAGAAAAGAAGGTCGCGGACGTAACACCGCCTTATCCTTATGGATGACCAAAAAGGGCGACTTGCAGGACAAGGCCGCCAACTCAGACACTCGTCTAATGGAAGTAATGGCCACCAAGAAGGCCACCTTCTGAGACAAAGTCAAGAGGGGAATATCTCTAATATTCTCAAAGGGAGGTTCCTGGAGAACCGAGAGCACCAAATTCAGATCCCACGGGGGAAGAGGAGGCTTGACAGGGGGGAGCACATGGCGAACCCCCTGCACAAAGGTGCTAACCAAGGGATGACCCACCAGCGGTCGCTGAAAGAAGATGGCCAAGGCCGAAATCTGACCCTTCATGGTACTCAAAGCGAGCTTTTGGGTCACGCCACGCTGCAGAAAATGCAGGATTCTGGGAACGGAATACGTTCGTGGGCGCCAGTCCAGCTCTTCGCACATGGCGATGTAAGCTCTCCAAGTACGGTGATAGATCTTTCTGGAGGAAGACTTCCGTGCCCTTAACATGGTCGAAATGACCGAATCCGAGAGACCTCGGTCTCTCAGCACCTGGCTTTCAATAACCATGCCGTTAAAACCAGAGACTGTAAAGCAGGATGAAATATAGGACCTTGAGACAGAAGGTCCCCCCGTATTGGTAACCGCCAGGAAACGTCTGCGACGAGACGTACCAGATCGGCGTACCAGTGACGCCGAGGCCAATCCGGAGCAACGAGGATCACCGGAATTCCCTCGGTCGCTACCCTGCGGAGCAGGTGAGGGAGCAACTGCAGCGGAGGATAAACGTATATCAGGTGATACTGACCCCATGGGGCCACCAACGCATCCGACCAGGGAACCCTGGATCTGGCCACAAACCTTGACACCTTGCGATTGAGTCGAGAGGCTATCAGGTCCACATCCGGCGTGCCCCACCGTCTGCAAAGGAGTTGAAAGACCTCCGGGTGCAAGGACCACTCTCCCTGGTCCAGCGTCTGGCGACTTAGATAGTCCGCCTGCCAATTGTCTACGCCCGGAATGTAGACGGCCGACAGAGCCGGCACGCTTCTTTCGGCCCACCTCAGGATGTGGGCGACCTCGGAAGCCGCAGCTGAGCTCCGAGTCCCCCCTTGATGGTTGACATACGCCACTGCTGTGGCGTTGTCCGATTGGATCCTGATGGAGTGACCCTGTAGTTTTTCCGACCATGAGGAGAGGCACAGTCTGATTGCCCGTATCTCCAGCACATTGATCGGTAAGAGGGCTTCGTCCGGAGTCCAAAGCCCTTGGGCCGACAGGACTCCCCAGACTCCCCCCTCAGCCCGTCAGGCTGGCGTCCGTCAAGATCACCGTCCATTGGATGGGGAGGAACGACTTCCCGGACCGAAGAGCCGGGGACCTCAACCACCACGTCAGGGACGCCCTGACCAGGTGACTCACCTGGATCTGAAGATCCAAGGACAACGGGGATTTGTCCCAAGTGGACAAGATCTCTTTCTGTAAAGCCCTGGTGTGCGCTTGGGCATAAGGAACGGCCTCGAAGGAGGCCACCATGAGTCCCAGGACTCTCATGCAAAAGCGGATTGACGACCATTTTCGGGACGTCAGCACCCGTACTGCAGACTGAAGTGTCAGTAGTTTGTCTGGAGGTAGGAAGACTCTTGCCTCCAAGGAGTCCAGAATCAGACCTAGATACTCCAGACGCTGAGTCGGGACTAGAACCGACTTCTGAACGTTCAGGAGCCACCCAAACTCCCTGAGGGTCTGACTGACGATAGTCACACTTTCTTCCAATTCTGAGCCACTGTCTGCTCTTAGAAGAAAATCGTCCAGATAGCCTACGATAGCAATGCCTCGCTGTCTCAGCAAAGCTAGGACCGGAGCAAGCACCTTGGTGAACACCCTCGGTGCCGAGGCTAGGCCGAAGGGAAGAGCCCCAAATTGATAGTGGACTTCGCCGACCGCAAAGCGCAGAAACTTCTGGTGGCTTGCGCAGATCGGAACATGCAAGTAGGCGTCCTTGATGTCCAAGGATGCCAGAAAATCCCCTTGATGGAGTGTAGCGATCACCGTGCGAATGGATTCCATGCGGAATTTTTGCACCTTCACGAAGGCATTCAGGGCCTTGAGGTCCAGGATTGGCCGAACCCCGTCCTTTTTTGGAACAACAAACAGATTCGAGTAGAACCCCTGAAACCTCTCCTGGGACGGAACCGGCACAATTACTCCGGACCCGATCAAATCCTGTACAGCCCCCAGAGGGCTGCCCGACGGGCAGGAAGGAGAGGGAGATTTGAGGGAAAGAATCTGTGTGGGGCCAGGAGCGGAACTCTATTCTGTATCCTGAGGTGACCACCTCGCACACCCACCGGTCGGAGATCCGGGAGGTCCACAGATCCGTGAACCTGCGAAGTCCCCCCCCCCACCCCAGAGACGGGCGGGGGCAAGACTTCACGCGGAGGCGGGCTTGGGAGCCGGCTTGTTCGGCTTACGCACCCAGGGGCGCTTGTGCCCGCCAGCCGCACTGTTGTCAGTCTGGGATGGCTTACCCGTGGACTCTGACGGACGAAAAAAAACCTTTTTTGCTGGAAAGGAAGGACCCGGTTTACGTCGGGCCTCCTTACCCTTGATAGTTTGAGGAAGGAGAGTGCTTTTACCTCCCGTGACATCCTTGATGACGTCATCCAGAGCAGCACCAAAAAAAGTCTACCACCCTTAAAAGGTAGATCCGTCAGGAGCTTCTTAGAGGCTAGGTCAGCAGACCAGCATTTCAACCAGATGAGACGACGCAATACCACCGCCGAGACAGAGGCCCTGGATATTAAAGGGGCCGCGTCCAACGTGGCGTCGCACACATATATCGGACCCTGCACCATCTGGTGGGCCAGAGCAATAGTGTCTGGAGGAAGGTTATACTCCTGCACAGTTTGGTGCAAAATTTTTGCCCATTCCGTGAGTGTCTGAGACACAAGGGTCGCCGCTACTACTGGCCGTAGGGCGGATCCCAACAAGGCGAACATGGCTCTACTCACCACTTCTGACCTCCTGTCAGTGGGGTCCTTAAACGCAGGAGTCCCCTCCATCGGGAGAGTGGTGGCCTTGTTTAAACGGGCGACTGGAGGGTCGACCACCGGGGGAGAAGCCCACTTTTTAAGCAGGGCGTCTTCAAAGGGGTATCTAATAGACAAACGCCGCGGGACCATGAAAGTCTTCTGCGGCTTTTCCCAGACCTGGTCAATGAGCTGGACAAAGAAAGGTACATATGGAAAAACCTTTTTAGAAGGCTTGGTCTTAAAAGAACCAAAAGGAGACTGTATCCGCCTGAGGTTCTGCAGTCGCAGCATTTAGCTTGAGAGTGTCCCTCACAGCATCAATGAGTTCACTAACAAGCGCCCTGTCATTTACTGACTCAGAACTGGAGTCTTCCTCACAAGGAATGTCCTGTTCAAAACCATCCAAATATTCAGAGCTAGGGTCCTGAGCAGCAATAGCTAGGCCCATATCTGAATCAGAGCACTCCCCTTGTGGAGATAAAGTGGGGAGAGGGCACTTTTTTGCTCCCTTGTGCTCACACACAGCTTCCATCCTGGTCAGAAATGATTCCAGGACTGCCGACAACTGGTCCATAGGGACCGCAGGTGCTAGAGCACTGGCTGCTGCCTCTGGCATGTTAGGGGAAGCTGGCGACTGACTCCATAATGTCCCCCTCTGAGACCACCCACAGGCTGTGCTGACTGAAGTAGGGGAATGCCCAGGGGACCCACCAACCTGACCAGGACCGCTCGGTTCCGCTGCCCTGTCTCTCCGCGCCGCGCTGCTCAGCGTGAGTGAGCTGAGAGGAGAGAGACTGAGGAGATTCGCGCCGTTCCTGAGCGGCGCTAGAGGCCAAACTAGAGCTAGAAGAAGGTGCGGCTACAAGAAAATGGCCGCCGCAATGTGCTCTGGCGGACCGCGGCAAGATGGCCGCCAATGTAAAAAACAGCACAGTCACCAAACATGGCGCCGAACGGCGCCCAGGCCCCTCACTCTCAAATAAACAGCCCCAGCGAAATGCAGAGCAGCATGAGCCCCCCCCCCAGGACAGTATGGCCCCCAGGCACCCCACACAGTACAGCGCCAGCGAAGTGCACAGAGAGTGACATTAAAAACACAGGGGGGGACAGGGAAATCCCCCACACAAGAAACACACAGCATGTACTCACCTGCAGCCAGGAGAGACTACTTACCCGTCCCCTGAGGGACCCACTGGTGTGTTTCTGACAGAACTATCACAGTGCGGTACTGAGTAGCTGTCGGCCCGGTCCACCGCGAAAGACACAGCCGGACTGTTCTATCTTGAGAGGACCGCGGAGCTGGAAGCCCACCGACCACCCCTGGAGTCGTGGGGCATGTCGTGAACTGAGTCTCACGCACACAAGGCGAGGATCAGCACGCTCGATGGTCGGACAGGGAAGACTACGAGGATATCTTGTACCCAACCTGTTGCCCAGCCGACAGTTGATAGAAGATCTCAAAAGAAAAAAAATAGGAAAAAATTCCAAAAGGAATAAAAAATAGGTCAGGAGACTGGCTCCTGAGAGAGCCACGTCTTCTCCTTCTGCTAGGCAGAAAAAAACTGGAGGTCTGCTGACTGCAGTGGGAGGGTTATGCCGGAGGGACCGCCCCCCTGGGCGGGGCTGTTCAGCTCTGGCTGTTTAGAATGTATGTATAACATCTCACATTCTGCCTAGGTCTTCTCCTGCAAGCAGGGACATAACCCACGTGTAAAGGTGTATAAGACACGCTGTGTCAGTCCATGGATGACAAGAGAAATGACATTTTTTGCAGGGACAGTTCTAAGCACGGGAAACATGCGCCACTTTACATGCATATCATACACACCCCTAGGTACGAAATTTAAAGGAATATTTCACTTTTATTTTTTAATTTTTAGCATTATTAAAATCACTGCTCCCGAAAAAACGTCCGTTTTTAAAACTTCTTTTTGCATTGATACATGTCCCCTGGGGCAGGACCCGGGTCCCCAAACACTTTTTAGAACAATAACTTGCATATTAGCCTTTATAATTGGCACTTTAGATTTCAAACGTTCGAGTCCATTGTATTTCATAGGGTTCTAAAGTTCACACAAACATTTTGTCTGTTCGCAGGTTCTGGTGCGAACCGAACAGGGGGGTGTTCGGCTCATCCCTGCCCACAGGTTTCACACACAGTAATAATAGTTCTGTAGTGCACCCTTACCCAGGAGGATCATTAGAGTGTAATGCCCGATACACACAATGAGATTATCAGACGAATGATCATCCGTTTTTTTTTGCATGCTTAACTAATCTCAGATCGAAGATGAAGAGTTAACTAAAATTCTCGTACGAATTTGGAAGTGATGTCATGTGTTGCAGTGTATTTGTATTGCATTTTCAAATGACAACTGTACTGATTAAAACGAAAATCGCACGATCTGGTTTCCAGTAAGAAATTTTTTCATGCATGTGCGATCAAATAATCGCATGAACTGTCTTGCTCGGCTCTCTGAAGCTCTGTACCAACAAACAAATTATCGTATGATCGTTCCAAAATCTGGATTATTTGTACGATTTTCTGATCGTGTGTACATGGCTTTACCCTCTCTCAGGGGCAAAAGCATCCATACCTCACAGGTTAGATTTGGGGAAAAAAGGAATCTGGGGGGTGGGGTGGAGTCACGACACCCTAGACTCACAGGAAGTAGGTTGAAAAAAGGAATGGTGCTTGATTAGGAGGCCCACCATCTCATCCACAGGGGTCTTGTTATTTTTTCCAGTGAGCAATTGTGCTTTATCCCTGGTTCACGCACAACACATGGAATCGCATGTCAATTGAAACAACATGACTTTCTATGGAGGCCATTCACATGTACGCTAGAGCTGCACGATTCTGGATAAAATGAGAATCACAATTTTTTTCTTTAGAATAAAGATCACTATATCAACTTTCACATTTTCTAAAAAAATTAGGCTAACTTTACTGTTTCGTTTTTTTTATTTTTATTAATTGAAGTGTATTTTTTCCCAACATATTGCATTTGAAAGACCGCTGCGCAAATATAGTGCGACTTAAAATATTGCAATGACCGCCATTTTATTCTCTAGTAGGGGTGCAACGGATCAAAAAACTCACGGATCGGATTGTTCCTCGGATCAGATCATTTTTCGGATCGGCAAAAAAAAATAATTAAAACACAAATCTGGTAACACCCACCAGAGTTTTAGATTTCAGTTATTTTCAACACAAAACGGAGATTATATGCTTAAATACAGTATATGTAAATCTGATGGACTCTTTACATGTTCAATTTTAAAAGCAGCAGAAAACCTGCTGACCTTACATGGTTGCTAATATGACAGAACACCTCTGATTTTCACATTTAACTAAATGTTAAATGTGAAAATCAGAGGTGTTCTGTCACATTAGCAATCATGTGTAAGGTTTGCTGCTGCTTTTAAAATGTAACATGTAAACAGTCCGTTGGATTTCCAAATGTATTTAAGCTTATAAGCTCCGTTTTGTGTTGAAAATAACTGAAATCTAAAACTCAGTTGGGTGCAACAAGCTGTCCGCTTGGCCCCTTCTCACTGTCATTACTGTGCAGGAGTGTGGGGTGGAGCAAGATGGCGTCACTACAGCGGCCCGCCGCCGGGTGTACCAAGATGGCCCCGCTCCAGAGCTAGGCCGAAGCCTTTCCTATGGCCGAGGCTCCGGAGCGCTCCGTGGATCGTGTGGTGTGCCGATCCGAACAGGGTGACCCGTTCGGATCACGGATCGGTGACGATCTGTTGCACCACTATTCTCTTGGGTAGATGCTCAACAGGGTTTAGGTCTGGAGGCATGCTTGGCCAGTCTGCGTGGTCATACTTTTACGCGTTTCGTCACTACGTCTTCGTCTGTGTGACGTAGTGACGAAATGCGTAAAGGCATGACCACGCGGCTCACCTGTCAATCGTAGCCAGCGTCAACCTGGGACTCATCGCGGTCAGTGGTTCCTCCAAACTTCGAGCGGTGGCGAGATAGACGCTTCGCTGCATTTGACAAGCTGTTTTTTATTCAGATACATCTTGTAAGTATAACATGTATGCAGGGGTTTGGTGTTTAGAAATACATTTACAGTATCACACTATGCGGAGCATTCCCTTGTATTTTTACATGCTAAACCTGCTATGCTGAGCGGCTCCAGGCTACGCACTAGAAAAGGGCTCCAGGTGTTTACTGTCGATTGAAAGGGAGTATACATGCTCAGTTTATTCTTGCCTCTGGTGAGTATATTAACCAAGGGGTGCTCACGAGGTGGATTGGTGACTACATTTCAAGTTGAGAACACTTATAAGAATAGTTTGCTATAACACCATATACCATCTTTAAGGACTATTTGCATGAACTTTTTCATTATCCACTTCATGGGATGCACACAGCTCTCTGCACGATACCTTTTTCACAATTTACTATTTATTGTTTTTAGGGTTAACTTTCGACTTTCATGTTCCATTTCTGTTATGAGGGAGATTTGAGCCCATAGCATGAAATTGTATAGCACCAAATCTCTCTTGATATTTTTATAGCGCTGTTAATGCTGTGATTTCATCATTGGCATAGAATTTTTAAACACTACAGTGCAGTGTGCTGCACCCCATTCATTTTCATGCATTACATAGTTACATAGTTACACAGTTAGTCAGGTTGAAAAAAGACACAAGTCCATCCAGTTCAACCGTAAAAAAATAAAAAATTGAAGCATGCCGTGTTAGACAACCCTTTCATTTTTATTGTGTTATCAATGCAATCCACCACATGAAAAACAGTTTTGACTTACTGTAAAATTATCATCTTAGAGTTCATCAAGGGATGCACGATAGAAGAATTGGGTTATACGGTCATCTAAAAAGGAGATTATAACAGGGCAAACAAAATAATTGTCCGTCACTTTACCTCCTCCCACTCCCATTAGGCTTCAGATTTCCGAAAAAGCAACAGTAGAAGTGGTGGGGCCTATGGCCCTTAATGAACTCCAGGAAAATGATTTTTACTGTAGGTCACAAATCCTGTTGTCTTAAGCATTCTTTAGAGACATAGGGCAGAATTAATTCTGAGACTTATGGGATGTCCAAAGAAAATGCAACTTAATGGGTTGGCAATTACAGGAAAGGAAAGCCCGTAAAAGGGAAACCGGTTTGCTTGCAGCTCAAAGAGCTGCTTGAAGGACCATACAATCAATGCTTGCAGCAGCGGAGTCAAACATCTACATGGTAAAACTTAGTGGACGTGTAAACAGAAGACCAGATGGCAGCCTTGCAATATGGGAAACTAGTGCATAATGCCGAAAAAACTCTTAGGCATTTACTGATCTAGTAGTGTGCCTTGACAGGAAGCTATGGACCCAATAGGGGCTGCCAATGCTACCGCGAAGCAGGGAGGTAACACGGGTTTTGGGACAGAAGATCTGGGCGAGCTGGGAGAGCCCATAGAGAGTCTGCCAAGAGACTGATGAGATACAAGTCCCATATCAGCCTGGGCCAGTTCGGTGAAAAAAAAAAAAAAAAAAACACCAAATTCCTCCATCTCAATTCTGCAGAGCAGATGTGTAAGGAGTATCGGAGGAAGAAATGCAAAGATCAGGTTGAACGGATTTCACAAATTCGTCAGTGTTCACTGCTATCACTAGAGGATCTCTGGACTCTGGAGACTAAATTAGCTTAATTCATTGTTGAATTTGCATGCCAGGAGATCCAAATCTGGTGTTTCCCACTTCAGACAAAGGTCTTAGAATAATGGTCTCTTCACCAGAGGCATTTTGAGTCCAGACATGGTCGGAGGAAGCTCACTTGCCAATTTTCTACTCCTGGATTGGTCATGACAGGCACAGCTGGAACATGGCGCTCCACGCAAGCCAGAATCTGGTCAACTTCTCTTTGGGCTGCAATACTTCTGGTTTCTCATTGATAATTGATGTGTGCCACTAGCATCGCCCCACCATGCCAGAGTTGGATGATCCTGCAGTGGAGAGGTCCAGTGTTGAAAGGATAGCAGATTTACTTGAATATGCGAATATGTAGATGAGGAGATGAGCTTCCCCAAGTGATCCAAGTCCTCTGCACCAAAACGATAACCTGGACACCCCCCTTCAAACCCATCCAGCCCTTCAGTCTAACATCCGACTCTGAGAATCTTACAAAAACATTTTCCAGACTCCAGGGCTGGACGCAGGAGCCACCCTGGTCCTAGGTGTCAGACAAATCAACAAATCCAGAGACAAGACTGACTCGTCTCATGCATCTCATGTATCTAGAATGTTAATTCGCAACAGCCTAAAGCTTTGGCACGGTGTGGTCCAGGTGCATCCTCCAAGGCTATGCCGAGTACCAGCCATTCCAGAAATCTGCAAGACTGAGCACTCTGGGCTCTGCGGTATTGAAGAAACTTAATTAAAACAAAAAGCCCTGATTAAAACTGAGAAAATGGTCTCTTGCCTCTTCCTAAAGGATAGAAGACAATTACCTTGTAACCTAACAAGAAACTGCATGATAGGAGCAGGAGGGGTTATACTGGTTGACATCACCCTTTTCTTTGGCATTGTGAGATCCTCCTGTGGATTGCAGTATAACCCATACAGCTCATAATGCCTTCTGCCCCGTGTCACTCAAACAACAATTAACTAAACTAAAAATTGTGGATGAAACATTGAAATGCAGCCCACTCTGCAGACGTGCGTTTGAGTGCAAATTACAGAGAATGAAAAAACAAAAAAACGCAACACATGTACATATTGCTGTGATCTTCTGCATCGCATGTAAAACGTGTTGCAGAGTGAACGTGTTCTAAAGAAAGGTTTCATTACGCACCATTTGGAACTCAAGTGATCACATAACATTACGGCATTATGACTAAGTCTAA
Source organism: Rana muscosa (assembly GCA_029206835.1). NCBI lineage: Eukaryota > Metazoa > Chordata > Amphibia > Anura > Ranidae > Rana > Rana muscosa. Next base: position 272,728,034 of record CM055116.1, read on the forward strand.
AACAAAAAATGCCTCCTTCAAGAAACAGTTTTTCTTCATGCAAGAAAAAAAGTTTTAACTGTTCACATTGGTACTTAGTGGGAAAAATTATTTGACCCCCTGCAGATTTTGTAAGTTTGCCCACTTACAAAGAAATGATGGGTCTATAATTGTTATCATAGGTGCATTTTAAATGAGAGAGAAAAAATTCCAACCAAAAATCCAGAAAATCCGCACCATGACCAAATGGTCTAAAACGTAACCTTTATTAAACAATATATAAAATAAATTAAAGTGTGAAAATGTGTGTGTGTTTACTTAAAGGGGACACCTTAACAAGGGAGAAATTACAGATTAAAATGGTGGTCATTCGTCCACTATATATAAATCCTGACTGCTCCTTATATCTGAGCTAATCAGTTGATCTACTGTAAATACTGCCAAGTATTGCTTCAAATTGTTGCTGGCTGTATCTATAATTCTTGGACCGGTCTTTTTCACAACTGGCCCGCAAGCAAACACAAACTAGTTTTCCGTTTTGAAAAAGCTGTACTGACTGCAAACGTCAACAAATCCTGACAGGTACTAAAACTGTCCCTCAAGAAAACTGGCTTTGTCTCTAGAAATAATTTCTGCAGCTCTTCTGGTATCAAACTCTGCCTATACTGGTGATTGCAACTTCTGCCTTGATGGAACTATCACCTAATCTCTAAACTGACAAAATCTCCTGGTATCAGATGGTCTAAACTGACCACTGTTAGTCCCTCATTAATCCCAGATATTAACCCCCACAGAAGCCATGTAAAAGTTCACATCCAAAAAGGAAGATTCCCCTCAAGTGTTCCCCAAAATAGGACCTTAATACAGAAATAAAACATACGTGTTTCGTCTAAAGATGAATATGTCCCTATGATACGCATGCCTGCCTGGCGATTTACTTGCCTTTCCTTTGGACCAAGAAGGCTCTGTCTAGGTACATCTTTAACTCTCAGATAGGAGTTTAGATCATGTGTTTTGTAACCCCTTTTAAAGAAAACCTTCAACCAATACCTCACTTTCAGTTTGGAATGCTGCTACCGGTTAAGCAGTTCCATTTTGCCCTCATAAATTGGCCCGTTGGAATGCCACGTTTGAGAGATCCTGGGTGATGGCTATCCCAGTGAAGTAGGGCATTGGTTGAAGTCGGTTTTCGATATATACTGGTTTCGATATATCCATATTCATTTATTTTTATAGTGAGATCTAAGAAGTTAATACTATCATATTGGATCTCACTGGTAAATTACATACCGATGGGGTTTGTCCGTCATTTGTATACTGAACAGTATATCTCTCTTCAGTCCATTTCTCTTCAGTCCGCCCAGCTGTATATACACCCCTGATGATGAGAATGATGGCCTGAAACGCGTCAACTGCTTGTAGGGGACTATCACTGGACAAATCTCTGTTGGATCACATTCCATTATGTATTGACAGTGTACAGTACTGCCTTGCTTTTACGGTTAATGCTGTATGAACATCAACCATACTTATTCTTTTAACCATTGTTCTCAATAAAAATTGTAATACTTTTTATGTATAAGAATTTTGCATTTGGTACATTCAGGCCTCAAAAGTCGCCAGTGAGGAATCCTTTGTTCTTCATGTTGAGACCAAAATTTTGCTTTTTGGTTTTAACCCGTCGTGTTTGGAGGAAGAAAAATGCTGAGTATGACCACAAAAACACCATCCCTACAGTCAAGCAAGAAGGTGGAAACATGATACTTTGGGACTGTTTCTCTGCTAAAGCTACAGGCCGACTTTGCTGCATTGAGGGACCAATGGACGGGGCCATTTATTGTAAAATCTTGGATGAGAACCTTCTTCCCTCATCCAAAACACTGAGGATGGGCCGTGAATGGGTCTTCCAGCAGGTCAATGACCCAAACCATAGCGTCAAGGCAACAAAGGAGTGGCTCAAGAAGAAGCACATTAACCACTTCAGCCCTGGAAGATTCTCCTGCTTAACCACTTACGGACCGCCCGCAGTCATTATACGGTGGCCCTTTGAAGTGGAATATTGTTATTATGGCAGCAGCTAGCTGCCATAACCCCAGTATCCACTTCTTCAGCGGGCAGTCTGCTTTCAGATAAAAGTGGTCTCAGTGGCAGATTCGGCACGAGATCACCATCATCAGTGGTGGGAGAGGGGTCTGTCCCATGCTTGGCTGGCGAGTGAGGGGAAGATGGCCCCTACATGGCTCCATACCATTGCAGGGCGGAAGCGACGTCAAAACATCACTTCCGCCCATAGCTCTTAAAAAGGGACTTTTTTTTCCCCCTCAAAACAACATTTTTTTTATTTTTTTTCCATTTTAATGTAAATATGAGATCGGAAGTCTTTTTGACCCCAGATCTCATATTTAAGAGATCCTGTCATGCTTTTTTTCTTTTACAAGGGATGTTTACATTAGGGATAAAAGTTTGTCGCCATTCCATGAACGGGCGTAATTTTGAAGCGTGACATGTTGGGTATCAATTTACTTGGCATAACATCTTTCACAATGTAAAAAAAAAATATAAAAAAAAAAAAAAATGGGCTAACTTTACTTTTGTCTTATTTTTTTATTTAAAAAAAAGTGTATTTTTTCAAAAAAAGTGCGCTTGTAAGAAGGCTGCGCAAATACGGTGTGACAGAAAGTATTGCAACGACCACCATTTTATTCTCTAGGGTGTTAGAAAAAAAATATATACAAATATATACAATATGTTTGGGGGTTCTACGTAATTTTCAGCAAGAACAAAAAAAAAAAAGAAGCAGATTTTAACATTTAAACAACAAGTTTGAAAAATAGGCCCGGTCCTTAAGTGGTTAAAGACCTGGCCATTTTTTGCGATATGGCACTGCGTCACTTTTACTGACAATTGCTCAGTCGTGCGACGCTGTACCCAAACAAAATTGACGTCCTTTTTTTCCCCACAAATAGAGCTTTCTTTTGGTGGTATTAGATCACCTGTGGGGTTTATTTTTTACGCTATATATCCCCAAAAATGTTTTTAAAAAACAAAAATTTCTTCATCAGTTTAGACCAATATGTATTCTTCTACATAATTCTGGTAAATAGCAATAAGCGTATATTCATTGCTTTGCGCAAAAGTTCCAGTGTTTAAAAAAATAGGGGATATATTTATGGCTTTTTTTTTTTACTAGTAATGGCGGTAATCTGCAGCGGGCACACACCTGCTATGGCTCTTAAAGGAGCCAACGTACCCATATGGCGATTTGCAGGAATGTTCCACCTTGCCAACGTATATCGGCGTGAGCCGGTCGGCAAGCGTTTAAGGTCATGGCGTGGCCTAGCCAGTCTCTAGATCTTAATCCTATAGAAAATTGATGGAGGGAGCTGAAAAACTTTAAGTTGCCAAGCCAAGAAACCTTAAAGCGGAGTTCCACCCGTGTTTTAGTTTATTAAAAGTCAGCAGCTACAAAAAAATAGGATCTTTTGTACTCAAGTAAAATCCTTTTCTCTGACATCCATGGACTGACACGGCGTCTCTTTACACTTTACACGTGGGTTATGTCCCTGCTTGCAGGAGAAGACCTAGGCAGAATGTGAGATGTTATACATACATTCTAAAAGCCAGAGCTGAACAGCCCCACCCAGGGGGCGGTCCCTCCGGACATAACCCTCCCACTGCAGTCAGCAGACCTCAGTTCAAAACAAAGCAGTACAAACTTAAAAGGAAGGGTGGGTGCCGTGTCAGTCCATGGATGTCAGAGAAAAGGATTTTACAGAGAGTACAAAAAATCCTATTTTCTCTTATCCATGGACTGACACGGCGTCTCTTTACACTTTACACGTGGGATGTCCCAAAGCAGTGTCAAGAGGGATGGGAGCAGTATAAATGGAAAAACCAAAAAACTTCACTCCAAAGAAGGCAGAGCTCATCAACGGAGGAGTTGCAACTTTAAACAGCGGCCTGCAGCACCCTGCGGCCGAAGGAGGCATCCGAAGATGCAGCCACATCAACCTTATAAAACGTAGAAAAGGTATGAACGGACGACCAGGTCGCCACCATGCACACTTGTGCAACCGACGCTTGATGTCGGAAAGCCCAGGAAGCACCAATTGTCCTGGTGGAATGCGCCGTAACCGGAAAGGGAGGCGCCCGCCCCTTGAGAGCATAAGCTTGAATGACGGTTTGTCTGATCCACCTAGAAATGGTGGCAGACGAAACCGCTTGGCCCTGTTTTGGACCAGAGACAGCCACAAACAGCGAGTCAGACTTCTCAATAGAAACAGTAGCAGACAGGTACACCCGCAAGGCTCGTACCACATCCAATGCGTGAAGCGCAAACTCTCTGGGATACGATGGGTGAGGACACAAGGGTGGGAGGACAATGTCCTCATTTAGGTGAAAGGCCGAGACCACCCTTGGCAAAAAAGAAGGACGCGGATGCAACACCACCTTATCCTTAAGGATGACTAAATATGGCGACTTGCAGGACAAGGCTGCCAACTCAGACACTCGTCTAACAGAAGTGATTGCCACTAAAAAGGCCACCTTCTGAGACAAAGTCAAGAGGGGAATATCCCTGATATTCCCAAAAGGAGGTTCCTGGAGGACCGAGAGCACCAAATTCAGATCCCACGGCGGGAGAGGAGGCTTGACAGGAGGGAGCACATGGCGAACCCCCAACACAAGGTGCTAACCAAGGAATGACCCGCTAGAGGTTGCTGAAAGAAGACGGCCAAGGCCGAAATCGGATCCTTAAATGGTACTCGAAGCAAGCTTTTGGGTCACTCCACGCTGCGGAAGACGCAGGATTCTGGGGACGGAATACGTCCGAGGACGCCAGTCCAGCTCTTCGCACATGGCGATGTAAGCTTTCCAGGTACGGTGATAGATCTTTCTGGAGGAAGACTTCCGTGCCCTAAACATGGTCAAAATGACCGAGTCCAAGAGACCTCGGTCCCTCAACACCTGGCTTTTAACAGCCATGCCATTAAAGCCAGAGACTGTAAGGCCGGATGAAATATAGGACCTTGAGACAGAAAGTCCTCCCTCATTGGCAACTGCCAGGGAACGTCCGCGACGAGACGTACCAGATCAGCCTACCAGTGACGCCGAGGCCAATCCGGAGCAACTAGGATCACCGAAGTTCCCTCGGTCGCAACCCCGCGCAGCAGACGAGGGAGCAGCTGCAACGGAGGATAAACGTATATCAGGTGATAAGGACCACATGGGGCCGCCAACGCATCCGAGGCATCCGCCAAAGGATCCCTAGATCTGGCCACAAACCTCGACACCTTGCGATTGAGTCGAGAGGCCATCGGTCCACATCCGGCGTGCCTCACCGTCGGCAAAGGTGCTGAAATATGCAAGGACCACTCTCCTTGGTCCAGCGTCTGGCGACTCAGATAGTCCGCCTGCCCATTTGTCTATGCCCGGAATGTAAACGGCCTACAGAGCCGGCACGTTTCTTGGTTTACATACGCCACCGCCATGGCAGTGTCTGACTGGATCCTGATGGAGCGACCCTGTAATCTCTCCGACCCGAGGAGAGGCACAGTCTGATTACCAATCACTGTTCTGGAAATTACGGGCAAACGGGCTCCGTCCGGAGTCCAAAGCCCTTGGGCCGACGGGGAGGAACGACTTTCCGGACCGAAGAACCGGGGACCTCAACCACCATGTCAGGGACGCCCTGACCAGGTGACTCACCTGGATCTGAAGATCCAAAGACAACGGGGATTCGTCCCAGGTGGACAAGATCTCCTTCTGCAATGCCCTGGTGTGTGATTGGGCATACGGAGCGGCCGCGAAGGAGGCCACCATGAGTCCAAGGACTCTCATGCAAAGACGGATTGACGACCATTTTTGGGACGTCAGCACCCGCACTGCAGACTGAAGTGTCAGCAACTTCTCCGTAGGTAGGAATACCTTTGCCTCCAAGGAGTCCAGAATCAGACCTAGATACTCCAGACGCCGAGTCGGGACCAGGACTGACTTCTGAATGTTCAGAAACCACCCGAAGTCCCTGAGGGTCTGATTGACGATAGTCACACTTTCCCACTTTCTGCTCTTAGCAGAAGATCGACCAGATAGCCCACGACAGCAATGCCTCGCTGTCTCAGTAAAGCTAGAACCAGAGCAAGCACCTTGGTGAACACCCTTGGTGCCGAGGCTAGGCCGAAAGGAAGAGCCACAAATTGATAGTGGACTTTGCCGATTGCAAAGCGCAGAAACTTCTGGTGACTTGCGCAGATCGGAACATGCAAGTAGGCGTCCTTGATGTCCAAGGACGCCAGAAAAAATCTCCTTGATGGAGTGTAGCGATCACCGTGCGAATGGATTCCATTCGGAATTTTGCACATTCACGAAGGCATTTAAGGCCTTGAGGTCCAGGATAGGCCGAACCCCGTCCTTTTTTGGGACGACAAACAGATTCGAGTAGAATCCCTGAAAACTCTCCTGTGACGGAACCGGCACAATCACTCCGGACCTGATCAAATCCTGTACAGCCCCCAAGAGGGCTGTCCGACGGGTAGGAAGGAGAGGAAGATTCGAGGGAAAGAATCTGTATGTGGGCCAGGATCAGAATACTATCCTGTATCCTGAGGTGACCACCTCGCACACCCACCGGTCAGAGATTCGGGAGGTCCACCGATCCGTGACCTGCGAAGTCGTCCCCCCACCCCAAAGTCGGGCGGGGGCAAGACTTCACGTGGAGGTGGGCTTGGGAGCCGCTTGTTTGGCTTACGCACCCAGGGGCGCTTGTACGCTAAGTGTTTGAGAAACAAGGGTCGCCGCTACCACAGGCCGTAGGGCGGATCCCAACAAGGCAAAATGGCTCTGCTCACCACTTCTGACCTCCTGTCAGTGGGGTCCTCAAATGCAGGAGTCGCCATCGGGAGAGTGATGGCCTTGTTCAACCGGGCGACTGGAAGGTCGACCACTGGGGGAGAAGCCCACTTTTTAAGTAGGGCATCTTCAAAGGGGTATCTGATAGACAAACGTCGCGGGACCATAAAAATCTTCTGCGGCTTTTTCCAGACCTTATCAATGAGCTGGTCAAAGAAAGTTACATATGGAAAAACCTCTTTAGAAGGCCTGGCCTTAAAAGAACCAAAGGAGACTGTATCCGCCTGAGGTTCTGCATCCGCAGCATTTAGCTTGAGAGTGTCCCTCACCGCAGTCATGAGCACACTAACAAGCGCCCTGTCATTTATTGACTCAGAACTGGAGTCTTCCTCATAAGGAATGTCCTGTTCAAAACCATCAAATATATTTAGAGCTAGGGTCCTGAGCGGTAGCGGCTAGGCCCATATCTTAATCAGCGCACACCCCTTGTGTAGATAAAGTGGGGAGAGGGCGCTTTTTTGCTCCCTTGCGCTCGCACACAGCTCCCATCCTGATCAGAAATGATTCCAGGACTGCCCACAACTGGTCCATAGGGACCGCAGGTGCTGAAGCACTGCCTGTTGCCACTGACATGTTAAGGGAAGCTGGTGACACAGACTCCATATTGTCCCCGTCTGAGACTCCTCAGATAAAAAGTCCACCCACAGGCTGTGCTGACTGAGGAGGGGGTGCCCAGGGGACTCGCCAAACCGGACCAGGGTCCGCTCAGTTCCGCTGTCTGTACCGCGCTGTGTCAGCGCTGGTGAGCTGTGAGGAGATTGTGAGGAGATTCGCGCTGTTACAGCAGCGCTAGAAGCCAAAACTAGTGCTGAAAAGCACGCGGGCTACAAGAAAATGGCCGCCGCACTTCACTGAGGCGATCCGCGGCAAAATGGCCGCCATGACGCAGTTACAGTGAAAAACGCACACACACAGCGCCACTCGGCACTCAGGCCCCAAAAATCACACAAAAAAGGCCCCAAAGCATATATTGCAAACCAGCATGAGCCCCCCCCCCCCCAAAAAAACAGTGTGACCCCCAGGCACTCCACACAGCACAGCGCCAGTAATGGTGACAGAGAGTGACAATAAAATACAGGGGGAGACAGGGAAAATCCCCCACAGAGAAACACAGCCTTTTGTACTCACCTGCAGGCAGGAGAGACTACTTACCCGTCCCCTGAGGGACACACTGGTGTGTTTCTGACAGGACTATCACAGTGCAGTACTGAGTAGCTGTCGGCCCGGTCCACCACGAAAGATACAGTCAGTCAGGAGCTGTTCAGTCTTGAGAGGACCGTGGGAGCATGAAAGCAAACCCGGCCACCCCTGGAGTCATGGGGCATGTCGTGAACTGAGTCTCATGCACACAAGGCGAGGATCAGCACGCTCGATGGTCGGACAGGGAAGACGAGGATATCTTGTACCCAACCTGTAGCCCAGCCGACAGTTGATAGAAGATTCTCAAAAATAAAATAAAAAAGAATTCCAAAAAAGGAATAAAAATAGGTCAGGAGACTGGCTCCTGAGAGAGCCACATCTTCTCCTTCTGCTAGGCAGAAAAAAAACTGAGGTCTGCTGACTGCAGTGGGAGGGTTATGTCCGGAGGGACCGCCCCCTGGGTGGGGCTGTTCAGCTCTGGCTTTTAGAATGTATGTATAACATCTCACATTCTGCCTAGGTCTTCTCCTGCAAGCAGGGACATAACCCACGTGTAAAGTGTAAAGAGACGCCGTGTCAGTCCATGGATGATAAGAGAAATCATAACTGATGACTTTTAATAAACCGACACTTTCCTACCCCACGGCCCAGCGATGCGGCCGCCCATAGGCTCGCTCCTCTCCTCGGTGCCGTCATCGTAACTGTGGACACCCGGCTGTGATAGCTTACATCTTCATGGCCGGGCACGCACTGCGCATACGCGAGTCGCGCTGCGCTCTATTGGCCAACTGATCTTCTGGGACCTGAGTTGTGTCCCAGAAGATCGCTGGCAGGGAGGGGCCGCCTTGGGGAGAAAGGAGGAGTCGCCTAGGCGGCCCAAAAAAGGAAGCAGGAAGTCCCACTAAAAGTCAGGTAAACACTCCACCCCAAAAAAAAAAAATTACATGCCAAATGTGGCATATCAGGGGGCGAGGAGTGCTTAAAGCGGAAGTTCCACTTTTGGGTGGAACTCCGCTTTAAGGATTTAGAGAAGATCTGTAAAGAAGAGTGGACCAAAATCCCTCCTGAGATGTAAGCAAACCTAGTCACCTACTACAAAAAAAATTCTTACCTCTGCGCTTGCCAACAAGTACCAAGTCATGTTTTGCTTGGGGATCAAATACTTATTTTACTCATTGAACTGCAACTTAATATATAATATTTGTATCATGTGTTATTTCAGGATTTTTGGTTGATATTCTGTCTCGATCATTTAAAATACACTTATGATAAATAATTATAGACCCTTCATTTCTTTGCAAGTGGGCAAACCTACAAAACCTGCAGGGGGGGAAATAAAATAAAAAATATTACATTTAGGCGCTCACAGATGTTTCTGCATACCTACAAGTGCTTTTAAGAGCATGATGATGCAAATGCCAACTTCAGTCAATAAGTTTATGTTTCTGACCAATCTCCTTCCACCTCATTGCTTTTTCAGCAATGTGATGGACAACTGCATAGCCATAGTCCAAAAGGGGAGGTGCAAAGGTCAGGCTAAAGCACCAACTTCTTAGCTAATGCTAATATTATATAAAAAAAAGCATCCCAGGTTTCCTGCAGTTTCCAGAAACACTGGAAGTCATCTTAAAAGGTATGTGTCTGCTTTGAATTTGTAATGCTAGTTTTACATTGCCATCTCTTTCAATATGAACATACAGGTGAAAAAAAATAAAAAAATGACCAGACTTACCGAGTAAGGTATCACCATCTAGCAAGTGGTCATCTTCCAGGGTGTGGAAGTCCATCATCCCCCCAGCTCCATCCAAGAGTTCCTCGTCGCTACTTGCGCTAGTAATACTGTTGTAACTGTTACGGTAGTAGCTTCTCTGAAACAGCTGCTCAGACTCCATTTAGATGCTTGACCACCTGTTTTTTTTGATGCAACCAATAATCATTAAAACTTCACAATGATTTAGTTCTAAACCTACAGTACATCAAAAACATAAAGACTAATTTATAAGCAGATACTGTGCACAGTCCAAATGCTTTTAACGACTAACTGAACACTGTTGAACAGCGCTTTTGCGATCTGTAGTAAGCAAATGCTCAACATCCCCCTTTTTTAAAGGAAAAATGTGCAGTAACCCAACACAATCAGATTTTACTATGGTCAGGTAAGTCAGGAGATTTCAGATTGCTATGGGTTTCTGCACGCTGCAGTGCTGAATCGACATGTACTGTATTGTACAGTGCATCCGGAAAGTATTTACAGCGCTTCACTTTTTTCACATTTTGTCAAGTTACAGCCTTATTCCAAAATGGATTAAATTCATGCTTTTCCCTTGACATTCTACAAAACAGTACCCCATAATGACAACGTGAAAGAACTCGCTATGAAATCTTTGCAAATTTATTAGAAATAAAAAATAAATAAATAAATAAAAAGGTAAAAATGTATAAAAAAATAAAAAATAAAAATCACGTAAGTATTTACAGCTTTTGCCATGACACTCAAAATTGAGCTCAGGTGCATTTCGTTTCCATTGATCATCCTTGAGGCCTGGTTCACACGACTGTGGTTCCGACTTTGCCTGCAACTTAAAGTCCGACATTCATCCAACTTCAATGAACGGGGATCCGACAATACCGGGCACGGATTTTAGGGGGGACCCCATGCTCTTTTTTTGGGGCGTTGGCGTGCGAGTTCCTCTTCAAATCCATACCAGACCAAGGGCCTGGTTTCCCCTAAAGATACCACAAAGTACCTGGTATGAATCTTTTGGGAAAACCCCCACGCCAAATAAAAAAACGCATGGGGTTCCCCCTCCAAGACCATACCAGGCCCTTTGGTCTGGTCTTGATTTTAAGGGGATCCCCCCTCACCAAAAAAAAACTGTGGGGGTCCTCCCAAAAAGCCACACCAGACCCTTATCCGAGCACGCAGCGCGACAAGTCAGGAAAGGGAGTGGGGACGTCCTGAACCATACCAGGCCACATGCCCTCAACATGGAGGTGAGGGTGCTTTGGAGGTGTGGGTGCTTTGGGGCGGGAGGGGGCCTGCAGATCCCGGCCCCCCCACCCTATGTGAATGAGTACCCCTACCCAGTCACATAAAAAAAAAAATTGTCGGGAAAAAAAAAAACAAAACATCAGTACACAGGATTTTGACAAAGTCATTTATTAAATCAGCTCTGGCGTCTCTTCCAATTTCTTCTCCCCTCTCCGGCTCTTCTCCCTCCTCCGGAGAGGTCTTCCCCCCCACCCCAAAGCACCCACACCCCTATGTCAAGGGCATGTCCCCACCCCCTTTCCTGACTTGCCGGGCTGTGTGTTCGGGTAAGGGGCTGGTATGGATTTTTGGGACCCCCCCCCACGTAGTTTTTTTGCCATGGGGGTTCCCCTTAAAATCCATACCAGACCAAAGAGCCTGGTATGGTCTTGGAGGGGGAACCCCATGCAGTTTTATTTTTTATTTAGCGTGGAGTTCCCCTTCAAGATCCTCAGAGCACAAGTCGCATTCCTAAGTCAGATCAGTTAAGACAATGATCCGACTTCAATGGTCTGAAGTATTATCAAAGTCGGACCAAAGTAGGGCAGGAACATTTTTCAAAGTTGTATCAAATTGTGTCGGCCCAGTTCAGATGGCTCTCAAAAGGAACCATCGATTTGCACACGTCATGAGACATGAGCTCCCAATGTGGGAGTGTTTGTCGTACAAGTGTGAACCCGGCCTGAGATGTTTCTACACCTTGATTGGAGTCCACCTGTGGTAAATTCAATTGATTGGACAGGGTTTGGAACGGCACACATCTGTCTATACAAGATCTCAGTTATTAGTGCATGTCAGAGCACAAACCAAGCCATGAAGTCCAATTGTCTGTAGACCTTCAAGACAGGATTGTATCGAGAAATAGATCTGGGGAAGGGTACAGAAAAATGGCCGTAGCATTAAAAGGTCCCAATGAGCACAGTGGCCTCCATCATCCATAAATGGAGGAAGCTTGGAACCACCAGGACTCTTCCTAGAGCGGGCCGCCCAGCCAAACTGTGCGATCAGGAGAGAAAGACCTTAGTCAGGGAGGTGACTAAGAACCCGATGGTGACTGACAGAGCTCCAGCCTTTCTCTGTGGAGAAAAGAGAACAACCAACTCTGCAGCACTCCACCAATCAGGCCTGTATAGTAGAGTGGCCAGACGGAAGCCACTCCTCAGTAAAGGCACATGAAAGCCCATCTGGAGTTTGCCTAAAGGCACCTCAAGTACTCTCAGATCATGAGAAAAAAAACAAACATTCTCTGGTCTGATGAAATAAAGTTTGAACTCTTTGGCCTGAATGGCAAACGTCATGTCTGGAGGAAACCAGACACTGTTCACCTCCTGGCCAATACCATCTTTACAGTGAAGCATGGTGGTGGCAGCATCATGCTGTGGGGATGTTTTTCAGCGTCAGGAACTGGGAGACTAGTCAGGATCGAGGGAAAGATGAATGCAGCAATGTATAGGAGATATCCTTGATAAAAAACCTGCTCCAAAGCTCTCTGGACCTCAGACTGGGGTGAAGGTTTATCTTTGAAACAGGACAACAACCCTAAGCACACAGCCACGATAACAAAGGAGTGGCTACGGGACAACTCTGTAAATGTCATTGAGTGGCCCAACCAGAGCCCAGACCTAAACCCGATTAAATGCCTCTGGAGAGATCTGAAAATGGCTGTGCACCGACTCTCCCCATCAAACCTGATGGAGCTTGAGAAGGCCTGAAAAGAATGGGATAAACTGCCCAAAAATAGGTGTGCCAAGCTTGTAGCATCATACTCAAAAAGACTTGAGGCTGTAATTGGTGCCAAAGTTGCTTCAACAAAGTATCGAGCAAAGGCTGTGAATACTTATGTACAGTATTTCACAAAATGAAGAACACCTCTCACATTTTTGTAAATATTTTATTATATCTTTTCATTTGACAACACTGAGGAAATGACACTTTGCTACAACGTAAAGTAGTGAGTGTAAGGCCCCTTTCACACTTATACGACTTGTCCCACGATTTGGGACTGCAAAGTAGCATGACAAGTCATTCCCCATGATTTCCAATGACAACCATTCATATTAGTACGACTTCAAGTCGTCCCGGCTTCAAAAGTAGTCCCTGCACCACTTTGATCTGATTCTGATGCCACTTGCACAGGCATTCCTTGAAATCGCAGCAAAATCGCGGGCGCGAATCGCAGCAAAATCGACGAAGTCGCACAAGTGTGAAAGGGGCCTTAAGCTTCTATAACAGTGTAAATTTGCTGTCCCCTCAAAATAACTCAAGCCATTAAAGGGGTTGTAAACCCTCCTGTTTTTTCCACCTTAAAGCGGAGTTCCACCCAAAAGTGGAACTTCCACTTTAAAACACTTCTCACCCCCTTACATGCCACATTTGGCATGTAATTATTTTTTTGGGGGGGGCTTCGGTAGGAGTGTGACTTCCTGTCCTACGTCCTCCTTCCGCCCAGGGACTGCCTAGGCGACTCCTCCTCTCGCCTTAGGCGGCCCCTCCCTCTAGACGATCTCCTGGGACACGTGACAGGTCCCAGGAGATCGCCTGTCCACTCCTAGAGCGCAGCGCCACTCGCGCATGCGCAGTGCGTGCCTGGCCGTGAAGCCGAAAGCTGTCACGGCCGGGTGCCCACAATCTGAATGGAGGCGCCGGCAGAGAGGGGGTAGAGGAGCGACGTAAGCAGGCAAGTGTATTTTTTTTAAAAGTCAGCAGCTAAACTTTTAGTAGCTGCTGACTTTTAATAAACATAAAAAGGCTGGAACTCCCCTTTAATGCATCCTATGCATTAAGGTGAAACATCTGACTATTACCGGCCCCCAGCCCCCCCATTTTACTTACCTGAGCCCTGCAAAATTCCGTGTCAAGAACGCGCTGGATCTTTGCCCGGAGTTCTCGGCTCTTCATTGGATAGATTGATAGCAGCGCAGCCATTGGCTCCCGCTGCTGTCAATCAAATCCAATGACACGGGCGCTGGGGGGGTGGGGCCGAGTCCTGCATTCGGCAGCTATGGACGCCGAATGCAGGACTCGGGAGCGCGTCCGCAAGGTGACCCCTTCTATATAAAAACGAACCTATAGTGTCACTTTAATGTCTAAACCGCTGGCAACAAAAGTGAGTACACCCCTAAGTGAAAATGTCCAAATTGGGTCCAATTAGCCATTATCCCTCCCCGATGTCATGTGACTCAGTTAGCGTTGCAAGGTCTTAGGTGTGTTAACCACTTACCGCCCGCCCGCCATTATACGTCAACTGTTTGAAGAGGAATACCGCTGTTTTGGCAGCAGTAGCTGCCAAAACACCAGTATCCACTTCTTCAGACGGCTTTCAGATAAAAGTGGGATGTTTACATTCCTTGTAATAAAAAAAATAAATGGGGCACTTTTATTCCTAAAGACAGTGTAAAAATAAAAAAGTTAAATAAATAAGAAAAATAAATTAAGCGCCCCATCCCGCCGAGCTCGCGCGCAGAAATGAACGCATACGCAAGTCACGCCACATATAAAAATAGTGTTCGAACCACACATGAGGTATCGCCACGATCATTAGAGCAAGAGCAATAATTCTAGCACTAGACCTCCTCTGTAACTCAAAACAGGTAGCCTGTAGAAATTTTTAAACGTTGCCTGTGGAGATTTTTAAGGGTCAAAATTTGTCACCATTCCACGAGCGGGGGGCAATTTTGAAGGGCTACATGTTGGGTATCAATTTCCTCGGTGTAAAATTATCTTTCATAATATAAAAAAGAAATTGGGCTACTTTTACTGTCTTATTTTTTTATTTAAAAAAGTGATTTTTGTATTTTAAATTGCACTTGTGAGACCGCTACGCAAAAAAGATGTGACAAAGTATTGCAACGACCCCCATTTTATTCTAGGGTGTCGGGAAAAAAAATTGTTTGTATATGTGTATATATATATATATATATATATATATATATATATATATATATATATATTGTGACAGCAGGAAGGTAAAGTCACCTGGTTGCATCCAGGGGGGTAGATATATTTCGCCCAGATTCAGGCTTTACGCCGACTTATACAACTAGGTGGAGAGTTGTATAAGGCTAGTGGGCTCATGGATGACTCATATGTCTAGGGAGAGTGTGGGGCGTCCTGCAGACAGGGAGTTGATGAGACCAGCTGAAGCTTGTCAGCTCATTTAGGCCTCTATAAGAACTCCCAGCTTCATTAGATGTTAGCTCATGCCTGGAACCAGACCCGTGTGGACTGTCTAGGGAGAGTGAACCCCTGTGCGGTGAGAAAAAGCCTGTGTGGCTATTTGCTTGGACATTTAAAACCAGGGACTTAGGGACTAGGACAGCACTAGGCTGATCCCAGTTGTTAGTTAGGAAACCTGTATGTTTAGTCAGAGGTCAAGTTGACCAGGATTTATTTTGGTTATGTTTCTTTTGCTTTGCTGTGTTTTGTCACTGTAAATAGAAAATAAACCGCACCTTTTTGATTTTGAAAACCACAACCTCCGTTTGCTGGGCCTGTTTTGTGTGGGGAGCCCATCCCGGGGGTCACACACACCCGCTGCCGAGCTAACCCCCTCACAATATATATATATATATATATATATATATATATATATATATATATATATATAGTTTGTGGGTTCCAAGTAATTTTCTAGCAAAATAATTTTTTTACTTTAAAAACACCAAATCTCAAAAAGAGGCTCGGTCCTTAAATGGTTAAATTTGGTGTCATCGCTCTGACTTTCTCATACTGGTCACTGGGAGTTCAACATGGCACCTCATGGCAAAGAACTTTCCGAGGATCTGAAAAAAAGAATTGTTGCTCTACATAAAGATGGCCTAGGCTATAAGAAGATTGCCAAGACCCTGAAACTGAGCTGCAGCACGGTGGCCAAGACCATACAGCGGTTTACCAGAACAGGCTCCACTCAGAACAGGCCTCGCCATGGTCGACCAATAAAGTTGAGTGCACATGCTCAGCATCATATCCAGAGGTTGTCTTTGGGAGATAGACGTACGAGTGCTGCCAGCATTGCTGCAGAGGTTGAAGGTGGGGGGTCAGCCTGTCAGACCATACGCCGCACACTGCATCAAATTGGTCTGCATGGCTGTCATTCCAGAAGGAAGCCTCTTCTAAAAATTATGCACAAGAAAGCCCACAGTTTGCTGAAGACAAGCAGACCAAGGACATGGATTACTGGAACCATATCCTGTGGTCTGATGAGACCAAGATAAACTTATTTGGTTCAGACAGTGTCAAGCGTGTGTGGCGGCAACCAGGTGAGGAGTACAAAGACAAGTGTGTCTTGCCTACAGTCAAGCATGCTGGTGGGAGTGCCATGGTCTGGGGCTGCATGAGTGCTACCAGCACTGGGGAGCTACAGTTCATGGAGGGAACCATGAATGCCAACACGTACTGTGACATACTGAAGCAGAGCATGATCCAGTCCTTTTTGGAGTCTGGGCCACAGGGCAGTATTCCAACATGAAAACGACCCCAAACACACCTCCAAGATGACAACTGCCTTGCTAAAGAAGCTGAGGGTAAAAGGTGATGGACTGGCCCAAGCATGTCTCCAGACTTATCGAGCATCTGTGGGGCATCCTCAAATGGAAGGTGGAGGAGCGCAAGGTCGCCAACATCCACCAGCTCTGTGATGTCACCATGAAGGAGTAAATGAGGACTCCAGTAGCAACCGGTGAAGCTCTGGTGAACTCCGTGCCCATGGGTTAAGGCAGTGCTGGAAAATAATGGTGGCCACACAAAATATTGACACTTTGGGCCCAATTTGGACATTTTCACTTAGGGGTGTACTCACTTTTGTTGCCAGCAGTTTAGGCATTAATGGCTGTGTGTTGAGTTATTTTGAGGGGACAACAAATTTACCCTGTTATACAAGCTGTACACTCACTATTATACATTGTAGAAAAGTGTAATTTCTTCAGTGTTGTCACATGAAATGATACAATAAAATCACTACAAAAATGTGAGGGGTGTACTCACTTTTGTGAGAAACTATACAATTGTTTTTTTTTTCTAAATTTGCAAAGATTTCAAACAAACTCATAGTGGGGTATTGTTTGTAGAATTTTGAAGAAAATAATTAAAAATGTAATACATTTTGGAATAAGGCTGCAACATAAAATGTGGAAAAAGTGAAGCATTGTGAATACCTTCCGGATACACTGTATACAGTGAAGATTAGCATTAGTGTAGAAATTATGAAAGGGAACTGATGCTATTATTTTATGTAAACCAGCTGTTTAGCCAGATTGGGCAATGATGAATTGTCTACTGAGGCAAACACGCCTGGTGGCTTACTATACTTTAGGGGAAATAGCAAATAGAACACGTTAGAAAACAGATGAAAGTGCTATTGTTTTCCAATTAGACAGCAAAGTTTAAGCTATTTTCAACCTCTCATCCCGTCTGCATTCAAACACAATTGTTTAACAGTTACCAGTCTATTTAGAATGCAATGAACATACTGTCATACTGTTCATTAAACTTGGAAAACAACCCATTCAGTTTAAAATAGAAATATATATATATATATATATATATATATATATATATATATATATATATATATATATATATATATATATATATATATATATATATTGTGACAGCAGGAAGGTAAAGTCACCTGGTTGCATCCAGGGGGGTAGATATATTTCGCCCAGATTCAGGCTTTACGCCGACTTATACAACTAGGTGGAGAGTTGTATAAGCCCAGCTAAGGCTAGTGGGCTCATTGATGACTCATACCTCTAGGGAGAGGGCTGGGCGTCGTGCAGACAGGGAGTTGATGAGGCCAGCTGAAGCTTGTCAGTTCGTTTAAGGCCTCTATAAAAACTCCCAGATTCATTAGGTGTTTGCTCATGCCTGGAACCAGACCTGTGTGGCCTGTCTAGGGAGAGTGAACCCCTGTGCGGTGAGACAAAGCCTGTGTGGCTATTTGCTTGGACATTTAAAACCAGGGACTTAGGGACTAGGACAGCACTAGGCTGATCCCAGTTGTTAGTTAGGAAACCTGTATGTTTAGTCAGAGGTCAACTTGACCAGGATTTATTTTGGTTATGTTTCTTTTGCTTTGCTGTGTTTTGTCACTGTAAATAGAAAATAAACCGCACCTTTTTGATTTTTTGAAAACCACAACCTCCGTTTGCTGGGCCTGTTTTGTGTGGGGAGCCCATCCCGGGGGTCACACACACCCGCTGCCGAGTTAACCCCCTCACAGTTGGTGGAGAACCAGTGGCAGTTTTTTTAAGCCAGCATGGAGGAGATACTGAAACAGCTGGCTCTAGCAAATGCCAATCAACAGCAGACAAATGCAGGTTTGCAAAGGAGCCTTGCAGCCCAGCAGCAGACAAACGCAACTTTGCAACAGAGTCTGGAGGCTCAGCAACGAGCCCAGCAGCAATCTGAGGCCCGCTTCATAGACCTGTTGCAGAAGCAAGAGCAGAGACTACAACAACAGATGGAAGCAGTAATGCAGCAACGTCCGCAGACCAGTGAGGAAAGCCGTCCCACTAATACCGCGTCCTTTGGGGTGAGTCGTTTATTGACAAAAATGACTGGAGAGGATGATCCAGAGGTATTTTTGACCACATTTGAAAGGACCGCTGAAAGAGAAAAGTGGCCTGAGGAGCAGTGGGCTGGACTGGTGGCTCCTCTGTTAACTGGTGAATCGCAGAAGGCTTACTATGACCTAGAGCCTGACCAAGCAAAAGACTATGTGATGCTAAAAGCTGAAATATTGGCAAGGCTGGGTGTCACCCAGGCTGTCCGGGCTCAGCGTGTGCATAACTGGATTTTCCAGCTTGGAAAACCCCCCAGGTCTCAAATGTATGATCTCATTCACCTGAGCAGAAAGTGGCTACAGCCAGAGACTTTGTCCGCACCAAAGATTGTGGAACGTGTTGTAATGGATCGGTTTTTGAGAGCTCTTCCTACTGCCATCCAAAAGTGGGTAAGCCATGGAGACCCAGAGACGGCCGATGGTCTTGTGGATCGTGTGGAGAAATACTTGGCTACAGAGAACCTGACGGCCTCTTCCAGAGACACTCGGACTTTCCACCCTAAGACCAGACCATCCCCAGGGGCGGATAAGAGGATTCCAAGGGGTGAAGGTGGAGAGAGTGAGAGGGTGGGAGCTCTACCCCAAGTTTGGCGAGAACAGCCTGGGAAATCAGCGGCTCAAGAGGCGGCAAGAAGGATCGTTTGCTACCGCTGCCGGCAAGCGGGACATATTGCAGCCAATTGCCCGGTTGTGGAGGAACCCATGCAGTGTGACTTTCTGACGGGCAGACGTCAGTCGCTGTGTGCGACAGTCGCATGCACTGCCATTCGAGGAACTGAGAAACATTTATGCAAAATGTGTGTTAATGGTAGAAATGTTGTAGTATTGCTGGATTCAGGTAGCCTTGTGACCCTGATAAAGGCTGAGTTAGTTAAAACAGAGGTCTCTGGGAATAGCAAGGTAGCTGTTATTTGTGTGCATGGGGACACCCGAGAGTATCCAGTGACTACAGTGTGTTTCGAGACCCCCAAAGGTACCCTCTCTCATCCAGTGGGCTTAGTATCTCAGTTACCGCATGACGCCATTGTGGGAAGGGATTTTCCGAAGTTCTGGGAACTGTGGGATGATCCTGAGCCCCTCACTGGTGCCCCTATGTACCAGGAATGTGATAGCCAGAACTCCCCTGAGAGTGGTGAGGACTCTCCGGAATTTCCCTTATCAGTATTGGCAGGGGAGACTCAAGAAACTGGAGAGGAGCCCACCTCCTCAGACGAAAACCTACCGTCTGTGGAGTTTTCTGATCTTGAGGTTCACAGGGAAAACTTTGCCACAGAACAGTTGAAAGACCCCGCCCTAATAAAGGCACGGGAAAACGTAGTGAAAATAGATGGCGAGTTAGTGGACCCAGATAATACCTGCACTTACCCATACTTCAGCGTAGAGAAGGACCTACTGTATCGGGTGGCAAAAAGGGCAGAAGAAACAGTTGAGCAGCTTGTGGTGCCCAAACCTTACAGGAAGTTGGTGTTGGAGTTGGCCCATGGGCACATTCTTGGAGGTCATCTGGGGACAGAGAAAACCCGAGAGAGGGTATTACAGAGATTCTATTGGCCGGGGGTGATGAAGGACGTAGAAAATTATTGTTCCTCCTGCCCTGTGTGTCAGAGGTCGGCCCCGATGCCACATTTCCGTAGCCCGCTGGTCCCTCTACCCATCATTGAGGTCCCGTTTGAGAGGATCGCCATGGATTTGGTAGGTCCTATAATCAAGTCCGCTAGGGGGCACCAGTACATATTAGTTATAATGGACTATGCCACCCGTTATCCAGAAGCGATCCCTCTCCGAAATACCTCGGCCAAAACCATAGCCAAAGAGCTATCTCTTGTTTTTAGCCGGGTGGGTATTTGTAAAGAACTGCTTACGGACCAAGGTACACCCTTTATGTCCCGGGTTATGAAAGAGCTGTGTAAATTGTTCAAAGTGACGCAATTGCGTACGTCTGTGTATCACCCCCAAACCGATGGGCTGGTTGAAAGATTCAACAAAACCCTAAAACAAATGTTGAAGAAAGTGGTGGATAGAGATGGAAAGGATTGGGACTGTTTACTTCCTTATTTGATGTTTGCTATTAGGGAGGTGCCCCAATCCTCTACGGGATTCTCCCCCTTTGAGTTACTGTATGGGAGACACCCAAGAGGGCTGTTGGATATTGCCAAGGAAACTTGGGAAAGTGAGAGTTCTCCCCACAGGAGTGTGATTGAGCATGTCGCCCTGATGCAAGATCGAATTGCACAGGTAATGCCCATCGTGAAGGAACATTTGGCCCAAGCGCAGTTGGCACAGCAGAGAGTGTACAACCGTGGAGCCAAGACCCGTACCTTTTCCCCGGGGGATAGGATATTGGTACTTGTCCCTACGGTTGAAAGTAAATTCCTTGCCAAATGGCAAGGCCCCTACGAGATAATGGAAAAAGTGAGCGAAGTGAATTACAAGGTCAGACAACCAGGAAGGCGAAAGCCCGAACAGATCTATCACGTTAATCTGTTGAAAGCCTGGAGGGATAGAGAGTCCCTAGTCGCAGACACTTGGTCACCAGCTCAAACTGGTTGCGTGATTCCTGAGGTTGGAATAGCAGCCACCTTGTCACAACCCCAACAACAGGAGGTTAAGGAGTTTGTGCTTCGCAACAAGGAGGTATTCTCTGAGCTGCCGGGACAAACATCTGGGGTAGAGCATGACATCATTACCCCGCCCGGTGAAAGGGTGAAGTTAAAACCCTATCGGATCCCAGAGGCTCGACGGGAGGCAATACGGGAGGAAGTACAGAAAATGCTGAACTTAGGGGTGATAGAGGAGTCCCAAAGTGATTGGTCTAGTCCCATCGTGTTGGTGCCTAAACCGGATGGGAGCTGGCGATTTTGTAACGATTTTCGTCAGTTGAACAAAGTTACAAAATTTGACACCTACCCCATGCCACGTATAGATGAGTTGATCGACTGGCTGGGAACAGCCCGATACATGACGACTCTTGACCTCACAAAAGGGTATTGGCAAATCCCCCTGGCCAAGTCGGCCAAAGAGAAAACCGCATTTGTAACCCCAGACGGGGCGTTCCAATATAAAAGAATGCCGTTCGGGTTACAGAATGCGCCGGCCACATTCCAGCGGAAAATGGACCAGATGCTGAGGCCCCATCGGAAGTATGCTGCGGCTTACCTGGATGACGTAATTGTCCATAGCACAGATTGGGCCTCACATCTGCCAAAAGTGCAAGCAGTCCTGGACTCTGTTCGGGAAGCGGGGTTTACGGCTAACCCCAAGAAGTGTACCATTGGGCAGGAGGAGGCCAAATATCTTGGGTACACCATTGGGAGGGGAGTAATAAAACCCCAACTCAACAAAGTCGAGGCCATCCAGAGTTGGCCACGTCCCAACAGCAAGAAGCAGGTACGAGCCTTTCTGGGAATCGCTGGGTATTATCGGCGATTCATTCCCCACTTTGCTTCTAAGGCTGTGCCCCTAACCAACCTGACGAAGGGGAAAGGGTCGGTCATGATTAAATGGACCCCCGAGGCTGAGGCAGCATTCCAATTCTTGAAACAAGCCTTATGTAGCCAGCCAGTGTTGTACTCACCCGACTTCTCTAAAGACTTTGTCGTACAAAGTGATGCGTCAGATGTGGGGTTAGGAGCAGTATTGTCCCAGGTCTGGAACGGGGAAGAGCACCCAGTCATTTACCTCAGCAGGAAGTTGAAGTCCCATGAGGTAAATTACGCCACCGTTGAAAAGGAGTGTTTAGCGGTGAAGTGGGCTCTAGATTCCCTTCGGTACTACCTGCTAGGTAGGCACTTTGACATGGTTACGGATCACGCTCCGTTAAAGTGGATGGCTCAAAACAAGGAAACAAATAGAAGAGTGAATAGGTGGTTCCTGGCCCTCCAGGAATTCAACTTCACAGTAAAGCATCGCCCTGGCGTTCAAATGGGGAATGTGGATGCTTTGTCTCGAGTACATGAATGCCTGATTGCTGGTGTTCCAACCCCGAGGTTAAAACAAGAGGGGGGGGTATGTGACAGCAGGAAGGTAAAGTCACCTGGTTGCATCCAGGGGGGTAGATATATTTCGCCCAGATTCAGGCTTTACGCCGACTTATACAACTAGGTGGAGAGTTGTATAAGGCTAGTGGGCTCATTGATGACTCATACCTCTAGGGAGAGGGCTGGGCGTCGTGCAGACAGGGAGTTGATGAGGCCAGCTGAAGCTTGTCAGTTCGTTTAAGGCCTCTATAAAAACTCCCAGATTCATTAGGTGTTTGCTCATGCCTGGAACCAGACCTGTGTGGACTGTCTAGGGAGAGTGAACCCCTGTGCGGTGAGAAAAAGCCTGTGTGGCTATTTGCTTGGACATTTAAAACCAGGGACTTAGGGACTAGGACAGCACTAGGCTGATCCCAGTTGTTAGTTAGGAAACCTGTATGTTTAGTCAGAGGTCAACTTGACCAGGATTTATTTTGGTTATGTTTCTTTTGCTTTGCTGTGTTTTGTCACTGTAAATAGAAAATAAACCGCACCTTTTTGATTTTTTGAAAACCACAACCTCCGTTTGCTGGGCCTGTTTTGTGTGGGGAGCCCATCCCGGGGGTCACACACACCCGCTGCCGAGTTAACCCCCTCACAATATATATATATATATATTATATATATATACACACAC
The DNA here is from genome assembly GCA_029206835.1 of Rana muscosa. Classification (NCBI taxonomy): domain Eukaryota; kingdom Metazoa; phylum Chordata; class Amphibia; order Anura; family Ranidae; genus Rana; species Rana muscosa. The sequence continues at coordinate 272,751,307 of CM055116.1, forward strand.
ATACATACACACACACACACACACACACACACACACACACACACATATATATATAAATAAAAAAGGCAAAACATTTGTGTATAGATTTAAAAAACTATTTTTTCCCTTTATTATATGCGATTACATTCTCAGCTGCATAAGCCACTGGTCACACTGGTGCAACTTGTCATACGGTTTGACAGTTTCAAATCTCATGACAAGTCGCCCCCTATTATCCGCATTGCAAGCGGTCAAATCGGTGCAACTGATTCTGTTGGAGTCGCACGGATTTTGAAAGTAGTTCCTGCACTACTTTTGTAAGTTCATATGCAACGTGCATAAACATCTGTGCATGAAGTTGCACAGATGTCTTCCAAGTTGCACCTGAAGTAGCAATGAAATGCTACTTTTAATGTCGCGATCAGTGTGACCGGGGTGTAAGAGCTGAGGGAGGAGAAACAACATCACACTAAGCTTCCCAGTAAATGACTGTGCAGGGGGGAGGCGGGGGAGTGTCAGGGCAAGTCTGATCATTGGAGGAGAGCAGGCGGAGTTCCCAGCACAGCTAGTAATTCGACCATGGTGTGTTCTCCTGCTTAGTGTGGTCAGTTATTAATAGGAAAGCAGAGGGACTGACAGGAACACTAGGAATTTCACATAAAGTAAGCAATACAAAAGAGAATATTTTTTCATACAAGTACATGGTACAGCAGGCACATATCAGGAATATGAAATGTTGGGTTTAAATACTCCAACAGAGAATGTTTAAAGAGGTATCGATCAATATCATTTAAAAACACATGGATTTGGAAGATTCTCCACCAGGGAGTGTTTGGAGAAAGTCACATTAAGTGCTCTTTCCCACAGACGGACTCCACCAGCTTTCTGCTGATCCCTGCTAAGCAGGCAGATGGCAGGTCCGTGTCTGCTTCGCTTATGCAGAGCGGACACAGACACAGCCAGCTTTCCTCTATGGAAGGTCAGATATCCGTTTACATCCAATCTGATCCACCAGATGGATAGGAAACAGATCCCCCATCCGTCTGTTTTTTGGCGGATAGGATCAGATCGGATGTCGGCGGCTGCACATAGAGGGCAATGGATGGGCTGATCGGGTCCACCTAAAAAACTGGCAGGCGGACCCAAACTGGCCCACCTGTGTGAAAGGGGTCTCACTGCTTTATAAACTGACTTTATAGTGTCCATGACTGCACTAAATAAACCAGCTGTTTATTTGCAGCAGCTCTTCACTTTTGTGTGATCTCTGTGACAGGTGTGCTTTAGGCCCCTTTCACACTTCTACGACTTGCACTACTTTGGTCCGATTTTAAAGCCACTTACACAGGCATTCCTTAAAATCGCGGCAAAATTGCGGCCGTGAATCGCAACAAAATCGCGGGACTTTGAAGTCGCACAAGTGTGAAAGGGGCCTTAGGAATACAAATCTGCCAATAAAAAAGTCATACTAAAATATTTTTTCAAAGAAAAAAAAAACAAAGCACAAAAACTTAAACTGCTCCTACTAGTGGAAGGCTGACTGCAGGTCAGCCTGAATTTGTAGGAGGAGTCGGGAGGTATTTAAACCCGCTCTCTCTCCTCCTTTCCCGTCGATGGTTCTCTCGTGCTGACATGCGTCATTTCCGGTGCGACCTTTCTGATGTCACTTTCGCTTTTCGTTTCTACTGGGTGGACGTACGGCTTCGGGGCTCCGCTTCTCCCCACTCTCACGTGCGGGGTTCAGGTTTTGTTCGGAGGGGCTACAGGTGGGGGGAGGGCAGCTAATCTGGTTTACCACGGGCCTTAGTGCTGGCCGCTGGGGGAACCAGGGGGCAGAGCCAGGCAGCGAAGTTGGGCACCAGTGTCGTTTGTGGCATGTGACTGTGTCCGGAAGGGGAGGGTGTTCCTGCATGGTGGGGAGGTGGTGGCAGTGTGTGTGTGTCACTGACGGGGCTGGCCGCGTGTGTTGGCATTGGGGGGCTGGCCGCGTGTGTTGGCATTGGGGGGCCGGCTTCTCCCCCCCCGTACAGTATAGGTAGATGTGATATTTCCTCCTGCCTTCCCCATAGTAGGTGCTGGCAGTGTTTCGGACTTACCCCCTTGTCAGCAGAGATCGGAGGCCGGATCCTGGTGCAGGGCCCCCCCCCCCCGGTGTGTGTGTGTGTGTGTGTGTGTGCGTTTTTCCCTGGCCGTTTCTCACGGCTTTCATTACGATTTCATACATCATGCAATCTCACCATTTATATCACTTGTCTGACACGTTTTCAGGTTCATAGGCTTGAGTGTTACGTTTTTAATTGGCCTGATTTGCCTCAAGTTGCTCAGCCTTGCTAGTTTCTTGAGACTGACACCTTTTTAAAGTCTTGTGCCACGTATACTTTTCTGCACGACATTACTGCGTCTTTCAATCACGGTCATCTGCATAAGTAGCGGTAAGGGAAGGAAGAGTTTTTCCTGTTTGTTGGGGTTTGTTGGTTATTTCTTGTTTAGAACGGTGTTGTTCTTGTTTGCAGAGGTCATGTCACAGGCAGCAGATATCAAAGACTTTGCCGCCATCCGTCCTTCTCCGGTTAGGGTTTCTGTACATGGTAGATCGCCCTCCTTGTAACCTCCCGATTCGGCCGTCTCTCTTGCAGTGGCATAGGGTTAGGTGGAAGCGTCTTAGTCCTAAATCAGCCATTTGATACCTATGCACTGGCACTCGGCTGGATGCTATCCCATGTAGTAGGCTGTTAGGTAGTCGCCCACTGTCGGAATGTTTTTTCCTCGTTAAAGTTTCCAAACGGGGTCCTGCCGATCTGCGGAAACTGGCGTCACCTTTCTCTGTGCTCAACGTCCTGACGGCTAGGGTTATGGTACGCATAATCGGTCTACCTCAGGATTTGGTCTTAAACAGTTCTAGGTCTTTACTCTTTGTTGCGTGTTGACTGGTTTGGCTGCCCTTTCAGTTCCTTTTTCCACATTCACTATAGGTTATCAGTGTGGTAGAGTATACAGCAGCGGATTGCTCTGTCCTGTTTTAGTTACCCGCCTTTTTCCAGCAGGTCCCAGACTCGAACTCCTGTGCCAGATGCTACAGATGAAGCTTGATCAACAATTCATTTTCAATTTAGCCTAGGAAGTTCATGACACGGCCTGGGATACCTTCCAGGCTTTTCCATCTCGGTATCCTGCTTTCTTTTGTCACTAACATTTAATGTCTACTTGCTTTCGTTGTCTTTTTATTTTTTGGCACTCTCAGCTGAAGCGATCCTACAAGCTGGTGCCCGGTCACAGTCTTAGACCGAGTCATGGTGGCATTTGCGGATGTACCCAGGGATAGGCCACTTTCCTTTCACTGGTGCGCCCTTCTTCACTAGCACAGTGCATGACACGTTGCCGTTCCCTGCTGCCAAACTAGGGTTGCACCTTATGCTTACGCCGGCCGTGCTTTCAGTGTAGGTGCAGTTTCTGCTGCTTCTCGCTGGGGGGTCCGTATTCACGTTGTTGGCGAGTTGGGTTGGTGGGGTTCAGCATTCATTTCCGGACATATCCCGGATCCACATGTTGAGTTACCATGGGCTTTCTTGCGTTGGCTGCTCAAGGTTACATACGGTTACTTTCATTTCAATCTCTTTGCCGTCTTGTTTTTGCCCCCTTTTAGGCATACGGACCACGTGACCCCGGCACACCCCAGGTCGCTTTCCCTGTTTTCTCCTCGGACCTTTCCAGCATGATTACCTGAGACTCTGAGTACAAATAAACACGCTTCAGACAAGGAAGACTTTTCTATGCATTTAACTTATAGGTAACCGCTGACATGGGGTGAAAGTAAGGCTCTAATTGTGTCCAAGACAGTTTTGTTGTGCACATGATAGCCTATCCAGCTGAAATAACATCATTGTTCTGAATGACACATAGGGGCCTTTTTATTATAAAAATAAAAATTTATGCAGCAAATAAATAAAAAGAGCTGCATGATAGTAGTGCACTGTCCTATACACATCCACCCCTTGCTATCTTCAAAACAGTATCTATGTCACTTTGGGAACGCTCTACATTTTAGAACAGAATATTTTGGCACATGCTATTGAACAATAGAAACCACCCCAAATCACTCCGTAGCTGGCAGACCACCACATGGAACTTGCCATTGAGTTGGAGTTGCATGGAAAATGTGTTGATATTAAATCAGAATCCCCCTCAATGTCCTCCAACTCCTGAAAACACAAAACAGGGAAATTTCTCTTAGCTAGAGGGCTCTGTTATTTCAAACTGTTGTGCCCCCTCGTGTGTTAGAGGACAGTGTAGGAGGCCATACAGTTAACGGGGAAGCAACTATCAGACATCACCCCTAAGCTAAAGTGTAAGGTTCAGACAAGCAAAGCTAAACATAGAGGCAGCAAGCACAACTGAAAAAACTGGAGGAGACTAGTATCTTAAAGATTCAGATTCTTGCACAGGTCCAATGACTGTTCTTCAGAGTTTCTGCAGTGACCGTTTTCTTTTTTAGATTCAGTACTTTTTTTATTCTTATCAAAGCAATACAAATTATACATAAATGAGTTTTCAATCTGTTTTCAGCAGCAGTGATTCACTATCATTGTGGAAGGGCAAGTACAGGAGTTCACTGCTGCATCACACTGACCCCACTAACAGAACACAGAAAAGCTCAGGTCACCTAAAGGAACCATTACAGGCTGAAAATTTTATAATAAAAAAAATAAAAATAAATAAAAAAGTATTTTGGCCAAATGGTAAAAAAAAAAAAAAAAACACACACACACACACACACACACACACACACACAAAAAGCTACTGAATTCGTATACAGTGTATATAACAGTAAATTTTGTAATTTGTCTGGACTTCATTTTTAGCAATAACCCACCAAAACTCTAGAGATCACAATATAAAAAAAATAAAAAGTTATAAAGAATACGGAACGGTAATAATAACAATACATACCCGAGAAATAATAAGTAATCCTAAGAAAGGATGCAGCTTTCTTCCAAGATCCAATGATAGAGCGGATATCTATGTAAATGAGGGGTACCCAGTACAGATGGAATCCAGTCTTATGATACGTACTGAACACGTGCTTCAGATCATATGACTGGCAATGCTTTACAGATGAAAACATCCATTTATACAGCAGGCACCATTAGACACAATGGGAAACTAAAGACGGAAAAAATATCAGCTTCCAGGAAACGGACGCCCATGAAAGAGCTAAAATGTATTACATTTCACAGGTCTGTTAACCACTTAAGCCCCGGACCATTTGGTAGCTAGAGGACCAGAGGTGATTTCAGAATTTTGCACTGCGCTGCTTTAACTGTAAATTGTGCGGACATGCAATGTTGTACCCAAACGAAATTTGCGTCCTTTTCTTCCCACAAATAGAGCTTTCTTTTAATGGTATTTGATTGCCTCTGCGATTTTTATTTTTGGCGATATAAATGGAAATAGACTGAAAATTGTGAAAAAAAAATATTTTCTACTTTTTGTTATAAGAAAAATCGAATAAACTCAATTTTAGTCATACATTTAGGCCAAAATGTATTCAGCCACATGTCTTTAGTAAAAAAAAAAATGTCAATAAGCGTATATTTATTGGTTTGCGCAAAAGTTATAGCGTCTACAAACTAGGGTACATTTTCTGGAATTTAGACCGCTTTTAATTTATGACTGCCGATCTCATTTCTTGAGGTGCTAAAATGGCAGGGCAGTACAAAACCCCCCCAAATGACCCCATTTTGGAAAGTAGACACCACAAGGAAATTGCTGAGAGGCATGTTGAGCCCATTGAATATTTTTATTTTTTGTCCCAAGTGATTGAATAATGACAAAAAAAAAAAAAAAATTACAAAAAGTTGTCACTAAATGATATATTGCTCACACATGCCATGGTTATATGTGGAATTACACCCCAAAATACATTTTGCTGCTTCTCCTGAGTACGGGAATGCCACATGTGTGGGACTTTTTAGGAGCCTAGCCGCGTACGGGACCCCGGAAACCAAGCACCGCCTTCAGGATTTCTAGGCACAAATTTTTGATTTCACTCCTCACTACCTATCACAGTTTCGAAGGCCATAAAATGCCAAAATAGCACAAAACCCCCCCAAATGACCCCATTTTGGAAAGTAGACACCCCAAGCTATTTGCTGAGAGGCATGGTGAGTATTTTACAGCTCTCATTTGTTTTTGAAAATGAAGAAAGAAAATATTTATTTTTTTTCAATTTTCAAAACTTTGTGACAAAAAGCGAGATCTGCAAAATACTCACAATACTTCTCAGCAAATAGCTTGGGGTGTCTACTTTCCAAAATGGGGTCATTTGGGGGGGTTTTGTGCCATCTGGGCATTCCATGGCCTCCGAAACTGTGATAGGCAGTGAGAAGTGAAATCAAAAATTTATACCCTTAGAAAGCCTGAAGGCGGTGCTTGGTTTTCGGGGTCCCGTACGCGGCTAGGCTCCCAAAAAGTCTCACACATGTGGTATCCCCGTACTCAGGAGAAGCAGCAGAATGTATTTTGGGATGTAATTCCACATATACCCATGGCATGTTTGAGCAATATATCATTTAGTGACAACTTTGTGCAAAAATAAATAAAATGTATTTTTTCCGCAACTTGTGTCAACATATAAAATATTCCATGGACTTGACATGCCTCTCAGTATATAGCTTGGGGTGTCTACTTTCCAAAATGGGGTCATTTGGGGGGGGTTTTGAACTGTTCTGGCATTTTATACACAACATTAGGAAGCTTACATCCACTCTTCTAACCACTTGAAGACAAAGCCCTTTTTGACACTTTTTGTTTACATGAAAAAAAAAACATTTTTGCAAGAAAATTATATTGAACCCCCAAACATTATATATATATATTTTTAAAGCAAAGGCCCTACAGATTAAAATGGTGGGTGTTGCTTTTTTTTTCTACACAGTATTTGCCCAGCGATTTTTCAAACGCATTTTTTGGGGAAAAAATACACTTTTTTAAATTTTAATGCACTAAAACACACTATATTGCCCAAATGTTTGATGAAATAAAAAAGATGATCTTAGGCCGAGTACATAGATACCAAACACGACATGCTTTAAAATTTTGCACAAACGCACATTGGCGACAAACTACATACATTTTTAAAAGCCTTTAAAAGCCTTTACAGGTTACCCCGTTAGATTTACAGAGGTCTACTGCTAAAATTACTGCCCTCGATCTGACCTTTGCGGTGATACCTCACATGCATGGTGCAATTGCTGTTTACATATGACGCCAGACCGACGCTTGCGTTCGCCATTGGGCAAGAGCAGGGCAGGACAGGGGTGCTTTTTTTTTTTTTTTTTTTTTTATTATTAAATTTTGCTTTTTTAATTTTATTTTTAAATTGTTCCTTCCATATTTTTTTTTCTATCTTTTTTTTATCATTTCTATTGTTATCTCAGGGAATGTAAATATCCCCTATGATAGCAATAGGTAGTGACAGGTACTCTTTTTTGAAAAAACTGGGGTCTTCTAGACCCTAGATCTTTCCTCTGCCCTCAAAGCATCTGACCACACCAAGATCGGTGTGATAAAATGCTTTCCCAATTTCCCAATGGCGCTTTTTATATCAGGGGGGGGGGGGACATGCCCTCCCACTGCTTGTAAAAGCAGTCCAGAGGCTAATTAGCCACTAGGATTGCTTTTACATGAAAGCTGGCCGCTGGCTGAAAAGAATGATACCAAGATGATACCTAAACCCGCAGGCATCATTCTGGTATAAACATTCAAAGTCCAGCAACATACCAGTACGTTGCTGGTCCTTGTTGGACATGTATTGTAATCTTTTTTTTTCATGCAGCCAGTTGGCTGAACGAAAAAAAGATTGATCGGTGGGTATGCCCACCATTAGAATACTGCCCTTCATCCACCCACTTCTAATGATGTGCATACATGCACCATTTATATATGCCGAAGCATGGGGGCATCATCCCGCAAAAAAGTTATGCCGCACACACATGGTCTGACTTTTCCACGGGCAAGCCTCCGTCGGAATTTCGACCGCATGTACGCGGCAATAGGAGCAAAATCGCTCCTCCGCTCCTCCGCCCCTGCTGCCCCAATGCTTAGGCATATATGCTTTTTTTTTTTTAACTGTGGTGGTGAAATCACCTCCTACAGCACTGGAGTCGCAGGGATCAGGCCTGTCTCTGCGAACGCTGCAGTTATGTGTGTTGTGTTTTGTAAGTGACAGTGATCGATCGATACTGCACTTGGGTGGCCTGGGCTGGACAAAAGGGGCAAAACGCAGGTGCTAGCAGGTATCTGGGATGATCCTGCTAACACTGCGTTTTTGGGAACCCTAAACTGCTGGGGACGCTAGTATAGATCTGATCAGATCAGATATTGATCTGTTCAGATACTATACCACTAAGGGAGGTGTATGCTTCACACGTGGGTGTTGGCGTTACTGGCACTAACCTGACGCTGCCTGGGGTGTGACTCAGACCCTCTCTGACGCTAAAACCTAATTGATATCACCCGCCGGGCGATCAGGGGGTTAAACCTTTATTGGGTTATATACGGCGGGTGCCCTGACACTACAAAAAGCAAACTAACTAACCAGCGTCACCCGTAACACTTATATGGTGATCACTGGTGAAAGGGTTAACTAGGGGCAATTAGGGGGTTAAAACCTTTATTAGATAATATATGGGGGTACCTGACGCTATAAAAACCTGCGGCGAACCTAAAAAAAAATTACTGGCTACCGATCTGCATCACCGACACCAAGACAGCGATCAGAAAAACGATCGCTTAGCGACAGTGGTGATAGGGGGTGAAAGGGTTACCTGGGGGGCGATCAAGGGGGTTAAACCTTTATTAGGTAATATATGGGGGTACTCGACGCTATAAAAACCTGCGGCGAACCTAAAAAAATTACTGGCTACCGATCGCCATCACCGACGCTAAGACGGCGATCAGAAAAATGATCGCTTAGCGACAGTGGTGATAGGGGGTGAAAGGGTTATCTGGGGGGCGATCAGGGGGTTAAACCTTTATTAGGGGGGGGTTAGGGGGCTACACTGGACCTAAAACTAAAAACTTTGGTGACACTTTTACAGTCACAAATGTCACTGATTGCAGTGATCAGTAAATAAATGGTCACTGCAATCAGTGACACTGTGGCTGGGGGCTGATCTGGAGGTGTCTGGGGGGGGGGGGGGGCGATTTATGTACCTATGTGTCCTGGTTTCAGTGTAGTGTTTTGTGCACTAACCTGGCATCTTCTCCTGTACGGCGCTCGGTATATGTGAGCGCCGCAGGAGAGATGACATCACTTCCTCTGCCTGTGTAAACATTACACAGGCAGGGGAAGCTCTCTCATTCGCCGGGAGCGATCGAGAGGGGGTGGCCGGAATCGAACGGCCGTCCCCTCATGCCTGATCGCTCCCGATCAGTTAACCACCACTCACTGTAAAGAAGAAGGGGGGTCCGATCGGACCCCCCAACTATACAAAGGCAGTCACGTAGATATACGTGAGATTCTGCCTGTCGGTGCCATTCTGCCGACGTATATTTACAGTGGGCGGTCGTTAAGTGGTTAACATCATTCCAAAATACAGTAGGACTTAAAAAGGAAGGTGCAAAAGTAAAGCTGATTTATTCAGAACGGAATGTACCTAACACAACTGTACTAACATAAAAAGACACATTAAACCCAACATTTCCTATTCCTGATATGTGCCTGTTGTACCATATACTTGTATGAAAAATTATTCTGTTTTCTTTAAAATGCTTCCTTTGTGTGAAAAATGCCTGGGGTTCCTGCCAGACAGTCATATCAAAAACTGACCACACTAGGCATCAAAGGGCAGCGTGACCAGTGTTCTGGCTGTGCTGGAAGCTAATCCAATGATCAGACTTGTGCAATTCAGTTTCTCCTCCCCCAGCTTATCAAGCTGCTGAGAACAGAGGGAATGTGATCACTTATTCACTTGACCTCTGGAAGATTTACCCCCCTTCATGACAGGCCATTTTTTGTTATATGGCACTGCGTTACTTAAACTGACAATTGCGCAGTCATGCAACACTGTATAGACATAAAATGTACGTCTTATTTTCCCACAAATAGAGCTTTCTTTTGGTGGCATTTGACCACCGCTGAGTTTTTTAATTTTTTGCGCTATAAAACAAAAAAAGCGACAATTTAAAAAAAAAAAAACACACCACACAATATTTTTTTATCCTTTCTGCTAGAAAACATATCCCATAAAAATTAAAACAAATATACAAATTTCTTCATAAAATTTAGGCCAATATGTATTCTGCTCCAAATTTTTGGTAGAAAAAAAATAAAAAATAAAAAAATCACAATAAGCGTACATTGATTGGTTTGCACAAAAGTTCTAACGTCTACAACTTATGGTACATACGCTGGAATTTTTATATTGAGGCAGACAATCTGACACTAACTGACTTTTGACACACAGTGGGAATTAGTGACACTAATAAAAGTGATCAGTGCTAAAAATATGCACCATCACTGTACTAATGACATTGCCTGGGAAGGGAGTAAACTATCAATCTAGGGCGATCAAAGGGTTAAAAGTGTGCCTAACCAGTGTTTTTGTGTTTACCATGTGGTGTTTTACTGGGAAACCAAATCCAGCACATCCCTGCTGATAGAACAGAGCTCTACATTGTTTAGAGCTCCATTCTGTGTCTTTCTCCTTGCTGATCAGCGGGTGCCGGCGGACATCAATTGGCCGGCACCTGCTGATCGGCTTGTGCTGTGAAGAATCACAGCACAAGCAGGGCGCCCCCTACCAGGAAGGGCAGAATCACGTATATACACACACACTTTTGCAATATTTGTACTGCGCACGGTTAGCAAGTGGTTGTACAAAAAAAAAAAAAAGGGAAAAAATGCATTTGTGTTTTTTTTTAAATATAGGTATAAACACGTCTTGCCTTCCATTTCTATTTTAACCCTTTCATGCCTAAGCCTATTTCTGACATTTGGTATTTACAAGTTAAAATCCGTATTTTTTGCTAGAAAATTACTTAGAACACACACACACACACATTATATATATATATATATATATATATATATATATATATATATATATATATATAATCAAATTTAGGGGGTCTCTATGTCCAAATTTAGGGGGATGACCCGAGCACTAGTACGGCTCGGGTCTTCCAATTGTGCTGGACTCTGCTCTGCTGCGTGTTGTCTGGTGTGCAGTTCCCCTTTGGCCTGTTGGTGGTGCTGTCACCCAGGTCTGGGGTTGAACCGCAGGCGGCGTGGTGGGGATTGGATGTTCTCTCTCGGCTACCTTACATTGGGCTGGTTCTGCCTGCTGTGCATGCTGGGAGAGGATATAAGGGGCAGACGCCATTAGTCACGAGGAGAACCTGGGGACAAGTACCCGGAGGCGTGTGCCCCCTGAAAGGGGGGGTGCGTACACTGATTGAAGAGTCTTGGGCACCTTCAGCCCAAGGCTGCAACGTTCCAAGTAGGCCCGGTACCTTCAACTGGGTCTACAGGCAGAACTTTGGAGTCCTAGGATGCCCGGGTGAGGGTATCCGCTCTGACCAAGAGGAAGCCAGGGGAGGATCGGGAAAGGCCTGGTGACCTGTCAGAGGGAAGGATCCTATGCTCCGCAGAACTGACCCTGCGGAGCGCTGCTACTCTCCGAGGACATACTGAACTTGTCCTTGGAGGGAATAAATTGACTGTTCGAGCTCCACATCGGCTGCTAGGACAATTGAGGGACTATCCGCGTGAGCTGTACCCATTCGGGATCGAGTGGTGATACATCTAGGAGTTCTGTGCCCAAATCTGCTCTTAGATCAACTATCCTCTCTTTATTCAACTCTCTCTTACCTATCAAGCAAAGACATAAAAATAAACTCAGCGTTGGAGTTTAAGTGGTTTGGACATTGACTTTCTTAAAAAGGGAAAAGTACAGACTCGTCTCTACATTCTGGAGATGGGAACCAGTGGACTCGCTGCGGGACCCAAATACATAAACACCGCCTGACCTCCAATACAGAGGACACGGGCTTGTGGCATGGTGTCTCTTCTTCCCCGCAGGTGAAGGTAAGCGGGGAGGAAAGAGGAGAGTGAGAATATATATATATATATATATATATATATATATATATATATATATATATATATATATATATATATATATATATATATTTTAGGGCTGTGGAAATTAACTATTAATTCCTCGATTAATCGATTAATTGTTTTAATCGATCAAAATTATTTTGATCAGTACTCACCTCTCCGCTGGCTTTCGGGTCTTCAGGGAGATCCGGTGACATCACGGACACCGGCGGGGCTTGCCGTGTCCATCTGAAGGGCTCCTTTGCTGTGCCTTCATATCTGCATGCCGGCGGGACCTTACTATCTGCCACACGCAAGGGCTGTTACACTTCCCTCTATCACTTCCCTCTATCAACCTGGGATTCTACAGCCATCCACTGGGAGTTGTGATAGTTCCCTTCACAAGACATCTACATGCCGACGGACTGATGTTAACCCCTTCTCATCTGGATTCAGCAGTGGTATTGTTGGACACATTTTTATACCAGTATCATACTTAGCTACATGTTTTTATGACTGCTTTGGTATTACTCACACCATTTTTACAGTTTATGTAGCTACATCGATTTTATCTCCAGTGTAATATTTATTTTGTTACCTACTTGAAGACTATAAAAAGTTTTAATGCTATTCCCATCGAGCGCTGCCTTTGTGTGTTTTTTGTATCCTGCTATCCATTTTTTGCAGTGGTTGGTAGCTGCACTGGGAATCGGCCTGCAAGGAGATGAGCTAAAAGTAGTTGGATCTATGTGCGTTATAATTAATCGAAATTAGTCGATTAATCGATCATAAAAAAAAAACAAAAAAAAAACAAAACAAAAAAAAAAAAAAAAAAAAAACGGATTAATCGTACACGAAAATTTTAATCAGTAATAGCCCTAATATAAATTATATATATATATATACACACACACACACACACATACATATATACATACATACATACATACACGATTTAAAAAAATAAAAATCAAACTTGATTCACGATTTGAATCAAGTTTTTTTTTTCCTGATGGACACCGCGCCGGTCCTAAGGAGCTGCGGGCAGGAGTTTTTAGGCAAGGCCGCGGCTTTGGCCTAGTCCGCCGCAATCCTGGGAAAAGGCCGCTGACTAGGCCAAAGCCGCGGCCTCGCCTAAAAAATCCTGCTCGTGGCCTTTTCCCAGGATCGCGCCGAGCAGGATTTTTTTTTAGGCGAGCCCGCGGCTTCGGCCTTGTCCACGGAGCGTCGGTTCTATGGAGAAAAAAAATATATAAAAAATAGATTTGTTCAAAATCTGAATCGATTCAAATCGATTTTTTCCCCAGCCCTAATATTATATTAGCAGAGAATCTAGAGAATAAAATGGCAATTTTAGCAATATTTTATGTCACACGGTATTTGTGCAGCGGTCTTTTAAAAATAACTTTTTGGGGAAAAAATACACTTTTATGAATTTAAAAAAAAAAAAAAAAAAAAAAAAAAAAATCAGTTAAGTTCGACCCAATTTTTTTATATAATGTGAAAGATGACGTTACGCCGAGTAAATAGATGCCAAACATGTCACACTCGTGGAATGGCGACAAACTACGGTACCTAAAAATCTCCATAGGCGACATTTAAAAAAATAATAATTAACGGTTACCAGGTTAGAGTTACAGAGGAGGTCTAGTACTAGAATTATTGCTCTCGCTTTGACGATCGCAGCGATACCTCACATGTGTGAATTGAACACAATTTACATATGTGGGCGCGACTTCCGTATGCGTTTTCTTTGCTGCGCGAGCTCGCAGGGACAGTGGTCGCTTTAAAAAAATCTATATTTTTTTTCCCTTATTTTATTTAATTTTTTACATTGTGTTTTAAAAAAAAAAAAATAGATATATATTTTTGATCACTTTTATTGCTGTCACAAGGAATGAAAGCATGACAGTAATAGGTGGCGACAGGTACTCTTTATGAAGGGATCAGGGGTCTAAAAGACCCCAAATCCCTCCTTTGCACTTCAAAGTATTCAGATCGCCATAGAAAAAAATAAAAAACACAAGAATAAAAAAAAAAAAAAAACCCATGATTATTTCTAGTAATTGTAGACATTAGAGAAAATTATTTTGTGAGGATTTTTGCATGCTGGTGTACCTTTCCACATACAATGAGGGTCCTTTAGGTATGCATTTGCACTGGTTTCCTGTTTTTGGTTTACCTAAATGCAAAGAAAATGATCTGGAAAGCAAATAAAACTTTAAAGTGGTTGTTAACCCAAAAGTCACAGCCACAGCATATTGTATAGGTCTTTTTAGAGCTATCTTCAGGCCGGTCATGTGACTCGCGGCCGCTGTACAACTCAGATATATGGCTACTGCTGGAGGGGCTGAGATCTCCCTCTGACGTCAGCTGGGGAGGTCACATGGCTGCTCAGCCTCTCCCACAGTAGCCCTGGAGACCGGCTACGAGTCACGTAACCAGCCTGAATATCGCTCTTAAAAAGGTATTTACATAAAAAAATAAAAATTCTAATAATTTTTTACATGCCTTGTAATAAAATACTTATACAGTGTGCTATGCCTGCCTATAATAGAGGGGCTGCCAGTGAACATTTATACATTTTTAACTTCTACTAAAAGCGACGGGGGGGGGGGGCGTAGACCGACACAGAACACAGAGCTGACAGGCAGGGAGGAGAGGGGGAGCGAGGAGAGCAGAAAGGAAGGCTGCGGATGACGAAGGGACTTGCGCTAACTACGGTGGTCAGGGCTCAGCAGTCCTGATTATCGTGGTCAGGCAGAAAGGGGGACACAAAAAATAGGATTTTTGTACTCACCGTAAAATCCGTTTCTCTGATGTCCATGGACCGATGCAGCTCTCATACTGATTACATGTGGGTATATGTCCCTGCTCGCAGGAAAAGACCTAGGCAGAATGTTAGAGGTTAAAACATTCTAGAACAAGCCAGAGCTGAACAGCCCCGCCCAGGGGGGCGGTCCCTCCGGACATTACCCTCCCACCTGCAGCTAGCAGCCTCAGTTCGTAACAAAGCAGTACAAACTTAAAAGGAAGGGTGGGTGCTGCGTCGGTCCATGGACGTCAGAGAAACGGATTTTACGGTGAGTACAAAAATCCTATTTTCTCTTATCGTCCATGGACCAACGCAGCTCTCATACTGATTACATGTGGGACGTCCCAAAGCAGTATAAGAAAAGGGTGGGAGCAAAAAAGTAAGGAACAACCAAAACTTCACTCCAAACCAGCAGAGCCCCTCAACGGAGGAGTTGCAACATTAGACAGCGGCCTGCAACACTTTGCGGCCGAAGGAAGCATCCGAAGATGCAGCCACATCAACCTTGTAGAACTTTGAAAAGGTATGAACGGACGACTAGGTCGTCGCCTTGCACACTTGTGCAACCGATGCTTGATGTCGGAAGGCCCGGGAAGCACCAATTGCCTTGGTGGAATGCGCCGCAACCGGAAAGGGAGGCGCCCGCCCCTTAAGGGCAAAGGCCTGTATGATGGTCTGCCTGATCCACCTAAAGACGGTGGCAGACGACACCGCTCTGCCCTGTTTTGGACCAGACACAGACTTCCGAATGGAAACAGTAGCAGACAGGTACACTCGTAAGGCTTGTACCCATCTTAATGTATGAAGCGCAAACTCTCAGAGATGCGATGGGTGAGGACACAAGGACGGAAGAACAATGTCCTTCTTAAGGTGAAAGGCCAAGACCATCCTTAGAAAAGAAGGATGGTCGTGGGCGCAACCACCAACATATCCTTATGGAGGACCAAGTAAGGCGACTTGCCAGACAAAGCCGCCAACTCAGACACCCGTCTAACCGAAGCAATGGCCACTAAGGCCAACTTCCGGGACAAGGTCAAGAGAGGAATCTCTCTGATATTCTCAAAAGGGATGTTCTTGGAGAACCGAGATGCATCAAAATCAGATCCCAAGTAGGGAGAGGAGGCTTGACAGGGGGGATCACATGGCGAACCCCCTGCACAAAAAAGGTGCTAATCAAGGAATGGCCCGGTAGCGGTCGTTGAAAAAGACAGCCCGGGCCGAAATCCGACCCTCAAAAAAAGGTATGCAAGGCCAGCTTTTGGGTCACACCACGCTGTAAGAACAGCAAAATCCTGGAAACGGAAAACATCCAAGGATGCCACTCAAGTTCCTCGCACATAGCGATGTAAGCCTTCCAGGTACGGTGAGATATCTTTCTGGAGGAAGATTCCCGTGTCAACAACATAGAAGAGATGAGCGAATACGAGAGAACTCTGTCCTTTAGCACCTGGCTTTAAACAGCCATGCCATTAGAGCCAAGGACTGTAAAGCAGGATGAAGTATGCTCTGCGAAGCCGGCGAGGCAACAACAGTAGCAGAGGGTAAGCATATATCAGGCGATACTGCCCCCACGGGCTTCCAACGCATCTAACACATCCGCCCAGGTGTCCCTGGACCTGACCACGATCTTGCCACCTTGCGAGTGAGTCGAGAGGCCACAAGGTCCACTTCCGGTGCCCCACTTCCGGTAAAGAAGGTGGAAACACCTCCGGATGCAAGGACCCTTCGCCTGCAATGCACACGGCCGACAGGACCGTCTTGCAGCGAGATGTATGAAAATCCCAAAGAGACTCCGCAATGAATCGGAGAAGGGAGGCCCCAGTGTACAGGGTGCCTCAAATGTTGGCCAATAAAGGCAACTTGACGGAACTTCCCTAGAAACTCGGTCAGAGAACTAGTACCTCAGCCTCCACAGGTGGCGCAAACCCACCCCGGGCACAGAGACCCTAAAGGCTAAAGCAGTTGTAGCGCACCTGCTAGATGACTGATGGATGTAGCAGAGGCTTTTGCCCAGTCATTGAGCTACAAAAAATGCCAGAGATGCAGCCACTAACGGGCGCAACGCCAACCCCAGCCTGGCGAACACACAGTCCAAGCCAGCGCTTCTGATTACCACTGAAAGCAGGTGGAAAGTGATACCCCTGAAACCAGGGATCCTTGTGACAATGCTCCATCCAGCAGCTACCCATGGATAGGTGCTGATTGTGCAAACACATAGTTTATACTATGTATTGCGTCAAACGCACAAATGGAGAGTGTGGGAGGAAACCCACCCAGCCACAAAAAGCATAATACCACCACATACGGCGTATGTAGTTTAGTATTTGTGGATAAACCTATTAAACGCGTATATACTGTGCCAGCGACGAAGGCGCGCACATCATCGGGGCCTGGACGTAAACCAGCCACGCAGATTGCGTACACAACCGTGTAGGTATGTTAGCCTGCGAATAAACAAATTGCACATGTTTATACTGTGCATAGCGCTGAGAATGCGCACACCATTGGAACGCAGGGAAGAAACCTGAGCACCCGGATGAAACCCACGCAGACTGCAAGGACATACCGGGTAGGTATGTTAGTATGTGGATATCCAATCGCACAAATTTAGACTGTGCATAGCGCCGAAGCGCCCATACCAATGGAGTGTGGGAGAGAACCGGAGGAAAACCACACAGACTGCCTACACATACCGTGTAGGTATTATAGCATGCGTGATAAACTTTGAACATGTTTAACTGTGCAGAAGGCCAAAGGCGCACATACCGTCAGCGCGTGGGAGGAAACCGGAACACTCGGAAGAACTCCACGCAGACAGCACACAGATACCGTGTAGGAATGATAGCATGTGAATAAACATATTGCACATGTTTATGCTGTGCATTTCCATTGGAGCGTGGGGGGAAACCGGAGTACCCGGAGGAACCCCACGCAAACAGTATACCCATACTGTAAACATGTATAATATGTGCAATAAACATATTGAACATGTCTATACTGTGCAGAGAGCCGAAGCGCACATACCATGAGAGTGCGGGAGGACATCGGAGCCCCCGCCAACCCAGAGAGTATAATACATACATACATATACTGTGAATGTATCTGGAGTCGTGCATAAACATATTTTGTACGCTTATATCATGTATGGCACTGAAACACAGCATTGGAACGTGGGGACAGCCACGCAGACACAGAGACCAATAACACATACATACACTGTGAATGTATGCAGTGCAGAGGTATAGGATGAGTTTTAATTATGGCGCAGAGGCGCATAATCTTCTCTGTATCATTCCAACCTGCTTGACTGTGCTGCTCAAGCAGCATGCAGGTAACAGGTAACCTCTGATCCTCAGACCGTGTGTCTGTCAGAGCTCAAATCATTCCCCAGGAAATGGCGGGAAATGTTACCTCAGGTATCACACAGAAGGCAAAGAAAACAGTGAGGAAACTGTGTAAAAGAAAAGCTTGTCACAGCAATTTCAGCCTGAGTGTGTTTCTCACATCAATGAGATCACTTACAAGCGCCCTGTCATTCACTGACACAGAACTGGAGTCTTCCTCACAAGGGAATGTCCTGTTCATAAACATTAAATATTCAGAGGTAGGGTCCTGAGCATAGTAGCTAGGCCCATATGTGACTCAGAGCACTCCTTCACTAAATATTTTTGTGGGGAGAAGGGGCTTATAGCTCCTTTTGCTCGCACACCGCTTCCATTCTGACAGGAATGATTCCAGGACTGCTGACAACTGGTCCGTAAGGACCGCAGGTGCAGTAAACATATGAACATGTTTAACTGTGCAGCACTGCCAGTTGCCCCAGGCAATGTGGAGAGCAGGTGTATCAGACTCCATAAACGCCACCCTCTGAGACCTTATACACTATACAGTGAATATACAGTACACCCACTGGCTACGCTGAGGCTGAGGAGGGGATACCCGGGAGGACCCACCAACCCTTAAGGACAGCTCAGTCTGTGAGGAGATTATGAGGGGATTCGCGCCGTCATAACTGCGCCACTGAACGCCAAGATGGCCGCCGAGCGCAAAATTCAAAGCTCTAATGCGCGCCAATGGCGCACGCAATAACCACCTCAAACAGCGCCAATGGCGCACGCAATAATCACCTCACACACCAGAAAAAACTGCAGACATGAGCGCCCAGCCAGGCCAGAGTGACCCCCAAGCACCCCACAGCACCAGTACAGGGTGCAGAGAGCAGCATAACAGGGGGGGGGGGGGGGACAGGGAGAAACCCCCACACACAGAAACACAGCCAGTATGTACTCACCTGCAGTAGGAGAGACTACTTACCCGTCCCTTTCAGGGACCCACTGGCTTGTTTCAGACAGACCTATCACAGAGTCGTACTGCGTAGCTGTCGGCCGGTCCACCACGAGAGATACAGTCAGTCAAGTACTGTTCAATCTTGAGAGGACCGCGGGAGCATGAAAGCAACCCGGCCACCCCTGGAGCCACGGGGTATGTCGTGAACTAAGTCTCACGCACGCAAGGCGAGGATCAGCACGCTCGATGGTCGGACAGGGAAGACTACGAGGATACTAGTGTACCCAACCTGTTGCCCAGCCGACAGTTGATTGAAGGTATCAAAAATAAAATAATAAAATTCCCAAAGGAATAAAAATCAAAAGTAAAATCTTCCAGGAGACTGGCTCCTGAGAGCCACGTCTTCTCCTTCTGCTAGGCAGGAAAAAAACTGAGGCTGCTAGCTGCAGGTGGGAGGGTAATGTCCGGAGGGACCGCCCCCCTGGGCGGGGCTGTTAAGCTCTGGCTTGTTCTAGAATGTTTTAACCTCTAACATTCTGCCTAGGTCTTCTCCTGCGAGCAGGGACATATACCCACATGTAATCAGTATGAGAGCTGCGTCGGTCCATGGACAATAAGAGAAAGTGGCAGTTTTTTTAAAGTTTAGAGAGGGGAAGATTACACAGCACAAGCACTGTGCTGTTTAATATGCTTGGAGCCCCTTTCACACTTGTGTGAACCTGAAAGTCGTGTGATTTTGCAGCAAATTGAAGCAATGCCTATGATCCTCAAGTCACATTAAAGTCGGACCAAAGTAGTGCCTGGACTACTTTGAAGTTACACATGTATGAATGGTACTCATTGGAAATAATAGGGTACAACTTGTCACAGGCAAGTCGCACAAGTGCGATCTGCACTTGGGTGTCATTAACTTTGCAATGACACCCACTGCAGGTTAAAAGGCAATTTGAATGCAGTGCGGGAAAGCAGCATGGAATGCGGGATTACCGCACAGCATTCTAGTTTGCACAGGCCCTAAATTTACTTAATCAGTTCTCGACCGGCTAACGCACATATACTGCATCACAATGGCACCGCTGTACGAAACCGGGGGTACGGGGTTCCTTTAAGAGCCGCCAGAGGGTGCACGCCCGCTACACGGCGGGGGACAAAATGTGCCTGCCCGGCGGTCGCGTGCATGAGAGCCAGCAAGGGGATGTGTGTGTGTGTAAACAAACAAATCCCTGTTCTGTCAGGGGAGAGGAGACACATTGTTTGTTCCTACTTAGGAACAACGATATGTCTCCTCCCCTATGCAGTCCTATCCCCATACAGTTAGGACACACCTAGGGAACACACATTTAACCCCTTGATCGCCCCCTAGTGTTAACCCTTTCCCTGCCAGTGACATTTATACAGTAATCAGTGCATATTTATAGCACTGATCGCTGTATAAATGTCAATGGTCCCAAAAATGTGTCAAAAGTGTGCGATCTGTCGCAATTTCGCAGTACCGCTAAAAAAGAAAAACAAAAGTGCAGATCACCGCCATTACTAGTAAAAAAAATAAAAAAGCAATCAATCAATATACGCTTATTGCGATTTTTTTTTATATAACAAAAAATATGTAGAATACATATCGCCCTAAACGTTTTTTTTTTGTGGGTGGGGATATTTATTTTTAGTAAAAAAATTAAATAAAAAATTCAAAATCTAAGCTTTTTTTTGTTTGTTTATAGCGCAAAAAACAAAAACCGCAGAGGTGATCAAATACCACCAAAATAAAGCTCTATTTGTGGAGAAAAAAGGACGCAAATTTTGTTTGGGGACAACGTTGCACGACCGCACATTTGACAGTTAAAGCAACGCAATGCCAAATTGTAAAAAGTACTCTGGGAAGGAAGGGGATAAAATCTTCCGGGGCTGAAGTGGTTAAAGAACTACGTGTTTACACACTTTCAGAGTACGGTAATTAACCTGTCTGTGGCTGTTCTCATGCAATTGCTCTTTAACATGCTAGGGACAGATAAGCGAACCCGCACGCCGATTGTTTACATCCAGGAATGCTGATCTGTCCCTAACTCCATGCAACTGTTCTATGTGCAAAAAAAGTGCTAAGCTGGCTAACCCAGAACCCGCCTAGTTAACTCAGACTCCGCATGGGAGACCCAAACAAATTTGTAGTAGAGCTCTCTTTACAAGATCGTCATACGGACTGTTTGGAGGCTGATATGCCTATGTTTTTATTGATCTTATGTTAACCTTTATAAATAAAATAGGATTTTTGTACTCACTAGACATGTGCATTCGTTTTTGTCCGAATGCATTTTCGTCCGAATTTCAGCTATTTTCGTTATCGTTTTAACAAACAAAAACGAAAGCACAGAATCCGAAAACCAAAAGATCCGACATAAACAAATGCTTTATTTTCGTTGCTACAACAGTTCGATATAGATAGGAGATTCGACGTGACGCTGACAATAACAATCTGTGTCTATCGAACCTGTGGTCGAATGTGCCTAACCTTAACTCTATTAGTCCAAGATTATTCTACATAGGAGAGAAAAGATTCGACATTATAGAGAGAAAAGATTCGACATAGGAGAGAAAAGATTCGACATAGGAGAGAAAAGATTTGACATAGGAGAGAAAAGATTCGACATAGGAGAGAAAAGATCACTGCTGGAATTGGGTGGGGGAAGTAAAATAAAAATAAAGTTGATGATGAATGTTATTGGCTGATTGTAACCAAAGAGGAGGAGCAGTAAAATAGCTAGAATGACGAAGATTCGACAAAGCATCGAAAGTTAGAAGATTCGACTGTGCAGCAAAACTGTACGACGCTGCAATCGTACATTTCCGGTCAAATGCATCCGCCCATAGGCTATAGAAGAATTCTAATGTTGGTTGACTAGTAATAGTAATGAATAAATATAATTATTACTAGTGTCATACAACATTAGAATTCTTCTATAGCTTGTGGGCGGAACATTCGACCGGAAATGTATGATTGCGGCGTCGTACAGTTTCACTGCTCCGTCGAATCTTCTTTGAACATTCGACAGACACCATAAGCCTTCAATGACAGATTCGACCTTAATTAATTCAGATTTTCGGACGAATGCAATTTCTAACGAAAAACGAAATAAATAAAAACGAATTTCGGGAGTAACTAAATAAATTTATTTTTCGGACGAAAACGAAATTCCGAAACGAAATATTTCAGTGTGCACATGTCTAGTACTCACCGTAAAATACTTTGCTCTTTTGTTCATTGACGGACACAGCACTTAGTCTTGATCTTAGGGTTATATTGCCACCTTCAGGAGAGGACTAGGCAGAACATGTTAAAAAGCGGAGTTCCACCCAAAACCCTTAAACCACTCCTCGCCCCCTTACATGCCACATTTGGCATGTCATTTTTTTTTTTTGGGGGGGGGGGGGGGAGTGGGGGCTTCAGTAGGAGTGGGACTTCCTGTCCCACTTCCTCCTTCCGCCCAGGGACCACTTAGGCGACTCGTCATATCGCCTATGGCGGCCCCTCCCTGTAGGCAATCACCTGGGACACGTGACAGGTCCCAGGCGATTGCCTGTCCACTCAGATTGAGCAGCGCCACTCGCGCAGTGAGTGCCCGGCAGTGAAGCCGAAAGCTGTCACGGCTGGGTGCCCAGAGTTAGAATGGAGGCGCCGGCGGAGAAGGGGGGGGGAGGGAGGAGCGAAGCTCCGTTCGGCCGCAGCGCTGGACAGTGGAACAGGTAAGTGTCTGTTTATTAAAAGCCAGCAGTTACACTTTTTGTAGCTGCTGACTTTTAATAAACAAAAAAAGGCTGGAACTCCCCTTAAAAAAAAAAACAGCAAAACTGCACAGTACCACCCAGGGGGCGGTCCTACTAGCTAAAACCCCTCACACTGCATTCAGTAGCTCAGTTTGTCAAAAAGCAGCACAAAACATAAAAAGGAGGGGTGGGTGCTGTGTCCGTTAATGAACTTCAGAGAAAAGGATTTTACGGTGAGTACAAAAATCCTATTTTCTCTTTCGTTAATTGACGGACACAGCACTTAGTCTTGACCTTAGGGATGTCCCCAAGCAGTGTAAAAAAACGAGGGGTGGGAACAGCAAGAAAACAACCTCCACCCAAAAAACAAACCAGAGCTCCTCAATGGAGGAGTTGCAACCTTAACCACTTCAATACAGGGCTTTTTGTACCTATTCAATACCGGGCCTATTTTGGCACTTCTCTCCTACATGTACAAATCATCATTCTTTTGCTAGAAAATTACTCAGAACCCCCAAACATTATACATGTTTTTTTAGCAGACACCCTAGGGAATAAAATGACGGTCATTGCAACATTTTTTCTTGCACAATATTTGCGCAATAATTTTTCAAACGCCTTTTTTAAAAAAAAAAATGGTTTCATGAATTAAAAAACAACAAAACAGTAAAGTTAGCCCAATTTCTTGGGAAAATATGAAAGATAATGTTACGCCGAGTAAATAGATACCTAACATGTCACGCTTTAAAATTGCGCACACTCATGGAATGGCGCCAAACTTCGGTACTTAAAAATCTCCATAGGCGACGCTTTTTACAGGTTACCAGGTTAGAATTACAGAGGAGGTTCAGTTCTAGAATTGTTGCACGCGCTCTAACGAACGCGGCGATACCTCACATGCGTGGTTTGAACGGCGTTTACATATGTGGGCGACTTACGTGTGCATTCGCTTCTGATCGCGAGCTACCGGGGACAGGGGCGTTTAATTTTTTTTTTTTTTTTTACTTTTTTTTTTTTTTTTTTTACAATGATTTTACTTTTTTTTTTTTTTTTTTGATCACTTTTATTCCTATGACAAGGAATGTAAACATCCCTTGTAATAGGAATGTGTGTGACAGGTCCTCTTTGAGGGATGCGGGGTCAATAAGACCCCACATCTCTCCTCCAGGCTGGAAAGCATGAGATCAGTGAAATTTTTTTCACTGATTTCATACTTACAGCCGCAATGGCGGCTTTGTTTACATTTGAGACCTGGGCGTGACGTCATCACATCGCGCCCGGGCCTCCGACGATCATAGAGATGACTGGTGACCATCTGGTCACCAGTCATCTCTATGCTCATCACGTGACTCCACCAACGATGCCGGAAGATTCGCTCCGGGTCCCCGATCGCACGGGGCAGCCCGGAGAAGCACCGGATGGCGGCGGGAGGGGGGGGTGTCCCCTCCCGCCGCCTATAAGAACGATCAAGCGGCGGAACCACCGCTATGATCATTCTTATGGTGCACAGAATCGCCGGCACTTCAAAAGGATATCTGAATGATGCCTCTAGCTGCAGGCATCATTCAGATATCCCCCTACAAAGCCGAGGACGTCATATGACGTCCACCCAGGATGGGAGATCCCATCTGTGGACGTCATTTGTCTATGGCTGGGTAGGGAAGTGGTTAAACAGCTGCCTGCAATACCTTGCGGCCAAAGGAAGCATCCGCAGATGCACTTACATCAACCTTGTAAAATTTAGTGAAAGAGTGAACGGACAACCAGGTCGCTGCCTTACACACCTGGGAAACGGACACCTGATGCCGGAAAGCCCAAGAGGCACCAATTGCCCTGGTTGAATGTGCCGTGAAAGGAAAGGGAGGCGCCCGCCCTTTTAGGGCGTAAGCCTGAATCACGATCTGTCTGATCCACGAGAAATGGTGGCCGACGAAACCGCCAGGCCCTTCTTTGGACCAACCACCGACACAAACAGTGAGTCTGACCTCCGAAACGGAGCTGTAGCAGACAGATACACCCGCAGAGCCTGGACCACGTCCAAGGAATGCAACCTCTTTGGGATGCGACAGACGAGGATACAAGGATGGAAGCACAATGTCCTCATTGAGATGAAAAGCTGAAACAACCTTAGGAAGAAACGAAGGCTGCGGGCGTAGCACTGCCTTATCCTTGTGGAGGATCAAGTAGGGAGACTTGCAAGACAAGGCCGCCAACTCAGAAACCCTCCTGGCAGATGTAATAGCCACCAGAAAGGCCACCTTCTGAGAGAGTGTCAATAGCGGGATCTCTCTAATGTTTTCAAACGGCGGTTTCTGAAGTACCGAGAGCACCAGATTTAAATCCCACGGAGGCAGAGGTGTTCGAACCGGAGGGGCCACATGTCGAACCCCTTGTACAAATGTACTCACCAATGAATGAGTCGCCTAAGGTCGCTGAAAAAAGACAGCCAAGGCTGATATCTGCCCCTTAACCACTTCAATACCATGCACTTGTACACCTTCCTGCCCAAGCCAATTTTGAGCTTTCAGCGCTGTCGCAATTTGAATGACAATTGCGCGGTCATGCAACACTGTACCCAAACAATTTTTTTATCATTTTGTTCCCACAAATAGAGCTCTCTTTCGGTGGTATTTGATCGCCTCTGCGATTTTATTTTTTGCATAACAAATAAAAAAAAAAAAAAAAAAAAAAGCGAAAATTTAGAAAAAAACTAAGTTTTTGTTTCTGTTAATTTTTTTTTTGTAAATAAAGTACCTTTTCTACTTCAATAAACGGGCACTGATAAGGCGGCACTAACAGGCACTGATAAGGCGACACTGATGGGCACTGATGAGGTGGCACCAATAGGCGGCACTGACGGATACTTATGGGTGGCACTGATAGGTGGGCACAGATGGGCACGGATGGGTGGCACTGATGACGCTGGTGGCTGGCATTGCTGGGCATCATGCATTTTGGTTGTGCCATGATGGTGCCAATCAGTGCCCATTTGTGGGCACTGATTGGCATATATTTTTTACGTATTTGTGCATGTGGATAACCATGGGGGACTTACCTGGCCATCCACATGCTTGGGGCTTCCCTGGTGGTCCTGGGGGGGCTGCGCTGATAAACAATCAGCGCGAACCCTCCCCTGTCAGGAGAGCCGCCGATCAACGGCTCTTCCTGCTTACATCGTGATCAGCCGTGATTGGACACGGCTGATCACGTGGTAAAAAGCCTCCGCCGGAGGCTCTTTAGCGAGATCAGTGCAGCGGTGTGTCAGACTGACACACCGCTCCACCAATCGCCGCGATGCGCGCCCCCCGGGCGCGCGGCGGCGGCTGTTATCCTGCAGGATGTCATATGACGTCCAGTGTGGATAACAGAACCACTTCCCGGACGTCAATCTGCTATTGACTGGGCGGGAAATGGTTAATGGTGCTTAAGGCAAGTTTCTTATCCACTCCTCGCTGTAAAAAAACAGCAGGATCCTGGAAACCAAATATGTACGCGGACGCCACCCCATCTCCTCACACATAGAGATGTAAGCCTTCCAGGTGCGATGATAAATCTTCAGAGAAGATGACTTCCGCGCACTCAGCATGGTGGA
This sequence comes from Rana muscosa, assembly GCA_029206835.1. Classification (NCBI taxonomy): domain Eukaryota; kingdom Metazoa; phylum Chordata; class Amphibia; order Anura; family Ranidae; genus Rana; species Rana muscosa. Next base: position 272,777,836 of record CM055116.1, read on the forward strand.
AATAACCGAATCCGGCAGACCTCGGTCCCTCAGCACCTGACCTTAAACAGCCATGCTGTTAAAGCCAGCGACTGTAAAGCAGGATGAAGTATAGGACCTTGCGACAGAAGGTCCTCTCGCATCGGCAGTCGCCAAGGAACATTCGCCACCAGTCACACAATATCGGCGTACCAGGGACGCCGAGACCAATCTGGGGCAATTAGAATCACCGGAATTCCCTCGGTCTCCACTCTGTGAAGCAGACGAGGGAGAAGTTTTAATCGGGGGAAAGGCGTAAATCAGCCTATAATGCCCCCATGGGGCCACCATTGCGTCTGCCGCGTCCGCCCAGGGATCCCTGGACCTGGACACAAATCTCAGGACTTTTCGATTGAATCGAGAAGCCAGAAGATCCACATCTGGCGTGCCCCATCTCAGACAAAGGACATCCGGATGTAGCGACCATTTGCCTTGGTCCATCATCTGACAACTTAGGTAGTCTGCTTGCCAGTTTTCTACGCCCGGGATGTACACGGCCGATAGAGCCAGCACGCTCCGCTCTGCCCACCACAGGATGTGAGCGACTTCCAATGCTGCAGCCGAGCTCCTTGTTCCTCCTTGATGGTTGACATACGCCACCGCCGTGGCGTTGTCCGACTGGATCCTGACTGGATGTCCCTGCAGCCTTTGCGACCATGTGGAGAGGCACCGCCTAGTCAGCCAAAGTTCCAGCACATTGATCGGCAGGCGGGATTCTTCCTGCGTCCAGCGGCCCTGTGCCGACTGTACGCCCCAAACACCCCCTCAACTGGTCAGGCTGGCATCCGTCATGATCACCGTCCATTTAAAAAGGGAAGGAACGACTTCCCTGACCGCAGGGCCAGAGACCTCCGCCACCAGATCAGGGAATCCCTGACTAGCCGGCTCACCCGGATCTGACTATCCAGAGACAACGGAGATTTGTCCCATTTGGATAGGATCTCCTTTTGCAAGACTCGAGTGTGGAATTGAGCATACGGTACCGCCTTGAAGGTGGCTACCAAGAGGCCCGGGACTCGCATGCAAAAGCGCAGGGATGAACACCTGCGGGACGCCAACAGCTTCACTGCAGCCTGAAGAGTCTGTAGCTTGTCCAAAGGGAGAAAAACTCTCGCCTCTGAGGAGTCCAAAATCAAGCCTAGGTATTCCAGGCGTTGAGTCGGCACCAACACCGACTCCTGGAGGTTCAGCACTAGAGGTCGACCGATATGGGTTTTTCGCTGGCCGATGCCGATATTTAGAAATTTGGGCGGCCGATGGCCGATTTTTGTGGCCGATTTTTGTGTGGCCGATTAAAAAACAAACAAAAAAAAAACCACCTCACCCACTCCACTCCTTCCTGCTTACTCCCGTCACTCTAGCACACACTTGATGTCCTCAGTACAGATGGCACTGGCAGGTGGCACTGGTTTGGAACTGGCAGGTGGCACTGGTGTGGAACTGGCAGGTGGCACTGGTGTGGAACTAGCAGATGGCGCTGGTTTGGAACTGACAGTTGGCACTGGCAGGTGGCACTGGTTTGGAACTGGCAGGTGGCACTGGCAGGTGGCACTGGTGTGGAACTGGCAGGAGGCACTGATTAGCACTGGCAGGTGGCACTGATTGGCACTAGCAGATGGCGTTGTTTGGAACTGGCAGGTGGCACTGGTGTGGAACTGGCAGGTGGCACTGATTGGCACTAGCAGATGGCACTGGTTTGGAACTGACAGATGGCACTAGTTTGGGACAGATGGCACTGATTGGCAGTGGCTGGCGGTGGCGCTGGCGGGTGGCGCTGGCTGGCGGTGGCGGGCGACGCTGGCTGGCGGTGGCGGGTGGCACTGGCTGGAGGTGGCGCTGACGGTGGCTGGCGGTGGCACTGGCTGGCGGCACTGACAGATTGCACTGATTTTGCAGACCCAGCAGCTAAATTACATCAGCCAATGATTGGGCTGCTTTAGAAAGGGGGTGGGGCCACATACACATAGCGACCCGCCCAGATACCATCCCATTAGCTGGTGTAATATAGCTGCTGGGTCCCGCCCACCCCGGCCGGGTCCCGCCCACCCCGACATCGAGCTGACAGCTCCTCTCTCTCTCCTTTCTGCTCACACACTCAGCGGCTCTGGCTGCATCAAGCGCCGCGCTGAGTGTGTGAGCAGAGAGGAGAGAGAGACAGAGAGGAGCTGTCAGCTCGATGTCGGGGTGGGCGGGACCCGGGCCGGGGTGGGCGGGACCCAGCAGCTATATTACACCAGCTAATGGGATGGTATCTGGGCGGGTCGCTATGTGTATGTGGCCCCGCCCCCTTTCTAAAGCAGCCCAATCATTGGCTGGTGTAATTTAGCTGCCGGGCCCCGCCCACCCCGGCCGGGTCCCGCCCACCCCCGACATCAAGCTGACAGCTCCTCTCTGTCTCTCTCTCCTCTCTGCTCACACACTCAGCGCGGCGCTTGATGCAGCCAGAGCCGCTGAGTGTGGAGAAGGAAGAATGAGCAGAGGTCAGTCTGAAATATCGGCCTAATCTTGATAATAAATTTAGATTTATCAAAAATGGCCAAATATCGGCCAGCCGATATATCGGTCGACCTCTATTCAGCACCCAACCAAACTCTCGAAGAGTCTGACTGGCGATCTCCACATCCTCCCTTAATTCTGAGGCGGAAGCTGCTCTCAGGAGGTCGTCCAGGTAGCTCAGGATTGCGATCCCTCGCTGCCTCAGCAGAGCCAGGATCAGGTCGAGCACCTTGGTGAAAACCCTTGGTGCCGATGCCAGGCCAGAAGGAAGAGCCACAAATTGGTAGTGGTCGTCCCCGACAGCAAACCGCAGAAATCTGATGCCTGACGCATATGGGGACATGGAAGTATGCGTCCTTGATGTCCAAGGACGCCAGAAAATCCCCTGAATGGAGTGCAGCGACCACAGAGCGAACAGATTCTATCCTGAACATTTGTACTTTTACAAAGGTGTTGAGGGCCTTGAGATCCAGGAATGGACGGACCCCTTCCTTCTTTGGGACTACAAACAGATTGGAGTAGAATCCCTGAAACATTTCCGGCGACAGCACAGGTACTATTACCCCTTGCATCAGCAGGTCCTGCACTGCCCCAAACAGGGCGTCCTCGACAAGCCGGAAGAAGATGAAAGTTTGAGGGAAAAAAAATATATCTTGTACCCTGATGAAACCACTTTGCAGACCCACTGGTCAGAAAGCAAGAGTCCCACCGAGCTGCTAACTCCAGAAGGCGACCACCCACCCGTGAGTCGGGTGGAGGCAGACCTTCATGCTGTTGCAGATTTGTTCGCAGGCTTGTTTGGCTTGCGAAACCAGGGACGCTTTTGTCCTTCAGCGGGCACCTTGTTGCCCTGGGAGCGCTTACCTGCAGGCCGGGGCGGACGAAAAAAAACGCTTCTGAGCGAAAAAGGAGGGCCCTGGCCTACGCCGTGGCTCCTTACCTTTCCTGGATTGTGGGAGCAGCGTGCTCTTACCCCCAGTAACATTTTAATAATGTCATCCAGCGAGGCTCCAAATAGCCTCTCTCCCTGGAAGGGCAAATCCACCAGAGCCTTCTTGGATGTCTGGTCCGCGGACCAGCATTTCAGCCAAATCAGGCGCCATAGCACCACAGCAGATACTAAGGCTCTAGAAAGCAAGGGAGCTGTATCCGAGGCCGCATCGCAGACATACTTAGGGCCATGCACCAACTGGTCTGCCAGTTCTACGCAGACTGGGGAAGCCTGTTGCTTTTCCAATTCACAGTGCAGCAATTTTGCCCATTCACTAAGTGTCTGTGACACCAGGGCGTGGCCAACACTGGCCGTAATGCCGACCCCACTACCGTGAACATGGACCAGGCCACCGCCTCGGCCCTCCTGTCTGCAGGGTCCTTAAAAGCAGGGGTCCGCTCCACTGGAATCGTGATTACTAGGGATGCACCGAATGGGTATTTTGGTGCCGAAACCGATACCGAAAACAAATCTTGATTGATCCCGAAAACCGATACCGAAACCGAGTGCGACTGTTTTTAAATAATATTTTTATACAGGAGATGGCCAGAGACTGGGGCCACGGTACAGGAGATGGTCAGAGACTGCAGACGGTGTACAGGAGATGATCAGAGACTGCAGACGGTGTACAGGAGATGAATGCAGCCTCACCTGTGTCCCCAGTTCAGCCAGCCTGTGTGTGTCCCCAGTTCAGCCAGCCTGTGTGTGTCCCCAGTTCAGCCAGCCTGTGCAGGGGAAGAGAGTGGAGAGCCGCTGCAGCCTGGTGATTAGACCATTGGGAACATAACTGCTTTCATTTCAATAGCTGTGTGTTCCCTGCAGCGTGCCATCACATACAGCCCCTCCCCCTTGTCCGGGGAACTTTGATAGACAGATCACCCATCCCAGGATTGGACGGGTGATCTGTCTATCAAAGTGCCCGGACAAAGAGGAGTGGCTTTATGCGATGGCGCGACGCAGGGAACACACAGCTATTGAAATGAAAGCCGTTATGTTCCTAGCGCTCTAATCACCAGGCGGCAGCGGCTCTCCTCTCCCACAACGACACCCCCATAATGGGCGGCACCAGGGGTGGGGGTGGAGCCCCGCCCCATTTTTGGCTCCAGTATCGGCCTAATTTCTCTTTCGGCTTTTTGCCGAAACAGCCATTATCGGTCGATATGTTTCGGTGGCAGAAATTTCGGTGCATCCCTAGTGGTTACCTTATTAAAAACTTTGGTACCGGGGGGGTCCACAATCGGGGGAGATGTCCATTTTTTCAGGAAATTCTCCTCAAAAGGGGTAACAGACCGCCATGCGTTTTGGCACCGAAAAAGCCAGTTGCAGCCGTTCCCATTCTTTGTATATTTACTTATCAAAATAAGTTAGGTAGGGAAAACGCCTTAGCAGTGCGGGCCGGCCTGTGGGACCCAAAAGGGACCGACACCTCAGTAGATGCCCCTGCCGTATCCTCCAGTTTGAGGGTATCCCGCACTGCGGTGATAAGTGCTCCAACAAGCACTCTTTCCTGCGCTGAGCTGGACACGGAGTCATCCTCACTGTCCAAATGGTCCTGGTCCGCATCCTCTGACACGTCAGAACAGTGGTCTTTTGCCACAGCAAGGCCCAAGTCTGAATCAGAGCTTTCCCCAGAAGATGGATTTTGGGGGAGGGGGCGTTTTTTACCCGCACAACGCATCCACTCTGGCAACAAAGGACTCCAGGACCACCACCAAAAAAGCGTCCATAGGCACCGCAGGTGCAGGGGAACCAGTTGCTATCACAGGGATGTCTGGGGAAGAAGCACCAGCTTCTGACGCCATGCTGACCCACGCTCGCCCGACACCCGTTAGGGACCAAAGGCAAGGTACACAAAAGTCCACCCTCCTAGCTGCCACAGACCGAGGCCCCCCCCCCAGAGGACTCACCACCCTGACCCAGGCACCGCGCAGCGCTGCCGTCCGCTCTCTCCTGTGTCTGAGGTGTTCTATGCAGTTTGCGCCATTCAGAAGGACATTTCCAGCACTAGAGGCAAAAAAACAATCTGGGCTACAAAAAAATGGCTGCCGGCCACCTCAGTAAAAGGAACGTGGGCTACAAGAAAATGGCCGCCGGCTGCCAAAGTAAAAACGAGCTAGGGCTACAAGAAAATGGCTGTCACAAAAATGCCCGCCGGCCTTCTCTGAGGTAACGACCACACTGACCCTCCATGCAGAGGCAACCCACATGAACAGACCAAGAACTCCCCCACTATGGAGAGAGGACCCCCAACACAGGCCCCAGCCAGGACTCGGAGCCCCTCCCCGGAGGACCCCCGGCCAGGTACACAGCAGGCCCAAACACGAGGAGGAGGGAAAGGACAAGGAGAGAAGAGAGGGAGAGTGAGACCCCCTAGTCGACCTCCCAGGGAATGCCCAGCTGCTCCATCCGCGACGCATTCCACTGACAGACCCATCACCCGAGCGGTACAGAGTGGCTGTCGGCCACGGCACACTGTGACTCAGACAGCCGTAGACTGGTCATATGTGTACCCTGGAACATATAGCTCACCGGCCACCCCTGGAGCAAACGGGGCATGTCGTGGCCGACCCAGCGCGTAGATATGGTCTGCTCACGCTCGATGGCCGGGTTGGGGAGACTACCAGGATCTATATTATCCAGCCTGTCACCCAGCCCGGCTGTTATTAGTAGATCTCAGGATCAAAAAAGAAGAAAAAAAGAAGAAAAAAAAAAAAAGAAAAAAAAAAAGAAAAAAATCTTCAGGACCAATGGTCCCCACCGGGAGCCAGGTCCTTCTCCTATGCTAGGCAGAAAAAAAACTTAGCTGCTGAATGCAGTGTGAGGGGTTACAGCCAGTAGGACCGCCCCCTGGGTGGTACAGTGCAGTTTTGCTGTTTTTTTAACATGTTCTGCCTAGTCCTCTCCTGAAGGTGGCGATATAACCCTAAGGTCAAGACTAAGTGCTGTGTCCGTTAATGAACGAAAAAGAAAAGATATTATGTTTTACACATTTGTTTGGGTCTCCCATGCGTTGCCTTTGTAGTCTGGTGAACTAGGCGGGTTCTGGGTTAGCCAGCCCCGCACTTTTTTGCATTTCCTATGTTAGATGTGGCTTTAAACCAACATCGATTTGCTATGTTCCATGTAAAGCTTCTCAACCTGTCTGTTCAAAACTGAGCGGCCCAGCTGAACGTAAATACCTGCCATGGGAGGACGCTGTAGTACGACCCGTGTTATCGAGGTCATTAAAGTGATTGTAAACCCTCCATTACAACTTGCACCTACAGGTAAGCCTAGATTAAGACTTACCTGTAGGTACAAGAAATATCTCCTAAACCTACACGGTTTAGGAGATATTTGCCAAAAAGTTTTACAACGTTGTCTACGGCGCATGCGCGCCATAGACAAAGGTGCATTCACAGGGTTAATCCCCATTCACAAATCCGACTTTGCATGCCGTAGTGGCACTGTGATTGGCCGGAGCTGCGATACCCATAAGTAACCTTACGGGTATCTGTGGAAAGAATGGCTGCGGCTGGAGGGGGAAGACGAGGACGGCTTCGGGGGCCCTGATCTAAGGTAGGTGATGCATAATGAGCTAGTATGCTAGTCATACTAGCTCATTATGGCTTTGTCTTGCAGGTGGGGTTTTTTTAAACGGGTTTACAATCACTTTAAGTGTAATGAATTTCACTCAGAAATCCCGTTATATTCCTGCCATCCCGATGAGCCTTAGCAGGATGGCCCCTAGCAGACAATATGTGGTGATCACATTGCTGGCCTGTGTATAGAGATCACATGACTGGGCAATGGAGGTCCAGGCTGAGGATATAGAATACATGTGATAGGCTCTCACAATGGACCTTACAATGATCTGCTACAAAGGATAAAAGTTGTCCCTGAGCTCCCCCATCCCCAGCCACGTCTGCAGTCCTGCATGGATACAATGAGCTCTGTCCATTATCACAATGGGTGTCGTAGGACGCTGGGTGTCACAGCCCAAGCCTCTCCTACCTGTCCTGTGTGTCCGGAGCCCCCGCCTGCCGCATTCTCCCCTTCCTCCACTCCGGGGACCAGCGAAGGCCTATCGGGCCACACAATTCACTCAGTCCGGGCTCCCAGCACCGCCGCCGGTCAGAGCAGTCACCGGGCCTCTGATCTGCCCCTACCTGTGAGGGGAGGAACAGCACTTCCGGGCAGCTGCTGAAGCTGTTGCTAGGGAGGAGGGAGCGTTGCTAGGGAGGGTGTGACACTGAAAGCTTAATCAGCTGACTGTCAGAATTCGGCAGATCAGGTGTCCCGTGTCATGTACAAGTGTCGTAAAGCGTCTGAATGACATTTCCTTTCCTTCAATAAAAGCCTACTTTACCAGTACTTTGATTGATTACTACTTTTGTTCAGTATTAAGAATCGATGAAGGAGATATCTGACTGAACACACGCTGGGGATAGTTTTTATAAAAGTATAGAATAAACATTCCTATGGAGTTTTCACACAGGTGTCACACAGTTTTACAACAAAATCACAAGATTTTCTATTTCTAGGCACCAATCACAATTCGCCGCAATTCCAAATCACATGGCCATCACTGCAAAACGCACACCGCGTATTTAGGTGCCTGTCATTCTGCGATTTTGCAGCAAAACAGCATTAAGAAAATTTTGTGAAGCTTGGCACCCTAAAAGGAGCAGGAGCTTAATTTTGGACGACCAAGGTGCACGGGGAAGCCCACTAAAGTGAATGGACTGCCCTATGCGCGACATGCGGAATCGCGTTAAAATTGCCCACGCAGAATTGCGAACATAAGTTCCCACTACACAAAGCGTGAATGAGGCCTAATGCAGCACTGAGATGGACTGCAGATTGTTGTATAAAAAATGCAGCCTGTGTGTATTTTTTGCAGAACAAGCACACCACGTGTCCCTGCAGGGTGCGCAGCATGCTGCGGTGAATATACTTAAAGCAGATGTAACCCTAAAAATAAAAAAAATGGATACTGTTCCTTTTAAAGCATGAATAACAGTACAGTGCTTGTGCTGTGTAATTTGTCCCTTTCCATAATCTAAAATACCTGGTTGATCCTGCCTGGTGCTGCCCTCCCCTCTGTAAACTGACCACGTTTATCGTGGCTGCTGATCCATGATTACCGTGGTCAGTTTACGTGCCTCCGTCATCGCGCTGTCTCTCCTCTCTCCCCCTCCCTCCCTGCCTGTCAGCTAGTCTCAGTGCCAATCTGCTGCTAAAATAACTTTGTTATCTTCCTAGAATCCCCTATGTTTCATTAAAGCGGAAGTAAACCCATCTATTTAATAGTTTGTGTCATATGGCTGGTGTCATAACTGATCATTTATGTAGCATCATGGCAGTTGAGTATCAAACAGATGCCAAGATGGCAGCTTCCTTGGGCTCTTTCACACGGGGCGGATCTGTCAGAGCGCCGCTCTCCCCTATGGGGGATCGGATGATGACGGACCATAAAGTCCGTTGTTATCCGATCCGCTCCGCCGACGGAAGGAAAAATAGGGTTTTCCTCCGTCACACGTTGGCGGAGTGGATGTCAGCGGACATGTCACCGCTGACATCCGTGGCTCCATAGGGCTACATGGAGCGTCCGTGCAGGTCCGCCTAAAAAACTGACAGGCGGACCTGAACGGACCCTCAGTGTGAAAGGGGCCTAAGGTATGTGCCCCAGTGTATGTTCTATATAAAAAATATGCTGCTTTATACCTTATTTCAGAGCGCCACTTGGCACTCACGTGCCGCTCTCCTCTCCTCCCGGCTGACATCAGCATGGGATTCTCAGCCCCTCCCGCTGTAGTTGTGAGATCAGGGGAGGAGAGCGGCCGGTGGTCATGTGAGCGCCCAGTGGCACTCTGAAATAAGGTATAAAGCGGCATATTTTTTATATAGAACATACATTGGGGCACATAACTTAGTGGAACATAGGGGATTCTGGGAAGATAACAAAATGGCTTTACAACCTTGAAGTGTCATTTTAAAAAAATGTTTAAAAAAAAGAAAGAGGAAACAGTGTAATGAATTGTAAGAATGCATCACACCAACCACCATTGCTCCTACACAACAAGTAGCAGAACACAAGTGTTTAACCTTGCAGGCTGGTGTGAAAGAGCCCTAAAAAAAAAGATCTTTTCTTCTTTTTTTTTGGAGGCAGCAGTGCAGCTATAGCAGCACCAATTATTTCCCATACTTGCTGTGGTAGTGATGGAAATATAAAATTTTACAGCTGTCACTGTCTTTCCTTTATTAGTTCTTGTCGCTCTCTCCCGCACTCGCGCTCCTTGCTTACTGTATCTAAAACAAAGAAAAAACGTATTGGCTTAAAAGAGAAGTGTAGCACACAGATCCGTTAGCCTGCTTACCTCCACAAGCAGAATGGGACACACCATGCCACAAGCCTAGTATCCTCCTGATAAAAGAGGGTGAGCGGTGGTATCTGTTTTGGGTCCTGCAGCGAGTTACCTCCTTCTGTTGGTTCTCTCCCCTAGAGTGTAGGGAAAAGTCTATTCTCTCTTTGTATTCAATAAGGCCATTGTCCAGGCAGTATTAAACCCAATAAAAGGTTTATTTTGCTTGCGTAGAAACTTGATAGGAAAGTTGGAGATAGAGAGAATTTTAACAGGGAGGCAGGTTCAGGCACGCGGCACTTAACAGTCATTTATCTCCACTCAGTCCTGAGTGGGTCTTGCTCACCCGGATAGTCCCCTCTCACGGTCCTAGCAGCCGGTGTGGAGCACGGAATATTCACTCTAGATTTCCTAAGTATACGATCAGGATATGAACTTCTGAATCCCGAACTTCCCAGTACTTGTAACACTTGAGACCTTAGGTGCCAGTGGGCACGTTACAAGGCTTTTGGCGGATTATGGAATCCTTCCCTCTGATAGGCAACCAGGCCTCTCCTGAGACAGTGACTTCCCTCACCGATCCCGGCGGACAGGTCTTCCCCTGATTTCCTCTTTTTCAGAGCGGGTCACCCCCACTTGGGCACCCTGGGACTCCTCTTCTTCTGGTGTAGACCTCAGCTAAAGGTGCTGGGCCTACCTGGAACAATGCAGCCTCGGGCTAAAGGTGCCCGGGACTGAATACACATGCATGTACCCCTGGCTATGAGGGCCACCGAAGGAGGGGTAAGCACCTAGGACCAAGGGGTCCTCTGGATCACCTCCGAACTCCTGGACCTAATGGCGTCTGCCCCTTAAGTACCCTCTCCCGGCATGCACAGCGGGTAGACCACACCCACTGCACAGCCGCCGAGAGAGGACACCCAATCACGCTGTAATGCCACCTGTGGTTCAACCTGAGACCTGGGCGACAGCGCCACCCACAGGTCAAAGTGAACTGTACTGCCAGGCAACACCACAACAAAGCAGAGACCAATTTTAAAGAATTCAAACAACCTGAACCCAACTATTAGCTCAGGCTACCCTTAAATTTAGGCATAGCAACCCCAATTATGGGGGGTCCGCTACACACATATGGGATTTTTTATTTTTTTTGGCTGTACTTCTCTTTTAAAGGTTTAGTTCACCTTTACCAAAAAACTGCTTTTGCAGGTAGATAAAAAAAAACTGTGCAGCTTTGGCCAAACCTAAATAATGCCCTTGGTGTAGGCCATTTATGTACCTTCCAAAGCCTGATGGAAAAACTCCCAGAGATGGCATATCCCTGTCCTGCTTTGTTGTTAGTGCATTGCTAAGACACTCCCAGACAATTCAGATCCCTCCACATGTGCTCCATCCCCCTTGTTGCAGTAGCTCTGAGGTCAGTGATGCTGCAATGGAGGAGATAGTGGACCACAGATTTGAGGTGGTTTGAGAACTTGCTCCTGTGATGGTGGGAGTGAGCAGCAACAGCTGGGAGTGTCTTAGCAACAAAGCAGGACATCATGATGTCATCTCTGGGAAGTTTTCAGTCAGGCTTTAGAAGGTATGTACCTACACCTATAGCCAGGACAATATTAAACTTTGGTCAAAGCGGCGCAGTTTGTTTTTATTTACAAGTGCCCTTTACTTGCATAGGCAGTTTTTTTGTAATGGTGAACTAACACTTTAGGATATACTTTTAACCGTGTGTTAACTTTTTCTTTAATTCCCTCCATCATCATGAATGTTGACCACACAGTTTTTTGCTTACCTGCCCTGATCCAGCCACCTTCACTATGCAGCCCCATTTTTAGCCACACAGTGATTTGAATGAAAAAAAAAAAACTTGACAGATCCCCGCATCCACACAAGCAATGTGGATGCAGGGGTCTCTCTCACAGTGCTATTATATTCTCACAGCTAACCACCCCCCTCCCTCCCATCCCCACTTGAATAGACGGATCAATGCTCCACCCATTGGCTGCAACCGCTGACCGAATACTGGTTTTCCAGATTGACCGCTCAACAGAAGCCAGTCGTTAGACCAGTTTCTGTTGAGCAGACTGATATACACATAGAGCAGAATTCGTCCAGTTCCTGTTGAACCTGACAATTTTCGGTCCATGTATACCCAGCTTTAGGGTGCATTCACACCTATGAATGCACCCGCACTACAATTAGATGCGAAAAACCCCAGCAGGGGTTCCTGTGATTTGCTACAAGAGTCAGCCCTGATGAAAACAATGGAAGGCTGCCGGCTCCCGCAGCTACTCATGGTCAATCACATGTGATTGTTCATGCAGCGATCACATCAGAATCAGATCTGTAAGGCTGCCACATGGTCCTCTTTTCACACATTTGCTATGTTTTACCAGGTGGATGTTCAGGCCTTTGTTGATGCTGTGTGGGCGGGGTCATACTGCGCCCGTGCACGTGGGGTAACACCTTGCCTGAAGGTGTGCTCACCAATGCCCAGAATCAGGTGTAGTCTGCAGTGATGTGAAGAATCAAACATTAGGACAGTCCCCCGATCAGCCTCTGTGTGTGGGCAGCAATAATGTACGAAGTTAACTCTCTCTTTCCTGTACCTAGTGATCAGGCCCTAGATCTCCGTAATGCTAGTCTGCTCCTGGTGACCAGAGGAGACAGGCAGTTAGGGAGGGAGTCAGCGCACCGACTCCCTTGCTACCGGAGGACCTCTCACCTAACCAGGTACCACGCCAAATGACTGGTTGCTGTAGCTGATGTACTCTTTGTTTACCCATGGCAACTACTTCCTTTTCCTTGCCTTGTAGATTACATTTTTTGTAGAGGTGCTACACATACCTCATAATGCTATTACAGACACAGATGGGCACTTTAGGAATACACCAAGACCCAACATGCACCCCTTGAATAACTTCCGACCAGGCTCATGACGGTTGAACAACTTTTATGCCCCTTTCACACGGGCTATCCGATCAGGTCCGTGGACCTGATCGGATGCTCCATGCACCTCTATGGATCGGCGGATGTCAGCGGTGACATGTTCGCTGACATCCGCCGGTATCTGATCCGATCCTGTCCGTGAAATCCAGACGGATGGAAACCCTATTTTCCATCTGTCTGGAGAATCGGATCGAATAGGATCGGATGAAAAAGGACAGGCGGTCCGTTTTCATCCGACTTTCAAAGAGGACAGCAGGGCAAGGCTGTCTCTGCACAGTGAGTGGAGACAGACCTGTCATCCGCCTGCTCAGCGGTGATCAGCTGGGTTCCCTCTATCCTTCCTCCTCATTAGTCGCCACTACTGGTGGTGGCCTACTCTCCGTTCAGATGTCAAAGACTACGTTAAGGCTTGTCATGTCTGTGCCCAGTCTAAATCCTCCACGCAGGCTTCTGCTGGTCTTCTCATGCCCTTGCATATTCCCTCACATAGCCATGGCCTTTATCACCAATCTTCCACCGTCTGAGAATAATACAGTAATTTGGGCGGTAATCGATCAGTTCTCCAAGATGGCTCATTTTGTTTTTTCTTCCTGGTCTCCCTTCTACTCCTGCTTTGGTTCCCATTTTTGTTCAAGAGATCTTCTGCCTCCATGGGGTTCCTTCCCATATTGTTTCTGCCAGGGGTGTTAAATTTACATCTCGTTTTTGGAGAGCCTTCTGCAAATCCCTCAATGTTGTCTTGGATTTTTCCTCTTTGTACCATCCTCAATCCAATGGACAGACTGAGAGGGTTAATCAGGAGTTAGAGGTCTTTCTCCGCACCTTAGTTTCTGCTCATCATGACCATTGGTCCTCTCTACTCCCGTGAGCAGATTTCTCTCACAACAATCATGTGAAAATCAGTTCTCAGAAGACACCCTTTTTCATAGTTTATGGAAGACACCCTCAGTTCCATCTTCCTATGACCTGTTCTCTGGATATTTCTGCTTTGGCTACGGTTCAACAATCGTTCAATTCTATTTGGGGTAATGTTCATGATTCCCTCAGGGCAGCTGCTGATAAATTTAAAGGTTTTTCCGACCGCCGTAGGCGTAAGTCGCCTTCTCTACAGCCTGAAGATAAGGTCTTGCTTTCCATCAGGAACATCAAGCTCTGGGTTCCTTCTCTGAAATTTTCCCCAAGATTCATTGGCCCGTACACCATAATTTCTAAGTTAAATCCGGTTTGTTTTAAACTCCCAATTCCTAAAAGCCTCAAGATCTCAAACACTTTTCACGTTTCCTTCCTAAAGCCTTTAGTCCTCAATAGGTTCTCTCGTCCTCTACCTGCATCGGTTCCAGTCTCTAAGGATAATCAGGAGTATGAGGTTAGTCACATACTGGATTCCCGGCTCGGTAAAGGTAGTCTTCAGTACCTTGTGCATTGGAAAGATTTTGGTCCTGAGGAGAGGATCCCCATATCTGATGTCTTTGCACGTCGTCTTTTGAGGAGGATTATTTTGAGATTCCCCTCCAAGCCTGGGCCCAAGCGAGGGAGGAGGAGGCCTCGTAAGAGGGGGGAGTACTCTCATGAATCTGCATTAATACTTTCATGCCCTGTCTGTCTCTTACCTGGTCTGTGTATCAGCCTTAGGGCCTGCACTCTCACACCTGCATGGTTAAGTAATCTTCCTTCAGCGTGGCTCCACCCTAGCCTCAAGAGGAACCACTATTTAACACTGTGTTCTCCAAGCCTGCCTTGCCGAGCAATATTGTGTGTTTGGTTTCCTGTCCCCTGCTTGCCGTGTGCTCTACGTCTGTTTCTGCCACCGATCTTGGCTTGTTCTTTGACTATCCCTGCCTGCTTGTTACCCTGACCTTTGGCGTGTTCTCTGTCTATCCTTGTCTGCTAGTTGCCCCGATCTTTGGCTTATCTCTTGACTATCCCTTGTTGTCCTGGGCTGCTGCTTTCTCTCTATCCTTCTGTAGCCTACCGTGAGCATGAGCTGGGAGACCCTGGTGGCCGCGACCTGCAGCCAGTTGCAGCAAAGTCCATCCTCACCACTAGAGGCTCTGGTGAACACCTGCTGATTCTTAGACTCTGTGCCCTGGGGAATCTTATGCTCTAGTTCCCAGTGAGATCCATGTTGATGCTCCAGTGGACCTGCCTTCCTGAACCACCCAGAGTTCCATCCGTAACAGTCAGCCATAGGGTCCACTACCCTAGCGATGCACTCCTAACTAGGGATGAGCTTTGAGTTTGAGTCAAACTCATGTTCGACTCGAACATTGCCTGTTCTCCGGTCGCCGAACAGCGAACAATTTGGGGTGTTCGCGGCAAATTCGAAAAGCCGCGGAACACCCTGTAAAAGTCTATGGGAGAAATCTAAAGTGATAATTTTAAAGGATTATATGCAAGTTATTGTCATAAAAAGTGTTTGGGGACCCGG
The DNA here is from genome assembly GCA_029206835.1 of Rana muscosa. Taxonomy (NCBI): domain Eukaryota; kingdom Metazoa; phylum Chordata; class Amphibia; order Anura; family Ranidae; genus Rana; species Rana muscosa. The sequence goes on from CM055116.1 coordinate 272,793,059, forward strand.
GTCCCACCCCAGGGGACATGTATCAATGCAAAAAAAAGTTTTAAAAACTGCCATTTTTTCGGGAGCAGTGATTTTAATAATGCTTAAAGTGAAACAATAAAAGTGAAATATTCCTTTACATTTCGTACCTAGGGTGTGTGTATAGTATGCCTGTAAAGTAGCGCATGTTTCCCATTTTTAGAACTGTCCCTGCACAAAGTGTAATTTCTGAAGGAAAAAAAGTAATTTAAAAGCACTCGCGGCTATAATGAATTGTCGGCTCCCGGCAATACTGTCACGTACCTAGCGGTGATGAGCCCGGACTTGCAGAGGAAGGCCTCCCTTACGGCTCCCACCAGCGGCCCCTGGTAAGGTAACAGCAGGCGCGGAGGTAGGAGGGGTACGAGTGCCTGGCAGGATCAACCAAGGTGAAGGTAGTTATGCAGACTTGGTAGGCACACTGGAACACAGCAGGTCGAACTGGAATCAGGAACACTCAGCAAACTGGAATCGTTCAGCAGACTGGACCGGAACCAGGAACACAGGAACTCAACAAACTGGATCAGCTTAGCAGACTGGACCGGAACCAGGAACACAGGAACTCAGCAAACTGGATCAGCTTAGCAGACTGGACCGGAACCAGGAACACAGGAACTCAGCAAACTGGATCAGCTTAGCAGACTGGACCGGAACCAGGAACACAGGAACTCAGCAAACTGGATCAGCTTAGCAGACTGGACCGGAACTAGGAACAGTGAGCTTGGTCAGACAAGCCGGGTCGGTTAACTGGCTGGCAGCAAGGTACAGGGGGATCAGACAGAGGAGAGGTCACAACAAGCCAGGGGTCGGATGCAGGCAGAAATCTGGAGAAGTCACAGGCAGGCCGGGTCAAACACAGGTAAGTCTTCAGATCAGGTTTTCAGGTACTCAACGCTGTAGAGCAGACAGCAGGGACTGTCTGCGATTGACAGGTTTAAATAGCCCCTCTGGCGCCACCTGCAGGGCGGAGTATGCGCAACCGAGAATCAGGAAGACCAGGACGCCTGCTTCTGGCAGGATTTCCATGACAAATACAGAGAACAGTCATTGAAAGTCATTGATAAATAAAATGCATGGGGGTCCCCCCATATTCAATTACCAGGCCCTTCAGGTCTGGTATGGATATTGAGGGGAACCCTGCATCAAATTAAAAAAAAATGACTTGGGGTTCCCCCCAAATATCCATACCAGACCCTTTTGGCTGTACTTCTCTTTTAAAGGTTTAGTTCACCTTTACCAAAAAACTGCTTTTGCAGGTAGATAAAAAAAAACTGTGCAGCTTTGGCCAAACCTAAATAATGCCCTTGGTGTAGGCCATTTATGTACCTTCCAAAGCCTGATGGAAAAACTCCCAGAGATGGCATATCCCTGTCCTGCTTTGTTGTTAGTGCATTGCTAAGACACTCCCAGACAATTCAGATCCCTCCACATGTGCTCCATCCCCCTTGTTGCAGTAGCTCTGAGGTCAGTGATGCTGCAATGGAGGAGATAGTGGACCACAGATTTGAGGTGGTTTGAGAACTTGCTCCTGTGATGGTGGGAGTGAGCAGCAACAGCTGGGAGTGTCTTAGCAACAAAGCAGGACATCATGATGTCATCTCTGGGAAGTTTTCAGTCAGGCTTTAGAAGGTATGTACCTACACCTATAGCCAGGACAATATTAAACTTTGGTCAAAGCGGCGCAGTTTGTTTTTATTTACAAGTGCCCTTTACTTGCATAGGCAGTTTTTTTGTAATGGTGAACTAACACTTTAGGATATACTTTTAACCGTGTGTTAACTTTTTCTTTAATTCCCTCCATCATCATGAATGTTGACCACACAGTTTTTTGCTTACCTGCCCTGATCCAGCCACCTTCACTATGCAGCCCCATTTTTAGCCACACAGTGATTTGAATGAAAAAAAAAAAACTTGACAGATCCCCGCATCCACACAAGCAATGTGGATGCAGGGGTCTCTCTCACAGTGCTATTATATTCTCACAGCTAACCACCCCCCTCCCTCCCATCCCCACTTGAATAGACGGATCAATGCTCCACCCATTGGCTGCAACCGCTGACCGAATACTGGTTTTCCAGATTGACCGCTCAACAGAAGCCAGTCGTTAGACCAGTTTCTGTTGAGCAGACTGATATACACATAGAGCAGAATTCGTCCAGTTCCTGTTGAACCTGACAATTTTCGGTCCATGTATACCCAGCTTTAGGGTGCATTCACACCTATGAATGCACCCGCACTACAATTAGATGCGAAAAACCCCAGCAGGGGTTCCTGTGATTTGCTACAAGAGTCAGCCCTGATGAAAACAATGGAAGGCTGCCGGCTCCCGCAGCTACTCATGGTCAATCACATGTGATTGTTCATGCAGCGATCACATCAGAATCAGATCTGTAAGGCTGCCACATGGTCCTCTTTTCACACATTTGCTATGTTTTACCAGGTGGATGTTCAGGCCTTTGTTGATGCTGTGTGGGCGGGGTCATACTGCGCCCGTGCACGTGGGGTAACACCTTGCCTGAAGGTGTGCTCACCAATGCCCAGAATCAGGTGTAGTCTGCAGTGATGTGAAGAATCAAACATTAGGACAGTCCCCCGATCAGCCTCTGTGTGTGGGCAGCAATAATGTACGAAGTTAACTCTCTCTTTCCTGTACCTAGTGATCAGGCCCTAGATCTCCGTAATGCTAGTCTGCTCCCGGTGACCAGAGGAGACAGGCAGTTAGGGAGGGAGTCAGCGCACCGACTCCCTTGCTACCGGAGGACCTCTCACCTAACCAGGTACCACGCCAAATGACTGGTTGCTGTAGCTGATGTACTCTTTGTTTACCCATGGCAACTACTTCCTTTTCCTTGCCTTGTAGATTACATTTTTTGTAGAGGTGCTACACATACCTCATAATGCTATTACAGACACAGATGGGCACTTTAGGAATACACCAAGACCCAACATGCACCCCTTGAATAACTTCCGACCAGGCTCATGACGGTTGAACAACTTTTATGCCCCTTTCACACGGGCTATCCGATCAGGTCCGTGGACCTGATCGGATGCTCCATGCACCTCTATGGATCGGCGGATGTCAGCGGTGACATGTTCGCTGACATCCGCCGGTATCTGATCCGATCCTGTCCGTGAAATCCAGACGGATGGAAACCCTATTTTCCATCTGTCTGGAGAATCGGATCGAATAGGATCGGATGAAAAAGGACAGGCGGTCCGTTTTCATCCGACTTTCAAAGAGGACAGCAGGGCAAGGCTGTCTCTGCACAGTGAGTGGAGACAGACCTGTCATCCGCCTGCTCAGCGGTGATCAGCTGGGTTCCCTCTATCCTTCCTCCTCATTAGTCGCCACTACTGGTGGTGGCCTACTCTCCGTTCAGATGTCAAAGACTACGTTAAGGCTTGTCATGTCTGTGCCCAGTCTAAATCCTCCACGCAGGCTTCTGCTGGTCTTCTCATGCCCTTGCATATTCCCTCACATAGCCATGGCCTTTATCACCAATCTTCCACCGTCTGAGAATAATACAGTAATTTGGGCGGTAATCGATCAGTTCTCCAAGATGGCTCATTTTGTTTTTTCTTCCTGGTCTCCCTTCTACTCCTGCTTTGGTTCCCATTTTTGTTCAAGAGATCTTCTGCCTCCATGGGGTTCCTTCCCATATTGTTTCTGCCAGGGGTGTTAAATTTACATCTCGTTTTTGGAGAGCCTTCTGCAAATCCCTCAATGTTGTCTTGGATTTTTCCTCTTTGTACCATCCTCAATCCAATGGACAGACTGAGAGGGTTAATCAGGAGTTAGAGGTCTTTCTCCGCACCTTAGTTTCTGCTCATCATGACCATTGGTCCTCTCTACTCCCGTGAGCAGATTTCTCTCACAACAATCATGTGAAAATCAGTTCTCAGAAGACACCCTTTTTCATAGTTTATGGAAGACACCCTCAGTTCCATCTTCCTATGACCTGTTCTCTGGATATTTCTGCTTTGGCTACGGTTCAACAATCGTTCAATTCTATTTGGGGTAATGTTCATGATTCCCTCAGGGCAGCTGCTGATAAATTTAAAGGTTTTTCCGACCGCCGTAGGCGTAAGTCGCCTTCTCTACAGCCTGAAGATAAGGTCTTGCTTTCCATCAGGAACATCAAGCTCTGGGTTCCTTCTCTGAAATTTGCCCCAAGATTCATTGGCCCGTACACCATAATTTCTAAGTTAAATCCGGTTTGTTTTAAACTCCCAATTCCTAAAAGCCTCAAGATCTCAAACACTTTTCACGTTTCCTTCCTAAAGCCTTTAGTCCTCAATAGGTTCTCTCGTCCTCTACCTGCATCGGTTCCAGTCTCTAAGGATAATCAGGAGTATGAGGTTAGTCACATACTGGATTCCCGGCTCGGTAAAGGTAGTCTTCAGTACCTTGTGCATTGGAAAGATTTTGGTCCTGAGGAGAGGATCCCCATATCTGATGTCTGATGTCTTTGACTATCCCTGCCTGCTTGTTACCCTGACCTTTGGCGTGTTCTCTGTCTATCCTTGTCTGCTAGTTGCCCCGATCTTTGGCTTATCTCTTGACTATCCCTTGTTGTCCTGGGCTGCTGCTTTCTCTCTATCCTTCTGTAGCCTACCGTGAGCATGAGCTGGGAGACCCTGGTGGCCGCGACCTGCAGCCAGTTGCAGCAAAGTCCATCCTCACCACTAGAGGCTCTGGTGAACACCTGCTGATTCTTAGACTCTGTGCCCTGGGGAATCTTATGCTCTAGTTCCCAGTGAGATCCATGTTGATGCTCCAGTGGACCTGCCTTCCTGAACCACCCAGAGTTCCATCCGTAACAGTCAGCCATAGGGTCCACTACCCTAGCGATGCACTCCTAACTAGGGATGAGCTTTGAGTTTGAGTCAAACTCATGTTCGACTCGAACATTGCCTGTTCGCCCGTTCGCCGAACAGCGAACAATTTGGGGTGTTCGCGGCAAATTCGAAAAGCCGCGGAACACCCTGTAAAAGTCTATGGGAGAAATCTAAAGTGATAATTTTAAAGGATTATATGCAAGTTATTGTCATAAAAAGTGTTTGGGGACCCGGGTCCCACCCCAGGGGACATGTATCAATGCAAAAAAAAGTTTTAAAAACTGCCATTTTTTCGGGAGCAGTGATTTTAATAATGCTTAAAGTGAAACAATAAAAGTGAAATATTCCTTTACATTTCGTACCTAGGGTGTGTGTATAGTATGCCTGTAAAGTAGCGCATGTTTCCCATTTTTAGAACTGTCCCTGCACAAAGTGTAATTTCTGAAGGAAAAAAAGTAATTTAAAAGCACTCGCGGCTATAATGAATTGTCGGCTCCCGGCAATACTGTCACGTACCTAGCGGTGATGAGCCCGGACTTGCAGAGGAAGGCCTCCCTTACGGCTCCCACCAGCGGCCCCTGGTAAGGTAACAGCAGGCGCGGAGGTAGGAGGGGTACGAGTGCCTGGCAGGATCAACCAAGGTGAAGGTAGTTATGCAGACTTGGTAGGCACACTGGAACACAGCAGGTCGAACTGGAATCAGGAACACTCAGCAAACTGGAATCGTTCAGCAGACTGGACCGGAACCAGGAACACAGGAACTCAACAAACTGGATCAGCTTAGCAGACTGGACCGGAACCAGGAACACAGGAACTCAGCAAACTGGATCAGCTTAGCAGACTGGACCGGAACCAGGAACACAGGAACTCAGCAAACTGGATCAGCTTAGCAGACTGGACCGGAACCAGGAACACAGGAACTCAGCAAACTGGATCAGCTTAGCAGACTGGACCGGAACTAGGAACAGTGAGCTTGGTCAGACAAGCCGGGTCGGTTAACTGGCTGGCAGCAAGGTACAGGGGGATCAGACAGAGGAGAGGTCACAACAAGCCAGGGGTCGGATGCAGGCAGAAATCTGGAGAAGTCACAGGCAGGCCGGGTCAAACACAGGTAAGTCTTCAGATCAGGTTTTCAGGTACTCAACGCTGTAGAGCAGACAGCAGGGACTGTCTGCGATTGACAGGTTTAAATAGCCCCTCTGGCGCCACCTGCAGGGCGGAGTATGCGCAACCGAGAATCAGGAAGACCAGGACGCCTGCTTCTGGCAGGATTTCCATGACAAATACAGAGAACAGTCATTGAAAGTCATTGATAAATAAAATGCATGGGGGTCCCCCCATATTCAATTACCAGGCCCTTCAGGTCTGGTATGGATATTGAGGGGAACCCTGCATCAAATTAAAAAAAAAATGACTTGGGGTTCCCCCCAAATATCCATACCAGACCCTTCAGGTCTGGTATGGATTTTAAGGGGATCTCCATGCCAGATTTTAAAAAAATGGCGTGGAGTTCCCCTCAGAAATCCATACCAGACCCTTTATCTGAGCACGCAACCTGGCAGGCCGCAGGAAAAGAGGGGGGGACGAGAGAACGCTCCCCCCTCATGAACCGTACCAGGCCATATGCCCTCAACATGGGTCTGGACCCCAACGCACCATGTCCCCATGTTGATGGGGACAAGGGCCTCATCCCCACAACCCTTTGCCGGTGCAGGTACGTCATTGGCTATTCCCCGGCAAGCGGGGAAAGCTGGGGCTTACCCTATGATGTGACGGGTGACCCCGCCCCCTCGTACGTCATGGGGGTTTCGTGTGGAGTGGAGACTGGGGGAGACTGCAGTACTGGACATCGGATCACCGCGGGACATAGAGAACAACGCTGGACAGACTGGATTACATCGCTGGAATGGGCTTTTTCTTTTTTTCTTTTTAATAAAGGACTTTCCCAACTGTGTCTGTGTGTTTTTTTACAATTTTTTACACTTTCTTTGTGAAATGGTAGGGGTACAATGTACCCCTTACCAATTCACATGGGGGGCCGGGATCTGGGGGTCCTCTTTGTTAAAGGGGTCTTCCAGATTCCGATAAGCCCCCTGCCCGCAAACCCCCACAACCACCGGGCAAGGGTTGTGGGGATGAGGCCCTTGTCCCCATCAACATGGGGACATGGTGCTTTGAGGGGTCACAGGCCCCTAAAGTATCCTCCCCATGTTGAGGGCATGTGGCCTGGTACGGTTCAGGAGGGGGGGGGCGTTCTCTCGTCCCCCTCTCTTTTCCTGCGGCCTGCCAGGTTGCGTGCTCAGATAAAGGGTCTGGTATGGATATTTAGGGGGAACCCCACGTCATTTTTTTTTTAATTTGATGCAAGGTTCCCCTTAATATCCATACCAGACCTGAATGGCCTGGTAATTGAATTTGGGGGGACCCAAACACATTTTTTTTTTTTTTATCAATGAGTTTTCTCTGTATTGCCGGGAGCCGACGATTCATTATAGCCATGAGTGCTTTTAAATTACTTTTTTTCCTTCAGAAATTACACTTTGTGCAGGGACAGTTCTAAGCACGGGAAACAAGCGCTGCTTTACAGGCATACTATACACCCCCCCCCCCCAGGTACGAAATTTAAAGGAATATTTCACTTTTATTGTTTCACTTTAAGCATTATTAAAATCACTGCTCCCGAAAAAGAAACGCAGTTTTAAAACTTTTTTTTGCATTGATACATGTCCCCTGGGGCAGGACCCGGGTCCCCAAACCCTTTTTAATAATTGGCACTTTTGATTTAGAACGTTCGAGTCTATTGTATTTAGTAGGGTTCTAAAGTTTTCGCGAACTTTAGGTCTGTTCGCAGGTTCTGGTGCAAACCGAACCGGGGGGTGTTCGGCTCATGACTCCAACGGTGTACATCTGTTAAATGGACTCAGGTGACCTGACACTTCTGCCTTTACAACCACTTTAAGGAAAAGCATGAGTCAGCAATGGGATTTTCATTTTTTGGGGAAATCTAATGCCCCGGACACACGATCGGGATTTCCAACGGGAAAAAGTCAGTCGGAAATTCCGACGGGAAAATTGAGAACCAGCTCTCAATCTATTTCTGTCGGAATTCCCGACAGAAAAAGTCAGATGGAGCATACACACGGTCGGAATTCCCGACCAAAAGCTCCCATCTGACTTTTTCTGTCGGGAATTCCGACCGTGTGTACGGGGCTTAAAGGAAATTTGTGTCTGTTTGCGATACCTATTCTGACAGCTAGGGGTCACCGGAATACTAAAAAACGTAAAGTGTATGTATTGACAAATTATTATTTTTTTCGTTTTTTTTTTAAAGAGTGGGGAAGGATTATACCCCTGTAAGTATATATTGTTTTTTTTTTTTTTATTATTATTTTATATACCGGTATGTGTTCTTTTTGGGAGATTTCCTTTTTACTTTCTGGCCCAGAGATGCAATAGGAAGAGGAAATCTACAATGAGGTGGCATTCAACTCTAACCCTTGGTTCACACCTGCGAAGAAGAAACAGGATATGTGGACAGCCGCACTCCGAGAACCATCAAGGTTGCCTTTATTTAGGTAAAACACACATAAGGCACTGCAAGTCACAGCAAAATAAACAGACACAGCAGACGCGTTTCGCACTAAGGTCTAGTGCTTAGTCATTGCTAACACAAAATGAGAATATGCTTCAATTAAATACAAATCATACAAAGGATCACATGGTTCACAAAAGCCAATAGACATTGGATATCAATCGAGAAGAATCCGGTGGTGTTAATTGTGATAATACACAGGTGTGAATGATGGCTGAGTGAAAACAAATGTGAATGGAAGAAAATTATGTTTTCACTCAGCCATCATTCACACCTGTGTATTATCACAATTAACACCACCGGATTCTTCTCGATTGATATCCAATGTCTATTGGCTTTTGTGAACCATGTGATCCTTTGTATGATTTGTATTTAATTGAAGCATATTCTCATTTTGTGTTAGCAATGACTAAGCACTAGACCTTAGTGCGAAACGCGTCTGCTGTGTCTGTTTATTTTGCTGTGACTTGCAGTGCCTTATGTGTGTTTTACCTAAATAAAGGCAACCTTGATGGTTCTCGGAGTGCGGCTGTCCACATATCCTGTTTCTTCTTCGCATCAATTGCATTGCCGGCACCCGTGGTCCCTGGGAAGACACTGATTGTCCACTTGTACTCACCTGGAGCGGTGATCTCTTTCTTTCCTTGGTTCACACCTATGTGTTTTTTTAGTGCATTTTGCAGAAAAGCACTACAATCCATTTAAAGTGATAGTAAAGTCTGTTCTACCACTTGTACCTACAGGTAAGGCTTATAGGAAAGTATGACAGTTCTGTTCATGTAGTATGACTTTGATGTGACTTTACACTCTCTGGCACCTTAAAGCGGTTCTCCCGCGGCCAAATCGTTTTGTTTTTTTTCATGCCATTACAAAGTATTCTGCCTATTACATGTCTACTCACGTCTCCGTGTCTTTTAGTCCACCGCATCGCTATTCAGTTAGAAATGATAACTTATATTCCCTTTTCCTACGGATTGCCATTTTGCTTGTGGGCATTAGAATCCCACAAGCATGTACTTCCTCCTTGCGGCGAATGCTGAACTCCCAGCATTCACCGCTTGTTCTCGCTCATGCAAATTCTTTGCAGCGAGCAGGGACATAAACATCCGGGTTATGCATTAGAACGTGCGGTGTCTTGTCACATTCGGCTCCCCATCACAGATTGCTCCGGAAGTGACGTTCCGCCGCCGCCATCTTGCTACACCCCACACTCCTGCACAGTAATGATAGAGTGAGAAGGGGGCAAGCGGACATCTTGTTACACCCACCGGAGTTTTCGATTTCACGGTTGTTTTCAGCACAAAACGGAGCTTATCTGCTTAAATACAGTAGTTGGAAATCCAACGGACTGTTTAGATGTTAAATTTTAAAAGCAGCAGCAAACCTGCTGACCTTACATGCTTGCTAATGTGACAGAACACCTCTGTTTTTCACATTTAACATCTAAACAGTCCGTCCGATTTCCAAATACTGTATTTAAGCAGATAAGCTCCGTTTTGTGCTGAAAACAACCGTGAAATCGAAAACTCCAGTGGGTGTAACAAGATGTCCGCTTGCCCCCTTCTCACTCTATCATTACTGTGAAGGAGTGTGGGGTGTAGCAAGATGGCGGCGACGAAACGTCACTTCCGGAGCAATCTGTGATGGGGAGCAAAATATGACACTACACCGGCGTCGCAGAAAGTTACCGCCCCCTTGTCAAGCGATATCTTGCAGCAAGGCTCGGCAATGAATACTGGGAGCTATGACAAATGCTCCCAGGTTACATTGCGTTACAAGGATATGACGTAACTCCCGCAGAATTCCCGGAGCAGAGGAGACAGGAAACAGATATAAAATGGAGATTTATTAAGGTACTGTACAGAAAAATAAAAAAACAATGCCCGTTTCGACATTAATTACATTATGTCCATTGAATAAGATAAGGTCTAAAAATCGGGTGGAGCTCCACTTTAAATCGCATCAAAGTAGTGCAGGAACCTTAATGTGCCCAACGTCACATGTTAGGGTTAGTGTTAAAGGCTAGGTTAGGGTTACGGGCTTTGGTTAGGGTTAGGGTTAGAGTTAGGATGAGGGTTAGAGTTAGGGTTAGCAGTAAATGTTAGGGTTATGGTTAGCGGTAATTGTTAGAGTTGGCGTAATTGATAGGGTTAGCAGTAGTTGTTAGGGCTAGAATGCTAACCCTAATGATTACTGCTAACCCTAACCTTAACTCTAACCCTAATCCTTAACCATAGCCCTGAACCCTAATCCTAGTTCTTAACCTAACCCTAGCCGTTTATCCTAATTATAGCCCTTAATCCTAACCCTAACATGAAAATTTGGACACAAAGGTCCCTGCACTACTTTGATGCAACTTTGATGCTACTTGAGTGCCAGAGAGTGTAAAGTCACCTCAGTCACTCTCCTTCAACAGAACTGTCATACTTTCCTATTAGAAAAAAAAAAAAAGCATTAAAAACGTATCAAGAAACACATGTTCATAAATGCAAAACGCACCGCTAAATGCACCGGAAAAACTCAATATGTAAAACGCCTAAAAACTGCCTCAGTGTAAAAGGGGACTTACACTTAGAGAATAAAAGTGCTACAATGAACACAATATTACCTAAAGTATTGGCACTCCTTCCTTTACACGCGCATGAACTTTAATGGCATTCCAGTCTTAGTCCGTAGGGTTCAATATTGAGTTGACCCACCCTTTGCAGCTATAACAGCTTCAACTCTTGTGGGAAGGCTGTCCACAAGGTTTAGGAGTGTGTCTATGGGAATGTTTGACCGTTCTTCCAGAAGCCCATTTGTGAGGTCAGGCACTGATGTGACGAGAAGGCCTGGCTTGCAGTCTCTGCTCTAATTAATCCCAAAGGTGTTCTATCAGGTTGATGTCAGGACTCTGTGCAGGCTAGTCAAGTTCCTCCACCCCAAACTCACTCATCCATGTCTTTATGGACCTTGCTTTGTGCAATGGTCCAAATAATTTATTGGAAGGGGGATTATGGTGTGGGGTTGTTTTTCAGGGGTTGGGCTTGGCCCCTTAGTTCAAGTGAAGGGAACTCACTTAAGGCGTCAGCATACCAAGACATTTTGGACAATTTCATGCTCCCAACTTTGTGGGAACAGTTTGGGGATGGCCCCTTCCTGTTCCAACATGACTGCGCACCAGTGCACAAAGCAAGGTCCATAAAGACATGGATGAGTGAGTTTGGGGTGAAGGAACTTGACTGGCCTGCACAGAGTCCTGATCTCAACCCAATAGAACACCTTTGGGATGAATTAGAGCAGAGACTGTGAGCCAAGCCTTCTCGTCCAACATCAGTGCCTGACCTCACAAATGCACTTCTGGAAGAATGGTCAAACTTTCCCATAGACACATTCCTAAACCTTGTGGACAGCCTTCCCAGAAGATTTGAAGCTGTTAAAGCTGCAAAGGGTGGGTCAAATCATTATTGAACCCTACAGACTAAGACTGGGATACTATTAAAGTTCATGTGCGTGTAAAGGCAGGCATTCCAATACTTTGGAAAATATATAGATGTCTATTGACATCTGCCGCTCCATAGAGAGCAATGAACGGACTGATCGGCTCTGCCTGAAAAACGGACAGATCGGTCCATCCATGTGAAAGCGGTCTTAGCCCAGGCTCACACTGGGCTGCGGGAATGAAGCCATGCGAGTTCAGCTGAACTCGCACGATTTCACTCCCGCCTGTCAGTCCCGATTTCGGCCGCGATTACGGAGACATCTGTGCAGGTTTCTGCACAGATGTCAATGTAAATCGCGGCCCGAAATCGCAAAAAGTAGTACAGAAACTATAAAGTATAAAGGGCTAAATCCAAATGTGAAAATAAAAAAGTAAAGTGCAAATACAATAAACAGATCCTGTGTCAATGTGCAAAAGTGTAATCATATATCATAAAAAATAGTCCAATGACAATAGAAAAAATGTGCATCAAATATCACAATGATTGAAAGTCTCCTAAATTGTGCAAATAAGTGCAAATAAAGGGGGGGAGGGGAGAGGAAAAAAGTGTCCAAGTGCAAATCAGCATGATGGGATGTGATGGTAGCCTGTAGATAACCTTCAAAAATCCACACCCAGTGTGTTCTAGCTTCTCACCTCAGGGATAGACCCCAATGGGTCTAGTAATGCATCAAGATGTTGGATCCTGGTAAGCTGTGTTTTCTTCTTTTTTATTGAAGATATCCTGGCGGGATAAGGGACAACTGCAGCCTCAAGGGATGGATGGATAAGGTATCTATCCATCCCTTGAGGCTGCAGTTGTCCCTTACCAGGTGTCATGGATATGGAGTAATGTTTGTCTGTCAGCTTACCTCTCTATGTGTTCTGCTTAGGAGGCCAGCCACTCTCACCTGGCTGCTTAAGTAATCTCTCCTCAAAGCATGGCCCCACCCCAGGCCCTATCAGGGAACTCTATATTACCTGTGCACTGCAAGCCAGCTGTGCTGATCAATAGTGTGTGTTTGGCTTTCGTGTGCGACTTACTGTGTCTTCTAAATCTGATTCCAGTTACCGATCTTGGCTTGTTCTTGATTATCTTTACCTGCTTGTTACCTCCACCTTTGGCTATCTCCTGACTATCCTTACCTGCTTGTTGCCCCAATCTTTGGCTATCTCCTGACTATACTTTGCTGTTGCAGTCTGCTGCTTCCTTCCTCTCTCTCCTGTAGCCTACCACAAGCATGAGCTGGGAGACCCTGGGGGCCACGACCTGGAGCCAGTTGCAGCGCAGTCCATCCTCGCTACTAGAGGCTCTGGTGAACACCTGCTGGCTCTTAGACTCTGCGCCCTGGGGAATCTATGCTCTAGCTCCCAGTGGGATCTGTGTCGGTGCTCCAGTGGACCTGCCTTCCTGAACCTCCCAGAGTTCCATCTGCAGCAGTCAGTCATAGGGTCCACTACCTTAGCGGTGCACTCCTGACTCCAACGGTGTGCATCTGTCACCTGGCCTCAGGTGACCTGACACCAGGATCAACATCTTTTTTTTATCAATAACTGTTTTATTTGAAGTTATGTCAGTTACAATTATAATGCGTCGGTCTTACAACAAACAGAGTAATTGCTTTTTCTTCTTGGTTACATGTTTGTAATAGTTCCTGAGCGTGCCAGCACCGTACATCTGGCATCTATGCCAGGATCAACATCTTGATGCATGACTAGACCCATTGGGGTCTATCCCTGAGGTGAGAGGCTATAACACACTGGGTGTGAACTTTTGAAGGTTATCTACAGGCTATCATCACATCCCATCCTGCTGATTTGCACTTGGACACTTCCCCCCCCCTTTTTTGCACTTATTTGCACAATTGAAGAGACTTTCAATCATTGTGATATTTGATGCACATTTTTTCTATCGTCATTGGACTATTTTTTATGATATATGATTGTACTTTTGCACATTGACACAGGATCTGTTTATTGCATTTTCACTTTACTTTTTTATTCTTATATTTGGATTTAGCACGTTATACTGTTTTGCATTGATTATAGTTGTGTAGCGCTGCTTCACTTTACTATTTATATATCTATTGGTGCTGGTGACACTTCAGAAGTTCAGCAGCTATATACAGTTTGATTTACACTACTTCAATCACCAACATTTCTAGTAGCGCAAGGGGATGGACCCCTTTTTTTGGACTTTCCTATGGAGACTCCGGCAGAATGTGATTTTACCATTGAGACTCCGGCAGAATGTGACTTTTCCCTTTAGACAGCGGCAGAATGTGACTTTCCCTTTGAGACTCTGGCAGAATGTGACTTTCCTGTTGAAATTCTGGCAGAATGTGACTTTTCTGTTGAGATTCCCGCAGAATGTGACTTTCCAGTTGAGATTTCGGCAGAATGTGACGTTCCTGTTGAGACTCTGGCAGAATGTGATGTTCCTGTTGAGACTCCAGCAGAATGTGACTTTCACAGTGAGACTCCACCAGAATGTGATGTTCCCGTAAAGACCCCACCAGAATATGGCGTTCACATTGAGACACCACTAGAATGTGACATTCACATTCAGACTCCTCCAGAATGTGACAGTCACAAAGAGACTCCTCCAAAATGTGGCATTCACGAAAACACTTCACTGGAATGTCATGTTCATGTAAAGACTCCACCATAATGTGACATACACATTGTGACCTGTGACCCCACCACAATGTAACGTTCACATTGAGACTTCAACACAGTGTGACATTCCCATTGAGACTCCACCAAAATGCCAGGGGAACCAGGGGAATGTCTCCAGCCAAGATGTGGGCAAGGTTACAAGAAAGGATAGGCAGATACTAGTGGTAGGGGTTAAATTATTAGAGGAACTGAGAGGGCAAACTGTCACAAAGACCATTATCGCCAAACAGTATGTTTTTTACCGGGCGCTTAGGTTTGACACATTGTAGATTGCATGGGCAGATTGTTGGATGGGGTTGGGGAGGACCCAGCTGTCATGGTACATATTGGTACCAATGACAAAGTTAGAGGAAGATGGAGCACCCTACAAAGTGATTTCAGTGACTTAAGAGCTATATTGAAGAAAAGGATATCCAAGGCAGTATTTTCAGAAATACTGCCTGTACCCCAAGCCACACCAGTGAGGCAGCAGGAACTTAGGGAGCTTAATAAGTGGTTGAGGAACTGGTGCAGGGAGGAGGGATTTGGCTTCATGGAGAATTGGGCTGACTTTTCAGTCAGTTACTGTCTCTTTGGCAGGGGCAGAGTGCACTTAAATGGGAGAGGTGCAGCTTTTTTGGGAGTGAAGATGGCCAAAACATTGGAAGACATTTTAAATAGGGATGAGCTTCGAGTTTGAGTCGAACCCATGTTCGAATCGAACATCGGCTGTTCGATCGTTCGACGAAGATAGAACATTATGGGCAGTTCGCGCCAAATTAGAGTGGCACGTCATGGCCCATAATTCACTGCGGCATTGCAGTGCATTGCTGGCTGTTGATTGGCCAAGCATGCACTATGACCCGCATGCTTGGCCAATCACAGCGCCGTCTGAACAGAGAGCGGTAATTGGCCAAAGCCAGAGTGGCTTTGGCCAATTATGGCTCAGGGGATTTAGTACACGGCCCACACTATATAAGGCCGCCGGCTCTGCGGCCTTGTGTAGTGTGTTGGAGTTGTGAAAAGACAGAGTTTACAGAGACAGACAGTGTCATTTATAATGAGTTAGATAGAGCAGGCAGGCGAGTCAGTTAGCTGCAGTTACAGTGTGTAGAGGATACATATGCATCCTAGGTGTTGTATATATATTTATACACTGTATCGAGTTTAGCTAGATCCGTTCCTGTTAGTCTCTATACTGTGAAAGGCAGGCAGGTGACTGTGCTAGCTGCAGACAGTCAGTGTTTCACTTAGTGTACTACTGTGTGCTTTGCATAGCGTTCACCTAACGCTCACCTGAATACAGTTAGTCTCTATACTGTGACAGGCAGGCAGGTGATTGTGCTAGCTGCAGACAGTCAGTGTTTCACTTAGTGTATTGTGTGCTTTGCATAGCGTTCACCTAAAGCTCACCTGAATACAGTTAGTCTCTATACTGTGACAGGCAGGCAGGTGATTGTGCTAGCTGCAGACAGTCAGTGTTTCACTTAGTGTATTGTGTGCTTTGCATAGCGTTCACCTAAAGCTCACCTGAATACAGTTAGTCTCTATACTGTGACAGGCAGGCAGGTGATTGTGCTAGCTGCAGACAGTTAGTATTTCACTTAGTGTACTACTGTGTGCTTTGCATAGCGTTCACCTAAAGCTCACCTGAATACAGTTAGTCTCTATACTGTGACAGGCAGGCAGGTGATTATGCTAGCTGCAGACAGTCAGTGTTTCACTTAGTGTACTACTGTGTGCTTTGCATAGCGTTCACCTAAAGCTCACCTGAATACAGTTAGTCTCTATACTGTGAAGGGCAGGCAGGTGATTGTGCTAGCTGCAGATAGTCAGTGTTTCACTTAGTGTACTACTGTGTGCTTTGCATAGCGTTCACCTAAAGCTCACTAAAATACAGTTATGCCCCATACACATGATCGTTTTTCATGCCGTTAAAAATGCCATTTTTTAAAATGGCCATTAAAACCGATCGTGTGTATGCTCCAGAGCATTTTTAACGACGTGAAAAACGGCCATTAAAAATTTCGATAGACATGTCACGTCTGACCACACAACAACCCTCTTGGCGCCTGAACGCCTCGCTATTAACTGACCCAGATCTACTACCGAAAATCTCCGCTGAACTGACAAACTTTTTTAAAACTAATATCACCCCAGGGATGGATCCTTTGATTGTATGGGAGGCTCACAAATGTACTATTAGAGGGATGTTGATTGCGATGGGTTCTAAGCGCAAGAAAGAAAGGGAGGCCACCATACAGACTCTGATTACGACGATCAATTCCTTAGAGACCCAACACAAGCAAACTTTGTCGATAGACTCTGCTACTCGGCTGTTAGAGACTAGGCGGGAATTACAGTTGTTGCTTGACTCTAGAGCGAAGCGCATGCTATTTTTCAAAAAAAAAATTTACTACGAATCTGGGAATAAGACGGGCAGAGTGCTGGCCAGAGCCTTGAAGGATCATGCTTCCTTCAACAATATTGCCGGTATTAGAAACTCAGCGGGGAAACTAGATGTTGCATCAGAGGCGATTGCGGGACATTTTCATAGTTTCTATTCTAAACTCTACAACTTACCCCCCCAACATAAACAGCCACATATGGAAGGAGACAGGACACAGATTATCCAAGACTATTTAGTTAAAAGTGGTCTTCCAGCGATATCAGAGCTTGACTCTATTTCACTGGAATCCCCAATTTCCTCCTTGGAGCTCAGACAGGCTATCAAACAGCTCAAAACTGGCAAAAGCCCTGGACCGGATGGGTACTCGGCAATCTACTATAAGACCTTTATAGACACCCTAACGGATCCTCTGAAAGAGGCTCTGAACTCCTTGTCTGGGCCCAAGGAGATCACTCCTGACTTCCTGACCGCACACATAACAGTGATTCCGAAACCAGGAAAAGACCCCGGTGAATGTGCTAACTATAGGCCCATTTCCCTGTTGAATTTGGACGTGAAGTTGTTCGCAAAGGTACTGGCCTTGAGGTTGGGCCCACTTCTGCCAGGGCTAGTTGGTCTGGAGCAGGTGGGCTTCATACCTGGCAGGGAAGCAAAGGATAACGTTACCAAAGCGTTGCTTCTGATTCATGCAACGAAGGTGCGGAGGATCGAAGGCTTTCTCCTCTCCACTGATGCGGAGAAGGCCTTCGATCGGGTGGCTTGGGACTTCATGTTGGCAGTGTGTGCCCGAGTAGGCCTGGGTCCGCACATGCTGTCGTGGATCTCAGCATTATATAGGAACCCCTCTGCATACCTAAAAATAAATGGTACTCTATCTAAAAAAGTTTACATCTCTAATGGCACCAGACAGGGATGCCCATTGTCACCCCTGTTGTTTATTCTTTCATTGGAACCTTTCATAAGGACGATCCAGAACAACCCGACGATCCACGGGTTCCAGATTCAGGATAGGGAGTTTAAAACGGCAGCATATGCTGATGATCTTTTATTCTTCCTGACCGACCCAACACTGACCGTCCCCAGTCTCTTAAAAGAATTCGCCCAATTTGGCTATTTAGCAAACTTAAAGATAAATTATTCAAAATCTGAAGCACTCAATATTTCACTCCCAGAAGCTGTACTTTCCCTGACTAAGGCCAACTCCACATTTCGGTGGGATCCCATCGCCCTCCGGTACTTAGGAACATGGCTGACTCCACAACTACAGTCTATTTACGAGGTGAATTACCCCCCCATGCTCAAAACCTGCGAAATAGATCTCAATAACTGGCATCTAGGCACCTTTTCATGGTTTGGTCGCGCGGCCATCATCAAGATGGTGGTCCTGCCTAAATTTCTATACCTGATGCGCACCATACCGACCAAGATCCCTCCGAAATTCTTTAAAGCACTAAGCTCCATCATTCTGAAATTTTTATGGCTCCACAAGAAACCAAGGGTGAAATTAACTACTCTGATGATGCCTAAAGAAGCAGGTGGGATTAATCTACCGAATTTTAAAAACTATTATTATGCAGCACATATAGCTAGGGTCATCGATTGGCACTGTCACGATGACACGAAAGACTGGGTTAAGTTGGAGGCGATCTTGAGCGCGTTCCCGCTCATGCACTCACCATGGATCCCAGGGTTGGGCCTCTTCTCCAGTCAAAAATGCTGCCCGATCACACATAATACATTAGACATTCTGAGAACACTAGTTAAAAAGAAGGGGACAAATATCACCACGATCCCCAGCCCTCTGACCCCGCTGAAAGACAACCCTGACTTCTCCCCGGGTATTAATAACCCCACGCTCCATTCAGCAACGACTGGTATTTCCTTACAAATGGGTGAATGCTTTCTAGGTACTAAGGTTAGAAACTGGACATCCCTTAGGACTGATTGCGACTTACCCCACCTAAAACAATGGACTTATTTTCAGATCCGAAGTTACTTGGGTAAGTTTAGAAACTCTCCAGATCTTTACAGACCTCTGACTGAGATGGAAGAGGCCTGTCATAACAAAACCCCAGTATTTAAGGCCACCTCTCTAGCATATTCCTGGTTGCAAAACCGGGGAGATATGGGGGAGAGTGTACATAGGAGAGAGTGGTCCCGAGACCTAAATATGGAGATATCGGATAAAAAAAGGAAATATGCAAGCATCTTGGCACACAAATGCTCCATAAGTACTAACTTACAGGAAACCAGCTATAAGTTACTGACACGGTGGTATCACACGCCTGTAAGACTGCACAGATGGGATAGCCAAAAACCTGAGATATGTTGGAGATGTCAAAAGGAAAGGGGTACGTTGGCTCACATTTGGTGGCATTGTGCACTGATCAACAGCTATTGGTCAGAAGTGCGGACACTGATTAAACAGATCACTGAAACTAAGTTAAATTTAGATGCTGCATGTTGCCTGCTGCATATTTCCAGTTTTTCACTTAAGAGATACAAACATTCCCTGACTAAACACCTTTTGAATGCGGCCAAGTCCCTAATTCCCTTGTATTGGAACTCGCCTCGAGTCCCATCCATTTCTGAATGGCTAAATAAAGTTGGGGAAATAGCCAACATGGAAGACACCCTGGCCCAGGATGGTGAGAATGCGAAGAAGTTCCACGACATCTGGCTACCGTGGTTTGATTTTAAATATTCTCGGGAATATTCACATGAGGGTAGGAACACGGCCTCCTAGGACTGTAGTTACAATAACCCTTCCTACGGCTGGCCCTTAGAAACTGACCGCCTTTTGAGACCAATCCGTCTACCCTTCGTAATAAACGTAATACTTCCACAATTTTTTTTTTTTTTCTCTCTCTCCCCTTCTCTCCTCTTCCCCCCCCTGCTTTGATTTGTTTACCCCCTACTTTTTCTTTTCCTTTTCTTAAATCTAAACACTGCTTCAATTGAGATAGCGGATGTTGCAATAATGTTAGCTCAGAAAGTACAGGTTGATATTGCTCTTTTATCCCTTCTAACTAGAAGACACTGTTGCGTTCCTACTTTTCGACTATGTATGGATTAACATTACTTTCTATGAAGTTTGCTCAGAAGACTGGTGGTAATAACGTGTAAAACCTTTTTTTTTCTTCACTATTTATTCACCTTTCTCTTTGTCAGTCATGACTCACGCCCGTGAATATAACCTGACAGCAGTCTTTAGCTAAACATTGACATTGACTGTTTGCCACAATGTATTGTTTCGATCGCAATGTCTGCAGTTGCACCTGCGTCCTTTGATAAGTGCGCTTCTGTATTGTTTTTATTCTTTCTCTTAATAAAAACTTTGAATGATAAAAATTTCGAACATGCTCTATTTTTTCATGTCGTTTTTTTTAACGACGTGAAAAACGATAGTGTGTATGCTTTTACGAGGTGAAAAAAAACGCGCATGCTCAGAATCAAGTATGAGACGGGAGCGCTCATTCTGGTAAAACCAGCGTTCGTAATGGAGATAGCACATTCGTCAAGCTGTAACGGACTGAAAAGCACGAGGCTGAGAAGCACGAATCGTTGCTCAACAAACTTTACTAACATGAAGGGTGGCGCCATCCGAACGGAACTTCCCCTTTATAGTGCCGTCGTACGTGTTGTACGTCACTGCGCTTTGCTTGAACGTTTTTTAAAATGATCGTGTGTACGCAAGACAGGCTTGAGAGGAAACATGAAAAAAAACGACGAGAAAAACGTCGGTTTAAAAAATGGCATGAAAAACGATCGTGTGTACGCCGCATAAGTCTCTATACTGTGACAGGCGGGCAGGTGATTGTGCTAGCTGCAGACAGTCAGTGTTTCACTTAGTGTACTCTGTGCTTTGCATAGCGTTCACCTAAAGCTTACCTGAATACAGTTAGTGACTATTATAGTGGTGTTCTCATAATAAAACCACAAGCAGAGAGCTGCAAGTATTTTCAGTGTACTGTGTCCTCTGCACAGTTTTCACCTAAAACAATTGCTGCTTTTCCCATACTAACACCACAGCAGGCAGTTAATTCTGATAGCTGCATTATCAGTACAGACAAATATATATATATTGTGAGGGGGTTAACTCGGTGGCGGGTGTGTGTGACCCCCTGGTTGGGCTCCCCACACAAAAACAGGGCCAGCAGACGGAGGTTGTGGTTTTCAAAATCAAAAGGTGCGGTTTATTTCTCTATGTACAGTGACAAAAACCACAGCAAAGCCAAAAAGAAACATAAACAAAATAAATCCTGGTCAGTTTGACCTCTGACTAAACATGCAGGTTTCCTAAACTAACAACTGGGATCAGCCTGGTGCTTTCCTAGTCCCTAAGTCCCTGGTTTAGTAAAAGTCCAAACAAATAGCCACACAGGCTTTGCCTCACCGCACAGGGGTTCACTCTCCCTAGACAGTCCACACAGGTCTGGTTCCAGGCATGAGCTAACATCTAATGAAGCTGGGAGTTCTTATAGAGGCCTAAATGAGCTGACAAGCTTCAGCTGGTCTCATCAACTCCCTGTCTGCACGACGCCCCACACTCTCCCTAGACATATGAGTCATCCATGAGCCCACTAGCCTTAGCTGGGCTTATACAACTCTCCACCTAGTTGTATAAGTCGGCGTAAAGCCTGAATCTGGGCGAAATATATCTACCCCCCTGGATGCAACCAGGTGACTTTACCTTCCTGCTGTCACATACCCCCCCCCTCTTGTTTTAACCTCGGGGTTGGAACACCAGCAATCAGGCATTCATGTACTCGAGACAAAGCATCCACATTCCCCATTTGAACGCCAGGGCGATGCTTTACTGTGAAGTTGAATTCCTGGAGGGCCAGGAACCACCTATTCACTCTTCTATTTGTTTCCTTGTTTTGAGCCATCCACTTTAACGGAGCGTGATCCGTAACCATGTCAAAGTGCCTACCTAGCAGATAGTACCGAAGGGAATCTAGAGCCCACTTCACCGCTAAACACTCCTTTTCAACCGTGGCGTAATTTACCTCATGGGACTTCAACTTCCTGCTGAGGTAAATGACTGGGTGCTCTTCCCCGTTCCAGACCTGGGACAATACTGCTCCTAACCCCACATCTGACGCATCACTTTGTACGACAAAGTCTTTAGAGAAGTCGGGTGAGTACAACACTGGCTGGCTACATAAGGCTTGTTTCAAGAATTGGAATGCTGCCTCAGCCTCGGGGGTCCATTTAATCATGACCGACCCTTTCCCTTTCGTCAGGTTGGTTAGGGGCACAGCCTTAGAAGCAAAGTGGGGAATGAAGCGCCGATAATAACCCGCGATTCCCAGAAAGGCCCGTACCTGCTTCTTGCTGTTGGGACGTGGCCAACTCTGGATGGCCTCGACTTTGTTGAGTTGGGGTTTTATCACTCCCCTGCCAATGGTGTACCCAAGATATTTGGCCTCCTCCTGCCCAATGGTACACTTCTTGGGGTTAGCCGTAAACCCCGCTTCCCGGATAGAGTCTAGGACTGCTTGCACTTTTGGCAGATGTGAGGCCCAATCTGTGCTATGGATAATTACGTCATCCAGGTAAGCCGCAGCATACTTCCGATGGGGCCTCAGTATCTGGTCCATTTTCCGCTGGAATGTGGCCGGCGCATTCTGTAACCCGAACGGCATTCTCTTATATTGGAACGCCCCGTCTGGGGTTACAAATGCGGTTTTCTCTTTGGCCGACTTGGCCAGGGGAATTTGCCAATACCCTTTTGTGAGGTCAAGAGTCGTCATGTATCGGGCTGTTCCCAGCCGGTCGATCAACTCATCTATACGTGGCATGGGGTAGGTGTCAAATTTTGTAACTTTGTTCAACTGACGAAAATCGTTACAAAATCGCCAGCTCCCATCCGGTTTAGGCACCAACACAATGGGACTAGACCAATCACTTTGGGACTCCTCTATCACCCCTAAGTTCAGCATTTTCTGTACTTCCTCCCGTATTGCCTCCCGTCGGGCCTCTGGGATCCGATAGGGTTTTAACTTCACCCTTTCACCGGGCGGGGTAATAATATCATGCTCTACCCCAGATGTTTGTCCCGGCAGCTCAGAGAACACCTCCTTGTTGCGAAGCACAAACTCCTTAACCTCCTGTTGTTGGGGTTGTGACAAGGTGGCTGCTATTCCAACCACCGGAATCACGCAACCAGTTTGAGCTGGTGACCAAGTTTCTGCGACTAGGGACTCTCTATCCCTCCAGGCTTTCAACAGATTAACGTGATATATCTGTTCGGGCTTTCGCCTTCCTGGTTGTCTGACCTTGTAATTCACTTCGCTCACTTTTTCCATTATCTCGTAGGGGCCTTGCCATTTGGCAAGGAATTTACTTTCAACCGTAGGGACAAGTACCAATATCCTATCCCCCGGGGAAAAGGTACGGGTCTTTGCTCCACGGTTGTACACTCTCTGCTGTGCCAACTGCGCTTGGGCCAAATGTTCCTTCACGATGGGCATTACCTGTGCAATTCGATCTTGCATCAGGGCGACATGCTCAATCACACTCCTGTGGGGAGAACTCTCACTTTCCCAAGTTTCCTTGGCAATATCCAACAGCCCTCTTGGGTGTCTCCCATACAGTAACTCAAAGGGGGAGAATCCCGTAGAGGATTGGGGCACCTCCCTAATAGCAAACATCAAATAAGGAAGTAGACAGTCCCAATCCTTTCCATCTCTATCCACCACTTTCTTCAACATTTGTTTTAGGGTTTTGTTGAATCTTTCAACCAGCCCATCGGTTTGGGGGTGATACACAGATGTACGCAATTGCGTCACTTTGAGCAATTTACACAGCTCTTTCATAACCCGGGACATAAAGGGTGTACCTTGGTCCGTAAGCAGTTCTTTACAAATACCCACCCGGCTAAAAACAAGAGATAGCTCTTTGGCTATGGTTTTGGCCGAGGTATTTCTGAGAGGGATCGCTTCTGGATAACGGGTGGCATAGTCCATTATAACCAATATGTACTGGTGCCCCCTAGCGGACTTGATTATAGGACCTACCAAATCCATTGCGATTCTCTCAAACGGGACCTCAATGATGGGTAGAGGGACCAGCGGGCTACGGAAATGTGGCATCGGGGCCGACCTCTGACACACAGGGCAGGAGGAACAATAATTTTCTATGTCCTTCATCACCCCAGGCCAATAGAATCTCTGTAATACCCTCTCTCGGGTTTTCTCTGTCCCCAGATGACCTCCAAGAATGTGCCCATGGGCCAACTCCAACACCAACTTCCTGTAAGGTTTGGGCACCACAAGCTGCTCAACGGTTTCTTCTGCCCTTTTTGCCACCCGATACAGTAGGTCCTTCTCTACGCTGAAGTATGGGTAAGTGCAGGTATTATCTGGGTTCACTAACTCGCCATCTATTTCCACTACGTTTTCCCGTGCCTTTATTAGGGCGGGGTCTTTTAACTGTTCTGTGGCAAAATTTTCCCTGTGAACCTCCAGATCAGAAAACTCCACAGACGGTAGGTTTTCGTCTGAGGAGGTGGGCTCCTCTCCAGTTTCTTGAGTCTCCCCTGCCAATACTGACAAGGGAAATTCTGGAGAGTCCTCGCCACTCTCAGAGGAGTTCTGGCTATCACATTCCTGGTACATAGGGGCACCAGTGGGGGGCTCAGGATCATCCCACAGTTCCCAGAACTTCGGAAAATCCCTTCCCACAATGGCATCATGCGGTAATTGAGATACTAACCCCACTGGATGAGAGAGGGTACCTTTGGGGGTCTCGAAACACACTGTAGTCACTGGATACTCTCGGGTGTCCCCATGCACACAAATAACAGCTACCTTGCTATTCCCAGAGACCTCTGTTTTAACTAATTCAGCCTTTATCAGGGTCACAAGGCTACCTGAATCCAGTAATACCACAACATTTCTACCATTAATACACATTTTGCATAAATGTTTCTCAGTTCCCCGAATGGCAGTGCATGCGACTGTCGCACACAGCGACTGACGTCTGTCCATCAGAAAGTCACATTGCATGGGTTCCTCCACAACCGGGCAATTTGCTGCAATATGTCCCGCTTGCCGGCAGCGGTAGCAAACGATCCTTCTTGCCGCCTCTTGAGCCGCTGATTTCCCAGGCTGTTCTCGCCAAACTTGGGGTAGAGCTCCCACCCTCTCACTCTCTCCACCCTTACCCCTTGGAATCCTCTTATCCGCCCCTGGGGATGGTCTGGTCTTAGGGTGGAAAGTCCGAGAGTCTCTGGAAGAGGCCGTCAGGTTCTCTGTAGCCAAGTATTTCTCTACACGATCCACAAGACCACCGGCCGTCTCTGGGTCTCCATGGCTTACCCACTTTTGGATGGCAGTAGGAAGAGCTCTCAAAAACCGATCCATTACAACACGTTCCACAATCTCTGGTGCGGACAAAGTCTCTGGCTGTAGCCACTTCCTGCTCAGGTGAATGAGATCATACATTTGAGACCTGGGGGGTTTTCCAAGCTGGAAAGTCCAGTTATGCACACGCTGAGCCCGGACAGCCAGGGTGACACCCAGCCTTGCCAATATTTCAGCTTTTAGCATCACATAGTCTTTTGCTTGGTCAGGCTCTAGGTCATAGTAAGCCTTCTGCGATTCACCAGTTAACAGAGGAGCCACCAGTCCAGCCCACTGCTCCTCAGGCCACTTTTCTCTTTCAGCAGTCCTTTCAAATGTGGTCAAAAATACCTCTGGATCATCCTCTCCAGTCATTTTTGTCAATAAACGACTCACCCCAAAGGACGCGGTATTAGTGGGACGGCTTTCCTCACTGGTCTGCGGACGTTGCTGCATTACTGCTTCCATTTGTTGTAGTCTCTGCTCTTGCTTCTGTAACAGGTCTATGAAGCGGGCCTCAGATTGCTGCTGGGCTTGTTGATGAGCTTGCTGCTGGGCTGCAAGGCTCCTTTGCAAACCTGCATTTGTCTGCTGTTGATTGGCATTTGCTAGAGCCAGCTGTTTCAGTATCTCCTCCATGCTGGCTTAAAAAGAACTGCCACTGGTTCTCCACCAACTGTGAGGGGGTTAACTCGGTGGCGGGTGTGTGTGACCCCCTGGTTGGGCTCCCCACACAAAAACAGGGCCAGCAGACGGAGGTTGTGGTTTTCAAAATCAAAAGGTGCGGTTTATTTCTCTATGTACAGTGACAAAAACCACAGCAAAGCCAAAAAGAAACATAAACAAAATAAATCCTGGTCAGTTTGACCTCTGACTAAACATGCAGGTTTCCTAAACTAACAACTGGGATCAACCTGGTGCTGTCCTAGTCCCTAAGTCCCTGGTTTAGTAAAAGTCCAAACAAATAGCCACACAGGCTTTGCCTCACCGCACAGGGGTTCACTCTCCCTAGACAGTCCACACAGGTCTGGTTCCAGGCATGAGCTAACATCTAATGAAGCTGGGAGTTCTTATAGAGGCCTAAATGAGCTGACAAGCTTCAGCTGGTCTCATCAACTCCCTGTCTGCACGACGCCCCACACTCTCCCTAGACATATGAGTCATCCATGAGCCCACTAGCCTTAGCTGGGCTTATACAACTCTCCACCTAGTTGTATAAGTCGGCGTAAAGCCTGAATCTGGGCGAAATATATCTACCCCCCTGGATGCAACCAGGTGACTTTACCTTCCTGCTGTCACAATATACATATATTTATATATATATATATATATATATATATATATATGTATTATATATATATACATCCCAGCTTTGTGCAGCTACATCTCACTGCAGGCCATTAGTATGTCTGGAAGGCAAACAATGAGAGGCAGACAGTCACGAGGAAATAAAAGAGGGCAAGCAGGCTCTGTGTCTAGAGGCAAGAGTGCTGCTGGTCGTGGACACGGTGCATCCTCATCAGCACGTTGTCCTTCTTTTCGGCAGCTGGCCATGTTGAGCCGCAACATGCCAAAGACTTGGTAGAGTGGATGACCAAGCCGTCCTCCTTCTCCTCATCCTCTCTCACCCAGGCTCAGGGTACCTTGTCTGGCTAAGCAGCTGCCAAAGCGGCCTCTTTCCTTGGCTCAATGGTATCAGTCACTCCTTCCCTAGCCCCACCATGTCCTTCTGAGGAGTCCCCCGAACTGTTTGAGCACAGTGTTAGGTACATGCTCCAGGAGGATGCCCAGCGTTTTGAAGGCTCCGATGATGGAACCCAGCTGGAGGAAGGCAGTAACGTGAGCTCAGAGAGAGGGGGTAGTAACGTGAGCCCAGAGAGAGGGGGTGCCCAACAAGGTCAGCTATCTGGCAGTCATGTTCCCCCAGCTGCAGCATACTGCCAGATTGGCTCCAGTGATGAAGAGGGAGGGGATGATGAGGTCACTTACTCCACGTGGGTGCCTGATAGGAGAGAGGAGGAGGAGGTGGAGGAGGAGGAGGAGGAGGCACATCTCCAACGAGGCAGGATGCCCTCCAGGTGCCAGCTTAACGGCAGTACACCGACTGCATCACACCGCAGAGCTCCGCATGTGCAGGGCGCTGCTGTCTCTGCAGGTTATTCAAAAAGTTCTTTGGTGTGGGCCTTTTTTCAGACGTGTGCAGCAGATCGCACCGTTGCCATTTGCAACATATGTCTAAAGCGTATCTCGCGTGGCCAAAACATCAGCCGCTTGGGCACCACGTGCTTGACCAGACATATGTCGACCTGCCATGCAGTCCGTTGGCAAGCTTACCTAAAAGACCCACACCAAAGAAGAAAGCGGACCTCTCCTTGCTCCTCATCAGCTGGGATCTCCAACACCACTATACCTTCAGTCCTCTCAGAAACCTGCACTGAGAGGAATGAAGGTGTAGAATTAGGTGTGTCACAGCCAAGTACTTGCGGGCAATTTGCTATCGGTACACCGACGTCCGATTGTACCAGGCAAATTTCCCTCCCCCAGCTGCTGCACCGCCGAAAGAAGTTCGCTCCCAGCAATTCACATGCCCAGCGGTTGAATGCTAGCTTGGCTAAATTGCTAGCACTTCAACTGCTGCCTTTTTAGTTGGTAGACTCTGCCCCTTCCTGCTCTCTACCAGCATGTGGAAGGCATGTGGAAGGCAATGTCTTGGCCTCACTGGACAGAGCGGTCAGCGGTAAAGTGCATATTACCGCTGGCTCATGGTCCAGCAGGCATGGAAAGGGATGTTACCTATCTTTCACGGCACATTGGGTGACTCTGCTGGCAGCTGGGAAGGATGCAGGACAAGGTGCAGTAGTGTTGGAGGTTGTTCCGCCACCACGCCTCCAAAATGTTACTACTGGTGATTCTGACACACCTCTCTCCTCCACCCCCTCCTCTTCTTCTTCCTCCCATGGCCTCTTCCTCTGCTGATTTGTCCTCGGAACCAGCGGTGCTCCGTAGGCGTTCAAGGGGCTACGCAAGTGCGCAGGCAAAAAGATGCCATGCGGTGCTTAAGCTGGTGTGCTTGGGGGACAGGAGCCACACTGGGGCAGAGATTCTGTCAGCTCTGCAGGGGCAGGCTCAGAGGTGGTAGATGCCACGCCATCATAAGCCAGGAAAGGTGGTTTCCGACAATGGCACCAACCTTCTCTTTGCCCTCCGACAGGGACAACTGACCCATGTGCCCTGTTTGGCTCACGTCCTTAACTTGGTGGTTCAGTGGTTCTTGGGAAGGTAACTGGGCTTACAGGAGGTCCTGAAGCAGGCCAGGAAACTCTGTGGGCATTTTTGCCAGTCATATAATGCCAGTGCTCGGCTGTCTGACCTGCAAAAGGATTACAACCTGCCCAAGAACCGCCTAATCTGTGACATGCCCACCAGGTGGAACGCTACGTTGGCCATGCTGCAGTGGCTGCACACGCAGCAGAGGGCCATCAATGAGTATCTGTTGCAATATGGCACCAGGACAGTGTCAGGGGAGCTTGGATTTTTTTCCCCACGCCAGTGGGCCATGATCAGGGATGCATGCACTGTCCTGGCACCATTTGAGGGGGCCACGAGGATGGTGAGCAGTGACAGTACATGCATCAGTGACACTGTCCCTCTTGTCCACCTGTTGGAGCACACGCTGCGTGGAATAATGGACAGGGCACTTGAGGCAGAACAGAGGCAGGAAGAGGAGGACTTCCTTACCTCTCAAAGCCCCCTTTATCCAGACAGTGTTCCTGCTGGCCCGGCTATCACACAGGAAGAGGAGGAGGAGGAGGAGGAGGATTGTGTCAGCATGGAGGTGGAGACTAGCACTCAGCATCAGCAGCAGGCTTCAAGGGATCAATTACAGTCTCAAGACACCCATGGACTTGTACGTGGCTGGGAGGAGGTGGCTGCGGATCATGTCGTCCTCAGTGACCCAGAGGACTCCGCACCGAATGCCTCAGCAAACCTACGCTGCATAGCCTCCCTGATCCTGCAAAGCCTGCGGAAGGATCCTCGTATTCGTGCGATCAAGGAGAGGGATCATTACTGGCTGGCAACCCTCCTTGATTCACGTTACAAGGGTAAGGTTGCGGACCTTATCTTGCCGTCGCAGAGGGAGCAGAGGATGAGGCATCTTCGGGAGGCCTTGCAGAAAGGTCTGTGCAACGCGTTCCCAGAGACTGGGAGGTTACAAATTCCTGGTCCTGGACAACGTGTTGCTGAGGCTTCGATCAGTCAAATAAGGAGAGAAAAGGGAGCCGCTCAGGTGTAGAAATCCTCTAAATTACCTCCTCCCAGCAGCCAAGGGTGCAAGCAATGCTAATATCAGCAAACAGGGACAAAAAAGTCTTCTGGATAGCAGCACTCCAAAAATAAAAGCCTTTATTTTAAAATTCAGGGATCCAAATACACACTGCACATCACGTCACGCTGGTCAAAAACGGACTAACGCGTTTCACACTGTACTAGTGCTTATTCATAGCTATGAATAAGCACTAGTACAGTGTGAAACGCGTTAGCCCGTTTTTGACCATCGTGACGTGATGTGCAGTGTGTATTTGGATCCCTGAATTTTAAAATAAAGGCTTTTATTTTTGGAGTGCTGGAATCCAGAAGACTTTTTTGTTCCTGTTTGCAGTCAAATAAGGAGCGGTGGAGAAGGTGGCCGTCTAACCGATGCGTTCAGATAATTTTTTAGTCCGCAGCCCCAAGGTATGATCGGTTCCAGCAACCATCGCCAGCGTCTGTTTACATTGCAGGAATACCTAAGGGCAAGATCAGACTTGGACACCTTTCCCACCAAAAATCCTCTGGGTTACTGGGTCTTGAGGATGGATCACTGGCCAGAGCTTGCACAGTATGCAATTGAGATACTGGCCTGTCCTGCATCCAGCGTTCTTTCGGAACGCACATTCAGTGCTGCTGGAGGCTTTGTAACCAATCACAGGGTGCGCCTGTCAACCGACTCGGTCGATCGACTGACCTTCATAAAACGAATCAGTCTTGGATCACCACCAGCTACCAAGCACCTGATGCTGATGTAACAGGATAATTTTCTTTTAAATGTCAGATCTCTTCAAGACTGCCTATGCTGATGCAGAGTGACTATCCTGTTACGCTAAATGACTATCCTCTTCCTCCTCAATAATCATGCTGATAGCTTGAAAGAACATTTTGGTTCTGGGCACCACCACCAGTGGCTAAGGCCCAATTTTTCAGCGCCTGTTTACCAGGGGCATGTATTTACAATTTTTGATGCAATACTTTGCAGCAGGGCTCATTGCTGTGCTCCAAGTACAGTATCTGTGAGGGGTTGCAGTGTTGTGGCACCAGCACCAGTGCCTAAGGCCCAATTTTTCTGCCACTGTTTAACAGGGGCATGTAATTACAATTCTTGATCTATTACTTTGCAACAGGGCTCATTGCTGTACTCCAATTACAGTATTTGTGACAATGCTGTATCCTGGCCTAGGCCAACAAGGCCCAGGCCTAGGGCAGCACTTTGCAGGGGGGCAGCACGGAAAGAGTCCCCACCGGCTTGTGCTACACTGTTAGTGTAACGCAAGCTGCTTCTAATTTTAACTGTCCTATCATCCTGGATCACAAACCTTCCTCACTGTGCTATATGTTTTCTGCTGCACCATTGACATGGTTATATCTTCTTAGTCCTCTCCATAAAATTATTAGAAATTTGTGCTTAAAGTAGAACTATAGGCAACACATAGGGAGGGTTATAGCCCTTGTCAGTTTATTTTTTACCATCCCTGTCCCATTGCAGAAATTTACCTTCACTTCCTACCCCATAGCCAAACAGAAAGTGAGAGGAAATTTATGCAAATTAAGGGAATCCAATGCCCCCCAGGCCCTAAGAACTAGTGTCCCCAATTTCAGGGCGGGTCTTAAACAGAAAGGGGTGTGACCTTGACAGGAAGGGGTGGGTCATATTTAAATTAGGGGGTGTACGAGTTTAGTCAGGCCTAGGGCAGCACAAAACCTAAATACACTACTGATCTGTGAGGGGTTGCAGTGTTGTGGCACCAGCACCAGTGCCTAAGGCCCAATTTTTTTCAGACCCTGCATAACAGGGGCATGTAATTACAATTCTTGATCTAATAATTCACAGCAGGGCCCATTCCTGCGCCCAACAAAAGTGTAACTGTGAGGGCTTACAGTGTTGTGGCAACACCACCAATACCACCAAAGGCCCAATTTTTCTGCCCCTGTTCAACAGGGGCATGTAATTACAATTCTTGATCTAATATTTCACAGCTGGGCCCATTCTTGCGCCCACCAAGAGTAACTGTGAGGACTTACAGTGTTGTGGCACCAGCACCACCGCCACCACCAAAGGCCCAATTTTTCTGCCCCTGTTCAACAGGGGCATCCAATTACAATTCTTGATCTAATAATTCACAGCTAGGCCCATTCATGCGCCCACTAAGAGTAACTGTGAGGGCTTACAGTGTTGCGGCACCAGCACCACCACCAAAGGCCCAATTTTTCTTACCACTGTTCAACGATGGCATGTAATTACAATTCCTGATATAATAGTTCACAGCAGGGCGTTCCAGCGCCCACCAAGAGTAACTGTGAGGGCTTACAGTGTTGTGGCAACACCAACACCTAAGGGGAACATTTCTGCAGAGTATATACGGCAGGCCCCTACTTTCAAACATCCAACTTACAAATGACTCCTACTTGCAAACGGAAGGAGACAACAGGAAGTGAGAGGAAATCTACCCCTAGGAAGGGAAATTCGCTCCTGTAAGAGTTAAAGCGGCGCTCCACCCTAAAGGGGAACTTCTGTTCATCGGAACCTTCCCCCCCTCCGGTGTCACAATTGACACCTTTCAGGGGGGAGGGGGGTGAAAATACCTGTCTAAGACAGGTATTTTCACCCACTTCCGGGAGTCCTCTATTCGGGAAATCTGCGGGAAGTACGTCACTTCCCGCAGAATACCCGCTATGTTCTGGGAGACACTTGGCTCCCAGAACACACGGGGAGCGGTCAGAACGGCGCAGCGTGACTCGCGCATTCGCCGTAGGGAACCGGGCAGTGAAGCCGCAAGGCTTCACTTCCTGGTTCCCTCACCAAGGATGGCGGTGGGGGCAGCAGAGTGACAAGAGATTGCTCTCCTTTGCTGCGGACGTCGCTGGACTCCAGGACAGGTAAGTGTCCTAATATTAAAAGTCAGCAGCTGCAGTATTTGTAGCTGCTGGCTTTTAATATTTTTTTTTTGGCGGAGCTCCGCTTTAATATGGGAAAAAGGTGTCTCCTCTCTACTGATGCTTTATCACCAATCCTTGTTTCAATAAAAAAAAACAAATTTTGCAAAAACATTTGTCATTGGGACGGAAAGTGAGGTGAAATGTTCTGAACAGGTGCAAAGACAGCAAAACAAATGTTACAGGGGTGATAACCCTTCCCTATGTTTTCCAAAAAGCTTAAAAATAGATTTTTTGGCTAGAGCTACACTTAAAAATTTACCTGTTCCAAATTACAAACAGATTGTACTTAAGAACAAACCTACAGTCCCTGTCTTGGTTACACCGCCTGTATACTGCTGTTCAGAGCATATAGGGCCTTTTTTTATTTTGGGTGCGGGGTTCCCCTTAATATCCATACAAGATCCAAAGGGGCTGGTAGTGGGCTGGGGGTACCCATGCCATTTTTCTCAATGATTTTCATCCATATTGCCGTGACCAAACATTACATTAAAGCCGCAAGCAGTTTTAAATGACTTTTTTTCCTTTAGAAATGTCATTTTGTGCAGGGACAGTTCTAAACACGGGAAACACGTGCCACTTCACAGGCATACTTTAGACACCCCCCAGGTACGATAGGAACCCCTGTAATATTTCACTTTTTTTTTCACTTTATGCATCAATAACATCACTGCTCCCGAAAAAACTGCTGTTTTTAAAACTTCTTTTTGCATTGATACATGTCCCCTGGGGCAGGACCCGGGTCCCCAAACCCTTTTTAGGACAATAACTTGAATATTAGCTGTTATAATCAGCACATTTGATTTTGAATGTTCGTGTCCATTGTATCTAATTGGGTTCTAAAGTTCACGCGAACTTTAGGTCCGTTGGTAAGTTCTGGTGCGAACCGAACAGGGGGGTGTTCGGCTCATCCCTAATTTTAAACTAGGTGTCAGGGCCAGGACTTGAACCTGGGACCTCTGCTGTGTCTGGCAATGAACTCTTCTTGCTGAGCTACCTGAGATGCTAGACAGCACCCTGTCTGATCAATTGGACAAGCCTGCCTTGTTCTTGAACGTCTGCTGAACTTTGAACTCTTTGCTCCCACCATTAACTTTCTGATTTAAGCTATGTCGCTGCACTTCCTGTTTGCCAGATTTTTGTGCTCTCTCCAGCCAATATCTCACTGTTGTCCTCCCTGCTGCCATCCATATTTTTGCTACCATTCGTTACCAACCTTTGGCTTGTTCCTCGACTACGCTTCTGCCTGATCCCAACGTGAAACCACTTGCTACCGACCCTTTGGCTTGTTTACCGATTCTGCTTCTGTTTGATCCTTACCTGCTATATATGCTACTGGACCCTGACTTGCTCACCTCCTGGTGGGGCGATCTTGAGGATCATGACCTGGTGCTAACATGTAGCAAAACCCATCTCCACCATTAGGAGCTCTGGTTAACACCAGTTAGTACTTAGACTCCACACCTCAGGTGAGCCCACGTCATCTGCCAGGGTGACCTGCTTCTATACCCATCCTGCTGGTCGGTGGAAGTTCAACTACTGCTATAGCTACTGGTCTCTGAGCCTGGCCTGTGATCATGACAGAATAATCTGGCCCAAAACATGGAGACCACTATAGCAAATATGTGTGCTCTGTGGTGTGCAGTGTTGTGTGCAGTGTTAATTTGTATATGAAATTTCAATTTAGTTTTAGTTATAGTCTTATGACTAAAATGCCATTTTAGTTTTAGTCGTATTTAAGTCATCTTAATTGTTTTAGTTTTAGTCGTATTTTAGTTGACTAAAATCTCCAGTGACTGGTGTGCTGTGTTGCGTGGTGTGGTGTGTTGCATGGTGTGCTGTGTGGTGTGTTGTGTGCTGTGTTGTGCTGTGTGCCGTGCTAGTGTGTTGTGCTGTGTGGTATCTTGTGTGTGTCAGAGGGGACCGAGTGTGTACATATGTAAGGATGTAAGGGGTGGGGGTAAGTGTGTACAGGTGTGAGGAACTGCTCTACGGACTGTGGGATGGCTGGTATTTTACAGGTGTGTGTTTGTGTGTGGGTGTGCGTGTGGGTGTGGGGGGGGGGGGTTGGCTGTAACACAGGTTGCTACACTGGTGGTGGCTGCCACTTCAGTGACCAGAGGGTCTTTCCTTCAGCCTTCCCAGGGCTCAGGTACGGTTGTACTAACATAGGTCCCCACACTGGTGGCAGCTGCCACTCCAGTAACCGGAGGGTCTTCCCATCAGCCCTCCATTTTCATTTTCAGAGCTTCTGAATCACCAACTATCAATGTAGTTGGACAAACAAGACAATTGGATGTTCCTAGAAAAAGACTCAACAAAAAATCTAAGGAACCCTCTCAGAGGCCAGGTATGGCTGTACTAACACAGGTCCCTACACTGGTGGCAGCTGCCACTCCAGTAACCGGAGGGTCTTGCCAATTTTTTTTTTGGGGGGGGGGGGGCGGCAAACAGTATGCCACCTACACCCCCCTGGTCAGAAGGTGGGTAGCACTTACCCCAATCACTTCACCGGCGGTTTCCCCTGCTCGGCAGCAGCCTCCCTTTTCCCTGCTCTCCACGGGTCATCACTCTCTCCTCCAATCAGGAGTCTTCTCTTTTCGGGCAATCGGAAAACGGGTCTTACACCCGCTTCTGATTGGCCGGATTGGGGATCAGTGTTTCAACAGCAAATATTAATTCACTGTTGTTGTAACACCTGGGTGGGCTCATGGCACAATGCTCTCTGCCACTGGAACTGGCAAGCATGGACTACACACAGCATGAGGATTTGCTACAACCCCCCCCCCCTTCTGTGAGACAAGAGGTTGTGAGCATACTATTGAATAGCGGCTACATGCTGCCCAGTGATTGCTATATGGGATTTATGTGTTGCATCCTCACCAGTCTTCATTCACCCAGCGACATGTGGCTGACTGTGAATCTCCTGTTGGGGGGGGGGGGGGGGATTGACTTACACCAACTTTTGTGACTGGTTATGTTGTTCATCCATAGACCTCATTCAAGGTATAGCCAGCAGTGATGTAAGTAACTGAGTTAGAATAAAGGGAGTTACTTTAGAGGGTAACGAGTAATCTAACTGATTACTCTTCCCCTTATGGTAATGCAGTTACCATTACTTGGGCGGCGTTACCCCAATTACATCTACCGCCACTAGATGGCAATAGTGTAATTCCTCCTCTCCTCTATGACTGGGTCTCTCTCATGTCACGGGCACTAACGGCAGTCATGCTGCTCCCCACGGCCCCTCCTCTCTTCTCGTCCATCCCCATTTGCTTGTGACATCATCTGGGATGGACGAGAAGAGAGGAGGGGCCGCCGGGGAGTAGCGTGACTGCCGTCAGTGCCGTGACATGAGAGAGAACTTATTACACACGCTTCCTGCGCTACTCTGCATGGCTGGTAAACAATGTGCTATGTGCCCTGCCCTGATGTGCTATGTGCCCCGCCCTGATGTGCTATGTGCCACATGTCCTGATGTGCTATGTGCCCTGTGCCCCATGCCCTGATGTGCTATGTGCCCCATGCCCTGATGTGCGATGTGCTGATGTGCCCTGTGCCCCATGCCCTGATGTGCTATGTGCCCCATGCCCTGATGTGCGATGTGCTGATGTGCTATGCGATGTCCTGATGTGCTATGTGCCCTGTGCCCCATGCCCTGATGTGCTGTGCGCCCCACGCCCTGATGTGCTATGCGCCCCATGCCCTGATGTGCAATGCGCCCCATGCCCTGATGTGCTATACGCCCCATGCCCTGATGTGCTATGCGCCCTGATGTGCTATGTGCCCCGATGTGCTATGTTCCCCCGATGTGCTATGTGCCCCATGCCCTGATGTGCTATGTGCCCTGATGTGCTATGTGCCCTGATGTGCTATGTGCCCCATGCCCTGATGTGCTATGTGCCCTCAAAAAAAAAGTCAGTTACTTTGCTGAGTAACTAATTTTTTTTTCAATGTAGTAACTGAGTTACTAACGCAATTACTTTTTGGGAGAAGTAATTTGTAACTGTAACTAATTACTTTTTTAAAGTAAGATGACCAACACTGATAGCCAGCTACTCCAATTTCCATCCCACCCTTATCTTCCCATCCAGCTTGCAATAACCTCATTGCGGTTCTATTGAACACTCAGTTTCAGCTGCATTGTATGTAGATTGTTATACCCTTCGATTGGAGAAATTCCAGGGTTGGTCTCTGTGGATAGAGTGATTTACCATTGGAATAATCTCATCCTTTTTATCCCACTGTCTGTGGA
This sequence comes from Rana muscosa, assembly GCA_029206835.1. Taxonomy (NCBI): domain Eukaryota; kingdom Metazoa; phylum Chordata; class Amphibia; order Anura; family Ranidae; genus Rana; species Rana muscosa. The sequence continues at coordinate 272,829,890 of CM055116.1, forward strand.
AGAGCCTGTGTATCCCCATAAACTTATTGCAGTGTGAAAATTTTTTTATGTTTGCACTAGTGGAATTTTTTTGTATCAATTTATTTATTAATTTTCATTAAAGTTGTTTTTTAAGTCCAGAGTGTTCCTTAATAAGGTTTCTTGGTGATTTTCAATCCCCAGGGACCAAACCTGTTAAAATGGGGCCCCAGCATAGGGATACAGTTCTGACTTTGAACCACCCTGTGCATCAACTAATTATCGGGCTGCCTGGGTGTCTTTTTATAAATTTTTGAGCTCTCTGACACTAGCCCACCCTATTTTGAAGCCTGTGGCTCTAATCAGGTGCTTAAAAAAAACATCCCCGCCACTGTAATTCAGGTGCCCGGTATCCTGAAAGGGGCCAGACGCGTGAATAGGGGGTTGCTGCGGTAGTTGTGGAAAGATTCATGCAATGCATGAATCTCTCTATTATACATATAGGGGGTGGCCTGGAGAGAGGGGGCGGCACCGGGGTGCATACCTCCCAACTTTTTGAGATGGGAATGAGGGACACCTATCAGCAAAAGTATGCAGGCATAGGACACACCCATTGTCATGCCCCCTTAAAAGAGAAGTGTACAAAAAAACAAGATTGGTTAAACCCACAAGTGCTTTTTTTTACCACTACTATTCCTTTATTTTGGCCTTTGAAATGATCAAATGCAGCAATTTAGAAATCAGATGAAAGGTTAACGCTGGAAAACACTTTTTGATAGATAAAATGTGCATTTTGTATACAACTATATAGATCAGACTAAAATGAGGGACACATGAGGAGGAAAGAGGGATAAAGGGACATTGCTCCAAATCAGGGACAGTTGGGAACTATGTGGGTGCCCATAATAGACATCAAGTGAATGTCTGAACGTCTCCAGACTGTGTTGCAATGTGGGACAGCTGGCAACTATCCAATAAAGATGGCATGTAGGGTCTCTGGTGAATGAATGGAATCCAGGGAGATAAATACATAATGAACGGTAACAGGGAGAGAGAGGTAAATCAGGGTGATTCTATGGATTATAGGGGTCACATGGTTGCCATCACTACTAGATACTGCTAAGTTAAACTATCCAGAAACAAACATGGCCGTCCGGGTGTCAATGCCTCCGCCCCGTAAGTGGCTCCGCTGTCACTGACGTCTTGTGTGCGCCGCAAGCTGGCGGCTTGCTGCCCAGCAACCAATAACATCACACAGCGGACCGGTGGTATATTGCGCCCGAAGAGCTCCAGCCGGTCCTCATCTCTGCTAGACAGTCATGCCGTAACCCCGCCCATCATGAACAAGTACATCAGAGTCAGTAAGATCGGGGAGGGCTCGTTCGGGAAAGCCATCCTGGTGAAAGCCAAGGAAGATGGGAGGCAGTATGTCATCAAGGAGATCAGCATCTCTAAGGTGAGTCCGCCTGGCTCCCTGCCTCTATTTCCTGCATGGGAAACTTTACTAACGGTGACAGTTCGCTGAGTGTTGCATACAGGAGGGCCTGTGTACTACACACAGGGGGACATCATAGCCATGTGTGCTACATACAGAGGGTTAATGTCCTAAATACAGGGGGACAGCATAACCATGTGTCCTACGTACAGGGGTGGTAATGTCCCAGGTGCGGGGGGACAGCGTGGCCATGTGTCCTACGTACAGGGGTGGTAATGTCCCAGGTGCGGGAGGACAGCGTGGCCATGTGTCCTACGTACAGGGGTGGTAATGTCCCAGGTGCGGGGGGACAGCGTGGCCATGTGTTCTACGTACAGGGGTGGTAATGTCCCAGGTGCGGGAGGACAGCGTGGCCATGTGTTCTACGTACAGGGGTGGTAATGTCCCAGGTGCGGGGGGACAGCGTGGCCATGTGTCCTACGTACAGGGGTGGTAATGTCCCAGGTGCGGGGGGACAGCGTGGCCATGTGTTCTACGTACAGGGGTGGTAATGTCCCAGGTGCGGGGGGACAGCGTGGCCATGTGTCCTACGTACAGGGGTGGTAAGGTCCCAGGTACGGGGGGACAGCGTGGCCATGTGTCCTACGTACAGGGGTGGTAAGGTCCCAGGTACGGGGGGACAGCGTGGCCATGTGTCCTACGTACAGGGGTGGTAAGGTCCCAGGTGCGGGGGGGCAGCGTGGCCATGTGTCCTACGTACAGGGGTGGTAAGGTCCCAGGTGCGGGGGGACAGCGTGGCCATGTGTCCTACGTACAGGGGTGGTAAGGTCCCAGGTGCGGGGGGACAGCGTGGCCATGTGTCCTACGTACAGGGGTGGTAATGTCCCAGGTGCGGGGGGACAGCGTGGCCATGTGTCCTACGTACAGGGGTGGTAAGGTCCCAGGTACGGGGGGACAGCGTGGCCATGTGTCCTACGTACAGGGGTGGTAAGGTCCCAGGTACGGGGGGACAGAGTGGCCATGTGTCCTACGTACAGGGGTGGTAAGGTCCCAGGTACGGGGTGACAGCGTGGCCATGTGTCCTACGTACAGGGGTGGTAAGGTCCCAGGTACGGGGGGACAGCGTGGCCATGTGTCCTATGTACAGGGGTGGTAAGGTCCCAGGTACGGGGGGACAGCGTGGCCATGTGTCCTACGTACAGGGGTGGTAAGGTCCCAGGTACGGGGGGACAGCGTGGCCATGTGTCCTACGTACAGGGGTGGTAAGGTCCCAGGTACGGGGGGACAGCGTGGCCATGTGTCCTACGTACAGGGGTGGTAAGGTCCCAGGTACAGGGGGACAGCATAGTCCACAGAATACGGTCATCAAAGGCCATCTCGGTCCATGTGGTATTATAGCACAGGAAATAGTTACTATGCAGGACCTCACTTATCAATCTCCACACTTGGCTGTGTTCCCAAGGTGGATATCATTCTGGAATTCTTCTTTCCCCTTTTTTTTTTATACTCCTAACCGGTGTTCAGTTATTCACGTGTGCTGACTAGGGATGAGCTTCGAGTCAATCTCATGTTCGACTCGAACATTGCCTGTTCGCCGAACAGCGAACAATTTGGGGTGTTCGCAGCAAATTCGAAAAGCCGCGGAACACCTTGTAAAAGTCTATGGGAGAAATCTAAAGTGCTAATTTTAAAGGCTTATATGCAAGTTATTGTCATTAAAAGTGTTTGGGGACCCGGGTCCTGCCCCAGGGGACATGTATCAATGCAAAAAAAAGTTTTAAAAACTGCCATTTTTTCGGGAGCTGTGATTTTAATAATGCTTAAAGTGAAACAATAAAAGTGAAATATTCCTTTTAAATTTTGTACCTGGGTGTGGGGGGGGGGGGGTGTATAGTATGCCTGTAAAGCATTGCTTGTTTCCCATGCTTAGAACTGTCCCTGCACAAAGTGTCATTTCTGAAGGAAAAAAGTCATTTAAAAGCCCTCGCGGCTATAATGAATTGTCGGCTCCCGGCAATACAGAGAAAAGTCATTGATAAAAAAAAATAAAAATGCGTGGGGGTCCCCCCAAATTCAGTTACCAGGCCCTTCAGGTCTGGTACGGATATTAAGGGGAACCCTGCTTCAAATAAAAAAATAAAAAAAATAATGACATGGGATCCCCGCCAAATATCCATATCAGACCCTTTATCTGAGCACGCAACCTGGCAGGCCGCAGGAAAAGAGGGGGGGGACGAGAGAGCGCCCCCCCTCCTGAACCATACCAGGCCACATGCCCTCAACATGGGGCGGATGCTTTGGGGGTCTGTGACCCCTCAAAGCACCATGTCCCCATGTTGATGGGGACAAGGGCCTCATCCCCACAACCCTTGTCCGGTGGTTGTGGGGGTCTGCGGGCGGGGGGCTTATCGGAATCTGGAAGACCCCTTTAACAAAAGGGACCCACAAAGAAAGGGTAAAAATTTGAAAAAAAACAGACACCGTTGGGAAAAGTCCTTTATTAAAAATAAAAAAAAAGATTCCAGCGGTGGTAATCCACTCTCGGTATCCTGCGATGGATGCTCTCCGGGGTCCAGCGGTGGGTGATCTCCTCTCCATCCTGGTCCAGGCTCCAGCGATGAGATGTCCAGCGCAGCACATCCTGTCTCCACCGGAGACACCCCGGGAATGACGCGGCTTCAGCCAGTGACGGCTCTTATGTAGCTGAGGGCGGGGCCACCCATCATGTGACCCCGTCCCCCTCTGACGCAAGGGGGAACCCGGGCTTCCCCAGTGACGTGCTGGTGACCCCGCCCCCCTCTGATGTAACGCAGGTTTCCGTTGATGTGATCACATTAACTCATACTTTTCACTATTGATTATGGATTCATGGTGTGCTGGTGACCTCTGTTCTTAGTTATTCCAAAACCAGTCAACCTGCTGTTAGTTGCTAGAGCACCTTCTTACTTAAGGCCTTGCCTAGGAATAGGGATGAGCCTGGTCTGAACTTGAGTTCAGGCAAAACCCTGAAGGAAGCTGTCATTCTTGCCCAACCAGTTGCGGCCAAGGGATTCCACGCCCCACAGCTACTTCTACACAAAAAGGATGGGGATGCTGGAGACATCATTGAGCTAATCTAGCCATATTGGGTCCAAACTGGGACTAAATCCAAGCTTGCTCCTACCCAGGAACATGTGCCATGGGAATATATTGAGTGATTTACTCACTACTCAGGATAAAGTGCACAAACCCTGAGAAATCAATCCAAATTCGTCTTCTAGTTCTCTTTAAGTGATAACCAAATTGGTGATTGACTTTGCTTGTGTCTTTCCGGGCTATGAGGTCCTATATTTTTATTGGCAGTGCTGCCTGTTACCCATACCTTTCTTGTATTGGGCTTTTAGATTTCATGTGTAGAAATAGAAGAATCTGTGGGTTGTTGGTAACCCAGGCATTTCTTTAGCATAGGTAAACAGGTTTGTGAGTCTCCATCAGCCTTTGTCAACCAGGATTCCTTGGAACTGTAGGGTTCCTCCAGAGCATGCTAGGGGTTCCATGAGCAACGTCTGACTCTCAGATGAGTAACCACTGACAACAATGATCTTTATAGCTATCAGTAAGGATAGGATTCTTTCCAATGACCACACATGTAAGGAGCAATATTCACATCGACCATCACACTACTGTACTGTGAGCTGTAGATGTAGTAAATATTAGCAGGGCTCCCCAGAGCCCAGAAAGTTATTTCAAAGGTTCCTTTGTAGTAAAAAGGTTTGGGAAAAGCTGCTTTACATAAATCATCTAAGCAACGTGCTTTGTGTCAAGCAAATCAACACTGTGTTAACTAAAGTAGAACTAAAGGCAAAACTTTAATTTACACAGGTTGTTGTTGTTGTTGTTACTGTTATTATTTATTATTATTATTATTATTATTATTATTATAATAATACAGGATTTATATAGCGCCAATAGTTTGCTCAGTGCTTTACAATATAAAGGGGGACATTAAAGTTACAATACAATAAAATACAAGAGGGCTAGAAGGGTCCTGCTTATTAGAGCTTACAATCTAACAGGGTGGGACAAGTGGTATAAAAGGTAATAAGTGTAAGGGATGAACTGATGGAAGAATTACAAATTCAGTTGTTAGGTGGAGGGGGGATAGGCGTTCCTAAATAAGATTAGTTTTCAAGGCTCACCTAAAGGTGTCCAGAGTAGGAGATAGCTGGACAGATTGAGGTAGTGAGTTCCAGAGAATGGGAGATGCTCTGGAGAAGTCTCAGAGACCAGCATGGGAGGAGGAAATGAGAGCTAGAAAGCAGAAGCTCTTGGAAAGAGGATGGTTTGGTTGATGTTTGGAGACAAGATTGGTGATGTAGCTCGGGGCAGAGTTGCGAATGGCTTTGCATGTTGATGTTAGTATTTTGACTTCAATTCGCTGGGCGATCAGAAGCCAGTGGAGGGATTGGCAGACACTGAGCGGTTGGTAAGGTAGATTAGTCTGGCAGTGGCATTCATGATGGGCTAAAGAGGGGATTGCTTATGGAGAGGTAGGCCTATGAGAAGAGAGTTTCAATAGTCAAGGCAAGAGATAACAAGGGATTGAATGAGTGAAAGTGGTGAATTTAAGTGATGTTACGATGTCTACAACCTTTTGAAAGTGATTGAATTGTTCTTTCAGCCCCAAATCCAGAGTCTAGGATTACACCTAATACCCTGATGTCAGGGGAGGGGCAGGTAGTTGTATTATTGATCTTGAAAAGTCATGGAGGAGGGCGGGGGGGTCGGTGTTAATACTACAGGCTTGGTTTTAGAAAGATGTTGTTTGAGGAAGCGTTATGACATCTATGTTGCTATGCCACTTGGGGGGGGGTGGGGTGGGGAGTAGAGAGCTAGATTTGGGTGTAATCGGCATAGCGATAGCATTGGAAGCTGTGGGAGGTTATCAAGTGACCAAGAGAGGAGGTGTAGTTGGGGAAGGGGTCCAAAAAACTGAGCCTTGGGGGACCCCTACAGAAAAGAAGTTGAGAGGTGGAGACAGAGTTGTAGGTAACACTGAAGGAGCGCTCTAATAGGAGAACCAGGAAAGAGCAGAATCTTGAAGACCAAGGAAGTAGTTTCTTGAGGAGAAGGGGGTTGTTAACAGTATAAAAGGCCACAGAAAGGTCTAGTAGTAAGAGTATGGGGTCCGGACTGTTGGTTTTAGCAGTAAGTAATTTGTTAGTGTACTTTAATAGGGAAGTTTCTGTTGAGTCCTGTGATCGAAAGCCAGACTGTAAGGGGTCAAGAAGGTTGTTTTCAGTGAGGTGGGAGATAAGACGGTTGTTCAGGTTGGTGGGATCCATTGAGGGCTTTTTGAGTATGTGGGTGATCTGTGCATGCTTAAGAGGTGAGGGGAAGATGCCAGTAGAGAGGGAAAGATTAACGATGAATGAGAGAGCATAGGCTAGAAGAAGAGGGTGACCATAATAGTTTTGAGGGAACAGAATTCAGGGTAAAATCCAGGGTAGGCATCGGAGAAACGCTTGATAACCTCTTCAGTAGTAGCCCGGTCAAGGGAGTAAAGTATTAAGTGTACTGTTAGACAGGGTATGTTAAGTGGGGACGATATCTTCACAGTGGAGATGTCCCCACAAATCAAACTTGCTTTTGAAGTGATTGGCAATCTCTTGAGCAGTGAGTAAGTCAGTGGGTGGGGGGACAAAGTAAAGAGTTAAAGGTAGAGAAGAGCCAACAAGGACTGGATTACAAAGTGTTTAAAAGAGGTGACAAAGTAGGTTTGTTTGGCAGTGTGGAGGCAGTAATTGTATTTTAGGAGGGCTGATTTGTATTGGGCAAAGTCTTGCAGGGATTTAATTTTACACCACCGTTGCTCGAGAGCAATGTCTCTTTTGATTTTTCTGGTGTCGTCAGTTTGCCAAGCTTGTAATGGTTGAGGCCTAATTCTAGAGCAGCAAGTGCGCTAAGTGTGGATGAGTGTTAACTGTTGTAGACAGAAGTGGCCAGGTTGTGACAAAGGGGTGAGATTTTGTCAGAGGTGGTCAGTAGCAAATTAGAGAAGTGAAGATTTCTATGAGTTATCGGTTTACGCTTGAAGGGATAGGTGGTTGAAGACAAGGACACTGTGAAATTGATGAGATTGTGATTAGAGAGCAGTAAAGGGGTGTTGGTGAGGTTGCAGGCACTGCAGAGATGGGATAATACAAGGTCAAGGGTGGTACCATCAGGGGGTGTGGAAGTGGTGTGTCCATTGTTTTAGGTCAAAAGATGAGGTGAAGTTGAGATGTAGCTGAACTGTTAACGTTAACAAGGATGTTAAAGTCGCCAAGGATGTTTGTGGGTAATTCAGGCTATTATGCCCTATATAAAAAAACAAAACAACAACTATCAATCTCCCAATAAAGACGGCAATAAGAACACAGTAGTGTCCTCTGCCCCCCCCCCTTCACATTACCCATCACAGTAGTGTCCTCTGCCCCCTTCACATAACCCCCCACTGTAGTGTCCTCAGCCCCCCTCCTTCTACAGTAGTGTCCTGTACCCCCAATGCACTGTCATCTTCCCCTGCACATCACTTTCCCCCATACCCCCCCCATTCCAAAAGCAGTCTCTTCTGTCCCCCCCCCCCTTCATGTAACCCCCACGGCTGTAGTGTCCTCAGATTTATGTGGAAGAAAAGCAGTGTCTGCCAACATATCCTTCTTGTAACAGGTTTTCTTTAACTACTTCCTTCCTAAGATAAGTACCGGTACGTCCTTGGGTTTCAGTGGTTATACCTGGATAATGCCTGCACCTACAGGCATTATCCCAATATCATTCTTTTCAGCCGGCAATTCCATTTCAGGCAGAAATTATTTGAGTGGCTAATTAGCCACATGGTCACTTCTGCGGGTGGTGGAATGGGGTCCCACCCACCTCCTCTCTCAGGCTCCCCGGTCCCATCATGGAGGTCGGGAGTGATGCCGCGATGGCTGCCCTGTACAGAGAGGGAGGAACTGACGTCATTCCCCTCTCTTTTTAACACTGGAAACCGGGAGTGACGAGTAGTTTGTCACTTCTGGTTCCGCCCATTTGTTTACCTGGCCACCGGCGGGCAGGGAAGCTGCTGATCAGCTGCAGGGGGGGCAAATCTCTCCATAAAGAGGACCTGTTGTCACAAGGGATGTTGTTCATCCCTTGTGATTGCAATAAAGTTTAGTACAAAACAAAAGTGTAATATTTTTTTTTTTTTTTTTTTTTTTTTTAAAGCGCCCATGTCCCACCGTGCTTACACGCAAATGCATACGTTACTCCCGCACTGTATGTATGTATGTATTTTTTGTTTGTGGGTTCTAAAGTAACTTTCTAGCAAACCAATGTAGATTTTTTACATGCAGGAGCGAAGTGTCTGAAATGGCCTGGGTACAAAGTGGTTAAACCTAATTATATGACTTTGACTGGTGTAACATCCGATCGTAATATAATATTTCAGACGTAAAAAACAGATTAGCCATTTCCCGCCGGGAGGGCGTACATGGACGTCCTCCCATTTCAGTGGTTATATCGGGATGATGCTTGCACCTACAGGCATCAACCCAGTATTCTCTTCAGCTGGCGATTCCCTACACCACAAGAACAATCAGTGGCATTTCAGCTGTTTGATTATTCTTACAGGCGGTGCTTCTACCTGCTCGCCTGTGCGATCGGAGAGGGAATCCACCGGATTTTGAGATTTTCGGCGGAACTGATTGTCCCCAGTCATCTCGGACTCTGGGAGTCCCAGGCGAGGCATTGTGCCCAGCCTGGCAGTTGTAAATACTGCCATATACTCGGCTGGAAAGCCGATATCGTCCTCTGGTTTTTTTTTTTTTTTTTTTTTTTTAAATCTCAGGCTTTCCAGCCTGGAGGAGAGATGGTGGGGTCTTGACCCCACATCTCTCCATAAAGAGGACCTGTCACGCACTATTCCTATTACAAGGGATGTTTACATTCCTTGTAATAGGAATAAAAGTGATCACAATTTTTTTTTTTCAAAGGGCGACGTGTAAAAATTAACAATAATTAAAAATATTTTTTTTTAATGCGCCCCCGTCCCCGCTAGCTCGCACGCAGAAGCGAATGCATACATACGCCGCACCCACATATGTAACCGACATCCAATTCGCACATGTGAGGTATTGCCGAGAACGTTGGAGTGAAAGCAATAATTCTAAACCAAGACCTCCTCTGTAGCTCTAAACAGGTAACCTGTAAACATTTTTAAAACGTTGTTTATGGAGACTTTTGAGTACCGAAGTTTGGCACAATTTTCAAGCATGACATGTTGGGTATCTATTTACTCAGAGTAAAATCATCTTTCACATTATACAAAAATATTGAGCTAACTTTAGTCTTTTATTTTTATTTTTTTATAATATATATGTAACTCTCCCTTCTCCCCCCCCCCCCCCAAAAACAAATGTGTTTGAAAAATTGCTGTGCAAATACCATGCGACATAAAAAGTTGTAACAACCGCCATTTTATTCCCTAGGGTCTCTGCTGAAAACATATATAATGTTTGGGGGCTCTGAGTAATTTTCTACCAAAAAAAAAAAAAAATCATGATTTTTACATGTAGGAGCGAGATGCCAGAATTGGCCGGGATGGGAAGTGGTTAGGGCTGGGGAAAAAATCGATTTGAATCGAGTTGAGAGGTCAAATCGATTCAAATTTTCAGCAAATCGATTTTTTTATTTTTTTTGTTCACCAAGACCGGCACTGACACCACGCCGGTCCTGAGGAGCTGCGGGCACAGGAGTTTTTAGGCGAGACCGCGGCTTCGGCCTAGTCCGCGAGGCCGGACGCCGCGGACTAAGCCAAAGCTGCGGCCTCGCCTAAAAACTCCTGCCCGGGGGTGTGGCCAAAGACCGGGATGTGAGGACGTGCTTAGCCTGAGCTCTGTCCGTGCCGCTTACATCCTGACTGAATCCTGCTGATCCGTTCACCATCCGACGTTCCTGTTTGTCCCTGCAGCATCCAGGGAACCTTGTGCCCACTGGGTGATGGTCAAATACGGCCCACCGATGGAGGAAGCCTCAGGATCCGTCCCACCACCCCCGACATGCAAACAGAGGCAAGATGGCACCGGTCACCATGCTGCAGACACATGCAGCCAGCCATCCTCATGCTCCTCAGCGCTGACAAAGAAGCCTGCAGGGAAGGGTGAGTCACATTGTCCCCCCCCCCCCCCCGTTCTAAGCCCGGAAGACCCTTTCCTGTTCTCTCCAGCTGAGGACATTGCCCCTGATACCCCCAGCGATGACACTGCTGATGCAGGCCCTGCAGAGCCATCCCTGTCCCAGATCATGGAGGCCATCCAGCACAGCCATGCTTCCCTGACCACCCAAATGGACTCCATAAAAACGGACTTATCCTTCCTAAAACAGGATGTCCATAACCTCCACCACAGGGTGTCTAATGCTGAGCAGCGCATTAGCACGCTGGAGGATGAGACCCGTCCATTACAGGGCTCTGTTAGGGAGCTACGCCAGGCCCAGGATTACACAGCAGATAAGCTCACTGAAATGGAGGACCGTTTACGGAGGAGCAATTTACGTTTCCTGGGGTTCCCAGAGGGGGCTGAGGGTAGAACCCCGGAGGTTTTTATGGAAAGATGGCTAATCGCCACATTCGGCGCTTCAACCTTTTCACCGTTATTCGCCATTGAACGGGCACATAGGGTCCCCATGCGCCCCCTCCCACCTGGGGCCCAGCCACGTGCCATGATCATCAAACTGCTTCACTTCAGGGACAGGGAGGCAATTCTTGGTGCTGCCAGAGAAAAGGGAAGGGTGCCCTTTTAATGGGAGTGGAATTACTATTTTCCATGACTACTCTGTAGCTACACAAAAGCAGAGGGCCACTTTCCCGGCTATTAAACGCAGGCTCTGTGAGCATCATCTCCCCTATGGCATGCTATATCCTGCTCGATTGAGGATTGTCTACCAGGGCAAGGCCTACTTCTTCACGGATCCTAAGGAGGCATCTCACTGGGTGGATACCCTGGGACATCCTGGACGCCGGAATCTGAATCAAAGATCCCCTCCGCGCTGACATCGCACCTAACCTGCACCTTTTGATAGCTACACCTTGTGCCTTATGTGGCCTACGTTACCCCTTTCCAGCAAAGAACAGCTGAGGGGGGGTAGGAGTGGGCCTGGAAATCCTTACGCCTGTGATAATCTCACTTCCCTCTTTACAGTTATATGAAAGTGGCGAACTACATTCTACTAACTCTGTTTGTTTCCTACTTGTTTGATCTGGATGACTGCTGCATTTTTTCCCTCAGACTCAGGGTCAACTAGCATACTTGTCCTGTGCGGTCATGGACGGTAGTCCGAGTCTAAGGGACTTTAACGCTCTTCAGGGTTGGTTAGTTTGTTTGGGGTCTGTGTCATGACCCCCCTGCTTTACAGTTTTGGTTTTGGGAACAAAGCTCTCATATGTTTGGGTTTGGGAGCCAGGAGGGTTAGGGTGGGTGGGGATGTTTGGGGATTTTTGTTTGAAGTTTTTATTTTTATGTGTTTTTGTTCTGCAGTGCTGGTATCCATTGTGCATGTCCATTTACAGGCTGGTATAACTGACCCTTATGATATGCATCTGACCACTTTATTTCCTATGCTCTTGCCTTATCTTTTTGACCTGTTTTATACCTTGCGCACTTCCCCTGGTTCGCAGGACCTCGGGCCCTGCTTGTTTCCGGCGGGCCATGGGAAGTGGGTACGGTTAGTCATGTGCTTTACGCCTCCCTATGTCCAATCTACGTTTAGTGTCTTGGAATGTACGGGGGCTGAATTCCAAGGTGAAAAGATCTCTGATGTTTGACTACTTGGCACGCCACAATCCGCATGTAATCCTACTTCAGGAAACCCACCTCCAGGGCTCTAGAGTCATGGCCCTCAAACGGGCAAAAATAGCCTACGCCCTCCATTCTACATATTCCAAATATGCCAGGGGGACCTCCATCCAACCCTGGCAATAGCAGAGGGTCCTTTGCTAATAGCGGGTGACTATAATACAGTACTGGATAATTCCATAGACAGGTTACATTGCTCTTCATTACCCCCCACTCCCCTGGGTTCCTTCTTAAATCAATTTGACTTGGTGGAGGCCTGGAGGTGGAAGCATGCGGACAGGAGGGAGTATTCGTGTCACTCTGAGTCACACGGTACTCTGTCTCGTATAGATTTGTGTCTGGTCTCGTCGGATCTACTTTCCATGGTATCAGAGGTTAAATACCTCCCTAGGGCGATATCCGACCATTCTTCTTTGATGGTGGACCTTGCCCTGGGCCCCTCCTCCTCCTATCGGGTGTGGCGACTGAGCCCACACTGGTTGGCGGATCAGATCGTGGTGAACCAATGTATGACGGAGATGAAATCATACTGGCTACTTAATAAACAGAGTGCATCCGTTCCAGTGGTATGGGATGCCTTTAGGGCCACTACACGTGGCTCTTTTGCTGCGACGGTTGGTCAGACACGCAAGGCCTCTATGTCCAAGTCGATGGATGCAGAGGGGGCTCTCAGGGAGGCAGAAGCTGCTTATACCGCGACTCCCTCTCCTGAGACACATGCTGCCTGGAAGCATGGGTCAAGAGAATTGGACTTAGTGCTTTTGGAACGCACCCAGAAGAAGCTGTTCTACCAGAATCAGCGAATCTTTGAATTTGGTGACAAGAACAGCTGTTAGTCAGGCTTAGAAAGATATGCCAACAATCAGCCATGCAGCATACCCAGAATTAAGAGCGCAGAGGGCATAGTGGTAGAACAGAACAATGAGATCATGGAAGCCTTTATCTCCTTTTACTCCTCCCTATATGCTACTAGAGCTCACTACACGATTGTGGAATTGGATGACTATCTTGCCGACATTTCGTTGCCCAGACTTCAGACCCAGCAGGCGTCCGATCTTGACGCTCCTCTGTCAACTGAGGAAATTGGGGAGGCTATCCAATCCTTTGCCAGAAACAAAACGCCGGGACTGGATGGGTTTCCCATCGAGTGGTATTTGCAATACAAGGATTTGCTTATACCCCATCTAAGCAGGGTGTATGATTTTGCTATGAAAACGGGACAGCTACCCCCCCTCTATGTTGGAGGCATTGATTGTCCTCATTCCTAAGCCACATAAGGATCACCTCCTATGTGAATCTTACAGACCAATATCACTCATCAGTTCAGATGTTAAGATTTTGGCCAAGGTGCTCGCCCAGCGATTGAACACAGTTATTACTACCATTATTGGTGCGGACCAAACTGGGTTCATCCCTGGGCGATCGACCTCCATCAACCTGCTGAGATTGTTCACCAATCTTCAGGCCACTCATGCAGAGATGGGTTCCAGGGCTGTTCTGGCCTTAGACGCACACAAGGCATTTGATTCAGTCGAATGGCCTTATCTGCTGGACGTCCTGGCAAAGTTTGGTTTTGGCAGTACCTTCATCAGATGGGTCCAGCTGTTATATTCGAAACCCACTGCTCGACTGAGGGTGAACGCGGCCGTGTCTGATCCCTTTCCGATAAAGAGAGGCACCAGACAGGGGTGCCCTCTGTCGTCGTTGCTCTTTGCACTGGCGATAGAGCCCTTGGCAGCACTGATAAGATCTTGTGGGGAGGTTGCGGGACTGACGATTGGGGGTCTGGAGGAGAAGGTGTCTCTTTATGCTGACGACATGTTGATCTGTTTGTCGGACCCCCAGTCGTCTCTCCCAGTCCTGCTGGAGATTATTGGCAAGTTTGGGCATTTCTCCGTTTTTAACTGGGACAAGTCCATCCTATTTCAGATTGACCAGGCAGACCCACCCAGGCTACCTTCCTCTTGCCCACTACAAATGGTCACCTCCTTCCGATATTTAGGAGTTATGGTACAGCTCCCTATTACCTCTTACGCTAAACTCAATATAGACCCCCTTATAGGGAGAATGAAGACCACATTCAAAACCTGGGCAAATCTCCCACTTACCTTATTGGGCAGGATTAATATTTTTAAAATTATAATCCTGCCGCGATTTCTGTATGTATTGGGTAATTCACCAATATATGTCTCTAAGCTTAAATTTAAAGAAATAGACTCCATCCTTACTTCCTTTTTATGGAGGGGGGGAGTAGTCAGGATTGCCAAGACCACCCTCCAGTTACCAGTACTGGAGGGGGGATTGGCCTTACCCTGCCTCCACACCTATTATATTGCCTCACAATTAGCTCATGCACATTGGTGTTTTTTTTTTTTTTCCTGAAGCCAACAAGGCAGCCACTGCCTTGGAGGCTGCTATCCTTACCTCCTACGAATCCCTGCAGAACCTGATTTATCTTATGTCCATTAGAGGGCGGGAGGGTACGAGTGTCCTGGCAATGACTATAAGGCTTATTAAGCTCACAAAACTACAGTCGTTCACTAACAGTAATACTTACTCGCCGAACACTCCACTCTGGGGGAACCTGACTCTACCAGAGTTCTTCCGCAGATCTACATATTATAGGTCCCTTCTGCATTCCACGACCCAAAGGCTGAGCAAAATGGCTGCCAGCTGGAGAGCTGATATTCCTGAGCTGACGGACGAAATCTGGCAGGAGCTTTTGCCCCTCCAGGTTCCCTCTGTCATCTCTTCTCGTGATAAAGTAATACAAACTAAATTGTTATACAGATCCTACTTTACTCTGAATAGATTGCCCTCTGCATTATGCTCTCGTTGCGGCATGGCTGATGGCACGTTCTTTCATTTAATGTGGGAGTGTGCTCCGATCAGGAAGTTCTGGTCGGAGGTCACGGCCGTCATTAGTTCATTGGCACAATTACCTAATGTCTGTAATCCTTTAAGGTGTTTACTGGGATATATTGATGATGATAGTATATCTGAGAATACACAAACATTTCTGAGAAATAGTATTGTTTTATGCTAAGAAAGCAATAACCTTCCATTGGAAGTCTCCATCCTTACCCACTATTGCCTTCTGGCTCACAAATATTAACCATGCTGTATCATTATACAAACTGACATATGAGGCTAGAGGGTGTCTGAAAAAATTCAGGAAGGTTTGGGGCTACTGGGTTGATTCTGAGAGCACTGTCTCTCCTGCTCCTTAAAAATGTGACTGAATATTGTATTCCTGATATATGCCAATTGTTTACCAGCTTTCTAGAGAACATTTTTTGAACTGTACTGGATTGGGCGATGTTCGCTCCATGTGTGTCTGTTTGTTGTCCATTGTGTGTCTTGTTTTGAAAAAAAACTTAATAAAAAAAATCCTGCCCGTAGCTCCTCAGGACCGGCGCGGTGTCCATCAAGAAAAAAAACTCGATGTGAATCGAGTTTTTTTTAATTTATTTTTTTATTGCAGATTTTTTGTTTTGGGGAGAAAAATCGCCCAGCTCTAGAAGTGGTAAAAGCAGATATGTCAGTATGATCATGTGCTCTTTTACTGCTGTTCTTGACCAAATCTTTGGACAAGAAAAAGCTTTGTTTCAAGAATCCGCTGACAGTGTTGGTCTTTTCTGATGCTAAAATATCTACATACGGTACTTTGTGCTGGAGGAGGAAAATTAAATAAGATCCTATAGTCAGATCTGTTTACTGCAGATTTTACTTTGTGGCATAAGTTAAATTTCAACTTTTATGGTTTTGCAAGCTACATATTTAATTTTAAAGCAAAACTCTAGTCGAACAAAAACTGCTTTTGCTGCGATATTTACCTTCAATCCAGATATTTCCATTGTAGAGCTTCTTTTTAGGCAATTGGAAAGCAAGGGAAATTGGGACTTTAATTTGAAATGGTGGACTGGATGGGGATAAAAAAGATTGAGACATTTGATATTGCATGCATGTATTGAATATAAAGTATTTACAGTAAAATCGACAATAAGTACACAATGCATAATTAACCATCATGATGTCTGTATAAAAGGTAATAGTATATCCTATAGTCATACATAGCAAAAGGTGATTCAAATGAATTAATGGGGGAATGTATGGACACATAAAAACTGCGCAAAAAACAATATGTGTGGTAAACGAAAATACAATATAACAAAAAAATCATAAAAATAGGTCAATCTGAAACAAAATCCCATTTGCGCTAGTAGCTACATCCTTTATAAGCCCGACGCGTTTCGTGTAAGAAAAACACTCCTCAGGGGCAGATGTAATGGGGTATCTGGAAAAACGCAATTGAATATGATCAGGGTATAAAAGTATATTCCTCAGGAACGACAAGAGTCAGTTCTGGTTACTTACACAGTGTGTCTCGTTTGTGATGTGTATGAGAGATGGGCCGTAAGACCGCCCGTCCCAGGACCTGAGGTGGCAGAAATTCAGGCACAGCAGGGCACCAGGGCATCTTCCACAGAGAGCAGATGGTCATAAGGCGTCATATAGTCAGGAGGTATTCTCGTATAGCCGTATCAATGTCTATAATGGATAAATGGATCCATCAGGTTGATCCCACATTAAGGGACAACATATAAAAATGTGGGCTAAAGAAGGGAGGGGTGACAAACAGGTTACCTTGGTCCCAAATGGAGTGGCAGAAATTCAAATGCACATCAGAGCGCCCAGGCAAACTTCCCCAGGCATCAGAAGGTAATGAGGAGTGGTAAGGACAGATTCCCTCCTATGGCAGTATCCATATCTGTAATAGATAATCAATCCATCAGTAAAATCCCACTTAGTGGAAAAGGGGTATAAGGGTTTGGACTGCAAGGGAGATGTGGACAAATACCTTATGTACATGTTGGGGGGATGGAAGCTGGTCAGAACTGAGGCCTATGTGTGGAAAGCTGCAAGCTGTGGAGAAGCCCTGTGTTGCGTCCTGCACATGCACGAAGGCGCCACCAGCGTCACGCTGGCTCGACACTACGGGGGGCGGGGACCAATGCCGGCGGTATATGAACCCGCCCAACACTGGCACCACATGATCCCACTGGTCAGCTAAGATGGATGTGAACGCCCAAACAGCGTGACGTCCGGGGGGGGGCGTCACCTGAATGGGCGGTGCGTGGTGCCGATGCGCTGGCGGCACCCGCCCACATCCCCAGGAAGGAGAATGCGGGGGGGCACCCTGAGCGCATCGCAGTCCCGGGTAACAGGCAGAGAATGACCCAAATTACACAGTGACACATCCTTGCTCAGTGATGTGCTTGACAGCCCATTCAAGTGATAGAAACATTGATAGTGTCCTGTTTGTGTGGACAAAGTCTCACCACACAACAGGACAACCCCATATATAAAGATGGCAGGGGAACACTGCCAACTACAGAACACCATTTCCATCCCTAATATAAGTGAAGACAAAAAGGGGGACACCATAGGCGCTTTGGGACTTTGAATGAGATTGCATCGTGAAGATGCATCTCCATCCCATATGCAAGAAGAAAAGCAAGAGAAATTGGGACTATATGATATACTATTACCTTTTATACAGACATCATGATGGTTAATTATGCATTGTGTACTTATTGTCGATTTTACTGTAAATACTTTATATTCAATACATGCATGCAATATCAAATGTCTCAATCTTTTTTTATCCCCATCCAGTCCACCAGTCCACCATTTCAATTATAGTCCCAATTTCCCTTGCTTTTCTTCTTGCATATGGGATGGAGATGCATCTTCACGATGCAATCTCATTCAAAGTCCCAAAGCGCCTATGGCGTCCCCCTTTTTGTCTTCACTTTTTAGGCAATTGGTTGTTCTCAGTCTGATGACCAGTATTATTTCACCCACTTCTGAGCCCACGTTGTCCTGAGCCCACCTCAGCCAGTGACTGGATGGTGACAGGAGAGGCTGCATTGTGATAAGCTTTACAGCCGCTGTCTCGGGTCTTCATTGGATAGATTGATAGCAGCGGGAGCCATTAGCTCCCGCTGTTGTCAATCAAATCCAGTGACACCGGAGCCAGGGGCGGGGGCCAACTCCTGCTGTCTATGTCAATGGCCGCAGCAGCAGGACTCGGGAACGCGCCCGCATGGGTGCCCCCAGGGGATGCGGCTCTCCGTGTGGGCACCCAAAGAAGGAGGAGCCAGGAGCGCCGCCGGGGGACCCCAGAAAAGAAGGATCAGGGCCACTCTGTGCAAAACCTTTGCACAGAGCAGGTAAGTATGACATGTTTGTTATAAAAAAAAAAAACCCTTTACCATCACTCAGGGCTTGACAAATTTGCTTGGAATTTAGGAGCCAGCTAAAAAAGTTAGGAGCCAGGAACGCGCCCTGTCCCGCCAAGCTCGCGCGCAGAAGCTTACTCATACGTGAGTAGCGCCCGCATATGAAAGCAGTGTTCAAACCACACATATGATTGGTAGAGCGAGAGCAATAATTCTAGCCCTAGACCTCCTCTGTAACTCAAAGCATAGAACCTGTAGAATTTTTTAAACGTCGCCTATGGAGATATTAAAGGGTAAAAGTTTGTCGCCATTCCACGAGCGGACGCAATTTTGAAGCGTGACATGTTGGGTATCAATTTACTCGGCGTAACATTATCTTTCACAATATAAAAAATGGACTAACTTTACTGTTGTCTTATTTTTTTTAATTAAAAAACGTGTGTTTTTTTCCCAAAAAAGTGCGCTTGTAAGACCGCTGCGCAAATACGGTGTGACAAAGTATTGCAACGACCGCTATTTTATTCTCTATTTAGAATAAAAAATATATATAATGTTTGGGGGTTCTAATTGGAGGGAAGGAGATGGCAGTGAAAACACAGGGGAAGCTCCATTAGCATTGCTGGTTGTCTTGTCATACCAACGGCCACCACAAGATGGCGCAGATCACAGAAGGAATCATAGGCCTGCAGAAGGCCGCAAAGCCGCGGCCTCAATTACCGGCCGGCCCGACGCGATCGCGCGCGCGGCGGCGGGGGGGCGCACTTTGACACAGGATACCCCAGCTGTGCCATCCCAGGCGCCAGGTCGCTAATTCTAGTCGCAATGGCGACCGGGGTTTGTCGAACCCTGCCATCACTTTATCTTGTGATCTGCCTGACTTTTTCTGCCCATCAGATATACTTATTGTTCCTGTATTTTATGTGTGACAATTCCCATTCTTCCAATGTGGCCCAGGAAGGGTCAAAAGGTTGGACACCCTTGACTTAAAGTGATTGTAAATGCTTTTTTATTTTTCCTTTTTAAAAATAATAAACATGTTATACTTGCCTCCTCTTCTTGGTTGTCTCTTCGCTGCTCCTGTCCCCTCCCTAATTTTCAGTGTCCCCACAACAAGCAGCTTGCTATGGAGGCACCCGGGCTGAGTCGCAGCTCCCTGTGTCCATTCAGACACTGAGCCTCGAACTGGCCCTGCCCCCTCTTTCCCCTGATTGGCTAGCTGACTTTGACAGCTGTGGGACCCAATGTCGCCGCTGCTGTGTCTCAGCCAATCAGGAAGGAGAATCTTGGACAGCTGCGACACTCGTGGACAGAGAGGGACCTCAGGTAAGTGTGAAGGGGCTGCTGCACACAGAAGGCTTTTTATCTTGATGCATAGAATGCATTAAGCTAAAAAAAAATTCTGCCTTTACAAGCCCTTTAAGTTGGGTACACCAGGGAAGTTTTTGTTTTGTTCAACCCAGGGGTCTGAATGAAGAAAAACTGTGATTGCTGCACTAAAATTGGATGTGTTAGTACAGCAATCTCCCCGCTGTGCTATTGTGCTCTGACAGGGGGATTGCCCCCCAGCACAACACACACTAATCGGTGCTTGCAACCATTGGCTTCTGTTGGACAAGAAGCTGTACCCACGGGCCGAATGTTGGACGGTTTCTGTTGAACCGACCAATAGTTGACCTGTGTATACCAGACTTTAAACTGTAGCAGTGGTAAGCAGAGGCAGAGCTGTGTCTTTGGGATACGTGGATCTGCCACCAATGAGTGATTTTTCCAGAACTGCACATTTTACAGTCTGAGACAAAATCTCTGCAGTTGTTGACTAAGGCAGGCCATACGCGGTTCGCATCTAGGCCAGTTCAAACCATGTATGGGCAGGCTGAATGTGCCAAGTTGATCAATCAACTTGGGTGCAACCAGCCTGCCGGATCTTGCTTGCGATTTATCGTTGGAGACTGGTATAGCCGCTACCAATAATCACTATCTTCTCCCGGCAGTGATGGCTGAATGGTACCAAGTTGCTCAATCAATCAACTTGGGAACAAACCAGCCTTGTGGATTTGCTTCCAATTATTGCAAGTGGCTGCTATAGCCGATGGCTAGAACCACTGTCTTAATAATCTCCTCGGGGAGAAAACAACTGCTTGGCAGGAGGGAGCCCCCTGTCAACACTGTCTGTGATGGGGAAATCAAACAAATTTCTTTCCTGCAACCCGTGGTTGCAGGAAAGAAATTTGCACCATATATGGCTAGCTTAATATTGGGAAAGGGCTGTTGCCTTTAAGTGTTAAGCCAAAAAATATCCTTCCTTACAGTGCCCTATCTGTTACAAACTATGTATCCTGGTTTCATATATCCACTTTCTGTATTGATCAATATACCAAATTTTATTTCTTTCAGATGTCCAACAAAGAAAGGGAAGAATCGAGGAGAGAAGTTGCTGTGCTGGCAAACATGAAGCATCCCAACATTGTCCAGTACAGAGAATCTTTTGAAGGTTGGCAATTGTGCTATAAACATTAATAAAAATTTCTGCCATGACCGTTAAGAAGGTTCTGTGTTTTTGCAGATTTTTAAAATAGTGATTCCCCCCCCAAGAGTAGTCCAGGTATAAAACCTTTTTTTTTGGGCAACACATTTAATTAAATTAGAAGCTAAGAGTAACACATGCTTTGTGTACAGATCCTTACAATATATCAAGCAACCATTTTTTAATATTCATTTGTAAACTGTAGAGTTAGGAGAATCGTGGCCAACAAGCAGCTCCATACCTATGACCTCAGCGCCACTTCCTATTTAACCAGCATGCATAGCGAGACAGATCAAGGCTGATATAGCTCTGCCTTGCCTACCCCTGCAGCAGCAGATCACTTCAGTAGTAATATAGTGCTTGTGCATAACTGTAGAAATAGGTTACTATTCTCTCATGCTACAGAGATGTATGAATGGAGTAGGATTAAAGCATTATTAAACCCAAAACCAAAAATATAATATTATTGCAGCTAACCAATCATTAGATGTGGAGGCTGCATTTGTTTTCTTTTCTTAGGCTTTTTCCTCTGTTTTTCTCCTAGTAATCTGGTCAGTAACACCCCCTGTATTAGATCCCCCCCCCCCATTATGGATGAAGTGATAGAGAATGATGTAGTCCAAGGCACCATAAGTAATTTGCCTCTATCCCAAATTTGAACAGAAAAAGAGAAAGTTTGGTTTGTGGGACATTAAATGAGGCCAATCACTTTATAGAGTAAGCATGTGGGATATAAAACGCAGTATTACTTATATGGGTTCCATCAAAAAAGGGGGGAGTTTGTTGGGGACTTTGAATGAGAGATGTATACCAAAAAGCAGTCTTGGCAATGAACATTTTATTATACCGTGTGAGATCATGTACAGCATACTGAATAATAAAAAAAAATACATACAAAATCGTATAAACGCAGGGAATGCTAAAAACCACATATACATATTGACGCCATGGTACTTGGCAAATCATGGAGTAAAGACAAGTCCTGCACAACATGGGCTGGATGGTGTTGGAAAATCTGGAGTAAAGCAATATAAAAGACAAAAAATCATCTGTATGGACATCATGCATCTATGTAAGGCCGACGCGTTTCATTGGGGTGTACCAACTCTTCAAGGGCGAATGCAATGGTGATCTATAAAGAAACATAACCATGTGGTATAATATTGTAACTGAATAATAGGAATAAGTAATGGGTGTAAAGGACATCCATGGTTTTTAGCATGCCCTGCGTTTTTATGCGATTTTGTGTATGCATTTTTTTTATCATTCAGTATGCTGTACACGATCTCACAAGGTATAATAAAAAGGTTCTTTGCTAAGATCTGTTTTTTGGTTTACATCTCTCATTCAAACTCCCCCTTTTTTTTTGTCGGAACCCATATAAGCAATACTGTGTTTTATATCCCACATGCTTACTCTATAAAGTGATTGGCCTAATTTAAAGTCCCACCGACCAAACTTTCTCTTTTTCCATTATGGATGAAGGAGCACGGGGGGCCTCCTTTTGGATAGCAGCATTGTCTGTCAGTCTGGGGGGGGGGGGGGGGAGAGTGTTAGTTACATGGACCAGCAGATTTAGATACACTAACAAACTGAAGCAAAACACCTGCTCACATTCTATTAACGGTTACAGCAAACTGTTTCTTTCCTTTGGGCATAAAGGTTTTACATAGTCAGTGGTAAATGGGTTGTCTAATCTCTCTAACTTATACATTATGCTGGGGAGCTTGTTTTGCTGAAAAACAAACTTACTGGCTTGATCACCAAATGAAAATGTATGCAGCCATTCCGTATAAGAATTGGTAAGCTTTAATATAATGTTTGCTTTTGGGTTTAATACTGCTTTAAGCCTACCCTCAAGACTCCCTAGGGGGAAAAAAAACAAAAATTAATGAGAATTAAATCTATAAATTATAAAATTCTTCTCCCCACTAATCTCCAGGTGCCAACCATTAATTTGACCACTCAACACTATACTGTATAAGTGAGTGCAATATCATTCAAAACTTTTTATTTTCTCAAATAATTTTTTATTAAACAGATCGTGCCAGCATTACAAAAATCCATAGCAAATGCACCACAATAAATCGTAGTGATTTCAAATTGCAATTGCATGTCCACAGTATATGACAAATGATAAAAGTCAACTTGTAAAGATCAGAAAATACAAGATCAAGAAAGGGTACATAAATCATGTATGTATACCCCATTGCCCATGAGTACCATCATCCCAAGAACAGTATTATCCCCTGCCAATTATCAGGTGATCCATAGCCATGTAAACGGGCTCTAGGTCTGGTGTGTCTAACCAGGGAGCCCATAAGTTAACGAACTTACCAAAGCTACCCCTATGTTGAAGGATATATTTTTCTAGTCGGAGGGTATCTCCCATTTGGGCTATCTGATCCTTTAGAGTGGTCATTAGATGTCCAGTGCCGAAGTATTAACTTACCAGCCTGAAATCATTCCCTAGCTATGGCCTGTTTGGGAATATCATCCACTGGGAGATCTCACAGAATCCCTAATGTGCATTGTTTTGGTTCCTTTGGTACATGTACCTGGTTAATGGTAGCGATAACTTCCTTCCAATATCGGTGTAGCTTTGGGCAGCCCCACATCAGATGGATCAAATTCCCCAACCCCGGTTTTGCTATATCTAGTACTCGTGGTAGTTTCCCTTGTGCCCATGTGTAACATCCTTGCTGGTGTATAGTGAACCCTTAGGAGCAGATATAGCTGCGAGAGGCATTGAGCCACATTCAGTGAGCATTGTTTGAGTGCTAGGAGAGCCTCCTCAAACGCTCCTACGTCCTTCTCCCACCTAGATATCACACTAATAGGATGGTCCCATAGGAAACTGTTCAACAGCATAGAGTAACATTGTGAGATGAATCCTTTATAGGAATCTACCTTATACATGTAATTAAATATTAGGGCAGAGGATTGTATCCAAGCATCAATTTTCAGCCCATCCTCCCCCGGTGCCCTTTAGTTAGGGAACAGATCGGTCGCTGTCTGTAGTTCCTCCAGTGTCAGAGGTGCATTTAACATATTCCAGGAGGTAGAGGAGAGGGATGGTAAAGGAACATCACTAACCTAATGTGACAACTGATCCTCAGGCCTCGTACACACGGCCGATTTTCTCGGCAAGAACCAGCAAGAAACTTGCTGGCAGAGAGGTCTTGCCGAGTAAATCGGTCGTGTGTACGCGGCTATCGGGTTTCTCGTCGAGAAAACTGACAAGAAACCTCGACGAGAAAATAGAGAACCTGCTCTCTATTTTCTCGTCGAGATTCTCCTCGGCATGTTTCTCGACGAGAAAAGTGTGTGTGTGTGTGTGTGTGTGTGTGTGTACACTTACCTGTCCTCCCGGAAGCCCGCGCATGTTCAAAATGAATTTGACGCATGCGCGGTAGCTTCCTAGGCATACGTAGGGTATACCAAGATGGCGAGCGCATGCTCGTCGTAGTCGATGACGTCACCGCGTACGCTCCATTCAAAGAACCGCGGGTTCTTTGAAACGAGCGTGTGTACACTCGGCCGGGACATGTTTTTTTCAACGAGAATCTCGGCCGTGTGTACGAGGGCTCAGAATGGGTTTGTTTAGACTGATCTAGGGTTGAATAAAAAGCGACCAGTTCTGCCATAGTAATTCAGAACTTTAACTTAAATGTTGCTGTCATGCAAATGTCTGTACTTGCAAACTTGGCTTGATGTTGTATGAATGCTACAATAACAAAGTACTCCAAACAAGCTTTTTCTTTCTTTTCCAAAGTATTTTATTGAGGGGTGTAAACTTTTGGGGATTATAGCTCCACGGGACCAAGTGCATAAACCGTTGAAGTTGAACAAAAAGGCTTTTATTTGTAAATAAACCAAAAATCAAGCTTTAGAGCCCATTCACACAGGGGCAACACGACTTCCAGCGCGATTTTATGAGGCAACTCAGACACGACTTGAGAATGAATCACAGTGCGAGCTGGAGCTATTTACAAGTTGCCTGCAGGACAGGAGACATTCCAGTGGCCAATCAAACAAGAATCCGCTCTGTGGGAGGGAGGGGGAGGGAGAGTTTTGCCTGATAAATGTATTTTCTTCCTGGAGAGTTGCTCCTATTAAGACAGTGAGAGGCGACTCCCATTGAAATGAATGGTTACAGGTCGCCTAGGAGTCGGATTGAAGTAGTACAGGGACCTTTTTTGAAGTCGGAGCGACTGCAGTAGTGTGCATAAGGACGGCTCCATTAACTTACATTGATTTCTTCAGCCAGCGCGACCTGAGGCGACTAGGGGCGACCTGGGGCGATTTGGAGTCGGATCCAAAGACGCCCCTATGTGAATGGGCTCTCATTCAGCACACAGGAAAAATATAAAAACAAAGTCCACTTATCTTCCAGCATAAAGTAAAGTCCTGCTTGTCTTCAGCACAAAACAAATTAAAGAAAAGGCACAAACAGTTTTTGTAGAGGGAACTTCCAGAGCCCTTGCTGAATCTTTTAAAAGCTCCCAGCAGACACACAGCTCATCTTCACAGGTGCAATCCCCATACTCCTTCCACAACATCTCTAGCACCACTTCCTGTTTTATGAGCTGTTTCCTGGAAGCCTTTAACCCCCCTGTGTGCTGACTCCCAGTGGTCAGGAGTGGAGGCTCTATCCCACCCGAATATCACTTTAGAGCCTCCGAAATTAGAGGCCCCAAATAACTCTTTATCAAGACAAAGAGGACTGCGAGCCAGTCCTCTCTGCACTACTTCTTTTGCCAGGGATTCCTCACCCATTCTGGGTGACCTCCTGAACACCATCACCACTCCTTTTAAAGGGACCACAACCCAAATATTGGTGCTATATAGCACCCGTCCAGGACCCAACCTTGGCGTCCTGTACAGGAGATACAATAGTAAGTAAACCTGTAGAACATAAGATACATGGGCCCAACGGCCTAGTAACACACTGAGGATCAGCAACTACAGCAATGATAAAACGTGTGGACCGGTTACTGTATATGGAAGGTGTATTACAAAACGGAGATCATTTGAACATGTTGAACAGTTAACATAGGGAGAGTGAAGCCTCGTACACACGGACGGTTTTCTTGTCAAGAAACTACAAGAAAACTGCCGGGAGAGCTTTCTTGCCGAGAAAACCGGCCGTGTGTACGAGGCTTTCAGGTTTCTCGTCAAAACTGGCCAGAATCTCAACGAGAAAAATAGAGAACCTGCTCTCTATTTTCTCGTCGAGATTCTCGTCGGTCTGTTTCCCGACGAGAAACCCGAGCGTGTGTATACTTTCCTGTCGACGTGGAAACCCGCGCATGCTCAAAATGACTGACGCATGCGCGGTACTTTCCTAGGCAGGGTCTAGCAAGATGGCGGCGGCATCGAATGTGACAAGCGCACGCTCATCATAGTCGATGACATCACCGCGTTCGTTCCATTCAAAAGAATGGCGGTTCTTTTGAATCGAGCGTGTGTACACTCGGCCGGGACAAGATTCTTATCAAGAATCTCGTCCGGAAAAGCAACGTGTTTTTTCCTGATGAGATTCTCGGCCGTGTGCACGAGGCTTAAGGATTATTTCTCTAAAGCCAGAGAATATCAAACAAGCTTTTATGGGTGCATCACAAGGTAACACATTTTTCCTAAAATAAAACCTAGCCGGTCAGGGAATTGGCTGGAAGAGAGAGCTTCTGAAAAAGCAACATTCCAGGAGAGCATTGGGTTATGGAATGGAACTGTAAAACGCCTTTTATGTTTTTGCATCCTAATAAATATTATCAAATTAATAAAACAAAAATAAGCTAATTTGCAGCTCTCTTGAAATGTCAGGGCTGCTGTTGCGCCTCCCTATATTTATGAAGTTGATCACAATGGCTTTAGAGTAAAGGGTACGCTAAAGAAATGTTGGCTAGCCTTCACTCTCTAGCTACCTGATTCTATATTCTCAACGCCCAATTGCATCTGTTTACTTAATGCTTGAAGACAGTGGAGACCTGCTCAACTGGCATTGTTGGTGGCATTGTTGACATCGTCCAACAGCAGTCCTCTTTAATGCTGGCCCAGTGAGCTCTCTTAGACCTGTTAAGGGCTGTCTAATGTGCACAATCTAAGTGGCCATTTAATGTAATACAATCGGAGCGAATTCCTTGCATTTTTAAGTCAAATGTTCATGCAAAGCAAATAATTCTACTGTAGTCATTAGGGGTGCTGAATTTAATCGCTGCATCGCGATTCGGGGTCCCCGATGTGGCATCGATTCATGTGACCTCAATAATCATGCCCCGCCCCCGCTCCGAGCGTTTCTGTGAAAATTGCCGTTTTGTAATAAATGCCGCGTTATAATCCATTAAGTGACCACCGCTGTATGTGCTGTTTAAAATATATGCAAATTCATAGCTCAGTGTGTGTGTATATAACGGTATATCCCGCTCATGTGACTGCATGGTGCGGCCCTCCTCCTCCTCCTCCTCCTCCAGCAGCCCCGCACCGCCTCTCTTCTGATCTGATAGCTACAGCCGGTGGGTGGGGCTGAGAACTCCCACTGACGTCAGGAGACGAGCGAGAGCGATGAGACGTGAGAGGCGGGCCGCACCATGAGCGGGATATACAGTTATATACACACTGAGATATAAGGTATGAATTTGCATATATTTTAAAAAGCACATACAGCGGTGGCCACTTAATGGATTATAACGCGGCATTTATTACCATAGCAGTATGTGACTGTCTACACCTGCTCTGTGCTGGCATTTCTCTGGCTCCCCATTTGCACATTCCACTGTGTTAACTCCTAGTGTGGTGGAATGTGCAAAGCCCAGAGAAATGTCAGCACAGAGACAGTACAGTGAAATTCACAGGGCTGTTTGTCAGTTGTGGATTCGAATCCCTCCTGACCTCCCAGCAGCCGTGTGTGTGAATTCCTGTACCCTGTAGTGCACCGGATTAGTGCACTTTTTAAGGGGAGTTCCACCCTATTTTTAGTTTATTAAAAGTCAGCAGCTACAAAAAAGTATCTTCTGACCTTTAATAAAAAGACACTCACCTGTTCCACAATCCAGCGACGTGGCCACCCAAACACTCCATCCTCTCCCCCGCCTGTCCACGGCGCTGGCAATACTACTGTGGGCATCCGGCTGTGACAGCTTGCAGCTTCACAGCCGGGTGCGCATGTCTCACTGAGCTGTCCTGCATAGCCGGGCAATCTTCTGGGACCTGTGATGTGTCCCAGAAGTTTGCTTGGAGGAAGGGCCGCCTAGACGGCCCAAGCGGAAGTGGGAGCGCATCAGTAATCGTGATGCATCGCGGAATTGAATCGTTGACCAGATAATCGTAATCGAATCGTGAGAACAGTGAAGATGCGCACCCTTAGTAGTCATGCAACGATCTGACAAGTTATGAAAGGATTATTATCACAATCATTCTAATATGTTTAGAATGTTTTATCTATTCCTTCCTGCTGACAGTACGTAGATTGGCACTTGCCATATGTCACTGCCTGAGGAGAGGTGGCTGTTGTACAGAGACTATAGGGTGGAGATTTACTGTGTATATAGGGAGCTTTTGAAGGTCTTATTGCATCTGCACAAACAGTGGCTGTGGTGTGTGTTTTTATTTAATTTTTTTTGGGTTTGCATAGCGTAGAAAGGGGTTTGCTGTCACCATTTTGGTGATTTTCCTTCCCTTACTGTCCCAGAGACCCAACAGGAGTTTAGTGGATTCTCCCAGAGAGGGAGAAATGCCCCTCCTTAGACAATTATCCATGGAACAAGTGTCTTGATTATAAAATTTTTAACATCTTGTGTTCTGGGGGCACACATTGAAGAAGAAATCCTGTTTGAGATTATAAAAAAGGATGCTTGCATGGATGTAGTTAACTGTGCGTGTGTGGGTTTTTTTTTTTTTTTGATTGTTATCTTGTTTATGTCATTTTAATTCTCATTACTGTCCTTCGCTGTGTCTGTTTCATATCATTTGTTAGCGGACAATTGCATTTGCAGCTTTTTAGACTTTGCTATCTGTTTGCTGCTTTCCGTCATTTATCTTGGTTGGGTGGTTGGGCAGAACATTTAGCAGAGAATCAGTCACTGTTTGACTTGTGCAAGAATATGAATACCCAGTCAAAAATGGAACTCCTAACGTGTCAATAAACCCAACAGGTATAACAATGTCTTCACATGCAATATGACCAGGGAATTTTATACTGAAATATTAAACAGTTATATTTATGGAAAAAAGCAAGGACCTATAATTTAGGAGATTCATACGCATTTCCACAAATCAACAATGTAACTCAAATTTGTTTACCTGCGCTAACTTGAAGACAGAAAGGAATACATTGATATGAAAAAATAAATATATTTTTATTTACTAAAATCAGTGCAAGATAATATCGAAATTGGTGATAAACACAGAATATAAATCCAAATATCACAATATGGGTAATACAGATGAGACAAAAACCACAAGCTCCAATTTTAAAATACCAATGTCTTAAATCTTAGTAACTGCTTTGTAAATAGTTAACAGCTTCTCTGTGGCTCTGCAGATTAAGAAAACAAGCAAGTGTTGATTTGGACACGACTTCTCTCAAACAAACAGACCTTGCAAACTCAAACTTCTCTTAATGGTATATGGAAAAATTTGTTATACCATAAACAAACTTGGTAATTTAACCAAGACTTGTATTTAAGGTGAAGATAAATCACTGATGAATTTTACATTTTAAGCCCAGGTTCACACTGGGGCTGCGGGAGTGAAGCCGTGCGAGTTCAGCTGAACTCGCACGATTTCACTCCTGCCTGTCGGTCCCGATTTCAGCTCGATAACAGAGACATCTGACACAGATGTCAATGTAAATCGCGGCTTAAATCGCAAAAAGTAGTACAGGAACTACTTTTTGTAATCGGTGCAGCGGCGCAGATGCGGTGTTGCACCGATTAGGACGGTGCCATTGCCCGCAATTTGCGGCAAATATCACCCATTTGACATGCGATTTGACATATCAAATCGCACCAGTGTGAACCAGGGCTTAAGGAGTTGTA
This sequence comes from Rana muscosa, assembly GCA_029206835.1. Taxonomy (NCBI): domain Eukaryota; kingdom Metazoa; phylum Chordata; class Amphibia; order Anura; family Ranidae; genus Rana; species Rana muscosa. The sequence goes on from CM055116.1 coordinate 272,859,943, forward strand.
CACCCTCCATGTTTTTTCACCTTAATGCCTCAGGGTGAAAAAACTTTTGTCACTGACCGGCCCCCCAGCCCCCCGTTTTTTACTTACCTGAGTCCTGTATTCCCCCGCCGGAGATGCAATCTTCCCCTCTTCTTGTCTCGGCTCTTGATTGGATAGATTGATAGCAGCGCAGCCATTAGCTCCCGCTGCTGTCAATTAAATCCAATGACGCGGGGGGGCGGGGCTGAGTCCTACATTCGGTGTCTATGGACGCCGAATGCTGGACTCGGGAGTGCACCCGCAAGGTAACCCCCCCCCCCGGGAGAGTGCTTCTCCTAGGGGGTTATACGATGCTGGGAGGAGCTACCAGCACCGTTGGGGAACCCCAGAAGTCGAGGATCTGGGCCACTCTGTGCAAAACTAACTGCACAGTGGAGGCAAGTATGACATGTTTGTTATTTAAAAAAAAACAAAAAAAAAACCTTTAGAATCACTTTAAGCATACAACACAACTAAACCATTGGTAAGACTTTGAACTTGGTTTTGTTGAGATATACCAAAATGTGTATTTCTCTTTACTTGGAATAGAATTATGTCATACTGCAGTTAGAAATAAAACAATTCCAATATTAATGCTATAAAGATTAAATGGTTTGGCTATGTATATGTTCAAATAATTCAATTACCGATAGGCAGAAGAAAATTATACTGTACCAGAAATATAGGAGTCTTTTGTCTGAGAGATATCAGCTGTGTATCACAAGGGAACTTTCTACCCTTCATTGATTTTTTTTTTTTTTCCGTTCTCCTCTCATCCTGCTTTTTTTCCCAATCTTAGCCCTCTGTTTTCTCTGCTCTTCCTCACTGCTATGTGTCTACCACCTTTACCCCACCCAAAAAGTGGGTGTGTACGTCTCTCTATTGCATAATGAATGACGTCAATTCCCGTATAACTACCGACAGAGGGCAGTATTTTCCCTTGCATCACTACCAGAAGGTGGCAGTATAGGCTCAAAAAAGATTTTGGAACGTTTCTTAAAATGTCAAAACATCATTCCAAATAACCTTTGATCTAAGCCTTGAAGAATACTATAAATATAATGACTATATTTCATAATTAAAAATACAATAAAAACTGGAAGACCCCGGGCGAGGCAGTTTTTTCAGAGCCACCGTCCCTATACATCTCGGGCAATTGCTGGGTTAACTATGTACACATGGGTTCTACCCCAGGTAACGTATACGATCTCAGTTCCCTCTTATAGAGTCTTTGGTACATCCAATAAGATCTGATTCATTCATTTACTTATTTTTCTATCTTACCTTATAGCCCAAATCTATGCATCCCTACTCCATATGAGTGGCTGTTAATGACACGAAACGCGTCGAGTTTTGACTCTAGGATGCCATGCCAAGCTTGTTTTATACATCATGAATTCTTCCAGTTTTTATTGTATTTTTATATTATGTTGATTATAATTTATTGGACTTGTATATTTATCAAAATTATTCATTAATTGATTTTTGCTTGTACCAATTACATATATCAAAGACATTAAATATGTTATAATTTATTGATCATATTAATTTTTGTGAAAATCATGTGGCGTGTATCATTTATACGTTACAATTTATAGCATATTAATTAGTGTCTATATTGGTTATATTCTATTGATTGGTTCTATTAATTTCTACGTATCATTCCATGACTACATGCCTACTCCCAGCGGGATTTATGACATGTAGCCCATGTACAACTAGATACTTTACCATGCACACAAGTTTTTGACACAAAGGGGTTTGAATGGCTATTAAAGGTAACCATCCTCACCTGTGATCTGTTTGCTTGTAATTAGTGTGTGTATAAAAGGTCAATGAGTTTCTGGACTCCTGACAGAGCCTTGCATCTTTCATCCAGTGCTGCACTGACGTTTCTGGATTCTGAGTCATGGGGAAAGCAAAATAATTGTCAAAGGATATGTGGGAAAAGGTTGTTGAACTGTATAAAACAGGAAAGGGCTATAAAAAGATATCCAAGGAATTGAGAATGCCAATCAGCAGTGTTCAAACTCTAATCAAGAGGTGGAAAATGAGGGGTTCTTTTGAAACCAAACCACGGTCAGGTAGACCGACTAAGATTTCAGCCACAATTGCCAGGAAAATGGTTCGGGATGCAAAGAAAAACCCACAAATAACCTCAGGTGAAATGCAGGATTCTCTGAAAACATGTGGTGTGGCTGTTTCAAGATGCACAATAATGAGGCACTTGAAGAAAGATGGGCTGCATGGTCTAGTCACCAGAAGAAAGCTATTACTATGCAAATGCCACAAAGTATCCCGCTTACAATACACCAAATAGCACAGAGACAAGCCTCAAACCTTCTGGCACAAAGTCATTTGGAGTGAAGAGACCAAAATGTAGCTTTTTGGCCACAACCATAAATGCTACATTTGGAGAGGAGTCAACAAGGCCTATGATGAAAGGTACAGAGGTGGATCACTGATGTTTTGGGGATGTGTGAACTACAAAGGCACAGGAAATTTGGTCAAAATTGTTGGCAAGATGAATGCAGTATGTTATCAAAAAATACTGGAGGAACATTTGCATTCATCAGCCAGGAAGCTGCACATTGGATGTACTTGGACATTCCAACATGACAATGATCCAAAACACAAGGCTAAGTCGACCTGTCATTGGCTACAGCAGAATAAAGTGAAAGTTCTGGAGTGGCCATCTCCGTCTCCTAAACCTCCTCAATATTTTTTAGAGACTCTGGGAGATCTCAAACGTGCAGTTAATGCAAGACAGCCCAAGAATTTACAGGAACCGAAGGCTTTTTGCCAAGAGAAATGGGCAGCTTTACCATCTGAGAAGATAAAGAGCCTCATCTGCAAATACCACAAAAGACTTCAAGCTGTGATGGATGTTAATGGGGGCAATACACAGAATTAAGAACTGGGGTATGTACACTTTTTTGATCAGGGTAATTTGGGTAGTTTCTGTCGCCATTATGATTTAAAGAGTAAACACAGTTAATTGATAGGGTTGTCCCGATACCTACCGAACATTTGCCCGAGTACTTGTACTCGGGCAAATGCTCCGATGCTTCACCCGATACCTGGACAGTCAGGGTGATCAGTGCGGTGGGAGAGTTACAAGCACTGATCACCCTGTATAGATTTCAAAGTCTGATCACACACGCACACCGTCACCGCTGACTGTCCCCGTATCCTCCTCCAGCCCCCCTCTGTTCTGCTGCTGTCATCCTCTGTTCTCCTCTGTGTCCTTCTACATGCTGCTGTTCTCCTCCACCCCCTCGATCTGTCAGGATGGAGAGCGTAGGTAGGAGCCGGTAAATCCGGCTCCTTTTCCGAATGTACCGAGTCAGTTATCACTGACTCTGTCCATTCACATAACTAAAACATCGTAAACTGTTTCAGTTTATGAATGGAGAGGAGCCGCTGTCTTCTCTCCATTCATTGTCCGTGCAGCTTAGGCTGCTGAGAAAGGGACTGGGGAATCTGTGTCCCTAGTCCCTTTCCCTGTCTCAAAGGGGAGATGTCAGGGGTCTATTAAGACCCCTGATATCTCACCAAAGCCCCCCAACAGGGCTGTAAAAAAAAAAAAAAGAAGAATTCCAATAAATAATAAAAATATTAATTGTATAAAATAAACACACTGACACTGTCCACCCCCCCCCCCCCCTTAAAAAAAGAAATCATTGTAAAAAATAAATAAAATTAATTGTAAAAAAAAAAACTATCAGTAAACGGTATCGGCGAGTACTGGAAAAAAAGTATTGGTACTTGTACTCTGTCTTAAAGTGGTATCGGGACAACCCTATTAATTGATAAATAGCTTCAGCCAAACACTAGCCATGAATGAAAAACTTTTTGTGTTCTCATTCATATTCTCTGAAAAATGGCCAAGAAATCTCGTCTGGCTGCCTGGAATTCTCAAATTATGACCTGATAGACTATACGATGATAAAAAAAAACTTATCAATCACCAGGGAATAACAGAGTGTTGGCGGGCCTGGAAGTAGCCGGCATCCTCCGGTGGGCAGAATGCTTTGTTCCGGCCATCTCCGCAATCCACATTTGAGGAGTGGAAAACTGGCAGGCGGATTACTTGTAGACAGGTGTTGGACCATGGCAGTGGTCCCTTCACTAGGACGCGTTTCATCAGATATTTCTCCAATGGGGCACGCATGAGGTAGATCTGCTGGCATTCTGGCTCAACAGGAAGGTACCGGGGTCTGTGGCCAGGTCACGGGATCCTCCGACAGACGCTCTGGTAGCCCCATGGGGCCAGTATCATCTGATCTACGCCTTACCTCCTCTCAAGCTTCTGCCATGGCTTTTGCGAAGGATCGAGACCAAAGGGATTCCGGTCATTCTAGTGGCCCCACACTGGACTTGTCAGTCTTGGTACGCCGACTTGGTGCTGCCTCTCAGGGAGGATCTACTGTGCCAAGGGCCGATCTTCCATCCTGCTTTACAGTCGATGGCTTTGACTGTCTAACTGTTAAAAGCCAGGTGCTGAAGGATAGAGGTTTGCCTGCGTCGGTTGTCCACCGAACGTGGAAAGTGTACATTTTATGGGCTGAGCCAATTTGGAGTTCACCCTCCCCTTCTTCCTTTTTTTTTTTTTTTTGGTGGCTTAAATTTTGATCTTTCTTCAACGGGGTGTCGAGAAGAAACTTGCTTTTGAGTACCATCAAGGGCCAGGTGTCGGCCTTGGCGGTCTAATTTCAGCGTCCCCTGGCCTCGTACTCCCTGGTGCGTACTTACTATTTATTTTTATTTTTTTATGTATTCAAGTGGTTCGACATCTGACTCCATCGATGCGGTCTCCTCTACCACCGTGGGATTTGAGCTTTTGGTGCTTTCAGTTCTCCGAAGCCTTCCTTGGAAAATATTAGAGATTTGCCTGCTTACTCAGCCACCAAAAAGGCCACCATATGAGACAATCGCCTCTGCTTGCAGGGTGTCAGAACTGGTGGCGTTATCTTGTCGTGCGCCTTACCTGGTGGTCAATGACCCTATGGTTCTGAATAAGGAAGTGCTGTGTCTGTCAATGAACTCAGAGAAATGGATTATACGGTAAGTCAAAAATCCCATTATTTTGTAGAATGCTTGGCTCCTTTTCCACAAACTCCTAACCGACGACGACTTCCCTCTTACTCCCCTGTAATAAAAACAAACAAACCAAAAAAAAAACCCTGTCTATATAATCTGTTTACTTGACTATATACCCACCAGGACTTTCAGGTCCTGATTTCCTCACCGCCCACCTGTTAGAAAAGGGTACTTACAGAGGCCGAGATGCAGAGAGCGGCTCACTCTTGTGACTAAGCGCACTCCCACCCCCTGGAGATGGGACAGACGGTGGATGGCACAAAGAGGCACAAGCTACCAGTAGGCTGAGCAGGACTTGTGTGAAGATCACAGACAGGTACAGGAACTGATGGTGATCAGAACTCAGCTGGTGTAGTTGTGCAGAAAGTCCAGAGCAGGCCGGGGGTCAAACACCCAAAAGGAGGGAAGTCTAAAGGCAAGCAGAGGGTCAAGTACTGGAGGTTATCTAGGTCACAGGCAAGACGGTCAGGTGCAGGAAGCTGGCAGCAAAGTCCGGGTCACAAGCAGAGGGTCAAACACAGGAGACCGCAGCGAAGTCCAATAAGCAAGCCAAGGGTCAGGTCAGGAAAGATCAGGGTAGTCAAGAAGCAATCCGGGTCACAGCAGTAGATCAGGCAGGCAGGAAACAGGAACTTGAGACGCAGGAAGCTGAAGACAAAACAGCAATTTGCTCAGCTTTTATAGGCAGCCAGGATGTCATGTGACACGCTGAACAGATTGAGCTGTTTATTTCCCTGACACACGCTGGACAGATTAAAGCTGTTTATTTCCCTGACACCACCTGATGGGCTACTTCTTCAAGGGGTCTTCCTATTGGCTTTCCAGCGACTGGACCTCTCAGGATTCTGAAGAGGGACATTATTGCAAGGGGACTTTGATGGCTAGAGATAACCTTCACAAATAGGTGGTCCCTGCAGTGAAGAACCCAGGCAGCAGCGTGAGTGTGTATATCTTACTTTTCCAGGTAAAACCGAAAACTAACCTTTTATGATGGGTTGCAGATGGGTGGGAGGTAAGCACAAGAAAATATTTTGTTTTCCCTGTAGTTGAGTTTAGGAGGTATGTGAACAAATTTATGAAGTCCCTATTCTTAGGCCCATATTTAGCTGAACCTGTGTACTCATTGATACTGATTTGGTGTTTCATAGAAATATATAATAAATTTACATTACAATTTTTTCCTGTTTTTAATGGTCAACCTCCAACCCTTTTTCATATTTTTATTTTGCAATATGAAACCTTTCATAATTATTCTCTGTCCGAAATGCTGATCTCTGCAGATTCTAGGGCTGAAACAGAAAAGGCAATGGTCACTACCAAATATATTCTGCTGCTTTTTTGTTTACTTGAGGTTATTCAAGGAGAATCGATCTGTATTCAGCTCTGTGCAGAAATGTTTTGTGCCTTAGGACTTTCTATAGCGTATTTAGTCTCTTAATGGAACGCTAGTGGAAGCATTCATGACATTTATGAGGCCAAATGATACACATCTGATCTGGAGTCATAGTTCATTAATGTATTTGGGTTTTTAGGTGTGTGTGTGTGGTTGTTTTTGTTTTTTTCCTTCCCTGAAGTACACTAATGGAAATCTCCAGCTTGATGGATGATGATGATAATGCGATCCTATTACTATTACTTGTATAATATTTCCGGTCTTCCCAGTGAAAGACTAATTATGTTAAAACATTTTCCTTTGTTTCAGAGAGTGGATGCCTGTATATTGTGATGGACTATTGTGAAGGAGGGGATCTGTTTCAACGAATCAATACTCAGAAAGGAATTCTGTTCTCAGAAGATCAGGTATACCAGTTAATGCTTCAAATTAATGGCTTGAAAATATTAAAAATGTTGACAAACCAAAACCCTATTCAGATCCTCTAAGAAACGTGTGCATTGTGCCATCTGCTGTCTCAGAATGTACAATTTTTTATTTTATTTTCCTTACTTTGTTTTCTACAGGTAGCCTTTTTAGTGTGTGTGTGTGTGTGTGTGTGTGTGTGTGTGTGTTGGTTCCTTTTATTTAAACAAAAACTACCAGAGTAGCTTCCCATAGGTTCTATGGGATTGGTCCAATAGAACGCTGTGGGATAGGATTGAATGGGTGCAGGCAACGCACTGAAGATCCACTGGTGGGATGTACACAAACAGCAGAGCCTGTGGGAAATAATGCAAGGAACGTGTTTTTTCATCTTGGGAAGGTGGGTTTGTTTTAGTTCAGCAGTAGGGAGAAGTCAAAATTAAAAACACAAAAAACAAACCTCTCTTTTAAAGCGAAGCTTGATCTGCGTATATTTGGTTCATCCTTCTACCCTTTTCACATCAACAAGCAAATGAAATGTTCAAAAAGCAATAAACAAATTCTTTGCTTACTTGCCAGCCTGCAACAAAATAAATTGTGCAAAAAGACAAGCGCGCAACCACTTTTAACACATCAAACAAGGATATATTGATAAACACTGTGCACATTTTCACAAAAGAATTGTGAAACAATGTATTAAACGTAAAAATCCCAATAGTGAAGGGAATAAATTGAGGTAAGAATTGTGCACCAAACAGGTGTTCAATTAAAGGAACACTAAAGGTTCCCGTTTAAAAAAAAATAAAAAAATAACAAACATGTTATACTTACCTCAACTGTGCAGCTCGTTTTGCACACAGTGGCCCCGATCCACGTCTTATGGGGTCCCTCGGCGGCTTTTTCAGCTTCTCCCCGCAAGGACTCCACACCATAATGCGAGCGAGCTCGCATGGTGTGGAGTTACTGCGGGTGCGCTCCCGTGATACAGCGGCGGCCATAGCCGCCGACTGTATTACTCGGCCCCGGCGCGCCGCGTCATGTGATTGACAGCAGCGCCAGCCAATGGATGCGCAGCTTTCAATCCATCCACTGTAGCCAATCAACGGCCGGGCTCAGGAACTCGGGGCGGTATTGTCGAATGTTTTTTCACCTTAATGCATAGGATGCATTAAGGTGAAAAAACATGTACCTTTACAACCCCTTTTTTAAAGGTATAAATGAAAAAAGTGTCCACAACAAAATTTAATTCCAAAGGTGAAATCCACTTATTTCATATGGGTAAGGAATATCCAAAGGGAGCCTTATTCTGTAGATATTCAGCGATAAGAAGTAATCATAAAGCTGATAGATGATCAGATGATAGAGGTCTCAAGAGCGTGTGCATCGGCCTGCCAGCAGCGATGGTATCCACCTGTTCCTTGGTCCCAGGGGGCCTGTCCTCACTCCACCAGCTAATCAGATGTCTGACACAAGGTCCAAACGAAGAAAGGTAAGCAGGGATAGGGATCGCTCTAACTTCCAGGTGTATTCCTAAGAGCTTATTCAACTCAGCAGGAAAGGATTAAATAACAAGGCTTCATGGTGCAGTATTTCCAAAAAATTCAAAGGATTTATTGTAAAAAATCCGCAAATACCGTATTTTTCGCTCCATAAGACGCACCTGACCATAAGACACACATAGGTTTTAGAGGAGGAAAACAAGAAAAAAAAATATTCTGAACCAAATGGTCTCAATGTAGATATGGGAAAAAAAATGACAGTCTTGCAGATTGTGTAATGGTTAACAGCCTCTAAATGTTCCATGTAAAAAGGTAGTTTATTAACCACTTAAGCCCCGGACCATTTGGTAGCTAGAGGACCAGAGGTGAATTCAGAATTTTGCACTGCGCTGCTTTAACTGTAAATTGTGCGGACATGCAATGTTGTACCCAAACGAAATTTGCGTCCTTTTCTTCCCACAAATAGAGCTTTCTTTTAATGGTATTTGATTGCCTCTGCGATTTTTATTTTTTGCGATATAAACGGAAAAAGACCGAAAATTTTGAAAAAAAATGATATTTTCTACTTTTTGTTATAAGAAAAATCGAATAAACTCAATTGTAGTCATACATTTAGGCCAAAATGTATTCAGCCACATGTTTTTAGTAACAAAAATGTCAATAAGCGTATATTTATTGGTTTGCGCAAAAGTTATAGAGTTTACAAACTAGGGTACATTTTCTGAAATTTACACAGCTTTAAATTTATGACTGCCTATCTCATTTCTTGAGGTGCTAAAATGACAGGGCAGTACAAAACCCCCCCAAATGACCCCATTTTGGAAAGTAGACACCCCAAGGAAATTGCTGAGAGGCATGTTGAGCCCATTGAATTTTTTATTTTTTTGTCCCAAGTGATTGAATAATGACTAAAAAAAAAAAAAAAATTACAAAAAGTTGTCACTAAATGATATATTGCTCACACATGCCATGGTTATATGTGGAATTTCACCCCAAAATACATTTTGCTGCTTCTCCTGAGTACGGGGATACCACATGTGTGGGACTTTTTGGGAGCCTAGCCGCGTACGGGACCCCGGAAACCAAGCACCGCCTTCAGGATTTCTAAGGGCGCAAATTTTTGATTTCACTCCTCACTACCTATCACAGTTTCGAAGGCCATAAAATGCCAAAATCGCACAAAACCCCCCCAAATGACCCCATTTTGGAATATAGACACCCCAAGCTATTTGCTGAGAGGAATGGCGAGTATTTTACAGCTCTCATTTGTTTTTGAAAATGAAGAAAGAAAATATATATATTTTTTTTTTTCAATTTTCAAAACTTTGTGCCAAAAAGCGAGATCTGCAAAATACTCACAATACCTCTCAGCAAATAGCTTGGGGTGTCTACTTTCCAAAATGGGGTCATTTGGGGGGGTTTTGTGCCATCTGGGCATTCCATGGCCTCCGAAACTGTGATAGGCAGTGAGAAGTGAAATCAAAAACTTACACCCTTAGAAAGCCTGAAGGCGGTGCTTGGTTTTTGGGGTCCCGTACGTGGCTAGGCTCCCAAAAAGTCTCACACATGTGGTATCCCCGTACTCAGGAGAAGCAACAGAATGTATTTTGGGGTGTAATTCCACATATGCCCATGGCATGTTTGAGCAATATATCATTTAGTGACAACTTTGTGCCCAAAAAAAAAAAAAATTGTCGTTTTTTCCGCAACTTGTGTCAACATATAAAATATTCCATGGACTCGACATGCCTCTCAGTATATAGCTTGGGGTGTCTACTTTCCAAAATGGGGTCATTTGGGGGGGTTTTGAACTGTTCTGGCATTTTATACACAACATTAGGAAGCTTACATCCACTCTTCTAACCACTTGAAGACAAAGCCCTTTTTGACACTTTTTGTTTACATAAAAACATTTTTTTTTTTTGCAAGAAAATTATGTTGAACCCCCAAACATTATATATATATATATTTTTAAAGCAAAGGCCCTACAGATTAAAATGGTGGGTGTTGCATTTTTTTTTCTACACAGTATTTGCGCAGCGATTTTTCAAACGCATTTTTTGGGTTAAAAAATACACTTTCTTTAATTTTAATGCACTAAAACACACTATATTGCCCAAATGTTTGATGAAATAAAAAAGATGATCTTAGGCCGAGTACATAGATACCAAACACGACATGCTTTAAAATTTCGCACAAACGCGCATTGGCGACAAACTACATACATTTTTAAAAGCCGTTACAGGTTACCCCAGTAGATTTACAGAGGAGGTCTACTGCTAAAATGATTGCCCTCGATCTGACCTTCGCGGTGATACCTCACATGCATGGTGCAATTGCTGTTTACATATGACGCCAGACCGACGCTTGCGTTCGCCATTGGGCAAGAGCAGGGCAGGACAGGGGTGCTTTTTTTTTTTTTTTTTCTTTTTTTTTTATTATTAATTTTGCTATTTTATTTTTAAATTGTTCCTTCCAAGTATTTTTTTTTTTTTTTTTTTATTGTTATCTCAGGGAATGTAAATATCCCCTATGATAGCAATAGGTAGTGACAGGTACTCTTTTTTTGAAAAAACTGGGGTCTTCTAGACCCTAGATTTTTCCTCTGCCCTCAAAGCATCTGACCACACCAAGATCGGTGTGATAAAATGCTTTCCCAATTTCCCAATGGCGCTTTTTATATCCGGGGGGGGGGCATTCCCTCCCACTGCTTGTAAAAGCAGTCCAGAGGCTAATTAGCCCCTAGGATTGCTTTTACATGAAAGCCGGCCGCAGGCTGAAAAGAATGATACCAAGATGATACCTAAACCCGCAGGCATCATTCTGGTATAAACATTCAAAGTCCAGCAACATACCAGTACGTTGCTGGTCCTTGTTGGACATGTATTGTAATCTTTTTTTTTTTTCATGCAGCCAGTTGGCTGAACGAAAAAAGAGATTGATCGGTGGGTATGCCCACCATTAGAATACCGCCCTTCATCCACCCACTTCCAATGATGGGCATACACGCACCATTTATATATGCCGAAGCATGGGGGCATCCTCCCGCAAAAAAGTTATGCCGCACACACATGGTCGGACTTTTCCACGGGCAAGCCTCCGTCGGAATTTCGACCGTATGTACGCGGCATTAGGAGCAAAATCGCTCCTCCGCCCCTGCTGCCCCAATGCTTCGGCATATTTGCTTTTTTTTTTTAACTGTGGTGGTGAAATCACCTCCTACAGCACTGGAGTCGCAGGGATCAGGCCTGTCTCTGCGAACGCTGCAGTTGTGTGTTTTTGTTTTGCAAGTGACAGTGATCGATCGATACTGCACTTGGGTGGCCTGGGCTGGACGGAGGGGCAAAACGCAGGTGCCAGCAGGTATCTGGGCTGATCCCGCTAACACTGCGTTTTTGGGAACCCTAAACTGCTGGGGACGCTAGTATAGATCAGATCAGATATTGATCTGTTCAGATACTATACCACTAAGGGGGGTGTATGCTTCACGCGTGGGTGTTAGCGTTACTGGCACTAACCTGACGCTGCCTGGGGTGTGACTCAGACCCTCTCTGACGCTAAAACCTAATTGATATCACCCGCCGGGCGATCAGGGGGTTAAACCTTTATTGGGTTATATACACGGCGGGTGCCCTGACACTATAAAAAGCAAACTAACTAACCAGCGTCACCCGTAACACTTATATGGTGATCACTGGTGAAAGGGGTTAACTAGGGGCAATCAGGGGGTTAAAACCTTTATTAGATAATATATGGGGGTACCTGACGCTATAAAAACCTGCGGCGAACCTAAAAAAAATTACCAGCTACCGATCTGCATCACCGACACTAAGACAGCGTTTAGAAAAACAATTGCTTAGCGACAGTGGTGATAGGGGGTGAAAGGGTTACCTGGGGGGGCGATCAAGGGGGTTAAACCTTTATTAGATAATATATTGGGGTACCTGACGCTATAAAAACCTGCGGCGAACCTAAAAAAAATGACTGGCTACGATCTGCATCACCGACACTAAGACAGCGTTTAGAAAAACAATTGCTTAGCGACAGTGGTGATAGGGGGTGAAAGGGTTACCTGGGGGGCGATCAAGGGGGTTAAACCTTTATTAGATAATATATTGGGGTACCTGACGCTATAAAAACCTGCGGCGAACCTAAAAAAAATTACTGGCTGCCGATCGGCATCACTGACGCTAAGACATCGATCAGAAAAATGATCGCTAAGCGACAGTGGTGATAGGCGGTGAAAGGGTTATCTGGGGGGTGATCAGGGGGTTAAACCTTTATTAGGGGGGGTTAGGGGGCTACACTGGACCTAAGACTAAACTTTGGTGACACTTTTACAGTCACAAATGTCACTGATTGCAGTGATCACTAAATAAATGGTCACTGCAATCAGTGACACTGTGACTGGGGGCTGGGGGGGGTGATCTGGGGGGGCCTGGGGGGGCGATTTATGTCCCTATGTGTCCTGGTGTCAGTGTAGTGTTGTGTGCACTGACCTGATATCTTCTCTTGTACGGCGCTCGGTATATGTGAGCGCCGCACCAGAGATGACATCACTTCCTCCTGCTCCCTCTGTCTGACACAGACAGAGGGGGCATTTCCATTCGCCGGGAGCGATCGCGAGGGGGTGGCCAGAAACGAATGGCTGCCCCCTCATCCCGGAACGCTCCCGGACACTTAGCCACCGCTCACTGTACAGAAGGGGGGTCCGATTGGACCCCCCAACTGTACAAAAGCAATCACGTATGCTCTACGTGATTGTGCCTGTCGGTGCCATTCTGCCGACGTATATATACAGTGAGCAGTCGTTAAGTGGTTAAATAATTAATGTGGTGAACTTACATAGCATCTGCCAACCCAAAAAACAACACAACACAAGGAGCGCTGATCCAGTATTTTGTCAATAAACCAGAAAATTCCTAGTAAAAAGTAACAAGCTTTAATGACAAATGTATCCTTCCCTAAACATTATGCAGATGATCAAATGGAGAGAAGCCTGGAAATCCCAGTAACTCAGGACTAGCTTATCAGCCTCTGCAGTCCCGGGGGGATGGATGGCTGACTGTCACCGACCCTGATCCTGTGTAGAGACAGTGAGATATTCGTGGATGGTGTGGAGGAGGTTCCCACTCTCAAACTGTCAGATGTCAAATAAGGTGGGGGGAGGGGTTTGGAGGATCTAGATACTCCAGGGTCAGCCTAGGAAAGCCACATTCCTTTCCCGATGGTCAGGGAGGAGAGGGGGGAGGAGGGACAGTGCTATGCAGTCCAGAGTGGAGGAACAGAGCCAGACAGGTGGCTGATGTCCGGGTCTATACAAGCAGCTGTGCAGCGGCAATCACAGGCAGGCTTAACACACTCCGTTCCCGGTGGTCAGAGAGGAGAGGAAAGACAGAGCTGTGCAGTCACAGACGGAGGGACAGAGCCAGGAAGATAGCTTGTATCTGGGTCGGGTCTGGTCAATATTCGCTCCATAAGACGCACAGACATTTCCCCCCATTTTTTGGGGGGGGAAAAGTGCGTCTTATGGAGCGAAAAATACGGTAGTTTAACAGGCAAAAAACAGGAACGTAACAAGGGTAAAAAAATTGGTGTTTCCGTATGCTAGTCAGAGAGCAAACACTGACTGCATCAATACAACAATACGTGATGACGTATAAATAAATAAATTGTGCTGCTTAACTGGTCACATTAAAATTAAGGGGTTTAGTTTGCACACATTTGCAAATACATGCATAAACTGCAGCAGCCACCTCATGGCACCCCTAGTGTATTGCAGTTCTAACTCTGATTTTGAGAGTCTCCTGAATTGGAACACACACATAAAAATAAATGGATAGATTAAGAGAAATTATGCCTGGAGGGGGCCCACCACTCAAAGGTACAGGGACGCTCTGGACCCCAACAATGGCAGCGTACGTATCCAGTGTCTCCCCCCACCAATTACCAACAGGGCAACCACCACAACCTATAACTGGCCTAATGAAATCTTCTTCAACCATGCCATTTTTTTTCATTATGTACCTTCATTTAGACCCAGTGATCTCATCACTTGTTCTTTGTGCTCCTTTTGCATTGCAGACAAGTCATGGCTGGTTGAAGGGGCTGTCAGGGTGCTGTATATAGTTTCTTGAAAACATCATAACACCCTACTTTAGTACTTCTCTCAAGACCCCTCATATTTAATGCAATCTGTGGATTGGTTCTTGGGAGGAGTTATGCAAATTCCAAATAACCTGAGGAGTGGTAGGCGGGCTGCGTTTACATGCAGATTATCCTATGCAATGCCCACATGTGATGCTCATCCTACATGGTTGAAAGAACTGAAATCCATTGAATAAAAGGGGAAACCAGGAACAAGTTGGCTGGGAAGTGTACAGTGTGCGCTGAAATCATCAGAGCTAGCAATTTTATTACAAGAGAGAAGCCTGTACAGCTGTCCAAGAATAACGTTTAAGGCTGGAGTTCGGCTTTAATTTAGTTTACACACCCCTGACACACTGCACAACCAGGCCGGTGACGCCACTCTTTCCCACATTTTGATTTCCTCTTTTCACCTTTTGGAAAGTGAATCAACATCACCCCCTTTGTACAGGGGGTAACCAAGTGATACAAGACATTTTAAGCTGATGTAGGAAATAGACTCCGCTTCCTGCCTGTGCAGTAGTGTTCTCCATAAAAAAAACTTGCAAGACCCACAAAGCTGAAAATGAACATTCTTTCATGTTCATTTTTATCTTCTTAGAAGTCCTGCTGTCTGCAACTGTTTTAGAAATCAAAGTTGTTTGACTCTTTTCCTTAGAATTTGTTTCTTTTTTTTTTATAATTTTCTATGCAACTGTAGACTCTTGTTGAGTACAGTTGTAGTTTAGAGCAGAAGGGCTGCTATTTCATTAAGAGTAATAAAAGCAAATCCGAACCGCCTCGCTTCGATCATGACCCTCTTCAACGGCAAGTCTTGGAGGCTGGAAATGACTGCAGATCTGGAAACTTTGCTTCTAGATCATGGTTTTCAAACCTTTTTGACCTTCCTGGGCCACATTGGAAGAAGAATTGTCTTGGGCCACATTTCCTCGGGCATGGCCGCTCATTCATTTGAATGAGCTGCTGCGTCTGTTTCAAACAGAAAAAAAGGTTTTTGAATGGCAGGGGCTGGGAAATCGCATGGCGCTTTGCCATCATGCAATTTCCTGTCAGTTTCCACATTTGAAAATGCACTGCATATCTTCGATGCCTGGGGTTGCCATTTAAGAATGACTAGCAGCCCCGCGTGTCTGTAAAGAGCAGTGTATTTTGGTTGCAGGTGCTAGAACAGATGTGATTTCCACAACCACCCACAGTAGTGTGAACCTAGCCTAAATTCAGGGACAGTTTGTAAAGTCTGCGTCCGTAACAAACAGTAAAAATCATGGATTTTACAAACTGTCCTTGAATTTAGTGGTGGTTGGCAACCTGGTGTCGCTTTGTGGGGAGGTAGAGGGAAGGTTGTGGGTGGGGGGGGGCTTCCTGGGGAGCAACTGAGATCTGGAGCGGGGGGGGGGTGTGGGTATTTACTTGCCTGGCTCTATGTAGAATTACTGCTTTAGCTGTTGCCAGCAGTTTTACAAAAACTGCACCTCCGCTATCCCTTTAGCTGTGGTCATTCTTGCCTTCTCTGCTGCTGTGGCTTCTATGCAAATGGATGTAGCTGGCATCCCCTGGATCCTTCTATACATGGCTTCTTCCAGACATGCCTCCAGGCCGCATGCTAAACTCTCCTGTTGGATACCCCCGTTCTGTGTCTGTGTAAATATCCTTAATTGACGTTTTTAAAGATCAAACGCTAGCCATGTGTAGAGCTATCTGATTTTCCCCCTTCAATATGCTAATCAAGATTTTGTAAATATCCACATTTAAATTCTAATGTAGAACATTTGTGGTTTGTAATGATGGTGACAATGGTAACATGCTATGATTTCTTTCTCATAGATCCTAGACTGGTTTGTTCAATTGTGTTTGGCTCTGAAACATGTCCATGATAGGAAAATTCTTCATAGAGATATTAAGTCACAGGTAACACTGAAAACTGATTAAGCTTCTCAGGATTGTGATACGTATGTGTTTTTATGACATCTATTACCTGTGTCTCTATTTTAGAATATATTTTTGACAAAAAGTGGGACCATACAATTGGGAGATTTTGGAATAGCCAGAGTATTAAGCAGGTATGTATATAAGCTTTTTAGTACATTGGTAAGAACTGTTTGCATGAGACCTTTTTAATTATAGATGTTGCTTTTTTTTGTTATACAGCACCGTAGAGCTGGCTCGGACTTGTATAGGAACTCCCTACTACCTGTCCCCTGAAATTTGCGAGAACCGACCCTACAACAACAAAAGGTGTGTAATGTACAATTTTTTAGTTTTTTATTTTTTAAATTGGTTAACAAGTTTGGTAATGACAGACATTGCAGTGTTTATAATCATGCCACCCTCTGTTCTATAATGCTATGTGTCTCTGTGCTGTAAAATGGCCATTATACCGTATATCGGAGTGGCTTCTAGCGCTCACATGACTCCTCGGCTCTCTCCGGCCTAGGAGTCACGTAAGCGCCGGGAGACGCGCTGATGTACGGAATGATCTGCATCGTTTTTTATACCGCACAGGGACACCTAGCGTTATATAACAGAGGGGGTGGCATGATCCTAGTATAGATTTGATTGCATCAGGAGGTGAGTATCGTGGAGTGGACAGAGCTGACAGGCAGAGGGGGGGAGGAGTACAGAGGAGGACACAGACACAGGAGAGTAGGGCTACGAGTGACGGAGGCATGTAAACTGACCACAGTGTCGGGGCTCAGCAGCCATGAAATAACGTGGTTAGTTTACAGAGAGGAGGGCAGAACCAGGCAGGATCAGCCAGGTTTTTTAGGTGATGCGGGGGGCCAAATTACACAGCACAAGCACTGTGCTGCATAACATGCTTTCAGGGAACAGGATACTTTTGTTAACCAAAAAATAAACACCTTAACTGTGATTTTCATTTACCCTGTATACACTGTTTGAAAAAGAAAAAGATTAGATGCCAACTAAATAACTTGTACTAAGAGTCTCCTTCACACAGATGTTTACCTACATTCACCACATTCCAGCTTCAAAAATCTGCATATTCTGTCAGCTGGAATGACAGGTGATGCGAATAGCGGTGGTCACTCAGCCTGTATAAAATGACAGGCTGGCAGAGGCTGTCACTGTTCACATGGAGACACACCACTGGGTTATCTATGATGGGGCCAAATGTTTGAGGCTGGACTCATCTGACTGCGTCCAGGCTTGGACATCCTTACTTAACCACAGGTAACTGTTTGTTGTGCGGCTATATGCAAACAGTGGCCATTGCTGTCAGCCTGCCACTCCTTTTATAAGTCTCCTTTCACACTGGGGTGGTATTCAGGTGCTTTAGCGCTGAAAATAGCCTCTGCTAAACCACCTGAAAACTGCCTCCCATTCACACACTCGGGCGGTGCACTTGCGGGTCGTTATGAAAAGTCCTGCAAGCTGCATCTTTGGGACAGGTTGGATGCGCTGTAGACCGCGCTCCCAAAACGCCCCTGCCCATTGGAATGAATGGGCAGCGCTTTCAAAGCGTCTTTAAAAGCTTTTTTGGGGCTAAAGGCGCCACTAAAACGAGCTGCGCTAGCGGTGGGCGCTCTCAGTTTGAAAGGGGTCTAAAGTCTGAGCAGCCACCACTATTCACATGCACCTCTCATTCCAGCTGCAAGAATCCTCTGATTACTGCTGCTGGAATCTGGTGTATGTTGTAAATGCCCATGTTCAGGAGGCCTAATACTATCTGTTCTGTTTAGTTATTTTAAAGTGCCCAAATTTTTTTTATTTGTAGGTGTGGATAAAGTGGTGGGGAATCGTTGTACATTCCAATTTTATTGCTGTGTCTCAGCTAAGGGGATTTACCCTGTTTGTCCTGATAACCACTGTTACTGAAAGTGAGGGGAAAATCCCACATTTTTAGTTCTTCCCACTTTATCCTATGTCAACTGTGTATACCCATTTAAAATCTGACTGCAAAATCTCTGTAAAAATCTTTGTACAATCAACGTCAAGTTTACCAAATCTATGTAATGTGATGATCTGCCTAAACAATTCATTCAATTTGTTTCCAATCAGACAGGCCCTTGCACTGCATACTTGTACAATCGGATTGTAACATACGGTTCGTGCTTCAGAGAGATTTCCTGTCTACAGGACAGGAAGTGAAATTTTGACTGTAGATAAAATTTTACATTTACAAAAATGTACCCTTAATAAGCATTTGTGCTTAGAGATTGAAGTAATTTGCGTTTTTTGTTATCACCTGATCTTGCTGAAATGGTGTTTCCATATGTTATGATGTCAGTTTGTCTTTGCATCTACACTTTATTCATTGTGGATTTCTCATGCAGTGACATTTGGGCTTTGGGATGTGTCCTTTATGAAATGTGCACTCTCAAACATGCGGTGAGTGGAATCAACTGAATCAAATGTGTCTTCTATATATCCTGGAGCAAAACCAGACACTGCTGAAACTCTGATTTTCATGTAAATGTCCAGCGTTTATTTATTTTTTATATAATGTTATGAAGTTTTACATGGTCGCTTAAAAGCTCCTAATAACATGCATGTTTATATCTTTCATGAATACCAGTCTTTGAATAGACACATCAGAATTCCTACTTGAACATAACTACTGACTGTATACTGTGCATATAGCATACCTAATAATAATAATAATAATAATAATAATAATAATAATAATAAGGCCTCATGCCCACTGTTTTTACAGCTGCGTTTTTTACAGCTTAAAAACGCCTGTCCATGTCATTGTAAATATTTAATTTTATTATTTTTTGAAAAAAAACAAAAAAAAACGTCAGAGCTAAAAACGCGACCGCGTTTTTTGCGCGTTTTTTGACGCTCACGTTTTTTTTCTGCCTAACTCCGACGCTGAGGAACGCACTGGTCCTGGGTTTTTTTTACAGCTTAAAAACGTCTATGCTATTTGCAGCTCAAAAACGTCTAGGTGGGCATGAAGCTATAGACTAACATGGACAGGCGTTTTTAAGCTGTAAAAAACGCTCAAAAACGCGGCTGTAAAAACGTCCGTGGGCATGAGGCCTAATAATAATAATAAAATAAAAAAAATGGATATAAACACATACACCATATTACCAAATGTATTGGGACGCCTGCCTTTACACGCACATGAACTTAAATGGCGTCTTCTGCTGGCCATACACTATACGAAAAATCGTCCGAACGAACTTTCGAAAAACGAAAGTTCGTTCGTGAGCGCAAACGATAGTGCCATCATGTAATGACCGATAAATCGTTCAGTGGACATAAATAAAAAATTTACACATTAACCTTCCGATTTATCGTTCGTTCGCCAGAAAATTTCCAAACTTGTCCTTCGTTTTTCCGGTTTAAAAACGTCCCAAAGATTATCGATTTTGTGCCCATTAACTGTTCGAAAAACGAAAGAACTGACTGAACGACCGATTTTTCGTATAGTGTATGGCCAGCATTAGTTCGTAGGGTTCAGTATTGAGTTGGCCCACCCTATGCCACTATAACAGCTTTAACTCTTCTGGGAAGGCTGTCCACAAGGTTTAGGAGTGTGTCTATGGGAATGTTTGACCATTCTTCCCGAAGCGCATTTCTGAGGTCAGGCCCTAATGTGGACGAGAAGGCCTGGCTTGCAGTCTCTGCTCTAATTCATCCCCAAGGTTTTTATATCGGGTTGAGGTTAGGACTCTTTGCAGGCCAGTCAAGTTCCTCCACCCCAAACTCACTCATCCATATCTTTATGAACCTTGCTTTGTGCACTGGTCCAAATCATTTGGTGGAGGGGGGATTATGGTGTGGGGTTGTTTTTCAGGGGTTTCACTTGGCCCCTTAGTCCCAGTGAAGGGAAATCTTAAGGCGTCAGTATACCAAGACATTTTGGACATTTTCATGCTCTCAACTTTGTGGGAACAGTTTGGGGATGGTCCCTTCCTGTTCCAACATGACTGCTAACCAGTGCACAAAGCAAGGTCGATAAAGACATGAATGAGTGACTTTGGGGTGGAGGAACTTGACTGACCAGGCCTTCTCGCCCATATCAGTGCCTGACCTCACAAATGCGCTTTTGGAAGAATGGTCAAATTTTTCACATAGACACACTTCTAAACCTTGTAGACAGCCTTCCCAGAAGAGTTGAAGTTGTTTATAGCTGCTAAGGGTAGGGCAGCTCCATATTAAACCCTACAGACTAGGATGCCATTAAAGTTTTTGTGTATGTAATATATGTATGTATGTGTATATCCATCTATCTATAATCTCTATATCCAGGGTGAGTTCGACCCAATAAAAAGGTTGATGGCAGGATGGGCTTCTTATTAGTATACAATGGAGCTTCTAAGTTTTCTTACTCTTTGTTAGACCAGACAGTGTTCAAATCTAGTTCTCCAACTGATGAGATGAGAGCTGCTAACATGGTACAGACAGGGTTAAATATGGCGTACTGCTCCTCACCTCCCCATAAACAAAAAAAAAAAAGTAGGATGTTTCGTGCTGGAGTTTTCTGTTTTTTTTTTTTTTTTCTTTTTTAATCACCTGCCGACTGCGCTATAGTAGCCAAAAGATGGCTACAGCGCAGTCGTCCATGGACATCCTTCTAGATCCCTGCCCCCTGTGTACCCTAGGACCGCAGTGTCCTTTTGGAGACACCTGATCACAGATCAGGGTAAAGGGCCAATCACAGCGGCCCTTTATCATGAGATCAGCTGTGTCCAATCACAGCTGATTTCATGTAAACAGACTTGCCTGCTGTGTCTGTGTAAGGAAAGTAGGAATGGGCTCGGTCGTACTCGGTATCCCGCCAGGAGGCCGACACTGCAATTCCGCTAAGAACAGGTAAGCGAGACATTTCTGACCCACAGCTGCACAGATCAGGAAATGTCTCACTGCCTGTGATTAGACGTGTGCAGTGTCGGCTTCCTGTCGGGATCGGGCATGTAGGTTGGGACTAAGATCCCAAACACGCCCGAGCCCATCTCTAAATGAAAGGAGACCTGATAACAGGCAAGGCTGCCAGAAAATAGTTTACATTGATTGTGCCCTGATTATTAGTGCATTCCCATCAGTGCCCCTTATTTGCTAAAAAAAAAAAAAAAAAAAAAATGTTTTATTTATTTTTTGCTCTCTTTCAAAATGTTCCTTCTTGTTTGGTTTGTTTAGCAAAAAATAAAAAACCCAGTGGTGATTAAATACCACCAAAAGAAAGCTCTGATTGTGTAGAAAAAAAAAGATAGTTTTCATATGGGTACAGTATTGCATTACTGCGCAATTTTCATTCAAAATGCTACAGGGCTGAAAGTTGAAAATTGGCCTGGGCAGGAAGGGGGTGAAAGTGCCCATTTATTGAAGTGGTTAAAGTTTTGCTATGTGGACGAGGACAGGTAACAAATATGAAATGGATGGTATACCAATTTGGTTGCAAAAGTGGAAATACACTTCAAAGATAGATAAGACATTGGAATGTCATTCATGTAATTCAGTCCATTGATGCTCATTAAAAACACTTGTTGCAGTTAAAGCCCAATTCCAGAACTTTTAAATGATCCTTTGCAGTGGGGCTGTGCCTGCACTGCAAGTATTTACTGCTAATTTTATCTAGGGGAAAAGAGAAGCCCTTTTAATTCCCCGATCTTCCACTCCCCTGGCAGACAGCGCTCCCCCATGCTCAAGAGGTGGACTGTCATTCAGCATCATTGCATTCATGGATGATGACTTAAGGACTTTAGACCGTCAGAGCATGGGGAAGAAGAAGTTGGGGCAAGCAATCTAGCAGCACAGAGGATCAAGTAAGATCATCTTCTTTTCTCTGTTCCCTAGCCCTAAATGAGCAATTACCTATTGCAGTTTAGGCACAGCCATACTGCAAGGGATTGTTTTTTAAAGTTTCCCAAAGCTGAGCTTTCTTTTTCGTACATCACGGGACACAGAGCGACTTAGTCATTACTAATGGGTTATATAGTTTACCTTCAGGTGTTGGCACTGGCCAATTCCAAACCGGAAGTACCCTCCCCTATATAAGCCCCTCCCACCCGGGAGCACCTCAGTTTTTTTGCCAGTGTCTAAGGTGTTGGCCAAAGAGTAACATGTGTTTTCACTGGGCTTGCGTACAGGTTCTTTTGGGCCTTAGTAAGCTGTTCCGGATCCCACCAAAAAAGCTTCATAGCTAAACGGTCGGTACCCGGGCCTTGCAGCAGAAGAGCAAGGTTTTGCCTGTAATGCTTCTCTTAGGAGGGCTGGACCCTGGGATCCAGAGCTCTGGTCATACCCACGACCAAGACGCTGTCTGTGCAGGGTGCTATACAGGTCCAGGGGAGTGGAATCCTTGGGAACCCGGTCCCTGAAGGTTTAATTACAATGCCTGCCGTGATAGGTGAAGTTTGGACTTTTGTGGACCAAACAAAGTCCTGCGGCGGGGATCAGGTAAGTGGGGGCCCTCAGGAACTTGGTTCTATTGGGGGACCCCCAAGCCTAATTTGTCTTTCTGTCTGTTACCTAACGGTATTCCCGCTAAATATCTGTGTTTGCCTATAACTACTGAAAATGTAAAATTTTAATAGTAGTCAAGAAAAAAAAAAAAAAAAACAGGGACCGCGGTACCTGTGTTAAACCACTAGAGGCCGCTGTAGTCCATTTTTCTTGTAAATGTGGATCTTTGGTTTTCTCAACTCAAAAGATCCAGGCAGCTGGTAAGTTTCTCTGAGGGAATCCACTTCCTCTGCCCTGTTGCTGCGTTCATCCACCGCACAGGCCCTCCGGCAAAAAGGGCCCTGGCTCCTAGTCCTCTGTTGGTTTTCGAAAAGGGCGCCATTGGCGCACGGGCGCGCGCGCGGGCGCGTGCACGCGCCTCCTATGAAAAAAAAGGGGCGGGGCGGGTGGATGACGCTCGATGCGCGCCGCGGCGCTTCTGCGCATGTGCGGGCGTCCCAGCATGGTTAAAAGACACAGTACAAGTGTCAGCTGCATGCAAACAGAGCTAGCAACAAACAGTGGCACACAGAGGCGGTTGATGCAGGCATCCCCATAGAAAGGCACTTTAGTGGACACCAGCTGGTATATAGCAGCACCTGTGTTAGACTATTACCAGCAAAAATTGGTGTATGACGACGGGAATACCTCAGCTTTGTGCTTAAAGGATATGTCGTCCAGACGCTCCGGAAATAGATCTTCCAGGAAGCCAAAGGGGTCTCCATCGGGCTCTGAGGATATTGGGCATGCTTGCACTGCACCAATCTCCCCTGAGAATGCAGAGGTCAGTAGCCGTAGAAACCCCGCAGGAATGCCTGGTGCTGCGGCTGTCCCCAGTCCACCTGCTCCTGTATATATAACAGAGGAGGTTTTATCCTCAACTCTGGGAGGATTGGAAGAGAGATTAACAGCATTGATCGCTGCTTCCCTGTCACAGGAAAAGCGCGTCCGATCTCCGTCTCCTCCTTCAGAGTGCCTGTTAGTGGAGGAACAGCCCCACACAGAGATCGACCTACCTGAAGGGGATCAGGATGAGGTTGATTCACTTATAGAGGAATCAACAGTGGAAGAACCTTTCTCGGCTTCTCAGGCTGAAAGATTATGGGTTCAGTCTCTGACTAACATGGTCCGATCAGCATTTAAAATGCCTCTGGCGGAACCACCATCCACTACGGTTTCCTCGCTGGGGTCGCTAAAAGCTCCCCAGGCGGTCTGTTCCTTCCCAATCCACCCTTTATTAGAAGGGCTTATTTACCAGGATTGGGAGCATCCTGATAAAATATTTGCTCCCCCCAAGAGATTTCCGGTGATCTATCCCATGGAGGATAAGTTCATAAGAAAATGGAGGGTCCCTATAGTGGACGCAGCCATCTCTTCTGTTAACAAATCACTGACATGTCCAGTAGATAATGTTCCAATGTTCAAAGACCCAATAGATAAAAAATTGGAGTCTTTACTAAAATCTGCTTTCTCTACAGCAAGTATGGTGACACAACCTGCGGTAGCAGCGATTGGAGTCTGCCAAGCAGTGAAAGATCAGTTGAAACAAGTCTTAAGGGACTTACCAGATCAGCAGGCTCATGCCCTAGCTGACCTGCCTAGAGCCTTGTGTTTTGCGGTGGACGCCATAAAGGATACAATCCAACAGGCCTCCCGCTTTACGCTGTCTATAGTACATATGCGTAGGCTTCTGTGGCTCAAAAACTGGTCTGCTGAAGCTCCCTGTAAAAAACTGCTGGTTAGCTTCCCATTTCATGGAGAACGCTTATTTGGAGAAGATCTGGACAAATATATCCAGAAAATTTCTGCCGGTAAAAGTTCACTCTTACCGGTTAAGAACAAGGGTAGAAGTCCTTCTTTTAAGAGGCCTACCTCTCCAGTCCCGGGCACATCGGCTGTGAAGCAGTTCCGACGGCCTCCGCGGTCAAATTCAGGGGGCAGAAATCAGGGACAATCACAGGGTAACAAGAAGCCCTGGATCAAGAGAGGTACAAAAACCTCCCCCTAAGGCATGAAGTATTGCCCCCGCTCAATCGGGTGGGGGGAAGACTTCAGTTGTTCACAGAGACCTGGCGGGACACCATCAGAGACAGATGGGTGCTCTCCGCAGTAAGTCTGGGATACAAGCTGGAGTTAAAAGGCACTCCTCCTGCCCAATTTATGAGGTCAAACGTGCCAAGAGATCCCCAAAAGAGAGGATCCCTCCTTCTGGCACTAGAACAACTATTGCTCCAAGGGGTAATCATGAAGGTTCCCCTGGAAGAAAGCGGATTCGGGTTTTACTCGAACCTTTTCACAGTCCCCAAACCAAATGGGGACGTGAGGCCCATATTAAATCTAAAAGGGCTAAACAAGTTCCTAAATATCAGGACCTTTCGGATGGAGTCGATCCGATCAGTGGCCACCGCCCTACAAGGGCAGGAATGGCTAGCCTCGATCGACATAAGGGATGCTTATCTGCATATTCCCATCTTTCCGGCCCATCAGAAATTTCTACGCTTTGCAGTAGAAGGGCGCCATTTTCAGTTCAGAGCCTTACCTTTCGGTCTGGCCACAGCACCACGAGTGTTCACAAAAATTCTGGCCCCATTATTGGCCAATCTAAGAACACAGGGTGTAACGATAATGGCATATCTAGACGACCTGCTACTAATAGACCACTCAGTGGAAAAGCTGGAAGTAGCTATTCACAAGACAATCGAGTATCTGGAATATCACGGTTGGATTATCAACCGGGACAAGTCAGCTCTAAGACCAGTCAAAAGTCTGGAATACTTAGGGCTAAGGCTGGATTCAAATCAGAGAAAGATTTTCTTACCTCCAGAGAAGGTGTCGTCTTTAAGAAATTTGACCCACTTAGTGGGTACAAAAAGAAAACCATCCATACGTCTCTGCATGAGGCTGCTGGGAAAGATGGTGGCTTCATTCGAAGCGGTACCCTACGGTCAATTCCATTCA
This sequence comes from Rana muscosa, assembly GCA_029206835.1. NCBI lineage: Eukaryota > Metazoa > Chordata > Amphibia > Anura > Ranidae > Rana > Rana muscosa. The sequence goes on from CM055116.1 coordinate 272,885,884, forward strand.
AGGAATTTGCAAAGGGCCATACTGTCAGCCTGGAACAAAAAAGTTCAGGCTTTAGACTTACCAATGTCCCTGTCCCCTTCCGTTCGCAAGAGCCTCCATTGGTGGTTGGTGCCCCAGAATCTGGAAAGAGGGAAACCCTTCAGTCCGGTTTCTTGGAAGGTGGTCACTACAGATGCCAGCCTCATCGGCTGGGGGGCAGTGCTGGAGCAATGGTCTCTCCAGGGCAGGTGGTCAGAAGCAGAAAAGGCCCTGCCCATCAATCTCTTAGAGATACGAGCAGCCCGGTATGCCCTAGTAGCATGGACATCCAAACTCCAGGGGTCCCCTGTCAGAATTCAATCAGACAATGCCACGGCAGTGGCATATATCAATCATCAGGGTGGCACCAAAAGTCGTGCAGCCCAGAAGGAAGCAAATTGCATCCTGGAGTGGGCAGAAAGATATGTCCCAGCCATATCCGCGGTTTTCATCCCAGGAGTGGAAAATTGGAGAGCGGACTTTCTAAGTCGCCAACAGTTATGCCCGGGGGAATGGTCTCTTCACCCCGAGGTTTTCCAGGCAATATGCCAGCGGTGGGGAACACCGGATGTAGATCTGCTAGCATCCAGATTCAACGCAAAGGTGGACAGGTTTGTGTCTCGCACAAGGGATCCCCTAGCTTGCGGCTCGGATGCCCTAGTGTTCCCTTGGGATCGGTTCAAGCTGATATATGCATTCCCACCGCCACAATTGTTACCGCGATTACTCCGCAGAATCAGGGTAGAAAAGAAACCAGTGATTCTGGTGGCTCCAGCGTGGCCCCGAAGGGCATGGTACGCGGAGATGGTAAAAATGTCAGTGAGGAGTCCTTGGACCCTCCCACTTCGTCCGGACCTGCTGTCGCAAGGACCGATATACCACCCTTCCTTACCAGCCCTAGGTTTGACGGCCTGGCTATTGAAGCCCACATTCTGAAAAAGAGAGGGCTCTCTAATTCTGTGGTATCTACCATGATCAATGCCAGGAAACCGGTATCCAGGCAGATCTATTATAGGATCTGGAAAGCGTACATTACGTGGTGTGAGACCAAGAAATGGCATCCACGTAAGTACATGATAGGGAGGATTCTGGACTTCCTACAGTGGGCTGTAGATAGGAAGCTGGCCTTGAGTACTATCAAGGGTCAGATTTCGGCCTTGTCAATATTTTTTCAAAGGCCCTTGGCTTCGCATTCACTAGTCAAAGCCTTTATACAAGGAGTGATGCGTATTAGCCCTCCGGTTAGTATTCCCATATGTCCTTGGGACTTAAACCTGGTTCTGTCGGTTCTACAGAAACAACCGTTTGAACCATTACAACACATTTCCTTGGTTCTTCTCACCAGGAAATTGGTTTTCTTAGTAGCCATTTGTTCGGCTAAAAGAGTGTCGGAATTAGCAGCTATGTCCTGTAAGGAGCCATATCTGGTTGTCCATAAGGACAGAGTAGTATTACGTCCTCATCCAGCCTTTCTTCCTAAGGTGGTATCGAGGTTTCATTTGAACCAAGATGTGGTTCTTCCTTCTTTTTTCCCCAAACCTATCTCAGTAGAGGAAAAGTTATTACATTCTTTGGATGTGGTAAGAGCAGTTAAAGCTTATCTAAAAGCCACTGCTCAGATTCGCAGAACGGATTCTTTGTTTGTTCTGCCGGAAGGCCCCAGAAGGGGTCAGGCAGCATCAAAATCTACTTTAGCCAAGTGGATTCGACAGGTCATAATACAAGCCTATGGCTTGAGAAAGAGACCGCCTCCGTTCAAAGTTAGGGCGCACTCCACAAGAGCGGTTGGAACTTCATGGGCAGTGCATCACCAGGCCTCCCTGGCTCAAGTATGTAAGGCCGCAACATGGTCTTCGGTACACACGTTTACTAGATTCTATCAGGTAGACGTTAGAAGTCAGGAGGATGTCGCCTTTGGGCGCAGTGTGTTGCAGGCCGCAAAAGATCCTCATGCCTGATGGCGCCCAGCTTATGTACCCCCCCCCTCATTTGGCATTGCTTTGGGACGTCCCATTAGTAATGACTAAGTCGCTCTGTGTCCCGTGATGTACGAAAAAGAAAAAGGGATTTTTATAACAGCTTACCTGTAAAATCCTTTTCTTGGAGTACATCACGGGACACAGAGCTCCCACCCCTCTTTTTGGGACACTTATTGCTTGGCTACAAAACTGAGGTGCTCCCGGGTGGGAGGGGCTTATATAGGGGAGGGTACTTCCGGTTTGGAATTGGCCAGTGCCAACACCTGAAGGTAAACTATATAACCCATTAGTAATGACTAAGTCGCTCTGTGTCCCGTGATGTACTCCAAGAAAAGGATTTTACAGGTAAGCTGTTATAAAAATCCCTTTTTCCCCACCACCCCCCTGAGTACAGCCAACCTGCCATTCTATTTGTCTAATGGATCCAGCGATCTTTCTCCTGACATGGTCTCAACTGGCTTCTCTTAGGGGAGCTATACTCCAAGGGACCCCTGGAAGCTGCCATGAGTATGGCTACAAATGGGAGTAATTGGTTCAATGGCGATCATGCGCAAAATGAAGAGGAGCTGGCCAGAATCATATCGGGGGTCAGATTGCTGGATCGAGTATTGTTTTATTTGTGGTTCAAAATATAGATCTGCATAACTTGGCCCTTTTTATTCAAGAGGAAAATAAATCGGTTGTAACATTGCAATTGATACATATGGCAAATCTTCATTTTACAGGCCTAGAAAAAAACCTTCTTATAAGTTTTGCATCATTTTGACCTATTAACCACTTAAGCCCTGGACCATTTCGCTGGCCAAAGACCAGAGCACTTTTTGCGATTCGGCACTGCGTTGCTTTAACTGACAATTGCGCGGTCGTGCGACGTGGCTCCCAAACAAAATTGACGTCCTTATTTTTTTCCCACAAATGGAGCTTTTTTTTGGTGGTATTTGATCACCACTGCGGTTTTTATTTTTTGCGCTATAAACAAAAATAGAGCGACAATTTTGAAAATAATGCAATAGTTTTTACTTTTTGCTATAATAAATATCCCCCAAAAAATATATAAAAAATGTTTTTTTCCCTTAGTTTAGGCCGATACGTATTTTTCTACATATTTTTGGTAAAAAAAAAAACGCAATAAGCGTTTATTGATCGGTTTGCGCAAAAGTCATTGCGTCTACAACTTAGGGGTTAGAATTATGGCATTATTTATTATTATTATTATTATTTTTTACTAGTAATGGCCGCGATCTGCGTTTTTTTTTTTTTATTTTTTTATCGTGACTGCGACTTTATGGCGGACACATCGGACACTTTTGACACGTTTTTTGGGACCATTGTAATTTTTACAGCGATCAGTGCTATAAAAAAAAAATACTGATTACTGTGAAAATGACACTGGCAGTGAAGGGGTTAACCACTAGGTGGTGCTCAAGGGGTTAAGTGTGCCCTAGGGAGTGCTTTTAACTGTAGGGGGGATGGGCTGTGTGTGACACTACAGTGATCACCGCTTCCGATTACAGGAAGCTGTGATCACTGTCCTGTCACTAAGAAGACTGGGGAAATGCTTGTTTACATCAGCATTTCCCCCTTCTTCCTCGCCGTGACACGATTGCGGGTAAGCCCATGGACATCGAGTCCGCAGGACCCGCGGTCGGAGTCACGAAGCTCCACAATGCCGCTTCTTAAAGGGCAACGTATATACGTTGATCTGCCCAGCCGTGCCATTCTGCCGACGTATATTGGCGTGAGCCGGTCGGCAAGTGGTTAAATGGTAACAACAATGGAGAAACTTTCCCCAATTAAAGGCCTATGTTGTACATTCTTTTAAATTGTTTTAAGTTAGTTTAAAGTATTATGTTATTAAAAAGCTGCTACTCTGGATACAGATCAATTGTACATTTTCTAAATTACAAGTGTTCCATTTCAGTTTGAAGCCGGCAATATGAAGAACCTGGTGCTGAAGATCATTCGGGGCTCATATCCCCCAGTGTCAATGCATTACTCCTATGACCTCCGCAATCTGCTTTCTTTGCTTTTTAAAAGAAATCCCAGGGATCGTCCATCTGTCAACTCCATATTGGAGAAGCCTTTTATATTTAAGCGTATTGAAAAGTTTCTGCCTCCACAGGTAAATCAGAGTTATATGTGACTGCAACTATAGTCCTTTTAAAGCTGAACTCAAGGCAGATATAAAATACACTAATTCACAAAAGCTTCTAATCATAAAACATCATTAAATATATATTTTTTTAAGGGCAAGAAGTATGAATACCTGATTTTGACCACCCCCACACAGCATGGCTCAAGGGCCGTACACATGGGCCGAATATCGGGCGGTATCAGCCGGTTCAATAGAAACTGACTGACATTTGGCCCATGTATACGGAATCCAGTCCAACAGAAGCCAGCCAAACGTCTGGCTTCTGTCGAAGGGGCATGACCAAAAAAGGTTTGCTGATCGGCGTCCGATTAGTACTCTGTCAATGGCTCAGATCGCTGACCGGTGTGTTCTGGCAGGGGGCTGCCCCCCTGTCAGAACACAATCGCTCAGTGCTGGAAATCTCTGTACTAACATCTGAGTTGAATGAAAAAAAACGAATAATGTGTACCAGGTATTAGGCTGAGAGGGGGAAAAAAAGCAGCAAAACAGGCAGTCTGTTATACTGCAGCACCCATGTGCTCATAAGCAACTTACTAACCGGAGGAGAGAAAACAATGACTGAGAAACAAACTCCTCGGCTTACTACTTCTCCTTTCACTGTCCAATCATAGGCTGGGGGAGGAACAACCTCAGGGCCGGATTAACATAGGGGCTGATGGAGCTGCAGCTCCAGGCCCCCATCATAAATTAGGCCCAAACTTAACTCTCTCACCAGGGCCCGGCCGTCGGCCGCTTATAATACATTCACATTGTCCAGCAGGCAGCTGAAGCCTGCATTATTTATAGGCCCAATATTGAGTCAGTCAGCTCAACTTCATTTAATCACGGGCTGCGAGCCGCGGCTATCCACAACAGAGCCTCTTGCGGTGTGGCTGAGCGTGCGCCTCCCCTCAAAACACACACACACTAGGCGAAGCTTGACGTCCTGGCAGCGTAACGTCATTCAGAGGCCGTCCCTGGCGTCCCATGAGGCTTGTTTGCGAAAGGAGTGCTGTGCGTGCGGTGCTGTGAGAGCCAGGAGAATGATCTGAAAACTTAAAGTAAGCCACGAGCGCTGGCCCGCTGGGGAAGTCACTGTCAGTCTGTCAGACAGATAAGGTCTAATTGTGCAGAAGAAGTGTACCAGTACTGGCTGAAGTGGTTAACTTTCTTTTCTTTTTTTTTTTTTTTTTTGGGGGGGGGTGCCAGTGCCCTGTATCAGTGCCACCTATCGGTGCCATCGAATCAAAGCCAGTGCCACCTATGACCTATCAGTGCCCATAAGTGCAGCTAGCCAGTGCCACCTATTAGTGCCCATTAGTGCATCTCATCAGTGCCAGTGCCCTCTATCAGTGCAGCTCATCAGTGCCCACAATCAGTGCCCATAAGTTCAGTTAGCCAGTGCCACCTTTTAGTGCCTACAATCAGTGCCCATCAGTGCCGCATTATAGTGCTACCTCATCAGTGCCCATATGTGCTGCCTATCAGAGCCCATCAGTGCTGCCCTTTAGTGCAGCTCATCAGTTCCAATTAGTGCAACTCATCAGTGCCACTGCCACCTAGCAGTGCTGCCTCATCAGTGCTGCCTCATCAGTGCTGCCTCATCAGTGCTGCCTCATCAGTGCTGCCTCATCAGTGCTGCCTCATCAGTGCTGCCTCATCAGTGTAGCATCATTAGTGCCGCCAATCAGTGTAGCATCATTAGTGCCAATCGGCGAAGAAGATAAATTACTTATGGCAACAAAGTAAGAAAAACATATTTATTTTTTCTTAAATGTCTGTCTTTTTTTCATGTTCAGCAAAAAATAAAACCCCCCAGTGGTGTTTAAAAAACACCAAAAGAAAGCTCCTATTTGTGTAAAAAAAAAAAAAGATGTAATTTAGATAGTGTTGCATGACCGCGCTGTCATTCAAAGTGTGACAGTGCGGAAAGCTGAAAATTGGCCTAGGCAGGAAGGGGGTGACAGTGCCCATAGGAAAGTAGTTAAAAGAAAGTTGACCTTTGGGAACATGTTCCCACTGCAGCATCTCCCCTATCCACTGTATCTAGTGACAGCAAGTGGAGAATCTTCTCCCTGAACTCACTGTCACTATTTAAAAAAATACATTGTGTAGTTCCTGAGTGCCACCCCTTAGGTTAGTGGAAATAATTGGATATGAGGGAATGTTAATCTATGATGCTGGGGGTTAATTTTGCTGCTACTGACACCAATGATGTGGGTTGTTTTTGCGTAAACTGCCACTGATGTCATGCTGGGGGTTATTATTGCTGCTACTGATACGAATGCTTTTGGTTGTTATTCTGTAAATTGGCACTGATGTTTTTGGTTATTATTATGGAAATTGCCATTTAGGATGGGGGTTATTATTTATATTAAACTGGCACAGATGCTGGGTGGATATAATTGCAGAAACTGGTACTAATGCGGTGGGTTATTGTGTAGACTGGCACTGATGCTGACGGTCCATCATTAATTATATGTGATGTGTGAAAAAATGTGTTTATGGCAACCATATGCACTGTGCAGTGCTTATACAAAGGCTTAAAATACGTTTTTTTGCACCACATGTCAGTAACAACCCATGCAATCCATAAATATAAAGAAACCAAAAAAATGCGTTCAGAAATTTAAGTTCTGTGTAATAAAATGGAAGGACACAGGGAAAAAGTATTGAACACGCTAACTGGAATGTATTTAATACTTGGTACAATATCCTTTGTTGGTAATGACAGCTTCAAGGCGCCTCATGTATGGAGAAACGAGTTGCATGCATTGCTCAGATCTTAAAATCTTGTCTTCAAATCTTCTTTACTCTTTCGTCCATGGACCGACACAGCTTCTCTATTGACAAAGTGGGTATTATCCGTTAATTAGGAGTGACTAGGCAGAAAAACTTGTAAAAAGTGTTGCATCACACCTTCTACAGTCCCGCCCAGGGGGCGGACCCCCCGGGTATATCCTCCCATTTTGTTTCCTGCGATCTTTGATCAACTGCCGACTGGGTGACAGGCTGGATCCTCGATCCTTGTAGTCTCCCCAGTTTCGGCCATCGAGCGTGTGCCGACCCTAGCTACGCGCTGGGTTTTCCACGACATGCCCGTCGCTCCACGGGTGGCCGGTGAGCCTACGCTCCAGGGCCTGCATCGGACCGCTCAGCTTCGGCTGACCTTACGGCCGAGTCGCAGCAGCCTGTCCGGTGAGTGTCACGCTCCAGGGCATACATATGATCGTCCCTTCTGGGTCCAATCACAGCATGCCTGGCCAACAGTCACCTTCCGTGCGCGGACGATGACCTGTTTGGAATGTCTTCCAGCATAAGACATGCAGGATAGGTAAGTAAAACTCCCCTGCCTCGGCTGGGTGATTTTAGCTGGACATTCCTGGAGAGATCAAGTAAGTGGTTGTGGCCCCTTTCTTCCCTCTCTCCCTGCCTTTCCCTCCTCCCTGGGCTTCTAGCTAAAGGTTGCTGGGTGCTAAGGGTCACCTGGGGGGTTCCACTGGAGCAGGGCTGGCTGTAACTAACATTTAAAAGAAATGTAATTTCTGCTCACCTGTGTTTGTATGCTTCCTCCCTCCTCCATGCTGTTGGCGGCCATTTTGAGGTGGTTCATGCCGAGTTCGGCCTCTGGTGACTGCCCGGCGGCCTTCTTCCTGTGGTTCAGCCACACCCACTGGCCCCTATCAGCTGATCGGCGGCCATGTTTGTCCACCCTGTATGCAGATATTGCCGTTCGGCGGCCATCTTTTTGTGGGCTATGGCTGCTTGACCTCTATCTTCGGTCGGCGGCCATTTTCTTAGAGCCCACATTATCTTCCATACAGACGTTTTTGGCAACCATTTTGCGAGAGCCTCCGGCCTCTAGGGTGCATTACACTGGTGCGAAAATTCACAAAGGAAAGGCTGATAAAAGAAGCAGACTGACACAGCAGCAGTGGGACAGCATCACAGGTGCAGCACACGGCAGCATAGTAGTACCGGTCCAGGGTGGTGAGTCCTCTGGGTGACCCAGCCTCTCTGCAGCACAGGAGGGTGGCCTATTGATATCTTGCCTGGAGCCCTGTGAGTGTCAGCGTGTGGTCAGCGTGGCATCTGAGCCAGATGTCTTCTCCCCCTGAAACACCAGATTTAGCAGCTGGTGCCCCTGAGGTGTCTATGAACGCTATGACTGCAATCCTAGAGGCGTTTGCTGCCAGGGTGGAAGCAGCACACGGGAATACAGGGGGTAGTAAACGCCCCATCCCCTGCAAGCTTCTGGGGATAATTCTGGTGCAGAACCAGGTCCAGCTACGGCTCGGGGCCCAGATTCTGACGCATCAGAGACTGCAGACCGTGACCGGACAGTGAGGATGACTCAAAGTCCAGGTCAGTACGCGAGACGGCTTTGGTATCTGACCTTATTACTGCAGTGCGGGATATGCTAAAATTGGAAAATACTGCAGAGGCAGCAGAGACTCCGGTCCACTTGGGTTTCATAGACCTGCCCGCACTGCTAAGGTGTTCCCTTGTGTGTCTTTTGATAAACTCTTATACAAGGAATGGGAGAACCCACTGAGGGTCTTTACAGCCCCAAAGAGGTTTGCGGTACGGTACCCCTTTTGAGGAGAGTTTTCTGAAGAAATGGACCTCTCCCCCCTATAGTGAACCCTCCGGTGTCCAGACTTAATAGAGCCACCACAATTCCTGTAGAAGGGGCTCCTGTTTTCAAGGACCCTGTGGATAAGAAGGCTGAAGCACTCGCTTGCTGCCTATACTCAGTGGTAGGCTCGGCAGTACGCCCGGCATTGGTGGGGGCCCTAGTGTCTCACACACTTACTGAATGGGCAAGATTGCTACTCCAGGGGTTAAGGAGCGAGATGCTCCTCCTGATGAGATAACATTGGCCGACCTGTTGGTCCAGGGCCTTAGGTTTGTCTGCGAGTCAGACATGAATACTATTCCCCTGCTGTCTAAAACTTCGGTTTATGCAGTAGCAATACGCCGCCTGATCTGGCTAAAAGGCTGGTCTGCGGACCAGACTTCCAAGAAAGCCCTGTTGGATCTGCCTTTTAAGGGCGACAGACTTTTTGGGGCTTCTCTGGATGACATCATCAAGGTTGCCACAGGAAGTAAAAGCACTTTGCTTCCCCAAATTAGCAAGGGTAAGGGGCCACGCCAAGGGCAAGGGCCCTCCTTTACTGCACGCAAGCGTTTTTTTCGTCCCCCTAGGGTGACAGGGAAAAGACCCCAGGCCGATAAAGCGCCTGCCCAAGGACAAAAGCGTCCTTGGTCCCGCATACCCAATAAGCCTGCGGACAAATTTGCGTCCGCATGAAGGTCCACCCCCACCCAGCTCTCGGGTGGGGAGACGTCTTCGCAAATTCGCGACTCAGTGGACAGCACTAATCTCCGACAGGTGGGTTTGCGAAGTAATCTCCTCAGGCTACAAGATAGTTTCTCTCTTGTCCACCGGACAGATTCATCACCTCCAATCTCCAGCTACTACCGACCCGTCGGGAGGCCCTGTATGGGGCGGTCCAGGGTCTACAGGAACGCGGGGTAGTTATTCCAGTTCCAGAACTGGAACGGGGTCAGGGTTTTTACTCAAATCTGTTCATTGTGCCGAAGAAGGAGGGGGTTCGTCCAAGCTTGGATCTCAGAGCCCTCAATTGCTTTGTGAAGGTACAAAGTTTTCGGATGGAGTCGGTTCGATCTGTAGTCACGGCTCTCCATCCGGGGGACTTTCTGGCCTCCTTGGACATCAAGGACGCATACCTGCATGTCCCCATATACTCCAGACACCAGAGGTTTCTGCGATTTGCTATCGGGAAGGACCACTACCAGTTTGTGGCCCTCCCGTTGGGCCTTGCCTCAGCACCCAGGACGTTCACCAAGGTGCTTGCTCCGATTCTGGCACTTCTAAGACAGTGGGGTATCGCTATCACAGGCTACTTATACGACCTTCTGCTGAAGGCCCCTTCAAGCTCAGAATTAGAGGTAAGCGTGTCCATTACCTGTCAGACTCTTCGAGACTGTGGTTGGATACTAAACACGCAAAAGTCAGTATTGGTGCCCACTCAACGCCTAGTGTACCTGGGGTTGATTCTGGATTCTTCAGAGGCAAAGGTGTTCCTCCCTGTAGAGAAGTTGCAGACCCTCCGGGCTGCAGTACGGCAGCTGACTTCCAGGAATTGGTCGTCACTCCGTTTTTTGCATGCGAGTGTTGGGCCTCAGGGTAGCCTCCTTCGAGGCGGTCCCATATGCTCAATACCACACTCGAGTGTTACAGAAGGAAGTTCTGTCCAGATGGAACAGATGTCCATCATCTCTGGATTATCAAATCCGAGTGAGCCACATAGTCAGGAGATCCCTGGTATGGTGGCTGACAGCACCGGCTCTAATGGCCGGGAAGTAATTTCTTCCGGTTTACTGGATAGTGATCACGACGGACGCCAGCCTTACAGGTTGGGGGGAGTCTGGGGTGTTCAGTCGGCTTAAGGTCGCTGGACCCCAGAGGAAGCCCTCCTGCCGATCAATGTCCTGGTAATCCGGGCGATCAGGCTGTGCCTCTTCAAATGGTCTCAGAGGCTGCAAGGGCGTCCAGTCAGGATCCAGTCAGACAACGCCACAGCAGTGGCATATGTCAATCATCAGGGAGGAACAAGAAGCTCAGCTGCAGCATCGGAGATCGCTCGCATCCTGAAGTGGGCAGAGAGGAGCGTACCGGCACTGTCGGCCGCGTACATTCCGGGTGTGGAAAACTGGCAGGCGGACTACCTGAGCCGCCAGATGCTGGACCAGGGCGAATGGTCCTTACACCCGGAGGTGTTCCAACTCCTCTGCCAAAGATGGGGCACACCAGACGTAGATCTTCTGGCTTCCCGACTCAATCGTAAGGTATTGAGGTTTGTGGCCCGGTCAAGAGACCCATGGGCAGACGCAACGGACGCGTTGGTGGCATTGTGGGGTCAGTATCGGCTAATCTAGGCCTTCCCTCCCTTAAGGCTTCTTCCTCTTCTGCTCCGCAGAGTGGAGACAGAGGGAATTCCAATGATCCTAATCGCTCCAGATTGGCCTCAGCGTCCTTGGTACGCCGATCTAGTACGTCTGGTAGCAGACGTCCCCTGGCGCCTACCACTGCAGAAGGACCTGCTATCGCAAGGTCCCATAATCCATCCTGCCTTACAGTCATTGGCTTTAACGGCATGGCTGTTGAGAAACCAGGTACTGAGAGACCGGGGCCTGTCAGATTCAGTAATCTCTACGATAAGTGCTCCAAAACCGTCCTCTAGGAAGGTTTATCACCGCACTTGAAAGGCCTACATCTCCAGGTGTGAGGAAATGAAATGGCATCCGCGTACTTATTTGGTTTCCAGAATCCTGCTGTTTTTACAGCATGGGGTGGACCAAAGGCTTGCCTTAAGTACGATTTAAGGGACAGATATCTGCCCTGGCTGTCCTTTTTTTTTTTTTTTTTTCTTTTTTTCAGCGACCCCTGGCTGCTCACTCTCTCGTGAGTACATTGTGCAGGGGGTTCAACATATGGCCCCTCCTGTCCGTCCCCCGCTACCTTAGTGGGACTTGAACCTGGTCCTCTAGGTGCTTCAGAAGGCACCGTTCGAGAATATTAGAGATATTCCCCTGTTGTCACTTTCTCAGAAAGTGGTCTTTTTGGTGGCTGTTACGTCAGATGAGTCTCTGAGCTGGCAGCCTTGTCCTGCAAGGCTCCCTATTTGATTTTCCACAAGGATAAGGTGGTGCTGCGGCCGCAGCCTTCCTTTCTTCCGAAAGTCGTTTTGGCTTTTCATCTCAACGAAGACATTGTACTTCCATCCTTGTGTCCTCAGCCGTCGAATCCTAAGTAGTCGGCGTTGCATTCCTTGGACGTTGTCCGAGCTTTGAGAGTATACCTATCTGCTACTTCCCTGTTCCGGAAGTCAGACTCACTGTTTGTTTCGGTGGCTGGTCCCAAGAAGGGCCAAGCAGTCTCGTTGGCCACCATCTCTAGGTGGATCCGACAGTAATCCAGGCTTACGCCTTAAAGGGTCAAGTTCCCCCTTTCCGGTCACGGCGCATTCGACCAGGGCAAGAGGTGCCTCTTGGGCTTTCCGACATCAAGTGTCTGTTTCCCAATTATGTAAAGCGGCGACTTGGTCGTCCGCTCACACTCACAAAATTCTACAAAATTGATGTAGGTGCATCTTCGGATGCCTCTTTCGGCCGCAAGGTTTTGCAAGCGGCTATTTAGAGTTGCAGCTCCTCCGTTGGAGGAGTGCTGTTTTGTGTTTTGGGGTGAAGTTTGTTTTTATGCTGTTACCACCCCTCGTTTTTTTCTCTGACACTGCTTTGTGATGTCCCACTTTGTCAATAGAGAAGCTGTGTCGGTCCATGGACGAAAGAGTAAATAGGATTTTTTACTCACCGTAAAATCCTTTTCTCTGAGTCCATGGACCGACACAGCACCCACCCCTCCTTTTAAGTTTGTACTGCTTTTTGACGAACTGATCTGCGATATGCAGACTGGGGGGATATACCCGGGTGGTCCGCCCCCTGGGCGGGACTGTAGAAGGTGTGATGCAACACTTTTTACAAGTTTTTCTGCCTAGTCACTCCTAATTAACGGATAATACCCACTTTGTCAATAGAGAAGCTGTGTCGGTCCATGGACTCAGAGAAAAGGATTTTACGGTGAGTAAAAAATCCTATTTATTTTTATTTTTTTGGCTGTTCTCCTTTTTATATACACATTTTTAAAAACTCTATTTCACCCTCCCTTCCCCTCTTTCCCCCCATATACCCCCCTCCCCCCTCTACCTCTTATTTTCCGCAAATTGTCCTCTAGTTTCTCAAATTTTCTGCATAACTCCATGTTTTCTTAAATTCTTTCCAACATTCCCACTTGTTTTTTTAATCCTTTTTTTCCCACTTCTATCCCATACTTCAGTCCCTCCATACTATAAGTTTCTTCCACTGAATCTATCCATTCCCATACCGATGGACTTTCCACTTCTCGACATTTTTTTGGAATCAGCCTTTTGGCCGCGTTTAGTAAATGTGGGATCAGAGACTCTTTATACTGTTTCATTCCTCCTTCTCCTCCATGGAATAAAACTATCCATGGATCTTTTTTAATCTCCTTCTCGGTAATTGCTTTTATCATTTCCAGTATCTTTTCCCAATATTTTAGAATTTTAGGGCATTGCCACCACAGATGGGCCATTGTTCCCCTCCCTCCACATTTTCTCCAACAATCTGCCTTCTGTTCCGCTTGGAATTTACTCATTTTATCTGGCGTGGCGTACCAACCTGTAATACATTTATAATTCATCTCTGCAGTCCTGCTGTCCATAGCAGACGAGTGGGTCAATTTTATTATTCTCTCTATAGTCCTTTTATCCCTATGTGTTCCCAATTCTCTTTCCCATTTTTTTATGAATGGGGGTATCTCCAGTTCGTCCACTGTCAGCAGCAATTTATAGAGTCTTGATATATTTCCTTTTGGATTTTCGGCCGTGCAGAGCCGTTCCAGCGTCGTAAGCTCCTCTCCCGACCTAATTGGCTGGGGGAGGTTTTTTACAAAGTGGGTCAACTGATAGTACCTGCATTCATCTAGTATCCTTAATTCCCTGTTGTGTCTGAATTCTTGGAATGGTGTAATTTTCCCTTCTTCTTTTTTTTATTTTTTTTTAATTATATCTCTTAACTCTATCTTTTTTAATCCAGTTTCCTCCCACTGAATTTTTCCCCGGTGCAAAATATTCATTTTCTTTTAATTCTATAAGGGGTGAATTGTAGTCCCTATCTATTTGTTTATGTAGCCTATCCCAAATTTTAAGTGCAATTTGTGTCACACCATGAGTGTTTTCGCCTAATGCTCTATACTGGGGGGGGGGGTTCCATATTACACCTCCCAATTGTGTGTTTGCCATTTCCTTCTCAATTTTTACCCACCTTTTTTCATGTCTATCTTTGGCCCACTCGACTTCCTGGGACAGCACCACCGCATTATAGTATTTTTTAATATCTGGCACTGCCAGCCCTCCATGGTTTTTTTTTTCTGTTTTAATACCGAGAAATAGATTCTATGCTTTTTATTCTTCCACACAAAATTCATTAACATTTTACTTAACACTCTGAAGTACAGTTGAGGTATTGCAACTGGTAACATCTGAAATTTATACAAGATTTTCGGCAACAGAACCGTCTTCAGAATGTTAATTCTTCCTATCCATGATATCGGGCGGTTAATTATCTTTCTAATTTCACTTTTTATTTAATCTAATAGAGGGATATAGTTTATCTTGTATATTTTTTTTATTGAATTAGCAAGTTTCATCCCCAAGTACTTGAGTTCCTTCTGCCAGGGAAAATTGAACTCCTTTTCTTAGGCTCTGTTCTTCTACTATTCCAATATTAACGTTTAGAATCTCAGTTTTAGCTATATTAACTTTAAAGTTTGATATTTCACCGTATTGTTTGAATATTTTAAGTAAATTTGGTAATGTGGTCCTGGGATTACTGATAAAGAACAACACATCGTCCGCAAAGGCTGAAAGTTTATTTTCGTCTTCCTCCATTCTAACCCCTTTAATGTCTGGGTTATTTCGTACCGTCGCGAGCAAAGGTTCTAAGGACAGCACAAACAAGAGGGGGGACAGGGGGCATCCCTGTCTTGTCCCATTTTTCATCTCAAAGGCTAGAGATAGTGCGCCATTTATTTTAACCCTACCCCTAGGGTGATGATACAATGTTTTAATCCACCGTATCATCCTAGCTCCCAAGCCCATAGTTTCCAGGGTTTGTAGCATGAGCCTATAGTCTACCCTGTCAAATGCCTTTTCTGCATCTACTGACAGGAGTAGACCTGGGGACCCATTCTCTTTTATTTTCTGGAGGAGGAGCAATGCTCTCACACCATTGTCCCTCCCCTCCCTACCTGGGATAAATCCCACCTGATCCGAGTTAACCAGCGTGGGCATCAGCCCCTTCATTCTTTCTGCCAGGATTTTCGCATATAATTTTATATCTGCATTTAATAGCGAAATCGGCCTATATCCGGAGCATAGCCTTTCATCTTTCCCCTCCTTTGGTATGACCGTTATTATAGCTACTGAGGGCCTCCCTTCCCATTTCATAGTCCGTCCCTAGTCCATTCATGTATTTGCATATCCTGGGTATCAATATCTCCTTAGATTTTTTAAAATATAGTACTGTAAACCCGTCGGGGCCGGGACTTTTCCCTAGGGCTGAGTCTCTTAATGCCTTACTTATTTCTTCTTCCGTTTATAGGTTTATCTAATGCTGTTCTTTCATCTTCATTAATCCTATGCAATCCCGCCTTAGTTAAAAATTATTTTATTTTTAGTTGTTTCTCTCCTATCTCTTCTGCACCACTGAATATAGCTCCTCATAATAGTTTTTAAATGTGTCTGCTATGTCCTTAGTTATGTACACTTCCTCACCGTTCTTTTTTTTTTTTTATCTTTTCTATGAAGTTTCTGGTCTTTTTGTTTTGTACCATTCTTGCTAGGTGTTTACTAGACTTATTCCCCCACTTATATCTTTCTTTTGCTATGCAATGTAATTTTGTTTTTGTCTCTTGTTCCATTAGTTCTTTAACTTCGTCCCTTTTCATCACTAATTCATGGTATAGCACTTGTTGTTGCCCCTGTTGTTTTTTATGCTCTTGCTCAATTTTGAATATTTCTTCTATCAACGAGTTGAATTTTCTACTTCTCTTTTTTTTTTCTCCTTGCCCCTTCCGAGATCAGGATCCCCCTAATGTAGGCTTTATGTGCCTCCCATAGAGTTGCCCCTGATATCCCTTCCGTATCGTTTATCTGGAAGTAATGCTCTAATTCCTCTTTCACCCTCTTTAATCCTTCTTCGTCCCGGAGCAGTTCCTCATTTAATCTCCAAGTATAGGGTTGTCTATGATATTCGGGCACTTTTTAGTTTCATGCTTACTGGGGCATGGTCAGAGAGCGAGGCAATTCCTATGTTTGATTCCATAACCATATCCAGCATTCTATGTTCGACCATTATGTGGTCTATCCTCGAGTACGTCCCATGTACAGGGGAGAAAAACGTATAGTCCTTTGATTTTGGATGCATAACCCTCCATATATCGACCATCTGGCTACTATGCATTTTTTGTTTTATCTTTGTCAGTTGTACGTTATTTGTCCCCTGTACCTGGGACGTACTATCTACTGCCGGATCTAAACAAAAGTTCATATCTCCCATCAAAATTATATATCCCGCCCCGAAATCCTTCAATTTCCCCAGAGTCTCAATAAGGTATTTAATGGGGTTCACATTAGGAGCGTAGATATTTGCCAAGGTACATTTCATTTCCCCTAACTTCCCTTTTAGAAAAATATATCTACCATCTTTATCCATCATTCTATCCTCCAATGTGAACCTAATTTCCCTAGAAAACCCTATTGCAACCCCCCTTGCCCTTTTAGAGATAGTATCTCCATAAAACCAACTCGGAAAATTGGGTGAGTATAATTTTAATATTTGATTCTAGGGTCAGATGGGTCTCCTGTAGGAAGACGACATCTGCTCTATAGTGCTTAAGCTCTCTTAAGACCTTACGTCTTTTGGTAGGTATATTAAGCCCTCTAACGTTGTAGGACAGGAAATTTATTGCAGACATATCTGTCTTTCATCACCTTTTCCTTTTCTTTTTTGTAGAGTCAAAAAGGTAGAATCCCCTCCTTTCTCCCCATTGCAGATCCCCTCTCCCTCCCCCCCCTCCCCACTCCCCCCCTGCTATTCACCTCCCTCCTCCCTCCAATCCCCTTCCCTCCTCCCCCCTCTCCCCCTCCCCTCCTCCCTCCCGGCCCATTATTGGCCTTAGAACCATCTAATGATCTTTCCTCCTGGTTCTCCCATTTAGAGGTGCAGCTCTGACCCCGCAGCTCAGCCTCCCTCCTCCTCCCTTTGAATTTGGGGGGGGGGTGAAGTAGCCTGGAGACGCTGCACTGTGACCCGGTCTGCCTTTTCCGCCCCTTGTGCATCCCCCCCCTCCTCCCTCACGCCCCCCCCCCGAACCCCCCAGCCTCCTATGACTCAGGTCTCAGTTATCTTTCTCTAGCCACCCTGGTAAATCTGGGACCTGCAAATCTAATTTGTTACAGAATCCCGCAAGTTCCTCGGGGAACCTTAGTCTTGCTGATTTTCCTTCTTTCTGGCCTATGAGACAGGCCGGGAACCCCCAATTATATTGGATATTCTGTGTCTTCATTTGCTCCAAGAGTGGCTTCAATAATCGCCTCCTTGCCAATGTCTCGGGTGCTAGGTCTGTGAAAAATCTGCAGCTCCTTTCCTTGAAATTGAATAGGGGGTTTTCTTCTTATTTTCATTTGAGATTTCTGCTTTTTCTTCATAATCCCGGAACCTTACAATAATGTCTCTTGGCCAATCGGATTCTCCATTCCTTAGTTTGCCAATACGATGCACTCGCTCAATTTTAAGGGCGTCTTCTGCTCCCATGTCCAATATGGGTTTGAATATTAAATTCATAGTTTTCTTCAGATCTTCTCCTTTTTCTTCTGGTAAAGAGCGGATTCTCAGGTTCTGTCTTCTGTTTCTGTTCTCTTGGTCTTCTAATCGGTATAAAATGTTTCTCTGATTTTGTTGTATTATTTTATTCTGCTCCTTTTAGTTTGCTTAATTCCTGGTCCTGTTTATCCGCTCTTTCTTCCGCCTCTTCTACTCTTGACAAGAGATGTCCGAAATCTATTCTTAAAGTATTAATTTCTACCTTTATTGCGTTTTTCCAGTTTCGTCAACATCTCGGTAATTTCTCCCTTTTGTAGGGATTTGTGCATCTGCCCATTGCTCTTCTGCTCTACTTGTTTCTAGTTCACTTTCTGTTGTTTGGTCTCCTTTAAATCGGTCTGTTGTCCCTTCTCCCTTCTTCTCCATACTCTTTGACCCCTTTTCTGTTTTTTTAATTCCTTTATCCTGCTTTTGTGCTCCTATTCCTGGACTCTTTGAGCTTGCCTCCTGGGTCATATACTGTTTAATTGTACTATTTGCTGTGCTATTCCTAGGAGTCTTGGGGGGGCCGTCCCCCTCGTAGATTTGCGCATCTTGTTTTTATTAGCAGGTCTTATTCGTTTCCCCAGTTTTACTCTTTAATTATATGCTGTACCGTTATTCTTTTCAGGATGAGTCTGTTGTATTCTCCCCTAGGACTACAACCTTACTAAGAAGGGCCTGTGTTTAATAGGTTTTGTTCCAGACCACTGGGTTCCTTTTTAGGGGAGCAGGGGAGGAGAACAGAAAAGAGGGGGGGTAGAGGGGACATCAATATATATTTTCCTGCCCAAAAAAGGGAAAACAGGAGAAGGATGGAAGAGAGCGTACTATGAACAGGAACCAGAAGGAAGAGAAAAGGCAACCCCCTCTGTACAGATATTCAGTCAGACCGGTATGGTCTGCTCCTTATATGACCCAGAGTTTCTAGGCGTCCATGCGCGCCACCCAGCACTTTTTGGGTTAACACAGAGTCCTTTTAGAGTCCCTTAAAGAATTTAATTTGTTATTCTGTAAATGTGTCAAATAGTTGTTTAACCTCCCATCTCTTCCCCACTCTGGGTTTTAAATGTTTTTTTTACCAACAGTTTTCTTTCCAAGCGGGTGCTTACTTCACTTTAATTTTGTTCCTATGTAGCTGGATATCTGAGTACATCACCTCCTTCACCTCCCCTTCTTTCTCCTCCTTCCCCCTGATTCATTCACACATTAATGTGTTTATGTATGCTTTCCACACGGGATTAATTATTTTGTATGCAATCCATTAATTTTATCCACGTCCTTGTGTCTCAAGCAAACATCTTTCATATCAGTGGGAGCGAGTAAATAAGTGGGACTGAACAGTCCTCTCAGTAGTGTTCACATTTCTCAGTTCCTGGTAAATTCACATTACCATTTTCACTCGGTTCCCTTTAGCTTATACCATAGGTAAAGATAGATTGTTCAATATTTGCACTTATTTACACTTATATTGGCATTAGCCCTGGTCATATGTGATATATATATATATATATATATATATATATATATATATATATATATATATATATATATGTACCTTAGGTTAGCATTTACATACTTTGGCAGGACCTCTTGCTCCCGTTCAATCTTCTACTAAGCACAGGCACAGAATTGGATATGTTTAATCGGTTTTACCTTATCTTCTTTGGGCTATTCATCTGGAGAGATCTCTCACCTATCCCCGTACGCTGCCCTGTGACTCCTGTCACTCCGCCTGTTGAATTTAGCCTCCTGACGCTGTAGGTAAAACTCCAGGGGGTGGAGGCGATGAAGGCAGAGGAGGGGGGTGCCGCGGGGGGGTCCACGAGGGATGACGGTGCTGGATCCAAGCTGCTGCAGTGCCCGCTACATCCGTCAGCAGGCTTGCTGTTTGGAGGGGGGAGGAGGGGTTGAGATCAGGGCTTCATCCGCAGAGAAGCAGCCTCTCACGCTCCGAGAGCTCCATGGTTCCTTCCCGGGTTCTCCCTACGCATCTCTGTCAGCTGCAGAGTCAGGCCACTCCCTCATAGTGAGGGCATCACGCTCTCACGTCCATCACGCTCGCCCTAGCAGCCTTGTCTTCAAATCTTGAAGGTTCCGAGGGCCTCTTCTATGAACTCTGATCTTTAGTTCTTGCCATAGATTTTCTATTGGATTCAAGTCAGGTGATTGGCTGGGCCATTCTAGCAGCTTTATTTTCTTTCTTTGAAACCAATTGAGAGTTCCTTGGCTTTATGTTTGGGATCATTGTCTTGCTGAAATGCCCTCCCTCGTTTCATCTTCATCATCCTGGTAGATGGCGGTAGATTTTTATCCAGAATGTCTTGGTACATTTTTCCATTCATCCTTCCTTCAATGATATATTCATTTTGGCAGTACCATATGCTGAAAAACAGCCCCACACCATTATGTACCCACCTCCAAACATCACTGTTGGTATGAGGGTGTTTTTGGGTATTGACCCCCAAACATGGTGTGTATTATGGCATCCAAAGCGTTCCATTTTGGTCTCCTCTGACCAGACTATATTCTCCCAGTATTTCACAGGCTTGTCTAAATGTGGAACAAACGTTAACTGAGCTTCAACATGTTTTTTTGTTCAGCAATGGAGTGTTGCGTAGTGAGCGTGCATACAGGTCATGGCGAGGAGTGCATTTCTTTGAAACAATTGTACCTGCTAATTCCCAGGTCTTTCTGAAGCTCTCCACAAGTGGTCCTTGGCTCTTGGACAACTCTTCTAATAATTTTTTTCACTCTGTCAGAAATCTTGCGGGGAGCACATGGTCACGGCCTGTTTATGGTGAAATTATGTTCTTTCCACTTCTGGATTATGGCCCCAACAGTGCTCACTGAAACATACAGAAGTTTAGAAATCCTGTAACCAATGCCATCTGTATGTTTTGCAACAATAAAGTTGTGAAGATCTTGAGAGAGCTCTTTGCTTTTACTCATCATGAGATGTTTCTTGTGTGACACCTTGGTAATAAGACACCTTTTTTTTTATAGGCCATAAGGTGAGACTGAACCAGCTGTTGTTATTAATTTGTACTGACAAGGGGCAGGATTGCTTTCTAATTACTGATAGATTTCAGCTGGTGTCTTGGCTTTCCATGCCTTTTTGAACCTCCCTTTCTTCACGTGCTTAATACTTTTTTCCCTGTGTCCTTCCATTTTATTACACATCACTTCATTTCTGAACGTGTTTGTTTTGGTGTCTTTGTATGTATGGATTGCATGTGGTGTAAATTTCATGTCAATAGCACCTTTAGAATTTTTTTTACCTAGAAAAATGGTGACGTGTTCAATACTTACTTATTTTAACCGTTGTATATGTAAATGGATCTGCTTTTTACAAATGCCAAATAGATCAATGTGGCCTTCTGCATGGTTGCATGGGCCTGAGGTGTTAAGGAGCTCCTGGAGCTACTGTAATTTAAAAAAATATATATTTTTTTACACATAAGGATGAAAAAACAACGTAGTGGTTGGGAGAAAGTGAAAGCTAAGAAAGAGAGGAAGAAAAACAAATCCAAAAACTCTTGTCTAGCACCAAAAAAAATTACAGAATTTTGTAGAAAAAGCACAACTGGAACAAGTGGTACAACGGATATACTTGCTTCCGCTTCAAGTTCAACCAGTGCAGCTGATGTCAGTACAACAAGTTTGGTTGTTTCACATGCATCAAATGAAAGTGAAACTAGTGCCGGAGCAAGTGGATCCACGGAGTTGGACTCAGAACAGCAAGAGGAAATTTATTCAGATGATATTGGAGACTGGATTATCTGTGATGCTTTGAGGGAATGTTTTTGCCAAAAAGGAGTTGATTGTCAACATATGGACAATAATTTTAGAGCGTCAGAAAAGACATGTCCAGGTGAACCTTTTACTAGACACTGTACAAAATCTTAATTTATTCTCCATTCAACTGTTCTTGGAAAAACAAAGCGTGAATGGCTGTGTTATTCTCCAAGAACTGGCAACGTTTTTTGGGCTTTTTGCTAACTATTTTCAAAAGAGGAAACCCATTTGGCTTCAAAAGGGTATTCAGATTGGCGACATGCCACAAGAGATTTAGGCAGGCATGAAAATAGTGCTGGCCATGGAAAAGCATTTGAAAACCTCATCAGGAGAAAAACTTCTGGCCAACGAATAGACAAAGGTCTTGTTAATCAGTTTGAGAGGCAGAAAAAATATTGCCATGAAATACTTTGCCGTATCCTGAGTGTTATAAAACTACTGTCATCAAGAGGTCTTCCTTTTTGAGGAAGTGATGAAATTATTGGATCCGTACATAATGGAAATTATTTGGGCTGTCTTGAGCTGTTAGCTGAGTATGATCCATTTCTTGCTGAGCATATTCAAAAGCATGGCATCAAGGTTAGAGGTCACATAGCGTACTTCTCATCAACGATATGTGATGAGTTTATTGAACTGATTGGTCAGCAGGTGCTACAGCAGATTGTAAAAGAGAGAAAGCCAAATATTATTCGATTTCTGTTGACTCAACCCCTGACATAGCACATTTTGACCAACTGACCATCATATTTCGCTATGTACTACCTAGTGGTCCAGTGGAACGTTTTACTAAATTCATACCAATATATTGACACACTGGTATGGAGCTAACAAACACTTCTTCAATTTATGGATGAAAATGGAATTTCCATCAAAGACTGCAGGGGTCAGTCTTATAACGCATTGAATATGAGTAGCCAATATAATGGCATGCAGGCCTTAATCCGGGGGGAAAAAACCCACTTGCTGAATACATTCCTTGTTGTGCCCATTCACTTAATCTTGTGGGACAAAATGCCGTAAACAGCTGTCCAGTTGCAGTTTCGTTCTTTTAATATTGTACAGCAGTTGTATGTTTTTTTTTTTTTCTGCTTCAAGTCATCGATGGAATCTTTTAACAAATAGTTTCAAACCATGTGGTATACCGACATTAAAAAGGTTAGCTGATACACGTCGGTCTGCTCACCATGATGCTGTAATAGCCTTACAAAAAGGCTTTTGTACCATCAGAGATGTCCTTTCAAATATTTTGAATAATGAAGCCACAAAGGGAGAAATCTGTTTACAAGCAAAGGGCCTAAGCAATGTCATGGATCAGCTGGAAACTGGAATAATGGTTGAAGTAGGGTCTGTCATCTTACCTAGGTTTCACAGAACCAGTCAGTGTCTCCAAGATACAAAATTAGATTTGCATACAGCAACAAACATGCTGAACTCTCTGAAGGATTTTGTGCAGTCTCTCCGATCTAGATTCTCTGAATTTGAAGAGCAGGGTAAAATTATTAATGGCTGTGAGGAGTACCAGCTACAACGTGGAAGGAAAGTGAAAATAAATAATAGGTGGGACTATGGTGATGCAGAAGATGCTGATGCGGATATAACACCCTCTGAGAGGTTTAAAGTGCATACCTTTTATCCTATAATTGACCAACTGACAGAATCACTGAGGCACAGGCAAGCAGCATACAGCATAATTCAAGAAAGCGTTCTATCAGAAATATGCACTCTAGCAGCTGATAGTGTACGTTCCAGAGCCAGTACACTAGTGACAATATACCCTGAAGATCTTGAACCCCGGTTTGCAGAAGAAATTGTACAGTTTTCCTCTATTTTCAAAATGTACCAATCTTCACCTGCAAATAAAGACATTCATGGGAGCCAAGAAACTCAAATGTACAAGTTTTATGCTTGCACAATCCCTAATCTGTGCATTTCCAAATACATATGTGACCCTCCGCATGTATTTGTGTTTTTAATGGTCAGCAACTGCAGTGGTGAGCGTTCATTTTCAGCATTAAAACGTGTAAAAAATGAACTAAGATTTTCCATGGGTCAATGCGCTTTCTCTGTTGTGCATTGAAAATGGGTTGCTGAACACGCATAATCTTGACTCTACAATTGAGGAATTAGCAAGTAAAAAAGCAAGAAAAGTTAATGTGAAGTTTTATTTTAATCTCCCAACTTGATTCATCTAGGTTAAACGCAGTTTAGAGTTCAGTGAATAATCTGTTTGTGTGTTCATAACTAGTGGTTGCGGTTTATTTCAAGAGTTACTCTCTGCACCATAATCATAACTGCAGGCTGTATTGATTATGATGCTTTAATAATATTTTAAGGAACATATTTGTATGAGCCAAACATACGCGTATATTTAAATTGTTTATATGGTTTACGTTTATTTAAAAAATGGTTGTTGTTAATGTTCTATTTATAATGGTTTTATTTAATTAACAAGTTTTCTATTGTTTACAAAAATAAATATTTTAAATTTGTTTCTATTTTGGCACTTTAAGACCCGGGTTTACACAGGGGCGGCACGACTTTGGGGGCGACTCGGCAAGGCGATCTGAAGACGACTTCAGAGGCGACTTGCAAAATGACTTCTGTATTGAAGTCAATGCAAGTCGCCCCCAAAGTCGTACAAGAACCTTTTTCTAAGTCGGAGCGACTTGAGTCGCTCCTATTAGAACGGTTCCATTGAACAGAGCGGAGCTCGACTTGTCAGGCGGCTGAGTCGCCTGACGAGTCGCCCCTGTGTGAACAGCTCTAATGGTAATTTAAAATATTTAATTTGTTTCAACAAAAAATTGTTTACATCTTCATTTATTTCCATAAAAAGGCCCACCGAAATCCTCAGCCCCAGGCCCATGATGCTCTTAATCTGGCCCTGAACAACCTGCACATATAACTTCGCTGTAGCAAGAAAAAAAATCAGGTCTCCCATCTTGCCAACCATAGCTAGCCATAGATGGGTAGTTTTTGTTTTTTTTTGTCTATTTTTTTTATCAGCATTACCCCATCCACTGTAAGGTGGATGCAGGAGTCCTCCACTCTGTGCTATGTATTCTAAAAGCTCGGACTATTGTCAGAATACACTGATTAGTGCTGCATCGCTGGTTGGTGGAACATTTTCCAACAGTCCCGTCTTGAGAGAAGCCAATCATTAGGTCATCTTCTCTTGAGCAGGAATGGCCACAGATGGATTCAAATTGGGCTGGTCCCTTCTAAACTGGACAATTTTCGATCTCACTATGGCCAGCTTTAGGCCTTTGCAGTAGCATGTTGTATATATGTTGTGGTGGGGTGCCATGAACTCTAAATGGCATGCCAAGGCTCATATTTAGTAGAGAAAAACGTATCTGTGCTATTGTGCAGTGCACAGATGTCAATACTCTGTGTAGGGTGGTACGTTGTATTTCTAAAAATTGCGCTGGATCGTTTGTTTTTTTTTAGTACTTTGAGGTGCATTGACTGCCCATTTAAAATTAATGGGCTGCCCTGGCATGCCTCAACGTGTTAACACAATGCACAGTGTTAATGTGCCCTAAGAGAAACTACTATGTTTCTAAGTTTTAATATAATGCCCCCATCAGACATTCAAAAATGTTAAGTATTACATATTCTAAAATTTTCCCATTCAGCGCTCTGAAAGTGCTTGTAAACCTTTAAATCTACCCAGTGATTAGCCTCCGGTGATACAGAGATGAAACAAATCCTCCTACATAGGTTTTACTTGTCTATCTACAGTCTCTTCTTCTCTACAGCCATTCTAAAACCATTTTTTTTATGCTTGTGTGGGAGTTCAGAAAAAAACGGGCAGGGAGCTTAAGAGTATGGGTTTGGGCTTTTTTTTTTAGATTAATACTTAGGTGGATGCAGCATGGGTCTGATGCTGCATCTGTCCCCTGGCGCCTCTGTGTTGAGAACCGTGCGATCGAACACTGCCAATCGCTCGGTTCTCACAGCTCCCTGAGCGGAGAGCTGATGACTGTCAGTCACAGCTGTCTGCTCTGCCCCCTCCTCGCTTGTTGGAAGGGGCTGGGGGCGGCTGTCGGTCCAAGCACCTGGCGGATCCAGACTCCCATTGTCGCTATGATGTAGTGCCTGGACCAACTTCTGTGATGCCAGCAGAGAGTGGACTTCAGCCTGCTCTCTGCTGAAAATGGGTCACAAGAGTGCAAAACTAATTCCACTCCTGTAATCCATAGGAGAAGTCTAGCCAAATAAGCTTTGGCTATACTTCTCTTTTAAGTTACATTCTGCATAGCTCAGTGAGGAGATGTTTAATAGCTGATTGAACTGAAGAGATGCATCCCCATTCACACCGCTCACAGGAGCAGATCTGAGGATGTCAATCGGCTGATGTGCTTTCCCCTGTCTTCTTTTTCTTTTCTCTTGGCGTCAGGAAAACTTGTCAGAAGTGATTTGATTCTGCTAGCAGAGGAACAAAGCAGCAGACAGAAATTACACTTGGTGCTCTTAAAGGAGACACTACAGTGGGATATGTTTTGTTTATATTTCAGGTCTAAGTTTTACAACCACACACACACATGTATACGTTTTTTTTTTTTTGTCAGAATCTTTTCATTTTTGTGCTTATATCATTGGGTAATATCAGATATTGCCTTTTTTTTTTTTTTTTGCTTTGGAAGAAGAAAAAAGGCTGATATATTGTTTTCATAAAGATTTTTGGTAAATGAGTTTATGCATTATCAGTTGTGTTATCGTTTAATAATTGACCATGTTATGATATTTTATATTTTAATTTGTCAGCTTTTTGTTGAAGAATTTGGCATGGGAGCAGTTCTGAATCAACCTAAACCTGCAGGTCATGACAAAGCTGGTAAGTAATTAATATTACTTGCTTTCAATTTACACTACTGTAATGTGAAGTCTACATTAAAGAAGACTTGTGAACACAAATATTGTATTTAGTACAAGTTAGAAATTAGGTAAAAATACATCCTCAAAAAATAAATAAAAAAAGGAAAGTAAAAGTTGAACTAAATGCAAAAGTTTTAACCCCTGTCGGCTTGTTTTGCCATCTGTGTCCCATTAGGGAGGTTTTCCTCCACTTCCAGTCCCATAGCCACAACAGAAAGTGAGCGGTAATCCTTCCACCTGTGAGGGAGTCCTGGGGTGTCATTAGGCTCACTAGAACTATTGGAAGATTTCCCCTGTATTCCTGTTCTGGTGATAACCCAAAGTTTGATTTTTCTTTTAGTTTTCAGTGATGACGGTAAACTGCAACAGTAGAAATATATCCGTGGCTGGGCAGAAGAGAGGATTGCTCCTATCCGTGTGAGAGCATCAGTCTCTCTGCAGTGGTCCGATGCACCTCTTGCTAAATCAGAGCTACAGCACAGCAATCGGTAAACCTTACACTCACTAGCTCAGGGAAATGTCGGACCCCTGCCTTGAGATTGCAGCTCTTACACAGAAAGCAGCGATGCTTTTTACAAACTCCTGTCTAACAATGGACTTTTCAACTGCTGCTGAAAATGATTTGCAGGCCAAACAAAATAAGATTTTTGAAAGATTAAATACATTTAGGGTGCATCCTACCATAGGCGTGCGCACAGGGTGTGCCAGGTGTGCCCAGGCACACCCTAAATCACTCTCCACAGTGCAGATTCCCCCTGCTGCCCGGTGTCCCCTCCCACAGCACGGCTGGCTTCCCTCCTCTCCCCATTGGCTACTGCAGTGGGCACACATAGATGATATTTCAGGATGAGTGGGGGAAGGGGTAATGTCATTTACTGGCCCCTTCCCTTTCTGAATGAACACAGTGAGAGATCAGTACTGTGTTTTTGAGCTTTCAGGTGCACACCCTAATGCAACAGGCTGCGCACACCTATGCATCCTACATATTTGGCTAGAAAGCAAAACTTGCAGCAATATCGACAAACCATCCCCCATTGCTTTCCATTCAGGTACTACATCCCATAAGAAGATTACACTTGCTTACTGCCTCCTGTCGGAAAGCACACGTGTCATATATTTGATGGGTACTTGGGGCAGTTAATATGCATGTTTTGGCACCTTCTGCCTGCTTCAGTTCCAGGCACGGAACCTTTCTAACCAGTAGAAGGGTGAGGAGGAGGTGTGCTACGTACGGATTAGGATTAAATCTGCATGCTGAATGCTCCAGGATCTGGCACTACCTGGACACTCTGCTTTGAATGGGGTGAGGAGGGGGACCTGTGTAAGTTCACATTGCAGAGTTTTCTGTATAGGTGAACTTTAAAGAAATCGTGTAGCCTGGATCCACCGTTTAACAGCCAATAATGGCTCATTGAAATATTATCACAACCAATCACCATATGAAGCGCTACATATGGTGCAGTCCACGTGACGAAAACTTTGCATACAAAAAAGGAAGAACAAACCAAAAAGGTCACATCTGTAAAACACTGCGGTTGAATAAAAAAAATAATTATTATGGAAAAAGCACCATATATATTACACAGCAAACTGAGTGAAAAAACTCCGCTCGCATCCATTCAACCAGGCAATCGCACATCTAATGGTCTGTCAAACTTAATTAAATTAGGGGACTTCTAAGATTATGGCAACTAGAAAGTCCAAAATGTTTCCTATAGTTGTAATTAAAGGTCAGGATACAATAACGTCTCACCGCCTCCGCTGTCTCCACCGTATCTCCACCTGTCACCCCCCCCGCTCCGCTTAACAGACTTTCAGACAACACGCAAGCTACCTATGTTGCAGAGACTGTGCCGCTTTATTTCTCTCCACTTTGCATTCAACTTCCCCATTCTCCCAACCCTCCCTGTTATAGAACTTAGGCCTCGTACACACGGCCGAGATTCTCGTCGAAAAAAACTTGTCGTTTTTTTCGACGAGATTCTTGGACAAGAAACTTGTCCCGCCGAGTGTACACACGCTCAATTCAAAGAACCCGCGGTTCTTTGAATCGAGCGAACGCGGTGACGTCATCAACTACGACGAGCATGCGCTCGTCACATTCGATGCCGTCGCCGCCATCTTGGTATACCCTACCTATACCTAGGAAGCTACCGCGCATGCGTCGAATTCATTTCGACCATGCGCGGGCTTCCGGGAGGACAG
Organism: Rana muscosa; assembly: GCA_029206835.1. NCBI lineage: Eukaryota > Metazoa > Chordata > Amphibia > Anura > Ranidae > Rana > Rana muscosa. The sequence continues at coordinate 272,914,429 of CM055116.1, forward strand.
GTAAGTGTACACACACTCACTTTTCTCGTCGAGAAACATGCCAACGAGAATCTCGACGAGAAAATAGAGAGCAGGTTACTTGTCGGTTTTCTCGACGAAAAACCCGATAGCCGCGTACACACGACCGATTTACTCGGCAAGACATCTCTGCCAGCAAGTTTCTTGCTGGTTCTTGCCGAGAAAACAGTTATTTCCCTAAGCACTAGATCAATGCCCCAATGAGCTTGGCCACAGGATGTCATGAAATATTTGAATAATAACAACTTGTTTACTATTACTGGGCAGCTCAGAGAACATGGAACCCGCTATATAGTACCTGCATCTACACCAAGTGGATATACACACAATTTTCTTTATGGTATTGAATGGAAAACTCTTCCCAATTTTGGACTGTCTAGTTACCATAATCTTAGAAGTCCCCTAATTTAATTAAGTTTGACAGACCATTAGATATGTGATTGCCTGGTTGAATGGATGCAAGCGCAGCTATGATTTATTTTAATTTTTTTCCACAATGACAACGTTGTCTTGTTTAATACTGTTTTTTTTGGAAGGTTTTTTCCCCTCAATTTTTGCTGTGTAATATATATGGTACTTTTTCTATAATAAATATTTTTTATTCAACCATGGTGTTTGGCAGATGTGACCACCTCGGTTGGTTCTTTCTTCCTTTTTTTTTTTTCTATGCCAAGTCTCTCCTTAACCAGCTGATGGGGTGCAAGACCTGGCGAGTCCAGCCAAGGCTGCCACATTTTATAAAACATTTTTTAGGTACATTTCCTGTGTTTTGGTATGTAAGTTTTTCTCGTAATAACCAGTTAAAACCAGTGACTCCTAGTGGGTATCTGGGATAATATCCAGTAATGGGCTATAAATTTACAAGCAAGATAAAGTAGACATATCACTGCAATGTTCTTGTGGCGTGAGGATTTCCTCCTCAAGAACACTCAAACATACTACAGGCTCATGTAGGAGACGAAATTGAAACACTTTGCGAGATTGTGGTAATAATTCTAGTCCAATAGCGAAATAATTTGGGACATGTAATAACTTTTTGTTATATAGTCTGCAATCTGACAGTGTTTATAGAATTAATCTGGGCAATGAAAAGGTAAAACCTTTTGCTTTATCTATCTGATCAGGAAATTCCTGAATACACTTCACCCAAATAGGATGAATATTTTTTGCTAGTGTGCTTAGGCGATGGACCTGTTTTTTTCGCTGGATGAAGTAATTTATTTTTTAAACAGGACTCTTTTTTTCATCTTTCTCTTCTATTAAGATCTGACTGCTTATTGGCATGGGCTATCTAGCAATTTCCAGATCGGGGACCCCCTGTGTGTACTTTGGGGGACTGTACCTGTACCTAACTGTGGGGCCAGCCACTAGTGTTTTGCTTTGGTCACTGGATCTTGCGTTCGTTGCTCATCTTGAGAACACAGTCAGCACCTGGGTTATAATAGTGGCTCTTGTATCCGGACACACAAAACCCCATCCAGTTTGAACTTGATTGTGTCAGTACCCCACTGGGGATTCCCTCACTTATCAATGGTAGATCACAGGTTCAATGAATCTGGGACAAAGGGGGGAAAAAAAATATAGGTTGCAGACAGCCTACAGGAAACCCTAAACGCAGCTTGTCCCATTATGATACCGCTCCCCTCTAGCTCCCTCCCAAGCATGCACCATGCAGTCTGTTTGACAACAGCAGATTTTTCTGCCACTATGTTTGAATTATTATTTGGAAAACTTTCCGTGCCTGTAAAACCTTTGGTTTTTAGAGGCGAACAGCACTTGACTCTTTTCAGCCAAAACAAGCCCCTATGGGCACTAAGACTGACTAAGTCAGATTTTTACCATTTACTCTGATTGTGCACTTTGTGGGGCCTGGGCTATTTCGTTAGTGAATTCTGCCATTAAAGTTCTCAAACCTTTTTCAAGTTTTTATTGAAGATTTTCCCGCTTTTAATGATTCTGTTGATGGCCATTTTGAAGCCCTGTTAAAGTCCTTTTAATGATTTTTGCAGGTCCAGTCCTGTAAACGGGAATTACTGCCATGTCGGTTTCCCAGACCATTGCTAACTGGACAAAACAAACAGACCAGAAACCTGTCTTTGTTGACCCTGCTCTCTTAGAACACTTGCAACTGATGAACTCAAACTTATTGCTTTGGCAAAATATATTCTCTAGCAGTCCCCAATCTGGGGCCTGTGGGCCGAATGCAGCCCTTTGCTTGCCTTAATCCAGCCCTCGGGGTACCATTCCTTCCATTGGCGCCAACAATGGGGCATTTTTCCTTCCACTGACACCAATGATTGGACATTATTCCTCCCTCTGACACCAGCAATGGAGCATAATTCCTCCCTCTGATATAAACAATTATGCACTACTCCTCCCACTAATGCCAATGATGTGGCACTATTCCTCCTTCTACTGGCTATAAACACTATGTAATTGTTTTTACTCCCACTGACGCTGGGGACTTTTCTATTTGGCATTCCACTGGGCAATTAAGTCCCCCTAAAGTCTGGAGGACAGTAAACCAGCCCTTTGGAGACCCCTGCTCTAGAACACAAGTCTCTAGATTCTAGAATGTATCTTATCTCTCTGCACATGGGCAAGATTTTGTGACTAAAGGCTTACTTTGCTGAACTTGCTTGGAGGAAGCATCTTCTTCACATGCCTTTTTTGATGGTGAATACCTCTTCAGGGAATCCCTTGATAAATTCCTCAATGAAGTCTCCTTCTCCTATGGCTCTACTTAGCAAAAGGGGTCTTTTTGCTCACCCCAGGGATTAGCCTCAAGCACTTTCTTTTCTTTGCAAGTCCTGAGCTCCTAAGTCCACCAAGCCTAACTAGGAGTCCTGCTCACAATGAAGGGGCTACCTCACTCAGATTGGGCGCACGTCTGTTGGCATTGGCACCAGTTTAAATCTGAGATGTCCTTGACCTCTCGGTCCAATCTGTCATTTCACAGGGGTACAAAATAGAGTTATCATTGCCCCCTTCTTTCTTTCCAATCAGCCAGCTTCAGACCAAAAGATTGATTTCTAGGTCACCATTTAAACCTTTTTATAGTCCCACAACCAAATGAGTGCATCCACCCAATGCTGGACTTAGTTAAAATCTCTAAACGCATTTCTGTGTACCAAAATTTTGTATGGAATCAGTGAGATCTTTCATTGCTTCTCTCATGCAAAAGGAATTTCTGGCATCGGTTTTGATGTGGGAGACCAACACTTCCAGTTTGTAGCCCTGTCATTCTGCCTATCCTCTATACCTGAAGTGTTTGAAAGTTCTTGCCCTGCTTCTGGCTCTTCTGTGAACCTAGGACATTTATGTCACAGGTTACCTGGCTGATCTCCTACTGAAGCACTTCAGGTGCAACCTTTTCTGCCAACATCCAAAAGACAATTCAGTTTCTTCAAACCTTAGGCTAGTTGATCAACTTTCCAAAGTCTCCTCTCTAGCCCTCACACTATCTGGAATACCTGGGTCTAATCTTGGACACAGCCCAAGCCAGAGTCTTCCTTTCCACTTTCCACATGCGGATCCTCAGGCACCTCTTGATTCACTTCTGCATGAGGTTTCTAGGCCGAAAGTTTGCCGGTTCCTGCCAAAACAGCCTATTTTTGGCCTTGTGAACCGGGCTTAACTGACAGATTATAATTTATTTTTTGTAACATGGCAGTTATTTCTGTTTGTGTGTACTTTTTGTCTTTATTTTGACTGTTGTAATCTGATTACATTTTGCAAGTTGACAGTAGTGTATTATTAAAGCAGAACTGAAGGCTTATTTAGAACAGACTTTGAACAGGCAAGGTATTACCGAAGAAGAGACATGCAACGCCTCTTCTGCGATAAAATACACCTACCTGCCATCTCGCCGTTTTTCTTTAGCATGCAAACTGAGCTGCTCATGTGCAGCTCTGCTTACATCGGCTTCCCTGTGTACCAGGATGAGTGACTCCTGTACATGAGCAGGAGTTAAGTCATCCCGAGCCAGCCAATGGAGATGCCCAAAGACCGACAGCAGGGGAGAAGATGTTTGTGAGGGACCTGGACTGTTAGAGAAGAGGTATGTTCGTTTTAATTTATTAAAGTAGAGTCGAAGATACCTAAACTCCCACTTGAATGTCTGATACGTACCTATTTTATGTTCTGTGGAATTAGCCAAAAGACAAGCTCCAGCACAAGCCATCCAATCTTCCTCCCCACCTGCACAGAAAATCACCAAACCAGCTGCTAAATACGGAGTGCCTTTAACCATAAAGAAGTCATCAGAGTCTGCAAAGAAGTATTATGACAGAAAGCCACAAATCAGGCGTAGACAGGTGAGAACGATAGAGCTTTAAAACCTTGTAATTCATGTGCATATATACTAATAAATTACATGGGTAAAATAACTGAGCGAACTGTTCACATGAAGGGGAATTTCCTAAGACTGGAGCAGCCAGAATCTGAAGCAGTTGTGCATGGCAACCAATCAGCTTCTAGCTTTAATTGTGAAAGCTTATTTGAACAAGCCGAGTCAGAAGCTGGCTGGGGGGGTTAGTCAGCCTGCTCGCCCCCTCCCTTGGGACTACATCCCTGCGGGGAAACTATGTGAACGTTCACAGGCACGGGAGGCTCCCCGCAGGGATGTAGTCCCAAGGGAGGGGGCAAACACGCTGACTAACCCCCAGCCAGAACGGCTCGGATGATGGGGGCAAGCTTACTGAGGAGGAACGGGAAGTGAGAAATTCAGACAAAGAAAAAAAACATTTAGAAGGGAAATCAAAGGAAAAGGTAAGTGACCATCAATGCACTAGCTTAAAGGAACCTATTTAGAAAATTAAAAACCGAACCTTTACAACCCCTTTAAGGATTGTAAGCAACCATAGTGCTTTTGTTTTAGTTATGAGCACAATATAACATTAGAAATATTCCCACATCATCCCAAGTTACATAGTTTACATAGTAGGTGAGGCTGAAAAAAGACAAGTCCATAAAGTCCAACCTATGTGTGTGATTATATTTATATTACCTTTTACATCCCTGTATGTTGTGGTCGTTCAGGTGCTTATCTAATCGTTTCTTGAAACTATCGATGCTCCCCACTGATACCACCGCCTGTGGAAGGGAATTCCACATCCTTGCCGCTCTTACAGTAAAGAACCCTCTACGTAGTTTAAGGTTAAACCTCTTCTCTTAGTTTAATGAGTGGCCACGTGTCTTGTTAAACTCACTTCCGCAAAAGAAGGGTTCTACTGTTACGTGACAAGAGAGGAACATACAGAAATTAGGAATGCTGGTTTCAATATGCCCTATTTAAGATGTGTTTCTGGTTTGTGCGAATACATTCGTTTACAGCTTTTGGGCATCGTGGCTGGGAAAAAAGTGTTTATGGTGCCTATAGCACACAAGCCTCGTACACACGGCCGAAAATCTCGTCAAGAAAAAACACGTCGTTTTCTCAAGACGTCTTCCAGGACGGCACAATGAGAGATGACTAGTCCACCTGACAGGAAACACAATCAATCAAAGAGGTTAAAAACCCCACCCCTCCCTGTGCTCCTCAGTTTTTGATTGTGTTTCCCCACAGCGAAACCGTTTGTTATTTTCTAAAGACCTAAAGGCCTGGTGCTGGAGGTCTCCCCCTGGGACCTAGGTCGAACGCTTAGGAAGCCTCTGGACCTAGCAGGACGGGCTCATCCTTCCTGGGGGGTCCCCCCTTTTGTTGTAACATACTCAGGGGGGAAGGAATAGCCTTGAAGAACCCCCCTGAGTTTTTTGAAGCCCTAAGGTACAGGGTACCTGGAAGCTTCAGGGGCCAAATATTTCCTCTTTTTTCCTCCCTACCTGGTGGGTGTCCACTTCGGAGGGGGGGGCTGGCAGGTCTCCCGCAGACGCGGTGGTGAACCCAGCGGTGAAGCGCTGTTCTGGCTATTGGCGCCGCTCAGGCATGTGCGGCGCCATTTTCCCATGGCCTGGAGGACTCATTGATTTCCTCCTCTAGCGCCCGGAATGACGTCACCGCGCGCCGCGCCACTTCCGGTTTCCGGTCTACGGCAAGATGGCGACGGCCGGCGTCTTTTCAGCCAGCTTCAACTATAAAGATGCCAGGAAAAGAGCCGCCCATTCCTCCTGTTTGCTCTTAGCGACACGGTTCGAGCCCGGACGGCGCATGGAGCATGAGGAAAGGCCCGGTACGGCCAAGGCTACAGAGGAGGCCACAGGAGGTGAGTCCTACCCAGCCAGCAGGGGTTATGATGGGGGAGGTACCCCGACTCTTCCCCCTTTTTTGCTCTGCACAGGGATGTTTCGTACTAAAAAATTCCCTGTGTATATTTGTTTTTTCTGCAGGAGGGGACGTCACTGCCCAGGGGTCTACCAGCCGTCCCTCTAAAGCCCCTGCTCGCATCAAAAGATGTGGCTACTGCAACGATAGGTTGCCTCCAGACTATTCCAGACCTTTCTGTTTTAAATGCATTCAGAAATTGGCTGGAAAAGAAACATCGCAGGTCATGAAAGACTTCTTGTCTGTCCAGACCCAGATGCTGACTACACTTAAGGAATTTCAATCCTCACTCAGGTCTAGGGAACCAGAACCTCAGACAAGTGGGGGGGGATCTTCCTCTCAGGAGAGTTCTTTGACTCCCAGGGTAGTTAAAAGACGCCCGCAGCCTCTAAAATCCCTACCTTCACAGGGTTCGGAGCCGGAGGAGGATTCAGATATCTCCGATCGAGAAGTATCTGATGAGGGTCTGGTGGATAGTCAGGCAGAGGACGAGGAAGAGGGCTCCAGGCCAGGAAGGCACATCTTCCCGGCCGATGATATGGAGGGCCTCCTTGGGGCAATTTATGCTTCTGAGGAGATCCAGGAGCCTGCGGAACAGGTTTCCGCACAGGATAGAATGTATCAGGGTTTGTTGAAGTCTCAACCCAAAACCTTCCCCGTCCACCAGGCACTGAAGGACATTCTCCTTCAGGAATGGAAGGATCCTGAAAGGAAGCTCTTAAGACCAAAAACGTGGAAACGTAGGTGCCCTTTCAAGGAGGAGGATGAAGATAAGTTCTTCAAAACACCCAGATTGGATGCTTCCTTAGCCCAGGTATCCAAACAGTCTGACCTCTCCTTTGAGGATACTGGTAACCTCAAAGATCAGATGGATCGGCGTGCTGAAACCACCTTGCGGAGGGCCTGGGAAGCCAATGCGGCAGCCATGAGCCCGGCGCTGGCTTCAGCATGCGTAGCCAGGAATGCAGATGCATGGATCTCAAAATTAACGGACCATGTTTCAGGCACTTCCAAATCCAAGGAAGTCTTGGAGTCGTTGCAGCTAATAGGTAACGCGGTGGCGTACCTAGCGGACGCAGCGGTAGAAACCGTAAGAACCACCGCAAAGACTGGAGCCCTCTTAAACTCTGCTAGAAGAGCTGTATGGGTTAAAACCTGGGATGGTGATAGTGCATCCAAGACCCGTTTATGTGGTCTCCCATTTGAGGGCTCCCTTCTTTTCGGTACAGGACTTGACCAAGCCTTGTCCAGGTCCACCGAAAAGGGTAAGAAATTTCCTACCAAACCTAAAAAGGAAAAAAGGAGATTTTTTCGAGGCCCCCAGGGTAAGAACCGGTCTTCAGACAAAAGACCTATCAATACTAGGAGGTGGAGTGCTGGCAAGGACAAACAGAAGGGAGGTATCCTTTTCTCCAGCCAAAAGCCTAATGACAAGAACTCTAAGTGACGTAAGGGTAGGGGGAAGGCTTTCCCAATTTCTCCCCAGATGGGAAAGCATATCTCAGAGCCCCCATGTCCTCCAAATTTTAAAAGAGGGCTACAAGCTAGAGTTCCTTCACTCCCCTCCCCCGAAGTTTCTGGTAACGCATCTACCCAGGGACCCCTTAAAAGCTGCAGGTCTGGTACAGAATGTCTCAGATCTGGAAAGGCAGGGAGTAGTTATCCCGGTACCTACGGAACAACAAGGTTTGGGCGTCTATTCCCACGTTTTCGTTGTTCCAAAGCCTTCAGGGAAGCATCGACTTATAATAAACTTGAGACCCTTGAACGCTTATCTGCCTCGCAAGAGGTTTCGGATGGAGAGCGTGTACACTCTCAGGAAGCTTCTTCTGAGGGGGGTGTTCATGGTGACCATAGACCTAAAGGACGCCTATCTACACGTCCCGATATTCCCAGCACATCAGGCCTTCCTCAGGTTTGCAATCACTTCCGCCCAGGGAGTGCAGCATTGGCAGTTTGCTGCGCTTCCCTTTGGACTGTCATCCAGTCCAAGAGTCTTTACAAAGATTATGGCGGAGGTGATTGCTTACCTGCACCTGCAGGGTATAGCAGTAGTCCCCTACCTCGACGATCTGCTTCTCTACAATCAGAGTCGAGATCTCCTTCTTGCAGACCTGGCCAGGGTCGTGAGCACCTTGGAAAGCCTGGGGTGGATCATCAACAAAGAAAAATCCTCGATGGTCCCAGAACAGAAGAAAGTTTACTTGGGATTCCTAGTGGATTCCTTAGAAAGAAAACTTGTTTTACCCCAGGACAAGGTCCAAGGTCTTATGACAACGGTCAGGTCTATGTTGGAGGCAGAGGAATCTTCTTTCAGAAGTATCATGCGGGTGCTGGGTCTAATGACCTCTTGCATCCCAGCAGTGCCGTGGGCTCAGCTCCACTCCAGACCTCTCCAAGAATTCCTTCTATCCTCTTGGGACGGATCAAGGGAATCTCTAGACTACAGGGTCCCCATCCCAGTTGTGGCAAAAGAATCTCTGAGGTGGTGGCTCCTTCCTCAGAATTTACTGGTGGGTCGTCTGTGGAGTCAGTCCAACCCTCTCAGGATAACCACAGACGCAAGCGCCTGGGGTTGGGGGGCTCACTTAGACGAGCTCAGAGCTCAGGGTTCCTGGAACCGAGGTCAGAGGGGCGCCTCCTCAAACCTCCGGGAATTGTTGGCGGTCCGGGAGGCTCTAAAGGCCTTCGAGGAGAGAGTCAGGGGCCGAGAGGTCCAGATTCTATCCGACAATGCCACCACAGTGGCATTCCTGAACCATCAGGGAGGCACCAGGTCGCGTACCCTTCTGGCTTTGTCTCTGGAGATCCTGAGCTGGGCAGAGCTCCGGATTCCCTCTATCACAGCGGTTCACATAAAAGGGGTTCACAACGTAGAGGCGGACTTTTTAAGTCGCCACCCGATTCTCCAGGGAGAATGGGAGTTGAACACAGAGGTGTTCGATCTGGTGTGCCAACGGTTCGGCAATCCGGAGATAGACCTCTTCGCCCGCAGGGAAAACAAAAAGCTAAAGAGGTTCTTTTCCCTGACCCGGGAATGGGGCTCAGAGGGAGTGGATGCGCTGGCCCAGGTGTGGAGTTTTCATCTGGCCTATGCCTTTCCTCCTCTGAGTCTGATTCCGAGGATCCTGCAGAAGCTGGACCTCTCAGAATGCTGTCTCATTTTGGTCACCCCCTGGTGGCCCAAGAGAGCCTGGTTTCCCACTCTGGAGAACTGGTCGGTAGCTCCCCCTCTCCATCTACCAGTTTGGTCAGACCTTCTTCTTCAGGGTCCGGTCTTCCACCCAGAGCCCAGCTTCTTCAAACTGACGGCCTGGTGCTTGAAAGGCAGAACCTGCGGGAGAAGGGCTGTTCAGAGAGAGTGATCACCACTCTCCTCTCTAGTAGAAAGGAGGTCACCAGGCGGATTTATGCTAAGGTGTGGGGGGTCTTCTCTCGCTGGTGTTCAGAGAGAGAGGTTTCCCAACAGGAAACTTCGGTCATTCTGGAATTTCTCCAGGATGGAGTTGATCTGGGGCTGGCTACCAAGACACTAAGAGTTCAGGTAGCAGCCTTATCTTACTTCCTGGACAGAAGATTGTCCCAGGACCCGTTGATTAAAAGATTCCTGTCAGCTAGGGACAGAATGTCTCCAGTACAGATCTCTAGGGTTCCACCCTGGGATCTCTCCTTGGTTCTAGAACAGTTAACTAAGGCTCCGTTCGAGCCTTTAGACAGTATTTCTATTAAACTTCTCACAGTTAAGTTTACCTTTCTGCTGGCGATAACGACAGCCAAAAGAGTAGGTGATATGCAGGCTCTGTCAATTAAAGAGCCGTTTTTTCGTTTATTTGAGGACAGGGTTGTTCTCAGGCAGGACCCCCTGTACCTTCCCAAGGTAGTATCAAAATTTCATAGAACGCAGGAAATAATACTCCCTTCTTTTTGTTCCAATCCCCAGAATGAAAGGGAGGCTTCCTTTCATTGTTTGGATGTCAGACGATGTCTGCTTTCTTATTTGGATAGAGTTAGCATTTTCAGAAAATCCAGCCACTTATTTATTAATTTTTCTGGTCAGAAAAAGGGCCAACAGGCTTCTAGAGTAACCATAGCTAGGTGGATAAAACAAGCAATCTCCCTAGCTTATGACCAGGCTGCTAAGACAGCCCCGAAGGTTAAAGCACATTCCACTCGGTCTCTGGCGACCTCCTGGGCAGAAAGGGCCGGAGCTTCGGTCGAACAAATCTGCCAAGCTGCGACATGGTCAAGCCAGAACACTTTTTTGAAGCATTACAGAGTGGAGTTGCTGTCGCCTCAGGACCTCTCATTTGGTAGGAAGGTCCTGCAAGCGGTCGTCCCACCCTAAGGTAGGCCTGCAAATTACTTGCTTCTCTCTCATTGTGCCGTCCTGGAAGACGTCTTGAGAAAAGTACCAGTTACTTACCGGTAATGGTCTTTCTGGTAAGTCTTCCAGGACGGCAGGCCTACTTCCCACCGCTCTGGTTAAGTATATTAATATATATATATATATATATATTATAATATAGAGTTGTTGTGGTATGTTGTTTTTCACTCTCGTGCACTAGTGTGGAGTACTTTTTCACAAACTGAGGAGCACAGGGAGGGGTGGGGTTTTTAACCTCTTTGATTGTGTTTCCTGTCAGGTGGACTAGTCATCTCTCATTGTGCCGTCCTGGAAGACTTACCAGAAAGACCATTACCGGTAAGTAACTGGTACTTTTTCTTGACGAGATTCTTGGACAAGAAACTTGTCCCGGCCGAGTGTACAGACGCTCGATTCAAAGAACCCGCGGTTCTTTGAATGGAGCGAACGCGGTCGCCGCCATCTTGCTACACCCTATCTATGCCTAGGAAGCTACCGCGCATGCGTCAAAGTTATTTCGAGCATGCGCGGGCTTCCCGGAGGACAGGTAAGTGTGCACACACACAATTTTCTCATCGAGAAACAGGCTGACGAGAATCTCGACGAGAAAATAGAGAGCAGGTTCTCTATATTTCTCATCGAGATTCTTGTCGGTTTTCTTGACGAGAAACCATACACACGAACGATTTTCTCGGCAAGAAAGCTATCTCGGCAGTTTTCTTGTCGTTTCTTGCCGAGAAACTCGTTTGTGTGTACGAGGCTTAAAGGGGTTGCTCTGCCGGAAAAAAAAATATTAAAAGCCAGCAGCTACAGCTACAGCAGCTGCTGGCTTTTAATATTTGGACACTTACCTGTCCTGGAGTCCAGCGACGTCCGCAGCAGAGGACGAGCGACCACTCGTCGCTCTGCTGCTCCCTCCGCCATCCTCGCTGAGGGAACCAGGAAGTGAAGCCCTGCGGCTTCATGCCCGGTTCCCTACGGCGCATGCGCGAGTCGCGCTGCGCCGTTCTGATTGATGCTCCTGTGTTCTGGGAGCCGAGTGTCTCCCAGAACACCAAGGGAAGTCTGCGGGAAGTGACGTAACTCCCGCAGATTCCCGGAGACAGGACTCCCGGATGTGGGTGAAAATACCTGTCTTAGACAGGTATCTTCACCCCCCTCCCCCCTGAAAGGTGTCAATTGTGACACCGGAGGGGGGGAGGGTTCCAAATAGCAAAAGTTGCTATTTAGGGTGGAGCTCCACTTTAAGTCTTCCATGAATTATTGCACTTCAACTGGTATAAGGTCACCTGGAATCTGCTTGCTTTGGTCAGTATAAGGTGTTTTTCTTTTAGATGCGTGAAGTCTTGTATGTATATACCAAGAATTCCATGGGGCATAAGTAAAAACAACATAAGGGTTCATGTACACGAGCTTAAAAAAATGCCAGTGCTCTTGGCAGAAAAAAATTCTAATTTTTTTTTATTTATTTTTTTATTTTTTTTTGTACTAGCAACTTGGCAAGTTCTTAGCTCTTTTCTTTTTTTATAAATTTCTGCCAGAAAACTCCTCTCAAAAACGCAAAACAGATGTGTTATTTTTTTCCTTTCTTTCTGCCTCTAAACGCTGAGATTAATATATGCCGTTAAATGTCCTAATGTGCATGGGCACATAGGATAACCTTAGCTGCTTCTAAAGGCAAAAAGCTAAACTCTAGAAGCAGCAGCGTTGTTTTTAAGCCAGTGTGCATGGACGCTAAAAGTGTTGGAATAACAGATATTTCCATGAGTCTAATGAGAAGGCTACTCTTCTAATTTGTAGTTTCACTTTTTGTCCAGGCCCCAGCAGTTCCCATGAAGAAAGTGAACCCTGTAGAAGAAAGGAGGAAAATGTTAGAGGTATCAAGCTGCTCCTACTGCTTTCTTTGTTGTGACTGACTTCTAGTTCTACAGAACTGGAGGGCTTAGCAGTGCTGCTTGTAGTGCCGGATTTTCCAGTGCTGGCAGATAAATGAATGACCCTAACCAAACACCTCCAAACCTTTCCTCCTTGTTTCTTCTTACTCTTGTCCTCCTAACCACATTTTCCTTGCCAGTTATGACTTCACCAACGCCTCTATACCTTGAAGCTTCTACTAAAAAACTTGTGAGCAATATAAGAGCTTGTATGTATTTGCAGGATGTGGCCAAGAAAAAAAGAGTGGACATTAGACAGATGGAGAAGGAGAGGATACAGCGAGAACAGGTAGGTCGTTTTTTCTGTTATATGGCTAATTTCAAACAAAGACACTTACCTTTGTAAATAATCAGCAGCATACAATTTTTCTTTGCACATATTAAAATTTAAGTGTATGAGCAATAACTGACAATGTTGTTCCAGGAACTGATTAGTCAATGTATATGAATAGAGGAGAGCGACTTGTGTTTAGTTGCTTTGCCATAGGAGAATTATTTATATTTTCTACCTAGTTCATGATCTGGTGTCATTGGTGTAGCATTATTAATAATTATTTAGACTCCGTTCACACAGGGGCAACTCTACTTCCAGTGCGACTTTGGGAGGCAACTTGAACACGACTTGAGTATGAATCACAGCGCGACTTGGGGCGACTTCAGCGCGACTTGGGGCGACTTACAACACGACTTAAATTCGCCTCAAGGACAGGGGACTTTGCCAGTGGCCAATCAAAGAGTAATCGGCTCTGTGGGAGGGAGGGGCGAGGGAGGGGTTTGCCGAGAAACCTATTTTTATTTCCTGTAAAGTTGCTTCAGTTAAGACGGGATCCGACTTGGAGGCGACTTCCATTGAAATCAATGGGTACAAGTCGCCTAGAAGTCGGATTGAAGTAGTACAGGAACCTTTTCTGAAGTCGGAGCGACTGCAGTAGTGTGCATTAAGACGGATCCATTCACTTACATTGATTTTTTAATGTAGCGCGACTTGAGGTGACTTGGGGCGACTTGACGTCAGTTCCAAAGTTGCCTTTGTGTGAATAAGGTTTTATTGTGATGTTCTAACACATGTTGATATAACACAGATTCAGTGGTGTATATTTTGCAAATTCTTTCATTGAAGCTCAGATTCTTCTTCAAGAGGACTTCATTCTGTATGTAATTGGCTATTTACTGAAACATCTATATTTATTAATCGTTTAGGTTAATTTGTCAAGAAAAAATAAATGAGGACTGCCATTGCTAACCTTCTGATTTCCTCAGTATGCTGATAAAGTCAGAGAAGAGTCATATGCCCTTGTTTGCATACTTGAGTAGGACAACCAGGAAACTAGCCGTGTCCAGTAGGAGAGGTCAACAATGGCAGAAAATTTAAAAAAATGTCCTTTTATGTAATAAAAAAACAAGAGGTTATTAAACTGAAAGAAATGTTCAGCATAGACTTAGCTTTTCTTCACCGGAGGAATGAAAATTTCACAGCTGCAAACAGAATTCCTTTTTTTTTTTTTTTTTATTCTATCCCCTACAGCTTAGAAAATGAAAGCGGAAACCAGTTTATTGTCATGGAGATTTTGTTTTCTTCTTTTCTTGTATATAAGTCCCATGCATCTTTCCAAGTGTTACCATCTCTTTTCTAATCCCATGGTAGATAAATTTACTCAAAGCAGAACAGATGAGACGACTGGAGAAGGAAAGGGTAAACTGGATGATCTTACTGATAGTAGTATATTATGTTTCTTTGTGTTTTTTCCTTTCTGACATATCTTTCTTTCTCATGTGTGTTCATTTCCCAGTGTTTTCTTCATGTACCTGAGCACGTTTAGTCTGATCAAGTTTCTCCTTGCAGTTGTCAGACCATTCATAGCTGATCATAATCACATTATTGGATGTACACTTGCCAGTTGACATTTTCAGCTGCTGTATTCTTGAGTATGACAACGTTTATAGTTGACCCAAAGTCCCACATCAAATTGCAAGGAGTTTGTTTTTGGTTAGAAAAGACATGCAAAGTAAAGAGTTTTTCAAAAACAAAAAACAATTGAGCTATACTAAGGGCATACTAGGGGGGTAAGCGTTCCATAATATAATTGCACATGGCAAGAGCCTACCCTCACCCTGCAGAATTTAGTTCTTATTTATTCAATTACAGTCTGTACTGCAGATTTTATGCCATCTCATATTTGTCCACAAGGTGGCAGTATTATAACAGTAGGTTTCAACTGAACTGGCAATGGAAAAAATAAGCTTACTTCATATAGCAGTAACATATAATCAAGTGCTTCACAGTGCAGTTATAGATATATTTGTAATGGTTCCTTTTCCTTCTAATCTAATGTAATTTAAAGAGGAAGTAACCCCCCCCCCCCGAAAAAACAGGATAAAATAAGACCCTGCAAGAGAGAGGCATAATGAGCTAGTATGCATAGCATACTAGCTCATTATGTGGCACTTACCTGAAATCGAAGCCTCCGAAGTCCTCCTCGTTCCCCTCCGCCGCCATGTCCCCGCAGAGCTTCTTCCTGGTATCGCTGCTCCGTCGCTGTGATTGGCCGGAGCGGCGATGACGCGCAGGAGCCGTAAAAGCCGGCGTTATCATTCATAAAACCGGCATTTACAGTGCACCTGCGCCGTAAACCTTGTAGGTTTAGGAGATATTGCAAACACCTACAGGTAAGCCTTAATTTAGGCTTACCTGTAGGTGCAAGTTGCAAGAGTGGGTTTACAACCACTTTAACCACTTCGCACCCGGGCCAATTCTGACACTTCGCTCCTACATGTAAAAAGCCTAATTTTTTTGCTTGAAAATTACATATAACCCCCAAACAATATATATGTTTTTTTAGCAAAGACCCTAGAGAATACAATGGCGGTCATTACAACTTTTTATTTCGCACGGTATTTGCGCAATAATCTTTCAAACGCATTTTTTGGGGAAAAAAAACGGTTTCATGAATTAAAAAATATTAAAACATTAAAGTTAGCCCACTTTTTTTGCATAATGTGAAAGATGAAGTTATGCTGAGTAAATCGATACCTAACATGTCACCCTTCAAAATTGCACACGCTCGTGGAATGGCGCCAAACTTCGGTACTTAAACATCCTCATGGGCGACGCTTTAATTTTTTTACTGGTCACATGTTTTGAGTTACAGAGGAGGTCTAGAATTATTGCTCTCGCTCTAACGTTCCCTGCGATACCTCACATGTGTGTTTTGAACACCGTTTTCATATGTGGGCGGGACTTGCGTATGCGTTCGCTTCTGTTTACGAGCTACCAGGGACAGGGGCGCTTTTACATTTTTTTTATTTTTTTATTTTATTTATTGTTAATTTTACTTTAACCTTTTTTAATTTGACACTTAAAAAAAAAAAAAAAAAAAGATCACTTTTATTCCTATTACAAGGAATGTAAACATCCCTTGTAATAGGAATAAGCATGACAGGTCCTCTTTACAGTAAGATATGGGGTCAATAAGACCCCACATCTCACCTCTAGGCTGAGAAGCCTGAAATAAAAAAAAAAAAAAACGATCACCGCTTCCTAGCTGAAGCGGCGCCGTTCTTTTGAATGCAGAGGCCGGGCGTGACGTCATAACATCGCGCCCGGCCTCCGAACGATCATAGAGACTCCGGCGACCATCTGGTCCGCCGGAAATCTCTATTGTAAGAAGCCGGGGCCGGCGGATCCTGTCACCGACTCACCGATCGCTCAAGTGAGTCGGTAGAAGCACCGGAGGGCGGCGGGAGGGGGGGATGTCCCCTCTCGCCGCCTGTAAGAACGATCAAGCGGCGGAACAGCCGCTATGATCATTCTTACGGTACACAGAATCGCCGGCTCTAAAAAACGATACCTGAATGATGCCTGTAGCTGCAGGCATCATTCAGATATCCCGGCTCAAACTCAAGGACGTCCTTGGGTGCGAAGTGGTTAAACACAGTAGGGCCAGTTTTAAGAGGAAGTCCACTAGCCTAAAATGTTTAGGGTGCAAATTGGAGCACTTGGAATTGACCCATGCAAACATGGAAAGAACATCCAAATTTGACACAGATTGCATCTGAGGTAAGATTTAAACCCAGAATGCAGAGCTAAAGGCAATGCCAACCAGTTTATCCCCTTTCTTTCCCAATGGTAGTTTGTGTTAAAATACTTAAAGCATATCTAATCTAAGGAACAAAAAAATATATATTGCAGCTTACAAATCCTTCGCTGTGATGGCTTTATAGGATTTCTTCTTTTTTTTTTTTTAATGCTTTATTTACTTTGTTTTTACCTGGTGATCCAGTCCGTAGTACACTTCCTGTAACACTTGAACAATCCTAACTCACTGTAGCGTTGCCATCATAAGACAGGACTACAAACGCCTCCCCATGATCTGATTTCCCTAGAGGGAGACATTCTGTAGACAGATGGCTGAGAATAATGTAACTGGTAACTTCCTGTGCTGCATTCTTATCAGTTGATGAGATTTCTGGCAGGATCAAGGAGTATTTATTGCACTTATCATACAGATATTACAAAATGGTTTCAATGTACTTGACAGACTAAAGGGACCCAATAGGTGAATCCTAACAAGGAATTTCTCCTAACCTTTTAAAGTGTTAGTTTTTTTTCAAATTTTACTGAAAAAACAAAACAATTTTTTGTTATTTTTTTTCTATTCACACAGCATACCTAAAAAAACAAATAAAAAAAAAAATTCTTGCCATATGCATGGATGTTCGTTTGGAGCCTGACTGCAAGTTAGTCTTAACTACATCCCTACCAGGCTAATTCTGACACTTCTCTCCTACATGTAAAAAATTATTATTTTGCTAGAAAGCTACTTGGAACTCTTAAAACAGAACGCCGGGACTTTCAAAAAATCCCCCATTAGTACACCCCCCACACACAAAACACAAAACCGTTATTACATTTGTGAAATTCCTTACCATTGAAGAGAAAAGTCTAATCGAATTTTCAGGAAGTTGGCTTTCTAATTCAAAAAAATGCATCATGTATTCTGCCAGGGAGGATCTATTAGAACAGTGATTGTATCTCTCTCTATCGAGTGAATGTGGGAGGTACACTAGACCTCACCGACTTTGACATAAATCACACCCCTCATTCTCCAGCCAGCCATACTACTCAGTAACACACAGTATGATAGGTTACAGTCTTCTAAATGCAAAGCATGTCTGTTCTCTCCCCTTCAGCCACAACCGGAGATAAACATATTGACCTTGCTTTATGTAATCGTTACAGAACTGTACACACATCCCATGATGATATATTATATACACTGTACTCTGCTGTAGTTCAGCATTAGAATTTTTCCTCCTTCTGCTGCAGCCTTGATATCTTTCTAACAGCATTCAGTGACTGCCAGTGCAGAATGTCTGTGACCGTCCTGGGTTCCCTGGTACCACGGGAGAGCTTGGAAAGGTGGCAGGAGGGGTGGCAACCCCCCCCCCCTCCTGCCGCATGTAAAAGCAATTCAGCAGCTATTTACGAGACAATAAAGAGAATCGCCAACAGGAAAAAAAGATGGCTGCAGACATCGTCCTGGTCACACCACTGAAAGTCCAGGATATTATATTGCGTCCTACGGGAGGGAAGTGGGTAAATAGATTCAATGTGACTCTGTCCCCACACAGACTGGGGACACTGTGCACTTCCCATCATTGACACGCCATGTTCAAATCCCAGATTATAACTCATTATAATTGGTAATGAGATCTGCCAGCACAGTACAGGCGGGGTTAATTGGTGTAAACATTAAAGTGATTGTTATTTTTATAGGGAAAAAAAAGGACTTTAGAAACATGTTATACTTACCTGCTCTGTTGCAGTGGATTTGCATAGAGCAGCCCAGATCCTCCTCTTTTCGGGTCCCTCTTCTGTAATCCTGGCTCTTGTTCAGTGCCCCCCCACAGCAAGCAGCTGTGGGGGGCACTGAATGTGAATGGGAACATGTAACAAATATATAAAGAAGCTGTTATCCCAGTTTGGCTGCAAAATTTTAAATACGCTGCACTTACTGCATGCATGTAAAATAAATTGTTTTATTTTTCATGAGAGGATAAAAAGCCATGTAAAATTCTAGACTGTTGTCAAATTTTGGGAAGGAATGCGTTTCCCCTCAGTGCCCACTGAACCCACAGAAAAGAAGCTTAAAGTTCATTTGGCACTCCTGTGACCCATTTTCTGCCAGCAACAGGCTAAAGACTTCACTCAGTCGATCCAGACTGGACCGGCATCTGGCTCAGCCTTTCAGTGATCTGCCAAGAGCCTGAGCCAGCCCATGCTGCCCCCTCCACAGCCCAGTGCTGCAAGTAAGCGCTGGAGGGGAGAGCTGCTGACTTGACAGTCGCCGCTCTCTGCTCAGAGTGGAGGGGAGAACTGAGCGATCAGCGGTGTTTGATTACCCAGCTCTCAATGTAGAGGCAGCAGGAGACAGATGCAGCATTGGACCGATGCTGCATCCATCTAGGTGAGTATAAATGTTTTTTTATGAAAATCCTGAGCTTCTCTTTTTTTTTATTTTGCTGGTTGTATTCTCCTCCCTAACACCTTTAATGACTTTTACTGTTTGGAACTGTCCTGCTGTTGTTCCAGCCCCTGAAATTACAATGTTTATTAATTCTGTCTATAAAATCTTTAACCAGATTGTATCCTTATCTCATTTCAATATTTTCCAAATGCCTGCTTAGTCTTTACTTTTGTATCTATTTTCTTGCTAAGTTATTTGCATTTATGCTTTTAGTTGGAGCGAATAAATCGCGCAAGAGAGCAAGGCTGGAAGAATGTAATTGGTTCAGGAGGAAGTGGAGACGTTAAGGTGATATCACAAACCAATTATATTATTTTGTAGTTCAGAACTAAATTGTCTTTCTTTATAGATCAGCATAATAGTTTTAATGGTTAGGTCCTAAAAATTTTTTTATTATTTTACAGGCACCGTATTTCGGTGGAGGTGGAGGGGCAGCTCACCCACAAGCTGCAGGTCGCTCTTCTTATGAGTATTATCATTCCATACTAGAACAAATGCAAAAGCAGAAAGAAAGCGTTAAAGCAGCAGAGGAAAGAGAGGCCAAATACCGAGCGGAAGTACAAAACCCTGATGTAGCTCAAAGGTTTGTTATTTAGCGTTTTTTTTTTTTTTTTTTTTTTTTTTTAGTTTTCATAATGAAAATGTAATTTAGCTGTTTAGTACCGCCCAGAAAACCCAACATTATCTGGTCTATGCAAGATTGATGTCTGACTATCCCCAATAATTACTAAAATTAAAATAACGTGCAGCACTTATCTACTATGAATTGGTTACTAAACTATATTGATTTTATAGTAGATAAGCGCTGCACATTATTTTAATTCTTTTTTAATGTTGTGAAGTGTATCACACGGGTGCTAGCAGCTCGGAGTGAGAGGGATTTTAGACATCAGCTGTATGGACACTATTGGGGGTTATTTACGAAATGCAAATCCAGTCGCTGTAGATCTGACGGGAAGATCTGAAATGAGGGGAAGCTCTGCTGATTTTATTATCCGATCATGTGCAAGCTAAAATTCAGTTTTTTTATTTTGCTTGTATGTTCCCCTCGGATCTACAGCGACTGCACTTCCAAGTGCACTTTCAGTGCAATTTTAAGTGCACTTTGCACTTGTAGTTTGCACTTGTAGTGCATAGTGGATTTGCCTTTTGTAGAAAAACCCTATATCATTTAAAAAACATTCTTATATCCCCAGTAATTATATTCCGTCAAAAGTACAGCAGAAAGCCTTGGTGTTATCTTTCACTTTCCTCTGCAGAGCTGCTGCACAACTGGAAGCTCCTAATGGTCCTTCATCTCCTTATCCATTACCTGATGGAGATGCGGTGAGGAAGGAATTGAAGAGGCTAGAGCAGGTTTCCCGACAAGCACGCGCAGACCGGTCAGTGATATTAAAAGACCCATCGGGTGTTTTTTTGTTTTACTAATAAAAGTACAGTGTACACAGCAATGTGTGAAAGATGCATTGTTTTGGAAATATACCGTGACCCAATGCCATTTCAGATTACAAACTGCAACAACACTTTCTTTTATGAAAGTTCAATTATTGTGTAAGGCAGGTCAAAGATTATTGCAGGAAAGAAAATCACTTGATTCCCCCATCAACACAGTTGGACCCCATACACACTATTAGATTTTCTGCAGATTTTTGTCTTCAGATTTACCAAAACCATGTAGTTCAAGGGCCTTCCTGATTGCATACAAATTGAAACTCATTAAGGTTTGACCTCAAACATTTTATGGTTTAGGTAAATCTGCAGAAGATCAAATGGTGTGTATGGGATCTTTAGTGTTGATGGGGGAATCCCTCCCGCAGAGCTACTGTGTTCTCCCGGCGATGGGGGGGTTTGACGGTGGCTGTCCCTGCTGAGAGAACACAATGGGGGTTATTTACAAAAGGCAAATCCACTTTGCACTAAAAGTGCAAAGTGCACTTGAAATTGTACTGAAAGTACACATGGAAGTGCAGTCGCTGTAAATCTGAGGGGTAGATCTGAAATGAGGGGAAGCTCTACTGATTTTATTATCCAATCTTGTGCAAGCTAAAATGCAGTTTTTTTTTTTTTTTTTTTTCCGTGCATGTCCCCTTCGGATCTACAGCGACTGCACTTCCAAGTGCACTTTTAGTGCAATTTCAAGTGCACTTTGCAGTGCAAAGTGGATTTGCCTTTAGTAAATAACCCCCAATGATTATTCCTAGTGACTATAGCAGAAAAGCTAAAAGGTCAAATGTTGGGCAGACTCCCATGGTCTCCAAACAAAATCCTTTTTATCGAATCGTGATCAATTATAAAATCTGTGATTTCTGAACGTGGTCCTTTTTTTTTATATTTGTTTCAATCCTTATTTTTTTATGTTACAAGTGGGAAACCAAATTTAACAACAAAACAATATAGTAAGTAGCACTACACTTGTAATGTAATAGGTATACAGATAAACCATATTACCAGAGCTGAACTGTTAAGTGAACCCAGATTGAACTCGGAAGCGAGTAAAAAAAAAAAAAAAAAAAGGGAAAAACTAAAAAATTGATGAACACAAGTCCATTAGCACAGTAGAAAATAGTCCAAACCCTGTAAAAATAGCAGCTTGTTGGTAACCTTGGGGGTGGGGGGGAACATTTAGGAAATCGTGTAATGGAGTCGGGCCAGCGTACACCAGCCCATGTGACGATTATATGTAAGAAACATCTTCAAAAATCATCTCGAAAATATTAAAGCACGTAATGTGCATTGTACAGTACTAGAAATTATTTCCAAAAAAACCTTAAACCTGTCCTTTTATATTTCTTGTGATGTGTTTGCATAAGATGAAAACTTTCTATCCAGTGCTAGTTGGGCAGATTCTACAGTAACTTTTACAAGGTTTTTTTTTTTATTATTTGTTTTTTGTAAGACTAATTGCTTCTGTTTAAAAATTTATGTTAGGGACGTGATCTGACTACTTTTTTATTGTGTGCTTCAGACATCGAGGACATATGGCCGCTGAAAGAGCAATACAGGTTGAGGAATTTTGGCAGAGGAAGCAGGAAGCCATGCAAAACAAAGCGCGGGCTGAGGGACATATGGTATGGAATTTGGTTTGTGCATTATGGTGACATGTTCTGATGATCAATGGGAATGGGGTGTCTTAAAGAGGTTTTTTTAGCAAATGGCTTTCCATTTTGATCGTATAAATATTTGACCATAGTTTAAAGAACAGCTTAACTTGTATTGAAGTTGTCTCCTACTCCTTCTTCTCTCCTGCCTCAGTGAAAACCATATCAAGTTATCTTCGACCTTGTCCTGGAGATCTTCACTGTATGGCTCTACCTGGAATTGCACAGCCTTTGCATAGAAAATGACCTGGCTGAGCACCTCAGGAAGCTGTATGCCCTACTAATTCCTATGGCTGGGCCATACTCAAGGTGGCCCCGGTCATCCAGAAGAGTATGACTAAAGCCATAGGAATGAATTGGGTAAGTGGCTTTCAGAAGGCAGCTGGGAAGATTTTCATGCAAAACATTAAAAACGGTAAATACCTCCAAAGTGGGCATTAGGGTACATTTTCACTGAATTAAAACGTCTCGGTATTGGCCAGAAAGAAGTGTGTAGGTTCAATTATATTGATACCCAAAACTTTAAAAAAAAAAATTCTATGATGAGGATACTGTAGAAACCCTATTGGGAATTTTTCCTGCTGTCCGGGGGGTTCTTTAGTGAGATTGTTGCTCACTTCCTATGCTGGGGATAACCTCTTAGCAAACAGGAAGTGGGAGAAAATCTGCAACAGGAAAATGGACAATGATAAAAAGCTGACATGTTCTGGCCGTTCCCTAATTAACATTAAAAAGAGAAGCTTTTTACTTCTGTCTGTGTGCTTTGCTAGAGAAATTTACCCTTACTTTCTGTTTTGGGGGACTCCAGACAGGTAGTGAGGAAAAATCTGCAACATAGAAACGGACAACAATGAAAAGCTGACAGAAGTTCTTCATTCTCATAATTAATAATAAAAAAAGAAATACCGGTACTTCTGTCTGTGTTGCTCTCCGGGAGACAACCTATTTGCCAGACAGAAAATTAAGGTTTATCTCCCATTGAGCCTCTGATTACAGTAAAATCTGACTGGAGTTTTAATCCTTCCCAACTCCATTCAAAACTAAAGGAAAAACATTTTGGGTATGGATACTCATAAACTACCACAGTATTATCAGATGTCAGATTTTGGGCCAGTTCACACCAGGAACGCGTGCGTTCCCATGTGGACCGTTTTTGACAGCCCATACATATGAATGGCCCGCAAAACACACAGGACTGTATTTTTTAAAACTCGCTGCACCAAACCGCGTGGTACTATGGTAGCATACGATTTTGGTTCCTGCAAACACATTAACTGTGATCTGTGTTTGGGGTGCCAGTAACATTGGCACGCACATGCAGTTCACCTTGGGTGCAGGAAACCTGCACGGAATGCCCCTGTCCTGCACCGTGTTTTGGTGTGAACTTGCCTTTTATCTTTTTACAGCTGTTTATTAATGGACATTCTGGTTGTACTATTCACACAGCACATTGCCTTCTTTAAACAGTGCATATACAGGGAGTTTTTTATTTACTGCATATTTAAGGGTGGACAGCATTACTAGTTTTGTACCAGTTTTTTATGCAGTATATACTCGGGCCACATTTCTCTTTTTGGCAAAACTGAGATGCTTCCATTTTCGCATTTCAGGGTTTACATGAAATAACTTTGGATTAAATACAAAATATCAGCTCAGGGGTTGACACTTCACTTACTCCTTTTCTTTACTTAACTTTTCTCCTTAAAGTGTTTAGCTTAAGCTCTTTTATGGCTTTAGTATATAAGGAGATGAGGGTCATTAGTGTAGTGCCATATTTGCCTTGAAATATTTTTTCAGTACATGTGCTTTTATATAAAAACGAGTTTACCTGCATCTGTGTTCCTAACTAGTTCAAAAGCTGTGCTATTTAAAGAATAGCATAACTTTTGATTTCCTGCGCGAGCAATCAGGCTGCCCAAGATAAGCCTTCATAAATGCTTCCTTTCAGTAAAATATCTGGCTCCACATAGTAAAATTTTATTACACTCTGCATGAGTGAGACTAGTCAGCATTTAGCTAGGACCTTCCTGATCTACTTAAGGTGACCCAGTGGAAGATAATAACATCTGTACCCTCTAGTGTTTCCTTTTGAGAATTGGGGGAAAAAAATGCAGACCGGTATAGATCACGGCATATGTTGGAATGCGTTGTTTAAAATGTTACCTTTTTTTTTCCAGTCTAGGCCTCCAGCAATAAAAGCAGCAAAGTATTTTCTAATGCTTTTTTACTTTTAGAATTGGCTGCCCATATTACAGTGCCCAAAATTCATCTGGAAGGTCTTGGGTCATGCTCACAAATACATGTGCGGAACACCACACACCGCTCCATAAACCTAAGTTTCAGTCTGAGCCTTTTGCTTTTGATCTCAGTCTCATCCATTTCTACCAGTAGTCTAGATTTTAGAAAGTAGTTTAGTTTAGAAATAAATAAAAAAAAAAACAGGAAAATAATGAGGGAGAAGGAGGAATTCATTAAGGCTGATTGGATAAATCTGTGCTGATAAAAGCATTAAATAAGCAATTTTTTTGTTGGGTTGTTTTAACTGACGACATATGCCGATTAAATTTTATGCCTTTTGATATGCCAATAAGTGAGAGAGAACCTACTACAACACAATCAACAAATGGAATTTGTGTCTCTCTATCCCACATTTGTTGCGATGGGGAGTAGTGAGGAGATCAGGCATGTTTGGATACGGGTCTGAACCCAATGGGGCTATCCCACCAGGAAGCAGTCAAAGGCAAAAGCGGCAGCGGATGCATCGTTCACCCTGCAGCTGCATGTAAACATGCCTCTTGCTTATGTGAGGCTGTATGCCCCTGCCACCTATTATTGGTTTCAGCTTTGACAGCTTCCTAGAGGGATAGCTCGGGTGGGACTGGACTTGTGTCTGAACATGCCTGAGCTCATCCCTACAGGGGAGAAGGATTTTTTGTACTACACACGTCCTGTACTTTTTAATAACCTAATTTTTTTGTGGACATATGTAACTGGTTAAGTAAACAGGTAAACAGGGCAGTATGAGGTAATCAAGAGGCTGGTAAGCTGCACAGCTGAGTGTATGTTATTGTTGGTGGGATATGGGCATTCTGGTGCTAAGTAGCTTTATCTTCTACTTTATGCCCAAAAAACTTATACACATTTTTTATTTTTTTTTATTTTTTTTGTACAGCCAGAAAAAAAAAAAAAAAAAAATATCTGGCTTCTTGGGAATTGGGCAGCCTGCTACCGATTTCATTCAATGCTGTTTTTTTTTTTGTTTTTTTTTTTGATTATTCTGCCTGTCAAGCTGATTATATAAAACGGTACAAGATAATATAAGGTCAACCAGTTATGAGCATGTACCTAAAGGTTATGAAATAAATAAGTGTTGCGCTACAAATATCACATTTTTAATTTCTAGTTTTGGTTTTCATTCCTATATTTGCAGATACTATTAGCTCAGCACTTACCTCCATAACCTTTATGAATTGTGCAAACACAATTTTGTGCATGCAGCAACTCGTTAATTATTATTTGTTTATCTGGTCACTAATAGTTTTAGTCACATTTTGTGAGTCAATAGTCCGGAGTTGGTAGCGCAGAAGTTAATCACAAGCACACTTAATAGCATGTACTTGTTTAACCCTTTCATGCCTAAGCCTGTTTGACATTTATTGCTTACAAGTTAAAATCCGTATTTTTTGCTAGAAAGTTACTTGGAACCCCCAAACATTATATTATATATTTAGCAGAGCATCTAGAGAATAAAATTGCAATTGTTGCAATCATTTTTGTCTCACTGGATTTGTGCAGCGGTCTTTCAAACGCAATTTTTTGGGAAAAAATACACTTTCATAAATAAAAAAAAATAACTAAACAGTAAAGTTAGCCCAATTTTTTTGTATCATGTGTAAAATGATGTAAATAGATACCTAACATGTCCTACTTTGAAACTGCGCACACTCGTGAAATGGCGACAAACTACGGTACCTAAAAATCTCCATAGGCGGTTATTTAAAAAAAAGTAACGGCTACCAGGTAGAGTTAAAGGAGGTATAGTGCTAGAATTATTGCTTTCGCTCTGACGATCGTGGCGATGCCTCACGTGTGATTTGAACACCATTTACATATGCGGGCACGACTTCCGTGTGCGTTTTCATTGCTGCGCGAGCTCGTGGGGGGTGTTTTAAAAAAAAAAATATTTTCTTTTTTTTTCTTTTTTTCTTATTTTATTCATTTTTTACATTGTCTCTTTTAAAAAAAAGTTTTTTTGATCACTTTTATTGCTGTCACAAGGAATGTATACAAAGTACTCTTTGTGGAGGGATCGGGGGTCTAAAAGACCCCAAATACCTCCTTTTCACTTCAAAGTATTCAGATTGCCAAAAAATGCGATTCTCAATACTGTTTTTTAAATCGCCGCCAATGGCAACCGAGTAAATCGGAAGTGACATGATGTTGCTTCTGTGTTTACACATAGGAGACTGGAAGAAAGCCGTTTCCGGCTTCCTTTTTAGTCTCACTCTAGCCGGCGGAAGTGCCGGATCGCGGATCGGGTCTCCTTGTGGGACAGGAGGGTCGGGAAGAGCGATGGAAGGCGCCGGGAGGGGGGACGTCCACTCTCGCACCTTCGGCATAACAGCTTTTAGCCGCATCGGTTGTTATCCCTGAAGAGCCGACCACCCGCTCTAAAAAACGGTACCGGGGTGATGCCTACAGCTGCAACCCATTCAAGCCAAGGTCGCATATATGCATACGATCAGCGCTAAGGGGTTAACATTAACCATTTCAGCCCCGGAAGGTTTTAGCCACTTCCTGACCAGGCCCTTTTTAGCGATAAGGCACAGCGTCGCTTTAACTGACATTTGCGCGGTCGTGCAACGCTGTACCCGAATAAAATTGATGTCCTTTTTTTTTTTTTTTCTCCACAAATAGAGCTTTACTTTTGGTGGTATTTGATCACCTTTGTGTTTTTTATCGCTATAAGCAAAAAAAGACAGACAATTTGAAAAAAATAACTAACTATTTTTTACTTTCTGCTAGAATATATATCAATAATAATAATAATAATAATAATAATAATAAAAAAATAATTTCTTCATCAATTTAGGACAATATGTACCGTATAAGCATTTCAAATATTGAGCAATACTTGTAGGAAGGTCAGGGACGCAGTCCGGTACCCTCTAGACACCCCAATTGGGCTCAAAATTGTCTCGAGGATATAGACTACAGCCCCCCCCTCTCCTTCTCTAAAGCTGTATTTTCTTGTTTTGAACTTTAGTGGATCGTAAAATTTGTATCCACAAAACAACAAATGTGGATCTGCATATCCTGTATCGTAATGCAGAATGTTAAAGCGGAGGTGCCGCGGGAAAAAAAAATATTAAAAGCCAGCAGCTGCAAATACTGCAGCTGCTGACTTTTAATATATGGACACTTACCTGTCCTGGAGTCCAGCGACGTCCGCAGCAGAGGACAAGCAATCGCTCATCACTCTGCTGCCCCCACTGCCATCCTCGGTGAGGGAACCAGGAAGTGAAGCCTTGCGGATTCATGCCCGGTTCCCTACGGCGCATGCGCGAGTCACGCTGCGCCGTTCTGAATGGTCCCCTGTATCCTGGGAGCCGAGTGTCTCCCAGAACACAACGGGGAATCTGCGGGAAGTGACGTGCTTCCCGCAGATTTCCCGCAGAGGACTCCTGGAAGTAGGTGCAAATACCTGTCTTAGACAGGTATCTGCACCCCCCTCCCCCTGATAGGTGTCAATTGTGACACCGGAGGGGGGGAGGGTTCCGATCAGCGGAAGTTCCACTTTAGGGTGGAGCTCCGCTTTAAGTAAGACTAACTCTAAAGAAAACAAAATCCCCCAAAAATTTAAAACAACCTTTGTGTAGGAGTACCGCTTGGACCTTGAAGAAGGAGACGTGCGCCGAAAGCTTGTCCTGAAAATGTGGATGTTGGCTAATAAAAAAAGATCCCAGACAGTAAGCAATGGTTCTTGTTGCAAGTGCACTAAAATGGCTACATTCACCTCAAGCACCCAAACGGGGAATGCCTGGTTTCAGTGAGTTTTGCCAACTCCCTGAATCGCATTGTGATAAAAAGCAGTAAAATAACAAACATGTTGTAGCACAGCAAAGCAGGAAGCAGAACCTGTGTATTTTTAATGAGCAATACTATGGTTGCCACCATGAGTGTGTATATATAACTGCACGGTGACATTTGCTGCCAATAAAGGTGCTTGCCTTCGTAGTAGGGGAGAGGGAAAGAAGATTTTGTAAAGTCAGATGGAGGACCTGAAGTTTAATGAAAAGAATTAGAAAGTAGGTAATGGCCGTCTACAGGTAGTGCTGATTAAAGTAGAAGTGGAAAAAGAAGGGAAAGAACTTCCCTGGAAGGATGGGAAGGAGGGGGGGTGTTTAAAATTCTGTGGGGTCCAGTCAGCTAAGCGTAGCAGTGGTGGCCCATTCAGGTGATCATCTCTAAAGTAAAGACCGGACCAGAGTAAGGTAATCATTGTAGGTTATCCATGTGTCCCAGATCTTCATAAATTTGGAGTGGGTATCGTGAGTATGGAGGCGGGTTTCTTATGGGCAATTGTACCCATAAGCCGCTGCTTGATCAAAATTAAGAAACAGTTGGTGCCAGGCCCTGGCCAGTGTTTGTCAGACTGCCAGGAAGACCAATCCCACCTGTTTCTTCTGGATATTAGTCAGGGGCGGGGATCGACTTGTGTTGTAAGGCTTCCCAGGAGTTGCATGTGAGGGGAGATATTAAGGACCGATCTGCTCATTATATTAACTGCAACTTTCCCTTTTGACTACTGAGGATCACTACTTTACCAGATGAATAATTTTTTTCTTTTCTAATGCACAATACATTTTCCATCATTTTTTAGATCTGTAAATAAAAAGATTCTTTTTTTTAAAGTATATAAATAATAGAAAAAACTTGCGCCTGGCCCCCTTAATATTAAACTGCGCCACACCTCCCTGGTTTATTTACCACCTCCTACAGCTGTGGCCTCTTCTGCAGTCTACAGCCCTGCCAGTAAAATTTCAATGCTGGGCTACCTGTAGTGCAGGTATGTCACTCTTAAAGTGACACCTAAGGTACCTTTTAAAGTCAGAATACATACTTGAATAGAATGTGTTTTTTTTTAAACTATAGTTTAAAAATAAAAAATTCTATTCAAGTATGTATTCTGGACTTAAAAAAGTACCTTCTTATGAAACAAAAAAAAAGTACCTTCTATTGCGTTCAGCCTCCTCCTCTCCGAATCCCCCCGCCCCCCCTTTTTTTTTTTTCCTTGCTGTGATTAATCCTCCTTTTAGCTGGGGCTATGTTTGTTCTCCAGAATGCCACTGTATGTAGGAATGTAGCCACCTCTTGCTTGCTCCTTGGATTGACTAGGAGCTATGGATTTTGGATTACGGGATTTGTAGTATGCACAGAGCAGTGCGCATAATTGCAAGTAACATACACTGCTTGTTTAAAAGAAATCATTGAGGCAGAAAAACACAGTAAGAAATGATTTAATGAAAAATGGATTACAACGCTATTAAAGTGTTACTAAACCCAGGACCCTGCATTAACTATATCTGGTCCCCACAGTACACAGAACATGGAAATGCAATTATTTTAGTAAATATAAACTGCTAAATACCTTTTTCTCATCAGCAGTATATAGCAGTCTTATGACTTCTATCAGTTCCTGGTAAAGCTTGTAGGAGGAGTTTTCATACTGCACTGAGCTTTCTTATCAGGTTCCAGGACTAGTGACCCTCTGTCTGGACAGTGCTGATTGGCTCTGTGTTGATCACATGCACTCTCCCAAGAAAAAAAAAAACCTCTCTAGCAATACCACCAAACTCGGCATGTACAGCTTGACTCCAAAGGCTCAGTCTTCTTCAGACATGTTCTTGAGTCAGTGGAAGAAGAAGAGGATCTATGCATACAAGATCAAGCAGCCTTTTTACACACTGCAGAGGATTAACCCCTTAGATTCCACAGTGTGTGTAACCAGCATACTTTACTGTATATACAGACTGATTTTGCTGTTGTGGGTTTAGTAACACTTTAAGTAGTGGATATGTATGGGTTATTGTTGGAGAATAAGAATATTCTTTAGTTTCACTTTAAGGCCCCTTTCACAATTGTGCTACTCCAAAGTCGCGCGATTTTTGCCGCAATTTCGACAAGACAGTCATGCGACTGTGGATCCAACTTTGCCCTACGACTTGAAGTACGACTTCAATGACCAGGGACACGACTTTGATTCCCCAATGACTAGGGGGAACTCCATGCCAATTTTTTATTTATTTTTTTAAACCGGCATGGGTTCCCCCTTCATGAGCATACCGGGCCCTTCAGTCTGGTATGGATTTTAAGGGCAACCCCCTACGCCGAAAAAACGGCATGGGGGTTCCCCCAAAATCCATACCAGACCCTTATCCGAGCACGCAGCCTGGCAGGTCAGGAAAAGGGGTGGGGACGAGCGAGCGCCCCCCTCCTGAACCGTACCAGGCCGCATGCCCTCAACATGGGGGGTGGTTGCTTTGGTGCACCCAAAGCACCTTGCCCCCCATGTTGATAAGTGCCCCTTCCAACAACCCTGGCTGTTGGTTGTCGGAGTCTGCGGGCTAGGGGCTTTTTGGAATCTGGGAGCCTCCTTTAATAGGGTGGGGGGCCAGGATCTGGGACCCCCTTATGTGAATGAGTATGGGGTACATCGTACCCCTACCCATTCACCTGGAATAAAACGTGTCAAAAATAAAACGCACTACACAGGTTTTTAAAGTAATTTATTAGGCAGCCCCGGGGGGGGGGGTCTCTTCCTTCTTTTCCAGCCTCTTCTCCGCGCTCTCTGGTTCTCCTCCCGCTGTCTGGTTATCTTCTGCCGGGTTCTTCTTCTCTTTTGCCCACTCTTTTGCTAGCTCTTGCCCTGTCTTCTCCGTCATCTTCTTCTCTCCTCTCTTCTTCCGATGTTGACACAACGCTCTCTCCCGCTGTAATGCTGTATGCGCGGTGCACAACGACTTATATAGGCATGGGGCGGGGTCACGGGTGATGGAATCCGGTGACCCCACCCCTTTTGACATCTCCACCCCATCATGCCCTGGGCAGTGACATCATAAGGGGCGGGGTCATCGGAAGCCATCACCCGGTGACCCCGCCCCATGCCTATACAAGTCGTTGCGTACACGGCATTACAGCGGGAGAGAGCGTCGTGTCAACATCGGAGAAGACCGGGTAAGAGCTAGCAGAAGATGACCGGACAGCGGGAGGAGAGTGTGGAGAAGAGGCTGGAGAGCGCGGAGAAGAAGGAAGAGACCCTCAAAGTCAGAGACCCCCCCCCCCCCCGGGCTGCCTAATTACTTTAAAAACCTGTGTAGTGTGTTTTATTTTTGACACTTTTTATTCCAGGTGAATGGGTAGGGGTACGATGTAGTGAAAGGTGGTTCTACAAAGTATTTGACTCTTGGGGGGCTGAAAACAAATGCATGCCACACTTTTCAGATATTTATTTGTAAAAAAATCTTTGAAAAACATTTATCATTTTCATTCCACTTACCACTTTGTGTTGGTCTATCACATAAAATCCCAATACATTTACATTTTTGGTTGTAACATGACAAAATGTGGAAAATTTCAAGGGGAATGAATACTTTTTCAAGGCACGGTTAAGCTGGCCATAGACAGATCAGTTGGTTCTTTTCAGTTGTGACTGGACAAATTTCAATCTGTGTGAATTGACAAGTTTGAAAAATGTTGTTAAGCAGCTGCAGCCAGTGTGATGACGTTCGTTAACCATCAGCCTGGAGGAGGGATGGTGACCAAGCTCTATTGCTTAACTGTAGTGGAGAAAACTAACCAGGCCTTGCTTTTAGGACGGAGTTCCCTGGAATTGCAAGGCTGTCTGAGCAACGTTTTTCAGATTCTTGACATTTTAACCACTTCCCGCCTGCCGTATGCAGAATGACAGCCGAAAGACAGCCGAAAAGTGGTTCAGTTATCCTGACTGGGTGTCATATGACGTCCAGCAGGATAACAAGCAAGCTAGATCGGTGGTGTGGTGTGCAAGTCTGACACACCGAATCTCCGATCTTGGTAAAGAGCCTCTGACGTAGGCTCTTTTTACCGTGTGATCAGCTGTTTCCAATCACAGCTGATCACTGTGTAAATAGGAAGAGCTGTTTATCGGCTTTTCCTCCACTCGCACTGACAGGCGCAAGTAGAGGAGAGCCGATAGGCTTCTCTCCTGATGACAGGGGGGGGTCTGCGCTGATCATCAGTGCAGGCCCCCCCCCGAGGATGCCCACCCAGGACCACCAGGGATGCCAATCAATGCCCAATAGGGATGGCACTCAGTGCCCATCAGTGATGCCTGCCAGTGCCACCTCATCAGTGCAGCCTCATCAGTGCCCATCAGTGAAGGAGAAAACATACATTTTTTACAAAGTTTTGTAACAGAAACCAAAAACTTTTTATTAGTCAAAATTTTCGGTATTTTTGTGGCGCAAAAAAAAAAAAAAACCCAGTGGTGATCAAATGCCGCCAAAAGAAAGCTCTATTTGGGGAAAAAAATGATAAAAATTTTGTTTGGGTACAGTGTTGCATGACCGCACAATTGTCGTTCAAAATGCGACAGCACTGAAAGATGAAAATTGGTCTGGGCAGGGAGTGGTGGGGGGGGGGGGGGAAGTGCCCAGTATTGAATTGGTTAAAAGCATTTAAGCAGCGTATTTCAACAGTGTGTTTTACTTCACCTCAAAGACAGTATTCCGCTGCCCATTCACCAAATGTGATGCATTGTGGGTTGTGGGATTGTAGCTTGGTGAGTTCTGTAAATGGTGGTGTGTGTGTGTGTGTGTGTGTTTGTTTATTAATTAGCAGAGGCTTCTGTTACCCTTTACAATGCCGGAAGACAGGCAATGAGCACAATATCCAGTAGTTGTGGGGAGGGCAAGATTAGCAGAACTAATTTGTACGGTGTTGTATCCCAGAAAAAAAAATTATAGTAAACTCCAGATTAATACGGCTTTATTTTTTTTGGGGATTGCATTAAAAAAGCTTGGCTTGATATTATTTATTATTATTTATTTATTTCCTATCGATTTTTATTCTACCCCTGGCACTCCATCCAGGTAATGTTAAGATTAACTGCTGGGTGAACTATTGCATCCTGAATCTTAGTGAGCAAGGTTTCAGCTTCAAGTTGTTAACATCTCTTCTGATGGCTACTTTTGTTATCAACTATTTACTCTGCAGGCCTTGAACATTAAAACCTATAAATGTACCAGCGTGCAAGGCCCTTTTCACACTGGGGCGGGAGGTCTGGTGGCGGTAAAGCGCTGCTATTTTTAACAGCGCTTTACCGTCGGAATTGCGGCGGTATTTGGCCGCTAGTGGTGCGGTTTTAACCGCACCGCTAGCGGCCGAAAAAGGGTTAATACCGCCGGCAATGCGCCTGTGCAGAGGCGCATTGCCGGCGGTATAGCCGCGCTGTCCCATTGCTTTCAATGGGCAGGAGCGGTGGAGGACCGGTAAACACACCGCTCCTTCACTCCAAAAATGCGGCTAGCAGGATTTTTGGAATGGTCCTGCTAGCGCACCGCTCCAGTGTGAAAGCCCTCGGGAGAAACAGCAGCCACTGTTTAGGGTCGGTTTGCAGGCGCTATTTTTAGCGCAATAGCGCCTGCAAACCGCCCCAGTGTGAAAGGGGTCTAAGACTTTAAATTATGATCCATTTCTGGGAAAAGTCTTGAAAAATGTTGCTGAGGTTATATAAAAAGGTCCCAGTCTTGTGCAGCACGGTCCTCTGAGCTGTTCATTGGCCTTGTATGATTGAAGATGTGCGGAGGAATGCTCTGGGCCTCAGTTGCTAACAGACGATGACTATTAATACACCATTCTGTACTGGCTTCACTTCTCCTCTACAGGATTAAATTATAAATAATTACCACATCAGAGTAGCCAAGGGAATCTAATGTTCATGGTCCTGATTTTTTTTTTTTTTTTTTGCGGCATTTTTCCTACATTGCCTATCCTTTTGTGGTTGTTTTAGGATTTATTCATTCAGTGTTCCTCATTAGTTATTCCGAACAGTCTGTAAAGCTGCCAATGCAGTTTTAGTCAGCATGTCATATCTTCTTATCACCTAAAAGGTGTTAATATTTTTGTTTTGTGTTTTGAATCTCCTTTCCCCATATGTATCTGGCGATCCAGTGTTGCATAGTTTGTGGCTTTTATTTGTAGCCATTTTTTCCCTAAAGCGAGAGTTCAGCTTTTTAAATGGCATTCAACCTCCCAATGTTCTAAAGCTTATGGGAAACATATCATGCTATTACTTTTCAGGCTACTAAATGCTCATAACCTCCTGACCTGTCCGAGACCATCTCAAAAGGAGCTGTCTGAGTCATGTGGCTTATGAGCAACAAGAGGAAGATCACTGCTATAGAGGCTAGGAAGGAGCAGGGAGGCGAGTATTGTAGATTGCCCACATTACCTAATCCGTACTGACTCCTAGCATTAAATATTTATACAGTTCACATGAATATGTAAGTGATGTTTTTTTTTAAATCGGTGGAATAATTCCCCTTTGTGGCCTGTGGCTTTTATTATTTAGAGCCATATGGTACATGTGGTATATATTTAAGTCTTGTTTATCATGGCTCCTTTCTTTCCTTCATGTTCCTCCTGTGTTATGTTGAATAAACCACAGTACAAACCGAGCTAGACTGATTCCATAGCAAGCTGTCACACAGTCGGGGTTCATGGGTGATTATAAATCATTTAAAAAGGTATTCTAGTCTGAAAAGGGACGTGTTCTTGGTGGGTGGCAGTAGCATACCTTCCAACTTCTTCTTCTTTTTTTTTTTTTTTCTTTTCACAAGAAACCTTCCAACTTTTTGAGATGGTAACGAGGGACACCTATTAGAAAAAGTATGTAGGCATAGGACACGCCCCCTTAAAGGAGAATTATACAAAACAAATGATTAGTTAAACCTACACGTGTGTCTGTTCTATCTTCTTTTTTTTTTTTTTTTACCACTACTATTCCTGTATACTGGCTTTTGAAATTTTCAAATGCAGCAATTTAGAAATTTGGGTGAAAGGAAACCCTCTTTGTAAGATATAAAAAGTGCATTTTATATACAACTATATAGATCAGACCAAAATGAGGGACAAATGAGGAAAGAGGTACAGAGGGACTTTGTTCCAAATCATACTCCCATATTCCCATCGCACACGTTCTTGGAAAAGCTCTCAAGTTTGGGTGTGCAGCAACAACCAACTGGAGACTGGTTCAGAAAGTCACAAAAGTGCAATAAATAATCAGTTTGGACGCTGCTTTGTTGATCCATGGTGTGCTGGCAAATATCTACTTTGTTCCAAATCAGGGACAGTCCCTCGAAATCAGGGACATTTGGGAACTATGTAGTAACACTTATGTACAGGTTTCCCCTGAATTAGTACAGTATAAAGTCCACCTAGCTTTCTTTTTTTTTTTTTTTTTTTTTCTCAGACTCTCCAGTCTATTTATTTACAAAGCAGTGAATGTGACTTTCACCAAATCTATGATAGAGAATCAATTGGTGTCATTTAAAATGCACGGAACTGGAAGATTCACCTGCAGAGAATGTTTTCTGAATGTCATACTAAATATGCCCTCAAGTGTCCTGTTATACTCTCTATAGGCCTTCAATGATCTGCTCCTATGATTAATGCCAGCTTATCTTTACAGCAAATTGAGCAGAGTAGTAATGAAACTTAGCTGCAGACTAAATGTTCATATACATGAGCCCTAAGGCGGGTTTTATGACAATGTAATCGCTGTTGACATATTCCGATGTTGGGTATAGATCTCTACAACCAGTCTTGGGGCAAAAAATAAACATAAGTGGGTTGCTTTGGAAGAGTACTTTTTTTTTTTTTTAAACCCTTTTTAATGTAGTCCCCACCATTCTTACACTTCATACATTACATGGTAAACAGGATGCACTGTACAGCATGGCAGCTATCTATGGAGGCAGGCCAAATTCTTCAGGAGGAGGGAAGGCCCGACACAGAGAAGAACAGGTAGGCTTCCCGCATGCCTGAGCCTCTTCTAAACATTCCTGCACTGTTTTTCATGACTAATCATATCCTTTCTTTGCATGTTCCCTGTGTATTCTACCTAACACATAGAGGAAAGCCATATCTCATTTGTCGTCTAGGGTTCTACCTCGCCTCCCAACTAAAAACACAGATATACAACCAAGTACACTCTACACCAGTGGTTCTCAACTCCAGTCCTCAGGACCCACTAACAGGCCAGATTTTAAGTATTACCTTGGTGAGATGCAGACTAGAATACTGCAATCCCTGAGCAGCAAATTATATCACCTGTGATGCATTTCAGTTATCTTGCAAACCTGGCCTGTTGGTGGGCCCTGAGGACTGGAGTTGAGAACCACTGCTCTACACACATGGGCTGTGTTTTTCCTTCCTATCTGCATCATCATGCACTTGTGTCTGACATATTTAATTTTTGCTTTTGAATGAGACTTGCATTTATACCCAGTATTATGCACCTCAAATTGTTTCTGCTACATGGTGATATTAACCTGTAACAGTTTGCTGTCCTGCTTGAATGCTACTATGTGATTTGTAATGCTACTAAGTGTTTGCCATTTGAATTTCTTTCTGTACTATACCATTGCAGATAGTTGAGTCAAACCCCCCCCCCCCCCCCTATCCATCGAGATGCATTTAACAGTCTCTCATCAGTTCCACAACATTAGAAGTTGTATTGGAACAGTATTCGATGCGGTATGGCAGGTGTTCAGCTTAAGGCCCCTTAATAATACAAGATCTACAGGAGACACGCAGTCGTTCTAATAAAAGCAGTGATGTACAGTAACCACTGGAATCCTATTAAATTTCACCTTTTCATTGGTTTCACAGCAGTTCGATCAATGAGAGGCTTGCTGATTGGTAGCTAAGGCTAACTGTTTTTTTTTTTTTTTTTTTTTTGCATATTTATCTTAAGTTAAAGCTTCTCCTAGGATTTATATCTTTACTCCTACTACAGATAGGTCAGAGTTTTGCAGTATGGTAATATGTTATCCTTTTATGGACTTGATTATGAAAACAAATTTGAAGGCATTTAAAATAAAACCTGGGTTTAATTTATTCTAAATGTTTGAATTGGGAACTGTAAAATAGGCATATTTTTGCCATTTAGCATGTTGTTACCTAAAGGCTTTAGGTTTTAAGGTCCTTTTTAGTTCTTCAGAGGATACGTTTTTCCATATATATTTTACGAATCGTTTTTGATTTTACAAGTTTTTATTTTCATTCTATTAGGAATATTTAGCAAGACTCAGGCAAATCAGGCTCCAGAATTTTAATGAACGGCAGCAGATCAAAGCTAAGCTGCGCGGAGAAAAGGTAAGCAGAGTCAAAGTGACTGTATACTGAGTTTCCTTTCTGTATTGTGACTGTTGGATTCTGTGTAAGATAGTGACAGGAAATGAACAGTTCGATTAGAGAGGGCCAGAATTTGGGCCGAAGGTCAAATCAGACCAAATAACTAGAAGGCTTTGCTTTCCATAATGGTGGGTGAAAAGACTTAAAAGTGCAAGTTGGCACGTGGACCAATTCTGTTTAAAACGTTTACTTTGATGCAAAATCTGACAATTTAAAAATATATATTTAAACATGGCTATGCTTTATCTGCTTTGCTGGAAAAAGCTTGCCTAAAGTGCCTTGTAGCTCATAACGGGTTTACACTTGCACAACAGAATCTGAGTCAGAGCAGTGACCCACCCTCTTCCCTGACTACTTGTTAAGACATTGTCAAATTAAAACTAAAATTGCAATGAATATGCTTGCCTTAGGCCGGGTTCACACTGGTGTCACACGACACTTGTCCTACTTTGGATCCGACTTTGCCCTGCGACTTGAAATCAGAGACGCGTCCGACTTCAATGAACAGGGATCCAACTTGGATCCCCGCCAATACCAGGCACTGTGTTTGCTATGAATCTTGAGGGGGAACTTCACGCCAAATTTTCAAATTTTAAATAAAAAACCGGCATGGGTTCCCCCTCCAAGAGCATACCATACCAGGCCCTTGGGCCTGGTATGGTTTTTAAGGGGAACCCCCTACGCAGCCCGGTCGGTCAGGAAAGGGGGTGGGGACGAGCGAGCGCCCCCCCTCCGGAACCGTACCAAGCCGCATGCCCTCAACATGGGGGATGAGTGCTTTGGGGCAGGGGGGAGCCCTGCGGCCCCCCCCACCCCAAAGCACTTTGTTCCCATATTGATGAGGACAATGGCCTCTTTCCGACAACCCTGGCCTTTGGTTGTCGGTCTGCGGGCGGGGGGGCTTATCGGAATCCGGGATCCCCCTTTAATAAGGGGGCACCCAGATCCCGGCCCCCCACCCTATGTGAATGGGTAGGTGTACGATGTACCCCATACTCTTTCACACAGGGAAAAAGTTTCAATAAAAAAAAAACACACTAGACAGATTTTTTAAGTAATTTATTGGGCAGCTTCGGTGGTCTTCTTCCGACTTCAGGGGTCTTCTCCCGACTTCTCCCGCTCTCCGGTTCTTCTGCCGGGCTCCTCCGCTATCTTCTGCTCTTTTGCCGCTCTTTTGCTAGCGTTGGCCTGGTCTTCTCCGTCTTCCCTCTTCTCTTCTTCCGATGTTGACACGACGCTCTCTCCCGCTGTAATGCCGTGTGCGCAATGACTTATATAGGAATGGGTCGTGGTCACCGGGTGACCCCGCCCGGGGCATGGTAGGACTGTGACGTCATAAGGGGGCTGGGTCACTGGTGACCACGCCCCATGCCTATATAAGTCGTTGCGCACACGGCATTTACAGCGAGAGAGAGAGCGTTGTGTCAACATCGGAAGAGGGATGAAGACGATTGAGAAGACCGGGCCAAAGCTAGCAAAAGAGCGGCAAAACAGCAGAAGATGGAGGAGGAGGAGGAGCCCGGCAGGCGGGAGAAGAGGCCGGAGAGACCCTCGAAGTCAGAAGACCTCCGGAGCTGCCCAATAAATTACTTTAAAAACCTGTCTAGTGTGTTTTTTTATTGAAACTTTTTTCCCCAGGTGAATGGGTAGGGGTACGATGTACCCCATACTCATTCACATAGGGTGGGGGGCCCGGATCTGGGGGCCCCGATAAGCCCCCTCGCCCGCAGACCCCCACAACCAACGGCCAGGGTTTTCGGGAAGAGGCCCTTGTCCTCATCAACATGGGGACAAGGTGCTTTGGGGTGGGGGGACCGCAGGGCACCCCCCTGCCCCAAAGCACTGACTTCCCATGTTGAGGGCATGCGGCTTGGTACGGTTCCTGGAGGGGGGGGCGCTCGCTCGCTCGTTCCCACCCCCTTTCCTGACCGACCGGGCTGCGTGCTCGGATAAGGGTCTTTCGGCGTTTTTTCGGCGTAGGGGGTTCCCCTTAAAATCTATACCAGACCCAAGGGCCTGGTATGCTCTTGGAGGGGGAACCCATGCCGGTTTTTTATTTAAAATTTGGCGTGGAGTTCCCTCTCAAGATCATCAGAGCACAAGTCGCATGCCAAAGTCTGATCATTCAAGACGGCGTTCCGACTTTGATCCGACTTCAATGATAGTCAATGGGCTGAAGTAGGGTCAAAGTCGGACCAAATTAGTACATGGAGCATTTTCAAAGTCGGACCGAGATGTGTCGGACCAGTTAAGACGGCTCCCATAGGGAAACATTGATTTTCACGCGACATGAGCTCCCAATGTCGGAGCGCTTGTCGCACCAGTGTGAACCCTGCCTGAAAGACTGCCTATACACAGCTTGAAGTTTGGCCAATTAAGCAGGAACCAGTACCACCCAGCTGGACAAACTTAGATTGAAAGTAATTGGGTGGAATGTTGGCCAAATAGTTAATGCATCCATTTAGATGCAGGCATTGTTAAGTTAAACAAAAATTGGCATGGGAGATTCCTCCATTTATGCTTTTTAGTGTGGACAGCAAAATCCATGTGTATGGCTAGCTTCAGTTAGGGATAAAATAGTCAATCAAGACTCTTATGAAAAAAAATAAATAGACTTGAACGTTAACCTAAAAATCAAATCTTGCATTCTTGGAAGATGCCGATCAGTCATTGTATAGAATGTATAAGATCTTTAGAACCAGTGTCGTCTCCCAGCTAATCAGAGCTTTTAAAAATAGCCTCTGTTTTAAGTACAATGCCCAACTAGGCCCTATTTAACATGGTGCCATGTGTTCCTGAGGTGGAAATATCTTCTGCAGATGTTATAACATGACATAATGACAGTTTGTGTGGAGGTATACTCCTCCTACAGCAGGGTTTCTGAATTAAAAATTAGAGGTCCAGTCAATAAAGTATTCTTCCAACAGAGGCCCGAATCGCATGACCGTGCAATGACTCATACTCTTACTCCTCTTAGGCTAGGTTCACATCTCTGTGGCTGGAGAAGATGTGCAAAATTTTACGCGTTTCCGACCCACAGAGTAATGTGCTGCACTTTGGCAGATGTGTGGGGGTGCTATTAATTCTTAAAGGCACCCCCACAGCATCGTCATGCTATGTAACATTTTCTCAGGCACCAAACCATATGGTGTTGGAGCAGCACAATAAAAAAAAAAGGGGGGGGGGGGTTGTCAGGGATTTTTCACCAACTTTTTTTGCAGGTAGGGCATCCCTCCCTTAAAATGAATGGGCTGCTCTACCTGCGATGTGCAAAGTGCATGCACAGGTCTGAACTGAGCCTTATACCACAGTCCCTCTCTTTACATCACAGATCCCTCGCCTTCACTTTAAAATCCCCACTTCACATTTACTGTCCTCGGCCCCCCTATAATTGTACTGTGCCCCCTTACTGTCTTGAGCCCCCCCTTTACTCTCTTGAGCCCCCAATAATTGTCATTAGTCCTCCCAATTTCGGCTCCCCTATAATTGTACTTTGCCCCCCCTCAGCTCCAACCCTACGGTCCTCAGCCCTCTATTACTGTCTTAAGCAGCCTTTCTTCACATTACTCAGACAGGGTAAAGAGCGGGAGGCACAGCGGGTCTGGACAGAGTGGGAGCTGCAAACTGGTTATTGGTTACTTGGACCGCCCAAGCAACCAATCGCCTGCCTTTGAACTCGGGAAGCAAACCTCTGCCTTCTGCTGCAGGGGATGATTGCAGTGACGGCTTCAGGGCACAACAGGCTTCTAAATGGCGGGACCGTGGCAGTCCAGACAGGACAATGAGTCAGTCTGAATGCAGACCGCGGTCCACCATTTAGCGATGCCTGTCCTACAGTATAAAGCAGATCAACAAAATGTTGGATATTTATCTCTCTGAATGATTAGGTGGAACATACTTTAAGCTTTAAAATTCAATTTTGTTTGTTTGATCTTTTAAAAAACAGCAACAAATATTTTCCTGATATGCACTCTAAAACTTAAATGTTAACAAATGTTTATTTTATTCATGTATTTTTTGTCACTGTATAAGTGTAGGTCACTTGCCATTAGTTCCAGTGTCTGCATTTATGTAGCTAGTAGGAAAAGGTTATTTCTACTTTTGTGGTTAAAATTCAAGAACCCCCTATGTTTGTTTGTGTTCCCATTCACACTGCAGACCTAAAAATAGCAAAAAAAAGTTTCTGTTTGGTTCATGAACGGACACAGCCTTAATCTTGACAAAGTGGATATTAGCCTTCCTTCAGGAGTGACTAGGCAGAATGTGTTAAAGCTGAACAGCCCCGCCCAGGGGGCAGTCATACTGGCTATATCCCCTCAGCCTGCACTAAGCAGCTCAGTTTTTTTCTGCCTAGCTAAGGAGAAGACACGGCTTCCTTCGGGCCCATAGGCCTGGAGGTTTTTATTCCAGATTGAAATTTTATTTATATTTTTGTTCCTGTGATCTTCGATCAACGGCCGACTGGGCGACAGGCTGGATCCCAGATCCTTGTAGTCTCCCCAGTTTCGGCCATCGAGCGTGTGCCGACCGTAGCTACGCACTGGGTCGTCCACGACATGCCCGTTGCTCTACGGGTGGCCATTGAGCTATATGCTCCAGGGCATGCATAGAACCAGTCTATAGGGCCGAGTCGCAGCAGCCGGGCAGACATTCACCTCCGTCACCATGCGCAAAGGTGGTTTGTCTGGGATGTTTCCAGCACAATCCACGCAGGAAGGGTAAGTAGTAATCCCCTGCTTCGGCAAGAAGACAGAGCTGGACATTCATGGAGAGGGTGAGTAAGAGGGTCTATCCTTCCCTTTCTCCCTCCCTTCCTTCCCTCCTCCCTAGGCTTTCTAAGCTAGGCTGGCTGCTGGGGCGGGGGTTCACCTGGGTTCACCTGTGTTGGAACTCTGCATGTACGTCCGCTAGATAAAGGTTATGAGCTGCCATGAAAAGAGGGTTTTCTTACCCGTGTGTTCTGCTCCATGCTGTCGGCGACCATTTTGCTGGTGATCCATGCTGTGCTTGGCCTCTCCTGCGCTGGCCGCCGTGTTCTTGTGGTCGGCGCTGTGTTTGGCCTCTATCGGCCACTCGGCAGACGTTTTTCGTATGATCACACTATGTGCCACTCAGCGGCTATGTTCTTGTGGCCCGCGGCATTTTTGGTCTCTATCTGCCGCTCGGCGGCCATTTTTTCATGGCCCACGCCGATCAAATAGCATTTTAACGGCCCAAGCCTACAGACACACGCTGCAGAGTGGTCAGACTGATAGCTGACAAGGAAGCAGCTCTACCAGGAAGCGGATGGCAGCCATACTACTGTTCAAGGGTGGTGAGTCTTTGTCGCAGCTAGGAGGGTGGGCTGTTGGTACCTTGACTGGAGTTTTTGTGTCAGGTGCGTGGGTCAGCATGGCATCAGAAGCATACACTTCTCCCCCTGATGCACCTGGATTGGCATCTGGTGTTCCTGCACCCGCTTTGTCAGACGCTATGTCGGCGTCCTGGTTTGTTGCCAAGGTGGAAGTGGCGCATGGGCACGGGGATGTAAAAAGTGCCCCCTCCCCCCCGCCATCTTCTGGGGACAACTCTGATGTGGAGTCGGGCCCAGCTACGGCTCATGGCCCTGGTTCTGACATATCAGAGGATGCGGACCGTGGCCGGTCGGACAGTGAGGATGACTCCGGGTCACCACGCGATAAGGCTCTGATA
The DNA here is from genome assembly GCA_029206835.1 of Rana muscosa. Classification (NCBI taxonomy): domain Eukaryota; kingdom Metazoa; phylum Chordata; class Amphibia; order Anura; family Ranidae; genus Rana; species Rana muscosa. Next base: position 272,957,781 of record CM055116.1, read on the forward strand.
GGTGACCTTATCACCGCAGTGCGGGATACTCTAAAGATGGAGGAGCCTGCAGAAATGCCAGAGGCGTCGGTCCCTTTCGGGTTCCGTAAAGCCGACCCGCACTGCTAAGGTGTTCCTTGTGCATCTTACCTAGACAAACTTTTATACAAGGAGCGGGACAAACCATAGAAGGTTTTCGGTCCCCAAAAAGGTTTGGCGATGCGTTACCCTTTTGAGGAGAGTTTCCTGAAAGGATGGACCTCTCCTCTGATAGTGTCCAGATCTAACAGGGTAGCCACAATTCCGGTGGAGGGGGCTCCTGTTTTCAAGGAGCCTGCGGACAGGAAGGCTGAAGCGGTCATCCGCTACCTATGCGGCTCGGCTGTGCGCCCAACAGTGGTTGGGACCCTGGTGTCTCAGACACTCACTGAAGGGGCAAAAATGCTGCTCCATGGGTTAAGGCTCAATTGGATGAGGTGGCTATGGCCGACCAGTTGATACAGGGCCTCAAAATTGTCTGCGAATCAGCCTTGGACACTATTCCTCTGCTGTCCAGAGCCTCAAGCTATGCGGTGGTGTTACGCCGTCTGCTCTGGCTAAAAGGTTGGTCGGCCGACCAATCTTCCAAGAAGGCCCTGATGGATGGCCTTTTAAGGGCGACAGACTTTTTGGAGCATCCCTGGATGACATTATTAAATATGCCACAGGAGGTAAGAGCATGCTGCTCCCACAATCCAAAAAGGGTAAGGAGCCACGCCGTGGCAAGGGCCCTCCTTCACTGTGCACAAGCGTTTTTTGTTTTTTTCGTCCGCCTAGTGCGGCAAGTAAACGATCCCAGGCCGATAAAGCTCCTGCTGAGGGACAGAAGTGTCCCTGGTTTCGCAAGCCCAACAAGCCTGCAACCAAATCTACGTCCGCACCCATCTCTCGGGCAGGGGGACGTCTTCGCGAATTCGCGACCTGGTGGACATCTCGGATCCCTGACCGGTGGGTTTGAAAAGTAGTTAGGGTACAAGATAGTTTCTCTCTTGCCCTCCACAGATTTTTATTTTCATTTTATTTTTTCCTCGGCTTCAGCCGACTCGTCCGGAAGCCCTATATGGGGCGGTTCAAGACCTGGTGATACGCGGGGTGATAATTCCTGTTTCAGTACAGGAACAGTTTCAGGGGTTTTACTCAAATCTGTTTGGACGAACCCCCTCCTTCTAGGTACTACAATCTTGGATCTCAGGGCACTCAATTGCTTTGTGAAGATACAAAGATTCCGGAGGGAGTTGGTTCGCTCTGTTGTCGCTGCCCTCCATCCGGGGGATTTTGGCAAGGACGCATACTTGCATGTCCCCAGATGCACCAGGCATCAGAGAGGTCTGTGATTTGCGGCCGGGGAAGACCACTACCAACTTGTGGCTCCCCTTTGGCCTGGCATCAGTACCGAGGGTGTTCACCAAGGTGCTCACCCTGATTCTGGCCCTACCAAGACCGCGTGGCATCGCCATCATGGGCTACTTGGACGATATTCTTCTGAGGGCCACTTCAAGCTCAGAAATAGAGGTGAGCGTGTCTATAACCTGTCAGACCCTCTGATAATTTGGTTGGGTGCTGAACAATCAGAAGTCAGTATTGGTACCGACTCAACTCCTAGTGTATCTGTGGTTGATTTTGGACTCCTCAGAGGCAAAAGTTTTTCTCCCTATGGGAAGGTTGCAGACCCTTCGGGCTGCGGTGCGGCAGTTGACTTCCCCAAGATGGTCGCAGCTTTTGCAGGCGAGTCCTGGGCCTCATGGTAGCCTCCTTCGAGGCGGTACCGTATGCGCAATTTAACACGCGAGTGCTACAGAAAGTAATTCTGTCCAGAAGGGACAAGTGCCCTTCATCCCTGGATTGTCAAATCCGGGTGAACCACCTAGTTAGGACTTCCTTAGTTGGTGGCTGGCATCAACGGCACTTCTGTCCGGGAAGTCTTTCCTTCCTTTTTACTTGCCGATCAAGGTCCTGGAACTCGGGCCGATCAGGCTGTGCCTCTCAACATGGTAGCTCAGCTGCAGCGTCAAAGTCGCTCACATCCTAAGGTGGGCAGAAAGGAGCGCGCACCGACCCTGTGGGCCGTATACATTCCGGGCATGGAAAACAGGCAGGCGGAGTCGCCAGATGCTGGACCAATGAGAATGCTCTCTACACCCAGAGGTTCTTCAGCTCCTTTGCCAAGAGGGCACGCCAGACGTAGATCTCCTAGCTTCTCGACTCTATCGGAAGGTATTTGAGGTTTGTGGCCAGGTCAAGAGACCCATGGGCAGATGCGACAGATGCGTTAGTGGCACCGTGGAGTCAGTACCGGCTAATCTATGCCTTCCCTCCTCTGAAGCTCCTTCCTCATCTGCTTCGCAGACTGGAGGCAGAGAGTATTCTAATGATCCCTATTGCTCCGGATTGGCCTTGGCGTCCTTGGTACGCCGATCTAGTGCGTCTGATAGACGCCTCTTGGTGTCTACCGCTAAGAAAGGACCTGCTGTCGCAAGGTCCCATACGCCATCCTGTTTTACAGTCACTGGCTTTAACGGCATGGCTATTGAGAGCCAGGTGCTAAAAGACCGGGGCCTATCAGACTCGGTGATCTCTACCATGAGGAGTGCTCGGAAATCGTCCTCCTAGGAAGATTTACCATCGCACTTGGAAGACCTACATATCCATTTGTGAGGAAATTGGGTGGCATCTGCGTACTTATTTGGTTCCAGAGTCCTGCTGTTCTTACAGCGTGGTGCAATTAAGGGGCAGGTATCTGCCCTGGCTGTCTTTTTACTCAACGACCCCTGGTGGCTCACTCTCTAGTGAGAATGTTTGTTCAGGGGGTTCGGCATGCGGCCCCTCCAGTCCGCCCTCCATCACCTCCGGGGGGCTTGTATAGCAGACGTCCCTTGGTGTCTACCGTTACGAGAGGACCTGCTGTAGCAAGGTCCCTTACGCCATCCTGCTTACAGTTAATGGCTTAACGGCATGGCCTCTAGGTGCCTCAGAAACCACAGTTTGAGAACCTAGGGAAATTCCCTTGTTGACACTTGCTCAGAAAGTGGTCCTTTTGGTGGCTGTTGTGTCAGTTAAGATGGGTTTCTGAGCTGGCAGCCTTGTCATGTAAGGCTCCTTATCTGATCTTCCACAAGGATAGGTGGTGCTGCGTCCGCAGCCTTCTTTTCTTGCCAAGGTCGTTTCGACCTTCCATCTCAGGGAAGACATTGTACTGCCATCCTTGTGTCCTCTTCCGTCGAATCCTAAGGAGATGACGTTGCATTCTTGGACGTTGTCCGAGCTCTGAGCGTATACTTGTCTGTTACTGCTCCGTTCCAGAGTTCAGACTCACTGTTTCGGTGGCTGGCCACCATTCCGAGGTGGATCCGACAGATCGTGATCGGGCTTACGCCATAAAGGGTCGGGCGCCTCCCTTTCCCGGCGCATTCTACCAGGGCAAGAGGTGCCTCTTGGGCTTTCTGACATCAAGCGTCGGTTTCCCAGGTGTGTAAGGCGGTGACCTGGTCGTCGGTTCACACTTTCACTAAACTTTACAGGTGTGTGTGTGTGTGTCTTTGGATGCTTCTTTCGGCAGCAAGGTATTGCAGGCGGCTGTTTAGAGTTGCAACTCCTCCGTTGAGGAGCTCTGTTTTTGTTTTGTGGTGAAGTTGTTTTAATGCTGTAACCACCCCTCGTTTTTGATACTGCTTTGAGACGTCCCACTTTGTCAAGATTAAGGCTGTGTCAGTCCATGAACGAAAGAGAAAATAGGATTTTTATACTCCACGTAAAATCATTTTCTCCGAGTACATGGATGGACACAGCACCCACCCCTCCCCCTTTTTTTTTTTTTTTAAAGTTTGTACTGCTTTTGACGAAAAGGAGCTGCTTAGTGCAGGCTGAGGGGATATAGCCAGTAGGACCACCCCCTGGGTGGGGCTGTTCAGCTTTGAAGTTGTTTACACATTCTGCCTAGTCACTCCTGAAGGAAGGATAATACCCATTTTGTCAAGATTAAGGCTGTGTCCGTCCATGAACGAAAGAGAAGAAGAGGATTTTACGGTGAGTATAAAAATCCTATTTTATTATATTTGTAGTTGTTTCTTTGGAGCGGAGTTTTACAGTATATATGACTCTTTTAAAGTGGTTGTACACCCTGTACAACCACTTTTACCTACAGGTAAGCCTATATTAAGGCTTGCCTGTAGGTGCTGGAAATATCTCCTAAACCTCTGTGGTTTAGGAGATATTTACAAGAAATCCGTGCGGCGGTGTCTACGGCGCATGCACACTTTTTAGAAACGGCACGATCTGCCCTTTCTAAAGGGGTCATGCTGTGACTGGCGGCTCCCGCGGGAGGGACATCACGCGACTCCGGCCAGTCACAGAGCCGGAGTTCGCGGCCCCGGAAAGAAGAGGGGTGAAGATGGACGCTCGCTAGTGGGGACAGCGCCAACATCGCAGGCTTCGGTTTCAGGTAAGTGACACATAATGGGCTACTATGCGATGCATAGTAGCCTATTATGCTTTACCTTTGTAGTGAAATAAAGCGGAAATCAAACCCATCAGGGTTTACTTCCTCTTTAAGTAACTTGTAAGCTATTCTGATCCTTGCAGGTTTAACTCTTACACTTTGGGGGTTATTTACGAAAGGCAAATTCACTTTGCACTACAAGTGCAAACTACAAGTGCAAAGTGCACTTGAAATTGCACTGAAAGTAGAGCTGGGCGACTTTAACCCCAACAAAATCTGCGATATAAAAAAAAAAAACTAAAAAAAAAACTTGATTCACGATTCGAATCAAGTTTTTTTTTTTTTCCCTGATGGACACCGCGCCGGTCCTAAAGAGCTGCGGGCAGGAGTTTTTAGGCGAGGTCGCAGCTTCAGCCTAGTCCGCCGCGATCCTGGGAAAAGCCCGCAACTCCTTAGGACCGGCGCTCGCCGCAAAGCTTGGAAGAGGCCGCGGCTTCGGCCTGGTCCGCGGCGTCCGGCCTTGCGCCCTTTTCCCAGGATCTCGGCGAGCTGCGGGCAGGAATTTGTAGGCGAGGCCGTGGCTTCGGCCTAGTCCGCGGAGCGCCGGTCCTAATGAAAAAAAAATCAAAATCGAAAAGATCTATTTGGTCGAAATCTGAATCAATTTTCCCTTGCAACTCGATTCAAGATTTAAATCGATTTTTTTTTTCCCCCCAACCCTAACTGAAAGTGCACTTGGAAGTGCAGTCGCTGTAAATCTGAGGGGTAGATCTGAAATGAGGGGAAGCTCTGCTGATTTTATCATCCAATCATGTGCAAGCTAAAATGCTGTTTTTTTATTTTCCTTGCATGTCCCCCTCGGATCTACAGCGACTGCACTTCCAAGTGCATTTTCAGTGCAATTTCAAGTGCACTTTGCACTTGTAGTTTGCACTTGTAGTGCAAAGTGGATTTGCCTTTAATAAATAACCCCCTTTGTGTCTTCCTGGCAGCAGCGTTTATCCTGTCACTTCTCTTGCTTTTCTATTCTCTCTCCCTAATCTGTGATCCCTCTGCCTAGTCTGTGTCAATCTGTTTGTGCGTTACTGAATTTTTAAACAGTAGAGGCACTTATTTTTATTGTTTTTATATAGCTATACCTGCAAAAGGGGCCAGCCTGAAGAGATTTATCAGGATTTAGTTTTCTGACTAAAGTTCCACTTTAAGTTGTGCAATGTGAATGGGAACATGTAACAATCTCAATTTGCCTGCAGAAGTGGATATGCACACTTTAAAACTATAAATAATTAGGGTGCAATAAATGTTACTCAGAATACATGTAATCCCTAATCTAAAAGTACTCAAAAATATTGGACATTAGCAGAGTTTATATAAAGGGAAGCAACTGTTATGCTGATAATAAGAAAGCTTTTTCATAATACACACTTGTTTTGTGGATTTTCTTTTCTTTTTTCATATATTTTAACATAATCTCTGGATGTAGAATGCGATGTTTGTTGACCGGCTAACATTTTGGAAATATCCTTCACCATGTTTATTTTGCTCTAACAGGGAGATGAAGGACAACCTAGTAGCAAAGGCAGCAGCGAGGAGGCTGAGCTGAGAAGGAAAAAAATTGAAGCTTTAAAGGTATTATAAAACAGAAATGTTTATCTTTTAGTAAGACTCCATTCACACAGGGGCAACACGACTTCCAGTGCGACTTTGGGAGGCAACTTGGACACGACTTGAGTATGAATCACAGCGCGACCTGGAGCTACCTACAAGGCAACTTCAAGTTGCCTCCAGGACAGGAGACATTCCAGTGGCCAATCAAACAAGAATCGGCTCTGTGGGAGGGAGGGGGGAGGGAGAGGTTTGCCTGAGAAATGTATGTTCTCTTCCTGGAAAGTTGCTTCTGTTAAGACAGGGAATCCGACTTCTGAGCGACTTCCATTGAAATCAATGGGTACAGGTCGCCTAGCAGTTGCCTAGAAGTCGGATTGAAGTAGTACAGGGACCTTTTTTGAAGTCAGAGCGACTGCAGTAGTGTGCATTAAGACGGCCCCATTCACTTACATTGATTTTCTCATGCAGCGCGACTTGGGGTGACTTGAAGTTGGATCCAAAGTTGCCCCTGTGTGAATGGGCTCTGAGGTTTATGTTAGAAAATGTATTTCAGTTATACAATTCATTGACCTACTAGTTATCACAGAACACTAATCCTATTAGTAATACAGAACAACTGGATTATATTTGTATTGGTGTGTTTATTATTTAATAACTTTGTACTTTTTGATCTGGGTTTAATTATAATATTTGATTTAACAGAGGGTTTAGCAAAATCTGGTGCCGTAAGCGATCACGTTCACCCTGTGGCAGTGCTAAAAGTAAATCTGTGAAACTGTGATTTGAATAAGAGAGATGCCCTCCAGTGTTCTTGGCTAGCTCTCCCCTGCACTGCCGCAGCCGATAAAAGATTGTATGCAAATACCAATTTTGGTTGTTTGACTTTCCCAAGAATGTGGAATTTAGGTCTGAACGACTGGCACCAAATTGACAGGAAGCTAAAGTAACGCATCAAGTTAGGGGAGAGTCACACCAGGTGGGGGTGGGACTGCATTGAGTGGCTATTCCAGCACTGTCCAACCATACCCCCACCACGAGGCTAAGCAAACTGCCTTGGCTCTAGTGTGGCCCGTTCACGCCATTGCAATGGTTTTACTTACTTTTTATAAGTATTATCTTCCCAAAGAAAAATATCTCACTTACTCTTTCGTCCATGGACCGACACAGCTTCTCTATTGACAAAGTGGGTATTATCCGTTAATTAGGAGTGACTAGGCAGAAAAACTTGTAAAAAGTGTTGCATCACACCTTCTACAGTACCGCCCAGGGGGCGGACCCTCTGGGTATACCCTCTCAGTCTGCATCTTCGCAGATCAGTTTTTTTCTGTCTAGCAAGGAGTAGGACATGGCTCCCTTCGGGCCCATTGGTCCAGGGAAAAAAGATATATATATATATTTATTTTTTTTGCTACATTTGTTGTTTCCTGCGATCTTCGATCAACTGCCGACTGGGTGACAGGCTGGATCCTCGATCCTTGTAGTCTCCCCAGTTTCGGCCATCGAGCGTGTGCCGACCCTAGCTACGCGCTGGGTTTTCCACGACATGCCCGTCGCTCCACGGGTGGCCGGTGAGCTTACGCTCCAGGGCCTGCATCGGACCGCTCAGCTTCGGCTGCCCTTACGGCCGAGTCGCAGCAGCTTGGCCGGTGAGCTTACGCTCCAAGGCTTGCATCGGACCGCTCAGCTTCGGCTGACCTTACGGCCGAGTCGCAGCAGCCTGTCCGGTGAGCGTCATGCTCCAGGGCATACATATGATCGTCCCTTCTGGGTCCAATCACAGCATGCCTGGCCAACAGTCACCTTCCGTGCGCGGACGATGATCTGTTTGGAATGTCTTCCAGCAGAATACATGCAGGATAGGTAAGTAACACTCCCCTGCCTCGGCTGGGTGATTTAGCTGGACATTCCTGGAGAGATCAAGTAAGTGGTTGTGGCCCCTTTCTTCCCTCTCTCCCTGCCTTTCCCTCCTCCCTGGGCTTCTAGCTAAAGGTTGCTGGGTGCTGGGGGTCACCTAGGGGGTCCCACTGGAGCGGGGCTGGCTGTAACTAACATTTAAAAGAAATGTCATTTTTTCTCACCTGTGTTTGTGTCCTTCCTCCTCCATGCTGTCGGCGGCCATTTTGAGGTGGTCCATGCCAAGTTTGGCCTCTTGTGACTGCCCGGCGGCCATCTTCCTGTGGTTCGGCCACACCCACTGGCCCCTATCAGCTGATCGGCGGCCATGTTTGTCCACCCTGTATGCAGATATTGCCTTTCGGCGGCCATCTTTTTGTGGGCTATGGCTGCTTGACCTCTATCTTCTGTCGGCGGCCATTTTCTTAGAGCCCACATTATCTTCCATACAGACGTTTTTGGCAACCATTTTTCGAGAGCCTCCGGCCTCTAGGGTGCATTACACTGGCGCGAAAATTCACACAGGAAGTGCTGATAAAAGAAGCAGACTGACACAGCAGCAGTGGGACAGCTTCACAGGCGCAGCATAGCAGTACCTATCCAGGGTGGTGAGTTCTCTGGGTGACCCAGCCTCTCTGCAGCACAGGAGGGTGGCCTATTGATATCTTGCCTGGAGCCCTGTGGGTGTCAGTGTGTGGTCAGCATGGCATCTGAGCCAGATGTCTTCTCCCCTGAAACACCAGATTTAGCAGCTGGTGTCCCTGAGGTGTCTATGGACGCTATGTCGGCAATCCTAGAGGCGTTTGCTGCCAGGGTGGAAGCAGCACACGGGAATACAGGGGGTAATAAACGCCCCCGTCCCCTGCAATCTTCTGGGGATATTTCTGATGCAGAACCAGGTCCAGCTACGGCTCATGGCCCAGATTCTGATGCATCAGAGACTGCAGACCGTGACCGATCGGACAATGAGGAGGACTCCAAGTCCAGGTCAGTACGCGAGACGGCTTTGGTATCTGACCTTATTACTGCAGTGCGGGATACGCTAAAGTTGGAAAAGACTGCAGAAGTAGCAGATACTCCAGTCCCCTTTGGGTTTCGTAAACCTGCCCGCACTGCTAAGGTGTTCCCTTGTGTGTCTTATTTTGACAAACTCTTATACAAGGAATGGGAGAACCCACTGAGGGTCTTTACAGCCCCAAAGAGGTTTGCAGTACGGTACCCCTTTGAGGAGAGTTTTCTGAAGATATGGACCTCTCCCCCTATAGTGGACCCTTCGGTGTCCAGACTTAATAGAGCCACCACTATTCCAGTAGAAGGGGCTCCTGTTTTCAAGGACCCTGAGGATAAGAAGGCTGAAGCACTCGCTCGCTACCTATACTCAGTGGTAGGCTCGGCAGTACGCCCGGCATTGGCGGGGGCCCTAGTGTCTCAGACACTTACTGAATGGGCAAAATTGCTACTCCAGGGGTTAAAGGAGCGAGATGCTCCTCCTAATGAGATAACTTTGGCTGACCAGTTGGTCCAGGGCCTTAAGTTTGTCTGCGAGTCAGACATGGATACTATTCCCCTGCTGTCAAGAGCTTCGGTTTATGCAGTAGCAATACGCCGCCTGATCTGGCTAAAGGGCTGGTCTGCGGACCAGACTTCCAAGAAAGCCCTGTTGGATCTGCCTTTTAAGGGCGACAGACTTTTTGGGGCTTCTCTGGATGACATCATCAAGGATGCCACAGGAGGTAAGAGCACTTTGCTTCCCCAAACTAGCAAGGGTAAGGGACCACGCCAAGGGCAAGGGCCCTCATTTACTGCACGTAAGCGGTTTTTTCGCCCCCTTAAGGCGACAGGGAAAAGACCCCAGGCCGATAAAGCGCCTGCCCAAGGACAGAAGCGTCCTTGGTCCCGCAGACCCAACAAGCCTGCGGACAAATCTGCGTCCACATGAAGGTCCGCCCCCACCCAGCTCTCGGGTGGGGGGACGTCTTCGCAAATTCGCGACTCAGTGGACTGCTCTAGTCTCCGACAGGTGGGTTTGCGAAGTAATCTCCTCAGGCTACAAGATAGAATTTCTCTCTTGTCCACCAGACAGATTCATCACCTCCAATCTCCAGCTACTACCGACCCGTCGGGAGGCCCTGTATGGGGCGGTCCAGGGTCTACTGGAACGCGGGGTAGTTATTCCAGTTCCAGAACAGGAACGGGGTCAGGGTTTTTACTCAAATCTGTTCATTGTGCCGAAGAAGGAGGGGGTTCGTCCAATCTTGGATCTCAGAGCCCTCAATTGCTTTGTGAAGGTACAAAGATTTCGGATGGAGTCGGTTCGATCTGTAGTCACAGCTCTCCATCCGGGGGACTTTCTGGCCTCCTTGGACATCAAGGACGCATACCTGCATGTCCCCATATACTCCAGACACCAGAGGTTTCTGCGATTTGCTATCGGGAAGAACCACTACCAGTTTGTGGCCCTCCCGTTTGGCCTTGCCTCAGCACCCAGGACGTTCACCAAGGTGCTCGCTCCGATTCTGGCACTTCTAAGACAGCGGGGTATCGCTATCACAGGTTACTTGGATGACCTTCTGCTGAAGGCCCCTTCAAGCTCAGAATTAGAGGTAAGCGTGTCCATTACCTGTCAGACTCTTCGAGACTGTGGTTGGATACTAAACACGCAAAAGTCAGTATTGGTGCCCACTCAACGCCTAGTGTACCTGGGGTTGATTCTGGATTCCTCAGAGGCAAAGGTATTCCTCCCTGTGGAGAGGTTGCAGACCCTCCGGGCTGCAGTACGGCAGCTGACTTCCAGGAATTGGTCGTCACTCCGTTTTTGCATGCGAGTGTTGGGCCTCATGGTAGCCTCCTTCGAGGCGGTCCCATATGCTCAATACCACACTCGAGTGTTACAGAAGGAAGTTCTGTCCAGATGGAACAGATGCCCTTCATCTCTGGATTATCAAATCTGAGTGAGCCACCTAGTCAGGAGATCCCTGGTATGGTGGCTGACAGCACCGGCTCTAATGGGCGGGAAGTAATTTCTTCCGGTTTACTGGATAGTGATCACGACGGACGCCAGCCTTACAGGTTGGGGGGGAGTCTGGGGTGTCCAGTCGGCGCAGGGTCGCTGGACCCCAAAGGAAGCCCTCCTGCCGATCAATGTCCTGGAGATCCGGGCGATCAAGCTGTGCCTCTTCAAATGGTCTCAGAGACTGCAAGGGCGTCCAGTCAGGATCCAGTCAGACAACGCCACAGCAGTGGCATATGTCAATCATCAAGGAGGAACAAGAAGCTCAGCTGCAGCATCGGAGATCGCTCGCATCCTGAAGTGGGCAGAGAGGAGCGTACCGGCACTGTCGGCCGTGTACATTCCGGGTGTGGAAAACTGGCAGGCGGACTACCTGAGCCGCCAGATGCTGGACCAGGGAGAATGGTCCTTACACCCGGAGGTGTTCCAACTCCTCTGCCAAAGATGGGGCACACCAGACGTAGATCTTCTGGCTTCCCGACTCAATCGGAAGGTATTGAGATTTGTGGCCCGGTCAAGAGACCCATGGGCAGACGCAATGGACGCGTTGGTAGCATCGTGGGGTCAGTATCGGCTAATCTATGCCTTCCCTCCCTTAAGGCTTCTTCCTCTTCTGCTCCGCAGAGTGGAGGCAGAGGGAATTCCAATGATCCTAATCGCTCCAGATTGGCCTCAGCGTCCTTGGTACGCCGATCTAGTACGTCTGGTAGCAGACGTCCCCTGGCGCCTACCACTACGGAAGGACCTGCTATCGCAAGGTCCCATATTCCATCCTGCTTTACAGTCATTGGCTTTAACGGCATGGCTGTTGAGAACCAGGTACTGAGAGACCGGGGCCTGTCAGACTCAGTAATCTCTACTATGAGAAGTGCTCGAAAACCGTCCTCTAGGAAGGTCTATCACCGCACTTGGAGGGCCTACATCTCCATGTGTGAGGAAATGAAATGGCATCCGCGTACCTATTTGGTTTCCAGAATCCTGCTGTTTTTACAGCATGGGGTGGACCAAAGGCTTGCCCTAAGTACGATTAAGGGACAGATATCTGCCCTGGCTGTCTTTTTTCAGCGACCCCTGGCGACTCACTCTCTCGTGAGTACATTTGTGCAGGGGGTCCGACATGTGGCCCCTCCGGTCCGTCCCCCGTTACCTCCGTGGGACTTGAACCTGGTCCTCTCGGTGCTTCAGAAGGCACCGTTCGAGAATATTAGAGATATTCCCCTGTTGACACTTTCTCAGAAAGTGGTCTTTTTGGTGGCTGTTACGTCAGTTAGACGAGTCTCTGAGCTGGCAGCCTTGTCCTGCAAGGCTCCCTATTTGATTTTCCACAAGGATAAGGTGGTGCTGCGGCCGCAGCCTTCCTTTCTTCCGAAAGTCGTTTCGGCTTTTCATCTCAACGAAGACATTGTACTTCCATCCTTGTGTCCTCAGCCGTCGAATCCTAAGGAGTCGGCGTTGCATTCCTTGGACGTTGTCCGAGCTTTGAGAGTATACCTATCTGCTACTTCCCTGTTCCGGAAGTCAGACTCACTGTTTGTTTCGGTGGCTGGTCCCAAGAAGGGCCAAGCAGTCTCATCGGCCACCATCTCTAGGTGGATCCGACAGATAGTAATCCAGGCTTACGCCTTAAAGGGTCAGGCGCCCCCCTTTCCTGTCACGGCGCATTTGACCAGGACAATAGGTGCCTCTTGGGCTTTCCGACATCAAGCGTCTGTTTCCCAACTATGTAAAGCGGCGACTTGGTCGTCCGCTCACACTTTCACAAAATTCTACAAGGTTAATGTAGGTGCATCTTCGGATGCCTCTTTCGGCCGCAAGGTTTTGCAAGCGGCTGTTTAGAGTTGCAACTCCTCCGTTGGAGGAGTGCTGTTTTTGTGTTTTGGGGGTGAAGTTTGTTTTTATGCTGTTACCACCCCTCGTTTTTTTCTCTGACACTGCTTTGGGACGTCCCACTTTGTCAATAGAGAAGCTGTGTCGGTCCATGGACGAAAGAGTAAATAGGATTTTTTACTCACCGTAAAATCCTTTTCTCTGAGTCCATGGACCGACGCAGCACCCACCCCTCCTTTTAAGTTTGTACTGCTTTTTGACGAACTGATCTGCGAAGATGCAGACTGAGAGGGTATACCCAGAGGGTCCGCCCCCTGGGCGGTACTGTAGAAGGTGTGATGCAACACTTTTTACAAGTTTTTCTGCCTAGTCACTCCTAATTAACGGATAATACCCACTTTGTCAATAGAGAAGCTGTGTCGGTCCATGGACTCAGAGAAAAGGATTTTACGGTGAGTAAAAAATCCTATTTTTCACCTTATCCATGTCATCAGTTTTTGTCTGCACCTATATTTGTCAGCAACTATTTTAAATGATGAAGCACACAAAGGGCAAAATTAGAACCAAAATATCTGATGAGCACCTTGAGAATTCATTAAGAATTGCTACTACATTCATTGAACCAGATATTGATGCTTCAGTGATCATTAACTTGTGACCTGCCCGACTTTTTCTGCCCATCAGACATCCTTATTGTTAATGTATTTTATGTGTGGCCCAAGACAATTCCTCTTCTTCCAGTATGGCCCAGGAGGGTCAAAAGGTTGGACACCCATGGCCTAAGCTGATGAAAGCTGCCTAATATATAAATGACAGTATCATTGGGATCCTTCCAGCTACTGCCATCCAAATGCTCCTTGGTAAAGCGGGATGTCCGATCAGAGCCAGCCAAAGAGTGGCTCTACCTTATAACAGCGTGTGTCTGTTCTGGTTATGTTTTAGTGCTAGCAGCCGAACAAAACCTGGGGGTAGAAACGGGTAATAATTACCCAGGTTTTATCACCTTTTAGGTAGAAAAACTGAGTAAGTATAAAATGGATTGTTTAGACTAAGCTTTGTTCATTCCCTTCCTTCATAAAAAAAAAAAAAAAAAATTGAAAAAATTTTTTTTTTAATTTACATTCAGTGAAGGTGTTTTTTATTTTATTTTTTACTTACATCTTCAAGTTGTTGTGACCTTTTAGGTTACCTTTTTCCCCAGACCACTTTTGAGACTATTATTCACTATTTCTGATATGAGATTTTGTGCGAGTCACATGCCCCTTTGAAACAAGTAATCTCCTATTTATCCAATACATCTGCTTTTAAGGTCTGAGGCATCCATGACAAAGACAACATGTTGGGTTTTTTCAATCCAGGCTGTGAGTGGATTTGCAGCACTGTTGCCTTCACTCCAAGTTTAGAATCTGTCTATCCTATAAACTCTGTATGTCTTCTCTTTCTTTCAATTTAGGTTGTACAGATGTTAATAAAAATGCATCCTGATTCCAATAAAATCATTACTTTTTGTGCAGGCCCAAGCCAATGCTAGAGCAGCTGCATTAAAAGAAGATCTAGAGCGAAAGAGAAGGGAAGCTGATGAAAGGGAGAAACGAGCCTGGGATGAACATGTAAGAAAGTTTAAGAACTTTATTTTAACTTTTATTTTAACTTTATTTTCCTTGTTTAAATATTTTTATTGCGGATTGTATAGTACATGTTATTAAAACGTAATTTACAATAAAGATAGATAATATTGAATAAAGATAAAAACTTCTCAAACCGTTAATTAAATTAAAGCAAAAAGGTTCATATTTGAACAACAAATCACATGAAAATATATAACTAATGTTTTTAACAAATTTTAACTTGAAATATTACTGTAAATATTATTATTAGTAAACAGTATTGAATATAGACAAAAGGAGGGATTAAAGATCATATCTATAAGATGGAGTGATGGGGGGATATTAACTTGTAAGCAATAGGTTGGTTAATATCCGGAATGTCAGAAAAAATGTCCATCTAACCAGGGCCAGGTTCCAGCTAATTGGCCTGGGGAACCTGGGCAGATGGGCACGAGTCCCAATCATCCCAAATACTCCTTATATAGGTTTGTCTATATTAGTAAACCTGTATTACTGTTCAGTTGTGAAAAGCAAATGAGTACAGTAGATTTCATTAGTATTAAATATTGAAATATAAAGTGGAGTAAATGAGGGGAAGAGGTGGGAGCACAGAAGGAGGGGGTCTTCAGAGGGGGTTAATGATTAAAGCATAGCCAGAGTTATAATATGGTAATGGAAGAAAAGTAGGTAGCCTAAATTAGGGCAGAAGAACAGAACAGTCAAGACCTGGTGGTAGATGTTTTATCCAGGGGAGCCATAGGTTCTCGAATTTGGGAATTTTATCCATTATGGTGGCCTCTATTTTGGCATGAATCATAGCCTGTGTAACACGCTGTTTAACTGACACAATGCAACGAGTATTTGATTTCCAGGTGGCTGCAATTGTTTTGCTGCCGTTGTTACATACAATATAAGCTTAAATTGTTGTTGTGTTTAAATTTGGCGGTTTGTTGTATAGAAGGGCCACTGATGGATCAGGGCAAATGTGAGTTGTGAACATGGTAGATAGAATATTAAATATTTTTGTCCAATGGGATTGGGCGATAGGCAAGTCCACCATATATGGAGATGCGTACCTGGGTCACTACAGCCTTGGAAACACTGGGGGGGGGGGGGTATTGGGGATGAAATTTTAGATATTCTTTCAGGAACCAGGTACCATCTGGTAAGCACTTTATGATTTGTCTCAAGGGCGACTATGTTTGGAGTAGCTGAATTTGTGTTCTGCCAGATTTTAGCCCAATCCAGTGTGTCAGGAGGGAGATTTAAGTCATTCTCCCATTTTGCAGTGTATGATGGTGGGGAGGTGGTTGTATGTAAAAGCAGTTGTGCATATAGATCTGAAATGAGACCACGTCTGGGGGGGTCTGACATACAAGCATGTTCAAAAATTGTAAAGTTAGGAGATGTCGGGTGTAAGACGTTTTTGGGACAAATTTTTGATTTGTAAGTACCTAAAAGTTTCATTGTGCGGTAGGTTATGGGTATTACCAAGCGTAGGAAAGGATGTCATTTGGTCAGTTTTAAAAAAGGGGTGGACACATGTGAGACCAGTTCTGGACCAAGCGGAAAAGGACGAAGGGAGAGTCCATGCTGGGTAGAAGGAGGGATTATTCAAAAATGAAAGAAGTGGGTTATGGTGTGAAAGACCAAATCGAGTTTTAAGCTAATCCCAAATTGAGAGGCTATGTTTAGTGACTGGATTAGTGATAGTGCAACATTGATTTGGTGCAAGTTATAGTAAGTTCGAAGTGGAAAGTGGGTCACAGTCCACTGATTCAATAGAAACCCATTGAGGGATTTCTGTGGTAGCATGATATTTGAGTAATTGCGCAAATTGTGAAGAGTAATAGTATTTTGAATAATTTGGAACGCTCAGGCCTCCTCGTATCCGGGGCATAAAGAGAGTAGTTTGTGGCAAACAGGGTTTAAGTTTTCCCCAAATAAATTGGGCTGTTTTGCGTTGAAGAATATACATAAAATATGCTGGGATGTGTATGGGTAGCACACTAAAGAGATATAGGATTTTAGGCAGTATGGAAATTTTAACCACAGAGATTCTCCCCATACAAGCTAATGGTAAAGGTGAACATTTTTTCATCAGGGCTGAAAGATGAGCTAGCATAGGTGGATAGTTTGCAGAGTATAGGTTTTCTGGGTTTGCAGTAAACGAGATTCCTAAATGGGTTATACGAGTCTGCGACCATGTAAACGGGAGGCCGGAAATTGAGCCAAATTTAGTTAATATGTCTATGAAGTTTGGGGCTGATGTCAGAGGTGATGTCAAGAAAATCAAGACATCATCGGCAAATAAACATAATTTGTGTTGATAACCACCGAAGTCAAAGCCTTTTATATTAGGGTTAGATCGTATCAGTTGGGCGAGGGGTTCTATTGCCAAGGCAAATAGGAGCGGGGAAAGGGGGCATCCCTGCCTGGTTCCTCTTTCAATATTAAAGGGGTCAGAGCGGAAACCCGAGTAGGAAACATATGCTGTCGGCTTATTATAAAGAAAAGATATCCATTTCAGGAACTGTGCTCCAAATCCCCATCTGTGAAGTATAGCATCAAAATAAGACCATGACAGAGTCAAATGCTTTTTGTATATCAATTGAGAGGAAACAGGCAGGGATGCGTCAATTGCAGGCTATATGTGCCAGGAGGATGGCACGGTGAATATTATCACCAGTGTGTCTAAAGGGGATGAAACCAGTTTGATCTTTCTGGATCAGGGATCCTATGATGGGATTAAGGCGGTTAGAGAGGATTTTTGCTAATATTTTAGTGTCTAAGTTAAGAATTGAGATGGGTCTATAATTGGACCATGACGTATCATCAATGTGGGGCTTAGGAATCATGGCAATGGAGGCTAATAGGGTTTCTGAGCGGAAGGAAAAACCATCAAGGAGAGAAATAAAGGCAGCAACCATTAGAGGGGTAAGTAGAGTAGAAAAGCATTTATAGAAAGTGGCTGAAAAGCCATCAGGGCCTGGGCGTTTATGTATTTTCTTTCTCGTACATCACGGGACACAGAGCGACATAGTCATTACTATGTGGGTTATATAGATACCTTCAGGTGCTGGCACTGGCAACTTCCAAAACCGGAAGTACCCTCCCCTATATAAGCCCCTCCCATCCGGGAGTACCTCAGTTTTTTTGCCAGTGTCTAAGGTGTTGGCCAAGAAGAAACATGTGTTTTTCACTGAGCTTGCGTACAGGTTCTTTTGGGCCTCAGTAAGCTATTCCGGATCCGACCAAAAAAGCTTCATAGCTAAACGGTCGGTACCCGGGCCTTGCAAGAGAAGAGCAAGGTTTTGCCTGTAATGCCTCTCTTAGGAGGGCTGGACCCTGGGATCCAGAGCTCTGGTCATACCCACGACCAAGATGTTTTCTGTGCAGGGTGCTATACAGGTCCAGGGGAGTGGAATCCTTGGGAACCCGGTCCCTGAAGGTTTGATTACAATGCCTGCCGTGATAGGTGAAGTTTGGGCTTCTGTGGACCAAACAGAGTCCTGCGGCGAGGAAAAGGTAAGTGGGGGCCCTCAGGAACTTGGTTCTATTGGGGGACCCCCAAGCCTATTTTGTCTTTCTGCCTGTTACCTAAGGTATTCCCGCTAAATATTCTGTGCATGCCTGTTACTACTGAGAAAATGTAAAAATTTTAATAGTAGGCAAGAAAAAAAAATAAAAAATGTGTAAGACCGCGGTACCTGTGTTAAACACTAGAGGCCGCTATGGTTCTTTTTTCTTGTAATGTGGATTTTTTTCTTCTGAAGTCAAATCCAGGCAGTTGGTAAGTTCTCTGCTGGGAAGCTGTCTCCTCTGCCCTGTTGCTGCGCTCATCCATCCCCGGGCCCTGCGTCAGGGACCCTGGCTCCCATCTAGCTCCTTGTCTTTTCAAAAAAGGCGCCGAAGGCGCACGTGCCCGCGCGCGAGCGTGTGCATGCGCCTCTCTATATAGAGGCGATCTGGAAAAAGGGGCGGAGCGGGTGGATGACGCTCGGTGTGCGCCGCGGCGCTACTGCGCATGTGCGGGCGTCCAGCATGTTTAAAAACAATCAAGCTGGCTATTGAAGTGCACAAACAGAGCTAGCAACAGTAAAAAGGCACACAGAGGCGGTTGATGCAGGCATCCCCTAGAAAGGCACTTTAGTAGACACCAACTGATATATAGCAGCAATTGTGCTAGACTATTCTCAGTAAAAGGGGTGTATTACGGCTGGAATACCTCAGCTTTGTGCTTAGGAATATGCCGTCCAGAAGCTCCGGAACGAAATCTTCCAGGAAGCGAAAGGGGTCTCCATCGGGCTCTGAGGATCTTGGGCATGCTTCTGCTGCACCAGTCTCCCCTGAAAATTCAGAGGTTAGTGACCGTAGAGACCCTGCAGGAGTAACTGGTACTGTGGCTGTCCTCAGTTCACCTGCTCCTGTGTATGTAACAGAGGAGGTTTTTTACTCAGCTCTGGGAGGATTAGAAGAGAGATTGTCAACATTAATCGCTGCCTCCCTGTCACAGGGAAAGCACGCCCGATCTCCGTCTCCTCCTTCAGAGTACCTGTTAGCGGAGCAACAGCCCCATACAGGGATCGACCTGCCTGAAGGGGATCAGGAGGAGGTTGATTCTGTGATAGAGGAATCAACAGTGGAGGAACCTTTCTCAGCAACTCAAGCTGAAAGATTATGGGTTCAGTCTTTGACTAACATGGTCCGATCAGCATTTAAAATGCACCTTGCGGAACCATCAACCACTACTGTCTCCTCGCTGGGGTCGCTAAAAGCTCCCCAGACTGTCTGTTCTTTTCCACTTCACCCTTTATTGGAAGGGCTCATGTACCAGGATTGGGAACATCCTGATAAAATATTTACTCCCCCCAAGAGATTTCCGGTGGTCTATCCCATGGAGGATAAGTTCATCAAAAAATGGAGGGTCCCTACAGTGGACGCAGCCATCTCTTGTGTGAATAAATCACTGACATGTCCAGTGGCTAATGTCCAAATGTTCAAGGACTCAATAGATAAAAAATTGGAGTCCTTATTAAAATCTGCTTTTTCTACAGCAGGCTTGGTGACACAACCAGCAGTGGCAGCTATTGGGGTCTGCCAAGCAGTGAAGGATCAGTTGAAACAAGTCTTAAGGGACTTGCCAGATCAGCAGGCCCTTGCCCTAGCTGATCTACCTAGAGCCTTATGCTTTGCGGTTGACACCATAAAGGATTCAATCCATCAGGCCTCCCGCCTTACGCTGTCTGTAGTACATATGCGCAGGCTTCTATGGCTCAAAAACTGGTCTGCTGAAGCTCCCTGTAAAAAATTGCTGGTTAGCTTCCCATTTCATGGTGAACGCTTATTTGGGGAAGACCTGGACAAATATATACAGAAAATTTCCAGCGGTAAAAGTACACTCTTGCCGGTTAAAAACAGAGTTAGAGGTCCCTCTTTTAAGAGGCCTGCTTCTCCAGTCCCTGGGGCGTCGGCTGTGAAACAGTTCCGACGGCCTCCTCGGTCAAATCCCGTGGGTAAAAATCAGGGACAATCGCAGGGTAATAAAAAACCCTGGGTCAGGAGAGGTACAAAACCTCCCCCAAAGTCAAATGCATGAAGGGTTGCCCCCACTCAATCGGGTGGGGGGAAGACTCCAGTTGTTCGCAGAGACCTGGCGGGACACGATCAGAGACAGATGGGTGCTCTCCGCAGTAAGTCTGGGATACAGATTGGAGTTAAAAGACTCTCCTCCTTCCCATTTTATGAGGTCAAACGTGCCAAGGGATCCCCGGAAGAGAGAGTCCCTCCTGTTGGCACTAGAACAACTATTGCTCCAAGGAGTAATTATGGAGGTTCCCCTGGAAGAATGGGGGTTCGGGTTTTACTCAAACCTCTTTACAGTCCCGAAGCCAAACGGGGACGTGAGGCCCATATTAAATCTAAAAGGGCTAAACAAATTCCTGCATATCAGGACTTTCCGGATGGAGTCGATCCGATCGGTGGCCACTGCCCTACAAGGGGAGGAATGGTTGGCCTCGATCGACATCAAAGATGCTTATTTGCACATTCCCATCTTTCCAGTCCACCAAAAATTTCTACGCTTTGCAGTAGAAGGGCGCCATTTTCAGTTCAGAGCCTTACCCTTCGGTCTGGCCACAGCACCACGAGTGTTCACAAAAATTCTGGCCCCATTATTGGCCAATCTAAGAACACAAGGTGTAACGATAATGGCATATCTAGACGACTTGTTGCTGGTAGACCACTCAGTGAAAAAACTAGAAGTGGTCGTTCACAAGACAATCAAGTATCTGGAATCTCACGGTTGGATTATCAACCGAGACAAGTCAGCCCTAAAACCAGTCAAAAGTCTGGAATACTTGGGGCTAAGGCTAGATTCAGGCCAGAGGAAAATATTCTTGCCTCGAAAAAAGGTGTTGTCTTTGAGAGATTTGATCCACTTAGTGGGTACAAAAAGACAGCCCTCCATACGCCTGTGCATGAGGCTGCTGGGAAAAATGGTGGCATCATTCGAAGCAGTACCCTATGGTCAATTCCATTCAAGGAATTTGCAAAGGGCCATACTGTCAGCCTGGAACAAGAAAGTTCAGGCCCTAGACTTACCAATGGCCTTGTCCCCTTCCGTTCGCAAGAGCCTCCGTTGGTGGTTGGTTCCCCAGAATCTGGAAAAAGGGAAATCCTTCAGTCCGATTTCTTGGAAGGTGGTCACTACAGATGCCAGCCTTATAGGCTGGGGAGCAGTACTGGAGCAATGGTCTCTCCAGGGCAGATGGTCGGATGCGGAAAAGGCCCTGCCCATCAGTCTCTTAGAGATACGAGCAGCCCGGTATGCCCTAGTAGCATGGACATCCAAACTCCAAGGGTCCCCTGTCAGAATTCAATCAGACAATGCCACGGCAGTGGCATATATCAATCATCAGGGTGGCACTAGGAGTCGTGCAGCCCAGAGGGCAGTAAATTGCATCCTGAAATGGGCAGAAAGATATGTCCCAGCTATATCCGCGGTATTCATTCCAGGAGTGGAGAATTGGAAGGCGGACTTTCTAAGTTGCCAACAATTATGCCCAGGGGAATGGTCCCTTCACCCCGAGGTTTTTCGGACAATATGTCAGCGGTGGGGAACACCGGATGTAGATCTGCTAGCATCCAGATTCAACGCAAAGGTGGACAGGTTTGTCTCTTGGACAAGGGATCCCCTAGCTTGCGGCTCGGATGCCCTAGTGTTCCCTTGGGATCAGTTCAAGCTGATATATGCATTCCCACCGCCACAATTGTTACCTCGATTACTCCGCAGAATCAGGGTAGAAAAGAAACCAGTGATTCTGGTGGCTCCAGCGTGGCCCCGAAGAGCATGGTACGCGGAGATTGTAAAAATGTCAGTGGGGAGTCCTTGGACTCTCCCACATCGTCCGGACCTGCTTTCGCAAGGACCGATATACCACCCTTCCTTACCAGCCCTAGGTTTGACGGCCTGGCTATTGAAGCCCACATTCTAAAAAAGAGAGGGCTCTCTAATCCTGTGGTATCTACCATGATCAATGCCAGGAAGCCGGTATCCAGGCAGATCTACTATAGAATCTGGAATGCGTACATCGCCTGGTGTGAGGCCAAGAAATGGCATCCACGTATGTACGTAATAGGTAGGATTCTGGACTTCCTACAGTGGGCTGTAGATAGGAAGCTTGCCTGGAGTACTATCAAGGGTCAGATTTCGGCCTTGTCAATATTTTTTCAGAGGCCCTTGGCTTCGCATTCACTAGTCAAAGCCTTTATACAAGGAGTGATGCGTATTAGCCCTCCGGTTAATATTCCCATATGTCCATGGGACTTAAACCTGGTTCTGTCGGTTCTACAGAAACAACCATTTGAACCATTACAGCATATTTCCCTGGTTCTTCTCACCAGGAAATTGATTTTTCTAGTAGCCATTTGTTCGGCTAAAAGAGTGTCGGAATTAGCAGCTATGTCCTGTAAGGAGCCATATCTGGTTATCCATAAGGACAGAGTAGTGTTACGTCCTCATCCAGCCTTTCTTCCTAAGGTGGTATCGAGGTTTCATTTGAACCAAGATGTGGTTCTTCCTTCGTTTTTTCCCAAACCTAGTTCGGTAGAGGAAAAGTTATTACATTCTTTGGATGCAGTAAGAGCAGTTAAAGCTTATCTAAAAGCCACTGCTCAGATTCGCAGAACGGATACTTTGTTTATTCTGCCGGAAGGCCCCAGAAAGGGTCAGGCAGCGTCAAAATCTACTTTAGCCAAGTGGATTCGACAGGTCATAATGCAAGCCTATGGCTTGAGAAGGAGACCGCCTCCGTTCAAAGTTAGAGCGCACTCCACGAGAGCAGTTGGAACTTCATGGGCAGTGCATCACCAGGCCTCCCTGGCTCAAATCTGTAAGGCCGCAACATGGTCTTCAGTACACACGTTTACTAGGTTCTACCAGGTGGACGTTAGAAGTCAGGAGGATGTCGCCTTTGGGCGCAGTGTGTTGCAGGCCGCAAAAGATCCTCATGTCTGATAGCGCTCAGCTTATGTATGGTGTATCCCCCCCCCTCATTGGGCATTGCTTTAGGACATCCCACATAGTAATGACTATGTCGCTCTGTGTCCCGTGATGTACGAGAAAGAAAATAGGATTTTTATAACAGCTTACCTGTAAAATCCTTTTCTTGGAGTACATCACGGGACACAGAGCTCCCACCCCTCTTTGGGGACACTTATTGCTTTGCTACAAAACTGAGGTACTCGCGGATGGGAGGGGCTTATATAGGGGAGGGTACTTCCGGTTTTGGAAGTTGCCAGTGCCAGCACCTGAAGGTATCTATATAACCCACATAGTAATGACTATGTCGCTCTGTGTCCCGTGATGTACTCCAAGAAAAGGATTTTACAGGTAAGCTGTTATAAAAATCCTAATTTTAGTGTTTTTTTTTTTAATTGTGGCTTGGACTTCCGAGTCAGGTATGCGTTTGTCTAGTAATTCTTGATGGGCAGCGGAGAGGGAAGGAAGTTGAATCGATGATAATAGGGTGATGAATCGTTTTTGATCATATTTATGTGTATTCCAATATAAGTCATTAAGATTTCTGCAAAACTCATTGAGTATTTTTTGAGGATTGCTGGAGTAAGTGTTTGTATGTATCCGAAGTCGGACTTGTTTTGGGACGTGGTCTACTCTACGTAGTGTTGAGGCTAGAAATGTAGTAGGTTTATTTGCCTCCATATAGAGACTGTTTTGATTTTCTGAGAGCCTTAACTGCCGTTTCTATCAGAAGATCTAGTTCTAGTTTGGGTTTATCATACGCAGATTTAGTAGATGGAGAAGGCATATTCTGAAAATTTTCAGAGGCTCTATAGAAGGCTTTATCTAATTGTTTGTGGAGCTGTTGTAATCTGCGATGGTAAGATGATTGGCTTATACAAACTCCTTGGACGGATGGCTTGAGAGCTTCCCATAATGTTAAGGGATTTGTGTCTGTGGGTGAATTGTTAGAGATGTAGTCTTCAATGGCAGATGCAATAGTTAGCTTATTGGCCAATCCAATATATAAACAATCGTTTATACACCAGGATCTATGATAAGGTCCAGGGATCAGGGAAGAGAAGGTCGTCATAACTGCATTGTGGTCCGACCAGGTACATGGGATTATCAAAGAATTCAGTATGAGAGAGGAAGTATTTATGTGTACAAATTGATGATCTATTCGCGAGAACATTTTGTGGGGTTGTGAATAATGAGTAAATTGTTTCCTTCTGGGGTTTCGTTCTCGCCATGTGTCAAGGAGAGAAAATTGGTCAAGGAGTTGTTTAAAGGTAGGGGATTGTGCTTGTAGTGGAATTGGGGATTTATCCAGTAAAGGAGAAATTACTTGGTTTGAGTCACCACATATGAGGGTACCTCGTTTGCGCGATTCCACTACTGAGAACAAATGTGATAGGAATGAAACCGGATTTCTATTGGGGGCATAGTATGAGACTATGGTGATTTCAATATCTAACAGCAGGCCAGGGAGCAATGTATAACGTCCTTCGGGATCTGTGCTCTCATTCTGGAGCATAAAGGGGGTTGTATGATGAAAGGCTATGAGAACACCTCTTTGTTTTGTAGCAGCCGAGGACATAAAGACCTGAGGATATTGACTAAAAAATTTAGGAGAAGATTGGAGGGAAAAGTGTGTTTCCTGTAAGCATACCACATGGGCAGAGAGGGAAGAAAAGGAGTGGAATGCTTTAGTTCTTTTGGGGGGAGAATTAAGACCTTGAACGTTGTGAGACAATATATTTAATGACATTATTATCCCTTTCCCGCCGAGCGTACGCAGATATGCGGCCTCGGCTTTCGAGGGTTATACCGGGATGATACCCGCAGCTGCAGGCATCATCCCGGTATCATTTTTTAGAGCCGGCGATTGGCTTTCCAGGGATAACAACCGATGCGGCTAAAAGCCGCTCGGTTGTTATCCCGGAGGAGCGGGAGGTGACATCCGCCGCTATTACCGGGCCTCCCGTCCCACCGGGAGACCCGATCCACGATGCGCCACCTCTGGCGCCTAGAGTGACTGAAACGAAGCTGCAAACGGCTTTGATTCAGTCTTTTCAATGTAACCACGGAAGCGATGTCATGACGTCACGTTCGGGTTACTCGGCTGCCAAAGGCGCCGGATTTAAAAAAATACACGGTATTCAGAATCGCCGTTTTTGGCGATCTGAATACTTTGAAGTGCAAAGGACGGATGGGGGGGGGTCTTTTAGACCCACCATCCCTCCATAAAGAGTACCTGTCAGCTCGTATTACTGTCACAAGGGATGTTTACATTCCTTGTGACAGCAATAAAAGTGATCAAAAATTTTTGTTTTTTAAAAACACAATTTTATATTATAAAAATAAATAAGAAAAAAAAATAAAATTTAAAGCGCCCCTGTCCCCGCGAGCTCGCGCAGCAAAGAAAACGCATAAGGAAGTCGCACCCGCATATGTAAACGGTGTTCAAATCACACATGTGAGGTATCACCGCGATCGTCAGAGCGAGAGCAATATTTCTAGCCGTAGACCTCCTCTGTAACTCTAACCTGGTAACCGTAATTTTTTTTTTAAAGCCTTGACTATGGAGATTTTTAGGTACCGTCATTTGTCGCCATTCCACGAGTGCGTACAATTATAAAGCATAACATGTTTGGTATCTATTTACTTGGCGTAACATCATCTTTCACATTATACAAACTCTGGAGTAGGGGAGAATAGGAAAGGTGGGAAACAAAGGGTTAAGGGAAATTCTATATGAAAGTTAAACCAGATAGATCAAATACATTTTAAAAATTAAAATATAAAATAAAAATCAAGGCAGATATAGAGAAGCTTTTATTTAAAAAAAAAAAAAAAAAAAAAAAAAAAAAAGGTACTGCTCCTATGTGGAGCAAGTATCTACAGGGTGGCAAAAAAATAAACTACCAACCTGTAGATACAATCTATCCAAAGAGTATCCGGCAAGTAAAACCGGCCACTCGAGGTGGGAGGCACAGTGAACTGTCTCCAGGACAAAAGCAGCCTCTTTAAAGAATATGGTAGAAAATTAAGGACTACGAATCACTATTTAGTGAGTATATATAATCCTATATCAGATTCAAAATACTGCAGGAAAACTCAGGGGAGTAAAACAAACTAAACCTCTTAATAACTAAAATGTCAAAAGTCCCTTGTCCTGTAAGGAATTATTCTTAAGAGGGCCATTTCCTAAATTGTAGAATGAGAATTTATCAGGGAATAAGTAAATTTCCCTTTTAGATGTGATACTGTATAGCTAGTTGCTATAAATCGATCAATGACAATAGGTTGGCATTTCAAACAAAAGATATCACCCAGAGAAGAGACTTCAGTCCATTTGGTCATCGGGTACTGGTTGTGGTGATAAATGACGACTCCTCTTGTGGGTACTAGGATGTGCTTGTTGGTCAGGGACTTCTAGTTGGTTGCTGGGAGAGCTGGATTGAGTTTGGCGTTTAGAACTTTCAGTGGAATTGTCCGAACTTGACAGGCGAAGGTCTCTGACAGTGAGGAGATCATCCACGGTTTTACAAGTGTAAGATGTACCTTTGTAAGAGAAACGGATGGCAAAGGGGAAGCTCCAGCGGTATGGTATGTGGTGGTGTTGGAGGATCAGCAAGTGTGGTATCATAGCTTTGCGCTTGAAAAGAATTTACTGCGAGAAGTCTTGAAAGATTTGATACCGGTGTCCTTGGAAAGATAATGTTTCTTTATTGCGGGCAGCTTCCATCAATTGTTCCTTGGAGCCTAAATAAAGTAGTTTCAAAATGATATCTCTGGGGGGTCCATCATCCTTTTTGGGGGCTAGAGATCTATAAATTTGATCCATCTCTAGTCTTTCAATGGGGATAGATGGAGCAAGTTCCTGAAAAAGCGCCGTTACAGTGGATTGAAGATCTATTATAGTTTCAGGTATGCCACGGATTCTCAAGTTGGATCTCCTGGCCCTATTCTCAAATTCCTCAAGGCGTGAAGAGAGTGAAGAGTTTTCTTCTCTAAAGGCTACTAATTCGTCGTTATGGGTAGTGGTAATGTCATTTATGTCCTCCATTCTTTGTTCCAATACGGATGTACGGTGTCCCATCTCCCGGATTTCTCTGTTCAATTTTTCAGTTATGGTGTCTGAGGTGTTTTGGAGGGCTTTATGTAGTACCCTTTCAAATTGACTGAGAAGGTCTGTGCCTTTGGCATTAGTTTGGAGAGAAATGGGAGTCATCCCAAAGACAAATTCATGTTCAGAGAACTGAGGTGAGGCAGAAGAATTCCGTGCCTGTCTCTGTGTGTGAGGTAATACTGAGTGGGATGCTGGAGTCGCGGCCATTTTAGAAGCAGCTTTCACTTGTGCTTCCTGGCTCTTTGCCGGCATTAGTTTAGGCTTTCTAACCGTGTACATCCTACCGTTGTGTGCACAACAAGACAAGGAACAGTCTGGTTACCGTGAAGTCTCGTTATTCACTGTGTGACTTGGTGTAATGAGGCAGTTTTGTCCCGGTAGAGCTCTAAGCAGCCATGTCTGCTCAGCGAGCCTCGCGCATGCGCCACCGTTTTAACTTTATTTTCAAATAGATTTCCATTCAAATAGATTTCTGTGAAGGAAAAAAAAAATCCTTCGTGTACAGTGCTTGTGAATGCGTAATGAAACAGATACTTTAGGTGGATGTCAATGGATTTGATCTAATTCACAAACTTTAGAGCTAGCCATACACATGGTAACTGGTCTGGCCCTTGCATTGCCACATTAAAGGGAAGGAAGCTGAAGTTGCTTACCAAGTCACTCTGCAGAAGCAAAGCCTGTAGCAAGCAGTGGGAACAGTGAGTGGGGGCAAGTTATAGTTGTGGCTCAAGTGTGATACTAATCAGGAAAGAGTAACCAGGTTAAAAGTCAGGCACATGAGACTCAAAATAGAATGGTGTTCTGAAATAAAGCAACTGTAACAGTAGTTCAATCTGTAACCAAACTGTCACAAAACAAGAGAAGGGTACTTGACAGAAAAAGACACCAGTGTAGCAAAACTCTTTAAGGAAACTGGACAAATTTTTGGTTTCTAACACAAATTTTTTATTTATTTTTCTGAACCAGGGGTAGGCAACCTTTTCAGCATAGTGTGCCATAAAATATTTTCAAAGAATTTGAGTGCCAGCTACATAAAAAAATAAAAAAAGGCCAACTTCTCACACAATAAATTTTTATAAAGTATATGCTGTAAATGAAAATAATATTGAGCTTTGTGCCTTCACATCTCAAATTAGCCCAATTACTGCACTATAGACCTTGGATTTCCTGCACCTTCACACCTCTGATCCCCCCAGTTCTTGCACCTTTACATCTCTGATAACTCCAAATCCTGCTCTTCACACCTCCCATCACCACGATTTCTGCACCTTCACACCTCAGATCAACCCCAAATCCTCGATCTTCACACCTCGGGTCACCCCAGTTTCTGAACCTTCAGATCTAAAAAAAGCCTCAACTCCTGCACCTTCACAACTCATATCGGCCCAATTCCTGCACCTGTTTAATTAGTAGATTCCAACAGCCAATATGGTTCAGTAGGGCAGAGGACTGGGGTAGTGTACAGGGTCAGCCGGTCTGAGGTCAGTGGGGCAGAGGATGGGGACAATGTACAGGGGTCAATAGGGCAGAAGTTTGGGGTCAGCGGGACAGAGGACACATTCTGCAGGACACTGTACGTGGGTCAGAGGGCAGAGAACTGGGGTCAGTGCTGGCCATGAAGTACGAGGGATTGTCTGTAGACCTCAGAGACAGGATTTTATCAAGGCACAGATCTGGGGAAGGATACAGAAAAACATCTGCAGCATTGAAGGTCCCAATGAGCACAGTGGCCTCCATAATCCATAAATGGAAGAAGTTTGGAACCACCAGGACTCTTCCTAAAGGGGGCCGTCCAGCCAAACTGATCGTGGGAGAAGGGCCTTAGTCAGGGAGGTGACCAAGAACTCGATGGTCACTCTGACAGAGCTCCAGTGTTTCTCTGTGGAGAGAGGAGAACCTTCCAGAAGAACAACCATCTCTGCAGCACTCCACCAATCAGGCCTGTATGATAGAGTGGCCAGAATGAAGCCACTCCTCAGTAAAAGACATGACAGCCCACCTGGAGTTTGTCAAAAGGCACCTGAAGGACTCTCAGACCATGAGAAACAAAATTCTCTGGTCTGATGAAACAAAGATTGAATTCTTTGGCCTGAATGGCAAGCGTACTGTCTGGAGGAAACCAGGCACCGCTCATCACCTGACCAATGCCATCCCTGCAGTGAAGCTTGGTGGTGGCAGCATCATGCTGTGGGGATGTTTTTCAGCGGCAAGAACTGTGCGACTAGTCAAGATTAATGGAAAGCTGAATGCAGAAATGTACAGAGACATCCTTGATGAAAACCTTCTCCAGAGCGTTCTGGACCTCAGACTGGGGCGAAGTTTCATCTTCCAACAGGACAACGACCTTAAGCACACAGCCAACATAACAAAGGAGTGGCTACGGGACAACTCTGTGAATGTCCTTGAGTGGCCCAGACAGATCCCAGACTTGAACCCAATAGAACAATTGGGGAAATCTGAAAATGGCTGTGCACCAACGCACCCCATCCAACCTAATGGAGCTTGAAAGGTCCTGCAAAGAAGAATGGGAGAAACTGCCCAAAAATAGATGTGCCAAGCTTCTAGCATCATACTCCAAAACACTTGAGGCTGTAATTGGTCCCAAAGGTGCAACAAAGTATTGCGCAAAGGCTGTGAATACTTATGTACATGTGTTTTTTTTTTTTTTTTTTTTTATTTGTTTTATTAATTTGTAAAGATTTCAAACAAACTTCTTTCACTTTGTCATTCTGGGATATTGTTTGTTGAATTTTAAGGAAAATAATGAATTTAATCCATTTTGGAATACGGCTGTAACGTAACATAACCTAACAAAATGTGGAAAAAGTGAAGCGCTGTGAATACTTTCCGGATGCACTGTATGTGGTGTGTAGGAGAACAAGATCTGCTGCGTGCCCTGTGCGGGGCTGGGAGGAGCAGCTTGGCAGGCCAGTCACCAGTATCCATTGGGGTGGGCGCAGCATGTCGTATATCACGCTGAACACGGCATCTATGTCTGCTAAAAGAAAGGCAAGCCAAATGAGGTGGGCGGGCCTGGAGGCAGGAAAGGGGCAGCCAGGCTCCTTCCTGTGTAGTCAGTCGCAAGGATCGGACGGCTGGCTTTGTTGATTCTGTATGTGGGGTCTCCTGGAATGGAGGTGGGTGGGAAAGAGGCAGCGGGTGCTTATATGTGCGGTGTCCGGACCGTTGCGTGACATCAATGTGGCCACGTGCCGGGGGTTGCCGACCCCTGGTCTGAACTGATGATAAAATTATTCAGTTTGAATTGTTGTTTTTGTTCTTTTTGAATTTGAATGGTTTAGGTTTTATCCACTTTTTGTTGAGAAAAAAAAAAACATTCCCCTCCGGGTGATCAATGGTCATTGCAAGGATTTTAATCAACTTTGTTACAGATTAAAGTGTTTGTTTTTTGTTTTTTTCATCGCTACAAAGTTAGTCTGATTGAACAAGGACACACGTCCATGCAGTTCAACCCACAGAGGAAAAAAAAAAGGGGAAGGAATAGCTCTTTGTTAAAGCATGTCTTCTGCAGGACTGATTCTGAATAGGAATGACTGACTAACTCATAAGGGTGCCTTTACAACTGCGACTGCACCCTGCCTGTCAACAGATGTGAAAACCCCAGCGGGGCTTTCTGCAATTAGCTGTGAGTAGACAGCCCTACTAGAAAGCAATGGGAGGCTGCTGGCTCTTGCAGCTAGATGTGCCTACTTGCATGTGATCGCTGCTTGAGAGAATAAAGTGGATGTAAGCCCACTCTCATCCTTTCTAAACTACTGCCATAGTGGTTATCTATAAGGATATACATGCCTCCTGGACGTAGGTGTATGTGTGTCAAAGTCGACAATCAAGAGCAGACTTCACCAGAGTGAATACAGAGGGTTCAATACAAGATGTAAACCAGGGATATGCAATTAGCGGACCTCCAGCTGTTGCAGAACTACAAGTCCCGTGAGGCATAGCAAGACTCTGACAGCCACAAGCATGAAACCCAGAGGCAAAGGCATGATGGGACTTTGCAACAGCTGGAGGTCCGCTAATTGCATATCTCTGATGTAAACCATTGGTGAGCCTCAAACAGGAAGGCCAGATTAGAGTTTGCCAAACAACATCTAAAAAAGCCTTCACAGTTCTGGAACAATATCCTATGGACAGATGAGACCAAGAACAACTTGTACCAGAGTGATGGGAAGAGAAGAGTATGGAGAAGGAAAGGAACTGCTCATGATCCAAATCATACCTCCTCATCAGTGACGCATGGTGGTGGTAGTGTCATGGCGTGGGCATGTATGGCTGCCAATGGAACTGGTTCTCTTGTATTTATTGATGATGTGACTGCTGACAAAAGCAGCAGGATGAATTCTGAAGTGTTTCGTGCAATATCTGCTAATGTTCAGCCAAATGCTTCAGAACTCATTGGACGGCGCTTCACAGTGCAGATGGACAATGACCCGAAGCATACTGTGAAGGCAACCAAAGAGTTTAAGGGAAAGACGTGGAATGTTATGCAATGGCCAAGTCAATCACCTGACCTGAATCCGATTGAGCATGCATTTCACTTGCTGAAGACAAAACTGAAGGGAAAATGCCCCAAGAACAAGCAGGAACTGAAGACAGTTGCAGCAGAGGCCTGGCAGAGCATCACCAGGGATGAAACCCAGCGTCTGGTGATGTCTATGCGTTCCAAACTTTGGGCTGTAATTGACTGCAAAGGATTTGCAACCAAGTATTAAAAAGTGAAAGTTTGATTTATGATTGTTAATCTGTCCCATTACTTTTGGTCCCTTAAAAAGTGGGAGGCACATATACAAACTGTTGTAATTCCTACACCGTTCACCTGATTTCGATGTAAATACCCTCAAATTAAAGCTGAAAGTCTGCAGTTGTTTCATTTCAAATGCATTGTGGTGGTGTATAGAGCCAAAAAGATTAGAATTGTGTCGATGTCCCAATATTTATGGACCCGACTGTATATGCTAGTTTTTTTTTTGTTCGTTTTTTTTCTTCTATATTGTTTTTCCCTGAAAGTGAAGTTACCCTTTAAGGCTGGCCATACATGTTAATTGGGCCTCCCAACTTGGTTGCCATTTGCAGTGTTGTTCAAATTTGACCAGTGCAAACATTTGGCATTTCCACCAAATTTGCAGGTCATGCAGGAGTAAAATATACAGTAAATAGTAACAGGACCACACATAAGCAAATTCAGTGTTTGTATTTCTGCATACACCTTTTTTGTTTAATATCCTGATATTAGTTAAAAATCAAGTATGTACTCTATATTGACAATTACAAGCTATCCCTACAGACACTACCCTTACTACAATTCTTGCCCTTTTTTTTTTTGGCCTTTAAAGTGACACTTCCTAATGAAGTTAAATGAGAAGTATGTGAAAATAAAGTTATGGATGTCAGTGCTAATTGGTATACAAAGAGCAGCGTGCAATTAGTGTAGGTATACAAAAACCCTGTATCGTATATGTAAAAAGAAAATGCAGCGCTCCAAAAGTTATGAAGTTATGACACCCGTGAACAATATAATAAGCAAAAGGGAATAATGAATATATAAAGTAAAATTCAAACAATGTCCGATAATAAAAAGACCATGGTAAATGTCCAATAAGGAGTTGTTGCAATGAACATTTGAGAAACCCTCCACCACGTGTCTTGCCTTCACCTTGCATAAAAAAAATGAAAACTCGCAAGACAGAAATGCTAGCTAACATATAGAACAGCTGAATGCTCTCTTTACTGATATGACTCTTCTCGAAAGGAATACATGCAGCATCCAACTTAGTCAGCCAGGTATTGGCTCTCTCCATTAAAAAGCTCATGACATCAGAGGAAATTACTGCTTCCATTCAATAAAACGAGCCACCACGATCAAAGGAAAAACATATCGTTTCTATTGGTGATATCTTATGTAAATATAAAATATTTTAAAAACCATGCAGTAAAATACACACACGTGCTGCTGGTATCACAAACCTAAATCTAGTGCCACCAATGTGTAGCAGAGTAGTGGCAGGACCTCAGGCATATAGGGAATGAAGCTCTACAGCTGTTTTGTGCTACGAGCCTCATCAGGAGCATAAAATGAAAAAGCTAGCAGCTTGCCTTATGTATAGCCCTACACGGGATGTCATACATTCCAGTTCCGGAGACAACCAGAGTTTACAACGTCACTTCCAGTCCGGCACCATGTTTCCATAGTCTGCAACTTCATTTCCGGTCGGGCACCATATTACGAAAAGTCTGAATGGTGTAGTCATGTCTGGTTCAGGTGCCATTTTAAAGAAAACCTGGAAAATCAACTAACGGCAGATACCTCAATTATATGAATAAAAACATTGGTATCGAAAAAACTAATTTTAACTAGGAAAGTCACTGGAACTTGCCCTAAATGATTAGCTATGATTTTTTTTTTATAATCAATCATATTAAACGAGGGCAAATTTCAAAATGGACAATGTCCAGTGTACTTCTATACAACATATGTAATAATATATAAAAACATTTATATATAAAAAAAAATGAAATCTAAAAACATTGTGTTCTTCCAATAAATGGAGAGCGAGAACAAAATTGTAACTACATCTGTAATACCAGAATTGAATTAATAAAACCTAATGTCACAATAATATTCTGAAGAGTAGAAGAAGATATTCGAGAAGTCAGATCAGTAAAGAGCACATTCAACTGTTATTTATGTTGGACAGCATTTCTGTTCAGTGAGTTTGCATTTCTTTTTCTTTTCTTTTTTTTTTTGTAACATCAAGTTTATTGAAAAGAGATACAAATGAAATCTACAAGGGGAGACGCAGCTCCCCCTTTGCCGTCAGCACAGTATTGTTAATAGAATAATCAAACAGTTAGTCTAGAAGTAATGTCTAGGATAACCTGTAATCCTCGGTTAAGAACGGCTGTAAGTGGTTATCCAACAATGAAATCAGGAGTTGTAATAAAAAGGAAGTACTGCGGGCATTGGGAGCAACATCGCTCCGAGAAGTGTAGAAAGGAACAGTGAGAGAGAAGTAAAAGAGAGAATCTCGAAAAGGGGTAGATGAATGGTATGGGCATAATCCTATACGTGGTGAGATCTTGTTAGGAAGTCTCTATAAAGTAAAATATGTAATCACTTATAGGTAAAAGGCCAGTTAATGAAACTTATATAGTTCTAGATCAGTTGTTACAGGGTGTACCTATATGGGAGGGGCAGTGTCAGGCACCCTCCCCTGTCCAGCCCTTCATGGGGTCAGTGAACTCCCATGTAGGCCCGGGTTTCCAGCACCTGTCCTGAGGAGTTAGGTGGCCAGGTCCACTGCTGTTGAGTCCCCATAAGCTCGTGAAAATTTGTATTGAATCCAGGGGGACCAGGTATTAAAAAATTTATCATGGTTGTCTGTGGACTGGGCCACTGTCTCCTCCATATCACAAGTCTCAGAAACTCTCTGGAACCATTCCCTGAGTGAGGGGGTTCTGGTGGATTTCCAATATAGAGGAATTAGAGCTTTTGCCGCATTTAATAAGTGTTTGGTCAGAGAATTGTTTGTATCTTTTATATGATACCTCTGTGATGTGAAGCAGACAGCACGCCACGTCTAGATTAATTAAGGTCTCGGTGATCGTCCGAATTTTCTCACACACAGCCTTCCAGAAGGGGGCGATCCCAGGGCAATGCCACCAAATATGGAGTAGATCACCCCCTTCCTTCCCACATCTCCAGCACGTGTCTGGAGTCTGTGGGAACCAGCTATGTATCTTGGCCGGCGTGGTGTACCAATGAGTCATGAGTTTGTAGGATGTCTCCTGTGTTCTTGAGCTAAGGGAACATTTATGTGTAAATACACACGCTCTCTGCCACTGATTGGCCGAGATAGGCCTCTTCAGGGCCCGTGACCAGCTCTCTCTGAATCTGTCTTCTCCTTGCATGGGTTGGTCTCGTAGCCAAGCGTATGAAATTGAGGTAGCCTTCCGCACTAGGTTGCCCTCCAGGCACACTGACTCCAGGTCCGTCAGATCCCTCCCAAAAGAGTCTCTCCTGTGGGGTTGGTTTAGGTAGTGTCTGATCTGAAAATATGTCCATAATGGGATGGAGGGCGTGTCCATCCCTGCAGTGAGCTGTTCGAAATCTTTAAAGCTACCTTTATGAAAGCAGTCCTGGGCGAGCAGCGGTGTGGAAGTATGTCGGGAGTGCAGTAAGCGGTTGCCCACTCTGGGGAGAAAGTCTGGGTTATTGAACAAGGGCGTCAAAGGACCCAGTGGGGAAGAGAGGTCTGTTTGTTTGGTCAATTTATGGAAGACTCCAAGTGATGTACCTATAAAGGGGTGTGTTTTGAGGGTCGCTGGATACTTAGACCATGGTATCCATGGGGAGAATCGTAGGGCTAAGGGGCTGAGACTGTTCTCTAGTTGGATCCAATCCTTTTGTGAGTGATGGCAGTGCCAATCAATAATTCTGGTGACGTGGGCAGCATAATAGTATATTCTAAAATCCGGTATACCCATTCCCCCTTTAAGTTTGGGCTTCGTCAGGAGTTGGGCTTTTATTCTGGGTGGTTTGTGGGCCCATATAAACCTTGACTGCAAGCTGGAGATCGTTTTGAAAAAACTCTGGGGGATCCTAACTGGTAAATTGCGGAAGAGGTATAGGAGCTTTGGCAGAATGACCATTTTGCATATGGCCGCTCGGCCGAACCAAGAGAAGTTACGCGTGTGCCATTTTTTAAGATCCTGGTCTACAGTTTTAAGAATAGGCGGGAAGTTTCGGTCAAAGATTTGAGCAATGTTAGGGGTCAGCCAGACTCCTAAGTAATGAAGAGCTGAAGATTCCCACTTAAAGGGGCAATTAGCTTTGAGTCTGTTCAGTGGGGCTGCGGGTAAGTTTATATTTAGGGCTTCCGATTTCGAGAAATTTATTTTAAGATTAGATAACTTGCCAAAGATGGAGAATTCGCGTAGTAAGGAGGGTAAAGTGATATGAGGGTTGGTTAGGAAAAAGAGTAGGTTGTCTGCATACGCCACTATTTTAAATTCCCGACCAGCCACTGCAAATCCTTGTATGGCTTCTTCTGCAATGACTTTTCTAATGAACGGTTCCAATGAGAGTATAAATAAGATGGGTGAGAGGGGGCAGCCCTGTCTCGTCCCGTTGTTGATATGGACTTTGTCTGACAGGGAACCATTAATCTTGACTTGAGCTGATGGGTTTGAGTATAGTGACCCGATCCATGACATCATGCAAGAGCCCAGACCAATATGTTGGCATGTCTCCAGCATATAGTCCCATGCCACACGATCAAAGGCCTTCTCCGCGTCCGTGGACAGGAGAAAGCCCTCGATCTTCTGTGTTCGTGCTGCGTGAATTAGATTGAGTGCTTTGGTTACGCAATCCCTGGTCTCCCTGCCCGGCATAAAGCCAGCCTGGTCAGGACCAATGATATCGTGCAGCAATGGTCTAAGTCTGTTGGCAATTATTTTAGCTAGGAGCTTAACGTCTATATTAAGGAGAGATATCGGTCTGTAGCTGGCAGATAATTGGGGGTCTTTATTCTGTTTTGGTATGACAGTTATATGGGCAGCGAGGAATGACGATGGCACCGTTCTGGGTGCTGAGAGGGCGTTCAGCGCTTTATGTAGTGGGTCAAGGAGCAGGTCAGTAAAGGTCTTGTAGTAAATGGAAGTGAAACCATCCGGACCTGGGCTTTTACCCGCTTTTAAGTCTTTAATGGATTGCAAAATTTCAGATTTGTCAATGGGACATTCTAATAGCTGGGCATTCTCACCTGTTAGGGTAGGAAGTTTGGAGTCTTTTAAGTAGTCCCGGATTAATTGCAATCTAGACCTTGGGGAGGGAGGGGAGTTTCCCTGTGGAGGTAAATTGTAGAGGTTGGAGTAATATTCATGGAAGTGTTTGCTAATTCCCTCAGTGGTAACATCTACTTTTCCCTTATTATTTCTAATTCCTAGAATGTTCTGGTGTGATGTGGCATCTTTTAGGGCCTTGGCTAGGAACTTTCCAGTCTTGTCTCCATGCTCGTAATAGATCTTCTTTTTAAAGAAAAGAAATCTTTTGGCTTTTGCGTCTAGAATGTGTTAGAGGGTTTTCCTAGTGTCCAGAAGGGCGCTCGCTGATCTTTCCGATAGGGATTTTTTATGTAGCGTTTCTAGGGCGTGAATTTTGTCTGTCAGCTGCCTGATCACTTTTTCCATTTCCCTATTACAGTGGGCTCCCAATTGGATCAACTCCCCTCTTATGGTGCATTTGTGTGCCTCCCAAATCATCATGGGGTCCATCTCAGGGGTCACATTGTGAGAAAAAAATTCTTTGATGGTTTTGGAAATTCCAGGGAGCCTCTGCGGATCTGTAAGGAGTGTTGAGTTCAGTCTCCAGGTGTTGGGTTTGGGGGGTGGCCTAGTCAGGTCTAAGGAGAGTGATATAGGCGCGTGGTCGGAAATGGACTGGATCCCTATATTGGCTTCCGTAATCAGGTTGAGGTCTCTTTGTGACGTAAAGATGTAGTCTATTCGTGAATACTTATTATATGGAATGGAACGTATAATCCTTGTCGTCAGGGTGCAAGAGACGCCAGGAATCTATCAACTGCAAGGAGCTCAGAAGGGTTTTAATTTGTTTAAGGATCTTGTATGTGATATGGGATCTACCCGTAGAGGTGTCGACTAAGGGGTTCAGTGGAATGTTAAAATCCCCTCCCACAATCATGCATCCAGAGCCAAAGCCCTTCAACTGTGACACCATACGCCTGCAGAAGGAGAGGTGGGCTGTGTTGGGGAAGTATACATTTGCTAAGGTTAGGGGCCTACCCCCGCAAGTCCCCCTCAAGAAGACATACCTTCCCTCAGGGTCTATAAGTTTGTCGGTGACTTCAAAGGGGGCGTTTTTACTTATCAAGATAGATACACCCTTGGTTTTGGCCAGATCATTAGTGGCATGGAAAGCTTCAGTAAAGTAGGAGTCAGTGAGCCTGGGGACCTGTGAGGTCTTAAAGTGCGTCTCCTGCAAGAAGACAAACTGTGGCTTACCTTTTTTGAGTTCTCTCAAGAGTGTTGTGCGTTTTTTCTGGGATGTTTAGTCCCTTAGCGTTGTGCGAAATTACAGTCGGGTGGCGGCCAAGAGATAAGTATACCATGATGTATGTTCAGAGAGAGCTGGTGGTCTACGTCTAATAGGAAGAACAATCGAGACAAAATTACAAGAGATCAATGTGAATATTGTACTACAGATCTATCACAAATGGTCAAGTACCGTTAGAGAAGAGCCCAAGGGAAGGTTGAAGAGGTGGGGAAGCAGGGGGGGGGGGGGGTGCAGAGGGAAAAGTAAGACTGAGAATAGTTGGAAAAGATTTAGGAGAGGTAAGTAAAGGGTCAAAGAGAGGAGATATGGTAATCTTCCTTGGGGCGTCAATGCCCCAAGGAGCTATAGGTAGTTAATCCTGGGTAGCCAGTGAGACCACCCAGGGTGCACTATGTGGGGGATAGGAAGGCGGCAACACGACAGATCTTCAGGGGAAGAACAATCGCTGAGTTAAGATGGATCTAGGGGTAGTGAAACCTGAGGTGCCCGCCTCCCAGCCATGTGGAATGCATGAAAAAGGTGATAATGAATCATTTCTGCACGCTATAAGGTACATGAGACACATGCGGGTGGCCTCAAACAGAAAGGAAACCATCAACAAGATTAACAGGACTCCCGCCTGTGCCTCCTTGTTCATGGGTCATGAAGACCTGGGACATAGAAGTAATAACAAAGCTGAATAATAACGTCAACTATATTGATGGAACTCAATAAAAATAAGAAAAAGAAAAAAGGATGCGGACATCCTCCTCCCTCCACCCCCCGGGGGATGGGAAGCGATCTCCCCATAGTCATCTCAGGTACACTGACTATGTTCAGGAATGGGTGCATTAATAGCAACTGGTCCAAGGGCCATC
Source organism: Rana muscosa (assembly GCA_029206835.1). Lineage (NCBI taxonomy): Eukaryota > Metazoa > Chordata > Amphibia > Anura > Ranidae > Rana > Rana muscosa. Next base: position 272,996,784 of record CM055116.1, read on the forward strand.
CAGGAACCTCCCTCCTTGAGTTGTGTCAGTAACAGGAACTTGTCCCTACTCTGAAGTGAGGATCAGGGGGCAAGATAGCAGTATGTGTCCTGAGTGTTCGATTCTCATCCTCTGAGTGGCCACAAATGAGACCAACCGGGATCATGTGGTGCAGTCAACATGAAGTATGACCCGATGGTTCGAGGGTGAATGTTAAACTTACTACCAACCGGACGGTTAGGACTTAGAGCATGAAAAAAAATAAAAAAAAAGGGGGGGGGGAAATTGGGGGTCTGGGAAGAGGGCCGGTTTAGGGTAGTCCGTTCGCTTAGAGGATCAGCGAAGCGTATCTGTTGTCAGGACTTGCTGAAAGGATGGAATTCAACTGGACGGGCTCCTGCATGTACAGGGGGTGAATACTTGTGAGGGTTAAAGCTGCTAAAAGATAAGTAAGGAGGAGGAGAAACCGTCCGCATCCCCTCAATACCCATCCAGCGCCCTGGATGAGTGCGGTTTGAAGCTCGGTGTTCCAGCCTGTGAGCCTCCTCGGCGGCCTGTCTTCAGCTTCTTGGCGATCCTGTTGTCAGGGGAGGAGAGCGGGGAGTTAGGCGGGCTTTTCTCCAGTGGTGGCAGACGAAATTCCTGGTACCACTCCGGGATCTCTATCATGTCAAGCTGCAAAGCATGGCAGAAATCCGGTAAGTCTTCCGGTGATCTTAGCAGGTGTTGCTTACCATTGTGGTTCACCATAAGAGCAAACGGAAACCTCCAAGTGTACTTGAGCTCCCTGTCTCTGAGCTTGTCCAGAAGGGGGCGCAGTGCCCTGCGGTTCTTTAGGGTTATCTGGGAGAGGTCCTGGAAAAGCATGATAGTTTCTCCATTGAAAATTATGCGCTCTTGTCTGCGCGCTTTTTTCATAATGTCCTCCTTCAGGTTAAAGTTTTGAAGGCAGCAAATTATGTCCCGTGGGGGTTGGGATTCAGGCCCTCTGGCTCGAAGTGCTCTGTGCGCCCTGACGAAATCTATAACCGTGTCCTCGGGCCTATCTAACAGGCTGTTGAATACCCTCTGTAGAGCCATCATTATCTGGTCTGCTTCTACCGTCTCCGGTATCCCCCGGACCCTAATGTTGCACCTCCTTCCCCGATTGTCCAGGTCCTCTAAATGCCTATTAACCTCAATGAGGTGTGAGGAGTGTGAAGCTGTGACCTTCTCCAGCCTGCGCAGCTCCTTGTCCCTATGTCTCCCTGCGGCCTCTGCTCCCTCCATCTTTTCATTAAGCACCAGGAGGTTCGATTTCAGGTCTGTAATCGCAGCCGAGAACGTGGACTTAATGTCCGCTGCAATGCTAGTCATTTCCCCAAACGTTATGGGGCGATTAGTGCGAGGGGTACCTTTACTGATCTCCTCTGTGGCAGACTGCGAGTCCTCACTGCATTCTTCCTCCGCGTGTATCGGCGCCATCTTGCCCCGGGCCTCGTTGTTTCGTGCGGCCGAGTGGACTCTGAATATGTCCGCTATGTCCCGTCCTTTGCAGGCTGCCAGAGAGCGGCGTGATCTCGTCTGCGGGGTGCCGTGAGATCTCCTGTGCATCCTGCGGGGATAGCGTGCAGAAAGACGAGCTGTTGGCTGGGAAGTCGGCGGAGCTCCTCTGTTATGCTGCCGTCGCCATTGCGCGCCAAGCCACGCCCCCCCTTTTTCTTTTTTTTAATGTAAGGTGAAGGCAAGACATGGTGGTGGAGGATTTCTCAACTGTTCATTGCAACAACTCATTATTGGACATTTGCCATATTGTCTCTTTATTATCAGACATGGTTTGATTTTTAATATATAATATAATTCAAACAATGTCTGATAATAAAGAGACTAATATATATAATATATGTACAGGTGATACTCGCAAAATTAGAATATCGTGCAAAAGTTAATTTATTTCACTAATGCAACTTAAAAGATGAAACTAATATGAGATGGACTCATTAGATGCAAAGTAAGATAGTTCAAGCCGTGATTTGTCATAATTGTGATGATTATGGCTTACAGCGCATGAAAACCCCAAATCCACAATCTCAGAAAATTAGAATATTACATGCAATCCATTAAACAAGGATTGTACAAAGTATAACCATGCATATGTACTCAGCACTTGGTTTGGGCCCCTTTTAGCAGCAATTACTGCCTCAATGTGGCGTGGCATGGAAGCCATCAGCCTGTGGCACTGCTGAGGTGTTATGGAAGACCAGGATGCTTCAATAGCGGCCTTCAGCTCTTCTGCATTGTTCAGTCTCATGTCTCTCATCTTTCTCTTGGCAATGCCCCATAGATTCTCTATGGGGTTCAGGTCAGGCGAGTTTGCTGGCCAATCAAGCACAGTAATCCCACGGTTATTGAACCAGGTTTTGGTGATTTTGGCAGTGTGGGCAGGTGCCAAGTCCTGCTGTAAAATGAAGTCAGCATCCCCATAGAGCTCGTCTGCGGAAGGACGCATGAAGTGCTCCAAAATCTCCTGGTAGACGGCTGCGTTGACCCTGGACTTAATGAAGCACAGCGGACCAACACCAGCAGATTACATGGCTCCCCAAACCAACACAGACTGTGGAAACTTCACACTGGACTTCAAGCATCTTGCAGTGTGTGTGCCTCTCCATTCTTCCTCCATACTCTGGGTCCTTGGTTTCCAAATGAGATGCAAAATTTGCTCTCATCAGAGAAGAGGACTTTGGACCACTGAGCAACAGACCAGGTCTGTTTTTTTCTTTAGCCCAGGTAACACGCTTCTGACGTTGTTTGTTCAGGAGTGGCTTGACGAGGAATACGACATTTGAAGCCCATGTCCAGGATCCGTCTGTGTGTGGTGACTCTTGATGCACTGACTCAGCCTCAGTCCACTCCTTGTGAAAGTCCCCAACACTTTTGAATGGCCTTTTCCTGACAATCCTCTCCAGGCCATGTTCATCCCTTCTGCTTGTGCACCTTTTTCTTCCACGCTTTTCCCTTCCACATAACTTTCTATTAATGTGCTTTGATACAGCACTTTGGGAACATCCAACTTCTTTTGCAATTACATTTTTAGGCTTTCCCTCCTTATGGAGGGTATCAATGATGGTTTTCTGCACAACTGTCAGGTCAGTAGTCTTTAACATGATTATGATTCCTACTGAACCAGACTGAGAGACCATTTAAAGGCTCAGGAACCCTTTGCAGGTGTTATGGCTTAATTAGCTGATTAGAGTGGGACACTTTGAGCCTAGAATATTGCACCTTTTTCACAACATTCTAATTTTCTGAGATTGTGGATTTGGGGTTTTCATGAGCTGTAAGCCATAATCCTCACAATTATGGCAAATCACGGCTTGAACTATCTTACTTTGCATCTAATGAGTCTATCTCATATATTAGTTTCACCTTTAAAGTTGCATTAGTGAAACAAATGTACTTTTGCACAATATTCTAATTTTTCGAGTATCACCTGTCTATATGTATTATAAATATAAGTTTTTTTTATTTATTTTTTCAACTTTTCAATTTTATCTTAAGAGGGAAAATCTCCAAGATACACCTACAATCGAACACTGTATAGTAGAAATACAGACCAGAACTGATAGAGTTCAAAATCCATTACAATAGCTTAAATCAGGAAAATATGGCCTAAAGGCCAGTCTGGCCTTGCATAGAACAGAAGCAGTGCAAGAGAAATATATATATATTTCCAACAAAAGTGCCCCCCCCGGCCCAGGAAAAGGGCAAGGGAAACATAACTAGTCACACATCAGCCTGGCCAGTTGGAAGACTGTCCCGGCCAGGGATCCCATCAAGGGGTCGCCATCAGGAAAACATGCCCAGAGAAATTGTACTGTACAGCAGAAACTGCCTACATTTTAACTAGAAGTAGAGGAGGTATAGGAAAGTCAGAAGGAAAAAGCAGGAAAAAGAGGAGAGAGAGAGAAAAAAAAATGGGCTGGGGACCGTAGGGGTGGAAAAGGCTATCTCCATCAACCAGAAGGATCCACATCCAAGAGAGCCTTACCCTCTTCTAAACATTTTCCATTGAGACCATGTTTTTGTTTACACCTCTCGTTTCTGCTGTGCTGTACACCAAATCCTCCATCCGGTTCTACTCCTCCACCTTTCCGAAGCCACATCCCAATCATTGGATGCTGTCTGTTTCCAGGTAAGGGGGATGCAGGATTTAGCGGCGTTAAGGAGGTGATGTAAAATTGATTATTTGTGTATTTAGCAAGGATTTTGGAAACCTGAAGCAGGCAGAAAGCAGTGTCATCTGGGATCTTATAATCTGTAAATTTTTGTGATGTCTTCAGGGTCTCTTTCCAGAAACTCCTGAGTTAAGGACATGACCAGAAGACCTGCAGTAGCGTTCCGCGGTCCCCCTGACAGTGCCAGCATCTATCCGATCATTGATTATTTTTTTTTGTCCATACTTCGCTTGAGGGTGACAGAAATATACACTTTTGCTCTTCTGTGGCCCAGAATCAGTCAACAGCGGGCTCTGGAATCCCTGCCTGATTGACAGCTGCTTCCACCTCTCAGCGTGCGGCTGAGAGCTGGAGCCAGCTGTGGCTACCCTCTTCCCTGCTCAGCAGCTCCAGTAAGTGCTGCAGGAGCAGAGCAGTGACTGAAAGTCACTGCTCTCTGCTCTGAGCAGCCTGAGAACTGAGCAATCGGTGGTCATGTGATCGCTCAGTTCTCAGACTAATGCCACATACACACAACCGTTTTTCATGGCGTGAAAAATGCAATTTTTTAAATTAGTCATTAAAAACGATCGTGTAGGCTCCAGAGCATTTTTAACTACGTTAAAAATGGGCTAAAAAAAAATAGAACCTGCTCTATTTCTTCACGTCGTTTTTCATGCTGTTCTTTTTAACGTCGTGAAAAACGGTAGTGTGTATGCTTTTACGAGGGGAAAAAAAATGCGCATGCTCAGAATCAAGTATGAGACAGGAGTGCTCCTTCTGGTAAAACTAACGTTTGTAATGGAGATGGCACATTCGTCACGCTGTAACGAACTGAAGAGCATGAGGCTGAAAAGCGCGAATCGGCTCTCACCAAACTTTACTAACACGAGGATCAGCAAAAGCGTCCCAAAGGGTGGCGCCATCCGAATAGAACTTCCCCCTTTTATAGTGCCGTCGTACGTGTTGTACGTCACCGCGCTTTGCGCGAGCATTTTTTTTCACGATAGTGTGTAGGCAAGGCAGGCTTGAGAGGAAACACGAATAATCACATCGAGAAAAACGTCGTTTTTTTTCAGACATTAAAAACGGCCGTGTGTACGCGGCATTACTGTATGTCCTGTTCCAAATGCAGTTTTTTTAGACTTGTGCATGTGTTATGCACTATACAGGAATAAAAAGTGTATCTAGAAACTACTAAAATCAGTAATTTTTTTTTTTTTTTTAACTGTGTTAGTTGGAATTGTATTAATTCTGTTTGCATTAATCATGTAATTGTCTGTCTGTGTTTATTGTAATAATGCATTTGTCTTTTCAAATACATTGTTAATTTTAGTTGCCCTTGTGTTTGCTTTAGGGTAACAGTTTTAATGTGTCTTGCTGCAGCAGTATCGCCACCTTTTCACTTCCCTAGAGGTTTGCTTGGTAGCGTTTTCATTATAGCGAGCAGTAAAATAAGGGACATTGACACTATGGCCTCATTTTATACTCCAGAAGCAGACAGACATAAACCTGTCAGCTATAGCAGGTTGCATTCTTTCTATTCACCACAATAGCCTCATTGACATAAACGTAGTCTTGTTGACTTTTATTACTCCCCTTATACACATTAATTAAGGGGCAAAACTGCACTTAATAAAAAACACCTTATAAGCTGTGTATTTGTGTTGACCTTTTGCACACCTCCAAACAAGGGAAAGTTACTTTCTCACATTTAGTTTGACTAAAAAAAGTAAGTTGTCAGGTTTGGGTAAAATATTTGTTTTGTAACAGCTTACTGCTTCACTTTACAAGTCTAAAGGTGCAGTGGTGTTTAAAACTCGAGATCATGTCTACGTGTTTTGGAACAAACTGCAAAATAGAATTGGATACATAAAAATGAAGATCGTTTTTTTAAATATGCTCCTATAAATTGTGCATAGAGCTTATGTTCTTGATTTCACTGCAGCAAAGGGTCTTCCCACCACTTTTATGACACGGAGGTGGTCCTGAAAGGTGCTTGTATTACAACTTAAAAATTGGGAGATGGGAAACTAGTTGGGTGTGCTGCATGTTCTTGGGCTGACATGGAACACGTTGACAAGTGGAGAGGGCAGAGTACGTACATGGTTCAACTGATTGGTCTGCCAATACTCCTTCATTATCCAGTCAGGCTGGGGGCAGGGAAGGGGACCAAGTTTTACTGCCTAACTGCAGGAGAAAAAGGTCAGGTCACCAGCTTGACTCTCTAGTCTTTTAGGGATGTGTAAATTTTAGGACTGGAAAAATCACGCCTCTTCAGACTAACCCTTGACAAGATCATGCGACTGATGGCAAAAACACCCATCATCCTCAGTGGAAAAAGCCAGGAACAGACGGCAAAGTCTTCTCCGTCTGTCAAGAAACTTATTTTGTTTCTTTAGTCCTTCGACCTCCACATTGTGACCCCCCCTCTTCCCAAGTTTGCACCCCATCCACCCACATGCCCTGGTGCTCAAAGTCTGCCAGATCCTTAGACGAGCCTTCCTCTACATGAAGGACAGCAAAGGACATTTGTTAACATTTGTGGGTGCTTGAACATCTTGCATCTCAGATCTCCTACCTGTGTCATTGCACAGATTAACAGATCTCCTTGGAGCCCTCCTTGGTTTTCCTGTGACAGAACAGATTCAGAGATTTTACTCCAATCTAATAAACATTTCCAAGCCCAAATAGGAAATTTGCCCAATTCTGCATCTCAAATCTCTGAATGTCGTTATTCCAGTCCAAAAAGTCTGCATGAAATGTAAAAAGTCTGTTATTACCTCTTTCACCAGGGAGCTTTTCTGGCTTCTGTTTACATCAGACGCTTACTTACATGTCCATATCTTTAAGAGCATCAGCGATTCCTTTGCATTACCGTGGGGCCTCTCTGCACTACCAGTTTGCAGCCGTGGACTTCAGTTTCTCATCTGCATTTCTGGTATTCACCAAGGTGCTGGCCCTGTATTAGCTGCATTCTGTTGGCATCCCCACTGCTGCCGGAAAAGTCACATGGGTTATTTTGGATAAAGTAAAGTTGACTGTCAAAATGTATTGGCCATTTCATGAATCCTGAATTTTCTGAAATCCTTTTCAGAACAGAATCATTGTTTGGAGTAATCTGGATCTAGTTATAGACACATCTCAGGCCATAATGTTCCTTACACATGGGAAACTTTTTGTACTCTCCATTCCAGGAATCGTCATACTCTCTGCATTGAATGGGAGCCCTAGTGTAATGCTCACTACTGTATAAGAGCTCAGAGAATATAGCTAGTTTGTTTACATGGCAGCCCCCTTTATTTAAAGCAAGCAGGTCTAATGATACTTGGTTGTCCCAGGATATATTCCACAATGCTTTATTCTCTGGCCTGTTGGCATAAGAGACTGAGCAACAGAAAAACTAAATGTACCTGTGGTACCTGAGATATTGATGTCCAATGGTGAAGACTGGTGCCTCAGCAGGGGCGTGTTGACGGGTCGGTAAAGGCAGATCAGTAAACGGGCAAGTGGCTGGTTTAGGTGGCAGGTAGATACGTGGTCAATAAATGGGTAAGCGATCAGTCCAGGTGCCAGGCAGAGATGAGATTGGTAAACGGGCAAGGGTCAATCGAGGTGGCAGTCAGAAAAGACGGTCATTAATAGGCAGGGATCTGGCAGCAAGCAGAGACGTGATCAGAAAAAGGCTATGGTTGAGCAGGCAAAAAGATTAAGGCAAAGCAGCTAGTGAGACACATGGGTAAACCAATCACATTACCCAGGTGCAGGCTAGTGAGATTTAATTCAGGCACTAACAGAACACAAGCCAATGGGTGACAAGCAGGGGAGGACCGAACTGCAGGTGTTGCCTGGCAACAGAATGCCTGGAAGACCGAAGGTTCAGCCATGTTTCCCTAATAAAACTGGGTGGTGCAGCCTGTAATGTTAGCAGATGCACTAGGAAGTTAACTGAGTGGCATGGGATCCTGGACAAGTCTTTACAGCTTGGTCTGATGGTAGCCTCTTTCAAAGAAATGCTATTTGCCCATTTTCACTGCCACCACTAGCCTGGTGACTCAGGAATCGTGCTATGGAGTCAGGAGTCTTGCCTCCTGATCAACATTCTGGAACTGTGGGTGATTTGGATCTCTCTACAGTGTTGAACAAATGTCAATGTCACAGTGGTGGCATACAGCAGTTATAAGAGATGAACCAGAAGTTTCCCAGAATTTCACATTCCTGTCTTATCAGCCTTACATTCCAGGCATAGACAATTGTCAGGCAGACTTTCTCAGCTGTGGCAGTACCTGGACCCCAGAGAATGGGTTCCTACACCTGGAGGTGTCACAGGAGGACACTAGATGTAGACCTCCAGTAGTCTCCAGTCTGAGGGACCATTAGCAGAAGCGGCGGTGTTCGATGGCACAGTTCTCAGTGTAGAGACACCGGGGGACAGATGCAGCATTGGCCCATGCTGCATCCACCTAGGTAAGTATAAAAGGGGGGGGGGGGAAACCCATACTACTTTTAATTCCCCTGAAATGTCTCCTTCATCTGCTTCACAAGATCAAACTGGAGGGCATTCTGTTCATCCTCTTTGATCCAGACGGGTCCAGATGGATGTGGTACAACAACTTGGTAACATGAGCCTTACCAGATCACCATCTGTCCCATCAAATGATATGCCATCCTGCTTCATGATGGCTGGCTTTAATGGCATACCTATTGAAATCAAGGTTCTGAGAGATGGGCATCTCTAAACCTACGCAGGTTTGTCATTAGACATGAACATGCTTCACTGTGTGCGAGTTTAGGGGCTTCCACCCCAAGAGTTTCTCTGAGACAAATTCTCTTTCCTACAATGGGGTTTAGATCAGGGTCTGGCTCTTTGCTCAGGTATCTGTCCTTTCTTTTCTGTTTCACTTTTTATAGGGGGTCTCTCGTGTAGCTTCTCTATCTGTTCCCCTGTAAATCTGATTGTTTTTGCTCTTCAAAAGCCATTGTTTGAACCCATTAGAAACATCCCTCTCTCTAAGGTAGTGTTTCTTGTAACCATCACCACAGTGAGTGTCTGAGACCTTATCCTGAAAGGAACCCTTTTTTGGTTTTGCATAGGGAGAAGGTGGTGCTGCAGGCCAGAACTTCTCGCCTAAGGAAGCTTCTACCTTTCACTTCAACCAAGACATTGTTTTTCCTCTGGCTCAAGTTTACCTAAAGGAAATTTTCCTTAATTGTCTGGATGTTTGGGCTGTGAGTTTATCCTTCAGCCACTGCTACTTCACAGGCTGAAGCATTTCCTTTTTGTAATTACTAATGGATCCTATTTACCAGCTCTAGGTGGCTAAGACAAACCATCATTCAACCTTTTTAGTCTCAAGGCTCAGATTCCACACTTTTCTGTGCATACTCTACTTAATCTGTGATCAGGCATCTGTCTTTCAGATTTGTAAGGCTGCCACATGGTCTTCTGTTAACAACATGTTCTATAAGGTCTACCCAGCTGCGGCATACCATCTTTGCATGTAAGGGCCTTCAGGCAGCTCTTTGAGCTGCAGGCAATCCTCTGTTTTTTTGGGCCTGTTAGCGATTGTCATGCCCACCTCTCAGTTGGACTGTGTTTGTTTGGATGTCTTGGAGGTTTAAAATTTCAGTCTCATACTCTCTGTTCTGCTTTCTACAGAAATGTGACACGATTGTAGTGGAAGTGGGTTTCGTGAACTGACCTACAGTTTTTTGAGGTTTTTTTTTTTTTAATTTGTTTTATTAGCCAGGGTATTACTCATTAACACATGAATTTAGGGCTTCACATGTACCTCCATGGACTTGAAGAAAAGGTTTTCAGATTAAATACAAAAATTCTCTCATTCTGTAAAACACTGATTAATGTCTGTACTATGCACACATATTAAAGTGGAAGTAAACCCTCCTATCGTTTTCAGCCAAGGAAGCTGCCATCTTGGCCTCTGTTCAATCTTCACCTGCCATGATGCTGCACATGTGATCAGCTATGACACCAGCCATTGGTTGGTTTGACAGTTTGGTTGAGAGCACAACCAATGTGACAGTTAGCATTTCCGGCATGCTGAAAATGTTACTGTTTTTTTAAACTGTTAAATCGATGGGTTTACTTATGCTTTAAATACATAATTACTAATGCAGTTGGAACTGCAGGAGAATAGGCCCCTTCTGTGCATTAATAAAGAAAAAAAGGGTTTTATATGTAAACCGCAAGTCCCCTTTTAAGTGGATGCTTGGCAATGGATGATGGTGCCATGTTAAATTTATTTCTGGGCTGCGAATATTTCTAAACTAAACACAGAGATGAGTAAAAGGGCATCTTTTGTGATATGTGTAGTTCTTGCACTTAAATTGTTTCCCTGATTTACGTTTTTTGTGCGTGAGACTGTGCAGAATCATGATGGGCTACTCATGCTGATAAAAATTCATGACCAGGCTAGTTATCTCTGATTCTATCCAAATAATAGCCCTTGCCACCAAGACCTTTTTCGGTGTATGTGTGATAAAAATAACTTAACTAGTGAGGAAGGCATTCATAAAATTTGATGCCTGCTCGTTGCTGTCATGAGGACCACATATCAAATTTGGTTTGAAAAAAAATATTGACTATATTGCTATTTTTGCAGTACAAGTTATTTGGATAGTTTTAAACATTGGTTAACATTTCTGCTACCGATATGGCAACCTTTTGCATCTTCCAATCTTGGTATTGTGTGTGTGTGTGTGTGTGTGTGTGTGTGTGTGTGTGTGTATTTTTGGTGAAATATGGGTCTGGAATGTCACCTATTACAAGTATGTAGAGTGGGATGAGCCTGCTAAGGGTGTCAGGGCGATTGTATACATTTGTAACTGTCACCAGCTAGGACAATTTGAAAAACATTTTATCACCTGCAGCCAGCAGTTTTCTGTTCTTGGTGAAAGGTTAATTGCAGGCATCACAGTGTGTTGGGATCAGCTCCTGTGTGGTCCCCCAGGTGCAGGCCTTATTTGACATGTGGAGATGAGAAAAAATACTTTTCTCGTGCTTGCACGTACAACCAAAATTTACACATGAGGTCAAACAGCATTTTCACATCCAATTTTTTTTTCCCTCGTCTTTAACATGCCATAGATGTCAGACTTGAGCTCCTACATGGTGAAGCACTGTTTGGAAAGGTGATGGACCCATGGACGGAAATTTCCTTGTATAAGAACAAATGCTCTCACAGCCAAGTGCAACCATACAGTTCATTAAATACCAGTGCTGTAATTGAACTTTCCTGCAGAATTTTCCTTATTTTATTGTATTATAGAGCATAGTGAAAACACAGATGTGAGAGCAGATAATGCCAGCTAGCTGTGTCTCATTTAAACATTTTCCATACATGCTCATAAAGCTTTATCCTGCCTGAGCCCAATTTTATTTGGTAAATCAGCACTTTTATGCAGCAAATCAGAGCTAGAATTGATCCCCAAGGTGTCTGAAAGAAGAAATTACTTTTACATCCAAAATCTTTCCTTGGGGGGAATCACAATACATCTATAGTGCTTAAATATCCATTTATTATGCGGTTTTATGCTTCGTAGGTGGGTATTTAGAGTGGCTTTAGAACATAATCACGCCATAAGTTTATATTCCACATTCTTGTCTAATGCTTGCAATTCATAAGTCAGGACAACTTTTTAAAAGCATGGATTAGTTTCTGGTCCACAGGGATGCCTTGACCCATGGAAAACATCTAATCTCTCCGTCTCTTTAATATAAACTGATTGTTTCTAGGAAGTGTTTGATAATGTTAATGTACTAGCCATGTACTGCATTTGGAGCTCATACTCCATACTTAGACAATATTTTTTTCACGTGTAAACTGACACTCTTTATCTGATGCCTCCCTTTTCACCATGTGTTAATAACCATCTGGCAGTAAACCGTCACATAAAATACTTTGGGACACCACCAGTAGGAGCAAAACTCATATGATATGTTGGAATTCTTTTGGCATCGTCCTCTTCTTCCTTGTGATCTCGGAAATAAGCATGTTGCCCAAGTCAACCATATATACCAAAAAGCTTTATGTTCTCTCAAGATAAAACAATTTTTCAGATGTTGGAACATTAACTAATGTCATATCTGCTTACTTCTTTGTAAGGGGCAAATTGAAGATAGCAATAGTCTTGAGTGAAGAATAACATTATTGGGTCTAAATCGAACTCTACTCTCAGCACTTAGAGTATACTGAAAACAAACCATCCCAAATGTCCAAACTTCGTTTGAAATACTTTCATCTTCACTATATACTCCACCTCAGTGAAAACAATGGTAAAAGTGAACGCTCACCAAATAATTAGAACTTCCACAGTATTATTAGAGTCAAATATGTGTTTATTTCGGCAAAGGAAAATAGCACAGCAAAATGTCAGATGCTCACAACATAGAATGAAACATAGCAGGTCAAATTCTGCATATATGTAACTAAGCATGGTCATAATGAGGCCAGGTGAATCATTGCTTTTCCATGAAGGGCAATAACATAGTGAACTAAAAGCATGAGAGGCCATTGCAAATAGAAGGACATCTGACTTCCAGTTGAAATAAAAAAAAAATATGACTAAAAAGAGAAGAGGGGGAAAAAGGTAGAAAAGAAAAGACAGGGAAGGGGTGGACAGTACGGAGAGGAAAGGTAAGGTGGACCTAGCAGACTAAGACACATCAAAACCTACAAGATGCAATCAGCTCGAACTACAGGGACGGTTTGGTTGCGTCAACATAGTCTTCAGTGAGTCTGAAGTAGAGTATTCAATCCAAAGGAGCCACAAAGACTTAAATTTATCATAAGCAATATTATCAATGGCCAGCATCTCCTCCATACGCATGATGTCGTTGACCGTAGAGACCCATAAAGATAGGGGGGGTAGTGGTAGTCTTCCAAAACTGGGGAATAAGCTGCCTCGCCGCCGAAAGGAAGAAGCGTAGTAGGGTGTGTTTCTGAGAAGCTATGGATCCGGGAAGCATGGACAATAAAGCTACTTCTGGGGAAGGCGTTAGGGGCCTATCATATAGGTGACTGTATACGGTAAAAACCTGAGACCAAAGGGGCTGGATGGCCGGACACTCCCACCATATGTGTAGGTAGCTGCCGTCTGTTGAGTTGCACCTCCAACACAGGGGGGGCACAGATGGAAATATCTTATTAAGAGATTTAGGGTCCCTGTACCACCTAGAAAGGAGTTTAAAGTTCTTCTCCTGGGAATAACAGGAGATTGAAGATTTGTGGGTAAAGTGGTACGACTTTTGCCAATCCACTGTAGGGAACTCCCTCCCCTGGTCTGCGGACCACTTCCTCGTGTAAGAGGGAGGCTGATTATGTGTGAGAGCGTGTTGTAGCGTGTACATGTATGAGAGCAAGTGTCTCGGTGTTTCCGAGAGAGAGCACAGCTGTTCAAATTCCGTTAGGGGTCTGTGAAGTTGGGAAGAAGCGAAGAGGTCAGAGCAAAAGGAGGATATGCCATTCATGATAGTGGGGATTTTTAAGGGTCGGGATGGCCGACCCTCGAAAATTAGTCTCCTGCAGCAATAACATTTTTGTTTTGATTTTGTGAAAGTGATAGAGGACCTGACTACGCTTTCCAGGAGTATTGAAGCCCCTGCAGTTAAAGGAGGAGAGGGTAATGTGGTCAAGCGGCAACATGACAGTACTGAGGGGAGGTGGTATCGGATCTGAACTGCATCAGCCTCAAGGTCTGCTCGGTCCGGAAGAGAATGGGGAGGGAGGGAGGGAGCAAGGGGAGGGGAGGGTAAGTCCAGAAGGAGGGAAAAAAAGAGCAAGAACAATGGCCTAAAAGGTAGGGAGGTATCAACTCCAGAAAGAAAGAAAGTGTGAGGAAAGAGTCAAGGGGAATAGGGATCAGTAAGAAAAGTAGAGGAAAGAGGAGAAGTAATAGGCCACTAGGTGGCGGCATCGAGTCATGATATGAAAAGTATAACATTTCTAGGCTGAAAGAGAGAAAAAAAAAAAAAAAAAAGGAAAAGATAGCTTAAACTAAGGAGAAGGGTACAGAGCTTGTTCAAGCACTGCCGGTCCTAAAGGGGGAAACGCAGTTAAAGCACAGAGCGTCTCCCGGTCCCGGGGTCCGCCAGGGTACACTAACTATTAATAAAGATAACATAACCATCAACAAAAATAGAGTATAAACCTAAACAGAAAGCACAGCCATCCAGGGAGGGTGATCATCCCTCAACTCTTTATAAACGTTAATAGTACAACCCGGAGGGTACTAGGTTTAAACAGCATAGAAGGGGGCAAAATGGGAATGAGGGCGTGTGCCAAACTCAGTGAACGTGCGGGTTATTCAGATAACCCTGGACATCCAGTTCCCCGAGCCAGAGGCGAGGGGGGGAGGAAGTCCAGTAACCAACCATAAAGAACAAATCCTGAGTTAGGGCGAAAGTGTGCTGTCATCCGAGGGCACGGGGGAGTCCGTCATCTGAAGATCTCGTGGGGGAGTCCCTGGGGTGTTTGCCTTTGCCGGTCTTCTGCCATTGTGGGTGGAAAGGGAGGCCCGGGGTGGTGGCCGGGATGGGCCAATCAGGCAAGGCGACTTGGGGCAGTTCCAGCGCCCCCAGAAACCGTGGTAAGTCTCCAAGAGTGCGAAAGAGGGCCGTTTTACCGTCATGGTGAACCCGGAGTTGGAAAGGGAATCGCCATTGATATTTGATGTTCCGTTCCTGCAGGAGGGATGTAAGAGGTTTAAGAGCGCGTCTCATTTCTAGCGTTTGGCGCGAGAGGTCGGGTAGTAGCATAACAGGGGTGTCATTCAGCCGAATGGAGTCCTGAGTGCTGGCAGCTTTCATAATTTGTTCCTTAACTTTGTAAAAATGCACTCTACATATCGTATCACGGGTAAAAGAGGAGTCAGGTTTTCTCGGGCCCGAGGTCCTGTGCACTCTATCCAGTTCAATAGGGGAATCCTGAGGTTGTTGAAGAAGCTGGTTAAAGATGGTGGCGACCGCGCCGGCCAGGTCCTTATGTTCAACCGATTCAGGTATACCGCGGATTCTGACGTTATTCCTGCGATTTCGGTTCTCGATATCGTCCTGAAGGTACATAAGTCGCTGTATCATGACTGTATGGGAGTTATAAGTCTCCTCATGGGATTGCAGCGTGGTGCAAATGCCATCCGCAATATTTTCCACATCCTCCATGCGAGTCCCCAAATCTTTCTTTAGCTCAGAAATCTCCTTTTTATATGTGTGCTCCATGCGGGACACATAGTGCTCAAAGTCAGTTTTGGTGGGTAGGGACCGCATGTAAGCATGCATGGATCGCATCTGCGACTCCATATCCCAACCATCCCCAGAGCATAGAGATGTCTGTGAGAGGTGATGGGAACCATGAGGGCTACAGGAGGGGGGCTCAAGGTCAGTGAAGGAAGCTGAGCGGTCTCTGGACTGTACCTTTAGCAGATCCATAGGCTCAGAGCGGGCCGGGGACGGAGGCGCCGCCGCCATCTTGGATTTCTCCTGGTTCAGGAAGGCCGCGGAAGCGCGTGTTATTAACCGGTGCGGGTCGCCGTATCGGTGTCCACTGGCAGGCTTATTGTGGTCCTTGGGCTTGCCTTTACCCATCGATGTAATTTGGTGGCTGTGCGTCACGTGATGGCCGAGATATATCCCCTGAAAGACCGTCGGGACCGGGAGCTGCTGCGATCAGCGTCTTACGGCTCCATGCGCCAAGCCACGCCCCCCTTCCACAGTATTATTAGCCACCAGATGTCACTCTCCCTCTTCTTCACCCTCCTCATCAGAAAATCTATACCGTTAATCCTCCCAGAGAGAAAAGTGAGCTTGTGAAAACAACCATAGTGTTATATTCTCAAACACTGCAAAGATAAATCATTGTCAAAATCCACTGCTGTTTCCGCCTCCCACAGGAATGGATTTTCACCAAATGTAGTGACCTGTATATGGCATAGGGTCTAGGCAAGAATTCAATATTAATCTTTTTTTCTCCTTTGGACCAATTTTCCAGTCACCCTGTTGGTATTGAAATACCTCCCAGGGAAGTTTTATAAACAAAGCAGCCTCATAGTTTAATGACCAGTAAACCACTTTGTTTAAATAAAATTGCACTTACATGAGCAGAAAGGTAAAATTTGAAAATCTAGGCAAAGCGAACATGGCGGACCCACTACTCCTAGTTTTGGCATCTGACATCACTTCCTTGATAGATTTCATGGCCAAGACTTTCTCCACTTGAACTTCCTTCATCATGAAGGAACCTCCACTGGGCTTTACTGTTGCCTGCAGACACTCATGATTGTACCGCTTTCCAGCCCTTCAGCAAACATATTGCCTCCTGCTACAGCCAAATATTTGAAATTTTGGCTCGTCTGTCCAAAGCACCTGCTGCCATTTTTCTGCACCCAGTTCATGTGTTTTTATGCATAGTCGCTTAGCCTTGTTTCCACATGGAAGCTATGGCTTTTTGGCTGCAATTCTTCCATAAAGATAATTTCTGGCCAGACTTTTCTGCACAGTAGATGGGTGTATCTGGGTCCCACTGGTTTCCTCCTGTTCTGTGCTGATGGCACTGCTATACAACTTCCTAGGTCGATGGGAAATAAGCATGATGTGTCTCGCATTAAATCCCTGCTGCACTCCTCACACCTAGTTGATGTCTGGCGCATTTAACACCCCACAGAGAGGGATTACAGCCACTATTCCACAGCCCACAACTCCTATAGCAGACTAGACCACTTTTTAATTTCCCAGTCCCTACTAGATAGATCCCTGCAAGCTTCTATGGGACATCTCCTTTTGGTCCGATCACGCCCCTGTTTATCCGACCCTGGCGCTCCCCCTGATGGCTCGTAGGAGTACACACTGGAGGCTCAATGACCATTTGTTACGGGATTCTGTCTGTGTAGCCGAAATTTCCAAAACTATTCAGAATTTCATGTCCGATCATTCTTCGGACACTACCTCCCCCCTCAGTGGGAAGCCCTAAAATGTGTGGTACGGGGCGTCCTCATTCAGCATAGTTCCCGTCTGAAAAGGATCAGAGCAGATGATATCTGTCATCTCCTATCCACTATTGCAGAACTTGAACCCTTCCACAAGCGAGATTTAGATCCCGTCATTTACCATTTTATCCAATGCCCGTTGCGATCTTCAACTCCTAGACTCGCATTCCCTAATCGCATGTGACAGGGCGCACAATTACCACTATTCCTTAGCTAACAAATGTGGCAAACACTTAGCGCAGACCCTCCACCCTAGACCCCCCCCCCCAACACTCCATTCCGTTTTATCACCCACTCCAACCAGGATAAGACATTCAATACAAAAGGCATTTCTTCCTCCTTAAGACAATATTCACAACTTTACAAATTATCGCCTAATGCTTCCAACACCCCCAACCTCTCCTTTAGCAACAATATGCCAGATTATATTCTTGAAACAACTTTGCCAACTATCGACGCCCAAGATTCCTTGGAGCTCGACGGACCCTTGGTCATGTCCGAGTTTTTGAGCGCAATCAAGGATCTGAAGACGGGGAAAATATCCTGGACCAGATGGGTACACCCCTCGCTTCCCTGTTGGCACCACTCTTGACCAAAGCTTTCAATGCCATAGATCACTCCCACCTGCCTTCTAAGGGGCTCATATCAGCAAATTTCTCTTTTAATGAAGCTAGGCAAAGATCCATCCCAATGTAGCAGCATCTATTGGCTGATATCTTTGCTCAACATAGACCTTAAACTGTTCGCCAGGGGTGATTCATAAGGATCAGGTGGGATTTGTCCCAGACCATGGGGAAAGGAACAATACAACCAAAACAATCCATCTTATTTCATATATCCAACATCGGAATTTGAAAGCTATCTTTTGACGTGGAAAAGGTGTTCGATAGGGTCAATTGGAGATTCCTACAACTCTCCCTAGAGCAAACAGGCCTAGGAACATCTTTTATTTCCAGGGTGATGTCCCTGTATTCTTAGCCTCTTTCTTAGTGAATGGCAATTCCTTCGAACCATTCGACATTTCAAATGGCACACGTCGAGGTTGCCCCCTCTCCCCCTTTTTGTTTGTCATTGAACACCTAGCATGTGCCATTCGTCAAAATGCCTGTATCAAGGGTATCCCCACACCCTCCTTCCATTACAAGCTGTCCCTCTATGCTGACGATCTCCTGATTTACATTCAACAACCCAATACCTCCTTAACATCACTTTTCATGGAATTTCATCGTTTTGTTTCCTTCAGTAATTTAAAACTCAATATATTCAAAACAGAAGCTCTCAATATCTCCCTATCTGCCTCCTATGATTTCCTCATTATGAACAAATTTCTCTTTTTCAATGGCAAGCAAAAAGCATATCCTACCTAGGGGTCACCATTCCCTCCAATCTCTCAAATTTTATTCTCATTGAATTATATTCCCCCTACTCTCTCACATAGGGAAAGATTTAGAAGAGTGGGGTGGTTCTTCTTTAAAAGAAAAACGTGATAAATCCGTGCTTAGGTGAGCCAAAAAGAGGTTGCAGCCCCCCTAAAAACTCCGTAAGGAGAATAAGGATATGGTATATAAAGGAGGGGTGGTGGCGCTACCTCCCACTAAATACCCAACAGATACAAGTGATAAATGTGTCTGACAAATATCAAAGAATATGTGGGTCCTCATAAGCTACCAATAGTGCAGTGATGCCTGCTATAGAGGCTAATACATGTGAACTGGTGTTCCACCTAATAAGGTAAAGGTGTGTAAACACAAATGCTATACACATAAACCAATCCCAAAAGTATATACAAATATACACTGTGATCCAACTAATGTGCATCAAATAAAGTGAATATAGTCCATCAACATTTAAAGTGCATAAAGAGAAATTAATATCTTATGTAAATTGTAAAGTGTCCAGTGCAATAATAATATTATATGTGAGCGATCCAGCCCACATATAGTTAATAGAACTTGCAGCAGTGTGCCCTAAAGTTCTCAATATAATTTGAATCCAATAAGTACATCCTAAGGCAAAAGTTCTTCAAGGTGGTTCCAAGTGATAAAGGTGCTCTCAGCTGACAATGGTGACTTCAGTGAACCCCTCTTATGACCCCGCTTACCAGATCCTCGAACTCCTACAGGGGTATCAGGTATGCTGTTGGTGTCTCCACACAGGGGGTCCTTGTATTCAAGCTGAAGCCATCACTCGTGCACTCATGTGGGTAGTCAGCAAAAAGATCCAATGGCAAAGGCAGGTAAACGTTCCCCACATGGGCAGAGACAAAAAAGCTCCCATAGTGTAATCCATATAAAACGGTAGATTTTATTTAAAAAGTGTATTTAAAAATAAACCGCTTCACCTTGCATTCCAAACCCCTGCTCTCAGGACCTTCCGGCCTGATGGCGTAATTGCGTGACGACTCCTTATGCGTTTCATCACTGGGCGGCGTCTGAGGGGGTTCTTCTTTGCCATGGTTCGGGCAAATTTATACTCTTAAGATGGATACCCTGCCCAAATTCCTTTTTCAAACGATCCCCATCCTGGTACCCAAGTCATTCTTTGTTTCGGTTCATGTGGAACCTTGGATTACCTAGGGTCAAGTATAAACTTCTCACCCTTCCGAAGCTACAGAGTGGGGCCGGTCTCCCAGGCAGAGTTCTTTTATAAAGCTACTCACATGGCACGCATTCTGGAAGGGTTCCCTGTCCTTTCCTGAAAGCTTCCCTCATGGTAGAACAAGACTTGGCCCCCGTTGACCTCCGGGCGCTTCTCTGGGGTTATAGAAACAACCTTTCCCACCTATCTACCTCCTCGCCACTAACGCTCGCTGCCCTTAGGCTCTGGTATAACAGGGGATTGTGCTCGATTCTGTCTTCTGATCCTTCTCCCTTGACCTCTTTGTTCGACAACCCCGCTTTTCCCCAGGGCATGGGAGCAACGATCCTGGGGTCGTTCCACCGTTCAGAGTGGCCACAAGCACCTTCTTTTATACAACCGCTTCAGAGGACTCCAGCTACCCCAGTGGGGTCTCGCGACTGGCTTACCACCCTTCACTTATTCACGTTCACGAAACGCTTATTTGCTTCCTCCCAAATACACCGCCCCTATACTGAATATGAAAGGCTGTGCTCCCTCTCTGAAACACCCAGACATCTTCTCTCATCCCTATACTGTCTCATACAAGCCCTTACACATGATGACTTGCCACCTTAAACCAGGATGTGGTCTACAGACTTGGGAAAGGACATCTCCCGAGTGGATTGGCAGAACTTGTTTCATTTTGCCCACAAATCAACGATATCCTGCTATTCACAAGAAAAAAAATTACAAGATCCTGTCCCGATGGTATAGGGATCCTTCCACACTACACAAAATTATCTTGCTGGCATTGTGGCTCCGCTACAGGGACCTGTGTACATGTCTGGTGGGAATGCGAGAGGATCCGCCCCTTCTGGACTCGGGTATTTAAAAAATACGATAAAATTTATCAGTAAACTTTATCGCCTACTCCGATTGTCATCCTCTCGATACTCCCTGGGACTATAACGCCGCAGAACCTAAATCTCCTTTTTTTATGTCTTCAGCAAGACAGCTCATTCCATCATATTGCAAGACAACCACCACACCTCTCCTATCACGATGGGTCTCGACCATGAACGATACTATTAAAATGGAGGAGATGTTGGCTTTAGACAACACCTTTGCTAAATACAAGGTGTTGTGATCAATTTGGCTCTGCTTCTCCACTTCAGATACCCTCATGACTATGCTCTCGACCCGACAGGGTCATCCTAATACACAGCTCAACCACAGGGTGGACTGGGGTGATTATCCCTTGGTGTCTCACCCTCTGTCCGCTATATTTACCTCTCCCCAGCAGTTCAGTCTCTATGTCCCCTTTCAGTTTCTTTACGTTCCTCTCCCATTCAATCTGTACGCTTACTTGGGTTACTTTTCTTTCCTTTTATTTGATTTGGTTCCCCCTTTCTTTTTTCTCATCATTCCCCCATATAGTTTTATCATGAACAACAAGGATCTTCGGCTTGGAAGACTCCTCGCAACAGATGAAAGTTGTCAACTCTAAGGCCCCTTTCACACTGAGGCGTTTTTACAGCGTTTTCGCGGTAAAAATAGCGCTGTAATAACGCCTGAAATAATACTGCCCCAGCATTCTCAATGTGAAATCTCTGAGGGCTTTCACACTGAGGCGTTTTGCTGGCTGGGCGTTGAAAAAAATCCTGCAAACAGCTTTTTTAGAGCAACTTTAGGGCGCATAAAATAGCGCTGTAAAAATGCCTATCCCCATTGAAATGAATGGGATTCGTGGTAAAAACGCGGTAAAAACGCATAGGCATAAGCGTTATGTTAAAAAATAGCGCCAACGCCTATGCGTTTTTACCGCGTTCGCGCAAATTTTAGCACGAACGCGGTAAAATCGCGGTAAAACCGCATAGGCGTTAGCGCTATTTTTACCGCGATCGCGGCAAAATCGCGGTAAAAAATGTCATTATTTTTTAGCGTTTTTTCAACGCCTCAGTGTGAAAGGGGCCTAAAAAAAGCTGTTTGCAGGATTTTTTTCAACGCCCAGCCAGCAAAACGCCTCAATGTGAAAGCCCTCAGAGATTTCACATTGAGAATGCTGGGGCAGGATTATTTCAGGCGTTATTACAGCGCTATTTTTACCACGAAAACGCGGTAAAAACGCCTCAGTGTGAAAGGGGCCTTATAATAAATTGTTTGCTAATGGGAGTCGGCTAATGGGAGTCGACTTTTGTCTTACAGACAGCGGTACAGCAGGAACCAGCTGTTTTTTAGATGGTGTGTACCCAGCTTTAGACTTTTCAGTCCTCAATCCATCCAACTCTCCGCTTCTGCATGAGAGTCTTGGGGCTTATGATCATACGCTTGGTACTGCTTTGCTACAAAACTGAGGCATGCTGGTAGGAGCTGTTGTATTCTCTACGGCTCTACAGCTTTTTTATAGTTGCCAGGGACACCTTTTTTGCAGAAAGCCAATGTAGGTGGAGTATTATGTTAATTGGGGGCGGGCCATTCATTTTGTGCGTATGATCGACGCATCAAGAATTGCGGTGTGTGTAAAGCGCGCTGCACCAAAAATGGGCGTGGTTTAAATTATGCTAAATATTGGTCGTGGCTTAAGGGGGGTGGTTAGGTAGGAGAGGGATGACAGAGTGGCCTGGGATAGAGGCCAATTTTTGGCATTCTGCCCGGGACAATAATAAAGCGGGACATTGGTCAGATTATCAGGACTGTCCCAGGAAATTCGGCACTGTTGGCAACTATGCTTTTTTGACAGTACAATCCAAAGGTTTAAGACTTCCTGTGTCCTTCATTGGACTTTACGGTGTGTACAAAAGTCCTATTTTTGACTTGGCTGCCTTTTTGATAATATATTTAATATCTGCTTGGCTATCAAAAATTATATCTTGGATTGGTGATTATGATTTAATTTCTTTGTTTTCTTGGTTTGCAGTTGGCAGCTCGTGGGTTCAAGAATCCTATTGTGCCTTCTAATGCAGGTGGAGCAGCTCCTGGCTCTCCCATCCATGCAGCCCATGGAGATGTTGGAGGTTCCCCAGTCAGAGGCCAGTCTCATATAAAACCTAGTGCACCAGCAATCTCTATGACCTCTGCACTGAAGAATGTGGGAGCTGTAAGTCTTTAGCAGTTACATTTTGTATACATGTCCTTTAAAAAAAAAAAAAAAAAAAAAACACCCTTATTTAAAAAAAAAAAATTGTTCTAAAGCCCCAGTTTTTAAAAGGAACCCCATTGATCAGCGGTTTAAGTGCAGTAACCCATTTGAAACTAATGAAGTCAGAGCGCCACAGGATAAATTATAATACAGTTAATACCTTGGTTTGAGAGTGACTTGGTTTCAGAGCATTTTGCAAGACGAGCAGCATTTTTAAATACATTTTGACTTGATTTACAAGCGATGTCTTGATATACAAGTAGCGTTGCGTCACAACTGAGTATAAAAGAGAAGAGAGGCCCCTCTAAGTGCAGCAATACAGTTACATTTAATTAAGGTACAACATTTTAGAAACTCGCATGGTTGATGTTTTAAAACGGGCACATTAAGTATGCAGACATCCGGGGTAAAGATGTTCACATAGACTTTCCGCCTCACCGCCATTGACATTGTCCCTTCCATGCTGCACTCCACGAGCCGTTCAATCCTCACTTTCAGATCACTCAACTGCAGGGTAGTCTTCCCGGTCATGATTGCAGACCGCTTTACCCCAGATGCCTGCGTACTTAGATGTGCCTCTTTTAATCATCAACCATGTGAGTTGCTAAATATTGTACCTTCATTTAAATGTAACCATATTGCTACACTTGGAGGCTCCTCTCTTCTCTTTTATACTCTGTAGCTCCTGCTTGATTTTGCTTCTAATCCCCTTGTTGAGGCTTCCATTTGTAGATGGACATTTTATGGTTACACAACCTATCACATTGCTATAATCTTTTTATATGGACTATAAACTTGAAGGACTTCTGAATAAATTGTCGTGCAACAAATCATTTGAATTTCCATTATTTCTTACGGGGAAATTTGCTTTGATATACAAGTGCTTTGGATTACAAGCATGCTTCCAGAATGAATTCTGCTCGCATACCAAGGTTTTACTGTTTTTTCTTTCTTGGCCGTTGCATTTACAAATTAGTACTAAAGAATAGGAAAACTTTTTATTGAATAAGGTCAGTGGTTATATTGCAGAAAACAAACTTTCTCTTTCAGACATGTTCTCCACTAAAAATTGTCAAGGCTACCTGTGCCAATACAGACGTACAGCTGAGATGAATACACTCGTTTCATAAACCAAACTTATACTGAATACAGGAAAACACTAGAAGACATGTTTTAGATGCTTTTTTTTTTTTCTTCTGAAATTTATTTCTTTCCTCTTTATTCGATTTAAAAGATTAAAGAAGATACAGTAATCAGGGATACCACCGAAGACCTAAAAAAAACAGAAATCTCAATCCAGGTTAGTGTTCCTCCCTTTCCTTTTGCTACTATCATTTCTAATGTCCCTGAAACGAATTTGAGTGTTTAATAAAGCAATCCTGAAGATACTGAGCTCCTTCTAAACAGGACCTGGGCACTGTGTATATAGCTCAAAAGAAGTACGTACAGTCATGGCTAAATTTGGTACCCTTAAACACCAAAAGAGAAGAACCCACAATTTTCTTTGAACTTGAAACTGACAAGTAATGGGCACCCATTATTGTTTATCTCATATTTAATGAAAATCAAACTTTTGGTTTTGACTAGACACCCATCAAAGTGAAGACTGCTGCTCTACACAAAGAGTGAGCCAAGTTACCTGTCGACAGGTGAAGGAGTCTCGTTGAGACATGCAGCAATGGCTTGTTTGCAGTGACTGTACCTCATTTTGCTGAAGCCCAGAGCCCCTGAACAGCAGTAAATATTTAGGCTGTCAGCAGATTGACTGCTACAAATTTGGCACAGTGCATAAAAATAGAGAGCAATTGAGAATGTGCAGAGCAGGGTGAGACATTCAATTACTGGATTTTAAAACATAGGCACCTATTTTTTAATGGTTTTACAGGACTTTATTTTCTGACTAAAGCTCCACTTTAATATTTGCTCGGGGAACATCAAGCTCCTTGGAGAAGGCCTTATATCCCTTACCTGTGACATGCTGGTCTATAATTGTATTTTTATATCCTCAGACAATTATTTTTCCATGTTCAATGTGGTGCACACGATGATACCAAACAGCAACAGAAAGTCAGACAACTTTTTTCTCCATTTAAATAGACTGATTACAAGACTGAATACATGTGTGATACTAGCTACACAAAAGCAGTTAGTTTGAAATATCATTGATTTAAATAAATTTTAATAATTTCCAGGGGTTCTAACAAATCTGTCCAGGCCATTTTAGAATATTTTTTTGTAGAACAAGCAATCATTTATCAAATTTTTTTCACTTTCTTTTCTTTACATTATGACACACCAAATGGCATGCAGGCACAAGAGGCAAATGCTTTTAGTTTCATCACTTTTTAGAAAGATGGAACCATTGTTTCAATGGGCTGTAAGGCCCCTTTCACACGGAGGGTCCGTTCAGGTCCGCCTGTCAGTTTTTTAGGCGGACCTGAATGGATCCTCCATGTAGCCCTATGGAGCCACGGATGTCAGCAGTGACATGTCCGCTGACATTCGACCCGCTCCGCTCCGCCAAAGTGTGACGGAGAAAAACCCTATTTTTCCTTCCGTCGGCAGAGCGGATCGGATGACAACAGACTCTACGGTCCGTCGTCATCCGATCCCCCCATAGGGGAGAGCGGCGCTCTGACAGGGCGGTCCCTGCACAGTGTGTGAGGACCGCCCAGTCATCCGCCGGCTCAGCGGGGATCAACGGAGCGATCCCCGCTGAGCAAGCGGAGCTTCACAGGGCGGATCTTCACGGATCCTTCCCGTGTGATAGAGCCCTAAGAGTACTAATTAATTTATCTACAGCTGTAGTTTTTTTTTTTTTTTTTTCACAAGAAATCAGCTGTAGTTTTTACCTCCTGTATAACTGGAAATGCTATTAAAACAGAGTGGTGAGGACTAGAACACCCGGCAGATTCTTAGTACTGTCTGTACCCTCTCTATTTGTCCTGTTTAACGTCACCTAGACTGAAAGTGAGAAAAGTTTGGGTTCTCACCAGAACAGGAATAGAGGGTAAATCTTCCAATAGGGGATACTAGTTCTGGTATTCTCTGGTTCTATATCTCACAAAAGGAAATATTTTTGTAAACATTGTATTATCTTTTCATGTGACAACACTGAATAAATTACACTTTGCTACAATGTAAAGTAGTGAGGTACAGCTTGTATAACAGTGAAAATTTGCTGTCCCCCTCAAAATAACTCAACACACAGCCATTTAATGTCTAAAGGGCTGGCAACAAAAGTGAGTACACCCCTAAGTAAAAATGTCCAAATTGGGCCCAATTAGAAATGTTCCTCCTGGTGTCATGTGTCTCGTTAGTGTTACTAGGTCTCAGATGTGAATGGGGAGCAGGTATTTTAATTTTGATGTTATCGCTCTCTCTCTCTCATACTGGTCACTGGAAGTTCAACATGGCACCTCATGGCAAAGAACTCTAAGGATCTGAAAAAGAGAGTTGTTGCGCTACATAAAGATGGCCTAGGCTATAAGAAGATTGCCAAGACCCTAAAACTGAGCTGCAGCACGGTGGCCAAGACCATACAGCGGTTTAACAGGACACGTTCCGCTCAGAACAGGCCTCGCCCTGGTTGACCAAAGAAGTTGAGTGCACGTGCTCAGCGTCCTATCCAGAGGTTGTCTTTGGAAAAAAGACGTATGAGTGTTGCCTGCATTACTGCAGAGGGTGGAGGGTCAGCCTGTCAGTGCTCAGACCATACGCCGCACACTACATCAGATTTGGTCTGCATGGCTGTCGTCACAGAAAGAAGCCTCTTCTAAAGATGGTGCACAAGAAAGCCCTCAAACCATTTGCTGAAGACAAGCAGACTAAGGACATGGATTACTGGAACCAAGTCCTGTGGTCTGATGAGACCAAGATAAAACTTATTTGGCTCAGATGGTGTCAAGCGTGTGTGGTGGCAACCAGGAGAGGAGTACAAAGACAAGTGTGTCTTGCCTACAGTCAAGCATGGTGGTGGGAGTGTCATGGTCTGGGGCTGCATGAGTTCCAAGCATGTCTCCAGACCTAAATCCTATTTAGCATCTGTGGGGCATTCTCAAATGGAAGGTGGAGGAGCGCAAGGTCTCTAACATCCACCAGCTCTGTGATATCGTGGAGGAGTGGAAGAGGACTCCAGTGGCAACCTATGAAGCTCTGGTGAACTCCATGCCCAAGAGGGTTAAGGCAGTGCTGAAAAATGGTGGCCACACAAAATATTGACACGTTGGGCCCAATTTGGACATTTTCACTTTAGGGGGTGTACTCCCTTTTTGTTTCCAGCGGTTTAGACATTAATGGCTGTGTGTCGAGTTATTTTGAGGGGACAGCAAATTTACACTGTTATACAAGCTGTACACTCACTACTTTACATTGTAACAAAGTGTAATTTCTTCAGTGTTGTCACATGAAAAGCTCTAATTTATTTTTACAAAAATGTGAGGGGTGTACTCACTGTTATGAGATACTGTAAATTATCCTGTGCGTGTGTATATACAGTGGGTATAGAAAAGAATCGCACCCCTTTTTAAAATGATCACATTTTGTTGCTTTGCAGCCTGAAATGATAACAGACAGACAGTTTTTGTTTTATCCAGCTGTATTTACACTGTGCGACTTATAATATCCAAGTGAAAGATATAACCCCAACATGTCAGAAAAAAAAATTCAAAACAGGATCACCCCCTTGTGTCAATATTTTTTTAACCACCTTTTCTTTTAATTACAGCTTTTAGTCTGTTGGTATATGTCTCTACTAACTTGTCTAGACTTGGAAAATTTGTCCACTCTTCTTTGCAGAACTGTTCAAGTTTAGATGAATTTGATGGTGACTGTTTGTGGACTGCAGCCTTATGCCTCGTACACACGACCGTTTTTCATGACGAGAAAAATGCCATTTTTTAAATTGGTCATTAAAAACGATTGTGTGTAGGCTACAGAGCATTTTTCTCAATGAGAAAAATGGCCATTAAAAATTTAGAACATGCTCTATTTTTTCTCGTCGTTTTTCACGTCATTTTTCTCATTGTGAAAAACGGCCGTGTGTACGCTTAAATGACGGGAAAAAAACGCTCATGCTCAGAAGCAAGTTATGAGATGGGAGCGCTCGTTCTGGTAAAACTAGCTTTCGTAATGGAGATGACACATTCGTCATGCTGTAACAGACTGAAAAGCACAGAGACTGAAAAGCACGAATCGTCTCTCACCAAACTTTTACTAACACGCGGTAACACAAAATCAGCAAAAGCAGCCCAAAGGGTGGTGCCATCTGAATGGAACTTCCCCTTTATAGTGCCGTCGTATGAGTTGTCGTACGTGTTGTACGTCACCGCGCTTTGCTCGAGCATTTTTCTTTATCGTACATCACGGGACACAGAGCTTAGTAATTACTATGTGGGTTATATTCCACCTTCAGGTGCTGGACACTGATGTAATCAATTAGACAGGAAGTTCCCTCCCTATATAACCCCTCCCATACTGGGAGTACCTCAGTTTTTTCATCAGTGTCCAAGGTGTTGATCACGAGTGAAGATGTGCTCTGAGGAGCTCCACTGGAGGGATCCATGCTGGATTTAAATAGCCTCCATAAAGACCAGATCCATCCAAAGTGCTTCATAGCCAAACGGATGGTATCTGGGGCCTCGTATCCGAAGCACAAGGTTTTGGCCTGTAATGCCTCTCTTAGGAGGGCTGGATCCTGGGTTCCAGTACTCTGGTCATACCCAAAACCAAGATGTTTCTGGCAGGGTGCTATACAGGTCAAGGGGAGTGGTGTTCCTTTCAGTAGGACCCCGGTCCCTAAAGGTCGGCTGACATTACCCGACGAGAGGGGCGAAGTTTGGGCTATCTGTTCTGAACAGGGTCCTGCTGCGGGGAAAAGGTAAGTGAAGGTACCTGATGGGCTTGGTTCAGCAGGGAACCTTCAAACGAATGTGTTTTTTGCCTGTAATTTTACCTATGTGATATTACTTCCCGCTGTATCCTGGTGCCTAATCTTGTAAAACCTGAAATCGGGCTGGAGCAGTTCCCTGCCTCCCTCCTCCTCTCCCCATTCCTCTCCATGAGGAAGCGTTTCTGGCGGCACACACGTGCACGCGCGCAAGAGGTTTCCAAGATATGAACGAGTCATGGAGGGGGTGGGGCTTGGCGTGATGATGCTCCGTGTTTCCCGGGACGCTTCTGCGCATGTGCGGGCATCCTCTGCCTTAAAGGTACAGTCTCTGGGAGACACACTGGTAAGAGGACGGACACAGGAGCAGGGGCTGATTTGGTGACAGTATAATATTAATGCATTTGGCATACAACAGGTGGTGATACAGGCATCCCCAAGGCACATTAGTTTAGACACCTGACTGGCTCTCATAGAAGCTTGTACGCTGGACTATAGCTCAGTAATAGGTGCAATTTGGCTGCCAGTACCTCGGCTTTGAGCTTAGGACTATGCCTTCTAAGGGCTCTGGGACTAAAAATCCTAAGAAGCAAAAGGCTGACGTTGTTGGTCTATAAGAGGTTAATTGCTATATTGCTGCATCCTCACAGAAAGCAGAAACTGGGGTGTGCCCCTTTCCCTGCTCTAAATCCTCAAACAAATGGATTAAAAGTCCTGAGGTTGAAAGTTCACCACAGAGGACAGGGAACAGGTGCAGGCTAACGAGACGGAGGTATCAGAAGCCTCACGAGCTCTGGAGTTGCAGCTGCAGTCTTTTACAGAGATTCATACTGCATATAACTTGGCCTAATCGGCTAAAGCCTCCGTCTCCTCCTTGGGGTTTTGAAATAAAAATTAAATCCTATAGGTTGCTTGTACCTTCCCACTCCATCCATTACTGCAACAGTTTATTCTGC
Organism: Rana muscosa; assembly: GCA_029206835.1. Taxonomy (NCBI): domain Eukaryota; kingdom Metazoa; phylum Chordata; class Amphibia; order Anura; family Ranidae; genus Rana; species Rana muscosa. The sequence continues at coordinate 273,026,496 of CM055116.1, forward strand.
TGGTTGGGCACCCACATAAGCTGTTTTTTTTCTCCTCCTAAAAACTCTAGTCGAGGAGTATAGGTTGCTAGGAAAACCTCCACAGGATCCTCATCCTGGTGCTGGCTTCAGGCTAGCCAAACACACAACTGCTGGGATGCACTGTTGCTGGTGCACTTTGCTAATGCACAACAGCTATATCGCATAATTGCGCAAACGCACGTCTACAGAGGATTACTTCCTCTTTACCAGTCCACATGTTGGCATAAAATACATGAGTTTGGAATGTACAGAATGCATGTGGAGTAAAAAGACAAGTAATAGAACATGTTTATTGTTGATCACATAAACATACATGTTTCTGTTTGTATGGATTACATGTTTTTTTACATAGTCACAGGAGGATGCTTAATCATATTAAAGTGCTTAAATCACACGGAGAGGCGTGTTTTCACAGAAATGCCTAAAGTCGCATAAAAATGCTTGATTGCATAAAGATGCTGGATCACACAAGGTTGCCTGATCTCACGAGTCATTGATTTCCCAAGGATACTTGATCACACAGAGAGAGGCTTGTTTTCACAGAAAGGCCTAAAGTCGCATAAAAATGCTTGAATGCATAAAGATGCTGGATCGCACAGGAGTCCTTGGTCACACAAGGGTACATGTCCGCACAGTAGTGCCTAAAATGCATAAGATGTTTGATCGCATAAAAGATGCTGAATCGCATAAGGATACATGATCGCCTAAGGTTGCATGTTCGCCTAGATTTTGCATGGTTGCATAATGAGGCATTATAATTTTAAGTTTCCCTAATTATACAGGATTGCTTGTGTTCACATAGGAATACGTGTCTGCATGGGTACATGTTGCAGAACACATTCTCAAACGCATGCTTGCTTGCAAGATGCCCGTTCCATAGCACACGTGCTATATGAATGCGTGTATACAGCGCACACTTTTATGTGGTGCCTAAAACATATTTGTATGAATTCATGCTTCCATGAACGCACGCTTCCATAAAGACATATGGCTTTAACTTTGCATATGTGTCTATTTACATGGGACTGCAAAGGTTGCCTGCGTTTCGCAGGAGAGCAGCACCTCTTCCAGTTGGTGGTCTTTCCCTTTTGGGTTAGCCACCGTGCCTGGGTTTACAGGGTGCTAGGGCCCGCCTCTAGCAGGTCTAAAGACCCAGGGTATAGCAGTAATGGCATACCGAGGCAATCTGCTGCTGATAGATCAGTCAGTAGCATGGCTGGACCTAAGTGTGCCCAGCATGGTCAAGTAGCTGGGACTCCTGAGTTAGGATCCCAGTCTACAGGTACATTCTTACGTTCAGTAAGAAGCTTGGAATGTGTGGGACACAGCCCAAAAAGGAGAGGTTTTTGCCTCAGACAAGGGCAGCGCTATAAGAAGGCTGGTCTATGTGGTCAAGGCAAGAAAGAGTTCCTTACATTTGCCTTTTTGCTTAAGGTGCTAGGGAAGATGGGTGGCTTCATTCAAAGCAGTTCCCTATGCTCAGTTTCTTTCAAAACTGCTATAAACATTATTCTGTCAGCCTGGAGTAATTAGATCCTAACCTGGCATTATCCAAAGGGTCTGGTCACAGGGGATACGCTGGAGTCTTAGTTGGTGGTCTTAACCAAAAGATTGGCAGAAAGGAAGATCCTTCATGCCGGTTACCTGGGATGTGGCGGCTACGAAGGCTGGCCTCTAGGGATGGAGGCCAGGCCTGGAAGAGACCAGTGCCCAGGTGAAGTGGTCAAGCTCCAAGTGAGCCTTATCCGCCAACATTCTAGAGCTACGGGCGGCACGTCTGGCTTAAGGGCCGGGGCATTAAGGTTGCAGGATTGTTCTGTCAGAGTACAATCCGACAATGCCACACCAGTGATTTACTTTGTTTACCAAGGAGGCACTAGAAGTCACGCAGCCAGAGGCAAGTGAACATGCCCTGGCTTGGGCAGAGGAGCTTGTGCCTTGCCTATTGACAATCTTCATTCCATGAAATGGAGAATTGGCAGGCGGTTCTCTGGAGCCGTCAACAATTGTTCTCGGGAGAATGACCTCTACACCCCGACTTTTTTCTGGCCAAATGCCAGAGAAAGGGTACCCTGGACATAAAATTTATTGGCGTCCAGGTTCAACAAGAAGTTGGACAGCTTTGTGTCAAGGACAAAGGATCCACTCGCGTGTGGGACAGAGGTGTTGGTGATCTCGTGGGACCAGTTGTCACTGGTTTATGCGTTCTCTCCCCCCAGTGCCGCGACTACCGTGGCTTCTATGCAACATCTGAGAGGAACGGAAGCCGGCCTAATGGCTCCATCATGACCCAGACAACCTTACTGTGCAGGAATCGTAAGGGTGGTAGTAGAGGACCCAGGGTCCCTTGCATCTTGTCCAGACCTACTTCACAAGGGGGTATTCCATCCCGTCTTGTAACCTTGGGAATTAATGGTCTGGCTGTTATAGCCTGCATTCTTGAGGATCGGGGCTTTCAGAATCAGCGACAAATTACCTGGATTCATACAGGAGAGCTGGCCTCCAGTACCATGTATCATAGGATCTGGAAGGCCCATGTTCCTGGTGTGAAACCAAGGGGTGGCATCCCTGGAAGTATGTCATAGGTAAAATGCTTGCCTTCCTACATTAGGAAAGGAGATGGAGCTAGCCTTAAGTTCCATCTGATTCGGCCTTGTCAGTATTTTCAAAGACCGCTTGCGTCGCACTCTTTTATCCGGGCCTTTATACAAGAGGTAACGCGTATAAGTCCGCCAGTTAGGGCGCCCTTGTGCTTGGGGGATTGAGTCTAATTTGGTCGGCTTACAAGGTCAGCACTTTGGGCCGATGCACCATATATCCCTTCATCCTTCTAACAAGGGAATTGGTGTTCTTGGTTGCGGTAGCCACCGCAAGAGTTTCAGTATTGGCAACTTTCTTTGTATAGAGCCATACTTAAGGATAGGGTAATGGTAAATCTTCACCCGGCCTTATTTCCTAGAAGGATCTAGTTTTTCATTTCAATCAAGATATTCTTGCCTTCCTTTTTTCCAGAGCCTTGTTCTGTGGAAGGAAAGGTTATTGCTTGCTCTCAATATAGATTAGAGCAGTTAAAAATCTATCTGAAGGTTTCAGATATAGGAAACTGGCGTTTTGATTGTGCTGCCAGAAGACCCTAGAAATGGGCAGGCAGCGTTCAAATCAGCTATTAAAATGGTTACGCTCTCTCGTTAGTATGAGAGCAGTCAAGGCCTATCTGAGGCGGTTGCTCAGATACGGAAAACTGATGTTGCGGCGCTACCAGGAGGCCCCAGGAAAGGGCAGGCAGCGTCTAAATCAACTGTTTTCAATGTTGATTCATCAGATTATTATTCAGGCTTGTGGTTTAAAGAGAGGGTTCCCCCTGTTTCTTTTAGAGTGCACCCTAACAGGATAGTTAGCGCTTCATGCTCAGGGCATTACCAAGCCTTTATGACTCAGATTGCAAGGCCGCAACTTGTTTTGCCGGTGCATACGTTCACTAATTCTATCAGGTGAATGTAAGGTGGCAAGAGGATGCCGCTCTTTGGTGCAGTATGCTGCAGGCAGCAGTATAGGTCCTCACGTCTGATGGCGGTCTGCGTTTAGTTGTGTCTCCCTCCCCTCAGTAGGCATTGCTTTGGGACATCCCACATAGTAATTACTAAGCTCTGTGTCCCGTGATGTACGATAAAGAAAATAGGATTTTTATAACAGCTTACCTGTAAAATCCTTTTCTTGGAGTACATCACAGGACATGGAGCTCCCGCCCCTCTTGTTTGGGGATATTGGGACACTTATTGCTTTGCTACAAAACTGAGGTACTCCCAGTATGGGAGGGGTTATATAGGGAGGGAACTTCCTGTCTAATTGATGACATCAGTGTCCAGCACCTGAAGGTGGAATATAACCCACATAGTAATTACTAAGCTCTGTGTCCCGTGATGTACTCCAAGAAAATGATTTTACAGGTAAGCTGTTATAAAAATCCTATTTTTTTTCACGATGGTGTGTATGCAAGGCAGGCTTGAGAAGAATCATGTCGAGAAAAACGTCGTTTTTTTTTTCCATGACATTAAAAACGGTCGTGTGTACGCGGCATTAAAGTCATTCCACAGATTTTCAATGTGGTTTAAATCTGGGCTCTGACTAAGCCATGCAAGGACTTTCACCTTTTTCTCCATCAACCACTGTGCGGTCATTTTTTCCTGCGAGCCTTGGGTCATTGTCATGTTGGAAGGTAAACTTTCTTCCCATTGACAACTTTTTTGGCAGAGGGTAGCAGATTTTTCTCAAGAATTTTGATAGTAATTTTCCCTATCCATTTTTCTTCTATCCTGACAAGTGCTCCTGTCCCTCCTGCAGAGAATTACCAAAATAACGATATGTCTGGCAGAAATCAAATACAGCTTACCATCCAAAGAGGGGCTGTATATTTATAATTTTCCTTCCACTTCACAATTATGTTCCACTTTTTGTGTTGGTCTATCACATAAAATCCCAATAAAACACATTTACGTTTTTGGTTGTAACATGACAAAATGTGGAAAATTTCAAGGGGTAAGAATATATTTTGGTGTGGGTGTGGGTGTGGGTGTGTGGGTGTGGATAGATATAGATATATATATAATTTATTTTTCTATAACTGTTCAGAATATGCAATGGATTAGGAATATTGCAGGATCCACAAAATGTATTTATATTTCCAAGGTATTGAAAGAATATGTAAGCCCAATTACCTCCACATTTCACAAATGGACAGAGGGTGCCTAAACCTGTGCTAAAAACCAACTTTTTAAAAGTCGAGGCTGTCAGAAAGATCACTGTCACAAGATAGACACTACCTGACAAGCTATTATCTTGGCTTAGTCCATAATGAATATGTGAACTCACGAACTTTGTTAAATTGAGTACCAGGGATAGACAGTATATAATCGGTTGTGTTAGTCAAAGGAGTAAACAGTAGTGTCCTTGTTTAAAATGTAACCAGTAAACCTCTGTTAATCTGAATGTTATTTGGGGGGCTGGAAAGCCATCAATCGCCTCTGTAATGTTTTAAAAAAATGTCCCTCCCAGGTAAATATCCATACACCCCCCATATTGCACAAACCAATTATACAAAACATGCTGTAGAATTGAGATCTATATACATACATTAACACCGGTTAAGCTCCAGATATAAATTATCCTCACATACAATAGAGGTATAACATTTTGGTTTTTATAATAAATCCATTAAATAGTAAAAGTTTTAAATCTATTTACAATTTTGTGTATCTTTTCTCGTCGGTGTTTCTGGAAATGCTATTTAATAACTTGGTATCAATATTTCTGAAACTATTGGGGTTTATATTTTGTTTGTTTTTTTTACTGTTTTTTCACGTTAACCTTAAATTAACAATAACCAGGGGGCAAATAATATAATATCAAGAATAATATCATTTAAATCTATAGGACATTTGCTTTCAGTAGAAATAGTTTTTATGGTCTTTATTAAATTTTCAAGCCCATCATGTGCTTTTATTCTCCATGTTTCATACACATTTATGCAAGCTTGAAAGATTGTTCTTGCAGCACTAGTTAATAAGTAATGATGGCTAAAAGTGACAGTTAATAACTGTATTTACACAGTTTTAATAAATAAAAATATTGGAGCATGGACCTAGTAATGTCTCCATTCTTTCCATTTTAGAATGAAAAACGTCAAATTCTTAAGAGATTAAATCAGAACCTTAAAGCTCAGGAAGAAGAGGAATGTGTACACAAGAATGTTGAGGAAAAGACCCAGAAAGTAAATACGGAGGACCCTAACCACAATGGAGATCCAGTATCTGCTGACCGGAAGAAATGGCATCCTGAACCCCCTCCAGTGATTCCCTTTTCACAACTTACTCTTGTTGAGGATACTTTATATACGGGTCAAAGTAAGCTGCCAGCAGCAAGTCTAAATATTGTAATCCCATCACCTCTGCACTAGTCTTATTTGGTTTTATGATAAACTGTACAATTAAACTGCCCCTGATGTATCCTTAATGGGAAATAAAAGTATAATTAATTAGCTTAAGGTCAGATGAGGTAAGAAACAGCTGGATTGATAGGAGGTGTTGTGGGTTTCCAGAGGGAAATATCGCTACCAAACTGCTCAAATATAAGGACGTTTGCAGAGGATTTAACTCACTGATGTTCGTTCAAAACAAGTGGTCACTTAACAGTGGATTACATTTCAATGAGGATTTTTATTAGATTTTTACAGGAATCATGCATCTCCATTGGATTGTATTCCCTGAATAGTTTTCCCTGCTAAAGGGATCATGTCAGGATAGACATATGGCATCTACCATTATTTCTTGGTGCTCAAGATCCAGTACCATGTTAGTTCTTGGTCAATGAATCCAAACCCCCTGAATGCACTTTTTTTGTTTTTTGATTGGTGGCTCTCCAATGCCTAGTACATAGGTTCAAAAAAATGGGTTTGACAAAAATTGCTTTTGAAGTGAAAATACAATCATCTGATCGTTCATACACAGCTTTCGGGATCCGATCACGACAGTTCATCTAACAATAGCCGAAGGGACGAGCACAAAAATGTTTCTCATATGATCCCAGATCGTATAATTTTTTTGTTTCATCAGTACAGTATTCATCCAAAAAAAAATAAGAAAACATTACAATACAACACATTACATAATTTCCAAAGTTGTAGTCTGTCGTACAAGAATTTTTATAACGTTAATAACCTCTTCATTTTCAATATGAGAATAGCATGCAACAAAAAACGGACAATCATTTGTCCGATATTCTCATTGTGTACAAAGCTTAAGCAGTGAAACATGTATAACTGACAGCCATGCAACTTTAAGAATGAATTGGTAACAGCAGCTTCCAAAGCTTTCTCTGCCAGTTTCCCTTTAAAAGAAGGTTTTACATTTTATTTTATTTTTTATCAAAGTGATGGCCTTTTTGAACATTTTGAAAGATTTGCTCTTATTATAACTTTTTTGTTCTTTTTGTTAGATCTTACAGTTGGTGCTGTAATAAAACTGGATGAAGGAGATTACCAGAGGCGTGAATGGGGGAAGAGTCCAGCAGAATCGGTTGTGAAATTACTTGGTGAAGCACAACTCCAGCTCCAGACTGAAATGCTACAAGTAGCTAATGGTGAGAGCAAGAGACTGGCTTAAGTACGCATGAGACCAAACAATCCACCTAGACATTTGAAAATGTGACATACTGTATGTATACTAGCAGAGGTTGTAAAGGAAGAGGTTGGAAAGGGTGAATACTGTGCTTGGTTCTTTAAATGTAAAATTTTTTTGTGTACCGTATATACTCGAGTATAAGCCGAGTTTTTCAGCACATTTTTTTGTGCTGAAAATGCCCCCCTCGGCTTATACTCAAGTCACCTTTTTTGCGCCTGATCTCCCGGACTTTGGGGATGCGGTACCGGACGTCCGTAGGACCCCTGGATCCCATACTTAGCACACATATAGCTCCACTCTTCCTCTACAAGTGTGCAAAGTTTGTTGTCCGGGGGACCTACGGTCGGGGAGCATCAATTTTTCAAAGTCTGGCACCCCTTCCATAGACTCCCATGTTAAACGTCAGTCTAGTCATGGGCATAGTGAGGCATGGGCACAGTGAGGCATGCACATGGACACAGTGAGGCATGCAGATGGACAACCTAGGCTTATACTCGAGTCAATACGTTTTCCCAGTTTTTTGTGGTAAAATTAGGTGCCTCGGCTTATTTTCGGGTCGGCTTATACTCGAGTATATACGGTATTTTGCAAGGGTGACATTAAAATGAGCTACACCTTTACCAAAAAAAGCTGCCTATGCAGATAAGGGTTGTCTGTAGATAAAAACAAGCTGTGCAGTTTTGACAAGTTGAATAATGCCCCTGTTATAGGTCTAGGCCATTTATGTATCTCATGAAGCCTTACTGGAAAACTTTTAGGGACGTTTGCGAAGGACCGCTGCCAAGAGCGGTCTAGTGTAACTGCTCACCTTCACCATCACAAGGGTGAGCCCTTTCTCTGATTCAAACCCCCTCGTATGCGCTTTCTCTGCAGTAGCTCTGAGCTTGGCATTTGAGAGCTCACTCCTGTGATGGTGAAGGTGAGCTGTAACACCAGGCCTCTCTTGGCAATGGTCCTTGGCAACGACCTAGTAGTTTGCCAGTCAGGCTTCTTGGGGGACATTGGACTACACCTACAAAATTTGCAATATTCAATTTTGGTCAAAGCTTCACAGCTTGTCTTTATCAACAGACACCCCTTATCTTTTTGTTAAAGGTGAACTAACTCTTTAAAAGCTTTCATTCTAAGTGCTAACCCTCATATTTTCAAAGGCTGTTGTGGCATATATAAAATTAAATATCCACTTTCATCCCTTTTTTTTTTTTTCATTATTATTATTGCTTACAACTTCTGGTTACCATCATCACTGTGCAAGAAGTGAGGGGAATCTTTCCAAAAAAGGACACAATTAACAATAAAACTTGAGATGTTCTGACTCCTCTCTTTAGCACTGGGTCACACTGCTGCATTTTGACATGCGATTTGACATGTCAAATCGCATGTCAAATCAGCGGCATTTGCCGGCAATGACACCGTCCTAATCGGTGCGACTCCGCATCTGCGGTGCTGCACAGATTTCAAAAAGTAGTTTCTGTACTACTTTTTGCGATTTCGCCCCGTGATTTACATTGGCATCTGTGCAGAAACCTGCACAGATGTCTCTGTAATCGCGGCCAAAATCGGGACTGACAAGCGGGAGTGAAATCATGCAAGTTCAGCTGAACTTGCACGGCTTCACTCCCGCAGCCCAGTGTGAACCTGGGCTGAGAGAAATTTCCCCTCACTACCTGGTCAGATTACCCTTGACACTGAAATAAATGAACACATTCCCAGTGCGGACACATCAATATTACACCTTAAAGAGGTTAATACACTGTCCAAAACCCCCAAAAATAAGTTATGACTAGAGTTTCACTTATGTTAGACAGGCAAAGCTTTTATCGAGAGAAGAAAACTTATGCTTTATGTCAGGGGTCTCCAAACTTTCTAAACCAGGGGCTAGTTTACTGTCCTTGAGACTTTAGGGGGCTGGACTGTGACCATTGGGAGGAATTGTGCTCCACCATTGGTGTCATTAGACCCAATTGTTGGTGTCAATCGGAGGCATTGTGCCCCTTCCTTTAAGTCAGTGGGGGCAAAATTATACCCCAAAGCTTGGAGCTGCTATTATAACAAGGAGATGTAACCAAACATTGTTCAAAATACACCTAAACTTACTGAAATGAATAACAGAAAATAATATCTGCTTTCTATACTTACATTGCAACTTATTGTTTGCTTCCAAACCATATGATCTTAAATTGACAAAATAAAGCGTTCATTTTTCTTTGTAAGATACAGTGGGGGAAATAATTATTTGATGCTCTGCAGCTTTTGGAAGTTTGCCCACCTACAAAGAAATTTAGGGTCTATATTTGTTTATCCTAGGTGTATTTTAAATGATAGAGACAGAATATCAACCAAAAATCCTGAAAAAAAAAACATGATACAAATGTTATAAATTGAGCTGCAGTTCAGTGAGTAAATTTGCTGATTGACTGGCAGCAGCTCTCTGCTCGGGGTGCCGAGAGAACCAAGCCATTGGCGGTGTTCAATCGCTCGGTTCTCAGTGCAGTGACCGATGCTGCATCCACCTAGGTAAGTATAAAACTGCAATAATGCCCAACCCCATACTTCTTCTTTTAAGGTTTATTTGCTGTCGCTTGGCAGGTCGAAGTTCCAGCTCCCTCCATAAATTTTCTAAAGGATTAAGGTTTGGAGACTGACTAGGTCACTCCATTACCTTAATGTGCTTTTTCTTGAGCCACGCCTTTGTTGCCTTGGGTCAATGTCCTGCTGGAAGACCCATCAATGACCCATCTTCAGTGTTCTGGCTGAGGGAAGATACAATACATGGCCCCTTCAATGCGGCAAAGTCAGCCTGTACCTTTATCAGAGAAACGGCCCCAAAGCATCATGTTTCCACCTCTGTGCTTGACTGTAGAGAATGGTGTTCATAGTCCTCATTTTTCTTCCTCCAAACGCAGCGAGTCGAGTTAATGCCAAAAAGCTCAATTTTGGTCTCATCTGACCACAGCACTTTCTCCCAATCATTCTTTGAAGTTTACCAATGGACATGTAAATGATTTAGACAAGCCTGTACATGTGCCTTCTTGGGGAGGGGGACTTTGCGGGTGTTGCAGGATTCATGCGTCTTGTTTTACCAATGGTTTGTTTGGTGACTGTGGCCCCAACTGCCTTGAGATATTTCACAAGCTTCACCCGTGTAGTTCTGGACTGAGCCCTCACTTTTCTCATGATCATCCTTACCCCACGAGGTGAAATCTTGCATTGAACTCCAGCCCGAGGGCGATTGGTCATTTATTTTGTATTTCTTCCATTTGTGAATAATCTCCCCAACAGTTGTCTCCTTTTCACTAAGCTTCTTGCTGATGATCCTGTAGCTAATTCCAGCCTTGTGCAGGTCTACAATCTTGTCCCTGACATCCTTTGACAGCTCTTTGGTATTCCCCATGATGGTGAGGTTTGAATGAAAGAAAGAGTTGTCGTTAGGAGCGCCTTCTTAAATTGACAGGACTAATCTGTGTAACACATGAGCACATACTGTAACCAGTCTGTGGGAGCAGTGGCGGTTGGTGCTCCAAATTTTTTTTTGGGGGGGCACAAACAAACTGACAAATTCTGAAAAAAAACGCATTATTTACAGCCTCACGGTGCCCATCAAATGCAGCCACTGTGCCCATCAAATGCAGCCACTATGATCCCCCCCCCAGCGGTATTTAACTGGCACCCCCCCACCCACTCTTTGTCTGTCCGGTACTTACCCTATCTTGGTGGCAGGTCAGGCAGTGGCGAGCTGTGGGTCAGGCGGCGGCTCCTGTTTCCTCCATGCTTCCGCCGTGTGTCTTTTATTTCCTCCTTCTAAGCGTCCAATAGGATCGCCTGTCCTTTCAGCCAATCAGGTGACAGGTAACAGACCCACACTTCCTGATTGGCGGAGAGGCAGTTCAGTGTTAGAAAAGCGAATATTCTTTTGCTTTTTTAACACACCTGGTTGGTCCACCCTATTTTGAAGCCTATTAGAGCCTATGGCTCTAATCAGGTGCTTCAAAAAAACACACCCGCCGATGTAATTCACGCACCTGGCGTCCTGAAAGGGGCCGGACGCATGATTAGGGGGTGGTAGCGGCGGCCAATAAGAGATTCATGCTATGCATAAATCTATCCATTACTCATATAGTGGGTGGCGTGACAAAGTGGGCGAGACCCATGCTCCCTTAATGGACGGGCCGCCACTGTGTGGGAGCCAAAATTATTGTTGGTTGGTAGGGGAGCAAACACTTATTTTACTCCCTGAACTGCAGCTCAATTTATAACATTTGTGTCATGTTTTTTTTTTTTTCTTTGTAAGTGGGGAAACGTAAAAAATCTGCAGGGGATCAAATAATTTTTGCCACTGTAGATGTTTGTCGTGCATTTCTAAAAGCTTCCCTTACATGAAAAAAAAAGAAGGAAAAAAACGCTTACAGTACATGCAGAGATATGGAGCAACATGTTCCTTGTGGGTAACAGCACTGCAGGAAGCCACCATATTTATAAATATGTGTAAAATCATAAATGTTTTTGGATGATGGTATTCTAGGTTGGTTCCGTTAACTGTTAAAACAATGATCGGGGTTACTGAGGCCAGTCACCTGTGCCTTGTCTATTTTTTTTTTTCCAGAACATTCCTGTTCTTATAAGATGGTTCCTATTCATGTCAAAATCAAGCTGATCATCAGAGATGCACGATTAATCGTTAAAAAAAAATTGCGATCTCAATTCAACCCCCCTCACGATATCTCTTTGCAGAATTTCCCGATTCATTCATGTAATAAGTGTAGAGTTCTCTGCTCACTCTGTCAAAAGAAAAAAAAACAGGCAGCCTGCTAAGTTTTTCACAATATGGTCTTTGCTAGTAGATGCAGTAACTATAAACATTGTAACTTTTCGTTCTTAGATCAAAGGAATGAACTTCATCTGTAAATAAGGGAAGTTTAACCACTTAAAGTGGAGCTCCACCCTAAAATCACACTTTGCTTCAATATGTTCCTTTTAATCAGTTTAAAAATGTTATCTGTGAAAATTTTTTTTTACTTGCCTGGAATAGCCTGTTGCTAGGCAGAATTTCTAATCTGCCTTCTTCCTGGACCGCGGTCTTTCTCCTTTCCTAACTAAGCCGCCCAGACTCCTGGGAATTGAGTGTCATCATTTCCCAGGAGACTGTGCGCTTTTCTGTGCTGAAAAATCGCCGGATTTCAAAGCCGGAAATTAGTTTTATTCCTGTGGGGTTTGTGTTGTCTATATTGTCATAACGGGGCGGGACGTTCCTCCGCCGCCGCCCATTGTCATGACAACGGCACTAACAACCTGCGCTACGAGCGTCGTTCTACACACATAGGATGGTAACGGCCACAGAATGACCAGCAGAAAATAAGGCAAGTGTTAGATATATTTACAGATCGTTTGGCAATCTAATACTATATGTAATGTAAGGTTCAGTGTAATTAAATTTAACTGGCCAAAAAAAAACATTTTATGACCGGAACTCAGCTTTAAAGACTAAACCTTTTTCTGACACTTGATAAAGAAAAAAGGGGGGTGGATTTTGCGCTAAAGAAAATAAATATCACACATGTAACACCACTGTGTCACCTAAAATATCAGGTATGAATAGTGATAATGCAAAATAATATTACAGAGCAAAATATTAATGATAAAACCACCATAAAACAGTGCATGTGCATATATGAACTAACAAAATAGTGCCAAAAAATTGTGCCAAAAAAAGTTCAATATTGCAATAGTGTCCAAAAAGGTAATATATCAATGGTGTTGTATTCCAAATTTCTTGATGGGATCAAATTATATAAATGATGAACAGATTTGGAGTATTGAACCTGTGGTGAATCCTACACCTGTCTTCCTATGCTCTCACCTCATTGACAAAAGTCACTGGCATAAAGTATATTCGCTGACATAGGCTGTGATCTTGTCTCTCCTTTATATTTTCTCCACTCCTTAGTGATACTATACTTGTATCCTCCACCAATCACGCTCTCTATAAGTAGATGAGGGAGGGAAGGGGGGAGAGAACCAGGCTCCGGCCGGTGCCAAGAGAGAGGGATAGGGGAAAAAAAAAAAAAGCCTCCAATAGTGTAGTATTTTAAAACATATATACGGCTTTAATAAATAAAAAATGGACTCTTACATCACATATGTAAACAATCAGCATGTATAGGATACCGGCGAATAAACCGCCATCTTACTATTACTCTGCTGTCTTTCGATCCGTCTGTATGATGCCGCAATCCTCCCTACGGCGTTACATCACGCACCTCGTGACTTCTTCAGGGGAGCCTGATTGGTTATTACATGTGTGATATTTATTTTCTTTAGCGCAAAATCCACCCCCCTTTTTTCTTTATCATTATGTTTATGTGTTAGGTGAACACAGATCGATTTTGCAGCCATAGAATTATACTTCAGATTCCATTCTAATTACTCTTGAGTAGCGCGAAATAAAACCCTATTCACAGCACATTTTTCTGACACTTGTTTCTTACAAAGTTTAAAATCAGTATTTTTTGCTAGAAAATTTCTTGAACAACAAAACAGTGTGTGTATATATATATATATAATATATATATATTTAGCAGAGACCCTAGAGAATAAAATGGCAATTGTTGCAATATTTTATGTCGCACTGTATTTGCGCAGCCGTCATTCAAACGCAATTTTTAGGGAAAAAATACACTACAATGAATTTAAAAAAAACTAAACTAAACCGTAAAGTAAGCCCAAATTTTTGTATAATGTGAAAGATGATGTTATGCCACAAGAATCGTAATCTTTATTCTAAGCAAAAAAATTGTGATTCTTACTTGAGCCAGAATCGTGCAGCTCTATCATCTGGCATAAAATTGTGTGACCAGAAACTTTCTGTGGTGTTCATCGCGAACAATCAGATTTTTGTATATAGTATAGTGTTTGATGGGTTGCAAGCTACCAATGCTTATAAATAAGGTAGTATTCAGAATGGCCTTTAATCATAGGGTGCAGATGTGGATCACTGTTGTGGACCACTTCTGTTTGTTAAAATATGTCTACTAAGTAGACTTTTATTTGTTAAAAAAAAAAAAAAAAAACTGCTAACACCCTGTAAACACTTTTTGACTTGTAGATACTCTTCATACCGAAAAAGTTGAGAATGAAACCCTGTCACGGGATCAGGAAACATGTAAACCACCTTCTGTGAATATGGACTCTTTAATCTCGCCTAATGAACAAAGAGTACCTGTGGTTGAAAGTCCGACTTCCTTAGACATGGCTTCCTTGGTCACCACTTCTGTCGAGACTGAGGACCATCTTTGTGGTAAGGGAAAGACTGATGATTTAGGATTATACTAGACTGTTAAAAATAGTACAAAGCGCAATGATGTATATTAAAATTTATTTTTAGGCAAAAACATTTTTTTCATCCTTTTAGGTTTGGGTAGAAAGTGGGAACACTTGGTTATAGCTGCAAAATAAGAGTTATGGGGAAATTAACTGATGGTAACAACTGTTGTTGTTGTTTTTGTTTTTGTTTTTTATTGAAAAGGGTATAAAACAATGACGATAAACAATGCGCTCAACATAGAGCACATAGAACAATAAGGTACATTTACAGTGCATTGATATTTTGCATAAGTATAATCATACAGCACTCTTCTTCAAACCAATCCTGATATACATGTTTAATAACAAAGAAACACAAAATTATTGATTATCGTTACTACAATCATTGGTTACAATAAAATCAGAAAAACGCCACGCATCCCACACCTTGTTATATTTAGCTGGGCAACCTCTGTGTTCAAAAATATGCTTCTCATAAGGCAATACCTGATTTACTAACCGAAGCCATGTACGTATAGATGTGGCACTTAAATGGATTCAGCCACCAGCTTTACGCTCCATAAATAAAGTTTCCATTAACATGGTCCTTGTATGTCTCGGCCACAACTCTTCGCCTAGGACTCCTAACAAACACGCCAATGGGGTACATCGAACAGCGATTGACAAAACTGCAGTCCGCATCTCCGTCCCCTGCTGCCAGTACCTCGCTATGACTGGGCAAAGTCACATAACATGTGCAAAGTCTGCACGTGGGCAGGTACACCTAGTGCAGGTAGAGGTACAGTAGATATAGATGCATTGCATGCAATCGAACTGGGATCAGATATGATCGATGGATCAGTTTATTAACAGCCGGGGACACAGATAAATGGGAAGAGCAAGCCTCCTCCCAATCCTCGTAGGCTAAATCGGGGAAGGGGCAACTGTTTAAAAGGGTAATTTCCCTCACTTTTCGAGATTTCCTGTAACTTGCTGTTGTCTCTAGCTCAGGAAGTGAAAGGAACTTTTCCCAGTGGTTCATTGTGTTTTAACCCTTTCCTACTTTTCCCAAAGCTAAACAGAAGTTTCTAATAATACATTACAGGACACAGAATCTTCTTCTTAGACAACTAGGTTATGCACCTAGCTTCAGGTGACTGAACACTGGCAAAAAGCTGGTGGGGCCTTGTTTCTACTTTACATTTGGCTGCTTGGACTACAAGGCACTGTGCCCCTGTCTGGGGAACCCAGGCTGCTGCTGCAGACCCTGACGCTGTGCTTTCCTTTCCTTTCAGCTGCAGCTTGCAGCAAGCGTTACAGCCACTGCCCAAATGTGCTTGCCGCCACGGTAGTTTGGCACTGGACTACGCCACTTTCAGTCGCAGTCTATTGTGGGATTTTCAGCTGCTGCCCTAATTTACACTTGCCATCATTTCTTCTGTTGCTCCTGGGGGGTGCCTCTTTACCTGCGCTCTGTTGCTCCTGGGTGGTGCCTTTCAGGTGCACAGTTGCTGGCACATCCGCTCCTTGTCTCCTCCCTCCTGGCTATACAGCACAGAAATTCCTCTGCATGTCGTGACTGGTCACAGAAGGCATACCATCTTCCTGCTCTACTGTACTCAGGGGGTCTGCAGCATGTCCTCTAACAGTCTTGATTTTGATAGTCCTGACCACTGCCCCCAGTCTGATTTGCTACCCTCCTGAGAGGCTATCTCTCTTTCTTTTGTCTTTTCAAAGAAAAATTCTCAGTCACCATCCCTGATTTTATGGAAATGTGGTTGGAATCCTCACATCGCAGGGGTACAAGCAGGCTTGCTTTGCCTTTTCTCCACAGGCCATCTCTGTTTCTCCTCTTGTGTTGCCCAATCTGCTGATAGCTCTCCCAAGATGCAAGATTTTATTTCTGTCCTTATTGATGCAGTATGCTCATTCTTGCCCTGCAGCAGCTGGAGTTGACCCTGACAAAGGTTATCAGTTTTTAAAGACAGACATTTCTTGTACATTTGCCTGTATTGTTTGGTGACTGGCCTCATTCAGAAAAAAATCTTCATCCCTCCTAAGCACTTAACTCATCAATATTTTGCGGAGGGGTCCCTATCATGGTCCCAGCTAGGGCCGGTGCTACCACTAGGCAAATTAGGCAGCCACCTAGGGCGCACTGCTGCCTAGGGTGCCTGGCCACTGGTATTCCTATTTGCTTCTCTCTGAAGCAAGCAACCAAGTCTCAGCATCAGCAGGAAGCCGCAGCTCGGTTCACACATAGTGTCAGAGGTGCAGCGGCGGCCGAGGACTGTGTCTGTATCCAGACTCCTGAATTAATGGAAGCACGCAAATATTCATTGATGGGCGCTGGGGAGGCTGCATTTGATGGGCGCTGGGGAGGCTGCATTTGATGGGCACTTCATTAAAAAGGTATGGTATACATGGACAGGGCAAAGGGGGTGGAGTCAAGAGGGGTCAGCAAAATTAGGTTTCAACTAGGGTGTCAAAAATCCTTGCACCAGCCCTGGTCCCAGCTATTTCCTCCCTTTTACAAAACCTTACAATCCCTGCTGAGGGTGTCTAGGTGTTCAAGGATCCTGTGGTTAAGCAGTGATCAGCCCTCGTTAAGACTGTTTTCTCTGACTGATTCTGCTGTGTTGTCTGTCTTTCTACAAAGAGAGATTCCTGACACTTTTTCAGCTTTCAATTTTCTTTATTGTGACAAATCCGCAAAGTTTAAAAGTGTTTAAATGCTTCGGCCAATGACTTTCCCATGAAGTACAAGCTCACGTTTTCACACATGGAATACACTCACTTTGGGGAATAATCCATTTAACTACCGTAATTCAAAATCAATCCTAATTGGTTCCCCCAGCTATACAGTGCAACCTGCCGTCACTATGTCTGTCCGACTCTAGCTGTTTGCTCTGTAGGCATGGCCCATTCTTGCGCGCCTTTTAATTCCCTTGGGGCATCCAGGTCTAAGTCCAGCCTTACAGATCTGCCATATAACTTTGATGCCAGAGCCAAAGCCTTCCATGCAATTATGGGAGGCCTCCACTTGTCAGAGGTTATAAGACAGACTTTCAGTCCTCAACTCCATTCTGTTTCATGCTGTCAAACTTGCCATTCTCCCCACAGAAGCAGGCTGATCTCCACACTGCTCTCTAGCAGCTCCTCTGTCAGGGGGTCATTGCCCCTGCTTTGGACTACTATACTTAAATCTAGTCTGTTTATTATGTCGTAACCTATAAGGATACCCATAAACATGAGATGACTGAAAATGGTTAGGAAGGGTTACAATCACGTGTGTTTTGAGGGGCCCCCTAGCAGGCTCTTTGCTCATTGTTACATAAAGTATGTGGCTTTAAAGCAGTTTTAAAATTATAATTTTTTTACTAAAATAAAACGCACATTATACGTGCCTGCTCTGTGCAATGGTTTTGCACAGAGCAGTCCTGAACCTCCTGTCCTCAAGTCCCACACTGGGGCTCTCTGCTGTGCCTCTTCTCTGTGTGCCACTATAGGAAGCTGCTTCCTATGATGGCACACGTGCGGGCTCACTCCTGAGCCAGGCTGTGTGCCCATTGACACACATAGCCTGGCTCGGCCCTGCCCCCGCTCCCTGCTCACTGGATTTGACTGACAACAGCAGGAGCCAATGGCTCCTGCTGCTCTCAGCCGGGCCTGTAAAAACAGCGAGTGCCGTTTCAGTTGGGTACAGCTCTGGATTGATACAGGACTTGGCTAAGTATTTAGGGAGGGGAGGGGGAGATTATCTGCTGAAGTTTTTTTTCCCTTTTTTTTATTTTTTTTTCTTCAAATGTCCCTGAATAAGAATCATGCCACAGGGCTTCTATAATCCATTTATTCATCTTCAGTCATCTAGAAGACATGAGTATTACTGAGTACATGGTAATCATGACAAATTTTCTATAATTTGCAGAAAATGCTTGTGAAGGAATTTAATGGATGTGATGTCTACTTATCAGTCACAATAAGTGTTGGAAAATCATTTCAGACATAGAAGTCTGGAAAATCACCCTCTCACAACACATTTCATTGCCCATCTCTATGTATTTTTTTAGTTTTATTGCTTCTTTGATTTAAATAAAGGTTACATGAGTGCTCAACCTAAAGCTATTAGTATACTATTGTCTTGGGGGATGATTGGCTAACCTTGATGCAAGTATCTGATACAGAGCTTTATTCCCTGAATCATTTCCCCTCCTGGCTGGTTACACTGCTATGCCTGCTTTTGTTGAAGGTATATTCCCATGAGAGTCCCTGAAGCCATGACAAAAATGCAGCGCTTTCATTTCATTTGATTTAAAGTGCACATAAAGTCCATTTTCCTTTAGGAAAAAACACGACTTGATAGGGTGAGCAGGAAAATAGATTCTGATAAGAGACCTCCACATCCAATGCACACAGCCTCTTACCAAAGGTCGTTGGCCACCCTATTACAGAGGGTCAAACACACACATACAGTATGTGATCCCCAGGCGAATCCATTAAGCAGTCCCCTTCCTCCACCACCAAGTCACATACAGTTTCTTTCAGATCCTAGTGGTCACATCAGAGATGTCTCCCCAACAAGCAACCAGAGGTCCTCAATGTATGTCTCTGCGTCACTCTGCTTTATCCTCCTATCGGCATACTTCTTTTAACATATGAACTGATTGGCACCTTGTGCAACCAGCCAGCGACCAACCAAATTGACCTGTCTAACAACATGCATTAAGAACAGGGAATTGTTCTGCACACATTTGCAAATACATGCGTAAGCTACAGGCCCCGTCAAGGTACCCTGTTTTCTGTAGGTTAACATGGCCTATTCTCTGAAGAAGAGCATAATTTATGTCTAAGCAAATACCAACAAATCATGACTTAATTCAACTAAGCAGTAATTCTTTTGAATCCTGTACCGTATTTTAACAGCGGGCTTGAGTCTTGAGATCGGCATTCCGTACTCAGGCAGGAAAAACATTTGGAGCCGCTCCTGACTTGCATGTTCTATACATGTTCTGTTCAGTCAGTGATGACACAGGGATGTGTCAGTTGGCTGCCCCTCTTTAAGGGCTCATGCACACAGGATGTTTTTACAGCTGCTGTTAGGGGAGCCTGACGTTATTCTTAACCGCTTAAGGACCGCCTCACGCCGATATACGACGGCAGAATGGCACGGTTGGGCACATCAACGTACAGGTACGTTGCCCTTTAAGAGCCCAGCCGTGGGTCGTGCGCACGCCGGCGCGCTCGCGACCCTGTCCTGAGCTCCGTGACCGCGGGACCCGCGGACCTGATCGCCGCCGGTGTCCCGCGATCGAGTCACAGAGCTGAAGAACGGGGAGAGGTGAGTGTAAACAAACCTTTCCCCGTTCTTCTCTGTGGCATGTCAGTGATCGTCTGTCATCGGAACAGACGATCAGTGACGTGTAACCACGCCCACTTTACAGTAAGAATCACTTCCCTACAGCGCCACCTAGAGGTTAAACCCTTCACTGCCAGTGTCATTTTCACAGTAACCAGTGCATTTTTATAGCACTGATCGCTGTAAAAATTACAATGGCCCCAAAATGGTGTCAAAAGTGTCCGATGTGTCCGCCATAATGTCGCAGTCACAATAAAAATAGCTAATCGCCGCCATAACTAGTAAAAAAAAACATTATTATTAAAAATGCCATAAAACAGTCCCCTATTTTGTAGAAGCTATAACTTTTGTGAAAACCAATCAATAAACGCCTATTGCGATTTTTTTTTTTTTTTTTGTTTTACCAAAAATATGTAGAAGAATATATATTTATATATTTTTGGGGGGATATTTATTATAGCAAAAAGTAAAAAATATTGCTTTTTTTTATTGTCGCTCTATTTTTGTTTATAGCGCAAAAAATAAAAACCGCAGAGGTGATCAAATACCACCAAAAGAAAGCTCTATTTGTGGGGAAAAAAAAAGACACCAATTTTGTTTGGGAGCCACGTCGCACGACTGCCCAATTGTCAGTTAAAGCAACGCAGTGCCGAATCGCGGAAAAGGGCCTGGTCCTTTTGCTGCATATTGGTCCGGGGCTTAAGTGGTTAACTGCCTCTAAACGCCCCTCCATGCGATTGCTTTCTGTGCAGAGCTGCACCAGATTTTACACTTTCCAATTTTAGCACTCGTTCACACTGAAGGCGGGTTTGTATTCATGCGAGTTCAGCTGAACTTACACGATTTCAAACGGGGGAGATTTGAAAGACATCTGTGTGGGTTCGTGTACAGATGTCTATTGAAATCGTCCCCAAAGTCACCAAAAGTAGTGCAGGAACTACTTTTGGAAATCTGTGCGGTGCACTAATTGGGACAGTGCCATTGCTGGCAGAAGGCTGCGATTTGGCATGCAATTTGACATGTCAAATGGTGCCGATGTGAACGGGGGCTTAGGGCCCTTTCACACTGTTCCTGAAGCAATATTGTTTTTACAGCGATTTTTGCTGTCTTTCATATGCGTTTCCCGAGCATTTCTTGTGCATTTTTGGGTTGCCTGCACCTGGGAAAAATGGACATGTGACTCAATCTGTGTGTGTTTACCACAATTTTGCAGCGATTTCCATTCATGTCAATGGCAAGCTACATTTTTGTTTAAGTTTTCAGCACCGCACCAAAGATGCAGCATGCAGGACTTTTCAAAACGCATCGCACCCACAGCGCAGTGTGTGAAAGTCCCATAGGATTTAAAGGGAAACCTTTTTCTTGCAGAGTAAAAAAACGAAGGAAGAAACTTATTGGTGTGAAAGGGGCCTTAGTAAATCAACCCCAAAGTGTTCTTTTTGCATACCAGGTCAAAATAAAAAGAATGGAAACTAATACAGCCTTATCATATAAGGACTTTAGATGCATTTTAAATTGGGTAGGTTATGAAAAACTTTTTTTTTTTTTCCTACAGTTGTGGGCCTGAAAATTAAAACCTGAGGGTTTGATATATAATTTTATTGCTCAAATTTTCTAAAACTGTAAATAATAAATCACTGTAAGTGCTACCTAAATGTAATTGTATTGAATGATTGATAGGGGGGTTGAACCTACAGTCAAAATATTTTTAGATGTGCCTGATATATTCCTACATTGCTTTCTTGTGTGTTGTACATTAATAAGTAGGTGTTTGATAATGTTAGCTTGCATAATATCCTCAAGCCTTTCTGGTGCTTTAGCAGGTAATACACATTTCATAACTATGCAGGTGAACTTCAAACCAAAAAAGAAGAGCTACCAGGCCAAAATGATTTGCAGGATGATGAAAGCAAAGGCTCTCCTGTAGATGTGGACTCTTTAATTTCGCTAACGGGCGTGAATTTACCTGTGCCAGAAGAGCATCTTTCTCCAAAGAAGGGACCAGATGACCTGGTTTTTGATCCTACCCAGGCTGTGCACCAACCATGTGGTATGTAACAAATTGTATAGATTCTTACTTTGAGACTATGAGAAACAATATGGCAACATCTGGCTCAACTATCCAATATCAGTATACATACAAAAGGCTTGCATAGAAATGTCTTGTTGTAGTCGGTATATATGTTGCATTTGATAAGCAAAATAAAGCCAATACAGGTGGTCCCCTAGTTACAAGCATCCAACTTACAAACGACTCCTACTTACAAGCGGAGGAAGACAACAGGAAGTGAGAGGACATCTACCCCTAGGAAGGGAAATTCACTCCTGTAAAGCCCTGTACACACGATCAGATTTCCTATGGATTTTTCCATCGGAATTCCGATGAAGCTGACTTCCATCAGTCTTGCCTACACACCATCAGTCAAAAATCCGACCGTCCCAAACGCCTTGACGTAAAACACCGATGAGCCGAGAAAAATTAAGTTCAATGCTTCTGAGCATGCGTCGACTTGATTCTGAGCATGCGTGAGTTTTTTCTCTGATGGAGTTCAACACAGAGGATCGGAATTTGCTCTCGTTTTTTTTCCATTGGATACCTTTAAAACATGTTCTATTTATTCTCACCGATGGGAAAAAAGACAGATGGGGGGCCCATACATGATCGGTTTGTCCGATGAGAAAAGTCCATCGGACTGTTTTCTTCGGTAAAATCGATCGTGTGTACAGGGCATAAGAATTATTATGGGAAAAAGATGTATCCACTGATGCTTTATCACCAAGGCTTGTTTCCACAACAACCCAAATTTTTCAAAATCCAATTGTCATTGGGACAGAAAGTGAGGAGAAATCTTCTGAACAGGGGCACAGACAGAAAAACAAACATTATAGTGGTGTTAACCCTTCACTATGCGATCCAAAAAGCTAAAAAATTGGTTTTTAGCTGGAGCTACACTTAAAAAATGTACGTGTTCCGACTTACAGATTTAACTTAAGAACAGAACTATATAGACCCTATCTTGTTTGTAACCCAGGGGCCGCCTATATTGAATAGTGTTCAGTTTAAGTATCTTTAGCCTGGAATCATTTTATTACCAGGTGAGCAACCAAAGTCACTTGAGGATTTCCTTAATGTATGTTTCAACTGGACTAAAACAATTTTGCTGCTTTTAATAAACTTGTCAGTGTCTATACTTTCAGCTACCAGGAAAAAAAACACTATCCTGGTCCACTATCTTGAGGAACCATAAGTAAACCCATTTGGTGCTATCACTGTGACCATCTGTGTAATTTTACTCATAGTACATTGCTGTTCTAAGCAGTACACTGTTTACAATATGCCTGAATTTAATCTAGAAGCTGCCTTTCTCCTCTACGGAAGCAAAATATGTGTAAAACCTTTTAATGTAGATGAGATACCTGCTTAATGAACACTGTAAGAATTCACAGATTATTGCAGGTGCTTTATACAAATTTGTCGGAGTTAATGATTAAATTTGACTTTTAGGAAATTTAGCATTAACAAGGTACTTTTTTGGTGCACTATGTACATCTGTGATGCTGGAATTGTAAGCTACTGATATATTCTGTGTATAGAATAAGGTTTAAAGAACCGTCTGCTATCTGAAGAACAGTCTGCTCACATAAATTGTAATGAAAAAATCTTTGCCCTTCTAAAGCTTCCCTCCAACAACTTTGCATTATTTTATATATACTGTGATTCTGTACTTTCCAAATATGCTGCAGAAATCTCCCTCCACTAATTCTGACTGCAGCCATTTTAACTGTGGGCAGCTGAAGCTGCTGCCTGAAATGAATATGTTACCGGCGCCAAGATACTTTTTGCTAAGAATAGTTTGCTGCAATTAAATAAACATACAACCAATATAGGTTAAATGAAAATATATAAAGAATAAAGTGAATTGCACTATCTTATAATTGTCCAATCCTATATTCCTATGTTTGTCAAAACAATTGGGTGTGTCAATCATGTGAACTTAATACTCTGAGGTATCCACAATTACTTGTGTGATGCCAATATCAAATTATACTTGCCATCAACAACACTGTATCGTGCTGCGATTTTTAAAGTGCAATGTGCCAAAAAATATGTATGTGTTGTGCCAAAGAAAACCTATACATCGTTGAGTCCATCACATAAATATATAAATAAAGGGAGATATGCACTAAAACATATGACCGGGCTACTGCTGTCCAGTCACAGTGGGCCGTGGCCGACAACCACTCCATACTGCTCGGTGATGGGTCTGTCAGGAATGCGTCCAGCAGTCCTCGCAGGGATGGGTAAGTAAGGTTCCTCCTGTCTTGGCAGGATAGAACAGCTGGGCATTCCTGGGGTGGTCGATTAGGGGGTCTCTAGTCCTCCCTTTCCTCTCTCCCCGTCCATACCTCCTCCCCATGCTTTGCTGGGCCTGCTGTGTACCTCACCAGGGGGTCCCTGAGGGGGGCGCCGGGTCCTGGCTGGGGGCTGCGCGGTGTGTCCGGGTCCGCTCTAGTGTGGGTGGTCTGCCTTGTGGGGGGCCTCGGCTCGGAGGCCCAGTGTTTTCGCAGCCTTTTATTTTTACCTCCAAAGTCGCGCTGTTCCTAATGCTAATACAGCTGGCGGCCATTTTCTTGTAGCTCGCGCTCTTTTTTCCTGAGGTAACCGGCGGCCATCTTTGTGGGGATTTTTACATTGGCTGGACCTCTAGCGCTGGTTTGTCATTCTGAACGGCGCGAACGGCAGATCACCTCAGGCACACACTGTGCAGGAGTTTAGAGCGGATGGCAGCGCTGAAGCAGTGCCTGGGTCAGGGCGGTGAGTCCTCTGGGAATACCCCTTGGTCTGGGCAGCTAGGAGGGTGGGCCTTTTCTTGTACCTTGACTTGTTCCCTGAGTGGCAGTCAAGTGTGTGGGTCAGCATGGCGTCAGAAGCTGGCTTTTCTTCCCCAAACATTCCGGTGGTAGCAACTGGTGCCCTTGAATCATTTGTTGCCAGGGTGGAAGCGGTGTGCGGGCGCAAGGGGGGTAAAAAACGCCCCCTCCCCCCACTATCTTCTGGGAAAAGCTCTGACTCACTCGGGCCTGGCTGTGAAACAGGACCCCTGTTCTGAAGGGTCAGAGTATGCAGACCAGGACCATTTGGACAGTGAGGAAAACTCTGTGTCCCGGTCAACGCAGGACAAGGCGCTTGTTGGAGCACTTATCACCGCAGTGCGGGGAAACCCTCAAACTGGAGGATGCGGCTGGGACATCTGCTGAGGTGTCGGTCCCTTTTGGGTGCCACAAGCTGACCTGCACTACTAAGGTGTTTCCTTATGTAACTTATTTTGATAAGTTTATAGACAAGGAATGGGAACGACCGCAGAGGACCTTTTCGGTCCCAAAACGCATGGCAGTCCGTTACCCTTTTGAGGAGAGCCTTCTGAAAAAATGGGCATCTCCCCCAGTTGTGGACCTCCTGGTATCCCGGTTAAACAAAGTAACCACTATTCCAGTTGAGAGGACCCCTGCATTTAAGGACCCTGCGGATAGGAGGTCTGAGGCAGTGGCCCGGTCAATGTTTACCATGCTGGGATCTGCATTCCGGACAGTTTTGGCTGCGGCTCTGGTGTCAGACACTTACAGAATGGGATAAAATATTGCTCCAGGAGTTGGAAAGACAACAGGTTTCCCCGGTCTGCGTAGAAATGGCTGACCAGTTGGTGCATGGCCTCAAATATGTCTGCGATGCAGCCTTGGACACGGCTCCCCTGCTTTCTAGAGCCTCGGTATCTGCTGTGGTACTGCGTCGCATGATTTGGCTAAAATGCTGGTCCGCGGACCAGACTTCCAAGAAGGCTCTGGCTGATTTGCTTTTCCGGGGTGGAAGGCTATTTGGAGCCTCGCTGGATGACATTATTAAGGATGTCACTGGGGGTAAGAGCACACTGCTCCCACAATCCAGAAAAGGTAAGGAGCCACGCCGCAGGCTTGGGCTCTCCTTTTCCGCTCAGAAGTGTTTTTTTTTGTCAATCCGGGCCCACAGGTAAGCGTTCCTAGGCCGACAAGGGGCCAGCTGAGGGACCAAAGCTTCCCTGGGTTCGCAAGCCAAACAAGCCCGCAAACAAATCTGCTACTGCATGAAGGTTTGCCCCCGCCCGACTCTCGGGTGGGGGGTTGCCTTCGCGAGTTTGCAGCTCGGTGGACCTCCCTGCTTTCCGACCAGTGGGTTTGCGAAGTGGTTTCATCAGGGTACAAGATAGTTTCTTTCTTGTCCACCAAGATTTTTTCCCTCAAACCTTCATCTTCCTCTAGCTCATCGGAACGCCCTGTTTGGGGCAGTGCAGGACCTGCTGAAGCGCTGGGTGATAGTACCTGTGCCGCTGCCAGAAAGGTTTCAGGGATTTTACTGTAATCTGTTTGTTTGTAGACCCAAAGAAGAACGGGGTCCGTCCAATCCTGGATCTCAAGGCCCTCAACACCTTTGTAAAGGTGCGAAAGTTCAGGATGGAAAAAAGCTAAATAAGGGGACTTGGACTTTTTAGGCACAGTACACAATTTGTATAAAAAATATAATTTTATTGTACAATACTCTATCATATAAATATTTCCGTTTAAAAATTATTCACATGTTCTAGGAGAGACGATACACCAATGCCGTTATAATACAACACCATAACTCTAATGACGAACATGTAGGGATATTAATAATCCAAAACCAGTTAGATACATTCCAGAAAGTTGAGGTATGGTTGAAGCGGCAGAGGTTGTAGGAAAAGATGTAATGTTTTCACTCTCGCTCGACAAGTTCCGCGTCCATTGACGCTTCTTCAGGAGCGTGTCATGTGAACTAAACAAAAAATATATTTAAACATAAAACATACATCAGAAAAGATTTTTAATTTATCACCATGCATTAAACAATGATATAATACATTTAGAAACCTTTTTATTAGAAAAAAGGAAGTGTTTACATTTTTGCAGAGGAAATCGGGGAGGTACCCAAGATGTACTTACTGGCCTTATGAATAGGTATAGACCGAACCTGGCGGTCACTATGGAGGCGTGCACCTATTATTAATTGATAAAACTGAATTAATAGTTATAAATCATTACTTTTAAGACATCTGGTTAATTAAACCATAGATGTCTATAATTGTATAGATAATTTAGGTTCGTGTAGAAAAGACATAATCAAACTTACTTACGAGCAGGAATAAATCCCTTAGAGATGGAGAAGGGTCATAGAGGGTAATATGCTAAATCATAGTTGGAGAGAGGAACCGAATCTCCAAAGGTCTAGGAACCAAAATGATGGATCCTAAAATCTGTATACAAAAAATGTGTATATGGTAACCAGAGTGTTCATATAGAAAATATAACTAATACAAAGAGAACAAGGGTTCTGACTATAAGATGTCTTGATAATTGTCTTATTTCTAAGGGGTGAAACTTACCCACTAATGTAGTTTAAATATAGAGGAATGGTCAGCTGTATAGTAGAGGATTCGCCAGGAGATCAAAAACGCTGCCCATATACCAAAGTATAGGCAAAGAGCATCAAATGCGTCCGCTTGTTACCACTAGCCTCATGGTATATTGTCCATCAGGACACAATATATCATATGGTCTAAAGGATGGACCTAAGTGAGAAAAGCCATAAGTAGTAATTCCTCCGTGTAATCCGGTAAGGTTCAAAAAGCTTGAAAGTGGCGCTCAAAAAAATGATCATACCTGACACTGGGTTCTCATCTGGTAAACTCCTAGCCACAACGCCGTCCTGGGCGTCCTTAATTAATAAAACCAAATTAAATGATTGTAGATAATTGCTTTTGAGACATCTGATTACTCAAACCATAGATGTCTATAATTGTATAGATAAATTTGAATTCATATATAAAAATATAATCCAACTTACTTTCAAACAGGGAAAATTTCCTTAGAAGTGAAAGAAAGCCATAAAGGGTTACATGCTATATCAAAGTTGAAAAGAGGGACCACGTCTCCAAAAATCTGGGAACCAAAATGGTGAATCCTAAAGTTCAGGATGGAATCAGTTCGCTCTGTGGTCGCTGCACTCCATCCGGGGGATTTTCTAGCGTCCTTGGACATCAAGGACGCATACTTGCATGTCCCCATATGCATCAGGCATCAGAGATTTCTGCGTTTTTGCAGTCGTGGACGATCCCTACCAATTTGTGGCTCTCCTTTTTGGCCTGGCATCGGCACCAAGGGTTTTCACCAAGGTGCTCGCCCCGATTCTGGCCTCGCTGAGACAGCGAAGTATCGCTATCGTGGGCCACCTGGATGACCTCCTCCTGAGAGCTGCTTCAGACTCAGAATTAGAGGAGGATGTAGTGATTGCCAGTCAGACCCTTCAAGAATTTGGTTGGGTACTGAACCTCCAGAAGTCGGTGTTGGTGCAGACTCAGCGCCTGGAATACCTGGGCTTTATCCTGGACTCCTCGGAGGCGAAGGTTTTTCTCCCTTGAGAAAAATTGCAGGCTCTTCAGGTGGCGGTGAAGCTGTTGGCATCCCGCAGGTGGTCGTCGCTGCGCTTTTGCATGCGAGTCCTGGGTCTCATGGTGGCCTCCTTCGAGGCGGTACCGTATGCTCAATTCCACACTCGAGTCTTGCAGAAGGAGATCCTGTCCAAGTGGGACAAGTCTCCGTTGTCCTTGGATTGTCAAATCCGGGTGAGCCAACTAGTCAGGACTTCCCTGGTCTGGTGGCTGACATCTCCGGCCCTTCAGTCCACAAAGTCATTCCTTCCCTTTCACTGGACGGTGATCACGACGAACGCCAGCCTGACCGGTTGTGGGGGGGGTGTTTAGGGGGTCCAGTCGACACGAGGTCGCTGGACACAGGAAGAATCCCGCCTGCCGATCAATGTACTGGAACTTCGGGCGATCAGGCAGTGCCTCTCCACATGGTCACAGAGGCTACAGGGGCATCCAGTCAGGATCCAGTCGGACAACGCCACGGCGGTGGCGTATGTCAACCATCGAGGAACAAGGAGCTTGGCTGCAGCATCGAGGGTCAGTCACATCCTGCGGTGGGCAGAAAGGAGCGTGCCGGCTCTATCAGCCGTATACATTCCGGGCGTAGAAAACTGGCAGGCGGACTACCTAAGTCGCCAGATGCTGGACCAAGGAGAATGGTCGCTACACCCGGACGTGTTTCAACTCCTTTGCCTAAAATGGACTCAATCGGAAGGTATTGAGGTTTGTGGCCAGGTCAAAAGATCCCTGGGCGGACGCAACGGACGCGTTGGTGGCCCCGTGGGGACAGTATCGGCTGATCTATGCTTTTCCCCCACTGAAACTTCTTCCTCGTCTGCTCCGCAGAGTGGAGACCGAGGGGATTCCGGTAATCCTAATTGCCTCAGATTGGCCTCGGTGTCCCTGGTATGCCGACCTGGTGGCGGATGCCCCTTGGCAACTGCCGATGTGGGAGGACCTTCTGTCGCAAGGTCCCATACTTCATCTTGCTTTACAGTCGCTGGCTTGAACGGCATGGCTATTGAAAGCCAGGTACTAAGGGACCGAGGCCTGTCGGATTCAGTAATTTCCACTATGCTGAGGGCACGGAAGTCATCTTCTAAGAAGATCTACCATCACAAGTGGAAGGCATACATCTCTGTGTGAGGAGATGGAGTGGCGTCCACGGGCATATTGGTTTCCAGGATCCTGCTGTTTCTACAGCGTGGAGTGGATCAGAAACTTGACTTAAGCACCCTTAAGGGGCAGATTTCAGCCTTGGCTGTTTTCTTTCAACGACCCCTGGCGGCTCATTCACTGGTGAGTATGTTTGTGCAAGGGGTCCGACATGTGGCTCCTCCGGTTCGACCACCACTCCGTGGGATTTGAATCTGGTGCTCTCGTTACTTCAGAAACCTCCCTTTGAGAACATCAGAGAGATTCCTCTTTTGACACTCTCTCAGAAAGTTGCCTTTCTGTTGGCCATTACATCTGTCAGGAGGGTTTCTGAGTTGGCGGCCTTGTCTTGCAAGTCCCCCTACTTGATCCTCCATAAGGATAAAGCGGTGCTACGCCCGCAGCCTTCATTTCTTCCGAAGGTGGTTTCGGCTTTTCATCTGAATGAGGACATTGTACTTCCATCCTTGTGTCCTCGGCTGTCGCATCCCAAAGAGGTTGCATTACACCCGCAGAGCACGTACCACATCTAAGGAATGTATCTGTCTGCTACGGCTCAGTTTCGGAGGTCAGACTCACTGTTTGTGTCAGTGACTGGTCCAAAGAAAGGCCTGGTGGTCTCGTCGGCCACCATTTCTCGGTGGATCAGACAGATTGTGATTCAGGCTTATGCCCTTAAAGGGCGGGCGCCTCCCTTTCCTGTCACGGCGCATTCGACCAGGGCGATTGGTGCCTCCTGGGCTTTTTGACATCAAGCGTCTGTCTCACAGGTGTGTAAGGCGGTGATCTGGTCGTCCGTTCACACCTTCACTAAATTTTACAAGGTTGACGTGCATGCATCTGCGGATGCTTGCTTCGGCTGCAAGGTTTTGCAGGCGGCTGTTTAAGGTTGCAACTCCTCTGTTGAGGAGCTCTGTTTGCGTGGGGTGAAGTTTGTTTGCTTGCTGTTCCCACCCCTCGTTTTTTTGACACTGCTTGGGGACATCCCACTTGTCAAGACTAAAGGAGCTGTGTCCGTCCATGGACGAAAGAGAAAATAGGATTTTTGTACTTACCGTAAAATCATTTTCTCTGAAGTCCATGGACGGACACAGCACCCATACCTCCTGTTGGAGTTTGTACTGCTTTTTGATGAACTGAGCTGCTGAGTGCAGGGTGAGGGGTTATGACCAGAGGGACCTCCCCCTGAGCGGGGCTGTTCAGCTTTGGTATAATTACATGTTTTTGTATATCTAACATGTCTGCCTAGTCCTCTCCTAATAGACGGAACATAACCCACTTGTCAAGACTAAAGGAGCTGTGTCCGTCCATGGACTTAAGGGAAAAGGATTTTACGGGGAGTACAAAAATCCTATTTTTTTTTAGCTGATGGGAAAACAAGTTGGTTTTTGCCCCCCCCATGCAACCAGCATCTACCATGTGACTATAATTAATGTTGCTTTCAAGGGGAACTTACCTTTCTCAAACTATATTACCTATTTGAAATCCTTATGACACTAGCATTAGTAAATAGATAGTTACTTCCTCATTTCTGGTATGATGTCAAACATCCAAGGAGTCTTCAGGAGTGGAGGAGTGGTTTTCTCAGCTAAGCACCCCCTCCTGTCTGCATGCCTGAGCTAAGTACAGATGAATTCCAGTCAATGCCACATGAATCATCTGCCCTTACTCAAGATGGCCATGGGCAGAAATACTAGTGGGGTGTTTTTTCAAAGTGAATTCCCAACAGAATAAAGCATGGAGATATGGATGGGTGAGTTTACGTTGAATATTTAAATTTTGGCTTTTTTGGTTTGTTGTGCTCAGATTCAATATGGTTCTGCTTTAAAGTTTCATGTATGCAGCATATGTCTGTTGCAGGCTTTTTTTTTTCTCTTAAATTTGGGTTCTACCTAGCACAATGTTAATGCCAAAAATCACTCCAATAAATACTGCTTTTTAGCTTGGATTTTTGTTTTTCATGCACCTACAGGCATTTTAAAACAAATTACCATTCAATTAGAAAAAGAAAAGTGTATTTTTTATGCCCATAGCACTGTCTCCTTTGTGACTAATCTGTTCTGTCATCCTTCTTGGTTAGTATTGATTTGTCACGCAGTCAGTAAAGCATCAGACTGAGATAATCATTGTTACCTGTGCTTTTTAATTTTCACATGTCAGATCTCTGGTGATAAGGCTCCAGGAATGTGCAATTTAACACATGCTGTGTTTCCAGAACACTTCTAATAAAATGTTAAAGTGGAATGGTGATAAGTGATTACCATACCCAGTAATAATCTGTATGGATTTACACTCCCTTTCCTTTTCATCTTTATCAACCCATGTCAGACCATTTCCTTTTAAGACAATGAAGTGTCTTGTCTGGTTAGTATTACTACTTTCGTTTGTTTATTCATTTGTACTTAAAGGGATAGGCGCAGTGCATTTTTAGGTGATGCTGTCTGTTTTATCCAGATGCCATGTCAAACCTGCTCTGTGATGCCTTCTCATGGGACCAGGGGTAGTTGTGTACTTTGGCTCAGGACATTAAAAAAACCTGGAAGGCTAACCATATACATGTGATGGTTAGAAGATCCAGCTGCCCAAAGATCTATCTTCTCCTGAAGATATTTAGGATATATAGGTATGCATAATTGTTTCGGTTGAATGTATGTTTGTGAAGTTACCAGACAACTGTGAAGCTAACATATCTAGAGGGAAGCAGCAGTAGTTTGCAAATGAAAGTTTCCCTTTGGTTGGCCAGGAGTTGCATTTAAAAGTTGAAATGTGCTGGCTCTTGGGCCCTCAATTTTCTATTGGACGACTCCATGAAAAAAACGTCTGAATTGTATAGAGAGTTGTTCCCTGTCTCGCCTCCTTCGGTGGCCAAATATAGGGAGCAGTGGGTAGAGGAGGTCCTGGATTTGGGTGGAGAAGAGTGGAATGATATGTGGAGCGTTCCTTTCACTCAGTGACAGCTAGAGATCACTTAATCCAATTTAAATTCCTGTACAGGATATATTACACTTTGGCTAAGCTAACTAAGATCTACCCGAGTACATCGTCAGACTGTTGCCATTGCTCACATTCTCCAGCCAATTTTAGCCATGGAAGTTTTGGTCTGCTGTTGGGCGCAAGATTACTTCTGTGCCTGTGCCCTTGATGGTTGCAACCTGCTTGCTTGGCTTGGTGGAGGACTTGGCACCTACTAGGGCCCAGCGTACCTTGCTTAGCTTGTTATTGTTTTATGCGCGCAAGGCACTTATCCTCTATTGGAAGAAACTCATGACGCCCTAACTATCGTACTTGAAGGGGCTAGTAAATAGTGATTCCGTTCTATAAGGCAACATACATGAGCAGAGGATGTCCAAAAAAAAATGTACAAAGTTTGGAAGATTTGGTTAGATAGTAGAATCTATATAGTCATTAGGCTACCGAAAAATCACTAAGTAGCAGGAGGTTATCTGCAGGGTAATTGATATGGAAGTATATGGCTCTGTAATTATTGAACTACCAATGGGAGTATTCTTGGGACCGACTACTGCTTTAATAGCTGTATATGGGAATGATTGCTGGCCTTATTACCAGGTGCAATGTGAAGTCGTTATATTAATGGCTATATTATGATGTTGTTATCATTACCCCTTTTGTTTTGGGGGATTTGCATCTGGGAGAGTGGATTGTTCACAGGGTAGTGAACCTGGATTGAGGGGAGGAGGGGGGAATGTTTGTCTTTTCTATGTTTTCCCACCCTGCGTGGCGAGGTTTGTTTTCATTTTCTCTTTTTTGTGTTTTTTGTACTATGCAAAATATTAATAAAAATAAATTTGCAAAAAAAAGTTGAAATGTGTTCATAGACAGTTGAGCCTTTTCTGATTTACAGAAATATTTCACCAGGAACATTGATGAGATATCTGCTAATTTTCTACCACTTTTTTAAAGAAGAATTCCAGGCACGGCTATATTATACATAGTTACTTTGGTCCAGCTTGTAACTAGGTATGTAACCCACCTGGCTGAAGCCTCTGGAAGCAGGAAAAAGACACTGCTACTCCAGTGATCTCCACTTGCTTTCCAGGCCACCGTGCTGGTTTGATGCATTAACACAGGCGGTTGGCTGCTCCGCTCAGGTGCCATTCAGAGAATGCTTTGCATTTTCTGAATCCAAAGCATTCTGTGATTGGATGCGGTAGAGAGAATAACCTCACCTCTCCGCCTCACTTAATCAGAGAGCGCTTTGAATTTATTCAGAAAAAGTAACATTTTCTGAGTGGTGCTTGTGTTGAGCAGCCAACCCCCTGTGTTCAGTAAGCAGAAATGCAGCCATTTGGTGTGGTGATCGCCGAAGTAGCAGTGTCTACTTCAGTGATTTCCATCTTCCAGGGGGATCAGCCAGGTATGGTATATAGTAGCGGGTCTGAGTTGGTGTATAATATAAATGTTTAATGTAGGCATGCCTGGAATTCTTTAAGATGGAAAGACCCTCACTCAGTGGTGACAGTGGCACTTTGCTACATTACTCTTCTATATAGAAAAGTGAGGGATTGGAATTGTTCACAGGGATATTTTCTAAAATGACAGTTTTTAGACACCCCTTGATTCTGACTTCTCCGTGGAAGGTACAGAACAGTTGGCTGAGTAATATTTAAACACATTAAATAAATAGTTCATACATAAAATGGATTATTCCCAGATTTGACCATGACCAGTCAGATTAAGTGATAGTCAGCTCATATCTTCCATCCTAAAGGAGTTCCAGAGTTGCCTACAGTGGAGTTACAACCCCAATTCCAAAAAGATTGAAACGCTGTGTAAAATGTACATAAAAAAGAACTCAATGATTTGAAAATCTCATAAACCCCTGATTTTATTTACAATAGAAAACCTATCAAATGATTAAACTGAGAAAATGTACCATTTTAATAAAAAAAAATAAGTTAATTTTGAAATTGATGGCAGCAACACGTCTCACAAAATTTGGGACAGGATCATGTTTACCCTGGTGTAGCATCCCCTCTCCTTTTAATAACACTCTGTGAACTGAGGAGACCAGTTGCTGGGAGAGGAATTTTGTCCCATTCTTGCCTGATATAAAATTATACATGCTCAACAGTCCTGGGTCATCTTTGTCATACTTTTTTGTTTCAAGATGCACCAAATATTTGCAGTTGGTGAAAGGTCTGGACTTCAGGCAGGTGTGTTAAGCGCCTGGACACTTCTACAGCGAAGTCGTTCTGTAGTCTTAGACGCAGTATGCAGTTTAGCATTGTTCTGTTGAAATATACAAGACCTTCCCTGAAAAAGACGTCTGGATGGGTACATATGCTGCTCTAAAACCTGGCTATCTCCTTTCCATATGTGCAAGCTGCCCATTCCATATGCACCCCCATACCATCAGAGATGCAGTCTTTTAAACTGAGCTCTGATAATAAGCCAAAAGGTTCCTCTCCTCTTTAGTCCGGAGGGCGCAGCACCCATGGTTGCCAAAAAAGAATGTACATCGAACAGGTTTTTTTTCCTTTTTAGGATAAATTTATTAAATACATAAATAAAAGCTGACCATTGTACACACCCCTGCCGGTGTTCAGTAGTTTGTCTCATCCCTGTAACTGGTGCCTCCTGCAAGAGAGCTTGCTTGTTTGAAAAATTGACCTACTGGCTGGATCACCAGATGAAAATAGAAGAAAGAGCCTAAAAAAGAAAACGAATGTAGCCATCACCTCGAAGAATTGGTAAGCTGCAATATAATAGATGTTTTCTTTTGGCTTTAATACTGCTTTAGATCTTTGCCCAGCAGTAACCGTAAATGAGGGCGTTTAATAAAAAATGAGTTCATAGGTATCTTTAATTTCTAAGTGCGTGCATAGCAATACTTTATACAAAGGTATTTTTCTTTTACAACAGAGGAGCCTGAGGATTTGGAGACTGAAATGCTGGAAGATACCAAAGGAAATGCAAGCGATGAGCGTCCTGTCAAGGCTGTGAGTGTTTGGAATGAAGAAGCCAAAGAAGAAAGGTATAGTAATTGCACAGCCCCATCAATCAGCTCTGCAGATTATCACATAGTCCATTTACAGCTTAATCCATGACAGTTACATAGCTTTCTTATATGAATGGCAATTATGTGATACTGAAAAATCTGTAAAGCATGCCGAGTTGTGCAACATACCTGGCAAACGGCTGGGAGTGGAATGAGCCTAGATCATATTTCCACTTAACCCCTTAATGATCCCCTGCTGAAAGACTATAGTTCTTTGAGAATGTGTACACATGGGTGCCAGATCTCAGCATATAGTGCTTTTCACTGTGGCCACCTCTATAACTTGTCAGCCTTGGTTGCTATAAAGTTTTATCAGCTGTATAAAAAAATCTCCTCCTCTTTTATCTCCATAATGGGAAAATAAATGAAAAGTGCAGTATTCCCAGATGTTAATGATGTTGCCCCCTTCCATATGTCATTTCCTGCTGGTTAAACCTAACTTTTAAAGTATACCACTTATTATGAAAAATGTGAAGGCTACGATTGTTGACCTCATTCTGACAGTGCAAGTTGCCTGGCTGTGTCTGATTTTTGTATTTCTGAGTAAGTGAATCATAAAAAGAATGCAGCAAGCAAAACTATTACTCAAACAGTTGAAGCCGTTGGATCATCATAACAGCCAGGCAACTGCCATTAATATTTGCCATGGCAAGTGTCCTTGAATCACGTCCTATTTCCTAAAACTCCAGCTCAGCCATTAAACAAGCACTGGTATTTCAAATACTGTATGCAAAATGATTTGATGTGTTCGTAAAAGCAATTGGAATATATACAGACTCCAGTGCACCTTTTCAACCTAGGAAAAAGTGTTTTTAAGATGTACATATGTCCAGGGCCGCTGATAAGGGGGTACCACTGGTCCTCCTGTACCGGGCCCGGGCAACTGGGACCCCGGTAGCTTTGTTACATTGTACAGTGCAGGCTCTTTTCAAAGCTCGCAAGCAGCTCCTAGATTAACTGATGGCATCTCCCAGGGCCCCATCCTTCCCTCAGTGGGGCCCAAGAGGCAGTAGCAGAGCAAGAACTCTGTTTTTTTTTTTTTAGGTTGTTGCGGAGGCCATCAGTGCTGCATTTGCCGACAATTCGTCCCCCCAGCTGCAGCCCCCAGCCTGTTTATCCCTGGCGGAGTGATATGGATGGGATGCCTGTCTGCCTCGCTTCCTCAGTAAGTGTTGAGGGCAGAAGGCGGGGCTGCAGCTGGCAGTGACTGTGAGGGACCAAAGCTGTCCATCAGCAAGGTACGTGGAACGGTTATAGTCTTTGCAGGGATCTGGGGGGAGCCGGGAGGCGCGTTTTTGCCACTGCAAAGCTGACAGGTGTAGTGACGGCAGCTTCACTACTCCTCTTATCCAGCGCTAAGCTGACAGAAGGCAAATCAGGAGAGACATGGGAGGAGGTGCGGGAGGTGCTCTCTCACCTCCCCAGCTTCTCGCTGTCACTGTAGCGCTCCTGCATCGCCACCGTTGCATCGAAACTTTATAGTTTGCTTACAGTCGGGACACTATGGGGGGAAGAGTATTAAAGATTTGTGTTGAGGATATGAGTATTTGTAATAGGCAATAACAGGAAGAAGATTATTATTTCTCTAGTTATCTTCCAGGACGGCACACCTGAGATGATGCGTTCCACCTGACAGGAAACACAATCAACAGAGTTTAAAAGGCCCCACCCTTCCCTCTGTCCCTCAGTTATTGATTGATTGTGTTTCCCTCAGGATGGCAGCGAAACAATTTATTTTTTTCTAACCTTTAAAGACCAAGGTCTGGGACCGAAGTCTTCCCCCCTAGAAGGTCAGACCAAGAGCAGCCAGTGGGGGCTGCAGGGTCTGACAGAGCCTTCGCTCTTTTCAAGGGGTTGGTCTCCCTTTCCATACATTCTCAGGGGGAATACATGTCCAATGTTTAAAAAATCCCCCTGAGAAACTGGTGGCGCTGGACACGGTGAGGGTGTCCATAACCCCAGGGACCTCATATCCCACTCTCTCCTCCTACCTGACAGTGATGGATGGCGTGGGGGAGACGCTCGGATATCCCCCATATGGGGGAGGGAGTCTCTGAGGCTTTCGGTGCTGTATCCCGGGATCGGCCATAGATGCGGAGCCCAGAGATCTCCTATCTGCCGATGTGCTGTCCTCGGCGTTGCTCCGCGGCTATTGCGCATGTCCAGATGCCGGACGGCGCGCTCGGATGATGTCATTTCCGCCGGGTCCGCACTACAACAAAATGGCGACGGAGCGGCGCAGCATGCTGTGGCGAGCGGTAACGGAGCAGGGGTCCGCGGTCCTGTGTCCCCCCCAACCTGCCTGGTCGTGTGGGCTGCCCAAAGCGGCATGGAGAAGGAGGACAGACCGATTCCGGCATCAGAGATCACCACAGGGGGTGAGTGATCCAGCTGGCGGGGGGAGAAGATTTGGGGTGGCCCTATTTTTCCCTCTCCCCGCAAAATACCCTAAGGGTTATGGCTTAACAGGGTTTATTTTGTCCTTTTTCAGAGACTGAATGCCCTGCCCAGGGGACAACCAGTAGGTCTAGGGCCAAAGCCAGTAGTAAATCTAAGCGTTGTGGGAATTGTAATGAAAAACTCCCACAGGATCACGCAAAACCCTTTTGCTTCAAATGCATCTACAAACTAGCAGGGAAGGAGACGGAACAGGCTGTGAAGGAGTGCAGAGCACTACAGGCTGAAATGTTAGCTACCCTTCAATCTTTCAAAGCTATGGTAGAGAAGCGAGAAGAAGCCCCTTTAGGTAGGGAAAGCTCCCCCTCTCTGATGGGAATTCCGGCAAGTGGTACGGAAGAATCCCAGGGACCGTCTCTCGGTTACTCTGAGGAGGTGGAGGCCTCAGACCAGAGTTCTAGAGAAGGAGAGCATTCTGATCAGGATAGTCTCTGTGAAGCTAGACCTGGGGGACATCTCTTTGCAGCTGAAGATATGGAGGGCCTCCTCAAGGCTATCTATGCCTCTGAGGATATTCAGTTACAATCCACTCAAATTTCTGCACAGGATAGAGTGTACAGGGGACTGGGTAAAACTCAGGCTAAATCCTTCCTGGTACACCAGTCTCTTAAATAATTGTAAGAGAATGGAGAGATCCTGAGCGCAAAGTTTTAAGGCTTAAAACCTGGAAACGCAGGTGTCCCTTTAAGGCTGAGGAAGAAGAGAAGTTCTTCAAAGTTCCGCGTCTGGATGCTTCGTTAGCTCAAGTTTCCAAACGTTCGGATTTGTCCTTTGAAGGTTCCGGAAATATTCGGGATCCGATAGACAAAAAAATCAGAAACCTTGCTCCGCAGAGCCTTGGACGCCAACGCTGCTGCTATGGGCCCAGCATTAGCCTCCGCCTTTGTTGCCAGAAATGCGGATGCATGGGTTCACAGGCTAATAGAGCACGTAGCGCATGAGAGTAAATCTAAAGAGGTATTAGATTCTCTGGAGGTAGTTAGCAAGGCAGAAGCCTATTTACCAGATGCCGCAGTAGAAACGTTCAGAACTACTGCCAAGTCGGCAGCACTTCTAAATTCTGCTAGAAGAGCCCTTTGGGTAAAGACATGGGATGGAAATGTGACATCCAAGTCTCATCTTTGTGGTATACCCTTTGAGGGATCTCTGCTCTTCGGTTCAGACCTAGAACAGGTACTGTCCCGTTCTACAGAAAAAGGCAAAAAATTTCCTGCAAAAGCCAAAAAGGGATGAAGGAAATTTTTTTTAGAGGCCCCCCTAAAGAGCGTTTTAAGGGGAAAAAGGAGCCAAGGAAAAAGTGGGGATTTGGTAGGGGCAAGGAAAAGGGTGGAATCCTTTTCTCCGGGCCCGGTACTTCCCACAAGGAGTCCAAATGACGCCAACATAAAAGTTGGTGGGAGGCTCTCGTGGTTCCTCCCTCAATGGGAAACCATCACGCAGAGTCCTTGCATCCTAAACCTGATAAGGGAGGGTTACAAATTAGAATTTCTTTCCCTCCCTCCTTCAAACTTTATCCTTGCTCATCTCCCCAAGGACCCATCGAAAACAAGGGGCCTTTTGGGGAGTGTCCGAGAACTAGCAGAAATGGAGGTCATTATCCCTGTTCCCGTGGATCAGTTCGGCCAGGGGTTTTATTCCCACATATTTGTGGTACCAAAACATCCAGAAAATTCCAGCTGATCATAAACCTACGGAAGCTAAATCAGTACTTGGTGTACAAAAAGTTCTGGATAGAGAGTATCTATACTGTCAGAAGACACCTTCAAGAGTTTTCATGATTACGTTAGATTTGAAGGACGCTTATTTGCACGTCCCCATTGCCCCGAAACATCAAAAATTCCTGAGGTTTGCAGTGCAGACAAAACAGGGCGTCCAACACTGGCAGTTCAAGGCACTCCCCTTCGGCCTAGCGGCCAGTCCGAGAATCTTCACCAAGGTTCTGGCCGAGATGGTGTCTTTTCTACACCTCCAGGGGATAGCCTTGATCCCATACTTGGACGACTTGTTAATCTTCAGCCCGGCCCTGGAACAACTCCAGTCAGACCGAGAAAAAGTGCTGTCCACCCTAGAATCCCTAGGGTGACTGATCAGCCGAGAGAAGTCCTTACTGGACCCCTCACAATCCAAGGTGTTTCTAGGGTACAGGGTAGACTCAGTCAGCCAAAGGATCTTTCTTCCACAGGAGAAGATCATAAAGGTGCAGAGAGCAGTGTCTACTCTCCAGGGTGCATGGGAGGCCTCTCTAAGGACCGTGATGAAAGTTTTAGGACTTATGTCATCCTGCATCCCAGCGGTCCAATGGGCACAGTTCCATTCTCGGGGGCTCCAGAGGTTCCTTCTCTCCTCCTGGGACGGAAGAAGAGAATTGCTGGACTTAACAGTTCCCCTCTCGGAGGAAACAAAACACTTCCTAGACTGGTGGCTGAACTCGGACAACCTGTTGGGAGGTCGGTCCTGGACCCAACAAAATCCGCTGATTCTGACCATGAACGCAAGTGCCTGGGGCTGGGGAGCTCACATGGGAGATCTCTTCGCCCAGGGATCGGGAGCAGAGCAAAGCTTCCTCCAATTTCAGGGATTTGTTAGCGGTCGGAAAAGCGTTAAACTTTTTCCGAAATCAGGTCCAGGGAAGAGAAGTACAGATCTTCTCAGGACAATGTAGTGGCCGTGTCCTACCTAAACCATCAAGGGGGACCAAGGTCCAGCAAGTTGTTGAAACTAACCCCAGGAAATCCTGGGGGAAGCTGAGAAATATATTCTCTCAGTTTCGGCAGTCCACGTAAAAGGGTCCCTCAACATTCAGGCAGACTTTCTCAGCAGACAACCCATTCATCAAGGAGAGTGGGAGCTAAACACCGAAGTTTTCTCTCTGGTAAGCCGACACTTTGGAAAACCAGAGATAGACTTGTTTGCCTGCAGGAAGAACAGGAAAGTTCACAAGTACTTCTCTCTCACCAGGGAGCAGGGCTCCCGAGGAATAGATGCCTTGGCCCAAAGCTGGGAGTTCACTCTGGCATACGCGTTCCCTCCCCTGATGCTCATTCCCCGGGTATTGCAGAAGCTATCCCGTTCAAACGGGTGCCTTATTCTGATCACGCCCTGGTGGCCGAAGCGGGCATGGTTCCCCACCCTGAGTAGGTGGTCGAGCCCCTCCGCTGCATCTCCCGTTCAAACGCGATCTCCTCTCCCAGGGACCAGTGTTACATCCCGATCCAGGGTTTCTTTCCCTGACGGCATGGTGTTTGAGAGGGAGATCCTCGGGCGCAGGGGATGTTTGGAAAAAGTGATTTACACACTTTTGCTGAGTAGGAAGCCAATCACTAGGCAAATTTATGCGAAAGTTTGGAAAGTCTTCTCTCGCTGGGCTCAGTCTAGAGAAGGTTCTCTCCAAACGATCCCGACGGTCCTGGATTTCCTCCAAGAGGGGGCTGACCAGGGCCTAGCAGTCAAGACCCTCAGGGTTCAGGTCGCAGCCTTATCAGTGTTTTTGGACCAAAGACTGGCCCTAAACCCACTGGTAAAGAGATTTTTGACAGCCAGGGAGAGGGTAACCCCGGTGAGAACAAATAGGTTTCCACCTTGGGATTTATCCCTGGTATTAGATGCTCTAACCAAAGAGCCCTTTGAGCCGTTGGCTCAGGTTTCTGTTAAGTTTTTGTCACTTAAAATGGCCTTCCTCCTGGCGATCACCACAGTCAGAAGGGTTGGCGACCTACAAGCTCTGACTATAAAAGAGACATTTTTGTTGCTCCTAGAGGACAGGGTAATCCTCAGACAGGATCCTTTATATTTACCTAAAGTGACCTCAGATTTCCACAGGTCACAGGAAATTATTCTCCCCTCCTTTTTCAGAATCCCAAAAATGACAGAGGAAAAGTTTCATTTATTAGACGTTAGAAGATGTCTTCTAGTCTATTTAGATAGAGTGAGTGAGTTCAGGAGATGAAATCATTTACTAATTCGTTTCTCTGGTCTAAAGAAAGGGCTTCAGGCCTCTAAACCTACGATAGCCAGGTGGATTAAACAGACTATCGCAGTAGCCTATAAACAGTCAGAAAAGCCTGTTCCAGCTCATATTAAAGCTCACTCAACTAGATCTCTGGCGACCTCCTAGGCAGAGAGGGCAGGCGCTTCGATCGATCAGATCTGCAGAGCAGCAACTTGGACGAGCCAAAATACCTTCCTGAGACACTACAGAGTGGAGCTGTTGTCCCCTCAGGATTTGGCGTTTGGCAGGAAGGTCCTACAGGCGGTGATCCCACCTCAGGTAGGCCTGAACTTCTTGCTCATCGTCTCAGGTGTTCCGTCCTGGAAGATGACTAGAGAAAAGTACCAGTTACACTTACCGGTAACGGATTTTCTAGGAAATCTTCCAGGATGGCAGGCCTACTTCCCTACCCTTAATTGTTGGTGATATATTATTCTCACAGAAGGTACCCTCTGACACCGGTGTGGGCTTATACTTTGTCATAACTGAGGGACAGAGGGAAGGGTGGGGCCTTTTAAACTCTGTTGATTGTGTTTCCTGTCAGGTGGAACCCATCATCTCAGGTGTGCCGTCCTGGAAGATTTCCTAGAAAACCCGTTACCGGTAAGTGTAACTGGTACTTTTTTCGGTATGGGGGGGTTTGTGCTACTATGCTATGCACAAATGTGAAAGCGAGGATAATCTTTGCTGCATAAATAGCATCACACCCGCAACATATGTTGTTCCCTCTCTGCTGACTTTGCAGCATACGGGGGAGCAGTGAGGGGGGGCAATAAAAACGCATGACCGAGACGTGTGTTGGGGGGGCCCAGTCAGGTAAGCTGTACGGGGCCCCATGATTTCGAACGGCAGCCTTGCTTATGTCAAACGATTGGTTCTAAGGCAAGTTTAACCACTTCAGCCCTGGTAGGTTTCACCCCCTTAATGACCATGCCATTTTTTGCGATACGGCACTGCGTTACTTTAACTGACAATTGCGCAGTTGTTCGACGCTGTACCCAAATAAAATTGATGTCCTTTTTTTCCCCCCACAAATAGAGCTTTCTTTTGGTGGTATTTGATCACCTCCTGTGTTTTTTGAGGGCTTTTTTCGTGGCATTTTTATTTTTTTTTACTAGTAATGGCGGCGATCATAAAATTATGGTCTCGAGGCACCCCATTCTAAAATATAAAAACTAAACTAATATTATTTTTTTCTTTTTTTCAAATAGCATTTTTTTTTTTATTGATTTGCACCAAAAGTAAAAACCTAGCACAAAAACATACAGAGAACACAAACACAATGTTCAAAATGGGCATCCACATGAGTATAACAACAATGTTCAGAAAACATACCAATTGGTACTAGAGGTTTGCCCGGGTCAGCAAGATGGCAACAACTACAACAACGTGTAGTAGGCAACAATGTGGCTTGTGATACATTTTTGATAAAGAGACATTACAACTTATACTAATACCTGAAAAGTAAAGAAACAGAAGGGAAAAGAGGAAAGAAGAAAAATGGGTCATTACAATAGCTGGTTTAGAGGTTCAAGATGTGTCGTCTTGCAGATGCCACAGTTCCCAGACTCGATTGTGAGCTTCCAATCTATCCTGTAGTCTTGCAGTAATTTTCTCCATCATCTCCACATCTTTAATTCTAGCGTATAAGGCCTCCTGGAAGGGAGGAGATCGCCGTTTCCAATTGAGAGCAATGAGGCACCGTGCAGCCATAAGGACATGACGGAGCAGCTTCCTGTGAGGTTTGGGAATGTTTTGCGGGGGGAGGCCTAACAGGAGGGATTTCGGCGGCATCGGGATAGTTGCTCCAAAGAGGCTATCCAATAGCTGATGGACCATATGCCAAAACGTGATAATCAATGAGCAGCTCCAAAATATGTGAATAAGGGTACCCTTGTCCCCAAGGCAACACCAGCATCGATCTGAGCTAGTATGGTAGATGGAGTGGAGCACATTCGGAGTCATACCAGAAATAAAGGATTTTATATGCATTTTCTTTGTACAAAATACAAAGGGAGCTTTTGGCAGCCTGAGACCAATCCTCTAGAGATAACTCGTGTCCTAAAACACTCTCCCAGTGGAGCATGTAAGAATGTTTACCATGGACTTGGATGGAGTAAGCATTCAATAGTTTGTAAATATCAGATATCATTCCCCTCCATGCTGTGACTTCTAGGATAATAAGCTCAAGAGAGAAAAGAGTGGAGAATTGCAGATTAGGGGTTATAGATTGGGCATAATGACGGATCTGTAAGTACCCATAGAAAACCTGGCGGGGTAAATCAAACTTCTCCTGTAATTTAGCAAATGGTAGCAGTTTGCGAGACCTAGGGTCCACTAAGTGACCTAAATGGTATAGATTCCTTGATCTCCAGGGAGAGGACATGGAGTAAGTAAGGCTGGTGGGCATCTCGGGGGGGGGGGAAGGAAAGAAGGTCATCGAGGACT
The DNA here is from genome assembly GCA_029206835.1 of Rana muscosa. NCBI lineage: Eukaryota > Metazoa > Chordata > Amphibia > Anura > Ranidae > Rana > Rana muscosa. Next base: position 273,070,894 of record CM055116.1, read on the forward strand.
TTTCGGAGGAGATGGTTGGCATGCGCCAAAGCATCCTGAGGTGGAAAACCGTTTTCAATAGTCGACTAGGGGCTACCTCCGCATTCGCCTTCCAAAGTAAACTATTGGATGCATTGGGGCTAGCCACAACTTCTTGATTTCCTTCCATTTATTAAAAGAACTTTGGGTAAACCAAGAAGCAATTGCTCGAAGTTGGGTCGCTTGATGGTATTTTATAAAATTGGGGAATGCCAAGCCACCATCAGAGCGTGACACCATGAGCACCTAACAGGGGATCCTATGACGCTTATAGTTCCATACATATTGTAACGAATCCGCCTGCAATTTTTTCAGGTGTGCATAGGGAATTGGTATGGGCAACGTTTGCAAGAGATATAAAAGCTTGGAGTATGGACATCTTAACGGTGGCCACACGTCCCAGGAAGGAAATTCATATTCTTGCATTCGCAGCACGCACGTAGGACGCCCAACATTAGAGGTGAAATATGCTTACAAAGCGAATACACCTTTGCACACTAGTATTTAGTTTTTCTCTTCTCTCTGTTTATCTCCCACACTTGGCTAACTTGACCCCAGTGCTAAAAGAGAAGAGCAAAAGAGGGGCAAACTAGTGTGTCCTGATGCCGCGTACACACAACCGTTTTTAATGTCATTGAAAAAAACTGCATTTTTCTCGATGTGAATCTTCTCAAGCCTGCCTTGCCTACACACTATCGTGGAAAAAAATGCTTGAGTAAAGAGCGGTGACGTACAACACGTACGACGGCACTATAAAGGGGACGTTCCATTCGGATGGCGCCACCCTTCATGTTAGTAAAGTTTGTTGAGCGACGATTTGCGCTTTTCATCCTCGTGCTTTTCAGTCCGTTACAGCGTGACGAATGTGCTATCTCCATTACGAACGTTGGTTTTACCAGAACGAGCGCTCCCGTCTCATACTTGATTCTGAGCATGCGCATTTTTTTTCACGTCGTTAAAGCCCACACACGGCTGTTTTTCATGACGAGAAAAACGACAATGTGAAAAACGAAGTTAAAAATTTAGAGCATGTTCCAATTTTTTCATGGCCATTTTTCACGTCGTGAAAAGTGCTCTGAAGCCCACACACGATCATTTTTATTGACCATTTAAAAAAATTGCATTTTTCTCATCATTAAAAACGGTCGTGTGTACGCGGCATAAGGCACCTGATGTCCACCTTATCAATCTATGATGTCATTGGTTAATAGATGCTGGCATCTGGCCCAAGGTTCTAGTGCTGCACAATAAAAACCTGTGGCTTTGTTTAACAAAAAGGCAGACCTGATCCACCCACCAGTTTTTGGACAATTTGGGGCAAATTTTAGGCATTTTGTCAAGGCACCCCTGAAGAACACAGTAGGCACCCTGGTTGAAAATGGCTGCTCTAATCCCCTTGCACTTTTAGGTATGTCCACTGAAAGATTTTTCAGTAGCTGGTTTGTGCCAGCACTGCCACTACCATCTAATGGATGTGGCCAGCCTATTACATATGCACTGGTCTGTGTATGTCTCTCACACTTTCATACAGTTTATGCAGTTTATTTTCTTAGACTAGCACCTGCTCCAGGCCATTTTTTTTGATCTGAGTGACTATTCTTTATTTTTGTAGTGTACCACTATATTAGTAGGCCAGGTTTAAATACATATACCCAGTGGCGAAGTTTGACATTCACCTGGAGCAAAAACTCAGTTCTACATACCATACTTGTTTTCATAATTTTGTCAAACAATTGTCATTCTTGCTGTAGCATAGATATTAGACTTATGGCCTTTTTGTGTTGTCTTTTTTTTTTATTTTATTTTTTATATATTGGTACAGAATCTTTTAAGATAGATGGGTAAACAGACAAATACTTCTATTTAAATTTCAGTGAGGAAGAAAAATATCCTGTGCATGACCATGAATCTCCCAGAAAAGATGATCAGCAAGATGCCTGCTCTGAAAGTGAACATGGAACAGGTCAGTCTGTCTTATTTTAAAGGGAATATATAGCATTTTACTCTCTTGTTCTGTTCTAAGCATGATCTTTTAAATTCAATCTAGCTCTAGTCTAGATGTACACATGGGCACCCATGTAAGCAATACTTTCAGCTTATCACTGAGATTGTGCTTTAGGCTGCCCTTGATCCAGTTTCTGTGAAGGGCAGAGCATGCATTATTGCAGACCTACACTGAAATACACAAAATTCAGCAGTCCACCAAGGGCTATCGAAGTCCGCACATGACTGCAGGTGTGGAGCACCATTATCTTCATGGCCATGTAAGCACAGTTTTAATTTTCCATCTCTGTGCATGTCTTTTTTGGTTATTACAATGCACTTCAATTTAAAGCGATTGCCTTCTAGATGACTTAGGCTAGTAATAAATGGCCCATTTACATGCAGATATGGCTCCTGTCTGCTTAGTGGTACCCCTGTGAAATAACTGCTTCCAGCATCAGAAATTTTTACTTTAATCTCTGTGCAACATGCACAGCAAGACACTCAAAATAGGTATTCACTGCAAAAGCAAACAAGAAAGAAATGTACTGTATTTTTAGTAATCACTATGTTTTGTGTTCCTGCAGATAATGATATTGGAAACTCCACTACACCCAAAGCATTATTCAGTAGAGTTCCTCTCCCTCATAATGTTGTTACCCCTAATGTTTCCGCCCAGTCTTCATTTGATGACTCCTTGCCACCTCGTTCCCGATCTGCATCTCCAGTTAAAACCAAAGGCAAGACAGCACTATTAATTGGACTCTCAACTGGTTTGTTTGATGCCAATAATCCAAAGGTAAGAAGTCAATACTCCTGCAAATGTCCCACTTGCTGTTTCTCAGCAGTTAAAGTGCTTGTAAATCTTCATTTAAAAACATAAATAAAAATTATATTTGTAGTCAGAGTCTGGATATTGAGGAAATGTTTTACCCTAACTAGGTGTGCCATGGTCGGGTAGGACAGTATGCTTAAAAGAGGGCATACCCTGAGTAAAGTGGGAACCAGAAACGCTAGCCGACGAGCGTATAGTGAAGGAGGGGGGGGATTAAAAGCCCCAGTCTCCTCCTACGAACTCAGGCTAGCCAGTGGCCAGCCTTCTAACTTGTAGTCAGAGTCTGGATACTGGAGAAACGTTTTACCCTAACTACGCCCCATGTATTTAATAACGTGGGATGGGACCCCTTGCTTGGGCGCTGAGGATGCCGCCCCGATTCTGAAGGAATGACCTGAAAATTGCTTCAGATTTAACCCTAAATTAACAAGCAAAATTCTGACGTGTGAGATAAACTGTTTTGAAGCAAAAGGCTGCATAGGGAAGGGGAGTAATGTGCTGTCAAGAGGAGCCGCTGTGAACATAGAGGAGAGTTGGTCCAAGACTTCAACTGTACACCAGATTGCGTTAGTTTTGTAATGGTTGATAACAAAACCCTGACCCATGTTTTTTGTTGGGGAGTTGGAGCGAAAAATGATCAGGAAATCTGGGGAGACTGCCTTTGAGGAGCACCGGTGCATAGTGGATGACTTGGGATACTTCCCCGGGTCTAGGGAAACCCAAGTAACTTTAAGTAGACGGCTGCCTTGAGGACAAGGCTGGGACCTGAGCCAAAAGGTGAAAGGGATAACAAATCTGAGAGCCCTCAAAACATCTGGCCGGTGATTGTCAAACATGACTGTCCCTGACTTTTCTGGATATCTTTCAAAATGGCTTTAATGGGATGAGCCGCAAAAATGGACGGTCTATCAGGATCCTGAAGTGACATGAAGTGCTGAATACCTAAGAAGTACAACTTGATGGTATTGAATGAAAGGGACAACTCGCCATGACAATAGGCAGCGAAAGCCATCATGTATTTGACATCCCTAACCTTTTTTTTTTTAACCAAATTTATTATGACAAAAAGTGCATACATGTTATTACATACATCCAAAGTGTCAATGATAACATGAGGGTGTATAGTAATCAGGATACACACAGTTCAAAACCGGTGTCATGAATAACAAACATAGGAGAAAAATAACAGAAAAAGAAAGAGCAATATCTGGTGCCGACCATGTAGGTCATCTAGACCTGTAACAATGCGCCCAGCTAGGGGTAAGCCACCCATCTGGCAACACAGACCCAAGGCGCCTTACGTACAAGTATCGGAGTCTTGTAGCCAGACGATCCCATATTTTGTTGTATTTGGTCGGGCATTCCCTGTTAATATACATAACATTTTTATACGGTAGATTATTATTGACCTCCACCTTCCACTCCACCAATTTAGGGGGTACAGGTCGCATCTAATTCCGGGCAATAACCTTCTGCACCGAGAACAAGGTCTCATGCAGGAACATCTTCGTATATTTGTGTCTGGAAGCACCCCAAGTAGGCATTGTTTTGGGTCTAACGTGACCGGAGAGCCCATGTGATCATGCAGAAAGGTTACAACTTGCGCCCATAGGCCTTGTATTTTGGGACATGACCATAGTAAGTGAAAGAACGTACCCACCTCCCTCCCACACATCTGACAAAGGGTAGATTGAGTGCTTCTATATCTGGCAACCCGAAGGGGGGTGAGATATGCCTGATGGATAATGTACATTTGAGTCAATCTGTCTGAGAGCTTGGGTGAGACGGCCTTGCAGGATTCTAAAGCCTCTTCCCATTCCTCATCCTCCAAGGGGCCTATCACTCTCTCCCAGCGAGGTTTGAGCTCAGGGGTAGTGAGCATACTGCAGAAGGCCGATGTTAATTTGCGGGGGTCAGTACTTTTTGATTATAGCCATAAGTGGATTAGGGGCAGACTGCGGGGTGGACTCCAAAAACTGAGCACGGGCCGCGTGTCTCACCTGCAAGAATCGAAAGAGCATGTATCTGGGGAGTAAAAATTCTTCGCTAAGCGTGGTGAAAGTTTTGAGGGTTCTGTCAGGAAACAGTTGGTGCATGTAAAGAATACCATGATTAGACCAGAGGTCTGCATCAGGCAGTTGCAGAAATTCTGACAGTTTTATTGTGCCATAATGGAGTTATAATCATTACAGATTGGTATCCCTAGCTTGGTAGAAGCTAAGTCCCATATGCGTCTGTAATAGTATAGCAGAGTCTGTCTGTCGTCCCCCTGTCCCGCACCACTAGAGCCCATCGCCAGCGCGTAGATTGAGTCCTCAGTGCGTCAAGCCCACCTCGGGCAGAGCAGCTGGAGAAACCGCTCCTTGTCCGTCTTGTCGATATGGTACAGTTGGGATAATTGTGAGGCGATATAGTAGAGATTAAAATCGGGTAGGGCGGTGCCCCCCAGGTCTCTGTGGGGTTTTCAGCACCTGCCAAGCTAATTTTGTGTCTGTTTCCCCACACAAAATGTTTGAGAAGGGCCTCAAGGGATTTAAAATGTTTCAGGCTCGTAGTTTGGATTTAACATGGGAAATTAGGGGACCTAGATTTAAATGTATATAATCTGCCGGTGTTCTGGATACGCATATTTTAGTATTTAATGGTACTGACTCGTTGTAATGGCAAACTGTCCTGAAATTCAGTCGGTAGGAAGCTGTCAAGTGGAAGAATTTTGGATTTCCCCCAGTTGATTTTTAGCCCGGAAAAAGTCTCAAACCGTTTGATTGTCTGGAGAGCCACGTGTAGAGAGGGGCCCGAGTCCGCCAGATATAAGTGTCATCTGCATACATGCTGATCTTTTCAGTCAGAGTGCCAGAACTCAGTCCCCTGATCTCCGGGTTAGCTTGGATGGACATGGCTAAGGGTTCTGCGGCCAAGGCGTATAGTAGTGGTGAAAGAGGGCAGCCCTGTCTCGTACCTCTGCTGAGGTCAAACATTCGAGATGGCCAGCCATTGGCCACCACCTTGGCCGTGGGCACCTGATACAGCAGTTGGACCCACTTGATGAACCGTGGTTCAAAGCCATATCCCTCCAAGCAGCTCCAGAGATACCTCCATTCCACCGAATCAAACGCTTTCGCCGTATCTAATGTCACCACCATCCCTAACCCTTTTACAGGGATAGAGGTTCGTGAATCTGCAAAAACACTCCAAGCTGTCTCGTACGCCCTGAGAGTATTGCTTGACAACAAAGAATTCACCAGGTTGGCAGCCTGCACCCTGAGTGCATCTAATCCATTGTCACTAGGAAGAAAGGAGGAACCGGCTTGCCCACCGGATCTGCTTCTGGGTGCTGTAGGAAGAAACGCCGAAAATAAAGGCGAGATGAGGCTGCCACATTGACACCGCTGATAAACTCGCCCTGAAAATTAAATTTGTGCATGAGGCCCAACCATGTCAACCTGCACATAAAGGACATTGTGAGGAGGGACCCGGATCAGCCTTTATTGATAGTTTTGGCTGTGGCTGAATTATCGGTAAAGAAAATTACTGTGTGACCAGACCATGTGGGTCCCCATGTGGCTGCCGCTGCCACTATCTGATGAATTTCAAACAGTGCAGAAGTCTGAGAAAACCCAGGTAAGATGAAAACTTCTGGGGGCCATGGACCAGCCAACCACTGACTTCCAAAATTGCGGCATTTGAAAAATTTCTGGGGGACATGGTAGTGGGTAGACGGATAAACATGGAGAATACCATTTCAGTTGCACAAGAACTGATCCCACATACGCAGATCAGCACGTGAATCGGCTTGTAAACTCACTGCCGAATCTCTGTCCTGGCATAGGGGTAGGAGAGTCAACAACCCTGAAAAAAAAAACCTGCCCTGAAGAATGATCCTCATGGCAAAGTTGGGCATGCCCAAAAGTGACTGTAAATCCTTCCTAGAGCAAATGGGGGACCTGACCAGATTGTGAATAGTCCCTTGTATCCTATATAACTTCTCCTGGGGCAAACTAGCGATCATGCGATTGGTGTCTAGAGTAGGGCCTTCCACTGTCATTACCTTTTTAGGCATTTTCACCTTGTGGGCAGCCATGGGGACGTTCAAATCAGAAAGTTCTGTGAATAATTTGAGATCCCTGGGAGACTGCGCAGGGCTCTCTAGTAGCAAAAAATCATCCAAATAATGAATGACCTTGTGACAACCTTTACGGTTGGACAATATTCAATTGAGAGCTAAGGCAAATGTATTGAAGAGCCAAGGACTGCTCTTGGCGAAATACTGCTCACGCCATTTAAACCCATGCCATTGCCAGAGGGCTGGTTTGATGGGGAGGAGTTTGAAAGCATCGGGAATATCAGCTTTAGATCACCATGTGCCCCTACCTGTCTGTAAAATGCACTGAATGGCTAAGTCCATTGATGAGTATTGCAGCAAAAATTCTTTTGAAGGAATAAGGGAATTGAGACTTGGTATGTGAGAGGAATGAGGAGCAGACAAATCATGGATAAACCAAAATGTATCGGAAAATTTTCCCTTGACCACACCGATGGGGCTAACCCTCCACATGCTGAAAGGTGAATAAATCAATTGTTCTATGACAAAACCCTTGGATACCTTAACCTGTAGCAATTAATCGACTAACAGGGCATTACTCCCAGCAGATAAAAAGTTGGCACATTCAAAATTCTCCAATGGTAATGTGATGAGGCCACGTATAAAAACCGTTAGAAAAACCTTCCATGAGAAATTGTCAGAGCTGGGGATGGGTGGTGTACCAACCAGAACCCTAACCTAGACACATTGACTCGGCTCAGTCAAAAAGAGCTGGACGACTCAATGGGACAGGTGGACTTGGGGTGCGGCCTGAAGCAGTTGGCACAGATATGAACAAGTCTACATTGATTGTAATTACAGGCCATGTAATTGAAATTATTACATAGCTGCGCCTTACCTAGATAATGTATGGGTCTGCCCAGTTTGTCTACCTGACCCGATGGCCCTGTGGAAGATTACACTGGACACCTGCCTGGTGGGACCTGTAAGCAAGGAATGCTCCAGATTGGGACACCAATTGGTGGTGTGAGCTGACAAATGACAATTGCCATATATTGGAGATTTCTGACTGTCAAAGTGCCTACAGAAAAGCTCCATGTCGACATTGCTCCAACATGTGATCATCTGAAACTGCACCCAAGTTGCTGCGACCTTCGCCAAAAAAGACCGGTGGTAGTCATAGAAAGCGGAGCCACCATATTTGTGAGCTAGGTCCACCACCTTGTGGAGAAAAAGATCAAATTTCTCTCTCTTGTCGGGACTAACTGCTCAAATGACGTCTCTATAAATGCCGAAGAAAAGAACAAATTCCGCTATGTTAAGTTTGCAATTAAGTCTTGGATCCCTGATTTTGAGAACCACAGAGACTTCTCCGCATGCATAAGACTTGTTTTCGACAATGTCCTGTGAAGCTATGAGCAGGGATGCCAGATTTTTGTCCTTCCCATCTAGAATATCTTTCTTGACATTGGCAGGGATAAAGTGCGCAGGTGACATGCAGGCGAGAATACTGTAAGCATTACAATCATTAAAAGCGAAACCTCAGCCTTTACGAATCCGTAGATGTGTTGGATCCTGATGTGTGATGCAACTGGCTATATGACCCATATCGAAAGACACAAAACACACCTTGCTGTCCCTAAACGTAAATGTGGAATCCACCTGCAACATCACAACATATGCACTGAATAATGCGATGGAAGTAAAAACTGACATTTGTGTGACAAACCAAACGCGGAACCACCTGAATAGTGTGTAACCTGTGCACCGTGGCGGGAGAAGAAGGGTGAACCTGCGGCGGAGAAAGGAAATTAAAAAGGACTCTAAGTACCCCTCTGGGTGGAACCAGGCTGTGTGTGCCCTGGCCCGCTTGCAACATGAATCGTGGTGCTAACGTGTGATGGAGTGGCAGCCCGAATGAGAGGCTGAACGTGGCCACTAAGCTATGGAACAACAAGACTTCGTAGTTTGCATTAGTGAAGCCAGTGCGGTTCCCAGTGCTGTGGCCCTTGGTGCTAGTGTGGCTGACAGCTGAGCCAGAACTACCACCAAGGATTGTCTCCGTGATGCACCATGCACGTGGGTGTCAGGTGACTTGGTGAAACCCCCAAGTAAATGGTGCAGCAGCCCCTGAAGGAACAACCTGCAGTGATGGCTCCTTAAATCACTGCGCCCGTGACCCCCCATGATATAGCACCTGCATACCTCCCAATCCCCCCCTTACATCCTGGCCCTGCACCTACCTTCTACCAGAATGCTGCGTGCTTTGATGCACCACCCACGGTAGGTACCTGAGCCGTTAGCTTAGCCACTGGGTCACCAAGACATATGACCACCGGAGGAGAGCTGAAAATGAGTGGAGCGTCCACACTGCAAATCTCATCGTCGTCCGATACCCGAAAATTACGCCACCAACGCCTTCTGTGCACGATCCGGAATGAAGCAAAGATCTCCCTGTGATGCACGCGCTGCAACCCGCCTGATAGCCGAGACACCGATCAGATGAAAGCTGGATGGGGGGCAGAGCATCCACACTGCCTGACAGTCTCCACTCTGTGCTTGACCCCGAACCAGAAGTGACGCGTCGACTGCTTTCCCAACCAGAAACTCTAGCCAATGAGCGTTTAGTGAAGGAGGGGGGATTATAAGCCCCAGACTCCTACAAACTCAGGCTAGCCAATGGCCAGCCTTCTAACGTAACTGCACTGTTTTGCACAGAGCAGCCCTGATCCTCCTCTTCTGGGGTCGCCCGCAAAAACTTATGACTCCACTGTGCGTGCCACGATAGGAATCCGCTTCCTTTGCTGGCACATGTGCAGGCTCGATCCTGAGCCGCGCTTTCTGTGTTTATAGACCCAGATGGTGCAGCTCAGGCCTGCCCCAGCTCCCACATAACAGGTTTGATTGCTCCCACTGCTATCAATTTTGCTCTGTGAAAAGAGAGCTGCTGCTCTCGGGCAGTGTGCTGGATTGAAGTCGGACTAAGGTAAGTAGTGAGGGGCTGGGGGTATCCTATGGCACAGAAGGTTATTTACCTTAGCGCCTTTTCACACGAGCTGTCCGATCAGATTAACCTGTCGGTTTTTTAGGCGGACCTGATCAGACACTGCATTGTCCTCCTATGGAGAGGCGGATGTCAGCAGACACACGTCCACTCACACCCGCCGCCGATTTGATCCTGTCTGCCAAAAAGAGACGGATGGTGGTCTTATTTTCCCTCTGTCTGGTGGATCGGATTGAAACAGACAGACGGGTGGTCCATTTCTATCCAATTCCACCATAGAGGAGAGCGGTACTGTGTCCATGTTCACTCTGCATTCCCTCGTTAAGCAAGCGGATGCCATTAACTGGAGGCACCCTTGTGAAAGGGACTTAAGTGCAGAGAATTGCCCTCATGCATACTAGTTTATTATTAAATGCTGTTTCTCCTGACAGGAGGAAATCGGTATTAAAAACTCACCTAAGATCTAATTTTTATCACACCCGTTTAGCAGCGTTTAGGTGAATTTAGACACGTTTAGCAGCGTCAAGCGTTTTTGTTTTCTTACAAAACTCTGCTGCTCCTGTACAAACTGGCAGTGTGTTTTTTTTTTTTTCTGCCTCTAAACTCTCCTGCCACTAAACTGCTAAAGCCTATGTGTGCATGGGCACATAAGCTAACATGCAGGAGAGTTTAGAGGCATGGGAAAAAATGCCAGACGACCCTAGAAGCAGCTGCAAAAAGGTCCAGTGTGGATGAGGCCTTAAAGTCTTTGTTACCCCAGCATTTCAAATTCCTGATATGTGCCTGCTGTACCATGTACTTGTATGAAAAAGTATCCTGTGCTCTTTGTATTGTTTCCTTTGATTGAAATCCCTGTTGCTTCTGCCAGTACCTCTACTTTCCTGTTAAAAACTGACCACACTAGGCAGGAGAGCACACTGTGATCAGTTCTCTAGTTCTGCTGGGAATGCAGCCTGCTCTCCTCCAATGATCAGACTTGTTCTAATACGTCCCTGCTGCGCAGCCATTCACTGGGAAGATCGGTGTGATGTTGCTCCTCCTCCCCCAGCTCTTATGCAGCTGAGAACAGAGGGATTGTGATCACTTGTATAAAAATGCACTATACACAAATGTTTTGCCTTTCATTTCAATTTTTAACTGAATGGGCTATTTTACAAGGTGGTCATTTACAATCACTTTAAGGTAAAACAAAAAAAACATTGAGCCTTTAGAACTACTTTAAAAGACAGGCTTGCACTTTCATGAGTAGAATTGTAATTGCCAGCTTTATCTTCTGACCGTTGTCAAATCTGAAGGATATGAATGTTAAATCTGCTAAGCTCATCTAGGTCACATGAGGGATAAGTGGTCACAAAATGAGATATATTGTTATTGTCGGACTAAACTATCAAACTGACCTTTGCACAGCTGAACAGATATTGAACTGTAGCAGATTTCTCTCGGTATGCTGCATGATTATCAAAAGATTGGGTCGATCAGACTGATCTAATTACTGACTTGATTTTTGGAGCTGTAGAATGGTGGAATGGGTAACTAAATCAGATGGGAAATGTAAGAGTGGAAACTCATAAAAAGGACAACATTTGCATAATCTTTTTCCAGCGATCCATGATTTCACAGGTCTGAGATTCTTTACCCTACTCATCAGTGTCTCCCTGTAGTTATAATTATGCACACCCTAATCATTCAGATATAAAGTGTTCACACCCCTGATCTACATTCACTGCAATCTGCAGCAGCGGTTGCCTGAAAAGAAAAGTGTCCAGAAAGCTTTACTTATCTTACTGAAAGGGATCAAGGATTTTTTTTTTTTTTTTTTTTTTATATCTACAACTCAAAGTAAAATGAGTGGCCTTTCAGATCCTAGCCAAGTTTTGATGTTTCCTGAGTTGCATACAGTAACAGTAATTTAGGGGTGTACAAGTGCTCAAAGATCTGTTAAAGTGAAACCAAATATACTGGGAGCTCACATAGTGCTCTATACTAAAATTAGTCTTTCAATGGCCCATTGTCATCGCTTTTAGTCCTTTTGTGCATGCATATACTAATAAATAATTATCTTTAACGTAAGATATTTGAAAATGCATACATTGATCACAATTGTTTTCTGCACATATTATTAAAATCTGATTTAAAGTCTGGATCGTGGTCCTTTTAAAATATAATTAGTGTAATCAGATGTCCATGTGGACATTAAAGTATAACTAAAGGCACTTCAAAACAGACAATAAGTAATGCAGCGCTAATTAACTAAACACACTATAAAAACCTCAGCGTGTGTTTTAAAAATGCAATGTCACTATTTAATGCAGAGATGTTATTCCGATACAATGTTCAGTAATGCAATATCCTCACACTTTCCTTGTATTTCTTTGGGGGTATAAACACCCCCTAAAGGTTATACTCTTACCAGACTGTGCTGATAATAAGCACCGAACGCTGGATCAAACTGTCGAGATGTCAATCTTCACCCTGATGAGTTGCACAGCTGATTCACACTCTCTGCAGTCTCCAGGTGGTACGATAATCCACTAATAGGCTCATTCACATTCATGTGAAGGAAATAAAAAAGCGTAATATTGTTAAAACTAATGTTTATTGTTCCCACCACATAAGACCTGCACTTACAATAAATACTTCAAAGAACTGGCATATAACAAAAGTCTTTCCGGTCACCGGACAGCGCTGCGGTTGTTACTGCTCGCTGCAACGTCCACCCACACGAGCAAACGGTATCTCCAGCTGACCATTCACATCAAACCTAGCAATCGTGTAGCACTACCTTGACACGTTTCGTCATACGACGTTACAGCGAGCAGTAGCGACCACATCGATGTCCGGTAAAAAGAAGAGACTTTTGTCATATGCCAGTTCTTTGAAGTATTTATTGTAAGTGTATGTCTTAAATGGTGGGAACAATAAACATTAGTTTTAACAATATTACGCTATGGAGCTCTTTTTTTCTTTCCTACACATGAATGAGCTTATTTGTGGATTATCGTACCACCTAGAGTGTTAATCAGCTGTGCAACTCATCTGGGTGAAGATTGACATCCCGACAGTTTGATCCAGCGTTCAGTGCTTATTATCAGCACAGTCTGGTAAGAGTATAACCTTTTAGGGTTTTTTTTATACCCCCAAAGAAATACAAGGAAAGTGTGAGGATATTGCATTACTGAACATTGTATCGGAATAACTCGGATGGGAGCACATCTCTGCATTAAATGGTGACATTGCATTTTTAAACACACGCTGAAGTTTATATAGTGTGTTTAGTTAATTAGCGCTGCCTGGATGATTACTTATTGTCTGTTTTGAAGTGTGTTTTTTCCTGTCAGTTGGCAGGATTTTATGGTAGCAGCTTTATTTGGGACCTTAAATTGGACTTCTTGATTTGAATAGATCGTAACAGATTGCATGTGATTTCCCCAAACCCAGAGGCGCTCAAATTTTGTGGAAGGAGGTCGAGGTATAACTAAAGGCAAAACCTTTTTTTCTAGTTTTGGATAGAGTGGAGAGGGATTAGAACACGTGTCAGTTTGTATTGCTGTCTGTGCCCCTGTTAGGGAGATTCACCCTTTGCTATTTGTCCTGTTTACCATTCTCATTGAAAGCCAAAGAAAATCCTAAATTTTGGGCTGTCCCCATAAAAGTAATGGAGAATATGAACTGGAAAGCCCCTGGGATAATATGGATTGGTGCAATAATATGGACTGACCAATGAAGTATATAAAAGTAGAAAAGGTTTTATTACAAAAAATTATAAACCACAGAAATAACGACAAGAAAAATTGTATGAGAATTTCATAAAAGCGGTTAATAAACTGACATGTGTGCCAAAATACATATTTTCACATCCATAATGTTTGACAAAATAAAATCAATACAGAGGGAAGCGAATGGATACCAACATGTTTCGGATACAAATGGCAATTCAAGGCTCATATGTATATGTTCCTTCTTCAGGGTTTATGTATCGGCAAGGCAATATGTTAGATTTATTCTGTAGTGTGGAAAGGCAAAAAACAGTATGCAAGGATAAAGTAAATACGTTTGGTATGATCCACTACATTTCTATCTGGTATCATATTTAAATGTAAAAAAAACTGCAAAAAAACACATCCAATAAATGTTTAGCTATGTATGTGTGTTGATTAAGCAAAAAGAAAGAGAACTTTTGGATATTACTTACATTTCACAAATGATCTAAAAGCTTATGGATATGAGAAGAAGCACGTCAGTTGGGTGAACTCCCCGGAGCTACAAAGTCCAATCCAGAAGGTGGAGTGCACAATCCCAAAAGGTAGCAAAAAAGCTTAAAAATAAATAAAAGCCTGGCCCCTTTTAAAAAGGGGGGGGGATGTGCAAAAATATATATGCCGCTGTCCAATTAGATATTCAGGACTGCAGGCTTAGCCCAACAGGACAGTTTAAATATAGTCTGGTATCTTAAACCCAATACATCCACACGTCACGTCAAAAATCACAAGGATGGAAAAAACAGGGACAAGATGTGCTCTGCAAGACAATAGGTATAAAAAAGGAGAGAGGGTAAAATTGGCTGACATTGCCATTTCCCAAACAAAATATCAAAATTCCATTAAGAAGGAATAGAAGAATCTAGGTTGAAAATGTCAATTAAATGAAGTTCTCCATACCTTGACTCGTGTCTAGATGCCAAATGTGTGGATCTCGGCTGTGCAGCGAGGTCTAAGTAACCACAACTGACATTTTAAGTAGATCGGTGTATGTAGATTAGCCAATCAAATAGATTGGATAATGGCGCCAGAAGAGAGGGGTAGGAGTGGGTGGGTGGGAATGAGTGGTGTACACCCACTCAATTAGATCCCAGCCGCGGAAATGTATCGTCCTGTTCAAGTAAGGTTCACCCCTCAAGCCTCGCAGCGTCCGGCGACACCGCGCAAGGTATGCCCGGTGACGTCGGATGTCGACGTGACCGCCGGCACATTGGATGGCGGAAGTGGCTGAGTCGAAAGGGGCTCAGAGCGCATGCGTATCGGAATGGGGATCCGAGAACATCCCTGCGCGTTAGACACCGATGAAGATGGTTCCGAGAAATCTGAGCCAAGGGGCAGGGGCGGCAAAGGTGGATAAAGCCAAAAGCGCTATAAACAGGAAGAGATGACACCTGTATTTGCATACGTCTTAGTGCACTCTATACGAAGAATGCTGCCCCAAAGGATAAAAATCTGTAGAGGCTCCAGTGTGCCGGGGAGTCTCGGCATGCCATGCAGGATTGGAAAGATTATACAGAAAAAAACAAACTGAATGAAAAAACTAAATAAAAAAAGGGGAGATGGAAAAAATAGAGACATAATATTATATAAATATATTCACAGATATCTGTGTTAAAATTGCCTTTTTAAAATAATTTTCTCTGTTGGAAATTATGTTTGGAAGCTCGCGGGGAGTTCACCCTTGCATATTTGATGAATCTCATATTTAGAGTATCTGAAATGGAGAACAAAAAACAAAAATATAAGCAAAAATAAGTAAATAAATCGGATAAATTATATGCCATAAAAATATCTAATTCAAGCAAAACATTTATTATTATGTAATACATAGCATACAATTTGAGGGTACAATGCTTATACAAGTGTATGGAATTGGGCATTGGGTGGAGTGTTATGAATTATGCAGAGTAGAAAGAGAGCAAAGGAAGGGGAAGTGGAGAACAAAAAGGGGGGAAAGGACAAATTCTAATGCAACATTTCTCTGTCAGGTTCCAGAGGTAAAACCAGGCAGGAAAGGTTTAAAGTTAAGAGCTTGGTTCAGTCCCGGAGGCATAGTAGCATTTAAATTTGAAATCCATCTCAGCTCTCGTTGAAGGAGGAGCTTGTCAAAATCCCCTCCCCGAGAGTCGGGATGTATTCGATCCAGGACCAATATTTTAATTTTAGGACATATACCGGCATGAGTTTGGAGGACATGTCTGCCCAGAGTAGTATCTGGGTAATTATCTTTCATGGCCTTCAAATGTCGATAGAGTCTCTGCCACAATTTTTGAATAGTTTTCCCTACATAAAAACAATTGCAACTGTATGTTAAGTAGACCATGCCTGTGGTTTGACAGTTGGCATAATGTTTCGGGGAAAATTTTGTACCATTTGGTAAATAGATATCTCTGTTAGTGTCCATGTGCTTACAATAAGCACACGAACCACATGGAAAAGTTCCTCTATTTTTACATGGGTCTCCTCTGTTGGAGCCTCGAAATTCACTTTGGACGAGTACGTCTCCAATGGAGGTAGTTCGTCTATAGGTTATGGCTGGTTTTGGTGGCACGAGGTCCCACCACAGGATCCGAGGTCAGTAGGTGCCAAAACTTCTTAGAAATGTTGGTAACATTGGCATAGACATTCGAGTATGTGGTGATAATGCGGTTGCCAATTTTGTTGGTCTTTTTTTGTTTGGGTGCCAAGAGTTCATATCGGCTTTTGGTTTGGGTGCGTTTGAAAGCTTTTTTAAGGCATCTATGGCTATAGCCTCGTTCCAAAAGACGTTTTCTCAGATTTGCTTCCCTTTTTGTAATCTGTTGGATCAGAGCAGTTACGTTTGATCCTCAGGTACTGCCCATAAGGAATGGACTCTATCAGAGATTTGGGATGAGAGCTTGAAGAATGCAATATACATGTAGTATTGCCCGCTGTAGGTTTGCGGAAAAGCTTGGAAGATAGCATATTTTTATCATTCTTAAAAATCTCCACATCCAAAAATGTGATATTAGATAGATCAGAGGTCATGGTAAATTTTAAATTAAATTTGTTGACATTGAGGGCCAGAAGACATTCATCGAGTAATTGTTGAGCCGTTCCATACGACGAGTATGTCATTGATGTACCTGTGCCACATAACCACGTGGCGCAGGTACATAGAAAATGGCACATTCCCACTCCCCAGGTACAGATTGGCGTAGCCAGGGGCACAACAGGTGCCCCTGGCTACGCCCTGCACCTGGAGGAATGCCCCACCATTGAACATAAAGACATTGGGAAGTGATTGGATGCTTTGGATTGACCCCATTATACTGGTTAGCTTCATCTTATTTTTCTCTATATACCATAAAAGTAATGGAGGGTAAATCTTCCAATGGGGACGCTTGTTCTGGTGACCTGGGAGCCCCCAAGGAATTGCCTTTAATTTGCAGGAAAATCCTCTTGCTTCCTGTTTGGCAATGGGACAGGAAGTGAAGGGAAATTTCCGCAATGGGACATAGATGATGAAAAAGAGCACTTGTATTGCTGCAGCACAACATCTGTAAGTTCTCAGTGCAATTAAATGAGCTGCCTTAACCCAAAGCATAATACTGTCGGTGCTTTTAAAGCTGCCGCCAACCCCAAATATCATGTGCACACAGCACTTGCCCAGGGCGAAATCGTTGCTGAGCTGTGGTGTTGAAGGTCTAGCTTTGCCCACCCTCCTAGCTATTTTAAAACATGGTTCAACCGAGATGGGCTGGACATGCAGTGCACACTGAGCCTGCACATCCCCCACCCCTCCTCTTAAAGCAGAACTACAATCACTTTGGCTGTAGTAATCTGGCAACCTGGAGCTCCCCGCCAACTGCTGACATCTTCATATGGCAGGCTTCCAGGTATTGGCCAGGCCGATATAACATCACTCCTGTGCATTCTCGGGAGGGCAGTCCACTTCGGCGTTGTCGAATTTCTAACTGCACTGGGGCAGACAGACAGAGACAGGTAGGTAACTTTAATGCAGAAGAGGCAAAGCATGTCTCTTCTGCAATAAAAATCTTGCCAGTTCCACTTTTAGCAGCCAGACAGAACTGTGCATCTGCTGTCTCCTAATCTCTGCTGGTTAGCTTATACAGAGTCTGGAGCTGCAGCCTGCTATTTAGAGAAAGTGTGGTACCTGTCAGCTTGAGGTTTGAATGATTATATCTGGAGAAAGGGGCTTTCATTCACAAAAACACAATCTTATAACACAAGCCAGGTACTATGCTATGCTGTCTCAGAAAACTATAGTAGCTGCTGCATGCTATTGTCAGATTGTGTTTTTGTGAATGAAAGCCCTTCTCTCCAGATTCAATCATTAAACACAAGCTGACCGTTTTCACTCTCTTCCCTGAATAGCAGGCTGGTAGTGTAAACTAAAAAGATGAGATGAGACAATGCACTACAGAATGGCGAGGGGGTAGGGCACAGTGCTGGCTATAACCCCCCCCCCCCCTCGACTCCAGACAGCAATTTCAGAAAAATCATTTTTTAAATTCTACTGCTCCAGGTCCTAATGGGAACAATTGCTTTGTGCCAGAGGGGATTTACCAAACTTTCTTCTTTATGGCTGCTGTACTATATACTGGTTAAAAAGATAAACCAACCATGGCACTGTCCTATTAAGATGCCAAGACGGACCCAGCACATACAGTCTATATTTTTCTATACTAGTATTACTTTTTTGTATGTGATGTCTTCTCTGCATTACATCTCTTTTGGTAATGTTCTTCCTATCTGAATAATTGAGTTCTGTGGAAAAGTGAAACATGCATCCAGTCATGATGGCATTTATGACCTCCAGAAGTAATCAAAGATAAGCATATGTATGATTTACATTTTTTTTTCTCCATAAAGTGAGAAGAAATCCAGATCTAGCTAGCAAGTAGGAGAACGAAAAAGCCAAATTTATGCTGTGCTACTCATGAAATCTAAAGGAGCTTTTTCAGACCGATTTAATGAGTGTGTTGACATATGGTTTTATAGTAAAACTATCCGCGTTTATATCCAATAAATGCTAATCTCTGGTACTTTTGCATTGTTAAGATTCCATCGTCTGCTCTTCCTGTTCACAAGCAAACCCTTTGCCTGTCATGTGATATAGAGTAAAAATACTGTATGTCTGTTCAAAAAACAAAACCACATATGGGGCACATATCTGCATTGGAAGTACACGTAGCTCCTAGAGTCATGTTTAAACTGTCAACACAGTACATTGTAGCACCCTTCTACCGTAGGTAGGTCCTAAGTAGGATTTTTTGTGAGGTAGAACGGTCAGTGCAGGTAAATTTAGGCAGGCCTATGCTTCAGGCTAGGCCTGCTTGTTTTGATCTGGGGGCAGGGAGTGGTTAGTGTAGTGTAGCAGTGGGTGTGACCAGCAGTGCTTGGGCGCCTCCCCTGCTTCCAGGGAGATTGTTCTGGAAGAGGGGCAGGAGCTGGAGTGACGGGATGCTCATGTGAGGAGCCCTGACCAATCCCCACTTGGTATTGGCAGGGGGAAGGCCTCCCATATAAGCTGAGGTAACAGCTTACTGGAGAGGAGTTGTCGGCCAGGTGAAGTAGAGAATAAAGTCCTAGATAGCAGTGGGAGGCCATCCCCATCCTGGGGGGCATGTGCCAATCGCAGAGGAGCCCAGGAGAGCTGGGAGGGAGCCTTATCCTTACATGGTCATGGAAGAGGTCTCCTGGAACAGAGGGGCTGAAGAAGCTATTGGAATGGATGTTAAAGTTCTCTACCATGGACTCGGGGCAGGTGAAGGTCGGTGAGTGTGACACAGTGGATGTTCTGGAACAGGCATGCCAGGGGAGCTGGGTGCGAGGCCAGAGGAGAGACTGTGGGAATCGTGTCAAGTTGCTGCAGGCGCAGGATTTGCAGGCCGAGCTAGCTGGGATCAGTAGTCCTCCAAAGCTGCTAAATTGCTAGACCACCGGGGAGAGGTACTGCAGGCCTCTGGCCTAGTAACTATGCAGCCAACTATCGCCAAGTACAACTAATTACAGCCAGCAAGCTGGGATTATTCAGCGTGATCCCTTTTTGTCAGTATGAAGATGATGGAACAAAAAGAGACTAATGCCGCTTACACATGATCGGAAATTCCGACAAGAAAAGTCCGATGTGAGCTTTTGGTTGAAAATTCCGACCGTGTGTATGCTCCATCGGACTTTTGCTGCCGGAATTTCCGCCAACAAAAGATTGAGAGCAGGTTCTCTATTTTTCCGATAAAAAATGTTCAGATTGGAAATTCCGATCGTCTGTATGCAAATCTGATGCGCAAAAATCCACGCATGCTCTGAATTAAGCATAAGAGCTGCACTGCCTATTGAACTTGATTTTCTCGGCTCGTACGTCACCGCGTTCTTGACGGTCGGAATTTCGGACAAGATTTGTGTGACCGTGTGTATGCAACACAAGTTTGAGCCAACATTCCGTCGAAAAAAAAAACACCACAGGTTTCTTGTTGGAAATTTCCGACCGTGTGTACGCGGCATAACAGTTTATAGTGTAAGTATGTGCAGGAGGGAGAAATGTCCTGGGAGCAATAGTCTGGAGGAGCTGTGCAGAGGAGGAGCAATAGTCTGCATGGGTGATGCAGGAGAAGAGACTATAAATGTTAGGGTGCATCAATTCTTCACGGCTCAACTCGTTTTGTTCTAATTCTTAAATATGATGGCAAAGAATCTTGTTCTATGGGCATCCCATATCCCCAACCAACCAAGTTATATCCCCCAATAAACAAAAACAAAACAAAGCAAATGACTGTTCATTGTCTTTGAGGTGATAGATGAAGGTCTGGCAGCAGGTCGATATGGTGGATGTCAGTAACTAGTAGCAATCATCCGCTACAGCATCTACTGTATTAAAATCCAAATTAGTGTTGTCAGTTCTGCCTGGATCCTTCTCTGGTGGACTACAGAACTATGCCTATCTCAGCCCTCTCTATCTCGTTCTTAAACACGCTTTTATTTCCCAGCAAAACAATGCTGCTTATTTGATTCCCAATACACTATGGCTCTTGTGCAACTTGGGTGGTGTGCTTTTCTTCGTAGCAACTGAACCAGGGAGCCCTGCTGATCTGTCCTCCCAGCAGCTGCCCCTTCCAGAATTGCACAGTACAAGCTGGACAACATTGCCACACAGAATATGAATACGGTTGTCTCTTGCTACAGGAACAAGCTTAAAGTGGAGTTCCACCCAAAATCACAAATGGATCTTATCCTCTTCATCACATTTCTTAGATCTTGTAAAGCCGCTTTCTTTTCATTATGAATACCTTATAATTCAGCTGAAAAAGGGCAACTTCCTGTTTCTTCCTCCCACTTCCTCCTGTATTGTGCTTTCCCCGGCGCCGCACTGTCTCCTGGGAGCTAAGCGTCATTCTTCCCAGGAGTCAGTGCAGAACAACTCCCAGCGAAATCTCGCGTCGTTCAGAAACCGGAAGTGACGTCTTTCCCCTACTGAGCTGTGCTTTCTTTTTCTGTTGTTTTTGTTGCCATCGCAATGAGGCGGGAACTTTAGATTACGCAAACCGTTGCAATGGCAACCTGGAAGTTCACGGCGCGGCTCGCCGTAAACGCTGCTTATGCGCGGGATCGAGCGGTGAATGCTGGGTGATAAGCATTCACTGCATACAGGAAATAAGTGCTTGTGGGCTTCAAATGCCCACAAGCAAAATGGAAACGGCCTACATCAAATTTATAAAAGTTTTTTTTTTGCATGTGAAAACGGATAGCGGCGGTTTTAAATCGCCAAAACAGTGAGTATGGTTTTGTACTGCGGAATATAACAGAATGCCAAAAAAAAAAAAATATTTGAATGGCCGCGGGACATCCGCTTTAAAGAAAAAAATGATTGCAGAGACATGTCCTAAGTAGAAAAATATATTTGATCATGCCCAGCCTTCCAACAAAGGTTGCCCTCAGGGCACAATGTGTAAGGTTGGGTACACATGAGCCAAAAAACGGTTGGTTTGTCAAGAACCAGCTGACTTTAGGCACATGTGTACAGCTCCCTTTCCAACAGAGGGGCTTCTGTTGGCTGTTTCTGGGTAAACGGAGAGCACTTCTGTGATCCACATGAGAAGTATGAAGAGCTTCAGCCATACTACTTTTTGTTTTCTTTTTCTTTCTTTTTTCTTTTTTTTTATGTACTTTTTTCTTTGTCTCCCCTTTTCATTCTTTACTGAAGAAATCAAGTTGCTGCATTTTCTCCTAATATGTTTTATCCCCCAGATCTTTCACCATTTTCATTGCCCATCTCTAAATTCATTCTATCTAATCAATGTCTTTTTATATGTGAGGTCTCCAGAACTGGACATAGTATTCTAAAGGAGGTCTATAAAGATCTATATAGTGGAATCTGCACCACCTCCTTCCTGCTGGTGATCACTTTAGTGATATGCCCTAGACTTCTATGCACTTTCCCCACTGCCAGGCCATACTGTTTACTCACACTTTGTAATCATATGTACAGGTCCTTCTCAAAAAATTAGCATATTGTGATAACGTTCATTATTTTCTGTAATGTACTGATAAACATTAGACTTTCATATATTTTAGATTCATTACACACAACTGAAGTAGTTCAAGCCTTTTCTTGTTTTAATATTGATGATTTTGGCATACAGCTCATGACAACCCAAAATTCCTATCTCAAAAAATTAGCATATCATGAAAAGGTTCTCTAAACGAGCTATTAACCTAATCATCTGAATCAACTAATTAACTCTAAACACCTGCAAAAGATTCCTGAGGCTTTTAAAAACTCCCAGCCTGGTTCATTACTCAAAACCGCAATCATGGGTAAGACTGCCGACCTGACTGCTGTCCAGAAGGCCATCATTGACACCCTCAAGCAAGAGGGTAAGACACAGAAAGAAATTTCTGAACGAATAGGCTGTTTCCAGAGTGCTGTATCAAGGCACCTCAGTGGGAAGTCTGTGGGAAGGAAAAAGTGTGGCAGAAAACGCTGCACAACGAGAAGAGGTGACCGGACCCTGAAGAAGATTGTGGAGAAGGACCGATTCCAGACCTTGGAGGACCTGCGGAAGCAGTGGACTGAGTCTGGAGTAGAAACATCCAGAGCCACCGTGAACAGGCGTGTGCAGGAAATGGGCTACAGGTGCCGCATTCCCCAGGTCAAGCCACTTTTGAACCAGAAACAGCGGCAGAAGCGCCTGACCTGGGCTACAGAGAAGCAGCACTGGACTGTTGCTCAGTGGTCCAAAGTACTTTTTTCGGATGAAAGCAAATTTTGCATGTCATTCGGAAATCAAGGTGCCAGAGTCTGGAGGAAGACTGGGGAGAGGGAAATGCCAAAATGCCTGAAGTCCAGTGTCAAGTACCCACAGTCAGTGATGGTCTGGGGTGCCATGTCAGCTGCTGGTGTTGGTCCACTGTGTTTTATCAAGGGCAGGGTCAATGCAGCTAGCTATCAGGAGATTTTGGAGCACTTCATGCTTCCATCTGCTGAAAAGCTTTATGGAGATGAAGATTTCATTTTTCAGCACGACCTGGCACCTGCTCACAGTGCCAAAACCACTGGTAAATGGTTTACTGACCATGGTATTACTGTGCTCAATTGGCCTGCCAACTCTCCTGACCTGAACCCCATAGAGAATCTGTGGGATATTGGGAAGAGACAGTTGAGAGACGCAAGACCCAACACTCTGGATGAGCTTAAGGCCGCTATCGAAGCATCCTGGGCCTCCATAACACCTCAGCAGTGCCACAGGCTGGTTGCCTCCATGCCACGCCGCATTGAAGCAGTCATTTCTGCAAAAGGATTCCCGACCAAGTATTGAGTGCATAACTGAACATAATTATTTGAAGGTTGACTTTTTTTGTATTAAAAACACTTTTCTTTTATTGGTCGGATGAAATATGCTAATTTTTTGAGATAGGATTTTTGGGTTTTCATGAGCTGTATGCCAAAATCATCAATATTAAAACAAGAAAAGGCTTGAACTACTTCAGTTGTGTGTAATGAATGTAAAATATATGAAAGTCTAATGTTTATCAGTACATTACAGAAAATAATGAACTTTATCACAATATGCTAATTTTTTGAGAAGGACCTGTATATATGCACCCCTGGTTCTTTTTCCTCTGTAGTTCTGGCCAACACTGTATCCTCAGTAATGTACTCGATCATATGATTATTTTTCCCTAAGTGCATTATTTAGAATCTGAACAGGTTTTCTAACCTGATTATTTGCTCGAAGCCTGGTCAACGTGCAGCAATAATGGGCACTCACCGGTATGTGCTTGTGGGCTGATCTGACAAACCTTAAACTAATTAAAAACCATCCCTTCAAGTCTCTGGATACCATTTTAATCCTTTTCACTGCCACATGTTCTAAGCGGCAAGTCAACTGTCCGATGGAAGCAATGTACAGCTGCCCGATAGCTTTTGCAGCCCCAGTATGTTGCCCCCCCCCCATTGTTTCCTGGGCTCTATACCCCCATCTGCAGACCTGGGAACCCCATGGCAGATACCGCCTGGTAGAAGGGAGGGAGCCTACCAAACATCAATTACAAAAGTGAACCAGACTTTTGGTCGTCCATGTGATAAAAGAAGCTTAGTGAAAAAAGTGTAAAAAACAAAAACAAAAAAAAAGTTGTACCCAAGAACTTAAACCCCCCTCCCCCCTAAAATGTTAAACCCCCACATACATACACATTTGAATATAAACACGCATCAGGAGCTCTTACATACAAACATGTTGATTGCACTACATTTTACATATTGCTGCACACTCTGAAGTAAGAGCAATAATTCTACGACCAAAAATTATTTATCTTTAAAGTCATGACCTGTAGGCCTTTTTAAAGGGTCACCTAGGAAAAATTTAGGTTAGCAAAGGTTGTTGCCATTTTGGGTGCATGCAATTTTAAGGCTTGATGTTTTGAGTATGTCTTTACTTAGTGCAACCTCCAACTTTTTTTATATTTTTCACATAAAATGAGTAATATCTTAAGTTTGTTTTCCCTAAATGTAACTTTAGTGTATTTTCTACTAAAATCTTGCACTTCATAAAGTGTTGCACTAATTAAAAAAAATAGGGTCTCTGCTTTTAGAGAACATATAATGTTTTATAGGTTTAAAGTAATCTGGCCTAAAATTATTTTTATAAACACATGCAAAAAAAAGAAAAATGGCTCTGGCAGCAAACTGGTTAACCACTTAAGCCCCGGACCAATATGCAGCTAAAGGACCAGGCCCCTTTTTGCGATTCGGCACTGCATTGCTTTAACTAACAGTTGCGCGGTCATGCGACGTGGCTCCCAAACAAAATTGGCGTCCTTTTTTTCCCCCACAAATAGAGCTTTCTTTTGGGTGGTATTTGATCACCTCTGCGGTTTTAATTTTTTGCGCTATAAACAAAAATAGAGCGACAATTTTGAAAAAAATTCAATATTTTTTACTTTTTGCTATAATAAATATCCCCCAAAAATATATAAAAAAACTTTTTTTTTTCCACAGTTTAGTCCGATACGTATTCTTCTACATATTTTTGGTAAAAAAAATCGCAATAGGCGTTTATTGATTGGTTTGCGCAAAAGTTATAGCTTCTACAAAACAGGGGACTGTTTTATGGCATTTTTTATAATAAATATTTTTTACTAGTTATGGCGGCGATCAGCGATTTTTTTTTATTGTGACTGCGACATTATGGCGGACACATCGGACACTTTTGACACCATTTTGGGGCCATTGTCATTTTTACAGCAATCAGTGCTATGAAAATGCACTGGTTACTGTGAAAATGACACTGGCAGTGAAGGGGTTAACCACTAGGTGGCGCTGTAGGGGTTAAGTGTACCCTAAGAAGTGATTCTTACTGTAGGGGGCGTGGCTACACGTCACTGATCGTCTGTTCCGATGACAGGGAACAGACGATCACTGGCATGCCATGGAGAAGAACGGGGAAAGGTTTGTTTACACTCACCTCTCCCTGTTCTTTAGCTCTGTGACCCGATCGTGGGACACCGGCGGCGATCTGGTCCTGCGGGCGCGGTCACAGAGCCCAGGACCGGGTCGCAAGCTCGCCACTCTTAAAGGGCAACGTGCCTGTACGTTGATGTACCCAGCCGTGCCATTCTGCCGACGTATATCGGCGTGAGGCGGTCCTTAAGTGGTTAAAGGCAAGTACACAATACATATTTACTTCAATCTTAAAAAGTTTAAAATGGGAAGGTAGTAAAGAATGTCATGATGAATTTAATAAATTTCCTGTGCAGAATTTCTGTTCAAGCACATCTCTGCCACATTCTGAAATATATCAGTTAAGGGGTGGACTTGGCATTTAACCTACTTTACTAAGTAAAATAAATCCACAAAAAGGAATATTCTCCTTCAGCTTAAACCGGGCCATAGGAGAGTAGATGGAATGAAAATGTTATTTCAGGGTTTTACATTCTTACGTTTTGTTGGAAAGGCAGTTTTTGCCCAAGAGATGTGAAGTTCGTTTCAGACTGTATTTTATCAAAGTCCATGTCTGGAAGTGCTTTTATACTCGGGCAGGATTAAGTGTGAGAAAACAAGTGTGAGATTTCACAGCTTTATAAATGCCTAAATAGCAAGACTTTCTTTTTAACCCAACAATGAAAATCATCCTAGACAATTGTCTTCTAATTACTTCCATATTCTCCTAATGTCTGTCTTTAACATTACTGAAAGCCCCTTTTTATATGATGAAATTTCGTCTTTTCTCCTGGAAGAGTGTTTCCTCTTGCTGTGCTTTATAAACAATCGTGCTGTAAAGCATCAATCTACACTACAGAGACTTTTTGCTTTTCAAGATGAAAGTAGGGTAATCTCTTACACTTGTGTGTAGGTTTGTTCAGCTTTATTGAAGAAAGATCCGTTACACTGGCCTGTTACAGGATCAACATTTTAGCAACCTGTTATTCATATGTAAGGCTGGTGATGCAATGCCTGGCGAGTGCACACCATGTGGCTGACCCAAGCATATCGCTGGTAACAGACAAGCCAGTAGAGATTCAGTAAAGAACTAATCACTTTGTCAGAAATTATAATTATTACATAAAAATTCATTTCCTGTGTGGCATTGCAACTGACAACAGCTGATAACAAAAACTGCAAATGTTTTAACCTGTGTAAGAACCCTTCTATCAGCAGCTGCATTGGGGAGCTGATAGCAGCAGTTCACTGGTGTGCCCAGTTCATTAGATGGTCACCTTTTGTTCTTGATGTGGCATCCTAGTCCTAAGTAAAATTTTTATTTTATTTTTTTTCCCAAACGTCCGCATTACTTTAATTTATAATAAATGTCATCAATGCTGCAATCTGCATGACTGTTATAAAGCCTGGGCACATCAAAACTTTTTTTTTTTTAATGTTTATATTCTTTATTTTTCCACACAGCATTTTCAATATGTTGTCATCAAATACAACAATGAAATGACGATGAATAATTATTCCTAATGTGGCAGATTATGTATAAACCTGCACATAAAAAGAAAACGTATAGGGGGAGATTTACTAAAACTAGCGCATATAGAATCTTGTGCAGTTGTGCAAAGTAACCAATCGGCTTCTAACTTCAGCTTGTTCAGCTAAGCTTTGACAATAAAACCTGAAAGGTGATTGGTTACCATGCACAACTGCACCAGATTCTGTGTGCACCAGTTTTAGTAAATATCCCCTATAGTATACATGCAAACCTTAAAAGAGAAGATATACAATATGTGATCAGAAATAGAAATAGTTTAGAACAACTACCGTATATACTCGAGTATAAGCCGAGGTACCTACTTTTACCACAAAAAACTGGGAAAATGTATTGACTCAAGTATAAGCCGAGGGGGGGGGATGTGCCCATTGCCCAACCTTACTGTGCCCATTGCCATCTCACTCTGCCACCTCATTGCCCATTGTCGTCTCACTGTGCCCCCTTACTGTGCCCATTGCCATCTCACTGCCCACTGTCACCTCACTGTGCCCCCTTACTGTGTCCATTGCAGCCTCCCTGTGCCCGAGTCAGTACCTCAAAATCTTGTAATTCCGCGGCCGGCGTCCATTGTTCAAATCTCGCGCCATTCTCCCTGTCCCTTCCGTGATAGGCGTTTCCAGCAAACACTGTGTTGAGTGTTTGCGCCTATCACGGAGGCACTGCAGGCACTGTGTTCAGTGCTCGGCCAATCACGGACGTCGGACAAGAGGACCTCCATGATAGGCGCAAACACTCATCACAGTGTTTTCTGGAAACGCCTATCGCCGAAGGGACAGGGAGAACGGCGCGAGATTTGATCAATGGACGCCGGCCGTGTAATTTCACGATTTTGAGGTACTGACTCGAGTATAAGCCGAGGGGTATACTTTCAGCCCTAAAAAAACGGCTGAAAAACTCGGCTTATACTCGAGTATATACGGTATGTCACATTGACCTTTATTTTCAGAATTGCAGTCTTGCATATAAAGATGTATCCATAGGTATATCTGTGTGGATTTGGTGGGTTAAGAGGCAACTTTTATATTGTGAGCTATCCCGCGCTACAGTGTGACTATCTAGTTGGGTAGTAGTAAATGGACTGCTGCTTGGGTATAAGGTACAGTGTTCCTGTTAAATGTGCTATGTGTCAAACCCAGCTCTGTCTGTACAATGTGATTCCCTATATACAGTGGGGATCGAAAGTTTGGGTACCCCAGGTAAAAATGTGTATTAATGTGCATAACGAAGCCAAGGAAAGATGGAAAAATCTCCAAATGGCATCAAATTACAGATTAGACATTCTTATAATATGTCAAAAAAAGTTAGATTTTATTTCCATCATTTACACTTTCAAAATTGCAGAAAAAAAATTACGTCTGCAAAAGTTTGGGCACCCTGCAGGATTTATAGCATGCACTGCCCCCTTTGCAAAGCTGAGACCTGCCAGTGTCATGGATTGTTCTCAATCATCGTCTGGGAAGAACAGGTGATGTCAATCTCAAAGGTTTTAAATGGCCAGACTCATCTGACCTTGCCCCAACAATCAGCGCCATGGGTTCTTCTAAGCAGTTGTCTAGAAAACTGAAACTGAAAATAGTTGACGCTCACAAAGCTGGAGAAGGCTATAAGAAGATAGCAAAGCGTTTTCAGATGTCAATATCCTCTGTTTGGAATGTAATTAAGAAATGGCAGTCATCAGGAACAGTGGAAGTTAAAGCAAGATCTGGAAGACCAAGAAAAATATCAGACAGAACAGCTCGCAGGATTGTGAGAAAAGCAATTCAAAACTCACGTTTGACTGCACGATCCCTCCAGAAAGATCTGGCAGACACTGGAGTTGTGGTACACTATTCCACTATAAAGAGATACTTGTACAAATATGGTCTTCATGGAAGAGTCATCAGAAGAAAACCTCTTTTACGGCCTCACCACAAAAATCAGCGTTTAAACTTTGCAAATGAACATATAGACAAGCCTGAGGCAGTTTGGAAACAAGTTCTGTGGACCGATGAGGTTAAAATAGAACTTTTTGGCCGGAATGAGCAAAGGTACGTTTGGAGAAGAAAGGGCACAGAATTTAATGAAAAGAACCTCTGTCCAACTGTTAAGCATGGGGGTGGATCAATCATGCTTTGGGGTTGTATTGCAGCCAGTGGCACAGGTAACATTTCACGAGTAGAAGGAAGAATGGATTCAATAAAATTTCAGCAAATTTTGGATGGTAACTTGATGCCATCTGTGAAAAAGCTGAAGTTAAAGAGAGGATGGTTTCTACAAATGGATAATGATCCTAAACACACCTCAAAATCCATGGGGGATTACATCAAGAGGCGCAAACTGAAGGTTTTGCCATGGCCTTCACAATCTCCTGACCTCAACATTATTGAAAACCTATGGATAGACCTTAAAAGAGCAGTACGTGACACAGCCCAGAAATCTCAAAGAACTGAAAGACTTTTGTAAGGAAGAATGGGCAAAGATACCTCAAACAAGAATTGAAAGACTCTTGGCTGGCTACAAAAAGCCAAAGGGGGCAGTACAAGATAGGCAGTACAAGATATTAACTCTGCAAGGTGCCCAAACTTTTGCAGACGCCATTTTTTTGTTTTCTGTAATCTTGAAAGTGTAAATGATGGAAATAAAATCTAACTTTTTTTGACATATTATAAGAATGTCTAATCTGTAATTTGATGCCATTTGGAGATTTTTCCATCTTTTCTTGGCTTCGTTATGCACATTAATACACATTTTTACCTGGGGTGCCCAAACTTTCGATCACCACTGTAAGGGTAATGAAATGCTTCATTTTAAACCCCAAACAAAGTGAAAATAGTTCCGAAATAAAGTTCATAGATGAAGTGCTTATTCGTGCAGTCTTCACAGTGCAAAACCAAATCTTCTTGAGTGCAATATATGCTCCACATAAAGTACAGATAAGGGTAATCAGGTGCTGTGCTCACCTCCTCATGTGCCCTCACTCACCAACTCTCAATATGTATTGCGCCTGTCCGTATAAGGCAATCCTTAGACTCCTCAGAATCCTGTGATGGATCCCCAGCAGTTCTCCGTGCATCCAGCAGAAACCATCTGAGTTGTATTGGCATGTAAGAAGAATAATAATCGGGAGATATACTGTTTATTTAAAATAATGTTACAGTACAAATTGAACACTCACAAATCAACTCTTGTTTCAAAGCATAAAATTCCGGTTTGGAACACAACTCCACGATGCGCGCTGCAAGGACCAGACGTGATGTCACCGGAAGTTCCCACCTGAGGGAAAGGGGGAAGTGTGAGCGGGAAAGAGGGAAGTGTGTTGGTAGATATGTGAGAGAAAAAAGAGCGGGGGGGGGAAGGAACCACAGGGAGAGTGGGGGGGTAATGGAAGTGATGGGATTGGTGAAAGAAGTGTTAGCAGATCTGCTTTGCCCCTCTCAGATAGGGGACGGGAATTGTGGGTGCTAGGCCCCCAGGCCAGTCAGCCTATTCGTAGTTCTATAGGGCATTGATCATATTTTAAGTAGCACAATTGGCGCTACTCAGAAGGGCCGAGGTGTATTTAGCAGAAAGCTTAGACTGGATCCAATAAAACCATGTTGGCCTAAAGGAATCCGATTTTTTTATTTTTTCTTAAAGTGGGTGAAAATCCTCATATACCCAGTGAAGTGCACAGCCTCAGATGATACACAGAGATGAAACAAATCCTCCTCATAAGTTGTACCCGTTTATCTGTAATAATTTCTAATCTACAGCCTTCTAAAACGCACATTTTACACAACATCTTTTAGCTCTGAAAAGCAGGGGGTTGAGATCTGAAGTCTGTACACTGCAGAACTTAGTGAGGAGAGCTCTGAGCCCTGATTGGAGAGAGGGCACACACTACCCTTCATTCTTGGAGTCAGGAAAAAGCTGTCTGATAACGTAGGAACAAGACAGTGGAGAGAAATCACACTCATTGCTTTGGAAAGAGACAAGTACACGGTATAGAAGGAGGTGCTTTGCTCATATTACATGTCCTGAGGTTTACAACCACTTTAGGTTTTGTTCGGTCTCCCATACTCATCTTTCATCCTAATGTGCCAATGGGCAAGTGTGGTATTGGTGATTTTATATTTTTTTCCATGAGCTTGGAATGCAGGCTTTCGCAGCATTCTATGGTCTTATTTAATGCAAAGCACAGGCTGAGATATGCTAATTTTAATTTGCAGATGCTGAGGACTTGCTCATTGCCAGATCTTTCTAAACTGTTCAAGACTTTGGTGGATGTACCGAGTTTGGCTGATCTGCAGGGGGATGAGCAACTGGAGATAGAAGAAATTGAGGATGAACCAGCACAGGATGCAGATCATTCAGATTCCGAAGACACGTAAGGAAATTTTGTTTCTGCAATTTATCCCAGAATGGATGAAAACTGTCTCCTTGGAACTTGAACATGTACAGTACCTTGTTAACTTCTTGTATGTTTTTTATTTCTCAGCTCTAGCATGTAGTTATGGGTTACTTCTCCAACAGGGAGACTGACCATTATAAAAACACATTTTAGGTAGAATGGAGATAATGTGAAACTTCTGACAATATTTTTAATTGCCATTTGTGCCTTCCTGTCCCAGCAACAACAATGCCTCCTGTTTCTTGTCCTGGTATCTTCCTAATTGGTTACAGGAAAAAAAAAATTCACTCTTCACCACTCTATCCAAAATGAATACCTAATATTGTAGTATAATCATAACTTCACTATCACATCTGCATTATTTTAATTATATGATATACAGTACCACAGCAAGCAGGTACATAACCTGTGAGCTGCTCCATAATAGCCATTTGGCCAGGACATTAGTTAAAAAAGATTGTCTGGGCACCAGGGAAATGTATTAGCGCCCACGTAATAACTTTTTGAACCAATCACCCACACCCCAAAGAGACTATAGCAGGGAAACAGGGAAAGTGGTGGCTTTGCTGGAATTTTATGCTGCAGCAGAGTCAGTCAGAAAATACTGTAAATCAGGAACCTCCTGCACTTCTATAAAACAAAGTCCAAAATGGAAGTAAAAAATTTAGGTACCACACCCATTATGGCATGACTTTAAAATTGGTAATGGGTCCAGCTACTTATATGTTGATTTTCTTTGTAGTATGTTTGGGGACACAGACAGAGACTTGCAGGAGCTGCAGGCTTCAATGGAGCAGTTATTAAAAGAGGATTCCCAAGAAGGGGACTGTGGAGCTGAAGAGGCTGTAGATGGACTGCTACCCAGTAAGATGGAGGATGAGGAGGAGGAGGAAAATAACGAGGCAGCCCAGGAGGCTGAAGCAGAAGATGAGGAGAATCCGCCGAGCAGTGGAAGCATAATTAATGAGGAGTGGCAATCGGGTAAATTCCATAGGTGTCATTTATATACGTGTTTGGGATCGTGCAAAATTATTCCTGGTGTTGCTCAAATGCATGTGTTAAGACTCCTACTTGTACAGCTGGGGCGTGTACACAGGCACTGGGTTACACGGTTTTGTTTGCTATAAATGTATATGGTCTGGTTTGTAAGTATAACCATTCAAAAGAAAAAAAAAGTAATTTTGCTTTTGAAGTCAAATTTGGGAAAAACCCACTGAATGTTTGTGTCTCCATTCCAGCAGACCCCCTCAGAATACAAAATCGGCCTCCTACTATGAAATGTTCTTAGATAATACTTCAAAGTATACCCTCTACTAACAAAGATTCTAAACTTTTGATATAAAATGTTTTGCATCTTACTGCCAAAATGTACACCCCAAATTACAAGTTGGGAGGCTGTGTAAAATCTGCATAAAAGCTGAGAAAATGTACCACTTTTTAAGAAAAAGGTAATTTTGAAAATAATGGCAGCAACATGTCTCAAAAAAAGTTGGGACAGGGCCATGTTTGCCACGGTGTGGCATTTCTTCTTTTCTTTTTTCTTTTTTTTTTAACGTCTGGAAACAGAGGAGACAAGTTGCTGGAGTTCTGAGAGAGGAATGTTGTCCCATTCTTGCATGATATAGTATTCTAACTGCTTAACAGTTCTGGGTCATCTTTATTGTATTTTTCATTTCAAGATGTGCCAGCAGCCCAGAAGCCATTGAGGATGTATATTTTGCAAAGCTTCCCAAAAAAATGTTGAAAAGACAATCTAAAGTTTCAATTGCTAAGTGACCTTCTCTTGTAGCTTTATATCACCAAGGCTGATTCCCACCTACCCTAACTAAGTTACCTAGATACTGCTCATGGGGTTGACCCAATAATCTCAAAGTTGCCTTATGGTATAGAGCAGGGATATGCCATTAGCAGACCTCCAGCTGTTGCAAAACTACAAGTCCCATCATGCCTCTGCCTCTGGGTGTCATGCTTGTGGCTGTCAGTCTTGCTATGCCTTATGGGATTTGTAGTTCTGCAACAGCTGGAGGTCCACTAATTGCATATCCCTGCTAGAGAGGAAAATTGGGCATCACTTGGATCACAGTGCAAGGAAGAAATTTGTTTTCTTTCTTGCATTTTCCTACTTCTGTGAGTTCATTAGGAGAATTGCAGATACTAAAAATGATCCAACTTTCTCCTTTGGGGAATGCAGTCCTCTTTGTCCACCTCACCCAAGGCCTACATACTCACGCATTTTCCATAAAGGCCGCAGTCCAATGTCTGAAAAGGAATAATACTTTTTTTTTTTTTAACAGAAAGATTTTTATTAGACAAATCAGCATTACATTACAACCGGTAAATAGCACATCCATTAGTACAGAGCAAACAAACAGAATAATGCGTCACATCCGGGGGATCACACCCCTCTCATTCGTTAGTAAATGCAGATAATAACCATTGGCCCAACCACGATCGTGCATAATAACGACTCTAGTCCACCCTTCCACGGCCATACAAGCAACCCTGAGTAGTAGTAAAGTCCGAGGACCAAGAGGGGCGGGGGGGGGGGGGGAAAGGGGGGGGAGGAAACCACTCCCAACAAACAGATAGCCCAGTCAGTCACACCCAGGGGGAGATTCCAAGTCAGAGCGATTGGTCTGCCATGAAGACCAAATTTTGTCGAACTTTGCGGGGCACTGTCTACTCTCATAAGTCAACTTATATAGAGGCAGTACTGAGTCGACTGAGCGTTGCCAGGCGGCACATGTGGGGGGATCCTCAGATTTCCACTTGAGCAGGATTTCCCGCCTAGCATAAAATAGTGAGAAGGTCAGGCAGAGTCTACAATATCTATCCCCCTCCACGTCCTCCATATGATTCAGCAGCAGGATCTTGGGGTCAGTCGGCACGTTCAAGCCAGTCACGTCAGTCAGTCTGGAAGCCACATCTTCCCAATAGGGCTGGAGTTTCGGACACGACCAGACCATGTGCCAAAATGTACCCGTCTCCTGCCTGCATCTCTGACAATTAGGATCTCGCTGCGGGTAAATACGTGCTAACCTCTGCGGGGTGTAGTAGGCTCTGTGGAGAAATTTAAATTGTATAAACCTATCTTTTGCAGCTATCATAACAGGGATATAAGATGAGAGGCAGTCCCTCCACTCCTCCTCATCCAGCGACGGAATATCAGCCCTCCATTCATCCCAAGGTTTAGTAAGCTTGGTATCATACTGTACCGTGAGGTATAGGTATGGGGATGGCCCATAAGAGCGGAGGACAAGAGATGCTCAATAGAGTCTGACTCCAGAGTTATAGGCTCCGGGAATTGGGCCTCAAAGGTATGTCTCAGCTGCCAGTACCTAAATTGGAAGGAGACCGGCAGGAGATACGCCTGCCTGAGTTCTTGGAAAGGCATAAGTGTTCCCGCTTTTACTATATGTTTCAGAGTAACAATTCCCTTTTTTGCCCACAGGGATGGATCTGGGATACTATTCATGTGAGGCAACATGGGGTTAGCCCACAAGGTTATATGTGGGGATACCATGTTAGGTCGCCGGTACATTAGTCGAGCCTCCTGCCAGACCTTAACTGTGGTCCACATGATGGTCGTCATACAGGGGCTGGCCCTGAGGCCACGAAACGGTAAGTTGCTCAAGGCTGCATAAGAGCCCAAAATAGCCGCCTCAAGTGTGACCGCCGGATTTTGTCTAGGCTGGGAGAACCACCACCTCACTGTAACCAGGACAGCCGCCCAGTAATAAAGCAAGAAGTTCGGGAGCGCCAGTCCACCTCCGGACAAAGACAAATACAAAATCTTCCTCGCCACCCGGGGGGGTCTCCCAGCCCAGACAAATGAGATCAGCAAGCTGTCCAGCCTCCGGAAGAATGACCTAGGGATATACGAGGGGGGTATTGCGAAAGAAGTACAGGAACTTCGGGAGAAAGATCATCTTCAAAAGATTGACTCTACCCACTGGCGTCAGAGGGAGGGACCGCCACGCTGTGCACTTGGCCACCAGTTGGGTCATGAGTGGTTGTATGTTTTTGCCAACATAGTCGCCGTTATTGCTGCTAACCTTGATGCTCAGGTACGTAAACTCATCTACCCATTTGAGCTGTGTTTGTGTTGTGGAACGCGGGGTCGAGGGACATAGGGGAAACAAGACCGATTTGTCCCAATTGATGCGAATACCGGAGTAGCCCCCAAAGTGGTCAATCAAATCTAAAGCTACACGCAGGGACGATGAAGCATCTGCCAAATATAGCAGGGCATCATCCGCATATAGAGACAGCTTTTCTTCAATTGGGCCTATTTGCAATCCCCGGACCCTCGTCTCAGCTCTCAGCAGGATGGCCAGTGGTTCCATAGCAAGGGCAAACAAACCCGGGGAGAAGGGGCACCCCTGTCTCGTGCCGCGACCCAAGGGGAACACGTCCGATAGGCAGCCGTTGGTCCGAATTCTAGCAGATGGGGAGTTATATAACATGCGTACCCATTTCAGGAAGCCTGGCCCAAACCCGAAACTGTCGAGCACCCCCCAGAGGTAGCCCCACTCCACAGAGTCGAAAGCCTTTTCTGCGTCAAGTGAGGCCACCACTCCCGTCGACCCCTCGCCAGCCCTATTGACGTGGGTGAGGAGGTGTCTAATGTTGATATCCGTTCCCCTACCTGGCATAAAGCCTGTTTGATCCGAATGTACCAGGGCAGTAATGACAGAGTTCAGTCTAGTTGCCAAGATCTTGGCCAGAATCTTTGCATCGACGTTTAGCAACGAGATAGGGCGATACGAGGAACAGAGGCAAGGGTCCTTCCCCGGCTTGGGGATCACCACTATGACCGCCTCACCCATTGAAAAAGGGAGCTTTCCCTGCTGCGCCGACACCGTGAATAGGGAATGTAGTCTGGTCACTAGTTCGGCTGCATAATGTTTGTAGAACTCTACAGGAATTCCATCAGGCCCGGGCGTCTTGCCAGATTGCATAGATTTAAGGGCCCGCTGGATCTCCTTCACCATGATAGGGGCGTCGAGCCGCTCTCGGTAGGTCGCCGCAAGGACCGGAATGTCAATGTCCCCCAAATATTTCACCAGGTCCTCATCACTATAATCCACCCTTGAGTCATAAAGTGCACGATAGAAGTCGGCAAAGCATTGATTAATACCCCCGGGAGAGCTTACCAGCTCACCCGTGGGGCCCGTAATATGAGAGACACTGACCCCTCCCGCCTGTTCCCTGGAAAGCCAAGCCAGCATCTTACCTGACCTCTCCCCCTGTTCAAAAATCCTATGGGACTGAGCAAGTAACTTTTTTTGGGTAAGTGAGGTACGGATATTAAGGACTTCCCCAGTCAAGAGCTGCAGGTGGGCATATTGTTGGGGATCACGGGTCCTAATAAAGGTCTCTTCTGCACTGGCAGCCTCCCTTTCCGCCCTCACTAAGTCTGCCCTGCGTTCCCTACGAACTCTGGCAATAATGGTCTGGTAGTGTCCTCTCGTGGAGGCCTTAAAGGCATCCCATACAGTCCCGGCCTCCGCCGTGCCATCATTGTCCGCCCAGTAACCGGTCAGCTCAGTTTGGAACTGGTCGTCTACAGAGGTGTCCGAGATCCAAAACCTGGAAGTCTCCACAGGCAAACAGCATGGCCCTTAGAGAAATCCAGCGCCAAAAGCAGTGGTGCATGGTCCGAGATCCCCCTGGGCAAGATCCGTACGTCCGTGACCCTTTGCAGGACCGGTCTACCCGCATATACCAGATCGATGCGGGAGAACGTCCTGTGGGAGGCCGAGTGGCAGGTGTAAGCCAGGTCCCGAGGGTGCTTCCACCACCACACGTCCGTCAACCCATAGGTATCAGCCCAGTCAGCCAACCCAGAGTAGTGTCGACCTCCAGGCGTCAGGCGATCCCTATCCGGATCTGGAACTAAGTTAAAATCCCCCAGAAACGCAGTATTATCGGAGGTGAACTCGGCCACCCTGCTCGTTATGTGATTCAGCAGCAACAGGGAGGCCGGCGGGGGAAGATATAGACCCACTATGGTCCAGGTCAGCGAATGAATCACGGCATGAATTATAACGTATCTACCATCAGGATCAAGAACCAGGTCCAGGAGCCGAAACGGGAGGGATTTTAGCACTAGTATAGTGACCCCTCTAGAAAAGCTAGAATAGGTAGAATGATAGTGTTGGCCCACCCATGGCTTTTTAAGTGAAAGAATTCTACTCCCCATGAGGTGCGCTTCCTGTAGGACACATATATGCGGGTTATAAGACTTAATAAATTGGAACACCAGGGAGCGTTTGGTCGGGGAATTCAACCCCCTGGTGTTCCACGACAGGATACTAACTGCTGACATGGATCATCAGATTGATAGGGGGGATAGGATAATACCGCATGGCTCCCAGACCCGAACCCCAGACCCGACCCCCAGACCCAGGATGTACACATCTGGAAACAGAGCAATGCTGAAGTATCAACGTTTTGAATGTAAAGCAAAAACATAATGGAAACAAAAACAACAAAAAGAAAAAAGCAAAAAGAAAAAAAAAAATCAGAATAAGAAAAATAGCCCCAGTAGGGCAACAATCCCCACCCCACCCAACCCCTTAAAACTGAGGAGGGTATCCATTCCAAACAGTATCAGCTCGCCGGCTGCAAAGGGGGTTCCGTGCAAGAGGCAAACTCGGCCCCCCGGATAAATTCTGGGGGGGGGGGGGCGACCAACTGTCTGAGCGACTCTCTAAGTGCGAGACTTCCGCTGGCAATGCAACAAGCTGTAAGGGACAGGAGTTCAATAGGATGAAAGCAAACAGGAACACGTCCCAGCAGTAAAGTCGATCCAGTGGCGAGGGAGTATACGTGGTATGATCTCCAGTGCCACATGGGGGGGCAAAAATTAACCAACAGGGAAAAAGCGGCTGACCGCAGTGTTCTCCTGACCACGTCAGGGGTGCCAACTTGGGTTTCCACATCAGCGGGGGCCAACCGCCACCATCGGAGCTGCACACACCAAGAGGATTAGCCGGGCACAACAGGTGCAACAACAGGTGTGAGAGCTCTGTCCAGGGGGCCAGTCCGCGGACCACACCGATATAGGCAAATTCAAAACAAGGAAGGTATCAAATAGTACATACCATGCGTCCGATCAGCGGGCCCGCGGCAGCGACTCCAACCAGACAGACACCTCCCTGGGATTAGTGAAGAAGCGAGTCGACTCCCCGTCCTGTACTCTCAGACGGGCCGGGAAAAGGATACTGTAGCGGATGTTGCGCGCCCTCAAAGTCGCCTTGACCTGGTCGAACGACTTCCTGAGCCTCTGTGTTTCCACCGAATAGTCGGGAAAGATCATCAGCTTGACGTTCTGGAATCTTAGGTTGCCCACAAGCCTGGAGGCACGGAGAACTTCGTCCCGATCCCGGAAGTTGAGCAGGCGGAGAATGAAGGTTCGCGGCGGGGTTCCAGGAGGCCCCGGCTTAGGAGGAACGCGGTGCGCCCTTTCCACCACATATTGGGGTGACATGCGAGCCTCGGGGAGGAGGGTACACAACATACCCTCTATGAAGCCTATAGGGTCATTCCCCTCTACTCCCTCGGGTAGACCGACAATGCGGAGGTTGTTGCGCCGGTTTCTGTTTTCGGCATCTTCGGCTCTATATTCAAGGGCTTTAACTTTGGTTTGGAGAGTGCGGAGTGCTGCGCCCTGCTCTGCGACCACATCTTCAGTGTTGCTAACTCTCTGCTCGGTCTCCGCCACCCTGGTCCTAAGCTTGTCCATATCCTGGCGGATAAGGCCTACATCCATCTGGACGGCCTCTATTTTTGTGGTCAGGGTGGACTGGCACGTGGCAATGGCCGCCATGACTTCCGCCAGCCAGGGCGGTCGGGCCTCAGCCGAGTCCATGGGACCTATCTGTGAGGCTTTGTGGGAGCTCCGGGTGGTACGGCCCTGCACTAGGAGATCAGTGGGCGTTGGAGGGGGCTCGGGTAACGGTGGAAAAGTTAGTTTTTTGCCCCCTTTGTTGAACCTTACGCCTGAGCTCCGGCGCCTCATTCAAGGTGCACACTGTGTCCCGAGTATATTGTTGGCGGCTTGAAGGGTCCCACTGTGCTTCCCCCAGGAGAGTCACAGGAGAAGGAGGGGCTCGGTCCGGAGCCCCGGGGACCGCCAGGAAAGGCCCCGGCTGCGGCCTAGGAGTTCGAGCGGGCTTACAAGCAGGATGGATGGATGGAGTGGTCAGCAGTCGGTGTGTCCTCCACTGCCCCGCCGCCCACAGCCCGCGCCAGCCCACCTATCTTATGTGCAGGGGGCCGCAGCGCACCTCCGCTCCGGAGCTCCGATGGCCGCCAGGAAAGACCGCGGCTGCGGCCTAGCAGTTCGATGCCGGATGGATGGAGTGAGCAGCAGCCGCCGTGTCCTCCACTGCCCCCGCCGCCCACAGCCCGTGCCAGTGCACCCCTCTTATGTGCAGGGGGCCGCCGTGTACCTCCGCTCTGCTCCGGAGCTCCGATCGCCGCCAGGAAAGACCGCGGCTGCGGCCTAGTTACACGAGGAGAGGCTGGAACTCGTCCGTGGAGGGGCCAGCAGCCGTCAGGACGACTGCCCCGCTCCCCGCTCTGTTGCGCCTCACTCCCCCGGTCAGCAAGGGTGGATGAACCGGCCTCTGATAGCCCAAGATCCGGGTAATCAAGCCGAAAGCAGCCGCTCACAGCGCCATCTTGGCCACGCCCCGGAATAATACTTTAACTGCATCTACTACACTCCCTATAAAGAATGATCAGAACAAAAAAAAAGAACCCAAATCGCCAGTGTCCTATTCGTAACAAACCACGCCCATTTACAAAGGGTATCTGCTTCAGAAAGAAACCCTTGCAAGAATGAAAAGCGCTTTTAAAGAAGTTTGGGGTATATTAAAATGCTGTGCTTCCAGAGAACACCATGCTAAAGACTGTAAGGCTGCTATTGGGTGCAAAGAATGCAACAGTGATGAGCATGTGCAAACCCTTCATCCACTCTGTTCACAGTAAATCCTCCTGAGGTGAATCATGGCGGGGAGAGCACAGACCAAACCGCACCTCTTACAGTTTTCTCTTCATGACTGACAAATCCTGTGCCAAAATATGTTTAGTGTATGTATACCCCAAGAGTCAACCTGAAAAAGCTGTTATGCCTTGTACACACAATGGGATCTCCGATGGAATAAAATTCGATGGAATTTTCCGTTGGAATTCCGATGAAGCTGACTTCCATCAGTCTTGCATACACACTGTCAGACTAAATTCCGACCGTCCAAAACGCGGTGACACAAAACACGAGCAGAGAAAAATTAAGTTCAAGGCTTCCGAGCATACGTCGACTTGATTCTGAGCATGCGTGGATTTTTCTCTGATGGAATTCCACACAGACGATCGGAATTTCCCATCAGATTTTTTTCCATCGGAAAAATGTAAAACATGTTCTATTTTTTTACTTCGATGGAAAAAAGTCAGATGGGGCCCACACACGATCGGAATTTTATTCCATCGGAAATCCGATCGTGTGTACAAGGCATAAGACTGTATACTATTCTAGGTGATCAAAGTAACAGCTCTCTTGCAAGACCAAAGCTTTTTAACCTGGTAAACATAACAGGAGATACCATACACCCTGGATACCAGTGCTGGCATTACAGAAGTTTCAGGCAAGAGATCCACTGGTTTTGTAGTAGTTCCCCTGAACAGCAGTGTAGACATACCAATACCCACTCATTGTGTGTAACCAGATTCCAACCAACAGAAGAGATCCCTACTCCTGCAGCTGCCTCTCACCACTATCACTTGAGAGGCATAGCTGACCACATAGAGTACCATCTCTTGACAGAAATGCTGATTTTTCTCCTGCTGCTCAGTAGAAGCATCCCAAGGCTACACAAGACTCGCTAACAAATCACCAAGCCACATAACACACCATATGCCCAATGCCTGGACCCAGACTGGGTCATCATAAGCAATGGCTGTCCGGGTAATGTTGGGAGGTCTTCCACTGTTTCTTCTTGCAAGACACGTGTCCTGCAAAATGGTTGCATTGTTTCAAGCAGTGCCCACATCACTACCATGTCAAAGACAGACTTTGCAGTAAAGGCATGCAACCATTCTTCAAACAAGGCAATAACAAGGGCCTTCATTTCTAAGATGATACTGTCGGTGCCACAGTGTTTGATGTAACCACTAAAGACAATAAGCTGGCAACCACCATGGAAGACGAGGAGTTCTATCAGGACAATTCCAACAGCTGGGTGGCACCACACCATTTTTTTGCCTCAAGAAAGAAACTACCAAATAATGTTCAGCATGTAGAAGCATGATTTACTTCTTTACAATGCACCCTGAAAAAACCCCAGAGATGAAACAATTTGTTTTTCTTTATGCAAAAGGTGTAAGAGCAGTTACTTATAAGTATTATCTAGGAATAACTCATAATAAGGGCCTGATTTCGTTTTTTTAATTTTGGGAGGTTTCTCCCTAAAGTAGGTATATTATTGTGATTTATTTTAAATATCACACTGTGCGAGGTCTTGCCCCGAGTGTTAATGGATATATATTTATTACCTTTTAGATGTTTCTTAGGGGAAGTTATCATGGATGACTGCAAGCATTTCTGACAAGTTCAGGGTGAGTCTGTCTCAATAGAGAGGGTACAGCAGGGTATACACGGACCGAAAATTGTCCGGTTCAGCAGGAACTGACCAACTATCGATGCGTGTGTACTGCTGACTGTTCAACAGAAACCAGTCTAACAACTGACTTCTGTCGAACGGTCTTGCTGGAAAACCTGCATTCGATCAGCACTTGCAAGAATAGTGCCCCCCTCTCAGAAGACAATAGTGCAGTGGGAGAGGTCCCAGAATCGCACATAGTCTTTGTCGATGCTGGAATCTGACAGGTTTTTTTATTTTTTATTCAACCTGCTGGTTGAACAAAGATGTATACCCTGCTTAAGGACAGGCTCAGCTTTTCTTCATTAACATACAACTGAGTTTTTCTTTGCTTCGACTTTCACTATTCAAGATTCCTGGCTAAAGCTGTAAAGCTTTCTTCTCTATCTTTGCAGATAACAGCAGTGTGGATTTTGAAAGTGAATGTGATGATGGTGACAGCGTCTTTGGTCATCTGGAGGAAATGAGATTTAAACTGGAGCAAGAATTAGGCTTTGATAAGTTTATTGAAGTTTACGATAAAATAAAGGTAAATTTATGTATCAGATGAATTTATAGTCTGTTTTCTTAAACACATACTGATCTATAGCCTAATTTACCAGTAAAATTGCATGGCTGGTTTACGTTTTCAATGTAAGCAATAATACAAAAATGGAACTTCAATCAAATGAATGAGTGTGTACTTTAAAAGTTTTATGAGTGCTGCTATTCTACATGTTAACTTGGTGACTAAAATTAAAATACAGATTATCTTATTTCCAGCTTTTCTAATTCTCAATCCCTGTATGCATGGACATCAGAATGAGGAATTTGATGGGCGTAACTAAAACTTGCCCAGCATACCTTGACACACATGTATAAATCTGATAATAGTTTACATTATCGGTTGTCATTAACACCATCGTTATTGGTCTGCTAGAGCACATAAACCACTTTACAAAGGATTATTACTGTATACATTTGGGAAGAGAGAAATACATTTACTATTGACTGTGCCCACCAA
This sequence comes from Rana muscosa, assembly GCA_029206835.1. Lineage (NCBI taxonomy): Eukaryota > Metazoa > Chordata > Amphibia > Anura > Ranidae > Rana > Rana muscosa. The sequence continues at coordinate 273,114,048 of CM055116.1, forward strand.
CGTGCTTCATATTGGATGTATGTAAAATAATTAAAAATGCCATGGTTCAATTTAGTATCCATAAGTGTCATAGTGTCCAGTATTCTCTAGGCCTTGTTGACAATATAGAACAGTTCATAAAATATATCCAATATTACAGGCCTTATACAGTGCCTTGAAAAGGTATTCATACCTCTTGAAATGTTCCACTCATGTTACAACCAAAAACGTAAATGTATTTTATTGGGGTTTTATTTGATAGACCAATACAAAGTGGCACATAATTGTGAAGTGGAAGGAAAATGATAAATGTTTTCAAACTTTTTTACAAATATCTGAAAAGTGTGGCGAGCATTTGTATTCGGCCCTCTTTACTCTGATACCCCTAACTAAAATACAGTGGAACCAATTGCTTTCAGAAGACACCTAATTAGTAAATGGAGTCCACCTGTGTGTAATTGAATCTCAGTATAAATACAGCTGTTCTGTGAAGCCCTCAGAGGCTTGTTGGAGAACCTTTAGTAAACAAACAGCATCATGAAGGCCAAGAAACACACCAGACAGGTCAGGGATAAAGTTGTGGAGGAGTTTAAGGCAGGGTTAGGTTATAAAAATATATCCCAAGCGTTGAACATTTCACGGAGCACTGTTCAATCCATCATCCGAAAATGGAAAGAGTATGGCACAACTGTAACTCTACCAAGACATATGGCCATCCACCTAAACTGACAGGCAGGCCGGCAAGGAGAGCATTAATTGGAGAAGCAGCCAAGAGGCCCATGGTAACTCTGGAGGAGCTGCAGAGATCCACAGCTCAGGTGGGAGAATCTGTCCACAGGACAACTATTAGTCGTGCACTCCACAAATTGGCCTTTATGGAACAGTCGCAAGAAGAAAGCCATTGTTGAAAGAAAGCCATAAGAAGTCCCATTTGCAGTTCGCGAGAAGCCATGTGGGGGATAGCAAACATGTGGAAGAAGGTGCTCTGGTCAGATGAGACAAAAATTTTACTTTTTGGCCTAAAAGCAAAACGCTATGTGTGGCGAAAAACTAACAGTGCACATCACCCTGGACACACCATTACCACTGTGAAACATAGTGGTGGCAGCATCATGTTGTGGGGATGCTTTTCTTTAACTTTAGCAGGTACAGGGAAGCTGGTCAGAGTTGATGGAAAGATGGATGGAGCCAAATACAGGGCAATCTTAGAAGAAAATCTGTTAGTCTGCAAAAGACTTGAGACTGGGGCAGAGGTTCACCTTCCAGCAGGACAACGATCCTAAACATACAGCCAGAGCTACAATGGAATGGTTTACATCAAAGCATATTCATGTTTTAGAATTGCCCCGTCAAAGTCCAGACCTAAATCCAATTGAGAATCTGTGGCAAGACCTGAAAACTGCTGTTCAGATGCTCTCAATCCAATCTGACAGGCTTGAGCTATTTTGCAAAGAAGAATGGGCAAAAATGTGCAAAGCTGGTAGAGCCATCCCCAAAAAGACTTGCAGCTGAAATTGCAGTGGAAGGTGGTACTACAAAGTATTGACTAGAGGGTCTGAATACAAATGCACGCCACACTTTTTCAGATATTTTATTTGTAAAAAAAAAATTGAAAACCATTTATCATTTTCCTTCCACTTGACAATTATGTGCCACTTTGTGTTGGTCTATCACATAAAATACATTTACATTTTTGGTTGTGACATGACAAAATGTGGAAAATTTCAAGGGGTATGGATACTTTTTCAAGGCACTGTAGATGATCTAGTATAGTGTTCACTATTGCATGCCTTATTTATATAATATAGCATATAGAACATGTTAACGATTACAGGTCTTGTAGATGTTAAATAATAGCTCACAGAACCCATTGATTATTACAGGTTCTGTAAATTATATAGTCTAGTTCTTATAATTGTTTTACCATTGTAGCTTATATTGTACAGCTCATCAAACTTGTGCATTCTTACTGGCCCTGTAGATGACCTAATATAGCTCATGGAATGTCTTCATTATTGGAGGACTTATAGATTATATAGCATAGCTCATAAAGTGTTCATTATTACACAGTATAGTAAAGTAAAGCTCAGTGTTTCTTAACTCCAGTCCTCAAGGCGCCCCAACAGGTTATGGTTTCAGGATTTCCCTCAGAGGAAATGGCTGTGGTAAATACTAAGGCAGTGAAACTGATCATATCATCTGTTTAAAATAATGGAAAGCCTGAAAACATGACCTGTTGGGGCGCCTTGAGGACTGGAGTTAAGAAACACTGGTATGGCTCATAGAACTTGTCCACAAATAAAGATCTTGTAGATGATGTAGGACTTGTCCACTATGATGTGCTTTGTAGATGATATAGTACAGTTCTTAGAACTTGTTTTACTATTGCAGGCCTAGTAAACAGTATATTACACCTGATAGAACCTGTTCACTTTTACAGAGCTAGTAAACCTTCTAGTGCAGCTTACAGAATTTGTCCACTATTACAAGCCTATTAGAAGGAATTATATCAACTATCAAAAGAGTGTTGCAGGACTTGAATCAGATGGATTTGGAAGTCCTGGTGGTAGGACTAACTGGCTGGATTGATGATGACGACGGCACAGCATTTAGAGTACAGCAGTGTTGGAGTATCTAACATTTTTTACAGCGTAGAGAATGGAGATGCCTTGTGTATGTCATCTACAGCACAGTGTGTGGCCAGAACCTCTATACAATCTGCACATACACCCATCACATCTTATACCCACATCAGAATTCCCATTAATGGATTAGTAGGCTCTCACTTATCAGGCTGCAGTCAAATCAAACTGATGTGGGCATCCTCTCCATTTAAAGGAATGTTTATAACATCATAGGAAGGCATCTGCCTTTCTGATATCCGTGTGAGTTGGTTTCTGGAAGACATTACTGTACCGAGAAATGAGCTGATGATCTCTTCTGACAGGTGAAGACATTTCCCCATTTTTCTCAGTTTATCAAATGTGGAAACCTTTGTTCTCAACAGCATGGTGGCAGTAGAGGAAATTAACCTTATTTAATAAGAGTTTTAGGCAAAATATAAGGACTGAGATCTGTTTTGGCAAATTAATAGGATTTAGATGTTCAGGCATAAAGTTTTGTCAATTTGTATTGCACTTTTATGTGAATGAGACTGGATTAGTGGTGTGGCCTCAGTCAAGCATGTGCTAGACACACCACCTATGTATTAGATTTGCATTTTGAATGAATATTTTTTGACAATATTTGTAATTTTTTTTTTTTTTTTTTTTTTCATTTCAGTTTTTATTAGGCAACATTTTTATAGTGTACAATACAAATAGACCTAAAATAGGCTCATAAAAAAAAAAAAACATAAAACAATAAAATTTGACAATATTCAAGCATTTTTCCAACTTTAATTTTTAGGCCATACACGAGGATGAGGATGAAAATATTGATACATGTTCAACGGTTTTGGAGAATATTCTGGGCAGTGAACACCAGTATTTATATCCCAGAATTCTCCGTTTAGTTATGGCTGATGGCGCCTATCAAGAAGGTTAGTGTCTTTTTGCTTTTTAAAAAAAAAAAAACGTTCCTATTAAGGAGTATTAGAACTTTGTGGACCACATAGTAAGGTTGTGTGAATACAATTGCACATCCATGGTTTGTAGCGGTTTCTGTGAATGCTACTAGAGCTATGTGGCCGGAAAAAAGACAGCCAAAGAATCATCATTTTATAAAAACACTAATAACATTGACACAATTTCTCTTAAATACCCAAGATAAATTTAATAATAATAAAAAAAAACTAACTCCAAGAGTAGTAATTCACCTCTCTGAACTTTTTTTTTTTTTTTTTAAATATCCATATAATTACTGTATTGGAAATATCTACAGTATCTCACAAAAGTGAGTACACCCCTCACATTTTTGTAACTATTTTATTATCTTTTCATGTGACTACACTGAAGAACTTACACTTTGCTACAATGTAAATTAGTGAGTGTACAGCTTGTATAACAGTGTAAATTTGCTGTCCCCCTCAAAATAACTCAACACAGCCATTAAAGCGGAGTTCCGCCAGGGTAAAAAAAAAATTAAGTCAGCAGCTACAAATACTGCAGCTGCTGACTCTTAACCACTTCAACCCCAGAAGGATTTGTCCCCTTAATGACCAGGCCATTTTTTCGGCACTGCGTCGCTTTAACTGACAATTGCGCGGTTGTGCGACGCTGTACCCAAACCAAATTGACGTTCTTTTTTTCCCCACAAATAGAGCTTTCTTTTGTTGATATTTGATCACCTCTGCGGTTTTAATTTTGTGCGCTATAAACAAAAAGAAAAGAGCGACAATAAAAAAAAAATATATATATATATTTTTACTTTCTGCTATAATACATATCCAAAAAATATATAAAAAAACTAATTTATTCATCAGTTTAAGCTGATATATATATTCTTCTACATGTTTTTGGTAAAAAAAAATCGCAATAGGCGTAAAATTGATTGGATGCAAAATAATAGTATACAAAAGAATAATGCCATATAACCTCTTGCAGCCTTTGTAGCCTATTAACTTCTGGGTTTTCCAGCCAGAAGTCCCCGCCCCTGCCCTCCCCCCACCCTCCCATCCTCTACCCCTTAACTTATAAAATTGACTTTTAGAATTTATCTTTTTATTTAATTGCTCCCGTTGCGGGAGGGTTCCCTCAGTCTAAGGACTAAATACCTCTACATATCTACCTGTCTTTTTAAATACTTTCCAACTCTCCCATTTATCTGTTGACTCTGCGCTTTCTTCCTCTAGGCTCTGCCTCAAACATTCCATATTATATGTTTCCTCTACTGTAATTAACCACTCTCGATTGAGGGGCCTTCCGCTTCTTGCCACTTTTTAGGGATAAGTCTTTTCGCGACATTCAACATATGTAGGATTACTGAGTCTTTATATTGTTTTACTGATCCTTCCACCCCATGTAGCAAGACTATCCACGGGTCCTCTGGTATTTCTTTTTTAGTACCGTAATTACTTTTATTAGCTGCAAAATCCCTCGCCAATATTTTTAGATTTTTGGGCAGTCCCACCACAAATGGGCCATCGTTCCTACCACCTTACAACCTCGCTAACACTCCGCAGATTTTCCCAGTTGGTACTTGCTGATTTTATCAGGCGTTGCATACCACCTTGTTAAACATTTATAATTCATTTCAGCCGTTCTGGTGTCTACCGCCGAGCTGTGGGTTAGAATCAGGATTTTACTAATAGTGACTTTATGTGTGACCCCAGTTCCCTTTCCCATTTGTTTATTAATGGCGGGATCTCCGGTTGCTCCATAGCCAACAATATTTTATAAATGCAAGATATGCTACCTCTTGTGTTTTTCTGCGATACATAGCCGCTCTAGCGGTGTTAGGTCCGTCTCTGTTCTTATTGGCTGGGGTAATTGCTCAACAAAGTGCTTCAACTGGAGATACCACCACTCATTTATCACCATAAATTCCGGTTTGTGCTTCAACTCTTGAAATGGTATAATTTCCCCCCTTCTAACTATGTCTTTTAATTGTGCGTTCTCACTTATTATCCAATTTCCTCCTATTGCTTTTTTTACCAGGTGGAAAATAATAATTTTCTTTCAGTGAAATTAAAAGTGAATTAAATCTCCCCTTACTTATTTTGTGCATTGCATCCCAGATTTTTAGTGCATTTAATGTCAGTACGTGTGTGTTGTCACCTAGGTTTCTAAATTGTGGGGGGTTCCAAAATTATACTTCTTAAATGTGCCTCACTCATTGTGTTCTCTAACTTTACCCACCTTTTTTCACTTTGTCCCCTAGTCCATTCCACTACTTTTGATATCACCACCGCCTTATAATATTCTTTAATGTCGGGAACCGCTAGCCCCCCCTTGTTTTTTCCCTTGTTTAAGTACCGCAAGTGAGATTCTTGCTCTTTTATTTTGCCAGATAAATTTCCTTATCATGCTTACTAGCACCTTAAGATAGGATTGCGACAATGCCATAGGTAACATTTGGAACTTGTATACAATCTTTGGTAACAATACCATCTTCGAAGTGCTAATCCTCCCTATCCATGATAGGGATCTATACATTACTCTATTTCATTTTTAATTTCATCCAGTAGGGGTATGTAGTTTATTTTATATATTGTTTTCATAGAGTTGGCTAGTTTTTATTCCTAGGTATTTTAGCTCTTTTTTCCATGAGAATTGGATGTCCTTCTGCAAGTCGGCTGCTTCCTGCTTACGTATGTTAATATTCAAAATCTCGGACTTGCTTACGTTTATTTTAAAATTCGCCAAATCTCCATATTGTTTTAATATTTTTAATAGGTTAGGTATTGTAATCCTTGGATTTGTAATGTACAACAGTATCCTGATGCCTCTTATATCGGGATTATTTCGGATTGTTGCGAGGAGTGGTTCTAAGGACAATACAAATAGAAGGGGGGAGAGGGGGTACCCCTGTCTCGTCCCATTTTTCATCTCGAAGGGGGAGGACGGCACACCATTGATCTTTATATTTGCCGTAGGGTGATGGTACAGTACATGGATCCACTGGATCATTCTTGGGCCAACACCCATTATTTCCAACGTTTATATCATGAGTCCCTAGTCTACCCTGTGGAATGCTTTTTCAGCATCGATCGACAGGAATAGACCTGGGGACCCCTCTTTTTTTTTATTTGCTGAAGGAGGAGCAACGTTCTCACCCCGTTGTTCCTCCCCTCTCTTCCTGGGATGAATCCCACCTGATCCGGGTGGACCAGTGTGGATATCATGCCGTTCATCCGTCCTGCAAGAATTTTAGCGTACAGTTTAGTGTCCGCATTAAGCAGCGATATCGGTCTATAGCTTGAACAAAGCGTGCCATCCTTCCCCTCTTTCGGGATTACTGTTATTGATGCCAGAAGGGCCTCCCTACTCATATCGTACTCTACCCCCAGTCCATTCATATACTGGCACTTTTTTGGTGTCAGGATCTCTTTGTACTTTTTTAGGTAATAAGTCGTGAACCCGTCGGGTCCAGGGCTTTTCCCCGGGGCTGATTCTTTTAACGCATTGTTAATTTTGTCCTCCGTTATCGGTTCATCTAATATTAGCCTTTCGCTTTCGGATATTGTAGGTAATCTGGCATTTTTTACAAAATCGTTTATTTGTTCTATTTTCTCGTTTACCTGTTCTGCCTTCTGATTTACTGAGTATAGAGCCTCATAATAGGTTTTTAAACTATCTGCTATCTCTTTAGTTGTGTATGCCATTTTCCCATTCTTCTTTTGGATTTTTTCTATATAATTTCTACATTTTTTCCTTTTTTAATATTCTAGCTAGATGTTTACTTGCTTTATTCCCCCACTGGTATCTTTCTTTTGCTAATCTATTGAATGTCCTTTTCGTCTCTTGCTCCATTAAATCCTTTAATTGATCTCTTTTAATTACCAAAGATTGAAATAATTCCTGTTGTGTTCCCTGCTGTTTTTTATCGCCCTGTTCTATGTATTTCGTCTATATTAGTGTTTGAATTTTTTTAGGGCTGTTACTGATTAAAATTTTCGTTTCGATTAATCAATAATTTTTTTTTTAATCGCTTAATCGACTAATTTCGATTAATTATAACGCACATACAGATCCAACTACTTTTAGCTGATCTCCTTGCAGGCCGATTCCCAGTGCAGCTACCAACCACTGGAAAAATGGGTAGCAGGATACAAAAAACACACAAAGGCAGCGCTCAATGGGAATAGCATTAAAACTTTTATAGTCTTCAAGTAGGTAACAAAATAAATATTGCACTGCAGATAAAATCAATGTAGCTACATAAACTGTAAAAATGGTGCGAGTAATACCAATTGGTAGCAAAAGCAGTCATAAAAACATGTAGCTAAGTATGATACTGGTATAAAAATGTGTACAACAATACCACGGCTGAATGAGAAGGGGTTAACATCAGTCCATCGGCATGTAGATGTCCCGTGAAGGGAACTATCACAACTCCCAGTGGATGGCTGTAGAATCCCAGGTTGATAGAGGGAAGTGTAACAGCCCTTGCGTGTGGCAGATAGTAAGGTCCTGCCGGCATGCAGATATGAAGGCACAGCAAAGGAGCCCTTCAGATGGACACAGCAAGTCCCGCCGGTGTCCGTGATGTCACCGGATATCCGACAGAACTCCCTAAAGACCCGGAAGCCGGCGGAGAGGCGAGTACCAATCAAAACTATTTTGGTCGATCAAAAAAATTAATCGATTATTCGAGAATTAATAGTTAATTTCCACAGCCCTAATTTTTTTCTTTCTCTCTTTTTTCTTCCCTGCCCCTATGGCGATTAATATGCCCCTGATATAGGCTTTATGCGCCTCCCAAAGAGTGGCTCCTGATATATCTTGGGTATCATTTATTAAGAAATACTGCTCTATTTCTTTCCTTACTATTTATTCTACTTCTTTATCTTGGAAAAGTTCTTAATTTAGTCGCCATGTAAATGGTTGTCTTTGAAATCCTGGTACAGTCATTTTCATTTTCATTCTCACAGGGACGTGGTCAGATAATGAAGAAGTTCCTATATTCGACTCTGTAACATTGTCCAAGGCCCTATGATCAACCAAGATATAGTCTATTCTTGAATACGTCCCATGCACTTGAGAGTAGAATGTGTAGTCTTGTACTTTAGGATGCAAGACAATCCATATGTACATTAATTGGCATGCATGCATTTTCTGTTTGATCTTTTTTAACTGTGCATTATTCGTCTCCTGTGCACGGGACGTACTGTCCACCCCCGGGTCCATGCAGAAATTCATATTGCCCATTATTATTACATATCCCATCTTAAAATCCATCAATTTTGCTAATACCTCATGCAAAAATTTTATGGGGTTCTTATTGGGGGAGTATATATTTACTGGTGTGCATGTCATTTCACACAGTTTACCCTTCAGGAAGATATATCTACCCTCCGGGTCCGTCAACCTGTCCTCCAATTTGAACCTCATAGCTTTGGCAAATACAATTGCCACTCCCCTTGCTCTCCTTGTTCTTGAATCGGCATAATACCATGTGGGAAAATCTGCGGAGTACAATTTCACGCTTGTATCGTGTGTAAGGTGGGTCTCCTGAAGGGACACCACATCGGCGCCATAGTGTTTAAGCTCTTTAAGGATCTTATGTCTCTTTGAGGGTGTGTTTAATCCCTGTACATTATATGTCGTATAATTTATTGTTGTCATCTATACTGAGTCACCCTCCCGCATCAAATTTCCTGTAAAGTATAAGAGGTACCTCATCTCCCACTTCCCTCCCCTCCCTCCTCCCCCTCCCTCCCTCATCTCCCTCCTCCTCCCCCACCCATGTGAGGGAAAATTGGCCTCCCCGAAGCCCAGTGAACCATGGCCCTCCTTATTCCTCCTGGCCCCCTGGTTCATCCCCCTAGAGGTTGAGCTCTAAAATGGTCCTAGAAACAGGACCCCAAATTACACTTTTTGGAGACCAGTGACATTATTACATTGATCAGTGCTATAAAAATACACTGATCAATGTAAAAATGACACTGGCAGGGAAGGGGTTAACACTGGCAGCACAGTGGTGTAGTGGTTAGCACTTTCACCTAGCAGCAAAAAGGGTCGCTGGTTCGAATCCCGACCACAACACCATCTGCCTGGAGTTTGCATGGTCTCCCTGTGCCTGCGTGGGTTTCCTCCGGGTTCTCCGGTTTCCTCACACACTCTCTAAAGACATGCTGGTAAGTTAATTGGCTCCCGTCTAAATTGGCCCTAGTCAAGCGCGTCACGACCCTTCGGGGTTATACCGTATATCAAGATACCACTCAACTCAACTCACTAGGGCGCGATTAAGGGCTTAAGTGTGTTCCCTCAGTGGGTTTTCTAACTGTAGGGGGCATGGGCTTACTGGAACATGACAGAAATCACTGTTCCCGATCACTGGGTCTCTAGATCTGTGTCATGTCACTAGGCAGAACAGGCAAATTATTGTTTACATAGGCAGTTCCCCATTCTGCCTGTGTACAAGGTGATCGCAGACATAGAGTCCGCGGTTACGCTCCTGCCCACTATCCTCCTTGTACGGAATGACATACAGGGACATCAGTTTGCGCAGGAGAACCGACCTGCAGCAGTATATCTGCGTGAGCAGGTAATACAGTGGGTAATATATGGACACTTGCCTGTCCAGGGAGCCCGCGATGTCGGCACCCGAAGCCGACCCGTCCCTCGGCTCCGGGTGCAGATGCTGGCATCCTTACTAAGGTAAACAGAATGTGAATCCATAAGGCTTAACTTCCTGTTTCCTACTGCACATGCGCGAGTCGCTCTGCTCTTTCTGAATGGTCCCTGCTATCTTCTGGGACCTGTGTGTCTCCCAGAAGGCAGCGGAGGGGGGAGGAGGGCCAGACATTGCGTAGATTGCCGAACAAGATTGCGGCGATCTTACCCTGTAAGTGGGAGTAGATACCTGGATTTGACAGGTGAGGAGTACTGGATTTGACAGGTATCTGCTCCCCCCTCGCTCCTGAAAGGTGTGGCATCGGAGGGGGCGGGAGGAGGAATCCAATCCGCGGAAGTTCCATTTCTAAGTGGAACTCCGCTTTAATGTCTAAAAATCGCTGGCAACATAAGTGAGTACACCCCTACGTGAAAATGTCCAAATTGTACCCAATTAGCCATTTTCCCTTTCCTGTGTCATGTCATTAGGGTTACAAGGTCTCAGATGTGAATGGAGAGCAGGTGTGTTAAATTTTATGTTATCGCTCTCACTCTCTCATACTGGTCACTGGAAGTTCAACATAGCACGTCATGGCAAAGAACTCTGAGGATCTGAAAAAAAATAATTGTTGCTCTACATAAAGATGGCCTAAGCTATAAGAAGATTGCCAAGACCCTAAAACTGAGCTGCAGCACGGTGGCCAGGACCAAACAGCGGTTTAACAGGACAGGTTCCACTCAGAACAGGCCATGCGATGGTGGACCAAAGAAGTTGCGTGCACGTGCTCAGCGTCATATCCAGAGGTTTTCTTTGGTAAATAGACGTATGAGTGCTGCCAGCATTGCTGCAGAGGTTGAAGGAGTGAGGCGTCAGCCTGTCAGTGCTCAGACAATACGCCAAACACTACATCAAATTGTCCCAGAAGGAAGCCTCTTCTAAAGATAATTCACAAGAAAGCCCGCAAACAGTTTGCTGAAGACAAGCAAACTAAGGACATGATTTGCTGGAACCATGTCCTGTGGTCTGATGAGACCAAGATAAACTTATTTGGTTCAGATGGTGTCAAACGTGTGTGGCGGCAATCAGGTGAAGAGTACAAAGACAAGTCAAGCATGGTGGTGGGCGTGTCATGGTCTGGGGCTGCATGAGTGCTGCCGAAACTGGATCACTACATTTCATTGAGGGAACCATGAATGCCAACATGTACTGTGACATACTGAACCAGAGCATGATCCCCTCCCTTCGGAGACTGGGCCGCAGGGCAGTATTCCAACATAACGACCCCAAACACCCCTCCAAGACGATCACTGCCTTGCTAAAGAAGCTGAGGGTTAAGGTAATGGACTGGCCAAGCATGTCTCCAGACCTAAACCCTATTGAGCATCTGTGGGGCATCCTCAAATGGAAGGTGGAGGAGCGCAAGATCTCTAACATCCACCAGCTCTGTGATGTCGTCATGGAGGATTGGAAGAGGACTCCAGTGGCAACCTGTGAAGCTCTGGTGAACTCCATGCCCAAGAGGGTTAAGGCAGTGCTGGAAAATAATGGCGGCCACACAAAATATTTACACTTTGGACCCAATTTTGACATTTTCACTTAGGGGTGTACTCACTTTTGTTGCCAGCGATTTAGACATTAATGGCTGTGTGTTGAGTTATTGTGAGGGGACAGCAAATTTACACTGTTATACAAGCTGTACACTCGCTACTTTACATTGTAGCAAAGTGTCATTTCTTCAGTGTTGTCACATGAAAAGATATAATAAAATATTTACAAAAATGTGAGGGGTGTACAGTAGTAGACAAGTTTGCATATACCAAATCCATACATGAGAAATAATGAGAGATGTCATGAGCACTATTCAGATGTTAATATAATAAATACAGACTTTATCTTAAAGCAGACCTTTCAGTAAAATGCAAAGTCTGCATATTGGAGGCCCCCTGTAAAAATTGCTGCATACTGTATAAGTGATTGAAAAACGTACCCTTAAAGAAAATAGATTACGTACTTAACTTTTAGCCCTGTCTTCCATCCATGCCAAGAGAAAGTACAGAATTTGAATTTAAACCATCAAAAGTAATACAACGTGAAAGAACAGGAATCCTTTTCATCACTATGACATTTGAGTAAAAAATATGCTAACATCTCTTCTTTTTTTTTTTCTCTCTCTTTTTTTTTTTTTATAGACAACGATGAATAACTTCAACTCAGGATTTTCACATTATGCAATTTGCTGCTTGAATAAAATGAAACTATTTCTATTACATTCAGCCATTCTTCAAAAAATTTGATCCTCTGATCCTTTAAAGAAAGATTGTAATTTTCTATGTGCATGTCATTTCAGAATCTTGTGTTCGCTGATAGAATAGCATTCATACGTCTACATTTCTAAGAAGGCTTCACTATTACACTTATTAAGAAAACTTATTAGGTATTTATTACCTTATATCTTTTGAAAAATAGGCCATTTGACTAAAGATTGCAGGCAGTGGTATAAATTACTATAAGTGGTCTAAAGTGTAACTGCATGTTTGGTACAATTACACATTTGGTGTAGGCTCCCTTTCCCCTACTTTTCCCTTTGGCCTTATACTCAATGTCTCTCTTATCCAGTCAGATATTCCTAACAAAGTTGCGGAACTGCTTGTCAGACTCTTAACCAGGCCGCACATGTGATATGCAGTCTCCATTCAGTCCTATGAAGAGTTTGTACTTTTTTTATAGAATTCGATGGATAGTGGTACTGCACATGTGCAGGGCTGACTCTGAAGATTTTGACAAGAGTCATCGTGGCTTTGTGGGCGATATCTTGATGAGTCAACAACAGATGAATATAAGACTGGGGGAGCCTGGGGCAAGGCAACATACAATAAGCCCTGGTTTACATATATGCAAATTTGATGCGTTTTGAACCGCGTCCGATTAGAATGACATGTAAACCAAACCGGCTAATAAGCCAGTTCACATGTGCGGGCCAGCCACTGCATTTTTTAAAAAGAGCCGGGTATGATTTTTAGTTGGGCTCATGTGCAATTTCACGTGTCCTACACTTTAAAAATTTGCACCTAAACCGGTGAACGATACCACACCTGACTCCCTTAAAAAATCGCACTCAAACTGGTCCCGCACGTATGTTAACCCAGTCTAAACATTGTGCAGTTATATTTTAAAGGATAATTTCACCAAATAATATTTTTCATGAATGAGTGGTTCTTAAATTGTTACCTGGAGATAGATCAAAAGAAAATGAAGATTTTAGTAAAATTTGCCATTTAAATGAGGTAATTTCTTTATAAATGTTGTTTTTTTTTTTTTTGTTTTGGCATTTGTTGAAATGTTCTGGGTTGTTGTGTTAAAATGTGTAGGATCCCTCTAGTCAGGAGTAATAAGCTTTGGTTTAGAAGTTGTCTATATGCTTATTTCCCCAGCTTTACTAGAGTTTGTTACATCAGGTTTCTTAATTTATTAATCTTTCTTAAGTTTGTAAACTTCTTTCTTACCTATTTTGATATTAACATTCTTTAAAGTGATTAATCTTTAAACAATAAACTTATTTTCATTTGGAAATTGGAGACTACTGCTTAGTATGAACTTTAGAGAAAGAAGGCCAATGATGATTTTTGCATTGTTCATAAATTTTTGCTACATTATGTATGAAAAATACATGTTTTTTTTTTTCTGCAAAGTATACATCTGTTTTATGTTTTCTTATGTGTTATATGCAATGCCTTAATTTGGTTTAATCAAGCTAAACATTCAAAGGAGATATGTGATGGACTTTCTATGCCATCAGGGAAAAAAGACTTAAAGATTTAGACATACGTGTGCTGCAGAGCAGTTGCCCTTTGGCCACCCAGTGTGCTATGTTCATATGGACATTCCTTCTTTTCTGAGGGCCTCAAAGATGCCTCCAGGACTTCACAACAGGACTGCAAAATAATGAACATCTATACATGGAAAAATGTAAGGGTAAACTCAAGGAGGAGAAATACCCAAAGAGGCCGGACTTAAGAGGCAATGACACGGTAGATAGACAAAAAATAAAAATGTATTTATAATAGACAGAAAACACTAACTACATGATTGGGAAGGGTTAAAAAATGTCACAAGATGGAAAATGTGGTCCCTTTTGCGTCAACGCGTTTCGCCGCAAGGCTTCTTCAGGACGACTCAAGGATAGCAAGAGAAAACAGGACTTGCTATCTTGGGACTGGCGGGGTATCTATTAACCCTTATTTAGAAAGTGCAATTATGCACAGATCCAATATAAAAAATGAGAATCATTCACATCTCAATGGTGCCAGAATGAAGTTCAGGGTGCTTCTTATAATGAGGGGTGGCTATACAAAGGAGTCATTTGCCTCAGCACACCGATAGAGCACCCAGTAGTGGATATATGAAAGCGTATTGTATGGGGACAGTTGTAGATAGACCAGAGCTATCAGCATGAAATGCAGCCAGGCATGAGGGTATGCACAGCATGTAGCTGTCTCCAGGGACGATTTGTTTGTTTTAGATCTGTTGCGGCCATAATTGCATGGCTACTTTCCTGCTTATTTGGCATATACCTGATTGATTTCGAGGACCTAACTACCCTCATGCCTGGCTGCATTTCATGCTGATAGCTCTGGTCTATGTATCTACAACTGTCCCCATACAATACGCTTTCATATATCCACTACTGGGTGCTCTATTGGTGTGTTGAGTCAAATGACTCCTTTGTATAGCCACCCCCCCATTATAAGAAGCACCCTTAACTTCATTCTGGCACCATTGAGATGTGAATGATTAAATAAGGGTTAATAGATACCCCGCCAGTCCCAAGATAGCAAGTCCTCTTTTCTCTTGCTATCCTTGAGGAGTCCTGAAGAAGCCTTGCGGCAAAACGCGTTGACGCAAAAGGGGCCACATTTTCCATCTTGTGACATTTTTTAACTCTTCTCAATCATGTAGTTACTGTGTTTTCTGTCTATTATAAAGACATTTTTATTTTTTGTCTATCTACCATGTCATTGCCTCTTAAGTCCGGCCTCTTTGGGTATTTCTCCTCCTTGAGTTTACCCTTACATTTTTTCATTAAATACCATTGCGGATGTGGCATTGTGAGTGCTTCCCTTCCCCTAATTAATATTCGAACATCTATACATATTATTACTTATTTTCTTTCCTTATTGATGAACCGATTGGTGAACTAGCAGTGTGGAACCTTTCAAATAATGAAATGCTAGGTCTATATGAACATTCCTTAGACAACTGTCTATAATTGTGGATAAATGTAGGAAAATTCTATAGAAATTAACCAAATTTGGACTTTGAACACAACTGACACATCAAACTCCTTTAGGGTACATTCACACCTGATGCAGTGGGACTTTGTTGGGCGGCTAATCCAGTGCAGTCCCACCACACGGACAAAGCAAAATACCTTGTCTCCTCATCTGCCTGGTTCACACTACTGCAGGTGGTGTGCGGTGAAAAAAGTACTTCCACTGCCTTACACCACGTAGCAGCCATTTGAACTTTATTTAATGTCTTTGTGACATTTTAGTAAAGTTTGTTCTGAGAAAAAAAAAAGTGAACAGCACGATGCACCAAGATTGGTGCATCACCAATTTTGTACTATCCAGCCGGACTGCACAGCAGCTGCTGCAGCTAGTGTGAACGTATCCCTTAGAGATTTAACACCATTACATTTGAAGCTTTGTTTTGTTGCCCTACCTTAGAGTATAAAATTTGTCTTAATGGAAGAGTTGGGGACCTGTAACATGTGCTCTAGAAAATTAAGTTGCTGTAGATACATTTGGAAGTGTGTTTTACTGCACATTGTCGTTGTACAATCTGGTGGGATAATACTGTACATATGCTTAAACTCATCTAACAAAAGCCTTAAAGTGGAAGTCCAGGCTATTACTAAATAAGCTTAAACCTGCTCTCTCCCCCCCCCCCACTTCTGTTTTTACTATTCTGTAGAAGGAAGATGCTTGTGCTTGCCTATTCTGGGGGTGCTCTGGTCCAGTCTTGTGATGTCCTCAGTTGCGGCTTCAGGGCAGTGGAAGAGAGCATAGACAATGGTTGCAATGCCTAGAAGGTGACAACACCCATAGGCTTACTATAGGGTATTCGTTGTCAGCTCTCCCCTGAAGGCGCCACTGGCAGCCAATCACGTGACTGGAGCACCCAGAGAATAGATAAATATAAGCATCTTTCTTCTACAGGGTAGCTAGAATACGATTTAGAAGAGGGTGGCAGCAGGTTTAAGCTTAGTTAGCAATAGCCTGGAATTCCACTTTTACTTTTTGGCATCTTCAAGTATAGACAAAACACAGCTTGTGCCATTCAGTGATGAATGGATTTGGGGTTGTTGATATGGAGGCACTCCAAGCATCTGCACTGTGGCACACGTATGAAGGGACTTTAAGCGGCGCTCCACTCAAAACTTTGTTTATTGAGAGATGCTAGTTTGATAATTGAGCCACTGGCTTCTTATGTGTACTTGGGACATTGTTAGTGAGATATCTGTACCCGAATTCCCAGATCCACCCACTTGTTACCATCGTTATAAAAGATGTTGCTCTCTTTGCTGGGTTTTCCCCTGTGCTATGGTGAATGCAGCAGGCATTTTTCAAGTGAAGCTTCTGAGAGGTAAAGCCTCTCAGAAGTCAATGAGTGATTTCCTCTCACCAATGTCTACACAAGGTATTGGATATGGGTGGAATGATACCCTAAAATATAACTAAAGGTAAAGCGTTTTTTTTTTTATTTGGATACAGTAGAACTTTTCTCAGGCTTTCATTGCTGTCTGGGTCCCTGTTGAGGAGATGTGCTCTATATTACTGCCCTAATCAGCAATGTAACCAATATGCATATGGAGGGGTGTGAGTGGGGTGATAAATCTATAATTTTGTCCCCATAAAAGGACTAGGGGGGAAATCTTTCAATGTAGACACTTGTTCCCATCACAACTGTCTTAGGGATCGTAAACATGTGCAGCTGGGGTGCAGTAAAACCAAGTGGTTGAGCCACAGTTTTACTGCCCCCAGTTGCTGCCTGAACACTAAACATACAACCGCTTACAGCTGTATACATGCTTTGCGGCCACTGCAAAACTTAAATAGCATGTCGCTCTCCGCGGTAGTATCTGACACCAAACGTGACTAATGCAGTTCAATGGAGCCGCTCTGCAACTGTGGTAGTATGTATTTTAAAGGATTCAATTTAGGAGGTGAGGAGGCGACATGTTGCCTCCCTAAGGCCTGTCGCACACCTCCTGAACAGCGATCCGCGCTTGTGAACCAACTCTTAAGCCCTGTACACACGATCAGATTTCCTATGGATTCTAGTCCGATGGATTTTTCCATCGGATATCCGATGAAACTGTTTTCCATCAGTCTTGCCCACACACCATCAGTCCAAAAACCGACCGTTCCAAACGCGGTGACGTAAAACACTCCGATGAGCTGAGAAAAATGAAGTTTAATGCTTCTGAGCATGCGTCGACTTGATTCTGAGCATGCGTGGGTTTTTGATCCGATGGACTTGCCCATAGACAATCTGAGTTTTCGATCGGTTTTTTATCCATCGGAAAAATTTAAAACATGTTCTATTTTTTAAAACCGATGGAAAAAAGACCGATGGGTCCCATACACGATCGGTTTGTCTGATGAAAAGAATCCATCGGACGAAAATCCATAGGATATCCGATCGTGTGTACAGGGCTTCAGAGGGGATTTCCCTCACATGGAAAGATATCCCCTTATTTCCTGTTGAGTCTTTTGGATGTACTTAACTTTAGATTATATCAAGAAACAAAAGGTTTATAAAAACTGTAACTAGCGCTGACATATATTATTTCTGATATTAAAAATAAAAATTTATTGCAACTTTGTAGATTGTTTTGTATTAATTGGACTGATGCACACTTAAATAATACTAGCAGTGTATTTTACATATACATGTTTTATTGGTGCAAGACTTGTACAAAAAATGAAAAAAAAAAAAAACACGCAACTTTTAAAAGAGTAGCAGTACTGAAATATTAAAACCATATACAAGACCCCTTTACCATTATTTCACTCATATGGGTATATACAAGCCTTTCCATACATATTGTTCACAGCTTTTACAGGTCCAATGGAATGTAGTATAGCTCAACGACTTTCTCAGATGACTCCACTTCAGCAGGAGCATAGGGAAAAGGGTAAACAGGGGGTCAATACACTCTCCTCCAATCAAGAGTTCAGTGCAGTAGGATGCTAAGCTCAGGCTGCATGGTGGTGGGGTTGGCATTACTGAACCCAAGAAACAAATGACATCTAATGGCAGAGAAATTGCTGTTGGGACATCTATGAATTAAAGATGAGAACTGCAGCACAGTTTGTCACAGTGTGATGTCACAACCCCGCCTCTCCATCTCATCCAAGCAAAGAAGCCTTAGCATTCATTGAGAAAATGCAAATCATTCTCTGAATGACGTCCATGCTGAGTGGCCAACCTCTCGTATTCATAATGTAAAAGTTCAGCATGGGGCCCGGAAGATAGTGGAGATCACTGTAATAGTGGCGTCTACTACAGTGATTTCCAGCTTCTACACGACTCCCACAGGTATGGTGTGTTCATAGTTACATTGGTCCAGAAGGAACCAATGTAACTGTCATAGCTTGAGTTTTTCTTTCTGCTTTATTATTTGCTTAAAGCAGAACTCCGGGATCAACAAAAAATCCCCCATTAGTACACACCCCTACACAAAACACTAAACAGTTATTGCATTTGTGAAATTCCTTACCATTGAAGAGAAAAGTCTAATTGAATTTTCAGGAAATCCTCTCTGTAATTCAAAAAAATGCAGCATCTATTCTGCCAAGGAGGAGCTGTTACAACAGGGATTACATCATATCCTCTCCTCTCTCTACACCAGGGTTCTCTAAACGTTTTACTTCGAGGGCCACATTCTATATTTTACACATTCGCAGGCCGGAAAAATCATTTATAAATAAATCCACAGTAGAAGAACAATAGAATAGAATTTTACTTACTGCTGACAGCAGGACTGGATGGTGCTACTGTATTCTTTGCTCGCACCTAAACGCTGGAGCATCATGCAGCGGGGCTAAACTTTCGGCGTGCATGAGGCTTTACATCTGTGTCCCCATCGGCCTCCCCATACATCTGTGTCCCCATCGGCCTCCCCATACATCTGTGTCCCCATCGGCCTCCCCATACATCTGTGTCCCCATCGGCCTCCCCATACATCTGTGTCCCCATCGGCCTCCCCATACATCTGTGTCCCCATCGGCCTCCCCATACATCTGTGTCCCCATCGGCCTCCCCATACATCTGTGTCCCCATCGGCCTCCCCATTCATCTGTGTCCCCATCAGTCGCCCCATTCATCTGTGTCCCCATCAGTCGCCCCATTCATCTGTGTCCCCATCAGTCGCCCCATTCATCTGTGTCCCCATCAGTCGCCCCATTCATCTGTGTCCCCATCAGTCGCCCCATTCATCTGTGTCCCCATCAGTCGCCCCATTCGTCTGTGTCCCCATCAGTCTCCCCATACGTCTGTGTCCCCATCATTCTCCCCATACATCTGTGTCCCCATCATTCTCCCCATACATCTGTTGTCCCCATCAGTCACCCCATACATCTGTCTCCCCATACATCTGTGTCCCTATCAGTTTCCCTATACATTTGTGTCCCCATCACTCAGGGTATCTCCACAAATTTGTGTCCCCATTAGAGCCCCCCCCACATTTTTGTGTCCCCATCAATCATCCGAGTCTCCCTGCACATCTGTGTCCCCATCACAGCCCACCCCGCCTGCATATTTGTGTCCCCATTAGAGCCATCAGCCTACCCTCACATGTTTGTGTCCCCATAAGAGCCACCAGCCCCCTACATTTGTGTCCCCATCAGACCCCCCAGATATTTGTGTCCTCCCCATCAGAGTCATCAGCCCCCCCCCACATTTGGGTCCCCATCAGAGTCATCAGCCCCCACATATTTGTGTCCCCATCAGAGCCATAAGCCCCCAAAAGTTTGTGTCCCATCAGCCCCCCCCCACATTTCTGTCCCCATAAGTCATCAGCCCCCCCACATTTGTGTCCCCATAAGTCAGCCCCCCTCCCACATTTGTGTCCCCATCAGAGCCATTCAACCCACCCCCCACCCAAGTGTAACCATCTCACATAAGCCCCCCTCCTTGCATGTGTCCAGCGCGTCTCAGATGTTACACCGGCTGTGCAGACCTGCTGCACTTCCCGACTCCCGCCCTGCTGGTATTACACACTCGTTACTGGTTAACAGCGAGGCGGGAGCAGGGAGGCGGCAACAGGTCTGCACTAAACACCTCATTGGCTGCTAGGATGCCCATGGTCCCAGCAGCCAACACAGTGAGACGCCAGGAAGGATTGCGCGACCTGCGCTGCATATTGCCGGGGGCGAATATGCAGCGCAGGTTCCACAACTAACAGGTTGACTAAGGACTCCAGCTGCGGGCCGGAAGAAATGGCCTGGCGGGCCGGATGTGGCCTGCGGGTCGTAGTTTGGAGACCCCTGTTCTACACTATAATCTCCATCATGCTTTGGGAATTGCAGTGAATGTGGGAGGGTACACTAGGCCTGTACATATCAAATGTGAACATGCCCACTTGAACATAAATAACACGTAAAGTGATATATCTTCCGCGCTAATAGTGTGTAATAGAAAGTGTAACCAGTGATGTGATGCATTCTCTAGCAGCAAATCCAGCAGTGTTCACTGTACACAAAAGATTAATAAATGATATGAAGTGATTCGCGGTTGAAGAAATCCCATATGGGACTAAACACAAAATTAAATAAAAATTACTGATAATATAACATCAAAAAATCTGTAAACATAAAAACAAATATAAATGATGTCACAAAATCTCTGTTTCTAGTGTACAAAAGAATGGCATAAAACTGTGACTAGTTGTGGGTGAGTTTAAATAGTAGTCCTGATTGAGTGAGTGGGATTCCTCCCTTATGACCGGCTGTAGGTCCTCAAATGGTGGTGATATGGTGAACGGAGTGTCTCCTCTCTGTCTGTGTGCGTAATTGCACTACCAGGACAAACCTCTTCTCCCTGCCCAGTCTCCCAGAACTCTCACCTTAATTACTTGAATAATTTGCATGTGTTGTAGATGTCTATGGAAATGATTCCTCCCACTTCTCTCTCCTTCCTCTCCACTGGTATAAGTGATAGGATGATCCGCCTATGGTGCTCCCGCTAGTCTCAAAATCTCCTAGTCACTTAGCACAAAGTGTCATAGCCAATGACACAGGGAGGGAAATGGAGAAAGAAAAAGCCTCCAATAGTGAAGTATTGTAAAGTAATCGCTAGTTTATTAAATCTAAAAAGTGGACTCTTACAGTAAGCAAGAAAAATCTGGGCATGTAAACAAGACGTGGCTGAAACAGCTGTCTTACTTCTCCTCCGGTCGCTACCGGTCTGCATCCGTCTCACGTGATCCCTACGCCGTTGCGTCACGTCTCACGTGACTTCATCAGGGGAACCTGATTGGTTTTGGAGGCGGACTATTTATGTCCAAATACCGGAAATGTGTGTTCAGCTATTTTTGTTGTGGTCCGCTATATATAGTATACCGCGGCTATCTTTCTGGTGGGTAAACATCCACCGCGGCGCCGCCATTTTTTCGGAGATTAAAACTCTTTACCATGTAAGCCTCAGGTGTAATGTCAGCCATCGACTTATGGAAAACTAACTGTGAACGAGCACTGATGGGTTATGGATAGGAAAACCACACCCTTGTTTTCTTCATAGCATGGTAATCATATAGCAACATGATTTCAATAAAAAAAATTATATGAAATAAACCTATGTAAAAAGGTAAAAAACACTTAATATTTCTAGGCTACAGAAGCCTAAATAAAAATAGATGAACTTTAAAAATATTAGAATAAAATAATAAAAATCTTAAAACAATGTTACACTAGATCTCTCCCCCACTTAGGGCGGGGACATGTGTAAACATGATACGGACATAGTGAATTATGTGTTCTGTTCTTGTATTGACTGTCGCATGCCCGAAGCAATAGGAGAAGACTGACATCAAAATTCAATAAAATTCTACTTTAACATATATGAACCTACAGCCCCAATAGGGTGCTAATATAATTCCATATAAAAAAAAGGAGATGATCTAATTTAAAATAAAAATAGAAGAAGGGAAATGTAAAAGATAAGTATGGTGGATATGCTGGTCACTTCCTACTGAGGTGGTCAATCTGGGTGTGATGAAATTGTTAGAAATTGCTCAAGAAGCAATTCAGATCAAACTCCACATTCATTCCACCTAGTGCGAGTGTTCTTAAAGTATGAATCCATCTGGATTCCTTTTGGCTGATGTCTCTAATTTTATGACTACCCCTCCGTGATCCCTTAAATTTCTCAATTCCTCAGAACTGTAGTGATGAAGGGTCTTGATTGTGTGCTTGTGCAAAATGTCTAGAAACATTGTGCTTGGGAAACCCATTCACAATGTTCTGGACATGTTCTTTTATTTTTGTTTTTACTGCCATTTTTGTTCTGCCCACATATTGGAGGTTGCAGCTGCACTGGAGCACATACACTACTCCTTCTGTATGGCATCCTTTAAAGTCCCTTATATTATATGTATGTCCAGTATTGGTTCCAATAAAATCTGTTCTTTTGCCTTGGAATTTCTTAGCATGTCTACAGGCATAACAGTTCCTGCATGGAAAAAAGCCCTTTCCATTAAAGAATGTATAACTAGTCTTAGGAGGTGGAACAACCACTGATTTGACTATCATGTCTCTCGGAGTGGGTGCTCTTTTATAGATGATCTTGGGTCTGTCCGGTAGGATATTTTTGAGGTCTCTATCATTCTTCAAAATATGCCAATGTTTTTGTACACGTTTGGCTACTTCTTTATGTTGTATGTTGTAGTCCAGTATGAGGCATGGTGCATCCTGATGGTGTGTTTGTTTTACCTTATCTTGTAGTATAAGGTTTCTATCCATTTTTTTGTACCTCTTGTATTTGTTGTATCCAGAAATTGTCATATCCCTTTTCTTCAAATATTTTTCCTATCAATACTGCCTGTTCATCAAAGTCCTCATTCTTGGTTCAATTTCTTTGAAGAAAGTTTTTGTGATGATTTTAGGTAACTATTGGTAAATAATTAAATAATAATGAGAAAAACATCCGTCTGGTATGGAAGATAGATGTGAAAACTGTTGATTTCTTGGATTTAAGTTTGAGGTTAGAGGAGGATAAAATCATCATAAAAACTTTCTTCAAGACAGTTGACACCAACAGTTACCTATCTATAGAGAGCTGTCACCACAAACCGTGGTTATACAATATCCCAGAAGGGCAATTAATCAGAATCAAAAGAAATTGCACCAAGAATGAGGACTCTGATGAACAGGCAGTATTGATAGGAAAAAGATTTGAAGAAAAGGGATATGACAATATCTGGATACAACAACAAATACAAGAGGTACAAAAAATGGATATAAACCTTATACTACAAGATAAGGTAAAACAAACACACCATCAGGATGCACCATGCCTCATACTGGACTACAACATAAGGAAGTAGCCAAACTTGTACAAAAACATTGGCATATTTTGAAGAATGATAGAGACCTCAAAAATATCCTACTGGACAGACCCAAGATCATCTATAAAAGAGCACCCACTCTGAGAGACATGATAGGAGGTGGAACAAACACTGATTTGACTAAGACTAGTTATACATTATATAATGGAAAGGGCTTTTTTCCATGCAGGAACTGTTATGCCTGTAGACATGCTAAGAAATTCCAAGGCAAATGAACAGATTTTATTGGAACCAATACTGGACATACATATAATATAAGGGACTTTATAGGATGCCATACAGAAGGAGTAGTGTATGTGCTCCAGTAACCTCCAATATGTGGGCAGAACAAAAAGGGCACTAAAAACAAGAATAAAAGAACATGTGCAGAACATTGCGAATGGGTTTCCCAAGCACAATGTTTCTAGACATTTTGCACAAGCACACAATCAAGACCCTTCATCACTACAGTTCTAGGGCAGGGGTTGAAATTTGCACTCGCCAAATGCGAGCGTAAATTGCCGTTTGGCGAGCGCAGTAACAGCGGGTGGCTTGCAATGTGATCCCCAGTCCCCGGGGATCTATTTGCTTTCCATTTGCGTTCCAAGCCTCAGTTTGAAGCCGACTTCCGGTTTCTGACTTCCGGCTTCCGACTTCCGGCTTCTTCTTCCGCATTACAGGGGACAGGTGTAGGAGAGTTCCGTTGTCCACCGCTGAGGGAGACACAAGGAGAGGTCCGCTCTCCACCGCCGTTCGTGACACCAGGAGAGGCCTGCCAGCTTAAGGTACATGACCTGGGGACCCTGATGTAAGATGGGAGCCATCTGAGGACACTTATTTTGCAGGAGGCCCTCTGGGGACACTGATGTAAGGGGGGGGGCTCTCTGGGGACACTGATGTAAGCGGGGGGCTCTCTGGGGACACTGATGTAAAGGGGGTGCTCTCTGGGGACACTGATGTAAAGGGGGGGCCTCTCTGGGGACACTGATGTAAGCGGGGGGCTCTCTGGGGACACTGATGTAAGCAGGGGCTCTCTGGGGACACTGATGTAAGGGGGGGCTCTCTGGGGACACTGATGTAAGTGGGGGGCTCTCTGGGGACACTGATGTAAGCAGGGGCTCTCTGGGGACACTGATGTAAGGGGGGGCTCTCTGGGGACACTGATGTAAAGAGGGCTCTCTGGGGATACTGATGTAAGGGGAGGCTCTCTGGGGACACTGATGTAAGGGGGGGCTCTCTGGGGACACTGATGTAAGTGGGGGGCTCTCTGGGGACACTGATGTAAGCAGGGGCTCTCTGGGAACACTGATGTAAGGGGGGCTCTCTGGGGACACTGATGTAAGGGGGGGCTCTCTGGGGACACTGATGTAAAGAGGGCTCTCTGGGGATACTGATGTAAGGGGAGGCTCTCTGGGGACCCTGATGTAAGCGGGGGGGCTCTCTGGGGACACTGATGTAAAGGGGGTGCTCTCTGGGGACACTGATGTAAAGGGGGTGCTCTCTGGGGACACTGATGTAAAGGGGGTGCTCTCTGGGGACACTGATGTAAAGGGGGTGCTCTCTGGGGACACTGATGTAAAGGGGGGCTCTCTGGGGACACTGATGTAAGCAGGGGGCTCTCTGGGGACACTGATGTAAGCGGGGGCTCTCTGGGGACACTGATGTAAAGGAGGGGCTCTCTGGGGACCCTGATGTAAAGGCTTCTTCGGCATTGCCATTACAGGGGACAGGTGCAGGAGAGTTCCGCTCTCCACCGCTGAGGGAGACACAAGGAGAGGTCCGCTCTCCACCGCCGCGGGGGACACGAGGAGAGGTCCGCTCTCCACCGCCGTTCGGCACATGAGGAGAGGCCTGCCAACGGTGTACATCCCTACACCCACCAGCTTAAGGTAAATGACCTGGGGACCCTGATGTAAGATGGGAGCCATCTGAGGACACTTATTTTTCTATTTTGGACTCTTTATTCTAAAGAAATTTTTTATTTTATAAGCTTTAAGGGGGCGGGGCTGGGGGACGGACCTGGGAAAGGTTTGGTGGGGCAACTGGTGGAGAGTAAGGTTTTTGCCTGGCTAGTAGGTCTAGAATTTTAAGCCCTGTTCTAGGGTATTGAGAAATTTAAGGCTTCATGGAGGGTAGTCATAAAATTAGAGACATCAGCCAAAAGGAATCCAGATGGATTCATACTTTAAGAACACTCGCACTAGGTGGAATGAATGTGGAGCTCGATCTGAATTGCTTCTTGAGCAATTTCTAACAATTTCATCACACCCAGATTGACCACCCCTCAGTAAGAAGTGACCAGCATATCCACCATACTTATCTTTTACATTTCCCTTCTTCTATTTTTATTTTAAGTTAGATCATCTCCTTTTTTTTATATGGAATTATTCTAGCACCCTATTGGGGCTGTAGGTTCATATATGTTAAAGTAGAATTTTATTGAATTTTGATGTCAGTCTTCTCCTGTCGCTTCGGGCATGCGACAGTCAATACAAGAACATAACACATTATTCACTATGTCCGTATCATGTTTACACATGTCCCCGCCCTAAGTGGGGGAGAGATCTAGTGTAACATTGTTTTAAGATTTTTATTATTTTATTCTAATATTTTTAAAGTTCATCTATTTTTATTTAGGCTTCTGTAGCCTAGAAATATTAAGTGTTTTTTACATAGGTTTATTTCATATTTCATATTCAATTTTTTATTGAAATCATGTTGCTATATGATTACCATGCTATGAAGAACACAAGGGTGTGGTTTTCCTATCCATAACCCATTAGTGCTCGTTCGCAGTTAGTTTTCCATAAGTCGATGGCTGACATTACACCAGAGGCTTACATGGTAAAGAGTTTTAACCGCCGAAAAAATGGCGGCTCCACGGTGGATGTTTACCCACCAGAAAGATGGCCGCGGTATACTATATATAGCGGACCACAACAAAAATAGCGGAACACACATTTACGGTATTTGGACATAAATAGTCCGCCTCCACAACCAATCAGGTTCCCCTGATGAAGTCACGTGAGACGTGACGTAACGGCGTAGGGATCACGTGAGACGGAAGCGACCAGAGGAGAAGTAAGACGGCGGTTTCAGCTGCGTCTTGTTTACATGCCCAGATTTGTCTTGCTTACTGTAAGAGTCCACTTTTTAGATTTTAATAAACTAGCGATTACTTTACAATACTTCACTATTGGAGGCTTTTTCTTTCTCCGTTTCCCTCCCTGTGTCATTGGCTATGACACTTTGTGCTAAGTGACTAGGAGATTTGGAGAATAGCGGGAGCACCATAGGCGGATCATCCTGTCACTTATACCAGTGAAGAGGATGAAGAGAGAAGTGGGAGGAATCATTTCCATAGACATCTACAACACATGCAAATTATTTAAGTAATTAAGGTGAGAGTTCTGGGAGACTGGGCAGGGAGAAGAGGTTTGTCCTGGTAGTGCAATTACGCACGCAGACAGAGAGGAGACACTCAGTCCACCATATCACCACCATTTGAGGACCTACAGCCGATCATAAGGGAGGAATCCCACTCAATCAGGACTACTATTTAAACTCACCCACAACTATTCACAGTTTTATGCCATTCTTTTGTACACTAGAAACAGAGATTTTGTGACACCATTTATATTTGTCTTTATGTTCACAGATTTTTTGATGTTATATTATCAGTAATTTTGATTTAATTTTGGGTTTAGTCCCATATGGGATTTCTTTAAGCGCGAATCACTTCATATCATTTAACATAAATAACACCCCTCATTCTGCAGCCAGCCACACTACTCGGTAACGCACAGCAGGATAGGTAGGTTACAGTCTTATTAATGCAATGCATGTTTGTGGTCTACTCATCCAGCCACAACAGGAGATAAATATATTGCCCTTAGTTGCCTTATGTAATCATTACCGAACTGTAGACACATGCCCATAATTATATATTATACACAATGTACTCTGCTGTAATTCAGAATTAGAAATATTTCTCCTCCTGCTGTAGCTTTGAGATCTTTCTAACAGCAATCAGTGCCTGTATGGTGTTTGTGAGCGCAGCACAGAAAGAAAGAGCTGGGCCATGCAGTTTTACATCGGCATGTGGCACAAGTAAATGTCGGCATGAGAAAAAAACTAAAAAGTGCAGCGCTAACTTACTAATTAATAACACAATAATGGTGGAACCCTCTAATGTATGGACATCTTAATATTACCACAATACCAGTCTCTGTGATATGCAACATCACATATAATACATATCAAACAAAAAATAAGACATAAAAAAATGAAAGTTTGCAGGGATGGTGGAAACCTCTCCTACAGATCTCCTATCTGTGCAGCCTCAGCAGTGCTGCCTCCGTGCATATCAGTGCCCATAAGTGCAGTTTATCTGTACCCATAGGTGCAGCTTATCAGTGCCCATGAGTTTCCATTAGTACAGCTTCATCAGTGCCGCCTATTTGTTCCCATAAAAATACAGAGTTTTGTTCATTGGGACTTTAGATGAAGTGCCACACAGCCAGTAATAAAAAAAAAAAAAAACGGTTTATTGAGTATGCCAGCAATAGAACTGGGAAAAGATGTTCTAATGCCAAACAGTTGGCCTAAATGTACAAATCAATTACATAGTTATATACAGTCATCAAATAAGCCATGGTAATTGTGTCATAGCATCTATGGTGACCCAACACGTTTTGTGAGTTCAGTGTCACTCTTCAGGGGTTGATGCATAGCCATGATCTATAAAGTAAAATGGTTAAAAGAATTAACATGGTAATGAATATGGAAATATGTCAGGTAAACTGAATTGTGGGAATCGGACTAAGGGATCCATACTCACAAAGATGCAGGGTGCTGTATGCCAAAGTTGCATCGACAGTTGCCGGAGATGTCTGACCCGGGAGCTGTGGGTAAAGGATCCAAAAATGGGTCAGCAGAGCAAAACAGGACAGATGAAAAACAGGCAAACAGAACTGTCCAGCATGGCCTGCCAGGATGGTGGCTAGAAAAAAGTGTATAAAGATGATGATGTGCACTAATAAATTAGGAAAAAATAAAATTGATGAAAAGGTAAAAAATTTGTGAAGAAATATTAAAATAATGATTGAATGGCCAGAAGCAGCCACATGGTACAATTGGGAATAGTGAAAATTACCTGCACAGCTGAACTGAATGAGAATCCACATGTGAAACTAAGTATACAGTATGTGTTCTATAGTATAAAATGCAACTTGGTGAAGCAGTGACACAAGTGCATGGGAATACCCCAGTATGCAAGGTTAAAAAAGTAAATATGTGGATGGAGGCGCCTCGCAGGGTACTACTAACCATATTCTGTTTCTTATATGTGCCCATAAGTGCAGCAGGGATCATTAGGAGAGTCGGCCGGATGACAGAGCGGGGGGATCTCCTGCTGTGACAGATCTTGCATGGGAAATGCTGGTCGCCATAAAGTCCCGCCTCCTGGATCGGCTTTGTATAGACAGCACACACTGGTCCAATGCTGGTCCAGGAGGCGGGACTTTATGGCGACCAGCGTTTTTCACATACAAGATCTGTCACAGTGGGAGATCCCCACTCTGTCATTCGGCTGGCCGGTGTCTCCTAACTATCTCTGTGCAGCAGTGACAGGTGATGGGCGGGGGGTGTTGTGGGGGCGGTGACTGGCGTGTTGGCAGGGAAGAGGACACCACCTCCATGGGCGGTACAGACAGGGGGTTTGTGAGACCTCTCCGCCCACTACAGCAAGTAGGGACGGAAGTGCATCCCTGCTTGCTGTAGATAGGACTACAAATGGAAAGTTCCAAGACTGGGGCTAAGGGTACAAGACGAATAGCAGCCACCGGTCTTACAAACAGGAAATCACTGGGGATTAACAGCTTTTTCTGAAAAATTATCAGGCTATTACAGCGGAACTACAGAGCTCAGAAGAAGATGGATGGCATAGTTGGTAAAGGTAGGAGTTCAGCAATAAGGAATGGAAAAAAGTTTTTGCCCAGAGTTATCCTTTAAAGCCCACCTATGATCACTTTCTGTAGAGGGTGACAACACTGCAGTGTTTTCACTGCAGAATAAACAGTATTGTCAGCCTGTCACATAAAATACATATCATTGGCTCTACCAGCAGGATCAACTGTTAATAATATGTTTAATGGGAACTAAATATTCTTACAGGCTCTTATAGTAATGCAGCACGAATGAAGAACAGGAAAGTGTGAAAGTGCTTGTATAATGAGATTAGATGTGTCTGGCAGCAGAAATTGGGTTAGAAAATGCCCTTTTCCCTACTGACATTATCTAAATGAGATGTATTTTTTTTCTTGGCTTTAGACAAAATACGGAATTTTAGAGCCAATGCTTTTTCTCAATCCATGTTGTGCACTAGAACTGGTACCATTTTTATTAGCTCCGCAGCATTCTAAAATACAAAACATACATATACACATGATGTGCCATTATCTAGCACCACACTATTTAATTATACACACACACATTTTAAAGGTGATTATACAGAATTAGGAAGCCAACAACTTGTTTAACTCTTTCTTTTTTGGATTACAAGTTTATTCTGGAAATTATTCTATTTGTAAATTCATTGCAGAATTGATCCCAATATCATTTGAATAGAAGTATATGCAATTAACCACCGGCATTTTGGAATAATTGCTAGCCGGATAAATATCTCCAAAATTCTATGAGTTTGTGTATTGTAAACCAGATTCTCTTAACTTAGTTTGTAAGATTTTGCTGGTTTAAGTTTGCATGTTTCCCAGAATAATTAAACTCAATCAGTCATAAACTTTACTTTCCCAACATCCCAAATCTCCAGGCTGTTTTATGGTCCTTGTATTAAGTAATGAGGTGCTGATAGAAAATTTTGTTGACATGAAATATTTGCTTCCATTAATTTGGAATAAACAATTAGATCAGAAGTAAAGGAAACTATTATCAGTATGTTGGATATCTGTTCTTAAGCGCAGGCTGTGTTCTGCTTAACATCAACGAACATGTACTTAAGATTGTACTTATTTGTGGAAAAGTCCAAAGCTCATAAAAAATTATTAACATTTCCTCATTAAAACTAGCGGGGTTCAAAGTTGAAGAATGAACTTATGGAAACACTTTGTAGGAATATTGTTAGGTGTCTGAGACTTGTTCATCTGTACAGTCCCAATTTCTGTGACAAAAAGGGCAATTATTTAAAATTTTGGGGAAAGCGATACCAACTGTGGATTAAGGTGCTGCACACCCCTGAATAGATTCATGAGAAAGGAAAGGGTACCCCTAGGGGCTTTGAGTTTCAGCAATGGGTGTTAATGAAATCAATATAAAAGAGTATATAATTTATTCAAAGACACAAGGTACAAAATCAAAAAGAAAACCATTTAATAAAAATCAAAACATGGGCTCCAGGGTGTCAATTAAACACACATAAGTGCAATTGATATGAATTCATACAACAGTATCATGGTTGCCTTAGCGCAAAACTCTGACGCGTTTCGACCCTTGTGGTGGTATGGGTCTCTTCAGGGGGAAAAATAAAGTATGCAGGCATAGGCTCTATAAAATTTATATACAGTATACACATAAGTAAATAAATAAACAAAACTTGTCAAAGAACAAATAGCAAGCAAGACTACATGTATTGTTCTATTAATATACAGTCATTGTTAGAGACATTGATCCAAATGCATATAGTTACCGAGATGAATGTCAAGAGTTGGGACTAATGGCCCGCCATGGACCACACTGCCAGGAGCAGGCATCCCCCAAGGTACACGCAGGAAACAGGGAAGGTCAAGATGTAAATGTAGACCGAGCTATAGAATGCATGCACCACCCCCAGGCCTACGAGAGGTCGCAACCAAGGACCCCACACTGGATCGAGGGGGGGACAACCAGAAGATTAATTTGTCTGGACTCCCACCCATCCTTCGCACCCTTAAACTGTCCATACCTGTTTTTACCAGTTAACTGAAAGCCCCTGGTCCCCAACCTGTGGCCTAAAGGCCATATGCAACCCTTTGGTGTTTGCAGTGCATCCCAAAACCCAAGCAGTCAGTAGTGGGAGTGGTGGTTTGTATAGGTGCAATAGCAGTGATCTCTAGAAGTGTCATGTAACATGTCTCTAGTCTCTGATGGTCTCCAACAGCATAACTCGAGCCTCCAACCACTCACGTAGCCACAGTCTCTCATAGTGGTGGCATCAGGGGCCATGTATAAGGCCTCCTTTACCTTGTAAATTAACAACCACTGACCTAGTGTACACCTAATGCCCTGTACCCACGATCGGATTTCCGATGGAATAAAATCTGATGGAATTTTCCGTCGGAATTCCGATGAAGTTGACTTTCATCAGTCTTGCCTACACACCATCATACAAAACTCCGACCGTCCAAAACGCTGTGACGTACAACACGTACGACGGCACTATAAATGGGAAGTTCAGATCCAATGGCGCCACCCTTTGGGCTGCTTTTGCTGATTTTGTGTTACCGCGTGTTAGTAAAAGATTGGTGTTTGCAGATTCGCGCTTTCATTCTCCGGGCTTTTCAGTCCGTTACAGCATGACGAATGTGCTATCTCCATTACGAACGCTAGTTTTACCAGAACGAGTGCTCCTGTCTTCTAATTTAGTCTGAGCATGCGTGGATTTTTCTCCGATGGAGTTCCACACAGACGATCGGAATTTCCTATTGTTTTTTATTTCCATCGTAAAAATTTAAAACATGTACTATTTTTTAACACCGATGGGAAAAAGTCAGATGGGGCCCACACACGATCATTTTTTCATCGGGAAAAAACGATCGTGTGTACAGGGCATAAGGGTTCTCAATTTATTGTTAAAATGTATTTGTCATGCCTTGTTCCCTCTTATCCCAGGCACACGCTGTTTGACATTGCAGTGAATATATTGAGTTATTAATGTGATTCATCATTTATGCAGCTTTCAGATTGTAAAAGCTTGCTTTACATCCTTTATGGTGTTATTGCCATTATAGCCCTTTATACCAGTTGTCCTCTGTAAAACTGATCAGTGATTTTCTTTGCCTTCTTTCATAAGATTCCTGACCCATATGACTTTATACACAGCAGTAGTTATGGACCACCACTGCGGCAGGTTGGCTTCCCTGCGCGAATCGCCATCATTGTACGTCAGACGCGTACACGTACCCGCGCATCCATTCACTAATGGGGTTAGCCAGCCGGTGGGACTGGCAGACTCAATGTCCGCCGGCCACACGCGATCGCTACAGAAACAGGCAGAACGGGGATCTGTTAGTGTAAACAAACAGATCACCGTTCTGTCAAGGGTAGGAGAGATAGAGAGATCGTCTGTTCCTAGTGATTAGGAACAGCGATCTCTCACCTCCTCCAGTCAGCCCAGCCCCCATACAGTTAGCAACACCTCCCAGGAAACGCACTTAACTCCTTGATAGCCCCCTAGTGTTAACCCCTTCCCTGCCAGAGACATTTATAAAGTAATCAGTGGCTATTTTTAGCTCTGATCGCTGTATAAATAAAAAATCGCAGATCACTGCCATTACTAGTAAAAAAAATATATATATATATATAAAAAAAATGCCATAAATCTATCCCATAGTTTGGTTTGCGCAAAAGTTATAGCATCTACAATCAATATACGATTATTGCAATTTTTATTTCATTTTTTACCAAAAATATGTAGCAGAATACATATTGGTCTAAACTGAGGAAGAAATTTAGGTTTTTTTTACATTTTTGGGGGATATTTATTATAGCAAAAAGTTAAAAATATAGTTTTTTTTCAAAATTGTCTGTCTTTTTTTGTTTATAGTGCAAAAAATTAAAACCCAGAGGTGATCAAATACCACCAAAAGATAGCTCTATTTGTGGGGAAAAAAGGACGTCAATTCTGTTTGGGTACATCATCGCACGACTGCGCAATTGTCAGTTAAAGTGAAAAAATGGCCCGGTCACTAGGGGACAAATCCTTTCTGTTCCTTAAGTGGTTAAAGTGGAACTGTAGTTATAAAATTAAAGGAGTTGTAAAGTCAGAATATTTTTTTTATCTTAATGCATTTTATACATAAGGATAAAAACCCTTCTGTGTCGAGCAGCTGCCCCAGCACCCCCTAATACTTACATGAGCCCCATCTCTATTCAGCGATGTCCACGAGTGTTTTGGCCGTGCGAGACTCTCCCTCCTGATTGGCTAAGACACAGCAGCGGTGCCATTGGCTCCCACTGCTGTTAATCAAAGTCAGTCAGCCAATCAGGAGAGAGAGGGGGCGGGCTGTGTTGCAGCTTAATGTCTGAATGGACACAGGGAGCTGTGACTCGGCTCTGGTGCCCCCAAAGCAAGCTGCTTGCTTTGGGGGCACTCAACAGGAGGGAGGGTCCAGGAGCACAGAAGAAGCACCCGAGAAGAGGAGGATCTGGGCTGCTCTGTGCTAATAAACTCCAACAGAGCAGGTAAGTATACCATATTTGTTATTTTTATTGAAAAAAAATGGATGCATACTGTTTGACCACTTGCCTACTGGGCACTTTTACCCCCTTCCTTCCAAGGTCAGTTTTAAACTTTTAGCGCTGTCGCACTTTGAATGAAAATTGCGCGGCCATGCAGCACTGTATTCATATGAAATTGATATCCTTTTTTCACACAAATAGAGCTTTCTTTTAGTGGTATTTAATCACCACTGGGTTTTTTACTTTTTGCTAAATAAGCGAAAAAAGACCAAAAATTCTAAATAAAAAACATTTTTCTAGTTGTGAGGAAAGGAATGCCGATAATCGGCAAGTGTGTTTACATTGTGATCTACTGTGTTTGGACACAGCTGATCATGTGGTAAAGAGCTGCTGTGATTGGCTCTTAACCCCGATCTATGATCAGCTGTGTTCCAAAGGAGCATGCTGTGTAACGGAGATCAAAAACTGTAATCAGCTGGTTGAGATAGTTGAAAGATATAAAGAAATAGAAGAGCTTCTACATAATCTACTAGGTGGTTAGCCGGATGGTTGCCTCACAGAGTTTATGATGTTCAAAGGTTTTATATGAAGTTTATAATCAGTTACTGTCCTTCCTTATACACAAGTTTATGTGTGTTAGGGGGCCTCAAGGCAGACCTAATCTGTGCATTATGGTCTTTACTAGTTCCTATTAAGCCTCACATTTCTATGTTTGTTTTTTTACATGCTTGGAGCATGCAAGGATTGTTCGCTGCTCTACCAAATAATCTTCTTTCTTTGTTTTTCTAAAAACAATTAATTATAATAGAAAACGATTGAAACAGAAATAGAAGAGCTTCTTTCCCCCTCCAGACCTAAAGAGCTTGCCACTACATTGTGGAAAAGTTTTTTCTTTTGGGAAAAGCATGTTGCAGAAACCTGGGATTAGGCTAAACTAATCCATTGAAGCGCTAGCTCCATCAGAAGTGCAACCAGGATCATCTGTGCCCCAGAGGTTCAGCCCAATTCAGTGCTGAAGAGATGGAGTTTCCGGGAGATAGTCCCTGCAAGATACCCCCCCAGCAGCTAGTAACTACACCAGGAGAAAAGCAAGTACCTTTTCCTCCCCAACGGCTTAGCACTACCAGCCTACGCTCCCTACCAGCTAAAGTGCCGGCATCGGGGCAGAGGATTATTCAGCTCCCCCCCAATACCTGCAACCCAGCCCCGGAACAGGGGAGTGCGGACAGCTGTTCCCACTCTGCAGCGGCTGTTTTTATTTACAGGAGACCGTATGTGCGATTTTGCTCCCCAGCGCCAGAGTCATACTTTTCCTTTTCCTGTTTGCCTGGGGTGGAAGTTTGTGACTAACACAGTTGAGGGTCATGAACCTGGTTAGTCTGTTTTTAAAAGGGGAGAAATGTGACAGAACCCACTGTCACTGTGTGTTTTGGAAGGGACTGTGGGCTGGCCTCCTGACCACAGACTATGGCCCAGAAGAGACTGAGAGACTTGGGGACAAGCTGGCATTGAGATAATGTAATGTAATGCTACGTCCCTTCTCCCCCATCCCCCCTCTTGTTGCTGTGTTTAATTGTGTTGGTTCATGGCACTTAGACAAAGGTCTGGACTGGAGACATCTCCGCAGGGGATGTGTAAGGAGGGGCTGCCTGCTTATCATAATCCCTTTATGTTTCAACTGTAGTTTCTGTTTCAATGTACAGGTGTTGAGTTCCCATTGGTTCTTCCTTGTCCCCTACCCCCCTCTATGACAAGGCTAAGGGGAGTGTCCCTAACTGTGTGTAAAGGTGTATGTTTTGTATTTAATAAACAGTTTATGCTCTGCATGTTTAACCCTTAACACCTGGGTGGCTTGTCTCGTGATTGAGGGGTTAAGGGCTGGTTATGGCGAGGCTGCGGGTGCGTTTGGAGGACAGGAGACACAGGTCTGGCAGATGTGCCTACCTGGGGTATCCAAGATCCGTCACAATGGCTTATGTGAAATAAATATGATGAAGGGTCTGCGCACCCAGAGCAAATTGAAAGGTTGCTGCTACTAGAGAGCAAAGCCATTAAACCGGGCTGCTCACTGAGGCATTCGCCTCTAGTCCTGCCCTCTTTCATCTGGATGTGTCCAAGGGGGGTGTGGGGAATCGGCAGCAGGGATGGCTAAATCTGCATAGCTACACTTGAAAACTGAGACCAGACTAAATAAGACATCCAAACACTAGCAAACAGGGAAGACGGCAAATGTGAAGATACAAGTGGACCACATCCGTATAACCAAAACACCTAACCCTGCTCCAATGCCACACATCTGCAGCCCCTCTGTGGCCCTAAATTTATTTTTTATTTTAAATTCTTTATTTTCTTAAAACAGGATATACAGGTATAACATTGCCCTTTAGAAAAGACATCTAGTACTTCGACATAAATCAATAAAGACAGTCTTATTTAAACCAAATTATTTCACTTTCGTTATTTTAATATCCTCTTCTAGCCTCTTCTTCCCCTCTCACAAATATATAAAAAAGAAAATTGCGCTGCCTGTGAAAGAATAAGCTGCTGACATAAACAATAAAACGATATTGTGAAAAAATGTGAAGATAAAACAAATGCAGCGCTGACCTAAACAAAGTGAATATCAATAACAGAAATAACCCTTAAAGGGTAGATATGTGTAGGTACTCTACCCAGATATTCAAATGGTGAAAAGTACCAAGCTTATACAAAGCATGTGGATATGTGAAAAAATAATACACCAAAAACACATATGTGTTACAATAAAAATGTCCCATAAGAAACTCAAACAGAAGGTGAAGTCTGTATCCAATCCATAATGGACATACTGAATTCACTGTAAGATTTTGAAGGTGTTCGCATTGTAAATCATGTGGAAAACAACAGGGATGAGTATAAAGATGTGTTCCAACGTCTCCCGTACACAGGTAGGTAATGAATACTCTTACCGTGACTCTGATGTTAATAAGCCTGGACGGGAACTCCAAGGTAGATGCTCCAATATGGATGTAACGAACCTCTCCTCCCGATATCAAAGCGGCGACGGTAGATGGTTATCCCAAAAGATGTAACTCTTTATGGACTATCCGTTGGAGATACCGCTTGGAAACACGATCTGTAGAACAGAAGTTTTCACATACAGCACAGAATACAGGAAAACACAACACACTCATAAAACAACATCACACGGATAACTTCTGCATCTTCTTCCCCTCTACCTCCCTAATCCTCCCCCCATCCCCTCCCTTCGACCCCATTTTCCTCCTTCCTTTTTCCCTGCTATACGCAGGGGAACAAAAAAAAACAAGGAACAAAGGGGAACCCCCTGCTTACTCTTTCTACCTATCAACCTAATTTTATCTTTACTCTCCTAATAACCTCTTCCCTTCTTCTGAATTTGCAAATTGGTTCCATGGTACCCATATTTCTTGTATTTGTTTTTTCCCTCCAACGTTATTGGTAGGAGTTTATCCGCTAAATTTCTGTTTGAATGAAGAGTAATGAATTTGGTGGGCTCACTGGTAAAATCCACCCAGGACACTAATACATATTGGTGTTCCTTGACTATATCACACAATACCATGAAGCTATTCATTTGCTAAATGCCTCATATACTCTGCACATCTATCTACCATCCACAGACAGATGGCCCGGTGGAACAATTTAACAAGACTCTAAGCGCAATGCTTAGGCAGGTGGTGCAAAATGATGGGAAGATTGAGACTGTCTTTTGCTTGGACTCCTGTTTGCCATACGTGAGGTGCCTTGGGGATCTCACTCTTTTAATTGGTATATGGATGGAGACCCCAGGTATTGCTTGATCTAGTGAAAGAAGAATAGGAGAGTGAGTCTACCCCTCACAAGAGTGCATTTACCTAATTGCAAAGTGCTCAGAATTCACAATGCACTTTCAAGTGGGGGATCGAGTGGCGATGCAGATTCCCACAGTATAAAATAGGTTCTCGGGATGAAAGCAAAATAAAACCTTGTCAGCTCCATTATATAAATGTGTTCAAAATCCTGGAAAGACAAGGAACTGAAGCGATGGAATTCCTTCAAAAGAAAAAGAGATTTCTGATTTACTTGTACTCCCTGATGTCATTGAGCATACTGTCATTACTTAAGCTAGTGTCAAGGTTTGTGTCAGGTCTAACCGCATCCAAAAGGCTCAGAGGAAGACTGTCTTGGGTGAGGTGAAGAAGATGTTGGCACTGGAGATAATTGAGGAACCGCAGAGTGAGTAGTTGAACACAATTCTGTTAGTTTCCAAGCCCACTGTACGGTTCTGCAATGATTTCTGAAGGCTTAATTTGAATGCCATGGGTTAATGAGCTCAGTGAAGGACTAGGCCTGATCCACCACTTTGGACCTTACAAAGGGGTATTGGCAGATACCTCCCACCATGGCTACCTGGAGAAAAACACTTCCTCCACCCCAGATGGACACTTCCAGTACCAAAGAATGCCTTTTGGCCTTCAGACCATTCAAGCCATGTTCCATCAGGCAAAGGAAAAGCTGTTAAACCCCCATTGGGGATACTGTACATCTCACTTTATCTAGATGACATTGTCATTTTCAGGTGGAGACTGGGAATCCTATTTGCTCAAAGTCCAGGCTGTATTAGACTCCCCGTGGAGAGCATGATTTACAGTGAACCCTGAACAAAAAAATATGGGGATGGACAAAGCAAATTACCTTAGGTACATTGTAGGAACAGGGCTGGTAAGACAACAAATCAACAAGGAAGAGGCTGTAAAGACCTGGCTAATACCCACCTCTAAAAAAAAGTGTGTGCCTTCCTAAGCATAGTGGGATATTACAAATACCACTATCCCACAATACTACATTGTTCCCAATTTCAGAGATGGGAAGGCTTGGGAAAATAATGGAACGTTTTCCCCCCGTTTTTTGTTTAAAGCAGTTTTTTTGTGTTTTTTTCTGCAGAAAAGTTGAAAAAAAAAAAAGAATGTGAAATATGTTCTTTTACAATGAAAAATAATATATCTATGACATGGTCATCAAACTATATACCATTAAAACCTTTAATGAATGGTTTTCGAGACTTTATGTAAAGTCTTAAATTATTGCAAGTTCTCTCAACTGAAGACAAGCAAATCCTGGAATACAGTTCAAGCAACACTGTACATCTTAATGCAGTTCTCAAACAAGAGAAATATGGACTGCAGGGTAAAGGTTCCAGTTTAGTTTGCCTACAGTTGGGTGATTGTTGGGATACAGTAGATGACATGGGCGTAGCATAAGGGGTTGCAGGGGTCACAATCGCAACCCCGACCCTAGCTCCAGGGGCCCCAGCTCCGATCTGCCCTAGGGCCCCACAGCCACGCTCCAGTACTGGGCTTCTACTTTCCCTTCCACAGTTCACACCCCTCCAATCTCATTGGCTGGGGAGAAGCTGTGAGGCATTTCCTGAATGGAGAAACGCACGAGATGAGAACAGCCCAGGATGGGGAAGTGTCTGTGCTGTGTGCTGGCACCATGGAATAGTAACCGTGCTTAGCGAGGCAAGAGGAGGAGCGTGCCATCCAATAGCCACGATGAGACCGATGTCACTGGTGAGGTAAGACACCGCTCAGTGTCTCCTAGTCACCAGCTGGGATTCTCTGTACCCCCCACCCAGGGATGTCCGCTTACCCCACTTCCCTGACAACCAGACTAATATGAAAAATTAACAGATTAAATATATCAGTGAAGGCTTAAAGCTGGCCATGGGCCACAACTATTTCCGGCATAAGGGGGAAGATTTTACCCAGACCAAAGGTGTAGCAATGGGGGCGAAATATGCTCCCAGTGTGGCAAACATATTTTTAAACCACTGGGAGGAAGAACAGATCAACAGTGTACAGAGACCCAAACTAAAACTGTACCGAAGGTACATCGATGATATCATAATCATATGGAGTGGAATGGAAGATCAACTACAGAATTTCTTCAACGAGATAAACCAAAACGCCTACGGTATTACTTTCTCCGGCATTTGGAACAAATAATCAATCGATTACTTGGATCTGCAATTGTATAAAGAAAATTGGCTTATCAACACCAGAACCTTTTTCAAGAAAACTGACAGGAATGGATACATCACAACGAACAGCTGTCACCACAGACAATGGATAAATAACATTCCAAAAGGACAACTGATGAGAGTATATATTAATTGCAGTAACATCACAGATTACGACATCCAAGCAGCCTCCATCATAAATAAGTTTGTGGAAAAGGGCTACAAAAGGAAAGATCTGGTAACACTCAAAGAGAAAGTGAGAAAAATGGATAGAAATCTCATGATTGTTGATGACCCAAATAAACGGAAAAAGAAAAAACGCATGGACATGGCCTTCCTAACTGGGTATAATATTCAGCACAAAGCACTGGAAACTATAATAAAAAAGCATTGGCCCATTTTACAATCGGATAGAATACTGAATTCCATAATACCGGCCAGGCCTTCTTTTATATACAGAAAGGCGCCGAATCTCAGGAACCGATTGGTGCACAATGCTCTGGACCCCCAAAACAGATCAAAATTTTCAAACACCTCAAAGGCTTTTTCAAATGTGGCACCTGTCTACCATGTAGAGTAAGTAAAAAAACGAACAAGAAAAAAGAGAATTTTACTTCTATGTCCAACGGATCAGAATACAAGATAAATTAATTTATAACCTGCAACAGCACACACTGCAACAGTGACGTATGTTCTAGAATGCCCATGTCAAAAACAATATGTTGGTAGAACAACCAGAGAATTACAC
Organism: Rana muscosa; assembly: GCA_029206835.1. Taxonomy (NCBI): domain Eukaryota; kingdom Metazoa; phylum Chordata; class Amphibia; order Anura; family Ranidae; genus Rana; species Rana muscosa. The sequence goes on from CM055116.1 coordinate 273,155,076, forward strand.
GTCGGAATCCGTGAACATATAACTAATATAAAAATTGATTCAACAAACACAGTGTCTCCAGGCATTTTAGGGATTACCACAACAGAGACCCCACTTGTATGACTTTTTATGGTATAGATAAGATCAAGGGACACTGGAGAGGAGAAAATAAGAGAATAAAAATATCACAGAATGAAACTCGCTGGATATTCCAGCTAGATACCCTCCAACCCTCAGGCATGAACATAGACCTGGATTTGAACTGCTTCTTGACCAATTTCTGACCACTCTTGACCAATTTTAATTAATCAAAAAAGGCCCCACTCTATAACAATCACCCCCCCCCCCTTTTTTAACATTTTTTAAAAAAATTAAAATTTTTTCAAATTTTTTCTAATTTTTCTAATATTCTTCTAACATATCTAAATATTTTATATTTTTATTCTTTATTTTAATATTTTTAAACATATATAACATGCTCCGCCTCCGCACATAATTTTAATCTAATAACAATTTTTCATAATAAATTTACATAATGTATTATTATTATTAGTAATTATTTGGGATTTTATATCACCTTTATTACCTATTAATTCTGCCTCTGCATTTAGTATATATATACCCTCTGGCCCATACCAAATTCTAAATGCAATAATATATATATTAGACATCTTGATTATATTACTTAACCTTGCACGGATTTTAATTTAATTTCATTTATTTTTATGCACACATCATGGTGGGAGAATACACCAAATAAACAATTAAATAATGGTTCAGTGCCCATTAGATTTTAAAACACGTTTTAAAACACATTACACATAGTTGCTTATCTGTATGTATATATAATTAGCACATCGCGTTCCGCGGATATACGGCCACAATTAAAATTCCGACCGAATTACAGCACTGTTTACTGTTTGCTAATCATTAGGTTTGGACTTCTGTTCTCAAAAGCACACCAAAGATGGCCACCGGGTATCTGGTGTTAGCTATGGACTTCGGTCCCCAAAAGCACACGCAATATGGCCGCTGTAACAAGTACATAAAATAGGCTTCGGTCTCCAAAATCTCACGCAAAATGTCCACCGCTAATTAACATAGGACGCGATCTGCTATTTAAGGGAAGTGCAGCAGACATACAGCATGCTCCAGATGAAGTCAAACCAAACGAAACCGGTAGAGCGGACAAGTTGAATGTCACAAACACTTCCAGGATCTGTCAGCATTTGTCTTTACATGCCTGTTTGATACAGCTCAAATGTGAGTAACATTGCTAAAAGTTCAATAAAAGTGTTTTTTATTACGGAATTACACTATTTGGGATTCCTTCCTTTCCCTCTTACTCTGAGATAATACTGGGATTACCACAAAGGGAGCAGGGAGACGAGACACCACCAGAGTGCTGCACAGTGGTATACACTGTGAACGTTTTTTCACCCCAAGAGGGGGTGAACATCTGGTGAGTGCGGTCTTTGTTGGAGCACACTTTGCTGTGGGCACCAGTTTTGAAGATTATAAAAGGTCACATCAATAGGCACTGGGCACCTAGCATCTGAAAAACTACAATATCATTGGACAATTACATTGCTCAATCGAATCGCATGAGGTTGCATATGCACTTTACTGCATAGTCGCTCAATCAAATCGCATGATGTTGCATTTGCACTTTACTGCATAGTCGCAAGATTTTTTATACCTAGTATAGTCGCTGGGCACCTAGCATCAAATCATTGGACAATCACATTGGTTTATCAATTTGCACGATTTTGCATTTTTGCACTTTATCGCATAGTCGCAGAACATTTTGCATGCATATATTTTATCTTTAATTTATTATTATTATCACAGTTTTATACATTGGTTTACCTTTGTACACTGTTATCACCATTTATTGTTCACAAAAATTATTTATTCATTTTTATTTAATTTATTTTTATATCCGCATCAATCTATATTTATTATCACGCACTCATATCTATCAGTGAAGTATTTAGAAGTTACACTAAGGCACCAATTGACACTAGTATAATATAGGGGTATTTATTTATCTATTTATTATTTGTATTTATTCACTTGCACTTTAGAGCAAGTAAGTCCATGAACTGTAATTAGCGCCAATTCTACACCTCCCTTCAGTCAACTGGGGAAAAGACACACACCTCCGGACCACCGGGAGGTGACCTTCCCCCAACACCTGCCAACACTGACAGAGAAACCTTCCGAAATTGCTAAAACAAATCCCTTAACACCTCCTCAGTGGGCCCCTGAAGAGCTGCAGGCTCCATATTTTGTGTCACATGGCTTTGCCCTCCCAGATCTAAGTTGCACCTCCCCTCCAAAGCCCCCTGACCACCCCCTCTTCCCTGGATACTATGCCCGGCTGCTAAGCTCCTTTCCCATTACAGCACTCTATACTGCTCCTCCTCTGCAGGTCTGAACTCACATTCCTTTACAACATAGCCAGTTAGCCATGATCTGCACAGGGTGCATCTGCCTACTGCAACTACACTGCCGTTCTGACCAGAAAATTTCACATGTCAGAAGGGCAACAAAAAAGCCAGAAACACCCTGTGAAGACTGACAGAATGTGTGTAAAGGAATGTGATTTCAGCCCTGTGTAGTGTGGGAGCTGTATACAGTGCTGGGATGGGAAAGGAGCTCTGCCAAGTGACCTGCCAGGGGTCCCTGTCCTATGATTCTCCAGCGGTCATCCCTGTCCTCTGATTCTCCAGCGGTAATCCCTGTCCTCTGATTCTCCAGCCGTAATCCCTGTCCTCTGATTCTCCAGCCGTAATCCCTGTCCTCTGATTCTCCAGCCGTAATCCCTGTCCTCTGATTCTCCAGCCGTAATCCCTGTCCTCTGATTCTCCAGCCGTAATCCCTGACCTCTGATGTACAGAGGAACTCTGGGAACTCAAAACTCTTAAGCCATTTTGAGTATCTTGGCATGCGGTGGATGTATCTGCACGCGCGGTGGAAGTGGTGGGTGGTAATGGGGGGGCCCAGGTCAACTTTTGCATCGGGGCCCACAAGCTTCAAGCTACGCCTCTGGTAGATGATAGTTTATATCCTGTCAGGCCTTAATTGACAGGTAAGAGGGTAAGTTTGTCTGACAAATTAGTTTTTAACCTTTAAATGTTTCCTATTAATGTTCTCCACCATCACAACATAATGTTTACCTATAGTCTGGTTGATAAATTGTTTTTTCTTTTCCTCTCAGTAAAATTGTGAGACAAACCTCTAGAGTTTGGAAACATTTACAAGTAAGGAAGTGTTGCAAACCTTTCCTAACTGTGTCACGGGAGAAGTCAGAGCCGATTGCCAGGGGTTGGTAGCGGTGCATTACAGGGCCCAAACAAACAAGCAGCCCTCTTAAGCTGAGGGTACCGCTACATAGGAATGCATCCAGCTCTTTTTTTTTTTTAAATCAACTGCGTGACCAAAACTAAAGGAGTCTATTGCATATCTTCACAGCTCTTACTGTGAAGAAACCTTTCCGTATGTGGAGGTTAAACCTCTTTTCTTCCACATTTAAAGAGTGCCCCCTTTTCTTTTGTATTGAGCAAAAAGTGAATAACTCTGCTCTAAATTCACTGTATAGGCCACTTATGTTTTTATAACCCCCCCTTATTTGCCGCTTCTCGGGAGAATGAGAATATTTGGCCATTAACCACTTCCGGACCGCCCGCCGTCGTTATATGTCGCTACGTTGAAGAGGAATATCGTTGTTATGGTAGCAGCTAGCTACCATAACCCCGGTATCCTCTTCAAGAGCGGGCGGTCCGCTTCAAGATAAAAGTGGTCTCTGCAGCAATTCACTGCAAGATCATCTTTTATTGGCGGTGGGAGAGGGCTCCCGCCGCTCTCTAGTGCCCTCCGCCGCTTACTGGAGTGGAGCAATTGGATGCTTTCCCTTCTGTGACAATGGAGACGAGTGAGGGGAAGATGGCCCCTACCCGTCTCCATATCATTGCAGGGCGGAAGTGACGTCAAAACTTCACTTCCACCCAATGCTCTTAAAGGGACATTTTTTTTATTTATTTTTTATGACATTACATTTTTTTTTTCATTGAATTTTAGTGTAAATATAAGATCTGAGGTCTTTTTGACCCCAGATCTCATATTTAAGAGGTCCTGTCATGCTTTTTTTCTATTACAAGGGATGTTTACATTCCTTGTAATAGGAATAAAAGTGACCCACATTGTTTTTTTTTTAAAAAAAACAGTGTCAAAATAAAAAAATTAAAGTAAAAAAAAATAAGAAAAAAATGCCCCGTCCCAACGAGCTCGCGCGCAGAAGTGAACGCATACGTGAGCAGCGCCCGCATATGAAAATGGTGTTTAAACCACACATGTGAGGTATCTCCGCGATCAATAGAGTGAGAGCAATAATTATAGCCCTTGACCTCCTCTGTAACTCAAAATATGCAACCTGTAGAATTTTTTAAACGTCGCCTATGGAGATTTTCAAGGGTAAAAGTTTGCCGCCATTCCACGAGCGGGCGCAACTTTGAAGCGTGACATGTTGGGTATAAATTTACTCGGCATAACATTATCCTTCACAATATAAAAAAATTGGGCTAACTTTACTATTGTCTTATTTTTTTATTCAAAAAAGTGCTTTTTTTCCCAAAAAAGTGCGCCTGTAAGACCGCTGCGCAAAAATGGTGTGACAAAAAGTAATTTTCTAGTAAAAAAAAATGTTTTTAAATTGTAAACACCAAATCTCAGAAAGAGGCTCAGTCCTTAAAGTGGTACTAAAGGTTCGAATTAAAAAATAAATAAATAACAAACATGTCATACTTACCTTCGCTGTGCAGCTCGTTTTGCACAGAGTGGCCCCGATCCTCATCTTCTGGGGTCCCTCGGCGGCTGTCTCGGCTCCTCCCCCCATCAGCTAACCCCCCTGGGAAGCACTTTCCCAAGGGGGTTACCTTGTGGGCGCACTCCTGAGTCCAGCATGAAGAAGGTTTGGGTATGATTCAGAGCAAGGAACATAGAAGAGGACCAACATTGGATAACCAAGGAAGTTGCAATATACGAGTATACTGTATGTAACACTATTAGAGGAAACTTGAAGGACTAAGGAGATTTATGTTAGAAATGGACACTATATAAGTGTAGCACCCTGCTCCCAATGACTGGGCGCTACGTTTCAATTTAGAGGGTATCTGAGCCAATAGCTAGGCTCAGATGTAAATAATTTATGTTAAATTAGCCTCTGTTCCGGCTATGGCTGTGTTGGGAAAAACTTCCCATTGTTGCCTGTAGGTGGCGTTACCACCTCAGGCCAATGTGGAAGATTGACAAGCCAGAGTTTATTGGGTACCTTCCCCCGGGAATAGTTCAGTGGGCGTGGTCTACCCGCTGAGCATGCTGGGGAAGGGTACTTAAGGGGCAGACGCCATCTTTTGGGGTCCTTCGTCCCCTCGCGGCCCTGCTGGCGTGAGGGGTGTATTGTGTGATTTTTGGCCTCGGAACCATGCTGGTCCGAGGCCTCAACTCCAACCAGTAGGCCCAGTTATGCTGACTGGGTCTGCACTTTGAAGGTGATCCTGTGCTGTCCGTCCTGAGAGAGGAAGCCACTCAATGGAGGAAACCAGGGGAGGACCTGTCTTGGAAAAGACCAAGCGGAAGGCTGGTGTCTTGAGGAGGGCCTGGTAAATCTATTGGAGGATGCACCGCAACTAAAGTTACCTTACAGTCTGCCAGGTTGGCTTAAAGGCTCTGGACTTTTTGGTTGGAAGTTCTGGCGTTGAGTCCTGTGGCCGAGGATCCCGGATTATCCAATTCTGTGCATCACCAGTCCGTGGCAGAGACTGGTCCTGATATTGTTCGTGCATTATACCGGCTGCTAGGCCAGGTGAGAGGGGCCTATCCGGGTGAACAATACCCACTCCAAGGAGAGTGGGGAATGACTGTATACTTGAGGAGTTCTCCCCAGTGATCTGTACCGTGTGTCTGGACCTACCCTTTTCCCTTCACCTTTCTATATGTTTATGCAAAGAAAAAGGAAAACAAAACCAAACTGCTTAAGGTTTTACATCTTGTGTGGACTTTCTTCCCCTAGACAACGAATACTGAGGTAACGTGCAGGCCCAAAATTAAACCAGCAGCTCCTGCGGTGGTGTGCTACATAAGTATGCCTGTGTTAAAAAAAAAAAAAAAACTGGCAATGGCGATATGGTATAGCTATTTTTGGCCTGTTAGACCTGTATGGTGCTGTAAATGCAGAACTTGAAATTTCAAATATGTTTACTTAACACAATTCATCGGAAATACTTATGGTCTAATATCTGATTACTACTAAACTAGAAGGAAAATAATCCTGAAGTCCAGAATAAATAATTTATACCAAGTGGCTGCTGTGTGAATGCATCACAACTGTTTTCTAGGCAAAGTAATTCAGATGATGTGAGCCTTAAATTATTAAATGCAATTACTTGTACATGAAAGTATTATCCTGGATGGATAACACTATCTCAACCACCAGTGAAGATTTAGACTCTCAAAACAAACTGCTTCCTTGAGATAAAATTAAAGACATTTTTACATAGACATCAATGCTAATCTCTCCTGGGAAGCTCATTTCTAATGCTGTCTACTGCATTTATCTTGTCTCATTAAAAATGCATTAAGTGTAATAGAGCTCTAGCTCTGGCCATCTCTGCTGTGTCTTATGGGACATAGGGCATTAATGCACTGTACAGTCAGTAGCCACTGCATAGGACACATTAGAGGGAATATATAAAGGGTACTGTATGTTATATATGCACTACTGTGCAAAAGTTTTAGGCAGGTGTGAAAAATGCTGTAAATTAAAAAAGCTTTCAGAAATAGTTAATTGGGTTTTAATTTCTTCTTCAGGAAAGCGCAAAACGGAACGTGCATATACGTGTGCACACATATTGGCCCTGGCGCCAAAGGACCTATTTAAGCTGGACTATGACATGAACAGATTGCTGAATGGTCTTCAGTTGGCTCCTGCTCTTTGACCTGCTATACCTCCTGTGTATGACCTGGCCTGCCCCTCATCTGTCTCTGGATTTCTGCTTGCCTGCTGTGACCTAGGCTTGTACTCTGACTCTGCTCCTGTCTTGCGCTCCTGTACCTCGCTGCCTGGCTGTGTCCCAATCCAGGCTTGTTTTCTGACTCTGCCTCTGCCTTATGCTCCTGTACCTTACTGCCTGGCTTTGGTGACCTTTTGGATTGTGTACTGGCTATCAATGTGATCCAGTTCCTGCTTCCTGCCTGGTGATCTACGGTGATCTGCTTCCTTCAAACACCAGCTGGCGTTGCCCGTTACACCGGCCCTTGTGTCACTCTGTGTCCTCACCCCTTCTGTCATCGCTACCAGGGGTGTTGGACAAGAGGTGCAAAAGAAGTCCCCTCTCCAGCTCGATCTCCACAAGGTACGTGACAGCAGTACATCACATCTCATGGCATCTGTCAGGTCACCTACGGCCAGGTGACAGATGCACACCGTAGGGGGACAGGAGTGCACCGCAAGGTAGTGAACCCTATGGCTGACTGCTGCGGATAGGAAACTGGGTGGTTGTGGAAAGCGGGACCAGAGGAGCACAACCGGGATCCTATAGGAAGCTTGAGCCAAGATTCCCCAGGGCGCGGAGTCTAAGACCCAGCAGGTCTTCTCCAGAGCCTCTAGTGGTGAGGATGTTATGTTGCAGGCTGGGTCCAGGTCACGGCCCCTAGAGTCTCCTAGCTCACGCCCCGTAGGATAAGGGGACAAGAGGGGAAGCAGCAGCACGAGATATAAGAGTAACGAATAACAAGCTGAAAGTCAAGGGCCACAAGCAGACAAGGATAACGAAAGACAAGCCGAAGGTCAAGGGTCACGAGCAGACAGGGATAGTCGGGGACAAGCCAATAACGTAACAGAGAGACAGACGTAGCACACGGCAGGCAGGAACCCAAACACACAATGCCTAACAAACACGTTGATCAGCCAAGCAGGCTTGCAGTGCACAGGTTAATATAGTGTTCTGTGATAGGGCCTGGGGTGGAGTCAGGCTGGGAGGAGATTATAAAGGAAGCCAGGTGAAAGGGTTCAGGCCTCTAAGATGAACACATGGGAAGGAAGGTAAGCTGACAGACAAACACTACTGCATATCCATGACAGTACCCTCCCTCTTATGGGCCCTCCCCCGCCTGGGCCCAGGCTTAAAGGGGAAATCTCTGATGAAACCTCCAACAGATGAGGTGCAGCGACATCAGATGCAGTGATCCAAGACACCTCCTCAGGACCAAAACCTCTCCAATGCACAAGGTACTGAAGAATGCCTCTGCAGAGCCGAGAATCCAGAACTTGTCTAACCTCGTACTTAAGATTATCCTCAGAGACCGAAAACGAGGTAGGGAGATGACAAGAAGATCTATTGAGGACCAAAGGCTCTCTAGGAATAAGCAAGGGCATGAGAGGATCAACAGGAATCTGAGGAGGGTCCCCTAGACCCTTAAAGGGGGACTGGTCATCTTGCACAGGACCATCAGACTGGGCAGATGTCAGTGGAACCCTGAAGTCAGGTTGGTTAGAAGGTGACATGTCGCCGGAGTCAAGCTGAATAGCTGAAGGACAAGCAGAATGTCCTGAACAAGAAAAAGTAGGAGGCTCACTGGGCATGGGCTGGACTGGCATAACTAGTACAGAGGCAGAGTGAATAGCTGAGTCAGGTGTAGTGACTACCTGAATCGCATCGCAAGACGTAGCGACTGCAGGACTTGTAGACAAGCTAGCCTGGCTGTGCGTCCAAGGGTGGTTAGGGACAGAGAAATGTAAATGGTTATGCAACCTGGAATGAATGACCGGCTCAGATTCACAGGGGGCAACCTTGGGTAGGCAGGACGAGGAACAGGAGGGACCCGAAGCCAGGATCTGTCCAGTAGTCCAGTCCACATGAGGAGAATGGAGCTGTAACCATGGGAGACCCAAAATTATAGGCGTTGAGGCCTTGGGTAAGATAAGGAAGGATATCCACTCCTGGTGGAGTGTCCCTACCGACATCTTAACAGGGAGGGTCTGGAAGCGGATAGGTCCCCCTGGGAGAACAGTACCATCAATCGCCAAGACCACCAATGGCGTGGTGAGGGGCAAAAGAGTAAGTCTCATGGACGATGCGATTTCCCAGTCCATGAAATTACCAGCGGCTCCGGAAGCCAGATATGCTGAGACCGAATGAGAAGAATCACCAACATGAAGGAACACAGAAAGCAGAAGACGAGAAGGGGAAGGTGATATTTCTGGGTCCAATACTCCACTTTCCAGATGAAGTGGACTCAAACGTTTTTCTGGACAAAGAGAGCAAGTGTCACGAAAATGACCTTTGCCCCCACAGTAAAGACACAGACCATGAGTTCTGCGCCTAGCACGTTCCTCGGGGGATAGCCTGGTCCGACCCAGCTGCATGGGTTCCTCAGCTGGTAGGAGATGCTCTACGGGTCGAAGAGAGGGGAGCTCAGGCTGACTAAGAACCAAGGAGTGCTGGCGTTGCTTTTCTAAGGTCCTCTCCTGAAAGCGAATATCGATCTGGTTACACAAGGAGATAACGCTGGCCAGATCAGTGGGCATGGTTCTTCCTGCTAATTCATCCTTCACTCTATCAGACAGGCCATGCAAAAAGGTTGCGACTAAGGCCTCATTGTTCCAGCTCAACTCAGCCGACAGTATGCTGAAATGAAGGGCATACTGTCCCACAGAAGCAGAGTCTTGGCGGAGACGTAAAAGGGCGCTGGCCGCTGAAGAGACACGAGCCGGTTCTTCGAAGATATTCCGAAAAAGTTTCAAGAAGCCAGACAGGCTAGAAACCACTGGATCATTCAGTTCCCACAGAGGGGCTGCCCAGGCTAAAGCTTCACCAGAGAGGAGGGAAATGATATAGGCTACCTTAGCCCGATCAGACAGGAAGTTTTGGGGCTGGAGCTCAAAATGAATCGTGCATTGGCTAAGGAACCCCCTACAAGCCTTGGAGTCCCCAGAGAAACGGGACGGAGCTGGCAGTTGTAGTGAGTGTGTGGCTGCGACTGGTGCAATAGGTGCAGCCGCTGGTTGTATTTGAGGTTGTGGATTCAGGGTTCCCAAGGAGGCCTGAAGCTGCTCGAAGCGAGAAGCCAGATCCTGGAGGAATCGCATCACCTGAGTCTGATTCGATTCCTGGGTTTCAAGTCTGCAAACTATGCCCTGCAATGGATCATCCGCGGGGAGCGGGATGTCAGCCGGGTTCATGGCTGATCAAACTGTCAGGTCACCTACGGCCAGGTGACAGATGCACACCGTAGGGGGACAGGAGTGCACCGCAAGGTAGTGAACCCTATGGCTGATTGCTGCGGATAGGAAACTGGGTGGTTGTGGAAAGCGGGACCAGAGGAGCACAACCGGGATCCTATAGGAAGCTAGAGCCAAGATTCCCCAGGGCGCGGAGTCTAAGACCCAGCAGGTCTTCTTCAGAGCCTCTAGTGGTGAGGATGTTATGCTGCAGGCTGGGTCCAGGTCGCGGCCCCTAGAGTCTCCTAGCTCACGCCCCGTAGGATAAGGGGACAAGAGGGGAAGCAGCAGCACGAGATATAAGAGTAACGAATAACAAGCTGAAAGTCAAGGGCCACAAGCAGACAAGGATAACGAAAGACAAGCCGAAGGTCAAGGGTCACGAGCAGACAGGGATAGTCGGGGACAAGCCAATAACGTAACAGAGAGACAGACGTAGCATACGGCAGGCAGGAACCCAAACACACAATGCCTAGCAAACACGTTGATCAGCCAAACAGGCTTGCAGTGCACAGGTTAATATAGTGTTCTGTGATAGGGCCTGGGGTGGAGTCAGGCTGGGAGGAGATTATAAAGGAAGCCAGGTGAAAGGGTTCAGGCCTCTAAGATGAACACATGGGAAGGAAGGTAAGCTGACAGACAAACACTACTGCATATCCATGACAGCATCGCATTGCCTTGTGGTGTGTGTCCCCTTAGTGGGCTTTCAAGGTACCACAAGAGATACAAAATCGGGCAGGAACCATTTTTTGTAACTCAATACACCACAATGCACAGTGCATTTCCTTGTGGTGCAACGGAACCCAGGCATGCTCCCTTAGTGTATGGCGAGTTACCACAACACACAGGAGTGAATAAGCTTTTAATTATTTTCAATGGATGACAACTATACTTTGAGGTTGTGCAGCATATACGTAATATTGGAAACAATAAACATGCTTATATTAAACTGTAAATAATATGAGTCATATACTGTAAAGAAATGTTTTATGACATTAATTGTGTGAAAAGTTTTGACTGCTACTAAGCTCTTGCCATAGCTCTCAGCTCTGCCTGAGATCAAACATCTTGCCTGGTGTGATCAAGTATGTGTATAATGACATACAGTCCTGTTTATGTCTTGCTCTTTATAAGACCTGGAAATCATGGCTGCTTTTTCCTAACAGCACATTGTTTTTGTAGTATGAGATAATTTACAATATTCCGACATCTGCAGAGATACAAAGAGCACACCAGCACCTCAAACTAGTGGAGTTTAGTGATGAGCCGAACACCCCCGGGTTCGGTTTGCACCAGAACCCGCGAACGGACCGAAAGTTCGCACGAACTTTAGAACCCTATTAAATACAATGGATGCGAACGTTCGAAATCTAAAGTGCTAATTATAACGACTATTATGCATGTTATTGTCCTAAAAAGGGTTTGGGAACCCGGGTTCTGCACCAGGGGACATGTATCAATGCAAAAAGAAGTTTAAAAACTGCAGTTTTTCTGGAGCAGTCATTTTAATGATGCATAAAGTGAAAAAAAAAAAGTCAAATATTCCTTTAAATATTGTACCTGGGGGGTGTCTAAAGTATGCCTGTGAAGTGCCACGTGTTTCCCATGTTTAGAACTGTCCCCGCACAAAATTAAATTTCTAAAGGAAAAAAAGCCATTTAAAACTGCTTGCGGCTTTAATGTAATGTCTGGTCCCGGTAATATGGATGAAAATCTTTAAGAAAAATGGCATAGCTACCCCATCACACACACCCCCCCCTACCCCAGCCCATTACCAGCCCCTTTGGGTCTTGTATGGATATTAAGGGGAACCCCGCACACAAAATAAAAAAGGCCCTATATACTCTGAACAGCCGTATACAGGCGGTGCATACAAGACAGGGACTGTAGGTTTGTTCTTATGTAGAATCTGTTTGTAATTTTGAACAGGTACATTGTTTAAGTGTAGCTCCAGCCAAAAAATATATTTTTAAGCTTTTTGGAAAACATAGGGAAGGGTTATCACCCCTGTAACATTTGTTTTGCTGTCTGTGCAGTGTGCACCTGTTCAGAACAGTTCACCTCACTTTCCGTCCTAATGACAAATGTTTTTTTAAAATTTGGGGTTTTTATTGAAACAAGAATTGGTGATAAAGAATCAGTGGAGAGGAGACACTTTTTTTCCCATATTAACTCTTACAGGAGAGAATTTGCCTTCCTAGGGGTAGATTTCCTCTCGCTTCCTGTTGTATCCTTCCGTTTGCAAGGAGGAGTCGTTTGTAAGTTGGATGTTTGAAAGTAGGGGCCTGCCGTATATACTCAGCTGAAATTTGCCCCTTACATGTTGGTGTTGCTACAACACTGTGAGCCCTCACAGTTACTCTTGGTGGGCGCATGAATGGGCCCTGCTGTGAATTATTAGATCAAGAATTGTAATTACATGCCCCTGTTAAACAGGGGCAGAAAAATTGAGCCTTAGGCACTGGTGTCACAACACTGCAACCCCTCACAGATACTGTACTTGGAGCACAGCAATGAGCCCTGTTGCAAAGTATTGCATCAAAAATTGTAATTACACACCCCTGTTAAACAGGGGCTGAACAATTGGGCCTTAGCCACTGGTGCTGGTGCCACGACACTGCAACCACTCCCAGATACTCTAGTTGGAGTGCAGGAATGAGCCCTGCTGCAAAGCATTGCATAAAAAATTGTAATAACACACCCCTGTTAAACAGGGGCTGAAAAATTGGGCCTTAGCCACTGGTGGCGGCACCCAGAAACAAAAATGTTCTTCCAAGCTATCATCGTCAATCGGATCATTGAGGAGGAGGAGGATAGTCAGTCAACATAACAGGACAGTCTCTGAGCATCAGCATCAGTCTTGAAGGGATGTGACATTTGAAAATAAATTAGTCTGTTATATCAGCTTCAGGTGTTTGGTAGCTGGTGGTGATCCAAGACTGGTTCATCTTTATGAAGGTCAGTCGATCAACAGAGTCGGTGGACAGGCGCACCCTGTGATCCGTGACAAATCCTCCAGCAGCACTGAATGTGCGTTCTGAAAGAACGCTGGATGCAGGACAGGCCAGTAGCTCAATTGCATACTGTGCAAGCTCTGCCCAGTGATCCATCCTCAAGACCCAGTAAGCCAGAGGATTTTCGGTGGGGAAGGTGTCCAAGTCTGACCTTGCCCCTAGGTATTCCTGCACCATGTATATCAGACGCTGGCGATGGTTGCTGGAACCAATCATACCTTGGGGCTGCGGACTAAAGAATTGTCTGAACGCTTCGGTCAGACGGCCACCTTCCCCACCGCTCCTTCTTTGACTGACCGAAGCCTCAGCAACTTGTTGTCCAGGACCAGGAGTTTGTAACCTCCCAGTCTCTGGGAACGCGTTGCACAGACCTTTCTGCAAGGCCTCCCGGAGTTGTCTCATGCTCTGCTCCCTCTGCGACGGTAAGATAAGGTCCGCAACCTTACCCTTGTACCGTGGATCAAGGAGAGTGGCCAGCCAGTAATGGTCCCTCTCCTTGATCCGAAGAATACGAGGATCCTTCCGCAGACTTTGCAGGATCAGGGAGGCCATGCAGCGTAGGTTAGCTGAGGCATTCAGTCCGGAGTCCTCTGGGTCACTAAGGACGACATGATCCGCAGCCACCTCCTCCCAGCCACGTACAAGTCCACTGGTTTCTTGGGACTGTAAATCATCCCTAAAAGACTGCTGCTGATGATGCTGAGTGCCAGGCTCCACCTCCATGCTGACACAATTCTCCTCCTCCTCCTCCTCCTCCTCCTCCTCCTCTTCTTCCTGTGCGATGGGTGGGACAGAAGGAACACTGTCTGGGTAAAGGGGGCCTTGAGAGGCAAGGAAGTCCTCCTCTTCCTGCCTCTGTTCTGCCTCAAGTGCCCTGTCCATTATTCCACGCAGCGTATGTTCCAACAGGTGGACAAGAGGTACAGTGTCACTGATGCATGCACTGTCACTGCTCACCATCCTCGTGGCCTCCTCAAATGGTGCCAGGACAGTGCATGCATCCCTGATCATGCCCCACTGGCGTGGTGAAAAAAAACCGAGCTCCCCTGACCCTGTCCTGGTGCCGTAGTCGCACAGGTACTCATTGATGGCCCTCTGCTGCGTGTGCAGCCGCTGCAGCATGGCCAACGTTGAGTTCCACCTGGTGGGCATGTCACATATAAGGCGGTTCTTGGGCAGGTTCAACTCCTTTTGCAGCTCAGCCAGGCGAGCACTGGCATTATAAGATCTGCGGAAATGCACACAGACTTTCCTGGCCTGCCTCAGGACATCCTGTAAGCCCGGGTACCTGCCCAAGAACCGCTGCACCACCAGGTTAAGGACGTGAGCCACACAGGGCACATGGGTCAGTTGTCCCTGTCGGAGAGCGGAGAGGAGGTTGGTGCCATTGTCGCAAACTACCATTCCTGGCTTAAGCTGGCGTGGCGTCAACCACCTCTCGGCCTGCCCCTGCAGAGCAGACAGAACCTCTGCCCCAGTGTGGCTCCTGTCCCCCAAACACACCAGCGCAAGCACGGCATGGCATCTTTTTGCCTGCGTACTTGCGTAGCCCCTTGAACGCCTACGGAGCACCACTGGTTCTGAGGACAAAGCACAGGAAGAGGCCACGGAGGAAGAAGAAGAGGAGGGGGTGGAGGACAGAGGTGTGTCACAACCAGTAGTAGCATTTTGGAGGTGTGGCGGTGGAACAACCTCCAACACTTCTGCACCTTGTCCTGCATCCTTCCCAGCTGCCAAAAGAGTGACCCAATGGGCCGTGAAAGAAAGGTAACCTCCCTGTCCATGCCTGCTGGACCATGAGTCAGCGGTAATATGCACCTTACCGCTGACCGCCCTGTCCAGCAAGGCCAAGACATTGCCTTCCACATGCCGGTAGAGAGCCGGAATCGCCTTCCGTGAGAAAAAGTGGCGTTTGGGAACCTGCCACTGAGGAACCGCACATTGCACAAACTCACGGAAGGGGGCCGAGTCTACCAACTGAAAAGGCAGCAGTTGAAGCGCTAGCAATTTAGCCAAGCTAGCATTCAACCGCTGGGCATGTGGATGGCTGGGAGTGAACTTCTTTCGACGGTCCAGCAGCTGGGGCAGGGAAATTTGCCTGCTAGAATCGGACGTTGGTGTACTGCTAGCAGAGTGCCCGCAAGTACTTGGCTGTGACACACCTAATTCTACACCTTCATTCCTCTCAGAGCAGGTTTCAGAGAGGACTGAAGGTATAGTGGGGTTGGAGATTCCAGCTGATGCGGTGCAAGAAGAGGTCAGCTTTGTTCTTTGGTGTGGGTCTTTAAGGTAGGCTTGCCAACGAGCTGCATGGCAGGTCAACATATGTCTGGTCAAGCATGTGGTGCCCAAGCGGGTGATGTTTTGGCCACGCGATATACGCTTGAGACATATGTTGCAAACAGCAGCTGTGCGATCTGATGCACTCGACTCAAAAAAGGCCCACACCAAAGAACTTTTTGAATAACGGGCGGAGCTCTGCGGTGTGATTCCGTCGGTGTGCTGCCCTTACGCTGGCCCCCCGAGGGCATCCTGCCTCGTTGGAGATGTGCCTCCTCCTCATCCTCCTCCTCCTCCTCCTCCTCTCTCCTATTAGGCACCCACGTGGAGTCAGTGACCTCATCATTCCCTCCCTCCTCATCACTGGAGCCAATCTGGCAGTATGCTGCAGCTGCTGGAACATGACTGCCAGATTGGTGTCCTTCTTGAGCATCCCCTCTCTCTGCTCTCACGCTACTGCCTTCCTCTAGCTGGGTATCATCATCAGACCCTTTGAAACGCTGGGCATCCTCCTGGAGCATGTACCCAACACTGTGCTCAAACAGTTCGGGGGACTCCTCAGGAGGACATGGTTGGTCTAGGGAAGGAGTGACTGATGATGACATTGATACCAGGGAAGAGGACGCTTTGGCAGCTGCTTTGCCAGTACCCTGAGCCTGGGTGAGAGAGGATGAGGAGGATGAGGAGGGCTTGGTCATCCACTCTACCAAGTCTTCGGCATGATGCGGCTCAACACGTCCAGCTGCCGAAAAGAAGGACAAGCGTGTCCCATGGCCACGTGCTGATGGCGATGCACCGCGTCCACGACCAGCACTGTTGTCTCTAGACACAGAGCCTGCTTGCCCTCTTTTTTTGGCTCCTGACTGTCTGCCTCTCCTTGTTTGCCTTCCAGACATTCTAATGGCCTGCAGGGAAATGGGAAAAGCAGCAATACAGGCTAAGTTAAGGTGTAATATGGTCAGGAGGCACACTCCGCCCGCTGTAAGTGCCGCAAAATCCTGTTGGTGTAACACACCAGGAAAAAGCAGCAATACAGGCTAAGTTAAGGTGTAATCTGGTCAGGAGGCACACTCCGCCCGCTGTAAGTGCCGCAAAATCCTGTTTGTGTAACACACCAGGAAAAAGCAGCAATACAGGCTAAGTTAAGGTGTAATATGGTCAGGAGGCACACTCCGCCCGCTGTAAGTGCCGCAAAATCCTGTTTGTGTAACACACCAGGAAAAAGCAGCAATACAGGCTAAGTTAAAGTGTAATATGGTCAGGAGGCACACTCCGCCCGCTGTAAGTGCCGCAAAATCCTGTTGGTGTAACACCCCAGGAAAAAGCAGCAATACAGGCTAAGTTAAGGTGTAATATGGTCAGGAGGTACACTCCGCCAGCTGTAAGTGCTGCAAAATCCTGTTGGTGTAACACACCAGGAAAAAACAGCAATACAGGCTAAGTTAAGGTGTAATATGGTCAGGAGGCACACTCCGCCCGCTGTAAGTGCCGCAAAATCCTGTTTGTGTAACACACCAGGAAAAAGCAGCAATACAGGCTAAGTTAAGGTGTAATATGGTCAGGAGGCACACTCCGCCCGCTGTAAGTGCCGCAAAATCCTGTTTGTGTAACACACCAGGAAAAAGCAGCAATACAGGCTAAGTTAAGGTGTAATATGGTCAGGAGGCACACTCCGCCCGCTGTAAGTGCCGCAAAATCCTGTTTGTGTAACACACCAGGAAAAAGCAGCAATACAGGCTAAGTTAAGGTGTAATATGGTCAGGAGGTACACTCCGCCCGCTGTAAGTGCCGCAAAATCCTGTTGGTGTAACACACCAGGAAAAAGCAGCAATACAGGCTAAGTTAAGGTGTAATATGGTCAGGAGGTACACTCCGCCCGCTGTAAGTGCCGCAAAATCCTGTTGGTGTAACACACCAGGAAAAAGCAGCAATACAGGCTAAGTTAAAGTGTAATATGGTCAGGAGGCACACTCCGCCCGCTGTAAGTGCCGCAAAATCCTGTTTGTGTAACACACCAGGAAAAAGCAGCAATACAGGCTAAGTTAAGGTGTAATATGGTCAGGAGGTACACTCCGCCCGCTGTAAGTGCCGCAAAATCCTGTTGGTGTAACACACCAGGAAAAAGCAGCAATACAGGCTAAGTTAAGGTGTAATATGGTCAGGAGGCACACTCCGCCCGCTGTAAGTGCCGCAAAATCCTGTTTGTGTAACACACCAGGAAAAAGCAGCAATACAGGCTAAGTTAAAGTGTAATATGGTCAGGAGGCACACTCCGCCCGCTGTAAGTGCCGCAAAATCCTGTTGGTGTAACACCCCAGGAAAAAGCAGCAATACAGGCTAAGTTAAGGTGTAATATGGTCAGGAGGTACACTCCGCCAGCTGTAAGTGCTGCAAAATCCTGTTGGTGTAACACACCAGGAAAAAACAGCAATACAGGCTAAGTTAAGGTGTAATATGGTCAGGAGGCACACTCCGCCCGCTGTAAGTGCCGCAAAATCCTGTTTGTGTAACACACCAGGAAAAAGCAGCAATACAGGCTAAGTTAAGGTGTAATATGGTCAGGAGGCACACTCCGCCCGCTGTAAGTGCCGCAAAATCCTGTTTGTGTAACACACCAGGAAAAAGCAGCAATACAGGCTAAGTTAAGGTGTAATATGGTCAGGAGGCACACTCCGCCCGCTGTAAGTGCCGCAAAATCCTGTTTGTGTAACACACCAGGAAAAAGCAGCAATACAGGCTAAGTTAAGGTGTAATATGGTCAGGAGGTACACTCCGCCCGCTGTAAGTGCCGCAAAATCCTGTTGGTGTAACACACCAGGAAAAAGCAGCAATACAGGCTAAGTTAAGGTGTAATATGGTCAGGAGGTACACTCCGCCCGCTGTAAGTGCCGCAAAATCCTGTTGGTGTAACACACCAGGAAAAAGCAGCAATACGGGCTAACTTCAGGTGTATAATGTGCAGGAGGCTTAGCAACAATGACACTGACACTGTCCCCTGCCTATCCTTCTCTCTCCCTGCACACAAGGTTTATCAAGTATATGACACTGACACTCTCCCTGCCTATCCTTCTCTCTCCCTGCACACAAGGTTTAGCAAAGAATATGACACTGACACTGTCCCCTGCCTATCCTTCTCTCTCCCTGCACACAAGGTTTATCAAGTATATGACACTGACACTCTCCCTGCCTATCCTTCTCTCTCCCTGCACACAAGGTTTAGCAAAGAATATGACACTGACACTGTCCCCTGCCTATCCTTCTCTCTCCCTGCACACAAGGTTTATCAAAGTATATGACACTGACACTCTCCCTGCCTATCCTTCTCTGTCCCTACACACAAGGTTTAGCAAAGAATAGATTTGACAAGATTTGACACTGTCCCTGCCTATCCTTCACTTTCCCTGCTCCGGAACACACTACACAAGGCTGCCGCGCTGGCGGCCTTTTATAGTGTGGGGCGTGTACTAAACCCCCTCAGCTATAATTGGCCACAGGCATCCTGCCTGTGGCCAATCATTGCTCTCCTCGCTGCCGGCGCTGTGATTGGCCAAGCATGCAGGGTCACAGTGCATGCTTGGCCAATCACAGCGCCGGGATTACACTGCGATGGCGCAGTGTATTGTGGGCCGTTCGCGTCACTC
Source organism: Rana muscosa (assembly GCA_029206835.1). Classification (NCBI taxonomy): domain Eukaryota; kingdom Metazoa; phylum Chordata; class Amphibia; order Anura; family Ranidae; genus Rana; species Rana muscosa. Next base: position 273,174,272 of record CM055116.1, read on the forward strand.
GAATTTGGCACGAACGGCCCAAATCGTTCGTTGTTCGCCGAATGCGCGAACAGCCGATGTTCGAGTCGAACCTATGTTCGACTCGAACACCGAGCTCATCCCTAGTGGAGTTATCAATCCCACCACTGTCGCACATAATCTAGTGCTAATTTTGAGCCAAAGTGTTATAATATAGTATGGTCTTTTGGACGAATTTATCATTGTGGGTGCCCCAGATGGGAAACAAGAAAGCTACTTTAGTACCTATGCTTCTAGGAGATGTGTGCATTTAGACAAACAAAACTCTAATATTATCCAGCCTAGGACATTCTTATTGCCATTTACATCTTTACATATCCCAAACCAGGTCACCACACTTTAAATGTCAAAAGCTATTCCTCTATACTTTTTCCTTTTAAATTGCTTTCACTTAGGCAACAATTTATTTATAATTTTCTTCATTTGGTATGTAAGGCACCAAGAACTTCAGGGTTGCTACTGTGTACACTACAAAATATTAAAGTAGAACTATAGCAAAAACTTTTTTTTTCATTTTTGGATAGAGCAATGGAGGAATATAGCCCCTGTCGGTTTATTTTTTGCCATTTGTGTGCCATTGGGGAGATTTCCCTTCACTTCCTGTTCCATAGTCAAAACAGGAAGTGAGAGAATATCCCTGCAAATTAAAGTGATACTAAAGTCTTATTGTTTTTTTTTTTTTAAATAACAAACATGTAGCAAGGTCCCAGGCCTCCTTCGATCTAATGAGAACAGAGATAGCTGACATCCTCCTGTATGTAGTGGGTTGCAAGGCATAGTGGGTGCAAAGATGGTGAAAGTCATTAGGTGCCAGACACTTCTTGAATGCAAAAGAAAGTTTATTTCTCGTAACAAATTTTTCTGGGGGAACGAGGTTTAGGGCCAGGACACCCTTAGGTATTTGCAAGTTCAATTGGCAGACTCCGAGACTTCAACAGGAGGACAGCCATGCAGGGAAAGGCATCCAGCAAGATGCCACATCTGCACATGCAGGAATGCTGTCTCCTATGGCAACAGTCTTTAACAGTTCCTAACTTGAAGTTTAACAGTTCCTTTATCTTCCACTACAATCTCTCCTTGTAGTTCTTCAGCACACTGAGCTCCCGGTCTCTCACTGGACCCACTGATTCACTGTCACTGAATCCCTTGAGCTCCTTCTATCTTCATGGTGGTATCTTCCTCAAGCGTCACCCCCTCACCCCCGCTTCTCTACTGGGTCCCTAGCTTTGCACTCCAAAAACCTCTCAAGCTTCACCCACGCTGGCCTGCTCAGTCCCTGGCTTGACACACAAGGCTGCTCTGCAAGCATCACCTCCACTAGCTGGGTCCCTGACTTGATTCCCACTGAAGTTTTCAGATTCTTTACAGTCCCCAGTTGGTAAGAATACTGCTCTGGGACTTGCTTCAGTTACTCACTGTGGTCCCTGGTAATAGGGCGGATAGTCCCTTACTGGCAACAGCTTCCCCTCTACCTCCGACCACGACAGGTTCTCTGGCTGACAGAACCGTCACTTCTGGTTGAACTGCAAGCCGCAGTTCCAACCCTGCGCTGCTCTCTTGCTTCTGGATAGGCCCTCAGACAGCCTAGCAGCCAGATGTGCCCAGGATAGAACCTAGATCACCTGACTCCACCCAAATATATAGGCTCTCCCAGCAGGCCAAGGGATCTAAGAAAACCCCTGCCCATTGGCTGAGATACCCCATTTACTCATAACCTGACCCTGGGTTGCTCTTCTCATAGCTAGTATCACCAAGTACCCGGCCACCTAGTGGTAGAAGAGAAAAGTGCAACAAGGTCAAACTTAGAGAGAAATCAACAGATCTCTAACAATCAACCAGGATAACTACTCCTGGCAAGTAAATGTGTGAGGAGCAACCCTGCCTAAGCTTCAGGGTGCTACAAACATGTTATACTTACCTGCTCTGTGCAGTGGTTTTGCACAGGGCAGCCTGGATCCTCCTCTTCTTGGGTCCCTCTTCAGTGCTCCTGGCCCCTCCCTCCTGTCGAGAGCCCCCACAGCAAACAGCTTGCTATGGGGGCACCCGAGCTGAGCTGCAGCTCTGTGTGTCCATTTAGACATGGAGCTGCCATTCGGCCCTGCCCCCTCTTTCTCCTGATTGGTTAACTGAATTTGATTGACAGCAGCGGGAGCCAATGGCGCCACTGCAGTGTTTCAGCCAATTAGGAGGGACAGTCCCAGACAGTCGAGGGACTCGTGGACATCGCTGGACAGAGATGGGGCTCAGGAAAGTATTAGGAGGGCTGCTGCACACAGAAGGCTTTTTATCTTAATACATAGAATGTATTAAGATAAAAAACCTTCTGACTTTAAAACTCCCTTGGAGACCCCCAAACTCAGAACTAGTTTCCCCATTGGAAGATTTCTCCTTTATTACTTTTCTGGGGACAACCCAAAATTTGGGATTTTCTTTTACTTTCACTTTCAATGATAATGGTAAACAGGACAAATAGAGAGTGTGAATTTCCCTAATGGGGGCACAGGCAGAAAAAAAAAAAACTGGAAAGTATTCTAATCCATCTCCACTCTATCCAAAATTAAAAAAATAAAGGTTTTGCATTTAGTTGTACTTTAAAGTTTTCCAAACATTAGTAAACAGCATATGCAGTTCTGCAGAACACCCTCCATGGTCATCTACACCGACACCTTGACGTAATGCTTGACCCAAATAGACAGATGTAAGAAGAGATCTCAGTAATATGACTGGAATGAAAATGTTCCACATGATTCACTAAGCAGGAACCTACACACAATAGGTAACTGTCACAAGTGATGAGTCAATGGTGGATAAAGTTACCTAATGAAATCTGTTCTTTTATGTATTCTTTATGGAAGAGCAAGATCCATGGTGCTGGAAATCACAATGTGCCACAATGATTAATTCATTTCATGTTGCATGAAACATCCTGCTTGTGATTGCACATGGCCGACCTTAACATAAATTGGAATGTGCACCTTCTTTCATGTGAAGTCAGCCAACTAGTGTTTTGTAGCGTGTGTTTGATTTTTGGACTGGCTTCAGAAGTCTTCAGGGGAACATCAAAAAATGACTTTAATGAATGAATAATTTTTTGATCCAAGTTTATGCAGTAAACTATATACAGGCATACCCCACTTTTAAGTACACAATTGGGTTTATTTACTAAAGCTGGAAAGTGCAAAATCAGGCTCACTTCTGCATAGAAACCAATCAGCTTCCAGGTTTTATCACCAAAGCTTAATTGAACAAGCTGGGGTTAGAAGCTCATTGGTTTCTATGCAGAAGTGAGCCTGATTTTGCACTTTCCAGCTTTAGTAAAATAAACCCAATTGTGTACTTAAAAGTGGGGTATGCCTGTACTCACAAAGGTGTGCAAATGAAACAGCATGGACATCCTATTGAGCCGATGAACAAGCATTCACAATGAGATCAGATTGTTAACTCTTATGCGTTTTGACACAATTGATGTCATCAGGGGACTCAGCTCCGCGTTTCTTCAACTCACTATTTATGTTGCACATTTTTGTGAGTATATAGATTGTTGAACAAAATTGAATCACTTTCATTGCGCTATTATGCTTGCTATATGCTATTTGTCCTCTTTCCTTACCGGATCATGAGTCATAATGATGTCCTGGAGCCATTTTTAGGAGCAGAGAGTTCTTCTTTAGATAATCCATCACAGACTAGTTGATGGAGAGTGTGATGAGGCTGAAGCATTATGTGTGGAACTGCATATAGACTTGCATAGTTCAAAGGTAATCATTGGAATTTAATATAGGCCACCCAGTGTTAATGAGAAGGTAGAGATTCAGCTCCTTGCACAGATAGAAAGGGCTGAAAGGGTTGGGACAGTGATAATAATGGGAGATTTTAACTACCCTGATATTGACTGGAGTAATGGCACTGCTGGAACCGTTAAAGGGCAAACATTTCTAAACCTGTTACAAGACAATTTTTATGGTACAGTTCATAGAGGCCCAACTAGGATTGACGCTCTGTTGGACCTGGTAATCTAAAACCATGCAGAGCTTATTACTAATGTTCATATAAAAGAACATCTGAGTAGCTGTGACCATAACATGATTTAATTTAATGTTCGATGTAAGCAACAAACACATACAGGAAAGATAAAAACACTTAACTTTAAGAGAGCAAATTTTCCAAGGATGAGGGCTGCTCTCCGAGACTTAGACTGGGAGGGAATATTTGCATCAATTAACACAGAACAGCAATGAGAATTCTTCAAAGCGACTGTATGTGAACTCACTGCAAAGTATATTCCCATGGGCAATAAGTTTAAAAGGCTTAAAATAAAACCTATGTGTCTCACATCAAAAGTTAAAAAGCTAAGCTAAGAAGAGAGCTTTTAAAAAATATAAAAATGAAAGAACACTATCATCGTTTAAATGTTACAAAGAATATAACAGAATACATAAAAAGGAAATTAAGGATGCAACAATTCAAAACGAACGACAGAATGCAAAAGATAGTAGGACAAACCCCAGAAATGTTTTCAAATATATTAATAGTAAAAAGGTCTGAGCATGTAGGCCCTTTACAAAATAATCTAGAGTGGGTGAATGGGGAAAAAGAGAAGGCAAATGTATTAAATATTTTCTTTAGCTCTGTGTATACAAAGAAAAATGGGGGAGATTATGGCCATGAAGGTGATAGTATTGACACAGCCTCAAATGAACCACTATGGCTCAAAATTGATATGGTATGGAAATATTTAGACAGAATAAGGGTGGATAAAGCACCTGGACCAGATGGCATCCACCCATGGATTCTAAAAGAATTGAGCTCTGTCATTTTCAAAGTCATTGTTTCTAACTTTTAGGGACTCTGTAATGACTGGAATAGTACCACTGGATTGGTGTAGGGCCAATGTGGTGCCTATATTAAAAAAGGGATCAAAGTCTTTACCAAGTAACTATAGACCTGTTAGTTTAACTTATATAGCCAGGAAGATACTGCAGAGTTTTAAAAAAAACACATAGATGAGTTCTTGCTGGAATAAAACATTCTATGTAATAGACAGAATGCATTCATGAAAGACAGAAATTGGCAGACAAATTTGATTTCTTTTTATGAAGAGGTGATCAAAACCTTGGACAAAGGAATGGCTGTGGACATAGTATATTTAGATTTTGCCAAAGTTTTGACACGGTTCCCCACACACAGCTAATGTGTAAGGTTAAGGCTTGGAGAAGTCTTGGAAAAGTTTGTAAATGGATAGAAAACTGAATAAAAGACCGTTTTCAGAAAGTGGTGGTTAATGATTCATACTCTGAATAGTCTAAGATTATTAGTGGTGTACCCCAAGGTTTTGTGTTGGGACCCCTGCTTTTTAATATATTTATAAACTATATAGGGTGTGGGATTAGAAGTACCATTTCAGTTTTTTGCAGATGACACCAAGCTATGTAGTGGACTAATGTCCTTACAGGATGTCTCCAACTTACAAGCCAGCCTCAATGCACTGTTTCATTGGGCAACTGTGTGGCAAATGAGGTTTAATGTTGATAAATGTAAAGTTATGCACTTGGCGGCTAAGAATATGCATGCATCGTACATACAAGGGGGAAAACAGCTGGGGGAGTCAGTGTTGGAGAAGGATCTGGGGGTTCTGGTAGATCATAAATGTAATAATAGCAGGCAATGCCAAGCTGCAGTTTCCAAAGCGAGCAAAATCCTTTCTTGTATTAAGGGAGGCGTGGACTCCAGAGAAAGAGACATCATTTTGCCCCTGTACAACTTCTTAGTAAGACCTCATCTGGAAAATGCAGTTCCGTTTTGGGCTCCAGTTCATAAAAAGGGATATCTTAGAACTGGAGAGAGTGCAGAGCAGGGCAACCAAACTGATAAGAGGCAGGAAGGAGCTCAGCTATGAGGAATGATTAGAGGAACTGAAGTTTTTCTCTCTGGAGAAGAGAGGATTAAGGAGGTATATGACCAACATGTATAAATACATAAGTGCTTCATATAGTAATCTTGGTGGTGAGTTATTCACTTTAAGGTCATCACAGAGGACAAGGGGACACTCTTCATGTCTAGAGGAAAAGAGAATTTAAGCTTTAAATATAGAAAGGCTTCATCACAGTTAGAGCTGTGAAAATGTGGAATAGACTCCCTCAGGAGCTAGTTCTGGTCAGCTCAGTGGATTGTTTTAAAAAAGACATGAATTATTTCCTAAATGTACATAATATAACTGGGTACTATCATTTATAGGTAAGGTTGAACCAGGGAATATCCGATTGCTTCTTGGGGGATCAGGAAGGACTTTTACCCCTGCTGAAACAAATTGGATCATGCTTTTTTTTTTTGCCGTCATATGGATCAAATGTGGGTAAAGGATTGTATAAATAGGACTATACATGAATGTGTGTATATATACCGTATATATATATATATATATATATATATATATATATATATATATTTTTTTTTTTTTTTTTCTTATCTTTTTTTTTTCTTTTTATTGGTTAAACTAGATGGACTTGTGTCTTTTTTCAGCCAGATTAACTATGTTACTATATTTTACCCTGTGATGAGGGGCAAGCGCATGTGATCTCCCATATCCTCTGGTAAGCAGCACATGACCCAGGGTGGTGGTGGATAAGATAATATTACATGTTGTTCTTGGAAGCAGTTGCACACATGAAAAGGATTTTTTCTTATCATTTATGCTGGACTATGTATGAAGAACACTAATTGTATTATGTTTTTTTGTTTTAATTATTTTTTTAAAGGCACAGCTCTACACAATTTGCTATACAAGTTAATTTGGTATCTGTATATAAAAAAAATATTGGTACAACAACCAACACGCTCTACATGAACGTATAGAATCATGAGGTTTGGTACACAGATACATGAGAAGTACAAATTCGCAATGGTATATACGAGTGTCCAGTCTCAATAACGAAAATTTACATATAAGTACAGAGTAGGCTGGATTCATTATAATGTTATTCCCAGGATCAATATATTTAATTAGTAATAGCACTGAGCTCAGCGTTTATTGGGTTTTTGAGTTGTAGCCTGTATTTGGCTTAACAATGTCTATCTTTTTCCACCCATTGGTTCTTCTCCTGATAACCCTGCCAATATGAACTTGAATTTAATGGAACACAAAAGCCTAAAAGCCATTGGTTGATGCAGGCACGTTGGATCAGACACCAGTTTCATTTATATTTAGAAAACTCAAGTTGTGAGATGTTCTTGTTCTAGGTCCCAGATTCAAATTATGGCCTTAGAGGGTCTTCTGCTTCCAACAACAAATCTGCCCAAACCCAGGAACGGTGGTTTCATGTTTGGAGTCCAAAAGAAAAAAGAAACGCTGGTGGGTTATTCAGCATACAAACATCTACCAAACACTGAAATACATATGTATGGGTGGACCTATCTTCGGTTGTGGGTGTGATGCGTTTGTGACCTTCTGCTCTACCTTAAAATGTATTAATATGTCTTTTGAGCTTTGCTAGGCTTTCCTAAAGAACAGCCCAGATTGCATTACAATTTTTTCCAAAACATATTGGATTCTGTTCTCCTGTCATCTAACTGACATTTTCAATTCACTGTTCTTCTCAACTCATTTTCATTCTGTCTGCTCTAAACTTTATGTCTGAACACTCAGTAAAGACCTAGCAGAATCCCATTACTAGGTACCTCCAGGGGTGGTGGCAGAACAAATATAAAACAAATGAGAAGTGTACATAACCCAGGGGTCAGTTGCTGGCTTTAATCAACACACCAAAAGAACAAATAAATGGCTTTTGAAAATGACACCTTGGCATCAGAGTTAGAATGATGCCCATTCACTGGCTCTTATTACTTTCCTACTAGTAAACAGATAAAAAATATGATAGTCATCTTCCACTTATTCCGAGCTAAACAGTGAGTGTTGTGTAGCGTCTGTCTGCTGTGTAGCAGTGTCAGATGTCACATTAGGTTTTGGATTCACAGTCCCCTGTTGAGATATCTTGTAAAACCTAACTTTAGTTGTGTTTCTGGCTTCTTAGTTGTCAGCAAAATGGAGAAGGTCACGCTGAATGAGAGACAGGCATGCACTTTACTTTTAATGCATGTGTTAAACTGCGTTTTCTTGTATAAATCATAAACCTGATTTAAAGTCTTATGCTGTGCTTTTCTAGACTTAGCATTTGTCATATACTTTACTAAAAATTATGTATCTTATCTATAGCATAGCTCTACATCATAGTTTTTTGTTATTCATACAGTATTATTATTATTAAAGTTAAAGTAGTTTCGGTTTGGCTTTTTTCCCATAATCATACTTACCTCGGTCCGATGCTGCATCTGTCCCCCACCGTCTTTGCACTGAGAACCGAGTCATCGAACATCGCCGATGGCTCGGTTCTCCTGGCTCCCCGAGAGGAGAGCTGCTGACTGTCAATCAGCAGCTCTTCTGCTCTGCTCCTCTACGCTCACTGGAATGCTGAGAGGCTGAGACTGCTATCAGATCTTGGTAACGTCAGCAGAGAGCGGACTTCAGACCGCTCTCTGCTAAAAACGGGTCACACGAGTGCAAAACGAATTGCACTCCTGTAGCCCATAGGAGAAGCCCAGCCAAACGAGCCCAGGCTGGACTTCTCCTTCAAAGCCCAAAAGGTGTGTAGCACCCTCTAGTGTGCAGTCTAGTTAGGTAAATTTATGCTGACTCATAGTAGCTTATGTGAGTCTGGTAATTTGCTGTGGGTTCATCTTAAGGTCAGGCTGGAATGCTCTGCAGACTAGTCCTCTTTCGCCTCCCCCTGGTTCTGGAGGTCCATGGGAACTTCTAGAAACTAGTGTGCCGAGGTGAAGAGGCTGGGTCTGAATGTGAGCTCTGAGTTTGGACCAATCCCCAGGCAGGAGGCCTGGCAGGGCAGTCAGAATGGCCCATAAATATTGAAGAGCCTGGCCAGTGTTGTTGTCGGGTGTAAGATGGAGTGCTGAAGCTGGATTTCGTGAGGCCTGGGAGGGGACCCCAGGGTCAGGGGACTCTGCCTTCAGACTGGAGCTGAGGAAGAAGAGAAAGCTGAAGAGAGGAATCTAAACTACCGTCTCATCCAGGAGACACCCTGGCTAGCATGGGAAGACCTGAACAGCAGGAGGCCTGAACAGCAGTCTTATACAAAGCAGCAAGATTCAAGGCACAGTGTAAGTACCTCTACACTCCCAGGGCCTACAAGGAAAAAGGCTGCCACTGGGAAAGTGTCAAAGCTAAACCTAAATCCTTTGCTCTGGGACGCTTTTCAAGGAAGCCAGGTGGGCTGGTATTTTCAGCAAGTGTTGAGACTTTGTGAGGTTCTATTAAGGAGACACAGCGCTTCTACATGCAGTAAGGTTCTAACAAGGGGACACAGCACTCCTACATAGAGTGAGGTTCTAATAAGGGGACACAGTGCTCCTACATAGAGTGAGGTTCTAATAAGGGGACACAGCGCTCCTGCATACAGTCTAGGATTTTGTTATTTCTACCAAGGGGACACAGTGCTTCTGCATACAGTCTAGGATTTTGTTATTTCTACCAAGGGTACACAGTGCTCCTGCATACAGTTGATATTTGACTAGTTTCACTGAGGGTACATAGACCTGTAAGTGTGGGGACTTTGCTATCCACCCCAGGGGACATATAGCTCCTGAAAAGAGGAAAACGTGTTACTGATCCATTAGAGACTGCTATTTTAATGGAGGGAGTACAGTCCAGGATCTGCTTTTTTGTGTACATAGTGAAGGAAGTTTGTCCTCAAGTTGTTCTACCAAGTCAAGTTGGGCATCCCATAATCCCTTATTCCCATCCAAGTTGTTTTCCCTCAATAAAACCACAAAAACAAGCCCATGGACTGGTTTTCTGTGAAAATGTATGTTGCCTGGCTGTTCAAGAATAGGGGGGACTCAAAATCCAGGGGGTAGCGCTACAGGTATTAAATGCCTTTCTAAAGGAGCCATAGACTGAAGACCTTTTGCCATAACAGTAGCTGCAGCTTTATGTGTTAAAGCAGTAGTCTCATTGCCAAGGTTCGACACACCTCCTAATGAGCTTTCCAATCAGCTAAGCTCATGCTCCCCAATAATTGGAGAGCTCTGCCTGTGAATCAGCAAGGGACAAAGGTCCCAATCTGCAGCTGCTCTCAGGAGACAGGCTTTACTACTAAGCCCTTTGTTATATAAAAGAAGTATATAGCAGCCTCTGACAGTCACATGCTAGCAGTCTCTAAAGGCCCAATATTGTGTTTTGTTGCAGTAATGCTCCATAAAGCACACAGATCAGATTTTTGCTGTGTTGTGGTGCATTTGCAGCCCATACAAATTATTAGGCTGCCTTAATGCAATATTAACACGTGGCATAACGCACACCGACATTGTATTTGTTGCAGTACAGCAAAGAGATCTCAATGGGCCCTTTTAAACAGTCGTAGTGGAATTCATCTAGGGGTTACTATTCTGCCAGAACGAAATGAATCGGGATTGAAAGATCGTGAAATTACTATTTCTCTTTCGTTCATGGACGGACACAGCCTTAATCTTGACAAAGTGGGTATTAGCCTTCATTCAGGAGTGACTAGACAGAATGAGTTAACAACATCAAAGCCGAACAGCCCCGCCCAGGGGGCGGTCCTACTGGTTATATCCCCTCAGCCTGCACTCAGCAGCTCAGTTCGTCAAAATCAGTACAAACCTAAAAAGGAGGGGTGGGTGCTGTGTCCGTCCATGAACTCAGAGAAAAGGATTTTACGGTGAGTACAAAAATCCTATTTTGTCTTTCGTTCAAGGACGGACACAGCCTTAATCTTGACAAAGTGGGACGTCCCAAAGCAGTGTCAAAAAACGAGGGGTGGGAACAGCATAAAATTAAACTTCACCCCAAAACAAAACAGAGCTTCCAACTGAGGAGTTGTAACTCTAAACAGCCGCCTGCAAAACTTTGCGGCCGAAGAAACATCCGAAGATGCACTCACATCAACTTGTAAAGTTTAGTGAAAGTGTGAACGGATGACCAGGTCGCCGCCTTACACACCTAGGAAACAGACGCTTGATGTCAGAAAGCCCAAAAGGCACCTCTTGCCCTGGTCGAATGTGCCGGGAAAGGGAGGCTCCCGACCCTTTATGGCATAAGCCTGAATCACTATCTGTCAGATACTCCTCGAGCTGGTAGCCGACGAGACGGCTGGGCCCTTCTTGGGACCAGCCACCGAAACAAACAGTGAGTCTGGACTCCGGAACGGAGCAGTAACAGACAAGTGCACTCTCAGAGCTCGGACAACGTCCAAGGAATGCAACGTCGTCTCCTTAGGATTCGACGGATGAAGACACAAGGATGGCAGTACAATGTCTTCCTTGAGATGGAAGGTCGAACGACCTTAGGAAGAAAAGAAGGCTGCGGACGCAGCCCACCTTATCCTTGTGGAAGATCAGATAGGGAGCCTTGCATGACAAGGCTGCCAGCTCAGAAACCCGTCTTAACTGATGTAACAGCCACCAAAAAGACCACTTTCTTAGAAAGTGTCAACAAGGGAATCTCACTGATGTTCTCAAACAGTGTTTTTTGAAGCACCGAGAGGCCATGCCGTTAAAGCCAATGACTGTAAAGCAGGATGGCGTATGAGACCTTGCGACAGCAGGTCCTCTCGTAGTGGTAGATGCCAAGGGACGTCTGCTATACAAGCCCCACGGAGGTAGTGGAGGGCGGACCGGAGGGGCCGCATGCCTAACCCCCTGTACCAACATTCTCACTAGAAAGTGAGCCGCCAGGGGTCGTTGAAAAAAGACAGCCAAGGCAGATATCTGCCCCTTAATTGTACTTAAGCAAACTTTTTTTCCGCCCCACGCTGTAAGAACAGCAGGACTCTGGAAACCAAATAAGTACGCGGATGCCACCTCATTTCCTCACAAATTAATATGTAGGTCTTCCAAGTGCGATGGTAAATCTTCCTAGAGGACGATTTCCGAGCACTCCTCATGGTAGAGATCACAGAGTCTGACAGGCCCCGGCCTCTTAGCACCTGGCTCTCAATAGCAAAGCCGTTAAAGACAGTGACTGTAAAACAGGATGGCGTATGGGAGGAACCTTGCAACAGCAGGTCCTTTCTTAGTGGTAGACACCAAGAGGCGTCTGCTACCAGACGCACTAGATTGGCGTACCAAGGAGCAATTGGGATTATTGGAATCCTCTCTGCCTCCAGTCTGCGAAGCTGGTAAGGAAGGAGCTTCAGAGGAGGGAAGGCATAGATTAGCCGGTACTGACTCCATGGTGCCACCAACGCATCTTTCGCGTCTGCCCATGGGTCTCTTGACCTGGCCACAAACCTCAATACCTTACGATTGAGTCTAGAAACCAGGAGATCTACGTCTGGCGTGCCCCATCTTTGGCAAAGGAGCTGAAACACCTCCGGGTGTAGAGACCATTCTCCTTGGTCCAGCATCTGGCGACTCAGGTAGTCCGCCTGACAGTTTTCTACGCCCGGAATGTATATGGCCGACAGGGCCGATACGCTCCTTTCTGCCCACCTTAGGATATGTATGAAATAAATTAATTACAATTGCCCTTGGGTGGTAATCAAACACCCCAATTAACGATAGTGCTGCGTCCTATTGGATATTGATATAAAATGAATATGAAAGGATGGACTTTGTAGGCACGAATTTTATTTCACATGATATGACATATGTATTTTAACTGTTGCATCTAATTAAAGAATACAAAAATGAAGACATGATACATGATAAAAGAAAGGTCATGTGGTTGATCCCAAGGAGAGTTGCTCAATATATGAAGACTTGTTGCAATGGTGTCTATGAAATAGATGCCCACGCTTGTTCAAGAGTGTCTCCTGGGTCTAAATCCACGGAATCCTTGGCTGGGGTTAACATTTTAACACCTTAGGATATGAGCGATCTCCGATGCTGCAGCCAAGCTTCTTGTTCCTCCCTGATGGTTAACATACGCCACCGCCGTGGCATTGTCTGACTGGACCCTGACTGAACACCCTTGTAGCCTCTATGACCATGTGGAGAGGCACAGCCTGATCGCCCGGAGTTCCAGGACATTTATCGGCAAGTGGGATTTCTCCGGAGTCCAGTGACCCTGGGTCGACTGAACCCCCCAGACTCCCCCCCAACTGGTCGTGACCACCATCCAATGAAAAGGAAGGAACGACTTCCCGGACAGAAGTGCCGGTGATGTCAGCCACCAACTAGGGAGATCCTGACTAGGTGGCTCACCCGGATTTGATAATCCAGGGATGGTGGGCACTTGTCCCTTCTAGACAGAATTACCTTCTGTAACACTCGCGTTTGAATTGCGCATACGGTACCGCCTCAAAGGAGGCTACCATGAGGCCCAGGACTCGCATGCAAAAGCGGCGTGACGACCATCTTTGGGATGTCAACTGCCACACCGCAGCCCGAAGGGTCTCCAACTTTCACCTCTGAGGAGTCCAGAATGAACCCCAGATACACTAGTCGGTACCAGTACTGACTTCTGAGTGTTCAGCACCCAACCAAAGTATCGGAAGGTCTGACAGGTTATAGACTGGCTCACCTCTAATTCTACTGGCTATATCCCCTCAGCCTGCACTCAGCAGCTCAGCAGCTCAGTTTTTTTCTAGCTAGCTAAGGAGAAGACATGGCTCCCTTCGGGCCCATAGGCCTGGAGGTTTATTTCAGATTGAAATTTTATTATTTTATTTTTATTTTTGTTCTTGTGATCTTCGATCAACTGCCGACTGGGTGACAGGCTGGATCCCAGATCCTTGTAGTCCCCCCAGTTTCGGCCATCGAGCATGTGCCGACCGTAGCTACACGCTGGGTAGTCCACGTCATGCCCGGGGCATGCATATGACCGGTCTTTAGGGCTGATTCGCAGCAGCCGAGCCGACAGTCATCTCCGTCACCATGCGAAAGATGGTCTGTCTGGGATGCTTCCAGCAGAATCCATGCAGGAAGGGTAAGTAGTAATCCCCTGCTTCGGCAGGAGGACAGAGCTGGACATTCCCAGGGAGGTTGAGTAGAGGGTTCCACCCTTCCTTTCCTCCCTCCCTTCCCTCCTCCATAGGCTCTCTGAGCTAGGCTGGCTGCTGGGGCCGGGGGTTCATCTGGGGGGGCTCCACCTGTGTGGGAACTCAGCTGTACGTCCGCTAAACAAATGTTATGAGCTGCCATGAAAAGTTTGCTTACCTGTGTGTTCTCCTCCATGCTGTCGGCGGCCATTTTGGCTGTGGTCCATGCTGTGTTTGGCCTCTGCCGCTCGGCGGCCATTTTGCCTGTGATCCACACTGTGTTTGGCCTCTATCTGCACTGGCGGCCATGTTCTTGTGGCCCACCGCGTTTTTTGCCTCTATCTGCCTCACGGCCACCATTTTCTCACGGTCCACGCTGATCAACAGCGTTTAAACGGCGCATGCTTACAGACACACGCTGCAGAGTGGTCAGACTGACACAGCTAACAAGAAGCAGCTTAAATAGGAAGCGGACGGCAGCCGTACGACTGTTCAAGGGGGGTGAGTCCTCTGGGGGGGAACTCCTCGTCTCTGTGACAGCTAGGAGGGTGGGCTGTTGGTACATTGACTGGAGTCCTTGTGTCAGGTGCGTGGATCAGCATGGCATCAGAAGCAGACACTTCTCCCTCTGATACACCTGAATTGGCATCTGGTGCTCCTGCACTCGCTGTGTCAGTAGACACTATGTCGGCGTCCTGGTTGGTTGCCAAGGTGAAAGCGGCGCGTGGGAACACGGGGGGTAAAAAAGTGCCCCCTCACCCCGCCATCTTCTGGGGACAACGCTGATGCGGAGCCGGGCACAGCTACGGCTCATGGTCCTGGTTCTGACGTGTCAGAGGATGCGGACCGTGGCCGGTCGGACAGTGAGGATGACTCCGGGTCCAGGTCAGCACGCGATAAGGCTCTGGTAGGTAACCTTATCACCGCAGTGCGGGATACTCTAAAGATAGAGGAGCCTGCGGAATCTCCAGAGGCGTCGGTCCCTTTCGGGGTTCCGTAAAGCCGACCCGCACTGCTAAGGTGTTTCCTTGTGTGTCTTATCTAGACAAGCTTTTATACAAGGAGTGGGACAAACCACAGAAGGTTTTTTCGGTCCCTAAAAAGTTTGGCGGTGCGTTACCCTTTTGAGGAGAGTTTCCTGAAAAAATGGACCTCTCCTCCGATAGTGAACCCTCCGGTGTCCAGATTAAACAGATTAAACAAGGTAACCACAAATCCGGTGGAAGGGGCTCCTGCTTTCAAGGACCCTGCGGACAGGAAGGCTGAAGCAGTCACCCGCTACATATACACGGTGGTGGGCTCGGCTGTGCGCCCAACGGTAGTTGGGGCCCTGGTGTCTCCAGACACTCACTTAATGGGCAAAAATGCTGCACCATGGGTTTAAAGCACATGAGGCTCCCTCGGACGAGGTGGCTATGGCCGACAAGTTGATACAGGGCCTTAAATTTGTCTGCGAATCAGCCTTGGACACTATTCCTCTGCTGTCCAGTGCCTCAAGCTATACGGTGGTGTTACGCCGCCTGCTCTGGCTAAGGTGTTGTTTTGACCAATCTTCCAAGAAGGCCCTGATGGATTTGCCCTTTAAGGGCGACAGACTTTTTGGAGCATCCCTGGATGACATGATTAAAGATGCCACAGGAGGTAAGAGCACGCTGCTCCCACAATCCAAAAAGGGTAAGGAGCCACGCCGTAGGCAAGGGCCCTCCTTCACCGCGCACAAACGTTTTTTTTCATCCGCCTAGTGCGGCAAGTAAACGATCCCAGGCCGATAAAGCGCCCGCTGAGGGACAGAAGCGTCCCTGGTTTTGCAAGCCCACCAAGCCTGCGAACAAATCTATATCCGCATGAAGGTCTGTCCCCACCCACCTCTCGGGTAGGGGGGACGTCTTTGCGAATTCGCGAACTGGTGGACATCTCAGATCTCCGACCGGTGGGTTTGCGAAGTAGTTTTCTCAGGGTACAAGATATATTTTCTCTCTTGCCCACCGAACAGATTTTTTTCTTCCCTGCAACCGCCAGATTCAGCCAACTCGTCGGGGAGCCCTATATGGGGCGGTTCAAGACCTGCGGATACGCGGGGTGATCATTCCTGTCCCAGTACAGGAACGGTTTCAGGGGTTTTACTCAAATCTGTTCGTAGTACCAAAGAAGGAGGGTGTTCGTCCAATCCTGGATTTCAGGGCCCTCAATTGCTTTGTGAATGTACAAAGATTCCGGATGGAGTCGGTTTGCTCTGTTGTCGCTGCCCTCCATCCAGGGGATTTTCTGGCATCCTTGGACATCAAGGACGCATATTTGCATGTCCCCATATGCACCAGGCATCAGAGATGTCTGCGCTTTGTGGTCGGGGTAGACCACTACCAAGTTGTGGCTCTCCCCTTTGGCCTGGCATTGGCACAGAGGGTGTTCACCAAGGTGCTCGTCCCGATTCTGGCCCTACTAAGACAGCGTGGCACCGCTATCGTGGGCTACTTGGACAATCTTCTTCTGAGGGCCACTTCAAGCTCAGAATTAGAGGTGAGCGTGTCTATAACCTGTCAGACCCTCCGATACTTTGGTTGGGTGCTGAACACTCAGAAGTCAGTATTGGTACCGACTAGTGTATCTGGGGTTGATTCTGGACTCCTCAGAGGTGAAAGTTGGAGATCCTTCGGGCTGCGGTGTGGCAGTTGACATCCCAAAGATGGTCGTCACGCCGCTTTTGCATGTGAGTCCTGGGCCTCATGGTAGCCTCCTTTGAGGCGGTACCATATGCGCAATTCAAATGCGAGTGTTACAGAAGGTAATTCTGTCCAGAAGGGACAAGTGCCCATCATCCCTGGATTATCAAATCCGGGTGAGCCACCTAGTCAGGACCTCCCTAGTTGGTGGCTGACATCACCGGCACTTCTGTCCGGGAAGTCGTTCCTTCCTTTTCATTGGATGGTGGTCAAGACGGATGCCAGCCTTACCAGTTGGGGGGGAGTCTGGGGGGTTCTGTCGACCCAGGGTCGCTAGACTCCGGAGAAATCCCACTTGCCGATAAATGTCCTGGAACTCCTGGCGATCAGGCTATGCCTCTCCACATGGTCACAGAGGCTACAGGGGTGTCCAGTCAGGGTCCAGTCAGACAACGCCACAGCGGTGGCGTATGTTAACCATCAGGGAGGAACAAGAAGCTTGGCTGCAGCATCGG
Organism: Rana muscosa; assembly: GCA_029206835.1. NCBI lineage: Eukaryota > Metazoa > Chordata > Amphibia > Anura > Ranidae > Rana > Rana muscosa. The sequence continues at coordinate 273,191,474 of CM055116.1, forward strand.
AGATCGCTCATATCCTAAGGTGGGCAGAAAGGAGCGCATCGGCCCTGTCGGCCGTATACATTCCGGGCGTAGAAAACTGTCAGGCGGACTACCTGAGTCGCCAGATGCTGGACCAAGGAGAATGGTCTCTACACCCGGAGGTGTTTCAGCTCCTTTGCCAAAGATGGGGCACACCAGAGGTAGATCTCCTGGTTTCTCGACTCAATTGGAAGGTATTGAGGTTTGTGGCCAGGTCAAGAGACCCATGGGCAGACGCGAAAGATGCGTTGGTGGCACCGTGGAGTCAGTACCGGCTAATCTATGCCTTCCCTCCTCTGAAGCTCCTTCCTCACCTGCTTCGCAGACTGGAGGCAGAGAGAATTCCAATGATCCCAATTGCTCCGGATGACCTTGGTGTCCTTTGTACGCCGATCTAGTTCGTCTGGTAGCAGACGCCTCTTGGCGTCTACCACTAAGAAAGGACCTGCTGTCGCAAGGTCCCATACGCCATCCTGTTTTACAGTCACTGGCTTTAACGGCTTGGCTATTGAGAGCCAGGTGCTAAGAGACCGGGGCCTGTCAGACTCGGTGATCTCTACCATGAGGAGTGCTCGGAAATTGTCCTCTAGGAAGATTTACCATTGCACTTGGAAGACCTACATATTCATTTGTGAGGAAATGAGGTGGCATCCGCGTACTTATTTGGTTTCCAGAGTCCTGCTGTTCTTACAGCGTGGGGCGGAAAAAAAGTTTGCTTAAGTACAATTAAGGGGCAGATATCTGCCCTGGCTGTCTTTTTTTCAACGACCCCTGGCGGCTCACTCTCTAGTGAGAACGTTGGTACAGGGTGTTAGGCCCTTCCGGTCCACCCTCCACTACCTCCGTGGGGCTTGTATAGCAGACGTCCCTTGGCATCTACCGCTATGAGAGGACCTGCTGTCGCAAGGTCTCATACGCCATCCTGCTTTACAGTCACTGGCTTTAACGGCATGGCCTCTCGTGCTTCAAAAACCACCATTTGAGTACATCAGTGAGATTACCTTGTTGACACTTACTCAGAAAGTGGTCTTTTTGGTGGCTGTTACGTCAGTTAAGACGGGTTTCTGAGCTGGCAGCCTTGTCATGCAAGGCTCCCTATCTGATCTTCCACAAGGATAAGGTGGGCTGCGTCCGCAGCCTTCTTTTCTTCCTAAGGTCGTTCGACCTTCCATCTCAAGGAAGACATTGTACTGCCATCCTTGTGTCCTCATCCGTCGAACTCTTAGGAGACGACGTTGCATTCCTTGGACGTTGTCCGAGCTCTGAGAGTGCACTTGTCTGTCACTGCTCCGTTCCGGAGTTCAGACTCACTGTTTGTTTCGGTGGCTGGTCCCAAGAAGGGCCCAGCCGTCTCGTCGGCCACCAGCTCGAGGTGTATCTGACAGATAGTGATTCAGGCTTACGCCATAAAGGGTCGGGCGCCTCCCTTTCCCAGCGCATTCGACCAGGGCAAGAGGTGCCTCTTGGGCTTTCTGACATCTAACGTCTGTTTCCCAGGTGTGTAAGGCAGCGACCTGGTCGTCAGTTCACACTTTCACTAAACTTTACAAGTTGATGTGAGTGCATCTTCGGATGCTTCTTCGGCCGCAAAGTTTTGCAGGCGGCTGTTTAGAGTTACAACTCCTCAGTTGGAAGCTCTGTTTTGTTTTGGGGTGAAGTTTAATTTTATGCTGTTCCCACCCCTCGTTTTTTGACACTGCTTTGGGACGTCCCACTTTGTCAAGATTAAGACTGTGTCCGTCCTTGAACGAAAGAGAAAATAGGATTTTTTTACTCACCGTTAAATCCTTTTCTCTGAGTTTATGGACGAACACAGCACCCACCCCTCCTTTTTAAGTTTGTACTGCTTTTGACAAACTGAGCTGCTGAGTGCAGGCTGAGGGGATATAGCCAGTAGGACCGCCCCCTGGGCGGGGCTGTTCAGCTTTGATGTTGTTAACACATTATGCCTAGTCACTCCTGAATGAAGGCTAATACCCACTTTGTCAAGATTAAGGCTGTGTCCGTCCATGAACTCAGAGAAAAGGATTTTACGGTGAGTACAAAAATCCTATTTTTTTATATTGGTACTCTTTTGTGAAAATACAACACTAAGTTGAGGACATGGTATAAATGATGCACTTCCGCTTTCCTGCATTTCCTGCCCCACTAATATACGATATATTTTTTAAATGGCATTTTATTTTGTTTGACACACTCTGCATATGGTTGATATAAAATCCCCTGATGAGTCCTTGTGTGTGTCCTTGTATAGTGTGTCCAGTAGGGCAGGATACATGGGATAGTTGAATCGTAATAATTACATTATCCTGTAATTAATAAACAAAATGAAAGCAAAGTTTCCTCTACCTTTCCAACCTAAAATGCACTGCATGCACTATTGAGGTTGGTCCCTCGCTCTTATTTCCTATTTTGTAGACAAAAAAGAAAGGTCTGGTGTCACCAGTGACACACCTCTATCTCTATATACAACAAAAACAACAGAAATTCGCCATGGGACTTTGATTGAGGTGAGCACAGTTTAGCCAATAAACATGACAGAGGTAAGTACAAAAGTGAGCACACCCCTCACATTTTTGTAAATATTTTATTATCTCTTTTCATGTGACAACACTGAAGAAATTACACTTTGCTACAATGTAAACTAGTGAATGTACAGCTTGTATAACAGTGTAAATTTGCTGTCCCCTCAAAATAACTCGACACACAGCGAATAATATCTAAACCGCTAGCAACAAAAGTGAGTACACCCCTAAGTGAAAATGTCCAAATTGGGCCCAAAGTGACAATATTTTGAGTGGCCACCTTTATTTTCCAGCACTGCCTTAACAATCTTGGGCATGGAGATCACCAGAGCGTCACAGGTTGCTACTGGAGTCCTCTTCCACTCCTCCATGACAACATCACGGAGCTAGTGGATGTTAGAGACCTTGCGCTCCTCCACCTTCCGTTTGAGGATGCCCCACAGATGCTCAATAGGGTTTATGTCTGGGGGTATGCTTGTCCAGTCCATCACCTTTACTCTCAGCTTCTTTAGCAAGGCAGTGGTGGTCTTGGAGGTGTGTTTGGGGTCGTTATGTTGGAATTCTGCCCTGCGGCCTAGTCTCCGAAGGGAGGGGATCATGCTCTGCTTCAGTATGTCACAGTACATGTTGGCATTCATGGTTCCCTTAATGAACTGTAGCTCCCCAGTGCCGGCAGCACTCATGCAGCCCCAGACCATGACACTCCCACCACCATGCTTTACTGTAGGTACTGTAAGACACACTTGTCTTTGTACTCCTCACCTTTTTGCCGCCACACACGCTTAACACCATCTGAACCAAAAAAGTTTATCTTGGTCTCATCAGATCACAGAACATGGTTCCAGTAATCCACGTCCTTAGTCTGCTTGTATTCAGAAAACTGTTAGCGGGCTTTCTTGTGCATCATCTTTAGAAGAGGCTTCCTTCTGGAATGACAGCCATGCAGACCAATTTGATGCAGTGTGCGGCGTATGGTCTGAGCACTGACAGGCTGACCCCCCCACCCCTTCAACCTCTGCAGCAATACTGACAGCACTCATACGTCTATTTCCTGAAGACAGTCTCTGGATACGCTGAGCATCTGCACTCAACTTCTTTGGTCGACCATGGCGAGGCCTGTTTTGAGTGGAACCTCTCCTGTTAAACCGCTGTATGGTCTTGGCCACCATGCTGCAGCTCAGTTTCAGGGTCTTGGCAATCTTACTATAGCCTAAGCCATCTTTATGTAGAGCAACAATTTTTTTTTCAAATCCTCAGAAAGTTCTTTGCCATGAGGTGCCATGTTGAACTTCCAGTGACCAGTATGAGAGAATTAGAGCGATAACACGTAATTTAACACACCTGAGACCAAAATTGAACTTTTTGTGTGGCGGAAAACTATCACTGCACATCACCCTGAACACGCCATCCTCACCGTGAATCATGGTGGTGGCAGAATCATGTTGTGGGGATGCTTTTCTTTAGCAGGGACAGAGAAGCTGGTCAGAGTTGATGGTAAGTAGGATGGGGCCAAATACAGGGCTATCTTAGATGAAAACCTGTTAGAGTCTGCAAAAGAATTGAGACTGGGGCAGAGGTTCACCTTCCAGCAGGACAACAACCCTAAATATACAACCAGAGCTACAATGGAATGGTTTAGATTAAAGCATAGTCATGTGTTAGAATGGCCCAGTCAAAATCCAGACCTAAATCCAATTGAGAATCTGTGGCAAGTCTTGAAAATTGCTGTTCACAGACGCTCTCCATCCAATCTGACAGAGCTTGAGCTATTTGTAAAAAAGATTGAGAAAAAATGGCACTCTCTAGATATGCAAAGCTGGTAGAGACATCCCCAAAATAACTTGCAGCTGTAGTTGCAGAGAAAGATGGTTCTACAAAGTATTGACACAGGGTGGGCTGAATACAAATGCACGCCACACATTTCAGATGGATTATTTGTAAAAAAGTTGGAAAACCATTTATCATTTTCCTTCTACTTCACAATTATGTGCCACCTTCTGTTGGTCTATCACATATAGTGCAAAAGTATTCAACCCCCTTGGCATTTTTCGTGTTTTGTTGCCTCACAACCTGGAATTGACATGGATTGTTTGAGGATTTGCATCATTTAATTTACAGAACATGCCCACAACTTTTGAAGATTTTTTTTATTGTGAAGCAAACAACAAATTGGACAAAATAACAGAAAAAGTCAATGTGCATAACTCCTCACCCCCCTAAAGTCAATACTTTGTAGAGCCACCTTTTGCGGCTATCACAGCTCCAAGTCGCTTTGGATAAGTCTCTATGAGCTTGCCACATTTTACCACTGGGATTTTTGCCAATTCCTCTTTGCAAAACTGCTTCAGCTCCTTCAAGTTGGATGGTTTGTGCTTGTGAACAACAATCTTTAAGTCTGACCACAGATTTTCTATTGGATTGAGGTCTGGGCTTTGACTAGGCCATTCCAACACATTTACATGTTTCCCCTTAAACCACTCAAGTGTTGTTTTAGCAGTGTGTTTGGGGTCATTGTCCTAATATCCGTGTATTTAGCACCATCCATCTTTCCCTCAACTCTGACCAGTTTCCCTGTCCCGACTGCTGAAAAACATCCCCACAGCATGATGCTGCTACCACCATGTTTCACTGTGGGGATGGTGTTCTTTGGGTGATGTGATGTGTTGGGTTTGCGCTAGACATAGCGTTTTCTTTGATGGCCAAAAAGTTCAATTTTAGTCTCATCAGACCAGAGCACCTTCCTCCATACATTTTGGGAGTCTCTTACGTGCCTTTTTGCAAACTCAAAACGTGCCATTTTGTTTTTTTGCTGAAAGTAATGGCTTTCTTCTAGCCACTCTGCCATAAAGCCCAACTCTATAAAGCATACGGCTTATTGTCGTCCTATGTACAGATACTCCATTCTCTGCTGTGGAACTCTGCAGCTCCTCCAGGGTTAACTTGGGTCTCTGTGCTGCCTCTCTGATTAATGCCCTCCTTGCCCGGTCCGTGATTTTTGGTGTGCGGCCATCTCTTGGGAGGTTTGCTGTTGTGCCATGTTCTTTCCATTTGGTTATGATAGATTTGATGGTGCTCCTAAGGATCATCAAAGATTTGGATATTTTTTTATAACCTAACCCTGACTTGTACTTCTCAACAACATTGTCCCTTACTTGTTTGGAGAGTTCCTTTGGTCTTCATGGCAGTGTTTGGTTAGTGTTGCCTCTTGCTTAGGTGTTGCAGCCTCTGGGGGCCTTTAAAAAAGGTGTGTATATGTAATGACAGATCATGTGACACTTAGATTGCACACAGGTGGACATCATTTCACTAATTATGTGACTTCTGAAGGTAATTGGTTGCACCAGAGCTTGTTATTGGCTTCATAACAAAGGGGGTGAATACATACGCACATGCCAATTATCATTTTTTTATTTCTGAAAAATAGTTTTATGTATATATTTTTCTAATGTTACTTCACCAACTTAGACTATTGTGTTATGATCCATCACATATAATTCAGACTAAAAAAACTTTGAACTAAAGGCTGTAATGTAACAAAATAGGTAAAAAGTCAAGGGGGTGAATACTTTTGCAAGGCACTGTAAGATTCCAATAAAATACATTTACATTGTTGGTTGTAACATGACAAAATTTGGAAAATTTCAAGGTATGTGAATACTTTTTCAAGGCGCTGGATACTTTCTATTTCTCAGCACAGAGAAAGCACATCATCATTTTCTAGTGTGAAAACTACAGCATTTAATAGCGCTAATCAAAATTGTATATAAAGCTTTTATTGTAGACACATTGCTATACATGTAGGTGTAAAGTTCACACTCCTTAAGCAAGCTTTTTTTCCTTAACAAACATGTTTTCACCCATTTGCTGCTAAGTTAAGATGGCAATGAAAAACCTAGAAATGAAGTGAGCGCTTGACTGAGAGATGATGCCTTTGTAGAAATCAATTATATCTACAGTGAAGCTGCACCAATTCCTATGGAGTAGATCACTGAGCCATCTCAGTCTGAAACACATGTGGTCAGAAAGACAACTGAAGTATCACATCTTGTTATATTCCCTTTTATTAATTTATCCCCACGTTATAATTTGTGGCGGAATTTTGATTGGAAAAAGCTGCTTCTTGCCTTTAAATTCCAGTAACAGCCACCCCCTCAAACAATGGTGTGAGATCATGCGATATTATTTCCTTCCACCATGGGTGTGAGGAGAGAAAATAGCTTGATTCCCCCATCAACACAGTCAGTGTTGATGGGAGAATCGCTCAAGCAGCACTACTGTGTTCTGTCTGCGGGAAGCCTTTCCTATCGGCAGAACACAATGATTACTGCTAGTGGCTATAGCCACTGGCAGTAATCTCATGTAACAAATCTGACAGGCTGGTTGTATGCAAGTCGATCAATGGATCAAAATGGGTACAGCTAGATGGATTGAATCTTGTCTGTTCCCTGGTGAACCTGCTGAGATTCAATCCATCTATGAGTGGCTTAAAAGAAGACTGAATTAGCAAGTGTAGTTGTACAAACAATTAATAAAACAATAACGTCACTGTGAGAGATATGGTTAAACACCTGCAGTATTCTGATTAACAGTAATTAACAGAACTGAACTGTATTTACCTAGTAACAGTAAATAAAAACAGTCCTAACTTGCTATAACAGTCCTCATTTTATCACAATGGCCAGTGTTTGGTGATAAAAAGAAACCTTTGGCTGGCAAAGTTGGGACCCTTGAAGAAAGCACAACAGTTACCAGCAGATGACACATTAACTTGTGCAACTTTAGTCTCTCACAAGAACCAGGGCACCCTCTTTTGGGTTTAGGGAAACATGCTCTGACAGGAACAGAATGTGTTTAAGTTCTCAGACAGGGATATAAGTTGTTGTGATTTCTCTCTTTCATTCCTGCTGAGAAAGTCCCTCTTTTCCTTCCTTATGAGGAGTGGGGGGTGCTCTCTAGTACAGTCTGATCACATCAGGCATCCAAATCCAGTGGCGTATCTAAGGAATGGCAGCCATGGCAAGTGCGAAAAATTCCCCCGTCCTACGGCCGCCTCCCGGACTAATATAGCCCTCGGCACCCCGGCCAGCCTGCTGGAGCATGGCGCCGGTGTTCTGTCAGATAGCCGCTACCCAGCCCAGACTGTTGGGCTTGGCTTAGGCTGAGGAAGGCTCTGTCAGCAGGGTGGGGTGGGGGCGGGAGCTCCACTGATGCTCTGACCCTGCCCTGCCCCATGTAGTCTATGTGCTCAAGCAGAGTAGGAGTGCTGAAAACACCTCTCCTGGACTTCTGAGAGCCCCTTCCTGGACCACGAAAATCCCCGCCCCTACCGCAGAAAGCCCTACCCCCTACCACCAAAAGCTCCGCCCCCAGACCTCTGAGAGCAAGGTGAGCCTGGCTGGCCAGGTAGGTCTTTCTGCCAATATACACTGCCTGTAGACTAACTGTTATGCTGAACCCTCCCTGACAATGTTGTTTACCCCCCTGTATAGCTGTTCATTGATGAAAGTTAGAATTTTTAAAAATGGCTACTTGATCATCTCCTGTAGTCGCATTCGCAGTCTCTGATCATCTCCTGTAGTTGCATTCGTAGTCTAGTCATCTCCTGTAGTCGCATCCACAGTCTCTGGTCATCTCCTGTAGTCGCATCTGCAGTCTCTGGTCATCTCCTGTAGTCGCATTTGCAGTCTCTAGTCATCTCCTGTAGTCGCATCTACAGTCTCTAGTCATCTCCTGTAGTCGCATTTGCAGTCTCTAGTCATCTCCTGTAGTCGCATCTACAGTCTCTAGTCATCTCCTGTAGTCGCATTTGCAGTCTCTGGTTATTTCCTGTAGTACCTGCTGTTGCACTGCACAAATCACTTTATTACACTTTATTTATGATATCTATCGCTATGCATATTTATTGAATCCATAGTGAGCACTATATTTGATTGGCTTCTTGCTTCTACTTGGGCCTGGCACACACGCACAATCGCACATGATGATGACTTTTTAAGTCATCATCATGTGCAATTGTGTGTGTGTGCCAAGCAGAAGCAGCCAATCAAATATAGTGCTCAATATGGATTCAATAAATAGACATCATAAATAATGTGATTTGTGCAACAAGCTCATTAAACATTCTACATTCAGTGAAAGTTCATGTACTGCAAACTTTGCAGTACATGAACTTTCACTGAATATAGACTGTTTAATAAGCAGGGGCGGACTGACCGATCGGGCACTTGGGCACTTTATGTAGTGCCAATCAATAATTTGTTAATTGAAAGATTAAAGAGCTTGACTTGTAGTTTTGTTAGCTGTTTTTTGTGTTGTCACAGGGACGCAGTTTCAGTGCTAGCCATAGGCGCCATTTTCACTAGATACACCTCTGTCCAAATCACACCTCGCACCCTCCCAGGGAGAAAGTTCCTGGTCTAAAGGGTGTGACAAGGCTCCATTCGGCCAACAGGTCAGTCTCTTTTTTGACACACCCATTCTAGCTTTAAAGCGGAGCTCCACCCGCAATTTTTTTTTTAAAGTCAGCAGCTATTAACACTACAGCTTCTGACTTTTAATCCGGACACTTACCTGTCCTACTCTCCCACGCTGATTGCCCCACCGATGCCGATCCCTCGATCGGTGCAGGTCCCGCGCCGCCATCCACACTAAGGAAAACAGGCAGTGAAGCCTTACGGCTTCACTGCCCGTTTCCTACTGCGCATGCGCGAGTCTTGCGCCGACTTGTGAATGGGCGGCTGCTCTCTGGGATTACACACAGTTCCCAGAAAGCAGCACGCCCCATTCACTAGAAGAGGATGGGGAAGAAATCAGACCGCGGTTACGGAAGAGGCAGATTACGGACTTCCGCATAGCAATGGATATTTCTGGTGAGTATAAAAAAAAAATTCTATTTTTTTTCTTCTATTTTTTTTATTTTTTTTTTGTGAAAAAAAAAATTCTGGGTGGAACTCCACTTTAAGATTGTCCCTTCCTTTCCTCTCGGCAGCCTGCAGGCCCAATTCCCCTTGCTTTGTCATCAGCCAATCACCGTCCTCCAGGATCGATCTGGACCCAGCCAAGATGGCTGCCCCATGCACCGGAGACACTCCATAGATAAGTATTTCAAAGTGGTCTCCTTAAAGATGGTTGCTGCACTTCTGCGTTAATGAATATTCAGTTTAACCTTGTCCACACTGCAAAAAGATAATACAGCAGCAACAATGGAAGAAGTTCAGCAGCAGTTATTACCTACAGTCCAGATTACACATATCATATTTCTGTGGCTTCAACTAACCTGATCAGTCTATGTGCAGATAATGCCACAAGCCATGTGAGGGGGCACTATTTAAAAAGCCAGAGCAGCGACATGCAACCCCTTTTGTCTTAGGGGCTGATCTGCTAGGCACTAATATCTCTTTACTTCAGCTTTTTTTTGTCACTTCTCAGGCTTCCAATTTCTTATTATGGTGAGGGTGCACTATTTAAATTGCCAGAGCAGCAATATGCAGTCCCCCCTGTAGCTGCCTCTGCCTTTTCCCTCTCAGGCAGGTATATCTTTGAATCTACAGTATAATCCTGATCTTCAGTTCTGACCATCTCCTTCTTTACCTTTCTTCAACCTTGCAAAGGACCATCAGAGCAGTATTGATCCTCTCGATCCTGCTAGGTAAGGGTTAGTACAGGCAAGATAAATTCTCTTTTTAAAAGAGTGCTCTTATTGGCATTGCCTTACAGCTCTGCCCATTAAGAAATGTCACCCAGGATTGTTTAATGTATTGTTGTTGATTTGCATGGCAAAACATGTTACAATGTGCACAGAAAGATATAAATTCAACCTTAGCGATTTGGAGAAAAAAAATTATTGACAGATTAACAAATAACACTTGGAACAGAAAAGACCCTGGTTGCTAGGCTTTTGTGAATTTAAATCAGAGTGAAAACAGTTAAGACAATATTAAGTGATATGAAATAATCACCTTTTTAAGTTCCCTATTTGAATAGCTGGTATATGATAATAAATTCATGCGAAAGGTTAAAGTGACTATAGAGATACTGAGTATGCTGTTACTACCATTATTAGCTGCCCAAAACAAACAGGTGAGATTTCCAATCTCATATTGTTTGCCCTTAAGGCAAGCAGCTCTTAGCATGCACGCCCATCACTTAGATGACAGGTGAGATAAGGGCACACCTTATTAGCCTAATGTACTTTAAATAAACAGAACAGATAGCTACTCTGGTAGGTGAATTCCTTATTTAAAATAGAACCTGTAGTGCTTTACATATTTTAAACCTTATAGAGGTGAATGTGATCAATGTTAATAAAATTCTGGAAGGTAGCCTAATGCTTTGCAGCTGGATCCACACGTTTTCAATCCTTTGCAGATTACCCTTTTTTCAAATTCAGCAAACCACAATGAATAGTTTGTGCTTTGTGACAAGTTGTGGTGCGTTGTGCATTGGTCTCTAATGTCAAGTGCATTGGGGTACCATTTTCAAGGCATGGCACTGCAACACATTGCATTTGTCCAAATACGTTGACCCACGTTTTGGTACCAGAAGTTAAAATATCCCTTTTAATGCACATATGGTGCCATGCATTAGTCTGAATGGGTTCTAAAACGTTCATTCCGATGTAGATTTTGCAACTATACTGTATCTGCACCTGACAGCAACCATATTGCTTATTACAAATACATGCCACACTTGCTGTAATAAAGCATATTGATTGTGCTTTATGGTGTGTCAGGGCCACAGGTTCCAGTGTCCACCAGCAGGTGGCTCCAAGCAGCCAACAGATCACAGTAATCAGTCTCCACTTAATGCTGGCTGCTGAGAGGGTATTTAGTTCCTCCTCTACTAGAGCCTCTTGCATCAGTGTTTTGCTTTGCTGTCAGATACTGCTAACCATGTATCCTGTTCCCACTCTTGAACATGTTCTTTACTTTTTACTTATACCCTGAACCCTGCTGCCTTGTTCCTTCTCCCACTTGTTCCTGATCCCAATTTTGGTTCCCCCTGCCTATATGTTCTCTGCACCTCCCGTTTTACCCTTCTTTTCTGTGTTACCCATTTGTATATATTGTACATCGTTTGCAAGAAGGGAGCGCACACTCAGCATACTAATGCGTTTACATAGTGCTGCATATATGTATGCGGTCTCTCGGCATTAAAGCCCATCCAATACGAGGTATGTGTATGGCCGACGGGAAGTGGTTAAATATATATGGTTTTGTCCCAGTCTGCTGAGTGTAGCTAAGCAGATTTGTCTGTCCCTTTTGATTCCTGACACTGTGCCTCTCCCTTAGGTCTCATTTACACTGGCAATGACACAAAGAATATACATGGCAAACATATAATCCTAAAGTATTAGACATATGTACACAGAAGCAGAAATGTATCCCCGTGAGAATGCAGTTTTCCTTCCTAAAGTTTTTAATTGCTGTGTCAGCATAAAAAGTCTTTCGGCAAATCACTGCCACCTAGTGTCAGAGGCATCAAAATGTCCTTTCTGCGCAGGGGCTGAAAAATAAACATACAAAGAACCATTGTTGAACACAGCGTTTCAGCAACCCTACTCTATCTAACTAATCCCCAAAGTTCAGTTAGAGGGAGAAAAAAAAACTGTTCTTCAAAGATAAAAGAGAAAAAAAAAAAAACCTGCTCTCTGTCTTTTATCCTCTTTTACAAAGCAACAAATGTTTTATGGCAGAGAACAAAGTCACCTTGATCCGGAGCGTTCTCCACTTGTAGAAAAACAGGAGGCAGAAATAACAAAGTCAAGTCACTTTATCCCCAGCCTCCTTACCGATTCCTGTCGCAGACTTTCCGGAGACTTCACCGCTCACGAGATCCGGTTCCGGCAGGCGCTGGGGTAGGCTTCGACCGCGGCCGCGGGAGGCCTTAACCTAGCCCACCTTCCTTTTTTGCAGGCGGGATGGTGGCGTCATCCACTCCATATTCGCTGGCTACAGTAGATGCAGGGTGCGCAGGCTGTACCGCGGGGGAAAAGGCAACCTCCTCAAGAGTAACGGTGCCTGTGATCCAGTCCACCCGATAAGCGCGGGGTGGTACGGTGGGTTGTTCCACCTTGAAGAGAAATTCCCTGCAGGACAGGCATCTACCAAAGGGGCGCAACTGTACGGCCAGTCCGTTACATGCAGGGCAGAGCATGCCCAGGGCCTCCACATCCCTGTGTATAGCGTGAAACGGCCCTCCTGGGGCTTGAGTCGGATCCCTGTATCCGTAAGCGGGGCTCCAAGCTGAGCAGTGTCCATAGAGTTGGGCACAGGGAGCATCCTGGGTCCCGACATGGCTGGGGCCCACCAAAACGAAGACATGCTGCTCTTCTTGCTCAATCAAATAAAATCTCTGCTCTTGGCGCCAAATGCACCCACGTGTAGCACGCAGGTGGCGGGAACTCCTCCCAATTAGTTGTTTTTGCACGTAGATCGCAGGCTTTCTTCTTTTCGGCCCCGCCCACGAACTGAGTAGCTAACAGAGCGATCTGTGCCCCTTGACTCCTTCTCTCGTTAAAGAACAGTCCAGCACTTTCTCAATGGCAGACTTTCCAAAAAGCAAAAGAACAGTAATCCGGTTGTCAGAGGCAATGGCAAATATCCCGGACGAGCCTCCACGTGTAGCACTACCCCCGTAGGAGCTGCTGGTTAGTTTTGGGTTTTGCACGTTACCTCTGCAGCTTCGTTGTCCGGGTAGGAAAGTCTGTATTAAATGCACTGTCCACACAGATGTAAAACCTTCAACAGTCAGGCTTTATTTTCTTATGCAGTAAACTTCAAGAGAAAGTAGAAGATAGAGAAGAGCAGGGGAAGGTTCAGGCACTTGCCACAAAAATGCACAGGTGTCTGTTCAAATTCACTCACCACTCTCAATGTTAGAGTGGGTATTGGTCACCCGGATAGTCCCCTCTCACATGGCCTAGCAGCCGGGATGACACACGAATCAGCAACGGGACAGTCTCTGCCACAGACTGCCCTAGGTGAATTGGGTCTCTGCCACACACCATTTAAAGTGAACAAAGTCTCTGCCACAGACCTTTTAAAGGTGAGCGAATGGATAGTCCAGGAATCCTCTGCCACAGGATTTCAAAGTCCCAAACTTCCAGCCGTGCAATGAAGAGAGCCTTTAAGCCAATCCGGCGCACTGCAGGGCTTGTAGTATAGTGGATCCCTCCTTGATAAAGTTACCAGGCCTCACCCGAGACAGCGGCACTTTGCCGGTCTCCTCCAGGGCAGGTCCTCCCCCGTTCTCCTTCACCAAGATAGCTTCCTCCCCATTTGGACGGACAGCTTGGGATCCCCTCTCCGAATGTAGGCCCCAGCCAGACTAGCTGGGCCTACTAGATAGCGATGCAGCCTCGGGCCAACGTGGCCCCTAGACCAGGATCACACACACACACCTTGAGCCCGGAGGGCCACAAGGCGAAAACGAACCCCGATCAATGGCATCTGCCCCTTAAGTATCCCCTCCCAGCAGGCACAGCGAGGCGACCACTCCCACCGTACCGCTGCTGAGAAGGGCCACTCAATGCACCATGGTTTGCCCATGTTCCAACAGGTGCCTGAGGTGGTAACCCACTCAGTTACAGCCCCCCCTTGGTGCAAACCCCCCCTAGTGCAGACCCCAGCAGTCCAGACACCCCCCCCCCAGCATTAGACACCCCCTCCCCCATCAGTATAGACACCCCTCTTACCTTACAGACCTCAGAACAGAGCAGCAGATACACACAGCGTTGTGTCCCTCGAGCGCGGGCTCCTCCTCCTCTGTGGATGAAAACAGAGAGGAGGGGGTGGCGGCTTCCTTCCGCTCCGCTGAGGGACACAGCCACGAGCCACGAGGCACAGGGCAGCAGGCGTTGTTAGTGTGGTGCTGCTACCCACGGGTGTCACCCCTCTGGTGGGTGTCACCTGGGTGCGCCCCCCCGCACCTGGATAGCAACGCCGCTGCTTTAAATTAAACTAGGAGAAGTCCACTGCATTTTTAATCTGCCCCTCTTAGTCTTACCCCATTTTGGCAAACTCCAAACTTCAGGCCACTGATAATTTTAAACACTTGGAGTAGAGATAAACCTTGATTCAGTCTAATAATATAGTTAGTAACAACATGGCCTGGGGAATGCCCAGGGAAAAACCAAGCCTACTTACCGACCAGCTCGCTGACAACCAGTTAACCTGTCTAACAGTATGCGTTAAAAACAGGGGTTTGTCCGCACGCATTTGCAAACGCATGCGTGAGCCACAGAGCCACGCCAAGGCCCCCTGGAGTCTGTGGTCCTACACTAACATTGAGTGTCCCCACAATGGAGGCACATGCATTCTGATGGTTAGATGAGGGCAGGTGGACTGAAGGGGAGCCACCCCTCCTTAAAGGTACAGGAGCACACCAAACACCCAGCGTAGCACAATGGCAGCAAAGGTGTTGGTGCACTGCTGGACCAATACAAGCACCATAGGTGAAAACAAAAACATGTCCACCGCCCCCATCTATAGCTGGCTATCACGGTAAGTAGCATTGGAAGGCTAAAGCAGATAACAACATGGCCTCGGGAATGCCCAGGGAAAAACCAAGCCTACTTACCGACCAGCTCGCTGACAACCAATTAACCTGTCTAACAGTATGCGTTAAAAACAGGGGTTTGTCCGCACGCATTTGCAAACGCATGCGTGAGCCACAGAGCCACGCCAAGGCCCCC
Organism: Rana muscosa; assembly: GCA_029206835.1. Classification (NCBI taxonomy): domain Eukaryota; kingdom Metazoa; phylum Chordata; class Amphibia; order Anura; family Ranidae; genus Rana; species Rana muscosa. Next base: position 273,206,711 of record CM055116.1, read on the forward strand.
TGGAGTCTGTGGTCCTACACTAACATTGAGTGTCCCCACAATGGAGGCACATGCATTCTGATGGTTAGATGAGGGCAGGTGGACTGAAGGGGAGCCACCCCTCCTTAAAGGTACAGGAGCACACCAAACACCCAGCGTAGCACAATGGCAGCAAAGGTGTTTGTGCACTGCTGGACCAATACAAGCACCATAGGTGAAAACAAAAACATGTCCACCGCCCCCATCTATAGCTGGCTATCACGGTAAGTAGCATTGGAAGGCTAAAGCAGATAACAACATGGCCTGGGGAATGCCCAGGGAAAAACCAAGCCTACTTACCGACCAGCTCGCTGACAACCAATTAACCTGTCTAACAGTATGCGTTAAAAACAGGGGTTTGTCCGCACGCATTTGCAAACGCATGCGTGAGCCACAGAGCCACGCCAAGGCCCCCTGGAGTCTGTGGTCCTACACTAACATTGAGTGTCCCCACAATGGAGGCACATGCATTCTGATGGTTAGATGAGGGCAGGTGGACTGAAGGGGAGCCACCCCTCCTTAAAGGTACAGGAGCACACCAAACACCCAGCGTAGCACAATGGCAGCAAAGGTGTTGGTGCACTGCTGGACCAATACAAGCACCATAGGTGAAAACTAATATAGTTAGGCCTGCAGTACACTAAGGTGCCTTGATGCAGAAAAACTGTAATATAACATTGACACAAGCATTCAGACCCTTTGCAACAAGAATTGAAATTTAGCTCCGGTGTCTCCCGTTTCTCTTGATCAGTGCTGAGATGTTTCTAAACCTTAATTTGGAGTCCACCTGTGGTAAATTAAACTGATTGGATATGATTTGGAAAGGCACACACCTCTCTATAAAAGGCCTCACAGCTGACAATGCATACTGTATCAGAGCAAAAAGCATGAGGTCCAACTGCCTGCAGAGCTCAGAGACAAGATTATTGCAAGGCACAGATGTGAGGAAGGGTACAAAAAGAAAATTCTGCTGCACTGAAGAGCACAGTGACCTCCATAATTCTCAAATGGAAGAATCAGGGGAGAAAGGCCTTAATAAGAGAGGTGACTAAGAACCTGATGGTCACTCTGACTGAGCTCCAGAGATCCTCTTCGGAAATGGGACAAAGTTCCAGAAGCATAACCATCACTGCAGCCCCCCACAGATCTGAGCTTTATGGCAAAGTGTCTAGATGGAAGCTTCTCCTTAGTGCAAAACACATAAAAGAACACTTGGTGTTTGCAAAAATACCATCTAAAGGACTCTCAGACTGTAAGGAACAAGATTCTCTGGTCTGATGAAACCAATATTTAACTGTTTGGCCTCAATTCTAAACAATATGTCTGTAGGAAACCAGGCACTGCTCATAACCTACCCAATACCATCCCAACAGTGAAGCATGGTGGTGGCAGCATCATGCTGTGGGGAGTTGTTCAGCAGGAAGGACTGGGAGACTAGTCAGGGTGGAGAGAAAGCTGAATTGAGCAAAGTACAGAGATATCCTCAATGAAAACCTGTTCCACATAGCTTTACAAAGCTTACCCTAATCTCTTCAAGTATTTTCTAGCCTCTCTGCTTGTTTACTTATACAACTGGTGGTCAAAACCTAATAAAGATGCCACAATGCGATTGCAGCAGCTACAGTTAGTTCTTATATACAGCTACACAATTTACCACTGAGAATTATCATCCTTCTTTTAGGAAAGACTCTGCAATTGAAATTTTCAGTACTTGGCATAATACGCTGACAATACTTGGTCATGACCCAGCCCTCATCTCCTCCCATCTTCCTCTGTAGTAAAACCAACGATTAGGGGAGCTGTACTCTTATCCAGATACAATCAAGTGGGCTATACTGGGTAATAAATATATTTCACAGCTATTTTTTCCAAAATGTGTGTTTACAGCCATTACAAGAACAAATACCACTCACACACGAGGTGTTTTTCCAGATATCTTTTATTACAACATGCACTGAAATCGTGGTTCAGGTTCCTTAGTGTGACACTTCAAACAAGCACATTGGAAAAGTTAGTGCAATGCCCAACACAATCCAAGGCTGTCACTAATTCAAAAATTTGTTGCAAGCAGCCGGACCTCAACCATTTAGCAATTCTTTAAAAAATAGGCTGACTTGATAGAGATGGAATGTACAATGTATTTGATTCTCTAATTTTATGAGCACTGCAGACAAAATGATACAATTTACAATGTAAATTTATACACAGGCTTTAGAGCCCATTCACACAGGGGCGGCACGACTTGTCCCGCGACTCTGCCGGGCGATCTTAACACGACTTCAAAGGTGACTTGCAAAATGACTGTATTGAAGTTAATGGAAGTCGCCCTGAAGTCGTCTTGAAGTAGTACAGGAACCTTTTTCTTGACTTGAGTCGCTCCTATTAGAACGGTTCCATTGTACAGAACGGGACGCGACTTGTCAGGCGGCTGAGTCGCCTGACGAGTCGCCCCTGTATTAATGGGGTCTTAGTGTACTCCAGATTGCTTGCACAAAATGGTCCCTTTTCAATCAATTTGATGCTATCATGATACTGTAGATCTATTTCCTACTTTCTTGACCTGTTTACTAATACAGAGCTATTGGGAACCACTCTATGGGGTTAATTTACTAAAACTTGAAAATGCTAAATCTGGTGCAGCTCTGCATAGAAACAATTTTTTTATTTTGTCAAAGCCTAATTGAACAAGCTGAAGTTTGAAGCTAGTTGGCTACCATGCACAGCTGCACCAGAGTTTGCATTCTTCAGTTTTAGTAAATCAACCCCACAGCCTTCTTGGATTTTACAGATCCTACACTGTAACTATTGAATATGCTGGAGAAATATGTTCCTCAAAAGCATACTAGAACTATGTTTTGTCTGATATTTTTCTCAGACTATGCACACAAAATTATTCTAACTCATAGGAGGGCACTAACCCACCACCTGTCAACATGGCCATCAAACTTGTCAACGAAAACCTATAAAAAAATAAACTCATCTTCAATGGGTAAAGTTGCCCAAACAAATTCAACATAATATGGGACCCTTATTTGGAGCAGATGTCAACACTTTTCCCATAAACTTAGGGACTTTGTAATAACATCAACGTGGTGTCATGTCATAACATGGTTCTTTCCCTACAGGATATGTTTAAATCACTGGAGGTGGGGTGAAGACAAGTGTAAATGAGTGAATGTATGTGTGTTGGTTTTTATCACTGTCTGTATCTACTTCAGTGCTTGTTATGTATTCACATGTCAAATTAAAAAATAAATGTCTATTTAAAAAAAAATCAAACTCATAAACATACTTACCAAACAGAAGAAGCCCCTTATCCTTGAAAAGTTTCCACCAGATGCATGTTCCTAGAATCTGTGAATGGAATTTAAACACCAAAAGCTGGTCATAGATGTATAAAATTTCAAGCAAACATTCTTAGGAAAAAATCTTGTGCAAAAATTCTCAGAACATTCAAATGTTGTTCAAAAGATTTTGTTTGCTTTTAAAATTTAATTTTGGAATGAATGGACTTTACTTAACTAAAACCACATAACACTCACTTCCTCCTCCATAACCACAATTCCTCCTCTCCTCTTCCTTTCTCCATCGGGGTCCCCCAAGGTTCTGTTCTTGGACTTTTCTCAGTTTACACCTCCTCTTTTGGTAAGTTGATTGCCTCCCATGGCTTTCAATAACATTTACCTACGCAGATGACACCCAAATCTATCTCTCTACCCCCCAGCTCACTCCATCAGTCTCCTCATGCATCACCAACTTACTAACAGACATATTAGCCTGGATGTCACATCACTTCCTCAAACTCAAACTATCCAAAACCGAGCTCAAGATATTTCCTCCCCTGCCTCATCCCCTGATTTCTCTGTCAAAATCAGCGGCTCAACTATTAACCCGTCCCCTCACACCAAGGTCCTAGGTGTAATGCTGGACTATGAACTATCCATTCAGCCCCACATCCAATCGCTGTCTAAAGCTTGCCGCCTCAACCTCCACAACATCTCCAAGGTAGGCTCCTTCCTAACCAATGACACCACAAAGCTTCTAATCCACTCCCTGGTCATCTTTCGCCTCGACTACTGCAACTCTCTTCTCGTTTATTTACCGTTAAATCGGCTATCCACCTTCAGTCTGTCATAAATGCTGCTGCCAGGCTCATCCACCTTACAAACCGCTTGGCGTCTGCTACTCCTCTCTGCCAATCCCTCCATTGGCTGCCACTCACCCGAAAAATGTAATTCAAGATACTAACAATAACTAACAAAACCATCCACAACTTAACCCCCAGCTATGTCACTAACCTAGTCTCAGAAAAACAACCAAATGGTTCTCTTCGTTCCTCCCAAGACCTCCTGCTCTCTAGCTCCCTTGTCATCTTTTTCCACGCTCACCACCAGGACTTCTCCAGAGCCTCTTCCATCCTCTGGAACTGTCCAACTATCTCCTACTCTGTCCACTTTCAGGAGCTCCCTGAAAACTCATCTTTTCAGAGAAGCCTATCTGGCTCCCACCTAGCAAATGTACATTTATTTTCTCCATCAGCACATCCCCTATAGTTATTACCTCTTGTTTCTCTTGACCCTCCCTGTTAGATTGTAAGCTCTAATGAGCGCGGCTCTCTGATTGATTGTATTGTAGTTGTACTATCTACCCTCAATTTGTAAAGTGTTGCGTAAAAATGTCGGAGCTATAAAAATCCTGAATAATAATAATAACACTTTTAGAAATTTTCCATCCTGCTCCTTCAAATTTTCTTGTCACTGTGGATGGAAAATGAACATCAAATTGACCCACTAAATGATTAGGAAAATTAACAAACTTTCTTAGAACATTTTCGTTCAAAATTCTATAGCCAGCTTCAATAACAACCAGAACCCTCTTGTTATCAAACATATTAAAGTTACTTAAAAAGTTAAAAGTCAGCAGCTACAAATATTGTAGCTGATGACTTCTAATATAAGGACACTTACCTGTCCAAGGATCCAGTGCTGCCCCACTGCAGCAATAAAACAATTTTGACAAAAGGGTTTATTTACGGTAGAGCACCAAGATTATAAATTAATGTTACTAAGAGTAATTAGATTATAAACTTAAGTAAGGTTAGCTGTACTTCACTATAAAAAGTAGCGGTAGAACATTGGGTTGTCCTCCCCAAAAAAATATTAAAGAAAAATACTTGCACACTTCATGATATAATGAAAGAAATGGTCACTGATTTTCCTGATAGTCAGCATGCTGAATATGTACACAACGTGTCTAAAATGTCATACAATATTCTGTGTGTTGTTTCCTTCTAGGACAGAGATGACAGGCCAAGAACATGCTGGCATGTTTCTACAGGTCTTGATGTGCTTCATTTAAAGTAAGGTCATAGGTCATGTTGAAGTAGGACATTTTTAGCACTATTTTTTCATTTGGTTTAAATTAAAGTCATATAATGTCTGGAGCTAAAATATTCTATTTATGACTTTAAAAGCTGAAAGACTATTATTTTCTTATCTTGATAGCACTATTCCTCTAAATATATCGTGCCAGCGATTTACCTATATAATAGAAGCTTTTAAAGCTTGTACAGACCAAAAAAATGTATATGCTTTCCAGATTTTATTTGCGTATACTTCCTTAAGAAAAATATATTAAGCAATAAGCAAAAGAGAATCATTTTTACTATTTGAAAACATTACAATACTTATTTGTAGGGTTGAGCGGACACCTGGATGTTCGGGTTCGACGGGTTCGGCCGAACTTCGGAAAAAAGTTCGAGTTCGGGACCTGAACTTGACCCCGAACTCGAACCCCATTGAAGTCAATGGGGACCGAACTTTTGAGGACTAAAATGGCTCTAAAATATAAATGGAAAGGGCTAGAGGGCTGCAAATGGCAGCAAAATGTTAAGAGCATGGCAAGTGCTCTGCAAACAAATGTGGATAGGGAAATAATAACTTAAAATAACATAAAATACATAAAAATAAAAAAATAATAATCTTGACCTAGGAGGACGAGGTCCATATCGAGTAGGAGGTTGAGGTGGCGGTGGATGTGGCGGTGTAGGTGGAAGCGGCGGTGGAGGAGGACGAGGTAGCCAATACTGGTTTTTGTTTTTAATTTTATTTAAAAACAAAAACCCCAAAAGAGTGAGAAAGATCAAAAAAAAAAAACAATGGCTGGGTAAGGCCGGTATACAGTACATGTCTATTCTGCACAAGGTACGGACAAGTCCTGTGGGGTCCATGCCTGGTTCATTTTAATGAACGTGAGCTTGTCCACATTGGCTCTGGACAGGCGGCTGCGCTTGTCTGTGATAACGCCCCCTGCCATGCTAAATACACGTTCAGATAATACACTGGCTGCAGGGCAGGCCAGCACCTCCAAGACGTAAAGGGCAAGCCCAGGCCATGTGCCCAATTTGGAGACCCAGAAGTTGAAGGGGGCAGACCCGTCATTCAGTACATGTAGGCGTGTGCACACATACTGCTCCACCATGTTGGTGAAATGCTGCATCCTGCTAAGACGTTCCATATCAGCTGGTGGTGCTGGTTGTTGTGGCGTGCTGACAGAGCTTTTCCACATTTCGGCCATGCTAACCCTGCCTTCTGAGATGCTGGCGGTGCCCCGGCTGCGTTGGCGACCTCTTCCTCCGCCTTCGCCTTGTGCTTCCACTGTGCCCCCGCTGTCAGGTGGGAATGCCACCAGCAGCGCGTCTACCAGCGTGCGCTTGTACTCGCGCATTTTACAATCACGCTCCAGTGAGGGAATTAAGGACGGTACGTTGTCCTTGTAACGGGGATCCAGCAGCGTGGTCACCCAGTAATCAGCACCTGTTAGAATGTGGGCAACTCGGCGGTCCCAGAGGCAACGAAAAGCTGTCCTCTGTGGGAGGTGTATCGTCTGTGTCCTCTGTATCCCCGCAGCCACGCACCAGTGATGGCCATGAGCTGGTCTGGGTGCCACCCTGCTGTGAACATGGTTCCTCCTCCGCCATCTCCTCCTCATCCTCCACCTCGTCATCCTCCAGAACTGTGCCCTTGCTGGACAATTGTGTACCTGGCGTTTGTTGGTGCAGGAACCCTCCCTCAGAGCCACTTGTAAATGACTGCCCTGAAAGCCTTGGAAATGATCCCTCTTCCTCCTCCTCCTCCTGTGCCACATCCTCTTCCATCATCGCCCGAAGCGTTTTTTCAAGGAGGCATAGAACTGGGATAGTAACGCTGAGAACGCCGTCATCGGCACTGGCCATGCTGGTGGAGTACTCGAAACAGCGCAACAAGGCACACAGGTCTCACATGGAGGCCCAGTTATTGGTGGTGAAGTGGTGCTGTTCCGCAGAGTGACTCACGCGTGCGTGCTGCAGCTGAAACTCCACTATTGCCTGCTGCTGCTCGCGCAGTCTGGCCTCTTTTGCTGTGCTTGTGGCTCTGTGCGACCACCGCCTCTTTCTCCGAACTACACAGGTCACCTGCATGACGTTGATTCCATGTGGGGTCGAGGACCTCATCGTCCTCCACATTATCTTCCACCCAGTCTTCACCCCTGCCCTCCTTGTCGGTCTGCACAATTGCGAAAGCAGCAGCAGCAGTTGGCACCTGTGTTTCTTCATCATCCGAGAAGTGCTGCGATGGTCCTCCCATGTACTCATCTTGAAACATAAGTGGTTGGGCATTGGTGCACTCAATCTCTTCCACTTCTGGGGCAGAGCTAGGGGGATGGCCCTGGGAATCCCTGCTAACAGAGTCATCAAAAAGCAGATGAGACTGCTGCATGACTTGGGGCTCAGACTGCTTGGCTGATTTGCAAGGGGGTGAGGTGAAAGACTGATGGACATTGGCTGCAGGTGCCAACTCTGATCTTTCAGCAGTGGACTGGGTGGGAGACAATGTGAAGGAACTGGAGGCACTGTCAGCAACCCAATCTACTATCACCTGTACTTGTCCTGGGCCTGGCCTCAACATTCGTAGAGCCGCATTAGGCCCGACCAAATACTGCTGCAGGCTCTGTCGCCTACTCGCACCTGAGGAAGGTGTTTCACTTGTGCATGTAGCTGGCACAGATCGACCACGTCCTCTCCCTGCAACAGGAGCTCCATTAGCAGCACCACGACCAGGACCACGTCCCTTATTTGACAGTCTCCTCATATTTTTCAAATTTAGTATCTTGCCCTAAATTATTATATTTTTTGAAGAACGTACAGATATGCAGAAAATGCATCAAAAAATTTTTTGGCCCAGAAAACGCAGCAAAAAACATTTTTTGAGCAGAAAACGCACTAACAAATTTTTTTTGCCCTAAATTATTATATTTTTTGAAGATCAGAATAAGAGAACAGTATCTAAAGTGTCTATCTCACACGTACAGATATGCAGAAAATGCACCAAAATACATTTTTATGGCAGAAAACGCACCAAAAAAAATTTTGGGCCAGAAAACGCACCAAAAAAAATTTTTTTGCCCTAATTTTTTTTTTATAGCAGAATAGAACAGTATCTAAAGTGTCTATCTCACACGTACAAATATGCCGAAAATGAACCAAAAAAAAATTTTTTTGCCCTGATTTATTTTTTTATAGCAGAATAGGAGAACAGTATCTAAAGGGTGTATCTCACAGTAACATATGCAGTGCTGGTGCACTGAGCTTGCATAAAATGCCAGCCAAAGCCAACCTAACAGACGGATAAAAGTTAGCTTTTCTCTGGCACTAGGCTCAGGGCAGGATAAAAAGATTGTGCACTGCACCTACACAACAAAGGCAAGGTAGATCCCTGAGTAATTCGATTTCTGAATCAGGACAGGACTCCTATCTAATTCTCTCCCTCAAAGCAGCAGCAGCAGACTTTCCCTACACTAACTGAAGCAGAGTGACTGAAGCAGGGTGACGTGCTGTGCTATTTTCTTTGTCCCTCTAGCTTATATAGAGGCTGGGTCACATGCTGCACTGGCCAATCACAGCCATGCCATTAGTAGGCATGGCTGCGATGGCTTCTAAGGGCACACAAGTTAAAAAAATGTTGATTGGCTGCCCTGCAGCTTTTTAAAATGCGCCATTACATTGCCGAACACCGAACCCGAACCCAAACATACAGTAAATTGTTCGGGTTCGGGTCCAGGTACCAAAAACCCAAAAGTCCGGTACGAACCCAAACTTTACAGTTCGGGTTCGGTCAACCCTACTTTTAAATGCGGAAAATTGCCAGGTTTCATCCTGCAATGATTTTTAATTAAGAGCTTTTAAATGTCCCTCATGTATAGCCATGCCCCCGCAGGGGTGGCTGAATCTTGTGGTTCACCTATCACCCTGCCCAGCCAGGCATCCATCTCTCAGACGCTCAAAGACACAAAACAGTCCATAAGCTTTGTTTTTTCGTTTTTTTTATTGAGGGGAATGAACTTGGATGGGAAAGGGGAAATTATGGAATGCCCAGAAAGATTCAGCGTAACTTGCTTGGGACTACTATATACACTCCTGTATATACACTCCAGTCTTCTCTCCAGCACAAACTTTTGCTTAAGACCTCTTTCCCTTACTCCTTCAGAACTTCATTTGCTGCAGACCGTTACTCCTCCAGTGCTTCACTTGCTGCAGATTCCCAGACCAGATGAAAATGAGTGTTCCGCGCAGACGGTGATGTGGTTTCTGTAATAATAATAATAATAAAAATAATAAGATTCCCAGACCAGCTAGCACCACATGGTTAGGCCTGACACTAACTCAGCTAGGCCTCAGTGAACTGCCTTTTGTGGGCTTTTTGTGGGCAAGGGTCCCTGGCCTCTATGGTGTACAAATGGTTCCAGTGCTAACTGTCCTCTACTCAGCTACTGATCCCAGATAGCTCCCTTCAAGCCCTGCCAGCCAGCCCAGCTGCAACAACCTCTCTCCACTGCCCTTCCCATAGTCCACTCTTCTGGTTCTGCATCCATCTCAAACTGCAAACTCCCAGTCCTCTCAAGTGTGCCTCCCCAGTCCCCCCGACTGTGCTCCACTCACCAGCCCTCCTGGCTGCGACCAGTTGTCCTCCCTGGAGTCTCTTAGCAGTGTTCTCTCCCGCTCTCTCATGTGCCTCTCTTCCAGAATCTCTTCTCTCCTCCTGGATGCACCTGAGCCCAGGCCCAAGGTCACCCCCCTCCCAGACTGGGGAACTCCCCATGAGCCCCAACAGCCTCCACACTCTCTCAGGCCTGCCCCCTGCCAATCCAGGTTGGGGATTTGTCAAGGCTCCTCAGAATACCCCAGGCATCTCCTCCTCTCCTCCCCTTCTCTCTTTCTAGCACCTTCTAGAAAGAAGAGGGAGGTGACAGTGATGCTACCTGTGAGTCACCCAGCCCTACCCTGAGCCACTCCAAGCCCAGAATGAAAGCAAAAAGGCCTAGCCATCAGCTAGGCCTGCATAAATTTTCCGGCTCTATAGAAAAATCCTCACTCTAGCACCTACCTAACTAGAGGGTGCTACAATTGAAATGACCTAATTTATACTTGACATACAGTACTGTGGAAAAGTCTGAAAAAATGCTGTAAATTAAGTATGCTTTCAGAAAAAGAAGTGTTAATAGTTTATTTTTTATCAATTAACAAAATGGAAAGTAAATAAACAGAAGAGACATTCAAATCAAATCAATATTTGGTGTGACCACCCTTTGCCTTCAAAATATCAATTCTTCAATTCTTCTAGGTACACTTGCACACAGTTTGTGAAGGAAATCATCAGGTAGATTGTTCCTAACATCTTGGAGAACTAACAACAGATTTATATGGATATAGGCTGCCTCAAATCCTTCTGTTTCTTTGTGTAATTCCAGACAGATTTGATGATGTTAATCTCAGGGCTCTGTGAAAGCCAAGCCATCACTTCCAGGACTCCTTGTTCTTCTTTACACTAAGGCCCCTTTCACACTGAGGCGCTTTGCATGTGTTTTAGCGCTAAAAATAGCGCGTCTATAGCGCATGAAAAATGTGTAACATTAATCACAATGGATGCTTTCACACTGAGGCGTTGCGCTGGTGGGGCGTTTGAAAAAGTCCTGCAAGCAGCATCTTTTGAGCTTGTTTGTAGCGCTAAAAATAGCGCTTCTATAACGCCCAAGTCCATTGAAATGAATGGGTAGCGCTTTAAAAACGCCTTAAAAACGCACGAGACAGTACAATGAAGCTGTGGGAAGGTCACATGACCGCAGTGCAGTATAGGAAGCTGGGATAAAAGGAAATCCTGTTGGGAGGGGTTGAGCAGGAAGAGAGCATGGATCCAGCAGATACACGGATGCAAGCCCGGGCAGCAAATGTGACCAGACCATCCAGGTCCAGAGCAACTGCAATAGAGCCGGAGGAGTTCATTCAGTCAGTGTGGGACCACCCAGAGCTTTGGGACAACAAAAATGCACTGTATGCAAACCGCAGCAAAAAATTTTTAGCTTGGGAGGCCATTGCTGAACAGCATATTGAGGACTGGACTGACCTTCCAAGAAAGCAAAAGTCTTCCAAACGTGAGTACCAATCCCATAATCCTTGTCACATAAGCAGGAGTGTGAATGTAAAGTGCCAAAAGCTCAACCGCCAAAGCATTTCTAACCCCACTCAGAGTAGTCTCAAGTGCCAAAAGTTCAACCGCCAAAGCATTTCTAATCCCACTCAGAGTAGTCTCAAGTGCCAAAAGTTCAACCGCCAAAGCATTTCTAATCCCACTCAGAGTAGTCTCAAGTGCCAAAAGTTCAACCGCCAAAGCATTTCTAACCCCACTCAGAGTAGTCTCAAGTGCCAAAAGTTCAACCGCCAAAGCATTTCTAATCCCACTCAGAGTAGTCTCAAGTGCCAAAAGTTCAACCGCCAAAGCATTTCTAACCCCACTCAGAGTAGTCTCAAGTGCCAAAAGTTCAACCGCCAAAGCATTTCTAACCCCACTCAGAGTAGTCTCAAGTGGCAAAAGTTCAACCCTAATCCCACTTCTACTAGGCTTAATCCTTCAACCCTAATCTCCCTTCTACTAGTCTCCAACCCTTAACCCTAACCCTAATCCCACTTCTACTAGTCTCCAACCCTTAACCCTAACCCTAATCCCACTTCTACTAGTCTCCAACCCTTAACCCTAACCCTAATCCCACTTCTACTAGTCTCCAACCCTTAACCCTAACCCTAATCCCACTTCTACTAGTCTCCAACCCTTAACCCTAACCCTAATCCCACTTCTACTAGGCTTAAGATGCGTTCTGTCACCGATTAGGGTGTTGCCATTGTCATCATTTTTTCGAGTATAAAGCTGTTTGGACATATGATTTGACAGTCAAAAGACAAGGACAAAACAACATGATTTGCCACTAATTGATGGCAATGCCCCCGCCCTAATCGGTGGCACGCCGCATATGCGGCTTAGCAAAAATTTTAGTAATTACTTTATGTACTAATTTTTGTGTTCTCAAACCGCCAATGACATTGACATCCAGGGCCGCCATCAGGGGGGTACAGGCAGTACACGTGTAAGGGGCCCTGAGGTCCCCATGGCCCCGGATGGAAACCTCCCATTTTTTTTATATCAATTAATTTTAATTTTATTTATTTTTGGGCCTGGATGGCAACCACCCTTTTTTCGTTTTTTGTTCGAGTTCGACAGCACCCCTCCCCCGCTTCTCCTCTGCTCCAGCCAGGGGGCCCATGCCTGAAGCTGTGTAAGGGGCCACAAAATTCCTCATGGCCCTGTTGACATCTGTGCAGAAACATGCACAGATGTCTGTGGAATTGGCTCAGAAATCGGGACTGACCAGTGGGAGATAAATCGGGCAAGTTCACCTGAACTCGCACAGCTTCACTCCCGCAGGCCAGTGCAAACCTGGCCTTCAATAGCGTTTTCCTGGCAGCAATCCCGCATTCCAAACTGACTAATTTTAGCTACAGTGTACATGGAGCCTTAGTGCTGTACAAACTTTTGTGAGGTACTGTATAATAGTTTTAGTATTGAACTCATAAACTAAGTTGAAAAAAGGTGCAAGAAAACATATTTTTTATTTTAGGAATCATTCCAGGATATTCCAACAAAGTCAAATAAAAAAAAAAGGCTGTTTTGTTTGAAAGTCTAAACTTGCAGACAACAACCCAAATTTTTGAAAAATAATTATTGATAATTAGAATGCATTACCTTTAAATTTTATATCATATTTCCTTGCCAACTTACAGCTCCTGCAGGGCTCAAAAAATAATTTGCTAATTCATCCCTAATTCGGAAACCCAATGTTGGACCACGCACATGAGGAAAATCAGCAGACTCTAAATTGTGAGACAATGTGTCCTCAAAATTTACACCATCTCTATCCCTTACTATATTGGGCAACACACATGCTGCCTTTATTAATTTACAGGCATTTTCAACCTTGAGATTTATTGGTTTAAGGAATATTTGCCATTTGTTGGCAAGAATGCCAAAGGCACATTCAACCAGCCTACGTGCCCGACAGAGACGATAATTGAAAATTCTCTTCTGGGTGTCCAGATTCCTCCGCGAGTAGGGCTTCATTAAATGTTCGTGTATAGCGAAAGCCTCATCAGCCACAAAAATAAATGGCATATCTGGACTTTCTGTACCAGGTAATGGATTGTTTTCTGGCAAATCAAGGCGATTATATTGAAGACGCTTACCAAATGTTGAATTATTAAAAACTGAAGAGTCTGCAGAACTCCCAAATGCTCCAACATCAATATATATAAATTTATAGTCTGCATCAACCACAGCCATAAGCACAACAGAAAAATATTTTTTATAATTAAAAAATTGGCTACCACTGTGACAGGGTTTGATTAGTCGAATGTGTTTTCCATCAATTGCCCCCAGGCAGTTAGGAAAGTTTGTTTTGCTCCAGAAATGATTAGCAATATCATTCCATTTATCTTTATTTGGAATAGGCATGAAGGTAGTTTTCAATTTCCAAATAGCATCACATGTTAACTTAACAATTTCTCCAATTGTCGAGATTCCTGTTCTGAATTCATAGTGTAATGATGTATAAGTATTTCCAGTACCAAGATATCTGTAATTTAAAAAAACGAACAAATTATTTCAGTACGAGTAATCAAGAAAAGGTGGAAGACAATGCGAGATAATTTCCGCAGAGAACACCTTATACAAAACAAATTAAGAAGTGGTTCTGCAGGAAAGAAAAAAGGTAGAGTGTATTGCCACTACGAGGAGCTCATGTTCCTGAAGCCCGTCATGGAGTTGAGACCGTAAGTCTAAAAAAATTTATTAAGGAATGTTTAATTTCTTGGTCTAAAAATTGGATAACATAATATTCACAATTTTTTGAAGGCATGCACGGTAGAAATCGTTTTTAATTATCTAATTAAATTGCAGGACAGAAAGCAATATGGAGAGTGACACAGATGAAGAGCATGATGATGCAGAACAGACAAGGCAATTATTGGATGAAGATGAATTGTCTCACATTTCCGAAACTGAAGCGGAAACAAATGAACCACCATTGGCCAGCAACAGACTTCGACCCAAAAAAACAAACAAACAACAAATTTCTGAGGACTTCCTTGAGGTTGTCAAAAAATTATTCGAAAAACAAGAGAAAGATGGAGGTGAATTGGAGTCCTTTGCTAAAAGCCTGGTGCCTCAAATGGCAAAAGTTCCATCTGAACACCAGTGCACCATGAGGGCAGAAATGTTAAGACTGATTCATTCTTTTCAACCCCAAACTAATCCAAATATAGATACAACATATGAGGGCAACACCAGTCAGCAGTTTTATGGGAGGCATGAGGGTCCAGGTACCTCACGAACCCAATCATACACATCATTTCCAGGGTCACGATTTCCCGTCATGTCCCAACACTCCTATCCTAATTATCAAATTCCACCAAACCCACAACGTTTTCAGGGAGTACATTACGAAGTACAGCCATATTTTCACAATGTCCAAGCTCCCCCTCCAACCCCTCTAGAGGAGACACACCATCCTTCCCAATATCAAAATCTATAATTTGTTGTCTTATTCTTTGTTTTGTTAAATTTGTTATTTCTTCTGAAAATTAGTAACGACTAAATGCACATGTTGATGCTGTTTGTTATTTTGTTTAATCTTTGGCACATGTTGTGCATTTTAAAAATTAGATATGCAATAAATAATATATATTTTTTGGTTTTGAAATTTAAGTGCCATTTTATTATGTGTTTAAATATGCACATGTTAAGTATTCATATATATATACCTTAGCGTTATTAGTAAACGTTCACATGGTGATATTGCCAACCTGAAATTGGTATCCTGTCTTAACAAGTCAGGGGTTAAGATGTCTAGCAGAAAGTCAAATCTGCAAAAATATAATTATTATGTTTATTAATAATATTGGACAAATAAGGATTTTGCAGTCTGAAAAGTGAGATTAGGGTTAGGGTTAAGGGTTGGAGACTAGTAGAAGGGAGATTAGGGTTAGGGTTAAGGGTTGGAGACTAGTAGAAGGGAGATTAGGGTTAGGGTTGTGTCGTGTTAATTTTGAGAAAAGTCTCAATGTGATAGTATCTTTACACTTACGTTGCCATACTCATCCGAGTGTAATTTTTTAACTTTTCTGGGTGCTCTCTCAAGTTCTGATAAAGTAACACAAATTGTCCTCTTGAGGAGTGTGTTTGGAGGGTAGGATGTATCCAATAGCGACGTTCCTGCCTCTGGTTCAAGGTATGTTCCCAAAACATTAGCACAAAAAGTAACATTAGCTCTGTAAAATCCATGTTCTCTTCCTTCTGTCTCTTCACCCACGGAAAACAAGGAAGTGGACAGGATGTGATGTAATTGGGGTGTGTTTTATAATCTAACGCTAACGCTTAGAAAATGTGAACAAAACGCTAGCGCGTAGGCGCTATTTTTAGCGCTAACGCGACAAAAACGCGCAAAAAACGCGGCAATAGCGCTAGTTGAAAAATAGGCGTTTTTTAAACGCCTCAGTGTGAAAGTAGCCTAAGTGCTGAGTTTCTTCAAAAACGGTGTGCAAGTGTACTTAGATGAATTGAATTGATGCTGGTTTAAAGGCAAAGGGTGGCCATGGCCATACCAAATATTGATTTGATTTGGATTTCTCTTCTGTTCATTTACTTAACACTTCTATTTCTGAAAGCATGCTTATTTTACAGCATTTTTCACACCTACCTAATGCCGCGTACACACGACCGTTATTCATGTCATGGAAAAAAACAACGTTTTTCTCGACGTGATTTTTCGTGTTTCCTCTCAAGCCTGCCTTGCATACACACGTTCATGAAAAAAAAAAACGTTCGAGCAAAGCGCGGTGACGTCCAACACGTATGACAGCACTATAAAGGGGAAGTTCCATTCGAATGGTGCCACCCTTTGGGACGCTTTTGCTGATCCTCGTGTTAATAAAGTTTGGTGAGAGACGATTCGCGCTTTTCAGTCTTCGTGCTTTTCAGTCCGTTACAGCGTGACGAATGTGCTATCTCCATTACGAACGCTAGTTTTACCAGAATGAGCGCTCCCACCTCATACTTGATTCTGAGCATGCGCATTTTTTCCCCTCATAAAAGCATACACACGACCGTTTTTCACAATGTTAAAAAGAACAACGTGAAAAACGACAAGAAAAAATAGAGCAGGTTCTAAAAAAACTTCGGGCATTTTTCTCGTTGAGAAAAAATTTTCGGGCATTTTTCTCGTTGAGAAAAATGCTATGGAGAATTTAAAAATGGCATTTTTCTCGTCATGAAAAACGGTCATGTGTACGCGGCATAAGACTTTTGCAAAGTAATGTGTGTGCGTGTGTGTATATATATATATATATATATATATATACAGTAGACATGTGCATTCGTTTTCGTCCGAATGCATTTTTGTCCGAATTTCAGCTATTTTCGTTATCGTTTTAACAAACGAAAACGAAAGCACAGAATCCGAAAACCGAAAGATCCGACATAAACAAATGCTTTATTTTCGTTTTCGTTGCTACAACAGTTCGATATAGATAGGAGATTTGACGTGACGCTGACAATAACAATCTGTGTCTATCGAACCTGTGGTCGAATGTGCCTAACCTTAACTCTATTAGTCCAAGATTATTCTACATAGGAGAGAAAAGATTCGACATTATAGAGAGAAAAGATTTGACATAGGAGAGAAAGATTCGACATAGGAGAGGAAAGATTCGACATAGGAGAGGAAAGATTCGACATAGGAGAGAAAAGATTCGACATAGGAGAGGAAAGATTCGACATTATAGAGAGAAAAGATTCGACATAGGAGAGAAAGATTCGACATAGGAGAGGAAAGATTCGACATAGGAGAGGAAAGATTCGACATAGGAGAGGAAAGATTCGACATAGGAGAGGAAAGATTCGACATAGGAGAGGAAAGATTCGACATAGGAGAGAAAAGATTTGACATAGGAGAGAAAAGATTCGACATAGGAGAGAAAAGATTTGACATTATAGAGAGAAAAGATTTGACATTATAGAGAGAAAAGATTCGACATAGGAGAGAAAAGATTCGACATTGGAGAGAAAAGATTCGACATAGGAGAGAAAAGATTCGACATAGGAGAGAAAAGATTCGACATTGGAGAGAAAAGATTCGACATAGGAGAGAAAAGATTCGACATTATAGAGAGAAAAGATTCGACATAGAGAGAAAAGATCACTGCTTGTGGGCGGAACATTCGACAGACACCATAAGCCTTCAATGACAGATTCGACCTTAATTAATTCAGATTTTCGGACGAATGCAATTTTTAACGAAAAACGAAATAAATAAAAACGAATTTCGGGAGTAACTAAATAAATTTATTTTTTGCACGAAAACGAAATTCCGAAACGAAATATTTCAGTGTGCACATGTCTAATATACAGTATATATATTAATTTCCATTGTTAGTATTATATGGTGGACATTTTTGTATTGTTTCTTGGATAATTCCTGTCACAAATCTAGTCACTTTTTTTTTTTTTTCCCATCCAAATATCTTTACTTAGCATTATTTCATAGTCGATCCATCTATCCTACCTCATATGATATGTCCATTTGTGGAATTATATAAGCTACTATTTTTAGTCAATTATTTTGGTACTTTGATAAATTGCCTCCTTAACGAAGGGGTACAGCGATATTATGAAGAAGCAGTTTGATGGAAGGGTCATGAAATAGAGGTGGAGAGATGGGGGGGAGAAGGGGGGAGGGGTAGGCAGGCAGGCAGAGGGGAGAGAAGAGAAGAAGAAAAAAAAAAGAAAAAGGAAGAAAAGAAAAAAAAAAGTGAACAACAATAAAGGGAAGGTGTGAAATAGATAAAGAGGGGGGTATCTACTCCCCCAGATTCATGTCTAGGTGTCTAAGGTACCCTCATTAAAGACAAAAAATTATCCAGTGACTTATTCCCTTATTCTCAAAAATTTATACGGAAATAAGAACAGTCCTACCCCCTTCCTGTACACCCAGTCATCTAATAGTGCTAAAAAAAAGTGAACAACAATAATGGGGAGGTGTGAAATAAGGAAAAAGGGGGGTATCTACTCCCCCGGATTTGTATAGAAGTGTCTAAAGTGCCCCTAATAGTACTAAAAAAAAAAAATTCCATACTAAATTAAAAAATAATCTCTAATAATACCTTAATTAGTGAAATGTACCCTGAAGGCTTCCAAACCTAATAGTGAGGGAAAAAAAAAAAAAACAGCAATAAAGGGGAGGTGTGCAATAGGAAAATATGGGGATATCTACTCCCCAAAATTCATATATAAGTGTCTAAAGTACCCTCATTGAAGACAAAAAATTATCCGAAGACTTGTTCCTTAATTCTCAAAAATTAATACCCAAATGAGGACAGTCCTAACAACTTCCTGTACACCCAATCATCTAATAGTGCTAAAAAAAAAAAAAATTCCCATACTAATTTTAAAAATATCTCTAATAATACCTTAATTTGTAAAATATATCCATAAGGCTTGTACTTCCAAAAAAAAAAAAAGCAAATAAGACACTTTTCTATCCCTCCCCATGTATCTATGATTCCCTAACCTCCCTCCACCCCCTCCAAACCACATTCCATCTCTCCCTAGTCTCGTTTTGATTTGATATCAACTCCTCCATCAGACTAATTCTATCCATCTCTCTTCTCCATTCATTTATTGTAGGGGCTTCCTTTTGTTTCCATTTCCTCTGAATTAACGCCTTTGCCTTATTTAACAAGTATGGGATCAAAGTCTTTCTGTACTTATTCTTTCTAAGCCCTGTGTTATAAAACAAACAGTACCATGGGTCGAGTTTTACCTTCAGACCACTTATTCTCTTTATCTCATTTAGTATCTCCCCATATTTTTGTATCACAGGGCAGAACCACCAAATGTGGGCATGGGTTCCTTCCATCCCACATTCTCTCCAACATAGAGGAGGCTCCTCCCTATTTATTCTGGGTAGTTTCATTGGCACAAAATACCATTTAGTTAACAATTTGTAATTCATCTCTTTTATAGATGCCTCTACTGACGTAGCGTGGACGTATTCTAAAATCTGTCTCTTCTTCTCTATTGTTATGGTTTGATTTAGTTCTACTTCCCAACTACCTAATGCTTTACATGCTTCAGGTCCCCTTATGGGGGTCAGTATCTTATAGATAATTGATATTCCCTGTCTTCCTATTCCTCCTGCCTCTTTAAGTTTTTCCCATCCATTTAACTCGTTCCTCAATCGAAGGGGTCTTGGTATATCTTTTACAAAATGTTGGATTTGTCTATATCTCCAACTGTCTCCCCTCTCTGATCCATATTTCTCTTGTAATTCTAGAATCGGGCATAGAGTGTTCCCCTTCAATACATCTTTCCGTATTAATGTGTCCCCCGCAGCCCATCGCAAGAACGCACCACGCTCTTTCCCTGGAGGGAAATAGTCCGAACCCGTGAGGGGCATCAGAGGACTATTATAATGCCACTTCTTTGCTTTGCACACTCTATCCCAGATTCTAAAAGTTTATTTTGTTATTACTGGTATTTCTCGAGTGAAGGTATTGTTTTGGTATCCATATCAGCCTTCCTAGTGTTTTCATGCTCATGCTCTCCTCAACCGCTACCCATTTTTTCCGCTGATATTTAATTCCCTGGGACCAGTCTAATATCCTCTTTAATACCGCTGCCTTGTAGTATCTTTTCAAATCTGGAAAGTTTAATCCTCCCCCTTCTCTGGTACTAGACATAATTTCAGTTGATATACGTGGTTTCTTCTCTCTCCAGATAAACTTCCTTATTATCTTCCTTAGTACTTTAAAATATGTATCTGGGATTTTAATCGGGAGAGTTTGGAATATGTACAGGGCTTTAGGTAGTATCATCATCTTCACTGTGTTGATTCTGCCCCACCACAAGAGTTTTTCTATTGGGTATCTCTTTAATTCTAATTTTATTTTATTTAGCAAAGGGATATAATTATCTTCATATAGGTCTCCTTCTCAATTTGATAGGACAATACCCAGATATTTCATCCCCCTCTGTTTCCAGGTAAATGGGTAAAGGTCCTCAAGATCTCTCCGCTCTGATGAACCTAGTGATACACTCAGAATCTCAGTCTGCTCTCTATTAATTTTTAGATTTGAGATCTCCCCATACTTTTCATACTCCTCTATTATCCTAGGTAATGATTTCCTAGGGTTTGTTATATACAGCATCATGTCATCAGCAAATGCAGAGATCTTGTGTTCCCTCCCATCCACCTTAACCCCCACTATCTCCTGATTAGCTCGTATGGTTCCTAACAATGGTTCTAAAGATAGAACAAAAAGAAGGGGTGATAGCGGACAGCCCTGTCGGGTTCTATTAAACAAAGGAAACCTCTCAGATAGGGCTCCATTCACCCGTACCTGAGCTGAGGGTTTAGAGTATAGTACGGCTATCCAGCTGAACATCTTAGGCCCCAATCCAATTCCCCTCAAAGTTGCTAACATAAACTCCCAATTAAGTCTATCGAATGCCTTTTCGGTAAGAATAATGTTGGGGTCCTATGTTTTTTAACTTTTTGAATCAAAAGGACAGTCCTAAGAATCCCGTCTCTTGTCTCTCTCCCAGGTACAAACCCCGCCTGGTCGTTCTCTATTATCCCAGACATTAAAGGTTTCAATCTCTCTGCCAATATCTTTGAATAGATCTTAATATCCACATTAATCAGGGATATAGGCTGATAGCTGGCGCATACTGAAAGATCCTTCCCTTCCTTCCCTATAAGAACTATGTGGGCCCCCAACGCTTCCTCGCGCATTGTCTTTCCTCCACCTATGGAGTTCATATACTTCTGAAAATGCGGTAATAAGATATCCAAATACCTCTTATAGTAAAGGGAGGTATACCCGTTTGGGCCAGGGCTCTTGCCCATTTTAATATGTTTAATAGTTTGAATTATTTCCTCCTTCGATATTTCTATCTCCAACTTATTCCTTACTTCTTCTGATATTTCCGGGAGTTTGATCTTTTTTAAATATTCCTTAATTTTTCTACTCCTATTCTGGGATTCTAATGGGACCTGTTCTTTATTTACGTTATATAGATTTTGATAATAATCCTGAAAAACTTTTATAATCTCCTTCGTAGAATGCCTCATCTCGCCTTTATTGTTTTTCATCTGTGGGATAAAATTCTGTGTGTTTATGGGTCAGTGCTATTAGAACTTGTTCATCCTACCTTGCTTTATGCCTTTGTTCTAGATCCTGGATCTCTTCTAATAAGATTTGTCTCTGGGCCTGTCTTATTTTTTTCCTCTTGGCCTTTTCTTCCATCAGCCTACCTCTCATATATACTTTTTGTGTTTCCCATAAAATCAATGGGTCAACATTTTCTATATCATTCTCGTTAAAGAAGAGAGCTATATCTTTTTCTAGGTCCCCCGCAATCTTATTATTATTTAACAAGGTTTCATCTAGTCTCCACATTCTCTGGCCCGCCGGAATTTCCCTTAATGCCAGAGTCAATTCGACCAGCGCATGATCAGAGAGTGTTGCTGTCTTTATTTCTACTCTCCTTGTACCTTCTAATAACCGGTGATCTACTAGGATATGGTCAATTCTCGAATATGACCTATGTACTGGAGAATAGTATGTGAAATCCTTCTCTTTAGGGTGTAAGATTCTCCAGGCCTCTACTAAATACATTTGATATAATTTTTGTTTTACATTTCTCAGGTATTAACCTTCAGACCTTAAAGATATAGGTTGGGTATCCAAGACAGGATTGAAAACAAAATTAAAATCGCCTGCTAGTATCACCTTTCCCTCTTTAAAGGCCTCCAATCTATTCAAGATTTTTTTTAAATACCTTGAGGGGCGTACATTCAGACAGTATACATTTGCTAACGTAAATTTTGTATTAATTAAAGAACCCTTAATAAAGGTATATCTTCCCTCAGGATCTAATTCCATAGCTTCTACCGTAAAGCTTGTATTCTTATCAAACCCAATTGCTGTTCCCGTTTGATCTTTTATTAGGGGAATAGCTTTGTATCCAAGTAGGGTATTCTTTTGAGTTCAATCTAGTCTTCGATGTCCATTTTAAATGCGTTTCTTGCAAAAATACTATATTTGCCGACATTCCCCTCATCTCCTGCAATATCTGGTATCGCTTATTTGGGCTATTTAGGCCTCGCACGTTATACGTGACTAGTTTCAGGGCTGCCATATTCTATCATTTATTTCCTTCATATCCACCCTATAGCTATACCTCAGATATAAGCATGATAGGAGGGTCCTCAAAGATTCTAATTCCCTTCGTAACCATTCCTCAAACCATGACTTCCTGAGACAGCTTATCATAAAGTTTTGGTATAGACCAACTATCTGAACAACTTCCTTTCTATCATTCTTCAACGTCCATAAAAAAAGCCGAGGCCACACATACCTCCCACCCCCCCACCCCCCCTCCCCACACCCATTCACATTGCAAATCAATGTTGTGAGTCCCTTGGCTTGAACCACCCCATGCATACTGCCTGGGGGGCACAGCCTCTGGACTTTTCATCTGTCCTCCCGTTCCCCGAGGTCCGTCCCAAACAGTTGGGTTGGTCCCCAAAACGCAGGCGGGCATCCCTCCTCCAAACCTCCCTCTTAAGAAAGCTCATCTTTTAATCATTCCTTTACCCTTCTTTCCTATGTTTCTATTAAGTTCCCCTCTTCTTAATATCAATTTTGTATCTAATAGACTGAGCTCTTTTCCAATCTTGGTCCTTCCACCTTCTCCATGCTGGAGGTCTCTTTTCCCAATTTTCTACCTGTATGCATTCTATATTCAGTCTTTTACAGAATTCTTTTATATCTTCTGGGAATCGAACAATTGCTGATACCCCCTCATTTTTTACCATCAGACACGCTGGGAACCCCCACCTATAGAGTATATTCTTTGCCTGCAAATGACTTGTCAGCGGCTTCAGCGCTCTTTTCCGCGCCAAGGTCTCTGGTGCCAGATCTGAAAAAATAGATAATTTAATCCCCTTATATTCCATTGGAATAGAGTTCCTAGTGCTTTGGGATACTAGATCTTTTTGTCCATATTCATGAAATCTAACTATAATATCTTTTGGTAAGTCTCTTTGAGCGCTATAGGATCTTTGTATTCTATGCACCCTTTCGAATTGCATTGCCGCCACTGACTCACGTTTTAATGCCTTATTAAATATCTCTTGTAGCACTTCTTTCAGTTCTGCATCTTTAACCTCTTCCGGGAGACCTCTAATCCGACGATTTTTCCTCCTGCTCCGGTTCTCTTGGTCCTCTAATTTATAACGGGCATTCCTTATCTCTATCCAGTCCATATCAGCTCTATCTCTAAGTTCTTTTATAGCATTTTTATGTTCCTCTAGCTGGTCTTCTATTCCCTCCACCCTCTGTAGTACGTTCTGTATGTCCTTTCTTGTTGCTCCCATTTCACCTTTAATTGTCCGCTCTAAACGCGATATCATTTCGATCATGTCTGTCATATCTTGTTTTGTTGGAGGATCTTGTAGGCCTTCGTGGGGTACTTCAGATTGTTGTTGTTTTTCCGGGGTTTTCTTCCTTTTAGTTTCTGGTGATTTGGCCTTACTGGATTTATTTTTCTCAGGGGTCCCAAGGGACCCTTCGCTCATCTGGATCATCTCTAGGTGTCCTTTATTTTTTGGGGGGTTTCCTGGGGCTGATTCTATATTTTTCCCAGGGCTCTCGGCCCTTTGGTCCGATCCGTCCACAATCAAGTAAGACTTAATTGTGCTCCGGCTGGTTCCTTCCCCCTGATTCACTTTGGGACCCTTTTTTACCATCTTCTCTTTAACCGAGGACCTTAGCTCCAGTCCTGGGCCTAACATATGCCCCCCTTTTTACCCTCCCCCTTTCTCCTTCCCCCTCCCTTTCTCCCTCTCCTCTCTCCCCTTTCTTTCCCCTTACCTCCTCTCCCTATTTCAAGATTCTATCCAATTATCTTTATACAGCCTTATATTTAAGTAATATTAAATGATATTAGCTCTGATTCAATGTATTTTCCTCAAATAAAAGATAACTTTGTGAGCTACCAGCCTAATGGTGTCAGATTAACAGCAGAAGATTTAGGTGTTCCCGGAATTTCTGTATCCTTTTTCTCCCAACCCCCCAGTCGTATCTTTAGCAGGGTTCAGATTGTCCCTCGCAAGAAATTATTTAGCTTTATCCGCAGGTTAATACACAAACAACTTATTCACACATATAACCAGGTTCCCAGTGTCCCAAAAGGAATAGTTCGGCTTGACTCACGATTCACACCCCACATAAAAAAAAAAAAAAAAAAAGCAAAATCCTTTTGTATAGATAACTGCACAAATAGCAAGTTTTTCAGTAAATGTTTAAGCTTGCTCCGTGGTTCTTAAAAAAAAAAAAAAAACATGACAAAAGAGAAAAAATGTGTAGGTGCAGGTGTTTCATACATCTAGCGGGGTTCAAGGTGTCTCTTCAAGGTGTCCCAAGCGTAATGTTTCAGCTTGATCTATAAATTGGTATATACTTCAAATCCTAACCGGTTAATGAATATAGGTAATATATATACCAACTTATTTATGTCCTTTATTTGTATCAATTTGAATCAATTTGACAGCAGATAATTCAGCCCATTCCATTGTCTCAGTACCCTTTCTTCCAAACACCTTATTTAACAAATTCCAAATTTCAGAATGTCCCAGAAACAAAAATATGATTAGGTTTAGTACTCAGTTCAGAGCCTGCATAACTCACCAAAAAAATAAAAAAAAATAAAAGGGGCACAAGACAAAGTCCTCCAACAAACTCAATGTCAGATATTTCGGTGTTTTCATATAGCTGACGGGGCAAAGAAGAAAAAGGGCAGGGAAGAACCCATTTTTTTCTCTTATGTCCATACTCTTCACTGTATCTTAGCAGATCTCATTACTGAGTGAGTGAGTGAGTGAAAAACTTGTATAGCGCTAACAAATGCGAACTAAATCGCCTCAAGGTGCTTTTGCATCCAGTAGCTTCATGATCCATCAGAAGAGGTGGGTCTTAAGTTTTTTTCTAAAGGCCCGATGGTTTTCTTCCATACGGATATCCGTGGGTAGCGCGTTCCATAGCCGTGGTCCTTCATGATACTTCATGAATCTTTATGAATACTTGAACCCCTAGAATCATAAGGAATGCAGGGCACTGGGCGCTAGGGCACTGGGCACTAGGGAGCTGATAGAAAGGGTAATCTATTTGGCTTACCCCTCGCTGTCCGACTCCTCATCAGCTTCTCTCCCGAGGCTTCTGTCCAAGATGAAGCTCTCAGCTTTTAGTTAGTCCTCCTTCTGCCTTACGCCTGCCGGCTGAGGCTGCAGGGTTCGCAGGGATGCCGGGATGCAGGTCCCTTCCTCTTCATTCGGCTCCCCTCCCGGCCGCTCTAGCCCGGCTCAAGCTCGGTACACCGAGGCACGTACTCCGGCGTGGGGTCACGTGGGACCACGTAGTATCCTCCGAATCCTCCGCTCTCTCTATGCCTGGTGATGGCCAGCCTCCGCTCTCCTCTCAAGGTCCCCCGCATCTACCGCATCCGGCTCCCTGAACCAACCCGAGCCATCAGCGGCCTGTCGCTCGGCTCGTACCTCTCGCACCTCGCCCTCCGCACTCTCAGGTAAGCCTGTGGATAAGACTGCGGGGAACCAACAGGGAGCCCCGGGTAGATACAGGTGGGTTCGTTCCTAGGATCCGGTGGACAGACTGCTTCACTACTTAGTAGCCCATTCCATCAGTGTTTCTGTATACCTCAGCGTCCTGGGCGGTTTTTAATCCTCATTCTAGTCAGGTTTTCTGGAGGAAGGTTTGGAGCCTGCCTGCTATGCACTGGCTTACGGCGCCATGTTGTTTAGGGCGGAGTAAAAAACGACGAGAAAAAATAGAGCAGGTTCTAAAAAAAATTTGGGCATTTTTCTCGTTGAGAAAAATGCTCTGGAGCATTTAAAAATGAAATTTTGTCGGGCATTTTTCTCGTTGAGAAAAATGCTATGGAGCATTTAAAAATGGCATTTTTCTCGTCATGAAAAACAGTCATGTGTACGCGGCATAAGACTTTTGCAAAGTAATGTGTGTGTGTGTGTGTATATATATATATATATATATATATATATATATATATATATATATTAATTTCCATTGTTAGTATTATATGGTGGACATTTTTGTATTGTATCTTGGATAGTTCCTGTCACAAATCTAGTCACAAAGTGTTTGGTTGAAGGTAGGCATACAGTTGATTGCATGCATGTTATGGCATACTGTCACCATGCAAGTGTACATACACTATGACACCTAAGCATTCCAAAATGCCTCTAAATGCAATTTCCTCCTTGCTGAGAGCCCTTTCTAATGCTGAGTGCTCTTACCTGCACCATGGTGTTTTTAGTATGACATTTAGGACCTCCTGCTGTGATCTGAATTGCTTTGTCCTTCATCTTCCTCTCTTTCCAGTCTGTCAGGTACTTGAGTCCTGCTTCTCACTTCTGATCTTGGTTTGCTCCTGGCTTGGCTCCTCTTTCTCCCTATGGTTTTATCTCTAACTCCAACCCAGTCTACCTTCTTCATTCCAGTTCCCTACATCCCTGGAGGTCACAGTGCGGGAGTTGTAGCTTATGTTCTAACCTTACCATTAGAGGTTCTGACAAAGAACCTATGTATTTCTAATGACACATATCACACAATTTCCATGCAAAAACTTTACAATAAGCATTGCAAATGCCTAAAGAAGTTTGTAGGTAAATATTATTAGAATTGCTCAGGTTTCAGCGCAGTACTAACTTGACCGATTATACCTCTGTTTTATTAACAGAAAAAAATGATTATACCTCTTTACTTATCTTTGGGAAATTGGATATCTACCAGGCAGGTATATTTCTTCGTGAGTTTTTGGCTGGAGTATTTTGCACGCATATTCAGTAGAAATAATGACATAGCTAAAGATTATCAGTCTTATCTCCTTACATCAGAAGCTGTTGATGACAGATTTATAACAAGATATATCACAAGATATATCACTGGAGTCTGTGTATGTCCTGTGCTGATTACAGGGTACATGATGACTCCAGGGCATTCTTCTTTATAGCTTTCTAAAGCCTTATTATGAGAGAAGGGGGCCCCCTCCTTTCGTTAGGAAGAATTGACGCAATGCAAAGAAAGATTTATCCCATGGCCTGCTATTTAAATAGCAGTAGGAAGAACAAAAAACTTCCTGCTGTCAAGTTTCAACTCCAACAATAACTACTGTAGCGCACAGACCCCTTTCTTTACCTGCATTAAATTTGGCTCCTCGCAGGAAGAGAGAGGCACACCGCACTAACAGCCCATACCCTCCTGTGTGAGGAGGTTGAGCGGTGTTGTTGTTGGGTCTTCCACGGTCAGAGCATGAAAACCTCCAGAGCCTGATTCTCACCTCTATGTTAAGGTAGAGACAAGTCTTTGACTTCCCAGTAAAGTGAATGTCCGCACCAGCTGAAACTCCAACTCAGAGTTTCTTTTCTCTTAGCCAATAACACAGTCTCTGATAGGAAAAGGTTGGAGCAAGAAACAGAACAGTACAAGGTGTGGAGGAGGTCCAGGCACAAACGCTACAGATGTTTGCTCAGATTCTCAAGCAAGTTTAACTAGGCGCACAGTCTCTGCCACAGACTGTGATGTTGGTCTCTGCCACAGACCTGGTGAAACTGATCCCCTTCTTTAGCTATGGCCCCTTTTTAGGAGAAGACATCCCTCCAGAGAGTTACCGGGACCCTACCGTCACCATGACACTGCACTGGGTCTTCGGAGAGTTCCTTTCCCGGCCTCCTCATCCTAGATATGGGTCCCCTCGCAAGGCGACACCCTGAGAGTCCTCGATCCTCGGTGGACCCCAGCCGAAGGTGCTGGGCCCCAAGCCTCTGTTGCAGCCCCAGGACTAAAGGTGCCGGGACGGATCCACCGACCAAGAACTGCAGACCCACCCCTGGGCTAAAGGTGCCCAAGGCGGACAGGAACAAGAGCCCTGGGGTAGTACCCCCGACAAAGAACCCTCAACAGGCAGCGTCTGCCCCTTTTATATCCTCTCCCAGCATGCCCAGCAGGTAGACCACACCCACTGGATGGCTGCCGAGAGGGGACACACAAGGCACAGCACTGTATCAGCGGTTCAACCCTGGCCCACCATGGCAGCGCCACCTGCAGGCCACAAGGAACTGTACACCAATACTCCACCTGTGAACCAAAATGGTTTCAAGAACTCTAACAATTAGAGTGTTTGGGCACAACTAGCACCCAAACACTTCCCCTAAATTCAGCACCCCGCTACACTACTATAGCACTTTTTTTTTTAAGCCAAATTTTATGCAACACGGTACATTAATTATTAAAAGAACAACATCAAGTACAGAGGCATGTCACATTGGCAAAACAGGATAACCCTGCTCATACATGTTTAGAATCTAACAGTGACAGTTAGAGGTCGACCGATATATCGGCTGGCCGATATATCGGCCGATATTTAGGCATTTTTGATAAATCGGCTTTGGCCGATTAATATCAAAACTGGCCGATATTATTCACTGGCTGCACTTCCTCCCCCCTCCTCCTCCCTCCTCCACACTTCTCCACACTCAGCAGCATCAAGCGCCGTGCTGTGTGTGTGTGTGTGTGAAACTGAAAGTAAGAGGAGAGAGAGAGGATGTGTCAGCTTGATGTCGGGGGTGGGCGGGACCCAGCAGATATTACACCAGCCAATGGGATGGTATCTGGGCGGGCCACTACGTCTAAAGCAGCCCAATCATTGGCTGGTGTAATTTAGCTGCTGGCCCGCCCACCCCCACATCGAGCTCAATTCTAACAGCTCTCTCTCTCTCTCTCCTCTCTGTCAGTTTCACACATTACACTCGGCTTAGTGTGAAACCTGCCAGTGCCCCAAGCCAGTGCCATCTGTCAGTGCCCCCAGCCAGTGCCATCTGTCAGTGCCCCCAGCCAGTGCCATCTGTCAGTGCCACAAGCCAGTGCCAATCAGTGCCACCGCCAATCGGTGCCATCTGTTAGTGCCACCAGCCAGTGCCAATCAGTGTCACCCAAATCAGTGCCCCCAGCCAGTGCCATCTGTCAGTGCCCCCAGCCAGTGCCCCCAGCCAGTGCCATCTGTCAGTGCCCCCAGCCAGTGCCATCTGTCAGTGCCCCCAGCCAGTGCCATCTGTCAGTGCCCAAGCCAGTGCCATCTGTCAGTGCCCAAGCCAGTGCCCCAGCCAGTGCCCCCAGCCAGTGCCCCCAGCCAGTGCCCCCAGCCAGTGCCATCTGTCAGTGCCCCCAGCCAGTGCCATCTGTCAGTGCCCCCAGCCAGTGCCATCTGTCAGTGCCACAAGCCAGTGCCAATCAGTGCCACCGCCAATCGGTGCCATCTGTTAGTGCCACCAGCCAGTGCCAATCAGTGTCACCCAAATCAGTGCCCCCAGCCAGTGCCATCTGTCAGTGCCCCCAGCCAGTGCCCCCAGCCAGTGCCATCTGTCAGTGCCCCCAGCCAGTGCCATCTGTCAGTGCCCCCAGCCAGTGTCAGTGTCACCGCCAATCGGTGCCATCTGTCAGTGCCACCAGCCAGTGTCAATCAGGGCCATCTGTCAGTGCCACCCAAATCAGTGCCACCGCCAATCGGTGCCATCTATCAGTGCCACAGCCAGTGCCATCTGTCAGTGCCCCCAGCCAGTGCCACCAGCCAGTGCCATCTGTCAGTGCCACAAGCCAGTGCCAATCGGTGCCATCTGTCAGTGCCACTGCCAATCAGTGCCATCTGTCAGTGCCACCGCCAATCAGTGCCATCTGTCAGTGCCACCAGCCAGTGCCAACCAGTGTCACACGCCAGTGCCACCCAGTTCCAATTGCAAGTGCCACTGCCAATCAGTGCCATCTGTCCCAAACTAGTGCCATCTGTCCGTTCCAAACCAGTGCCCCCTGCTGCCAATCGGTGCCATCTGTCAGTTCCGAACCAGTACCACCTGCCAGTGCCATCTGTCAGTTCCAAACCAGTGCCATCTGTCAGTTCCAAACCAGTGCCACCTGCCAGTGCCAATAGAGCCATCTGTTAGTTCCAAACCAGTACCGCCAGCCAGTGCCACATGCCAGTGCCATCTGTCAGTTCCAAACCAGTGCCATCTGTCAGTTCCAATAGTGCCACCTGCCAGTGCCATCTGTCAGTTCCAAACCAGTGCCACCTGCCAGTTCCAAACCAGTGCCATCTGTACTGAGGACATCAAGTGTGTGCTAGAGTGACAGGAGTAAGCAGGAAGGAATAGAGTGGGTGAGGGTTTTTTTTTTTTTTAATCGGCCTAAAATATCGGCCACAAAAATCGGCATCATATATCGGCCATCGGCCGCCCCAATTTCAAAATATCGGCATCGGCCAGAGAAAAACCCATATCGGTCGACCTCTAGTGACAGTCATTCAAAACATAAATATATGTATATAGGTTCATGTCACAAATCCATGGTAAGCAGAATGGTGGAGACATGGCTATCTATTATGTACTTATAATTCATGACTACAGACTGGACCTGTGCATGCTATTATTCACTTTCTGATGAAACTGACTGTCTGTCTGCCTTATTAGAGTCAGCATAAAGGGGGGCAAAAGCTGCAACTGCCACTGGGCTTCCATTATTGAGGGACCTCCACCAGATGCAGAATGGGCTGGTGAGGCACATTCCTTCTGAGCCAGTCTTTTATTCTGTTGGTGGTTCTCTGGCTTACCCCTCTGCCAATCGTCAGATCAGACACAGACCGCTCTTTAACCACTTCAGCCCCGGACCATTTTGCTGGTCAAAGACCAGGCCCCTTTTTGCGATTCGGCACTGCGTTGCTTTAACTGACAATTGGGCGGTCGTGCGCTGTGGCTCCCAAACAAAATTGACGTAATATTTTTCCCACAAATAGAGCTTTCTTTTGGTGGTATTTTATCACCTCTGCGGTTTTTATTTTTTGCGCTATAAACAAAAATAGAGTGACAATTTTGAAAGAATTACATATTTTTTACTTTTTGCTATAATAAATATCCCCAAAAAATATATAACAAAAAACGTTTTTTTCCTCAGTTTAGGCCGATACATATTCTTCTACATATTTTTGGTAAAAAAAATCGCAATAAGCATTTATTGATTGGTTTGCGCAAAAGTTATAGTGTCTACAAAATAGGGGGTCGTTTTATGGCATTTTTATTAATATTTTTTTTCTTTACTAGTAATCGCAGCGATCAGCGATTTTTATCGTGACTGCGACATTATGGCGGACACATCGGACACTTTTGACACATTTTTGGGACCATTGTCATTTTTACAGCGATCAGTGCTATAAATATGCACTGATTACTGTGAAAATGACACTGGCAGTGAAGGCTTTAACCTCTAGGTGGCGCTGTAGGGGTTAAGTGTGACCTAATGAGTGATTCTTACTGTAGGGGGGCGTGGCTTGGCGTGTGACATCACTGATCGTCGTTCCCTATGACAGGGAACAGACGATCACTGACATGCCACTAGGAAGAACGGGGAAAGGTTTGTTTACACTTACGTCTCCCCGTTCTTCAGCTCTGTGACCCGATCGCGGGACACCGGCGGCGATCGGGTCCGCGGGTCCCGCAGGCGCGGTCATGGAGCTTCGGACCGGGTCGTGAGCACGCCGCCGGCGGTGCACGCGCGACCCATGGACAGGTTCTTAAAGGGGACGTACCTGTACGCTCTTGTGCCTGTCCGTGCAATTCTGTCGACGTACATCGTCGTGCGGCGGTCCTTAAGTCGTTAAGCAGTGCAAGATGTGAGTACCTCTTAGCATGTCCTGGGACCATCACATAACTCTCCTGTCCAGTCATTTGTGGTTGCCATCTGAGTGAGGAAATGGCAATCCTATGATAGGATATGTCGGTGATAGAAGAGGAGAGCAGATTGTGAGCTGGTGGCCAGACAAGCTTAGGTCTTCTGATCCCACCAGATCTATATATTAAATGCATGCCTCTACAGGCTTTGAAAGTATCTATCATTGGAAACTAGGCAGTTTTTACTAAAAATATACATATGTTTTTTACACTAATGGTCGAAGCAGAAATGTATAAGTTGCAGTGACAAAGCTGAGTAAAAGGTGATGTGGGATTGGTGTGATTAAACTGAAGCGATAGGTGAGTTTACAATGAGTTGCGCCAGTCCCAAACTGTATTTTAGGGCATGGCAGCCCACTTTTATTCAATAAACAGAAAAGTCCACTTGTACATCAGTTGCCCATGGAGGGGTTTCTTCCACATATCATGCATAAACGAAAATACCAAACCACCTGGGTCACTTGTTGTCAGCTGCTTCTCTTACCAGTCCAGTCACTTTGACTGTGTTGTCCAGTGCCCCTGGAACACTTGGCTCTCTTAGCCTTTAGTCACGGTGCCCCTCTGCACAGCCCACCTCTGGCCTAAGGATTGGGGTTCTCCTGACACTCTTGATAGGAGCTGACTTCTGGAACTGAGACCTGCTGTCTTGTGGCTTCGGACCCTTTGATGAGACCTCTGTCTCCTTGCTTCTGGCTGAGGTCCCCTGACCCCGGAAGAGACCTTCCATCTCCCACACCTCGGTGCAGTCAGCCAAGTTGCAGGTGTCTAGCAAAACCCAGACACAGGATTGACTGTTCCATTCCAGAGCTATAGAATCTGGAGAAAGCCAAACAATACAGCTTTCTCCACTCGGAAATGATAGTTCTGCACCTCGCATTAACCCTTAATGCAAATCCTGTGTCACATTTTCCAATATTCTTACAGTGACAGAGCCTCCCTCTGTCTCAGTGAGTAAAGAAGAACACGTTTGAAAAAGTTTTGTGTCTAGGAATTTACTTCAGCTTTATTTGCTAGCTGTATCATTTGTTAGCGTAATAAATACCTCTAAGTATCAATTAGGAAACTTTTATTGTAGTTGTTTCACAGCCCTGAAATTACACTCTTCTGGAAGGCTATACAATTTTATGCTATGGAAAGAGGAGCTGCAAAAACAATTGAAATTGGCTTTCTAATCCATGAAAATTGCGAGCTGGTCCTATTGACATTAACATATCACCTAACTTTACCATCTTTGAGGCTATATACAGGTATATGTCTCCACAAGAATGACAAAAAGCGCATCTGTGGAGCTTGGATCCATGTGCCGCCTAATGGACCGCAGAGGGATATGCACTGTTAATACCTTCATTCTGTGTTCTCAGTGATAGGAAGATCCTTACCTTGCTTTTGTCCCTCTACCACTCCATTCAACCACTAAAATTGAAGAGAGTTGGCTGTTTGTAAGTTCCAAGCCTAAGGACTTCCTCCCAGCCCTCATGTAATATTGCTGGCTGTCTGAGTGGCGACAGGGCCAGATTTATAGTTTTTTTTCTTCCCTAGCTCCCTAGAGGAGGAGGGGAGGAGGGGAGGAGCTACCTTTGGTAGATTGAGTGGTAACAAGGATTCGTTTTGAATTACAACACATGAGCACTGGAGGAAGTGTCCTTTTTTCCCCAGCCCCTTTTCAGATTTCGAATGACAGTACTTACAGTACATGTGTACTGGAGGAAACATTCTCTGCGCCCAGCACTTTTGAATGCATAATTAAACTGCACAGGTTCCGTAACTTTAGGAGAATATCCATTTGAATAGCGACTTTAATTTATCAATAATAAGGCAGGACAATTATAGAATCCCCAGGTAATTTATTGATAATAACAAAACAGCATCCTGCTGTCTCCTGGGGACATCTGCGTGTTATACTATCTGTGGCCACTAGGGCTTGATCTACTTTCTGCTTACAATTCTGGCTGGATCTAAGGGATCTACTTGTTTCCTATACATGCTTGGCGGCATTATTTTGTTAGCCTCAATTTTGCTCACTGGTGTCCCCATGCAGTCTTTTTCTGCATACAGACTGCTATTTCAGCTGGTACGCTGAGTCTTGAGGTTTTCGTCTCTAGCTGCCTTTTGCTCTAAGAAGCATCTGAAATTTCATCCTGTTTTTCTGCGAGATGTGAATTGTTTCCGCGCTCACTACAACGGTTCTGGGCCTGCTTATAAAATAATATATACAAAAAAACTTTTTGATCAAGGGATAATATATATTATACCCTCCTGCTCCCAAGATAGTAAGGCGTGTTTACCTACTATCACTGTTCGTCCTGAAGAAGCCTCACGGCGAAACGCGTAGACGCACACAGGGACCACATCTGTACAATCATCTCGTATACAGTGTTTTAATCTACTCTATTATAGTTTCTGTCTTGTCTTTTATAAATAAAATATTTTTTTGTTTATCTTATGTGTCCTTGCCTTCAAAGTCCGACCCCCAGGTATCTCTATTTTTGAGCTATCTTTTCACGCTTTTCCAAGATAATAACAAAACCTAATTTGAAGCATCAAGTTCTATGCACAGCTTATGGGAACCTTTCAAATTTCAAATTCAGCATTTACGCAATAATTTAAGTTTTTTATGGTGCTCCAATACCTGAGTGCTTAACTTTTCTACTGGCAGATGTTTGCTATATCATGCAGTTTTGTTCCCAGCATAAATGTGACACAGGGAACCAGGTTACAGGTGGCTCTGACTGCTTGTCAGAGTTTGGAGAAGGTTATTTGTCTTTTGAGATTTCATTCTGATCTTTTGGTCCTGGTTATACCTCAGCTTTGAATCCAGTTACAGTTAAAGTGGAAGTAAACCCTCCTATCGTTTTCAGCCAAGGAAGCTGCCATCTTGACCTTTGTTTAATCTTCAACTGCCATGATGCTGCACATGTGACCAGTTATGACAACAGCCATTGGATGGTTTGACAGTTTAGTTGAGAGCACAACCAATGTGGCAGTTAACATTTCCGGCATGCCGGGAATTGAACTGTTTTTTTAAACTGTTAAATCAATGGGTTTACTTCCACTTTAATTGCCCACTGCCTGCCCTGGTCTTCTGCTTTGTTCTTCAGCTATCTGTGTTTTTTGCTTGCTTTGACTTTGTGTCTGTATTTGATTTGTATTTCCTTGATGAATTGATGCACTGTATTGTCCTGTCTGTCAGCTGCAGTCAGTGAAGAATTACAGAGGGTCGAAATCTGTTGCCAGTTGGTCAATTCCAACTCCATCGTATGAATCTTTTGCAGCACTGGCACTCATTAGACTCCGTACCTTGGTAGGAACCTACATCAGGATTGTTGATAGGGCCCTAAAGGCCTAGAACAACCCTAAGCACCCATGTTTTGGGGCTTGTAGCTTACCATGATAAAAAGTGGGTGAGGCTGTTTATTTTCCCATTTTATCTCTTCTGCCTCTTTCCTCTTTGTTGTCTTCTCTTGTTGTCTTTTTCCAGTTGTGTGCTTTACTCATTTAGAATGGAACCATTAGTACTCAGGACCTTTGATGACAGTGGTCTCTGGAGAAGCATATAAAAAAATCTGTATTTCTGAAAAGAAAAATTCAGAGTTATAAAAAAAATATATCCTCTCTGGATCAGATTTTAAATTTCATAAATATGAAATCTCTAAAATGAACAATCCAATGTATCATCATTACTTAATTATAGAAAAAAATTATTATTAAAAAGCAGATAAACTTGATTTTCCAAACGCGTATTGTGCCTAGAATGTATCATCTCTTTATAAATTGTTCTATTAAGTTGAAAAAAATATATGCGGTAAAACACAGGTAAAGAATTCAAGTAATTCATGAAAATTACAGGTTCTATAGTCTAATTAATAATTTGCCTGATACAATGCTAAAGAATTGTGAGGTGAAATATAGCCACAATTAGAAGTGAGAATAGATGTGAAAGAAAATTGTGAATGACAGTTAAGCAAAAGAATACATGTCTACAGGATCATGCTCCAAATGAATGAATAATTACTGCAAAAGAGACCCAGAGCATTAGGCGTAGACCTGGGGCACATGTTCTCGGTTCCAGGGTCTAGCAATGTCTCTGACCTACATCTACTATTTTTGACAGAAAGGGTCCACCCATACCCTTGACATTGTGGTTGTGTTTATAAAGCTTTTGAAAATCAAACATATATAAAAGAATATATGATAAATACCAAACATTTGTTATTGGTTATGTGCAGGGCAAGTGCTTCAAATTGTTATTTTATTACAATGACTTTGCCAGGTGGCTTATTGATGAGGCATTTTAAGGTACTTAAGGCACCACTTTGACAAATCTGAATGGTGCAGATGGATTTACTCTGACTACTTTTTACTTATTAAGTAGATCTCCTTCAAATGTTTTTCAAAACGTATTTACATGGATGGTGATGTACGTTCACACCAAGTTCTTTAAATGATGAAAAATAACCATAGCCTTATGATAGCACTTAATATATAGCTATTAGGGAAAAGGTAATTCTGAAAACACTATGACTTACATCATTTTTGTCTCTATACATTTTCATCACTGCGTAGGTGGTCCATTAGTGGTATACCTCTGGTGTATAAACTTTATAGCACATTTACAGTATCTTTGGGGAATGCTCTAATGATCACAATGCAAAGAGATCAGGCACAACATCTCTGCTTTTTCCATTGCTTTTACCGGTGTTAGCATGAGGCAATAAAAACCTCATATCCATTGACACTTTCTGGAATAGCTTTATCCTCGCCCAGTGCAAATCTCTTCCCTAAAGCACAGAAAAGTAAGTTATAAATCTGTAAAATCGTAGACTATTAAATAAATAAACAGGATCTGTCATTAGGAGATTATATAATCCCATAACACTGGAAGCATTCGTGTTCGAACCTGCAGTAGGGGCCTGTTTTTCTGATGACATATATATTGAGCTTTTGACATGTTTTTATTATGGCAGATTTTAGAGGTTGACGTCTATTACCTTATATTGATTGGTGATTTCAGAGCAGCCCAGGACAAACAGAGGTTAGACGAAGAAGTCGTTCAGCTATGATTAAGATTTATCTCATTGTCACAGAAATATGTACTGATTGTTGAATCTGTCATTTTGAAAGGCTACATAGTCTTATAGGTAGACAAAGGTTATGTCTTTAGCACAAAATAACATGTCCGATAAGGCAAAGTTTATGGAATTTTTCGGTGGGGTGTGTTGGTCTTTTTTGTCTTAGTTTCAGTTGTTTTCTTTAGCAGGTCAAGGTATAATGTCTCAAATGAAGTATGAGGTGAGCATCATTAATTTTTTTAAAAAGAAGGCCTCAGTTATTTAGTGAGATCCCCCTGTTCCTCTTAAATGTAAATTTGTTTTTTTATTTAAATATATTATAAAAAACACTTTAGTTATATTGTGTAAATTTCTTTTTTAGCAAACTGGTCTAGCAGTTTATCTGAAGGTACTTGATATTATCTAACTTTATAACTAAAGCTGGCCATAGATGGACAGAATTTCAAACAAAAATTCTTAAATTCAAACATTTGTCTTAGGCAAATTTGTCCAAAAATTCTCACAACATACTTTTGCCGTTCTAAAGCTTTTGTTTGCTTTTACATTTGATTTTGGAATGAATGGACTTTTCCAAATGAAAACCACATAGATTGTTAGAAATTCATACATTTGAGAAAAAAAATTCATCCTGTGCCTTCAAATATTTTCGGTACTGTTTTCAAAAACGAACATCAATTTAACCCACTAATGTTTTTAGAACCTTCTTTGCCCAATAATTTTTGTTTGAAATTCTACAAATCTATGGCTAGTTTAACTGTATTATTATACAGTCCTAGGGTTGCAACAAACCCTGCATATTACCAGCTTGGCTGTTAAAATAACCTTTCAAACAAAAGGTGGCCACACTATACTCTCCTATGCTCCAGGTAAAAGTTGACTAACCTATATCATTTAATCAATTAGCTAACCTTTTCACATAGTTTTTTTAGTGGCTCATTGCTAATGCTATATTGGATTATGGCTTAAATGTTGACAAAGCTTAAAGGATCTCTGATCTTACAGAGAACTAGCTGCACATGCTTACCTTCACTTTTTTTAGCCCACTTTCTAGGAAAAATAAGAAAAAACCCTGCCAGAGTCCCAGTTTGTGACTTGGAACTTGCTCAGTGCTTTGGACTCTATCCCCCCCCCCCCCATATGTACCATACTGGGTATGTAATTTCAAACAGAGCAACAAAGGCAAAATATACATATACGTAGTTTAATGGGTCAGCATTAAAGTGAACCTGTTGCTTTGCCCTATACAGAACATTCTAATTTTCTCAGCATTCAAACTACGTAATAATTTGAATTAGGAATAACAAAACAATTCTGAACAATCCATGTTTTGACTACTATGTGTTTTCTAAAAGTATCTGTTTTACAGTTGAATAAAGGCTGGATTCATGCCATTCTGTTTATGTTTTCATGCATTTCATCAGCTGTCATTGTGATCAATAGGTCTTATAATGTACATAGGTGCAGAAAAAATAAAAAACCAGGAATGAACCAATCCTGTTCCCCTTATGATCATAGAAAGAGAATTTAGAACGTGCTCTTGTAGACAGCACACACTGTTTCACACCCCAGAGCC
This sequence comes from Rana muscosa, assembly GCA_029206835.1. Classification (NCBI taxonomy): domain Eukaryota; kingdom Metazoa; phylum Chordata; class Amphibia; order Anura; family Ranidae; genus Rana; species Rana muscosa. The sequence goes on from CM055116.1 coordinate 273,245,657, forward strand.
CATTTACACCTCTGCAGTATAGTCCTGCTTGGTACATGTTTGGCGCAGTTACCATCTAGAATATCTTTCATAGTGATGCATAGTATCTCATATAATATACATCAAAGCACACCATGATGCACAAAGAGAGCAGAAGACTCAGAAAGTGAAGCAGCTGTATAACTTGATGAACCTTGATAGAACGAAGGGCTGTGTTCAAATAAAGAAAATATTTTACAACTAGGCAGTGAACATCATAACAGATTAGATGCTGTTTGAGTGGAGTTCTTCTTTTGTGTTGATCCCAGTAACGTATTCTGACCTTCAAGTCAAATAACTTGCGTGAGTGCAAGCCCAAACACAAAATTCACAAATAAAATACTCAACTTTTATACTAGCTTCTATTATTATGTAATTAATTTTACTTGCAGTAACTTCTAGTAAACGCTGTGCATTTATCTTGTTCTTGGCTGGCTTTAGAAGAGTGCATTCCTATTAATTGCTATCAGTTTGTAAGTGCCCCCTAGCGATCGGAGGTAGATGTGTTATCATTTGGGGTAAGGGCTCTGCAACTCCGTAAGGAATAAATTGTAATGCCTATACAGGGGTGTCTGGCCAGAAGTCAGGAATATCCACTATTTCAGACATATAGGCCTCTGCACCACCGGATCAAAAATTGTCCAGGTGGGTGTAGGTAACAGGGGTAAAACGTCCAGAAGGAAGAGGGAAAACCATATAATGTTCACATCAAAGTCAGTAGAGGCACTTCAAATTGCCAGGCAACAGATCAAGTACATCCCTGTACAATAGTACGTACAAAGATCCGAATATAGCCAGTGGACGTGTGAGGTATAACCCCCAGGAGACAGCCTCACGCTGTACATATTGCTGCCAGTTGCTACCGGTGCTGCAGAGCCCTATATGTCTGCAATAGTGGATATCCCTGACTTCTGGCCAGACACCCCTGTATAGGCATTACAATTTATTCCTTACGGAGTTGCAGAGCCCTTACCTGCATGTATTTCTTCGACTATAATATCGATGGAATTCTCTACTCCTATATAAAGTCTCCAACAGGTGGACTGCTGTGAGACAGTGGGATTTGTCCCACTTCTGTACTCTCTTGTTATCTGTCCGTCCTGACGAAGCCTCACGGAGAAACACGTCGACGTAGACGTACAAGTGACCTACCCATACTGCTTTTCATTCTGTATGTTTTTTTACTCCGAACATTGTAACCTGTTTCTATGTTATTAAAGTATATATTTTTTCTTATTCCATTGTGTGTGTTGCCTCTAAAGTCCGACCCTTCTCTTTGCTTTTTTTGAGCAATCCCATTTAAGTTCCAAATAATGGTATACAACAGATTATACTTTCCTCCAGTCCTGATCTGTAATTAAACACTAATAGGTTCAAATAGAAAGAGGTTGCTGCAGTGATATTTAGCTCACCTTGTCCCAAACAGTCATGGGCTCACCATTATCCTTGTGCAGGCTGTGGAAAGTCTCTGGGGCCCACACCGGGGTGCCCACAGAGAGGTGAGGCCTGTGCTGTGACTCTGCCTTTACATAGCTTACTCTATCATCAGACCCTGCAGACTACTCCAACCCCTGCTAAAACAACCCAGCAAGGGGTTAAAAAGCAATCCACAACTTACTACAGCCTAGTCTCAAAATACCAACCAAATTGTTCTCTTTGTTCCTCCCAAAACCTTCTGCTCTCTGGTTCCCTTGTCACCTCCTCCCATGTTCGCATCCAGGACTTCTCCTGAGCCTCTCCCATCCTTTGGAATTTTCTACCCCAATCTGTCCGACTATCTCCTACTCTATCCACTTTTAGGTGATCCCTAAAAACGTTTCTCTTCAGAGAAGCCTTTCCTACCTACACCTGACAACTGTACTTTTTGTTTTTTCTCCATCAGCTCATCCACCACAGTAATTACCTTTTTTGTATCACTTGACCCTCCCTTTTAGATTGGAAACTCTAATGAGCAGGGCCCTCTGATTCCTCCTGTATTGAATTGTAGTGGAATCGTACTGTCTGCCCTCACGTTTTAAAGTTCTGTGCAAACTGGTGCTATATAAATCCTGTATAATAAAAATTATTTAAATAGGGGCTAATTGGAACATATAGAACAAATGAAGTGCTTAACTAGACCCTCTTATAAGTTACAGCACTTGAAAACTGACATCCAAAACTAAGAATGATTTACTGCATAATGCTGATTTTGCACTGTAAATACAATGTAAATTTTATCGAATATAAAATCATGTTTTCAGCACAAAATTGACAGTCAAGAAAACAAGTTCTGGTAACACTATTTTTTACTCAGAAATTCCTCATGATTCACAACTGTTAATATGAATTAACCTCACAAGTACAGTATTAGTTTAGCATAGTCAAATGTGGATTCTTGAGAGATTAATTGGAATTAATTCATATTGCTTGGCACATACACTTTGGTTAAATCCTTGTAAAACTATGAAATATATTTTTACATAGTGTTAGCATAAGTACCTAGATTTGCTATATATTGGCCTCCTGTAATCCCCTGGCAGATGAAAATGTATAACACTGAGGAAATTAGGCCTGTACAACCTTACACAGTCAGAAAAGGAAGTTCATCACCGCTAGGGATGAGGTCTGGCTTATCCGCGGCCATGGGTTTGAGGGGACTTCTGTAGGTTTGAGATTCGCGGCCCTGTTACATTTTTGTTCAGATTTGTCTCAGATTTTTTTTTTAACCATATGGCACTGAATGATCTTTGAACTATAGCCAGCATGCTTAGAAGGGACAATAAGGGGACTAATAAGTCATCCCCTCAATATAAAAGGGGGCACATACTGTAGCAGCCATAGTGTCAGTTTATTGGAAGCTGCGAACGTGCATAATGAGAGTTTAGGGTCAGTTAGGATACTGTACTTGAATTTTGATTGCTAACTCTTTGGGAAATCAACCCATTTACTGTCTTTTTTTTTTTTGCTGTTTTCGCTGGGGACCTTTTGTCTTTTATTTTATTTTGTGGCTGATTTTAGGTCGGCAATAACTTCTAGCTGCTGTTCTGTCCATAGCAAACTTTTTTTTTCTTTTTGCTGCAAGGCATCCCCTTAAAAAAAGGCTTTTGTTCAGGAGTCATTTGTATTGGTTTTTGTTTTATGTAAAAAAAAATCTCCATATGTATTAGCTTCTCTTTTGTCTATGATCCCTGGGTCCATAAAAACTATAAAGAGGGGCATTCTAAGACATATGCTGGTGGCAGCGCGCACAATTATAGCCCGGAATTGGAAGAAAACGGGGACGCTCTCAATTGGAGAATGGATATGCGAAATGGGCGAAATGCATACTCTGGAGACGACAATAGAAATAGAAGCGGGCCTTAAAGAACAAACTTTGAGGACATTGCAGCAATGGGTAGAGTTTAGAGCCTCCACATTAATATCAACATACTTGTAGAGTTTAATATCAGGGAATCCCCCACTCCCTTCCCTTTCCCTCCTCTCCCTTCTTTTTTTTTTCTTTCTCCTCTTTCTTCCTTTCTTCTTTTTTTTTTTTTATGATGGTGTTATGTTGTTGTGTAGATGCTATGTTCGGCAACAGGGAAGTATGAGTGCAGGAAAGTTGTGGTATAGGTGTGATAAATACAAGAGTTTTTTTTTTAAACAATTTTATACTTTTTTAAATTATATTTATGTAATCAGATGAGACCAGATTTATACATATATCACAATATGGAATGGGTGGGTAATGGGTTATGTTAGATGTTGTAATATAAGTATTGTTTTGTGTAAAATGAAAAATTTATAAATAAAGATTGTAAACAAAAAAATCTCCATATAACAAAAAGTGTCCTTTGGTTTTAGGGTAGTATTTTAATTTCTTATTTTTATTTTTTTGTTGATAGGACCTTTTTATATGTTTGGGGTGCTTAAATTTGAACTATAGGCAGTTTAATTTTTTCATTTCGGATAGAGCAAGGGAGGGCTATAATCCCGGTCAAGTTTTTTGTTTTTTTTCGCCATCTGTGTCCCATTGCAGAGATTTCCCTTCACTTCCTGTCCCATAGCCAAACAGGAAGTGAGAGGGAATCCTTGTAAATCAAGCGAATTTCTTGGATGACCGCCAGGTCACCAAAAATAGTGTTGCCATTGGAAGATTTTCCCTCCTATTACTTTTCTGGGTACAACCCAAAATTTTGGTAATTTCTTTAACTTTCACTTTCAATGATAGTAGTAAACAGGACCAATTAGGGTTGCCACCTCATTCCTTTAAACCCGAACACATACAAATTACACAGGTTCTGAGGCTATTTAATGTAGATAAGGCACCAAGTGAGTTTAATTACCACCTTAATCAGCCACAGAACCTGTGTAATTAATATGTGTTCGGTTTTAAAGGGATGAGTTGGCAACCCTAAGACCAATAGAGAGGGTAAGTCTCCTTAATAGGAGCACAGACCACAATAAAAACTGGCAGGTTTTCTAATCCCTCTTCACTCTATCCAAAACTAAAAAAAAAAGTTTTGCCTTTAATTATACTTTAAAGCAAAACATTAACATGTGACTGACTATTAGAGCTGCACGATTCTGGATAAAATGGGAATCACATATTTTTTTGCTTAGAATAAAGATCACGATTCTTATGCCGTGTACACACGATCAGTTTTACCGATGAAAACAGTCCGATGGACTTTTCTCATCGGACAAACCGATCGTGTATGGGCCCCATCGGTCTTTTTCCATCGGTGAGAAAAAATAGAACATGTTTTAAATTTATCCGATGGGAAAAAAACGATAGCAAATTCCGATCGTCTGTGTGGAACTCCATCGGACAAAAAACCCACGCATGCTCAGAATCAAGTCGACGCATGCTCAGAAGCATTGAACTTCATTTTTCTCGGCTTGTCGGAGTGTTTTATGTCATGGCGTTTGGGACGGTCAGATTTTTGACTGGTGTGTAGGCAAGACTGATGGAAGTCAGCTTAATCGGATTTTCAATGGAAAAATCCATCGGATTAGAATCCATAGGAAATCCGATCGTGTGTACAGGGCTTTAGTGTAACATCATCTTTCACATTATACAAAAAAATTGGCTAACTTTACTGTTTACTTTTTTTATTTTTGTTGAAGTGTATTTTTTCCCAAAAAATAGCTTTTGAAATACTGCTGCGCAAATACAGTGTGACATTAAATTTTATCAACAACCGTCATTTTATTCAAAGTGGGTCTATTACTGTTTTATAAAAAGGCATGGGTCCCTTTTTAACCTCTTGCTGACTGCCCAGAGTACATTTACTGCAGACAGCCGGCATGGGCAAGCTGGATCATGAACATGTATGTGATCCAGCCTAGGGCGTGCAGCAGTCGGCTCCCGGTACTTGGCCCCTTTGAATGGCCTGAGGATCATGTGATCATTATGCGATCACATGACCACAATGTCAACAAAGCTGCTATGAATGAATGTCATTCATAACAGCTGTGTTTTCTATACAGTAATGCTGTGATCAGCCCACAGCTATCACATGGTACCTGGCAGTGGCGGCCCATCCATTAGGGGCGCCCGTGCACCGCCCCTCTCTCCAGGCCACCCATATATGAATAATGTATAGATTCATGCCTAGCATGAATTTATCCACGACCGCCGTGGCCACCCCATATTCATACATTCGGCCCATTTCAGGACGTCGGGTGCCTGAATTACAGCTGCGTTTTTTTTTTAAGCACCTGATTAAAGCCATAGCCTCTAATAGGCTTCAAAATAGGGTGGGCTTGGAGTTCAGAGCATTGCACCATGAGCTTACCCAGGCGTTACAACAGCCAATGAACATTGGCTGTTGTAACACTGATCCTCAATCCGGCCACTCAGAAGCAGGTCTGAGACCCGTTTTCTGATTGGCCTAAAAGAGAACACTCCCGATTGGCTTCCGAGGAGGAGGGAGGAAACGGAAGCCGCCAATACCCATGGAGAGCAAAGGAAGGGAAAGCCGCCGCCGAGCAAGGGAAGCTATCCGTGAGCGCTGCATAGATGGGCTAAGTGCACGCGACCCGACCGATGGGAGGGGGGGTGTTACTGTTTGCCCCCACAAAAAAAAATTGCCACCGGCTGCCACTGGTACCTGGGCCAATCACAGCACCCTGTACCATGTGATCACAGTAGCTGTAGCCAATGACAGATCACTAGTAATCACAGCTGTTGTGAATGTAACCCATTCATGACAGTTATAAACATTGCTGTTACATTGATCATCATTGTAACAGAAATCAAAGTGTTTACTATGGTGATAAAAGTATGTAAAAAAAATGTTAAAAAGAAAAAAAAGGTTTACATTTTTTTATCAAAAATTAGTATTTTTTTTTACACACTGTCACAGGTCAATGTTCCTGATCACTGCCACACCAGTCATATGATGGCGCTGTGCTGCACTGGTGACAGTATCTAAAAAAAAAAATAGAAAAATACCAAATTTTATTTAATTTGTTCATTGACCAAAAAATTGTGACAAAATTACAACTTCAAAAAACTTGCCATGCATCTTACTAACTACCTCAGACTGTCTACTTTCCAAAAAGGGGTAATTTGGTTGTTATTTGTACTCTCTTGGCATTTTAAGAGCCTCAAGAAATTATCTCAGCCGTACATCAGAGTTGATCAATTTTCAAATAAATTAGTGTGTAGATGCGATTACTTTCACACAAACCAATCTACACTGGATGGGATTTTTTTTTTACCAAGGACGTGTAGCAGAATACATTGTAGTTCAAATATATAAAGAAATGTTATGTTTTGATTTTTTTTTATTGGATATGTTTTATAACTAAATAAAAATATATATATTTTTTAATGTTCAGTCTATTTTTGTTTTATATAATAAAACCCAGTGGAGATCAAATATTACCAAAAGAAAGACACGTCACAGGTTCCAGAAGATTGCTTGGCCACTAGGAGAGAGCAGCGCAACAAGCCGCAAGCTGTCACAGCCGTGTGCCCACACTTGCAATGCCGGCGCCGTGTAGAGGCGGGGGAGAGGAGCGACGCTTTGGGTGGCCACATCGCTGGACCATGGGACAGCTGAGTGTCTGTTTATTAAAAGTCAACAGCTACACTTTTTGTAACTGCTGAATTTTAATAAACGTACAAACGAATGGAACTCTGCTTTAACACCATGAGAGAGTTATCACAGCTTCCGGAGCAGACGTTTTCCATGGCCCAAGCTCTTCTGCAGTACATAGCTCTACACACAGCAGACATGTGAGTTTTAAAGGGATGGGTATCATCACCTTCCCTTTACCCATTAATATTTTCTCATTTTTGGTTCATGACTTTGACATGTCCATGTCTCCTTGTAGATTTATGATGCATCCGCCCCTGAAGATTGGAGTCAGTCCATGAAACGCGTTGGGCTTACACAGATACAATATGTTTATTCTAGATGGTTCTACTCACTCAGTTTTCAATTTACTATTTTATTGATTTCCATAGCAATTTCTACCATGGAGTATAGTCTCCTTTTGTTTTCCATCTCTTATTTGTCATTGTACAAGTTTACATGGTTTTTAACATGTCAACATTTTTACATTTTTAATACACGGTTTGCAACTTGTCATTTATGTCTCCTTTTATATGTATGTACTGATTGTGATGTACTTATAATGCTATGACAGACAATAAATATATGTAATTATATTGGCCCATTTGACTAACCACAACATACATACCGTACCTCATTCAAAGTCCCAACCCTTTTCTTATATACTAGATACAGGGATGGAGATGCATGTTATCATGCGTCTCATATAAAGTCCCAAATCCACCTTTTTTGCACTATTGTTCAATCTATAACTAGAGAAGGAGAGGTGACTAAGTAAACAGAATGTCAGCAGTAATTTTCTCCTATAGTCACCCACCAGATGATTGAATGCCACTATTATGCTTTCAGGGGGAAGGGTGCTGAACTGTGCACAAATAAGATGCTTGCACTTAAAAGAGGAAGGTAGGACATACTGTATATGTGAATCATATAACTGAGGTCCTGAGAATTGGATTTTGGAGCTCTCCTTAAAAAATGCTGATGATATTCTCACCATTTTCTTCCAAGTAATGAAATAAAGTCTAATCTGCATTTGAATGTTGTAATACCATTATGTATAGATATTAGTTTCAGGTCTAAGGCTGGCCTTAAATGAGCCTTTTTTTTTCATTCAACCAGTGGGTTTAATGAAAGAGAATGACTCGATTTCCCCATCTATGCACTTAATGTGGATGATGGTATCCCTCCCGTTGAGCTATTGTATTATGACAGCAGACAAACTTCCTCGCCATCAGAATACACTATAGCCGGCGACACGATAGATAGATCAACTTGTGTACAACTGGCCTGCCCATACATGAATCAAAATTCGTACTTTTCCTGCTGAACCGGCTGAATTTATATCCTTGTTTGGCTGGCTTTATACCAGGGCCTGCCACTAACACAAAATATAATGTGCTGACCTTTAGAGGCTCCCAGGAGCTGCATAGGAAGATTTCAAAGATTATCATAATGACTACACTGCATTGGATTAGCTTCACTTCACCTGTCCCATATAAGCTGGATTGGCTCTCATTTGTAATATCTAAATGCAAATGTAAATGTGAGAGCAGACCCTATAGGAAACATTTTTGGAAGCTTGGTCAATTGGATGCATTCTTTAACCTTGGACATTCTATGTTGTACCCCTGAGATAAGATATGAGGACTGGGCCCACTTCTCAGTCGGTCACTATATTACATTATAGAAGGGAAAGACTGCACCTAAATGAGGAGGGTGCAGGTCTGCTGGGGGTAAAAATGGCCAAAAAGTTAGAGGGGTCTTTAAACTAGGCGATGGGGGGGGTTCAGAGGTAGAGATAGTCAGGGCGGAACATATTCCAGAGGGTAGTATTGGGGGCATTAGTGGTAGTAGAGTAACAAGTCCTAGTTGCAATCTCAGAACACCCAATAAGAGGATAGTATGCAACCGATCTAAACTACATGGCATGTTCACCAATGCCAGGAGCCTGGCGGACAAGATGGCTGAACTAGAGATACTGTTACTGTTGTATGAGGAGGATTTGGATTTTGTGCTAATTTCAGAGATCTAGTTCAACAGCTCTCATGATTGGCTGGCAACCATTCAAGGGTATTCTCTTTATCGCAGGGATAGAGAGGGTAAAAAAGGGGGAGGGGTATGTCTATATAGCAAGAATAATGTACAAGTAATGAATGTGAGAGATGACATCACCAAGGGAGCGAGAGAGGAGGTGGAATTCTTATGGGTAGAGCTCCAAAGGGATGAACCTAAGGGGAAAATTATACTGGGAGTATGCTATAGGCCTCCTAACCTGAGGGAGGAGGCGGAGGTGGACCTCCTAGCACAATTTGGATTAGCAGCAAGGATGGGAAGTGTCATCATAATGGGGGATTTTAATTTTCCAGACATAGACTGGGCGGAGGGAACCACTCGCCAATTCCTAAATATCTTGCAGGACAATTTCATGGGTCAGATGGTAAACGCACCAATTAGAAATAAAGCGTTACTAGATCTACTGATTACCAACAATACAGACCTGATCACGGATGTGGAAATATGGGGCAATTTAGGAAACAGCGATCACAGGTCAATTGGCTTTAGTATAAATCACACAAATAGGAAACATAAGGGGAATACAAAGACACTGAATTTTCAAAAGAGCCAACTTCCCTAAACTGCGAACCTTGCTAGAAGGCATAAATTGGGATAAAATCTTAGGAACAAAAAACATGGAAAAGAGATTGGTTCGCTTTAAGAGCATATTAAATAAGGGCATTAGCCAGTGCATCCCATTGGGTAATACATTTTAAAAAGGGAGGACAGACCATATTGGCCCCATAAAGAATGAGGAAGGACATCTGGTTACAAAGGATGGGGAGATGGCGAATGTATTGAATTTATTATTCTCCTCAGTCTTCACTTGGGAATCGGGGGGGCTTTAGTAACCAAAACTGCAGTGCTTACCCTCTCATGGCTAACAGAGGACAGAATTAGAATTAGACTTGGGAAACTTAACTTAAATAAATCACCGGGACCGGATGGTTTGCACCCGAGGGTACTTGGGGAACTCAGTCAAGTAATTGCCAGACCATTGTTCCTAATTTTTACTGACAGTCTACTGACTGGAATGGTACCAGCGGATTGGAGAAAAGCCAATGTAGCACCAATATTTAAAAAGGGCCCAAAATACATCCCTGGGAATTACAGATCAGTTATGCCTTGTACACACGATCGGAATTTCCGATGGAAAAAGTCTGACGGAATTTTTTCATCTGATATTCCGACCGTGTGTGTGCCCCTTCTGACTTTTTTCCGTCGGAGTTTAGAAAGAGAACATGTTCTCTTTTTTTCCGATGTAAAAAATTTGGAAATTCCGTTCGTCTGTAGGGAACTCCGACGGAGAAAAAAAAACACGCATGCTCAGAATCAAGTCGACGCATGCTCGGAAGCATTGAACTTAATTTTTCTCGGCTCATCGAAGTGTTGTACGTCACTGTGTTCTTGACGGTCGGAATTTGGTGTGACAGTGTGTATGCAAGACAGCTTGAACGGAATTCCGTCGGAAAAATACATCTGAGTTTATCCCAACGGAAAATCCAATCGTGTGTACAAGGCATTAGCCTAAATCGATAGTATGCAAGCTCTTGGAGGGGATGATAAGGGACTATATACAAGATTTTAGTAATGAAAACTGTATCATTAGCAGTAATCAGCATGGATTCATGAAGAATCATTCTTGCCAAACCAATCTATTAACCTTCTATGAGAAAGTGAGTTGACATCTAGATAAAGGAAGGCCCGTAAACATGGTGTATCTGGATTTTGCAAAAGCATTTGACACAGTTCCCCATAAACGTTTACTGTACAAAATAAGGTCCACTGGCATGGACCATAGGGTGAGTACATGGATTGAAACCTGGCTACAAGGGTGAGTTTAGAGGGTGGTGATAAGTGGGGAATATTCAGAATGGTCGGGGGTGGGTAGTGGGGTCCCACAGGGTTCTGTGCTGGGACCAATCCTATTTAATTTATTCATAAACGACCTGGAGGATGGGATAAACAGTTCAATCTCTGTAGTTGCGGACGATACTAAGCTAAGCAGGGCAATAACTTCTCTGCAAGATGTGGAAACCTTTCAAGAAGATCTGAACAAATTAATGGGGTGGGCAACTACATGGCAAATGAGGTTTAATGTAGAAAATTAAATAATGAATTTGGATGGCAAAAATATGAATGCAATCTATACACTAGGAGGAGAAACTCTGGGGGAATCTAGGATGGAAAAGGACCTGGGGGTCCTAGTAGAAGATAGGCTCAGCAATGGCATGCAATGCCAAGCTGCTGCTAACAAAGCAAACAGAATATTGGCATGCAATAAAAAATGGATGAACTCCAGTGATAAAGCGATAATTCTCCCACTCTACAATACTCTGGTCCGGCCACACCTAGAGTATTCAGTCCAGTTCTGGGCACCAGTCCTAAGTAGGGATGAGCTTCGAGTTCAAGTCGAACATTAGTTCGACTTGAACATCGGCTGTTCGCTCGTTTGCCCAATTTTGAACATTATGGGCCGTTCGCGCCAAATTCGAGTGGCGTGTCACGGCCCATAATTCACTGCGTCATCGCAGTGCATTGCTGGCTGATGATTGGCCAAGCATGCACTATGACCTGCATGCTTTGGCCAATCACAGCGCCGTCAGCACGGAGAGCCATAATTGGCCAAAGAAAGGGTGCCTTTGGCCAATCATGGCTCAGGGGAGTAGGTACACGCCCCACACTATATAAGGCCGCCTGCGCGTCGGCCTTGTATAGTGTGTTGCGGCGTTGTGAGAGGGAGAGAGTCAGAGTGTCATTTCATTTCAGTTAGATAGAGCAGGCAGGCGATTCAGGTAGCTGCAGTCAGTGTATTTAGTATATATATGCATCCTACGAGTTGTGTGTATGTATGTATGTGTATATGTGTGTATATATATATATATATATTGTGAGGGGGTTAGCTCGGCAGCGGGTGTGTGTGACCCCCGGGATGGGCTCCCCACACAAAACAGGCCCAGCAAACGGAGGTTGTGGTTTTCAAAATCAAAAAAGGTGCGGTTTATTTTCTATTTACAGTGACAAAACACAGCAAAGCAAAAGAAACATAACCAAAATAAATCCTGGTCAAGTTGACCTCTGACTAAACATACAGGTTTCCTAACTAATGTCCAAGCAAATAGCCACACAGGCTTTGTCTCACCGCACAGGGGTTCACTCTCCCTAGACAGTCCACACAGGTCTGGTTCCAGGCATGAGCTAACACCTAATGAATCTGGGAGTTCTTATAGAGGCCTAAATGAGCTGACAAGCTTCAGCTGGCCTCATCAACTCCCTGTCTGTACGACGCCCCACACTCTCCCTAGAGGTATGAGTCATCCATGAGCCCACTAGCCTTATACAACTCTCCACCTAGTTGTATAAGTCGGCGTAAAGCCTGAATCTGGGCGAAATATATCTACCCCCCTGGATGCAACCAGGTGACTTTACCTTCCTGCTGTCACATACCCCCCCCTCTTGTTTTAACCTCGGGGTTGGAACACCAGCAATCAGGCATTCATGTACTCGAGACAAAGCATCCACATTCCCCATTTGAACGCCAGGGCGATGCTTTACTGTGAAGTTGAATTCCTGGAGGGCCAGGAACCACCTATTCACTCTTCTATTTGTTTCCTTGTTTTGAGCCATCCACTTTAACGGAGCGTGATCCGTAACCATGTCAAAGTGCCTACCTAGCAGGTAGTACCGAAGGGAATCTAGAGCCCACTTCACCGCTAAACACTCCTTTTCAACGGTGGCGTAATTTACCTCATGGGACTTCAACTTCCTGCTGAGGTAAATGACTGGGTGCTCTTCCCCGTTCCAGACCTGGGACAATACTGCTCCTAACCCCACATCTGACGCATCACTTTGTACGACAAAGTCTTTAGAGAAGTCGGGTGAGTACAACACTGGCTGGCTACATAAGGCTTGTTTCAAGAATTGGAATGCTGCCTCAGCCTCGGGGGTCCATTTAATCATGACCGACCCTTTCCCCTTCGTCAGGTTGGTTAGGGGCACAGCCTTAGAAGCAAAGTGGGGAATGAATCGCCGATAATACCCAGCGATTCCCAGAAAGGCTCGTACCTGCTTCTTGCTGTTGGGACGTGGCCAACTCTGGATGGCCTCGACTTTGTTGAGTTGGGGTTTTATTACTCCCCTCCCAATGGTGTACCCAAGATATTTGGCCTCCTCCTGCCCAATGGTACACTTCTTGGGGTTAGCCGTAAACCCCGCTTCCCGAACAGAGTCCAGGACTGCTTGCACTTTTGGCAGATGTGAGGCCCAATCTGTGCTATGGACAATTACGTCATCCAGGTAAGCCGCAGCATACTTCCGATGGGGCCTCAGCATCTGGTCCATTTTCCGCTGGAATGTGGCCGGCGCATTCTGTAACCCGAACGGCATTCTTTTATATTGGAACGCCCCGTCTGGGGTTACAAATGCGGTTTTCTCTTTGGCCGACTTGGCCAGGGGGATTTGCCAATACCCTTTTGTGAGGTCAAGAGTCGTCATGTATCGGGCTGTTCCCAGCCGGTCGATCAACTCATCTATACGTGGCATGGGGTAGGTGTCAAATTTTGTAACTTTGTTCAACTGACGAAAATCGTTACAAAATCGCCAGCTCCCATCCGGTTTAGGCACCAACACGATGGGACTAGACCAATCACTTTGGGACTCCTCTATCACCCCTAAGTTCAGCATTTTCTGTACTTCCTCCCGTATTGCCTCCCGTCGAGCCTCTGGGATCCGATAGGGTTTTAACTTCACCCTTTCACCGGGCGGGGTAATGATGTCATGCTCTACCCCAGATGTTTGTCCCGGCAGCTCAGAGAATACCTCCTTGTTGCGAAGCACAAACTCCTTAACCTCCTGTTGTTGGGGTTGTGACAAGGTGGCTGCTATTCCAACCTCAGGAATCACGCAACCAGTTTGAGCTGGTGACCAAGTGTCTGCGACTAGGGACTCTCTATCCCTCCAGGCTTTCAACAGATTAACGTGATAGATCTGTTCGGGCTTTCGCCTTCCTGGTTGTCTGACCTTGTAATTCACTTCGCTCACTTTTTCCATTATCTCGTAGGGGCCTTGCCATTTGGCAAGGAATTTACTTTCAACCGTAGGGACAAGTACCAATATCCTATCCCCCGGGGAAAAGGTACGGGTCTTGGCTCCACGGTTGTACACTCTCTGCTGTGCCAACTGCGCTTGGGCCAAATGTTCCTTCACGATGGGCATTACCTGTGCAATTCGATCTTGCATCAGGGCGACATGCTCAATCACACTCCTGTGGGGAGAACTCTCACTTTCCCAAGTTTCCTTGGCAATATCCAACAGCCCTCTTGGGTGTCTCCCAAACAGTAACTCAAAGGGGGAGAATCCCGTAGAGGATTGGGGCACCTCCCTAATAGCAAACATCAAATAAGGAAGTAAACAGTCCCAATCCTTTCCATCTCTATCCACCACTTTCTTCAACATTTGTTTTAGGGTTTTGTTGAATCTTTCAACCAGCCCATCGGTTTGGGGGTGATACACAGACGTACGCAATTGCGTCACTTTGAACAATTTACACAGCTCTTTCATAACCCGGGACATAAAGGGTGTACCTTGGTCCGTAAGCAGTTCTTTACAAATACCCACCCGGCTAAAAACAAGAGATAGCTCTTTGGCTATGGTTTTGGCCGAGGTATTTCGGAGAGGGATCGCTTCTGGATAACGGGTGGCATAGTCCATTATAACTAATATGTACTGGTGCCCCCTAGCGGACTTGATTATAGGACCTACCAAATCCATGGCGATCCTCTCAAACGGGACCTCAATGATGGGTAGAGGGACCAGCGGGCTACGGAAATGTGGCATCGGGGCCAACCTCTGACACACAGGGCAGGAGGAACAATAATTTTCTACGTCCTTCATCACCCCCGGCCAATAGAATCTCTGTAATACCCTCTCTCGGGTTTTCTCTGTCCCCAGATGACCTCCAAGAATGTGCCCATGGGCCAACTCCAACACCAACTTCCTGTAAGGTTTGGGCACCACAAGCTGCTCAACGGTTTCTTCTGCCCTTTTTGCCACCCGATACAGTAGGTCCTTCTCTACGCTGAAGTATGGGTAAGTGCAGGTATTATCTGGGTTCACTAACTCGCCATCTATTTTCACTACGTTTTCCCGTGCCTTTATTAGGGTGGGGTCTTTCAACTGTTCTGTGGCAAAGTTTTCCCTGTGAACCTCAAGATCAGAAAACTCCACAGACGGTAGGTTTTCGTCTGAGGAGGTGGGCTCCTCTCCAGTTTCTTGAGTCTCCCCTGCCAATACTTATAAGGGAAATTCCGGAGAGTCCTCACCACTCTCAGGGGAGTTCTGGCTATCACATTCCTGGTACATAGGGGCACCAGTGAGGGGCTCAGGATCATCCCACAGTTCCCAGAACTTCGGAAAATCCCTTCCCACAATGGCGTCATGCGGTAACTGAGATACTAAGCCCACTGGATGAGAGAGGGTACCTTTGGGGGTCTCGAAACACACTGTAGTCACTGGATACTCTCGGGTGTCCCCATGCACACAAATAACAGCTACCTTGCTATTCCCAGAGACCTCTGTTTTAACTAACTCAGCCTTTATCAGGGTCACAAGGCTACCTGAATCCAGCAATACCACAACATTTCTACCATTAACACACATTTTGCATAAATGTTTCTCAGTTCCTCGAATGGCAGTGCATGCGACTGTCGCACACAGCGACTGACGTCTGCCCGTCAGAAAGTCACACTGCATGGGTTCCTCCACAACCGGGCAATTGGCTGCAATATGTCCCGCTTGCCGGCAGCGGTAGCAAACGATCCTTCTTGCCGCTTCTTGAGCCGCTGATTTCCCAGGCTGTTCTCGCCAAACTTGGGGTAGAGCTCCCACCCTCTCACTCTCTCCACCCTCACCCCTTGGAATCCTCTTATCCGCCCCTGGGGATGGTCTGGTCTTAGGGTGGAAAGTCCGAGTGTCTCTGGAAGAGGCCGTCAGGTTCTCTGTAGCCAAGTATTTCTCCACACGATCCACAAGACCATCGGCCGTCTCTGGGTCTCCATGGCTTACCCACTTTTGGATGGCAGTAGGAAGAGCTCTCAAAAACCGATCCATTACAACACGTTGCACAATCTTTGGTGCGGACAAAGTCTCTGGCTGTAGCCACTTTCTGCTCAGGTGAATGAGATCATACATTTGAGACCTGGGGGGTTTTCCAAGCTGGAAAGTCCAGTTATGCACACGCTGAGCCCGGACAGCCTGGGTGACACCCAGCCTTGCCAATATTTCAGCTTTTAGCATCACATAGTCTTTTGCTTGGTTAGGCTCTAGGTCATAGTAAGCTTTCTGCGATTCACCAGTTAACAGAGGAGCCACCAGTCCAGCCCACTGCTCCTCAGGCCACTTTTCTCTTTCAGCGGTCCTTTCAAATGTGGTCAAAAATACCTCTGGATCATCCTCTCCAGTCATTTTTGTCAATAAACGACTCACCCCAAAGGACGCGGTATTAGTGGGACGGCTTTCCTCACTGGTCTGCGGACGTTGCTGCATTACTGCTTCCATCTGTTGTTGTAGTCTCTGCTCTTGCTTCTGCAACAGGTCTATGAAGCGGGCCTCAGATTGCTGCTGGGCTCGTTGCTGAGCCTCCAGACTCTGTTGCAAAGTTGCGTTTGTCTGCTGCTGGGCTGCAAGGCTCCTTTGCAAACCTGCATTTGTCTGCTGTTGATTGGCATTTGCTAGAGCCAGCTGCTTCAGTATCTCCTCCATGCTGGCTTAAAAAAAACTGCCACTGGTTCTCCACCAACTGTGAGGGGGTTAGCTCGGCAGCGGGTGTGTGTGACCCCCGGGATGGGCTCCCCACACAAAACAGGCCCAGCAAACGGAGGTTGTGGTTTTCAAAATCAAAAAAGGTGCGGTTTATTTTCTATTTACAGTGACAAAACACAGCAAAGCAAAAGAAACATAACCAAAATAAATCCTGGTCAAGTTGACCTCTGACTAAACATACAGGTTTCCTAACTAATGTCCAAGCAAATAGCCACACAGGCTTTGTCTCACCGCACAGGGGTTCACTCTCCCTAGACAGTCCACACAGGTCTGGTTCCAGGCATGAGCTAACACCTAATGAATCTGGGAGTTCTTATAGAGGCCTAAATGAGCTGACAAGCTTCAGCTGGCCTCATCAACTCCCTGTCTGTACGACGCCCCACACTCTCCCTAGAGGTATGAGTCATCCATGAGCCCACTAGCCTTATACAACTCTCCACCTAGTTGTATAAGTCGGCGTAAAGCCTGAATCTGGGCGAAATATATCTACCCCCCTGGATGCAACCAGGTGACTTTACCTTCCTGCTGTCACAATATATATATATATATATATTGTGACAGCAGGAAGGTAAAGTCACCTGGTTGCATCCAGGGGGGTAGATATATTTCGCCCAGATTCAGGCTTTACGCCGACTTATACAACTAGGTGGAGAGTTGTATAAGCCCAGCTGAGGCTAGTGGGCTCATGGATGACTCATACCTCTAGGGAGAGTGTGGGGCGTCGTGCAGACAGGGAGTTGATGAGACCAGCTGAAGCTTGTCAGCTCATTTAGGCCTCTATAAGAACTCCCAGATTCATTAGGTGTTTGCTCATGCCTGGAGCCAGACCTGTGTGGACTGTCTAGGGAGAGTGAACCCCTGTGCGGTGAGACAAAGCCTGTGTGGCTATTTGCTTGGACATTTAAAACCAGGGACTTAGGGACTAGGACAGCACTAGGCTGATCCCAGTTGTTAGTTAGGAAACCTGTATGTTTAGTCAGAGGTCAAGTTGACCAGGATTTATTTTGTTTATGTTTCTTTTGCTTTGCTGTGTTTTGTCACTGTAAATAGAAAATAAACCGCACCTTTTTGATTTTGAAAACCACAACCTCCGTTTGCTGGGCCTGTTTTTGTGTGGGGAGCCCATCCCGGGGGTCACACACACCCGCTGCCGAGCTAACCCCCTCACAGTTGGTGGAGAACCAGTGGCAGTTTTTTTTTAAGCCAGCATGGAAGAGATACTGAAACAGCTGGCTCTAGCAAATGCCAATCAACAGCAGACAAATGCAGGTTTGCAAAGGAGCCTTGCAGCCCAGCAGCAAGCTCATCAACAGAGCCTTGCAGCCCAGCAGCAAGCTCACCAACAGAGTCTGGAAGCTCAGCAACAAGCCCAGCAGCAATCTGAGGCCCGCTTCATAGACCTGTTACAGAAGCAAGAGCAGAGACTACAACAAATGGAAGCAGTAATGCAGCAACGTCCGCAGACCAGTGAGGAAAGCCGTCCCACTAATACCGCGTCCTTTGGGGTGAGTCGTTTATTGACAAAAATGACTGGAGAGGATGATCCAGAGGTATTTTTGACCACATTTGAAAGGACCGCTGAAAGAGAAAAGTGGCCTGAGGAGCAGTGGGCTGGACTGGTGGCTCCTCTGTTAACTGGTGAATCGCAGAAAGCTTACTATGACCTAGAGCCTAACCAAGCAAAAGACTATGTGATGCTAAAAGCTGAAATTTTGGCAAGGCTGGGTGTCACCCAGGCTGTCCGGGCTCAGCGTGTGCATAACTGGACTTTCCAGCTTGGAAAACCCCCCAGGTCTCAAATGTATGATCTCATTCACCTGAGCAGAAAGTGGCTACAGCCAGAGACTTTGTCCGCACCAAAGATTGTGGAACGTGTTGTAATGGATCGGTTTTTGAGAGCTCTTCCTACTGCCATCCAAAAGTGGGTAAGCCATGGAGACCCAGAGACCGCCGATGGTCTTGTGGATCGTGTGGAGAAATACTTGGCTACAGAGAACCTGACGGCCTCTTCCAGAGACACTCGGACTTTCCACCCTAAGACCAGACTATCCCCAGGGGCGGATAAGAGGATTCCAAGGGGTGAGGGTGGAGAGAGTGAGAGGGTGGGAGCTCTACCCCAAGTTTGGCGAGAACAGCCTGGGAAATCAGCGGCTCAAGAGGCGGCAAGAAGGATCGTTTGCTACCGCTGCCGGCAAGCGGGACATATTGCAGCCAATTGCCCGGTTGTGGAGGAACCCATGCAGTGTGACTTTCTGACGGGCAGACGTCAGTCGCTGTGTGCGACAGTCGCATGCATTGCCATTCGAGGAACTGAGAAACATTTATGCAAAATGTGTGTTAATGGTAGAAATGTTGTGGTATTGCTGGATTCAGGTAGCCTTGTGACCCTGATAAAGGCTGAATTAGTTAAAACAGAGGTCTCTGGGAATAGCAAGGTAGCTGTTATTTGTGTGCATGGGGACACCCGAGAGTATCCAGTGACTACAGTGTGTTTCGAGACCCCCAAAGGTACCCTCTCTCATCCAGTGGGGTTAGTATCTCAATTACCGCATGATGCCATTGTGGGAAGGGATTTTCCGAAGTTCTGGGAACTGTGGGATGATCCTGAGCCCCCCACTGGTGCCCCTATGTACCAGGAATGTGATAGCCAGAACTCCTCTGAGAGTGGTGAGGACTCTCCAGAATTTCCCTTGTCAGTATTGGCAGAGGAGACTCAAGAAACTGGAGAGGAGCCCACCTCCTCAGACGAAAACCTACCGTCTGTGGAGTTTTCTGATCTGGAGGTTCACAGGGAAAATTTTGCCACAGAACAGTTAAAAGACCCCGCCCTAATAAAGGCACGGGAAAACGTAGTGGAAATAGATGGCGAGTTAGTGAACCCAGATAATACCTGCACTTACCCATACTTCAGCGTAGAGAAGGACCTACTGTATCGGGTGGCAAAAAGGGCAGAAGAAACCGTTGAGCAGCTTGTGGTGCCCAAACCTTACAGGAAGTTGGTGTTGGAGTTGGCCCATGGGCACATTCTTGGAGGTCATCTGGGGACAGAGAAAACCCGAGAGAGGGTATTACAGAGATTCTATTGGCCTGGGGTGATGAAGGACATAGAAAATTATTGTTCCTCCTGCCCTGTGTGTCAGAGGTCGGCCCCGATGCCACATTTCCGTAGCCCGCTGGTCCCTCTACCCATCATTGAGGTCCCGTTTGAGAGAATCGCAATGGATTTGGTAGGTCCTATAATCAAGTCCGCTAGGGGGCACCAGTACATATTGGTTATAATGGACTATGCCACCCGTTATCCAGAAGCGATCCCTCTCAGAAATACCTCGGCCAAAACCATAGCCAAAGAGCTATCTCTTGTTTTTAGCCGGGTGGGTATTTGTAAAGAACTGCTTACGGACCAAGGTACACCCTTTATGTCCCGGGTTATGAAAGAGCTGTGTAAATTGTTCAAAGTGACGCAATTGCGTACATCTGTGTATCACCCCCAAACCGATGGGCTGGTTGAAAGATTCAACAAAACCCTAAAACAAATGTTGAAGAAAGTGGTGGATAGAGATGGAAAGGATTGGGACTGTCTACTTCCTTATTTGATGTTTGCTATTAGGGAGGTGCCCCAATCCTCTACGGGATTCTCCCCCTTTGAGTTACTGTATGGGAGACACCCAAGAGGGCTGTTGGATATTGCCAAGGAAACTTGGGAAAGTGAGAGTTCTCCCCACAGGAGTGTGATTGAGCATGTCGCCCTGATGCAAGACCGAATTGCACAGGTAATGCCCATCGTGAAGGAACATTTGGCCCAAGCGCAGTTAGCACAGCAGAGAGTGTACAACCGTGGAGCCAAGACCCGTACCTTTTCCCCGGGGGATAGGATACTGGTACTTGTCCCTACGGTTGAAAGTAAATTCCTTGCCAAATGGCAAGGCCCCTATGAGATAATGGAAAAAGTGAGCGAAGTGAATTACAAGGTCAGATAACCAGGAAGGCGAAAGCCCGAACAGATCTATCACGTTAATCTGTTGAAAGCCTGGAGGGATAGAGAGTCCCTAGTCGCAGACACTTGGTCACCAGCTCAAACTGGTTGCGTGATTCCTGAGGTTGGAATAGCAGCCACCTTGTCACAACCCCAACAACAGGAGGTTAAGGAGTTTGTGCTTCGCAACAAGGAGGTATTCTCTGAGCTGCCGGGACAAACATCTGGGGTAGAGCATGACATCATTACCCCGCCCGGTGAAAGGGTGAAGTTAAAACCCTATCGGATCCCAGAGGCCCGACGGGAGGCAATACGGGAGGAAGTACAGAAAATGCTGAACTTAGGGGTGATAGAGGAGTCCCAAAGTGATTGGTCTAGTCCCATTGTGTTGGTGCCTAAACCGGATGGGAGCTGGCGATTTTGTAACGATTTTCGTCAGTTGAACAAAGTTACAAAATTTGACACCTACCCCATGCCACGTATAGATGAGTTGATCGACCGGCTGGGAACAGCCCGATACATGACGACTCTTGACCTCACAAAAGGGTATTGGCAAATCCCCCTGGCCAAGTCGGCCAAAGAGAAAACCGCATTTGTAACCCCAGACGGGGCGTTCCAATATAAAAGAATGCCGTTCGGGTTACAGAATGCGCCGGCCACATTCCAGCGGAAAATGGACCAGATGCTGAGGCCCCATCGGAAGTATGCTGCGGCTTACCTGGATGACGTAATTGTCCATAGCACAGATTGGGCCTCACATCTGCCAAAAGTGCAAGCAGTCCTGGACTCTGTTCGGGAAGCGGGGTTTACGGCTAACCCCAAGAAGTGTACCATTGGGCAGGAGGAGGCCAAATATCTTGGGTACACCATTGGGAGGGGAGTAATAAAACCCCAACTCAACAAAGTCGAGGCCATCCAGAGTTGGCCACGTCCCAACAGCAAGAAGCAGGTACGAGCCTTTCTGGGAATCGCTGGGTATTATCGGCGATTCATTCCCCACTTTGCTTCTAAGGCTGTGCCCCTAACCAACCTGACGAAGGGGAAAGGGTCGGTCATGATTAAATGGACCCCCGAGGCTGAGGCAGCATTCCAATTCTTGAAACAAGCCTTATGTAGCCAGCCAGCGTTGTACTCACCCGACTTCTCTAAAGACTTTGTCGTACAAAGTGATGCGTCAGATGTGGGGTTAGGAGCAGTATTGTCCCAGGTCTGGAACGGGGAAGAGCACCCAGTCATTTACCTCAGCAGGAAGTTGAAGTCCCATGAGGTAAATTACGCCACCGTTGAAAAGGAGTGTTTAGCGGTGAAGTGGGCTCTAGATTCCCTTCGGTACTACCTGCTAGGTAGGCACTTTGACATGGTTACGGATCACGCTCCGTTAAAGTGGATGGCTCAAAACAAGGAAACAAATAGAAGAGTGAATAGGTGGTTCCTGGCCCTCCAGGAATTCAACTTCACAGTAAAGCATCGCCCTGGCGTTCAAATGGGGAATGTGGATGCTTTGTCTCGAGTACATGAATGCCTGATTGCTGGTGTTCCAACCCCGAGGTTAAAACAAGAGGGGGGGGGTATGTGACAGCAGGAAGGTAAAGTCACCTGGTTGCATCCAGGGGGGTAGATATATTTCGCCCAGATTCAGGCTTTACGCCGACTTATACAACTAGGTGGAGAGTTGTATAAGCCCAGCTGAGGCTAGTGGGCTCATGGATGACTCATACCTCTAGGGAGAGTGTGGGGCGTCGTGCAGACAGGGAGTTGATGAGACCAGCTGAAGCTTGTCAGCTCATTTAGGCCTCTATAAGAACTCCCAGATTCATTAGGTGTTTGCTCATGCCTGGAACCAGACCTGTGTGGACTGTCTAGGGAGAGTGAACCCCTGTGCGGTGAGACAAAGCCTGTGTGGCTATTTGCTTGGACATTTAAAACCAGGGACTTAGGGACTAGGACAGCACTAGGCTGATCCCAGTTGTTAGTTAGGAAACCTGTATGTTTAGTCAGAGGTCAAGTTGACCAGGATTTATTTTGTTTATGTTTCTTTTGCTTTGCTGTGTTTTGTCACTGTAAATAGAAAATAAACCGCACCTTTTTGATTTTGAAAACCACAACCTCCGTTTGCTAGGCCTGTTTTTGTGTGGGGAGCCCATCCCGGGGGTCACACACACCCGCTGCCGAGCTAACCCCCTCACAATATATATATATACTGTATTCAGTTTAGCTAGATCTCACTTCAGAGTGTTCCTGTTTTTCTCGCTGCAGTATATTAAGTTCAGTGTACTGTATACTGGGCTCAGTGTTCAGTGTGCAGGTCAAGCAGACTGCAGACCATCCCTGTTCTCTTCCTAATAATAAAGGCAGGCAGTTGATTGAGCTAAGCTGCACTATATTAAGTCAGTCAACTGTATACTGGGAAGGCACAGTGTGCAGGTAAAGCTGACTGCAGACCATCCCTGTTCTCTTCCTAATAATATAGGTAGGCAGTTGATTGAGCTAAGCTGCAGTATATTAAGTCAGTGTACTGTATACTGGGCTCAGTGTGCAGGTAAAGCTAACTGCAGACCATCCCTGTTCTCTTCCTAATAATATAGGCAGGCAGTTGATTGAGCTAAGCTGCAGTATATTAGGTCAGTGTACTGTATACTGGGCTCAGTGTGCAGGTAAAGCTGACTGCAGACCATCCCTGTTCTCTTCCTAATAATATAGGCAGGCAGTTGATTGAGCTAAGCTGCAGTATATTAAGTCAGTGTACTGTATACTAGGCTCAGTGTGCAGGTAAAGCTGACTGCAGACCATCCCTGTTCTCTTCCTAATAATACAGACAGGCAGTTGATTGAGCTAAGCTGCAGTATATTAAGTCAGTGTACTGTATACTGGGCAGGCACAGTGTGCAGGTAAAGCTGACTGCCGACAATCCCTGTTCTCTTCCTAATAATATAGGGAGGCAGTAGATTGAGCTAAGCTGCAGTATATTAAGTCAGTGTACTGTATACTGGGCTCAGTGTGCAGGTAAAGCTGACTGCAGACCATCCCTGTTCTCTTCCTAATAATACAGACAGGCAGTTGATTGAGCTAAGCTGCAGTATATTAAGTCAGTGTACTGTATACTGGGCACAGTGTGCAGGTAAAGCTGACTGCAGGTCATTCCTTGTGTACCTATTCCTTTCCAATACATCAAATACAGTATGTCTGGAAGGCCAAAAAAGAGAGGCAGACACTCACAGGTCAATAAAAGAGGACAAGCAAGCTCTGTGTCTAGAGGCAACAGTGCTGGTCGTGGACACGGTTCGTCCTCATCAGCACATGGCCGTGGGGCACGCTTGTCCTTTTTTTCGGCAGCTGGCCATGTTGAGCCGCAACATGCAGAAGAGTTGGTAGAGTGGATGACCAAGCCGTCCTTATCCTCCTCCTCCTCTGTCACCCAGGCTACCTTGGCTGCCAATGCAGGTGCCAAAGCGGCCTATTCCATCGGCTCGAGGTCATCAGTTACTCCTTCCCTAGCCCCACCATCATGCATGGAGGAGTCCCCCGAACTGTTCGACCACAGTGTTGGGTAAATGCTGATGGTGGTACCCAGCTTGAGGAAGGCAGTAACGTGAGCCTAGACAGAGGGGGTGCCCAAGAAGGACAACAAACTGGCAGTCATGTTCCCCCAGATGCAGCATACTGCCAGGTTTGCTCCAGTGACGAGCAATCTTAACAACCTACTCCCCATCTCCTTGCTCCCCTTTTTATCCAAACTCCTTGAACGTCTAGTATACAACCGACTTAGCGTCCACCTTGCCGATAGTGGCCTTCTTGATCCCCTTCAGTCTGGATTTCGCCCTCAACACTCCACAGAAACTGCTCTCCTAAAACTAACAAACGATCTACTAAAGGCCAAAACTAAGGGACACTATTCTGTACTCCTACTCCTGGACCTCTCTGCTGCCTTTGATACGATTGACCACCCCCTCCTCCTCAAAAAACTCTATGCCTTTGGTCTCCGCGACTGTACTCTTCGCTGGTTCTCTACCTACTTATCCAACTGCACTTTTAGCATTACTTACAATTCTACTTCCTCCTCCCCTCTTCTTTTCTCTGTTGGAGTCCCCCAAGGTTCTGTTCTTGGACCCCTCCTTTTTTTAATCTACACTTCCACCCTGGGTCAGCTGATAGCCTCCCACGGCTTCCAATACCATCTCTACGCTGGCGACACTCAAATCTACTTCTCTACCCCTCAACTCACTCCATCATTCTCCTCACGTATCACTAATTTACTATCGGATATATCATTCTGGATGTCACACCACTTCCTTAAACTTAATTTATCCAAAACAGAACTTATAATTTTTCCTCCCTCACGTGCCCCCTCCCCCGATCTCTCTGTCAAAATCGATGGCACGACTATCAGCCCATCCCCGCATGCCAAGGTTCTAGATGTAATTCTGGACTCTGAACTCTCCTTTAAGCCCCACGTCCAATCACTGTCCAAATCTTGCAGCCTCAACCTCCGCAACATCTCCAAAATACGCCCCTTTCTAACCAATGACACCACAAAGCTCTTAATTCACTCCCTAGTCATCTCTCGCCTTGACTACTGCAACTCCCTCCTCATTGGCTTACATCTGCATACTCTATCCCCCCTTCAATCCATCATTAATGCTTCTGCCAGACTCATCCACCTTACTAATTGCTCTGTGTCTGCTACTCCTCTCTGTCAATCCCTCCACTGGCTTCCGCTCACCCAACAAATTAAATTCAAAATACTAACGACTACCTACAAAGCCATCCACAACTCTGCCCCTAGCTACATTACTCACCTAGTCTCAAAATACCAACCTAATCATTCTCTTCGTTCTTTGCAAGACCTCCTGCTCTCTAGCTCTCTTATCACCTCCTCCCACGCTCGCCTCCAGGACTTTTCCAGAGCCTCTTCAAGCCTATGGAACGCCTTACCCCAATCTGTCCGCTTATCTCCTACTCTATTAGCTTTTAGACAATCTGTTTTTTTTCATCTTGTCCATCTGATCATCCCCCACAGCTACTACCCTTTGTTCCACTTGACCCTCCCTTCTAGATTGTAAGCTCTAACAAGCAGGGCCCTCTGATTCCTCCTGTATTGTATTGTAATTGTACTGTCTTCCCCGATGTTGTAAAGTGCTGTGCAAACTGTTGGCGCTATATAAATCCTGTATAATAATAATAATAATGATAAGGTCACTGACTCTACGTGGGTGCCTGATAAGAGAGCGAGGAGGAGGAGGCACATCTCCAACGAGGCAGGATGCCCTCCAGGGCGCTGCTGACTCTGCGTGTTTTTCCAAAAGTTTTTTGTTGTGGGCCTTTTTTCAGAAGTGTGCAGCAGGTCGCACCATTGATATTTGCAACATATGTCTGAAGCGTAGCAAGCGTTGCCAAAACAGCAGCCACTTGAGCACCACATGCTTGACCAGACATATGTCGACCTGCCATGCAGTCCGTTGGCAAGCGTACATAAAAGACCCACACCAAAGAACAAAGCAGACCTCTCCTTGCTCCTCATCAGCTGAGACAACCCCACTATACCTTCAGTCCTCTCAGAAACCTGCACTGAGAGGCATGAAGGTGTAGAATTAGGTGTGCCACTGCCAAGTACTTGCGGTACACCAACGTCCGATTGTACCAGGCAAATTTCCCTGCCCCAGTTGCTACACCAGCAAAAGAAATTCGCTCCCAGCCATCCACATGCCCAGTGGTTGAATGCTAGCTTGGCTAAATTGCTAGAACTTCAACTGCTACCTTTTCAGTTGGTAGACTTTGCCCCCTTTCGTGAGTTTGTGGAATGTGCGGTACCTCACTGGCAGGTTCCCAAACACCACTTTTTTTCACGGAAGGCGATTTCGGCTCTCTACCGGCATGTGGAAGGCAATGTCTTGGCCTCGCTGGACAGGGCGGTCAGCGGTAAGGTGCATATTACCGCTGACTCATGGTCCAGCAGGCATGGACAGAGACGTTACCTATCTTTTTCACGGCCCACTGGGTGACTCTGCTGGCAGCTGGGAAGGATGCAGGACAGGGTGCAGTAGTGTTGGAGGTTGTTCCGCCACCACGCCTCCAAAATGCTACTAGTGGTGATTCTGACGCACCTTTCTCCTCCACCCCCTCCTCTTCTTCTTCCTCCATGGCCTCTTCCTCTGCTGATTTGTCCTCTGAACCAGCGGTGCTCCGTAGGCATTCAAGGGGCTACGCAAGTACGCAGGCAAAAAGATACCATGTGGTGCTTGAGCTGGTGTGCTTGGGGGACAGGAGCCACACTGGGGCAGAGATTCTGCCAGCTCTGCAGGGGCAGGCTCAGAGGTGGTTGACGCCACGCCAGCTTAAGCCAGGAATGGTGGTTTGCGACAATGGCACCAACCTCCTCTCCGCCCTCCGACAGGGACAGCTGACCCATGTGCCCTGTTTGGCTCACGTCCTTAACTTGGTGGTGCAGCGGTTCTTGGGCAGGAACCCGGGCTTACAGGATGTCCTAAGGCAGGCCAGGAAAGTCTGTGTGCATTTACGCCGGTCATATAATGCCAGTGCTCGGCTGGCTGACCTCCAAAAGGAATTTAACCTGCCCAAAAACCACCTAATCTGTGACATGCCCACCAGGTGGAACTCAATGTTGGCCATGCTGCAGTGGCTGCACACGCAGCAGAGGGCCATCAGTGAGTACCTGTGCGACTATGGCACCAGGACAGGGTCAGGGGAGCTTTGTTTTTTTTTTGCCATGATCAGGGATGCATGCACTGTCCTGCCACCATTTGAGGAGGCCACGAGGATGGTGAGCAGTGACAGTGCATGCATCAGTGACACTGTCCCTCTTGTCCACCTGTTGGCGCACACGCTGTGTGGAATAATGAACAGGGCACTTGAGCTAGAACAGAGGCCCCCTTTATCCAGACAGTGTTCCTGCGGGCCCGCCGATCACACAAGAAGAGGAGGAGGAGGATTGTGCCAGCATGGAGGTGGAGCCTAGCACTCAGCATCAGCAGCAGTCTTCAAGGGATCATTTACAGTCCCCAGAAACCCCTGGACTTATACGTGGCTGGGAGGAGATGGCTGCGGATCATGTCGTCCTTAGTGACCCAGAGGAATCCGGACCGAATGCCTCAGCAAACCTATGCTGCATGGCCTCCCTGATCCTGCAAAGCCTGCGAAAGGATCCTCGTATTCGTGGTATCAAGGAGAGGGATCATTACTGGCTGGCAACCCTCCTTGATCCATGTTACAAGGGTAAGGTCGCAGACCTTATCCAGCCGTCGCAGAGGGAGCAGAGGATGAAACATCTTCGGGAGGCCTTGCAAAAAGGTTTGTGCAACGCGTTTCCAGAGCCTGGGAGGTTACAAATTCCTGGTACTGGACAACGTGTTGCTGAGGCTTCGGTCAGTTAAAGAAGGAGCGGTGAAGAAGGTGGCCGTCTGACCGATGCGTTCAGACAATTTTTTAGTCCGCAGCCCCAAGGTATGATCGGTTCCAGCAACCATCGCCAGCGTCTGATTCACATGGTGCAGGAATACCTAGGGGCAAGATCAGACTTGGACACCTTTCCCATCGAAAATCCTCTGGGTTACTGGGTCTTGAGGATGGATCACTGGCCAGAGCTTGCACAGTATGCAATTGAGCTACTGGCCTGTCCTGCATCCAGCGTTCTTTCGGAACACACATTCAGTGCTGCTGGAGGCTCTGTAACCGATCACAGGGTGCGCCTGTCCACCGACTCGGTCGATCGGCTGACCTTCATAAAAATGAATCAGTCTTGGATCACCAGCTACCAAGCACCTGATGCTGATGTAACCGAATATTTTTTTTTTGAATGTGAGATCCCTTCAAGACTGCCTATGCTGATACTGAGTGACTATCCTGTTATGCTGAGTGACTATATTCTTCCTCCTCAATGTTCATGTTGATGGCTTGTAAGAACATTTTTGGTTCTGGGCACCGCCACCAGTGGCTAAGGCCCAATTTTTCTGCCCCTGTTTAACAGGGGCGTGTAATTAAAAACATTTATGCAATACTTTGCAGCAGAGCTCATTCCTGCGCTCCAACTAGAGTAACTGTAAGGGCTTACAGTGTTGTGGCAACACCACCACCACCAAAGGCCCAATTTTTCTTCCCCTGTTCAACAGGTGCAAGTAATTACAATTCTTGATATAATATTTCACAGCAGGGCCCGTTCCAGCGCCCACCAAGAGTAACTTTGAGGACTTAGTGTTGTGGCACCAGCACCACCACCACCACCACCACCACCAAAGGCCCAATTTTTCTGCCACTGTTCAACAATGGCATGTAATTACAATTCTTGATATAATAGTTCACAGCAGGGCATTCCAGCGCCCACCAAGAGTAACTGTGAGGGCTTACAGTGTTGCGGCAACACCAACACCTAAGGCCCAAATTTCTGCAGAGTACATAGGGCAGGCCCCTACTTTCAAACATCCGACTTTTAAACGACTCCTACTTACAAATGGAGGGAGACAACAGGAAGTGAGAGGAAATCTACCCCTAGTAAGGGAAATTCTCTCATGTAAGAGTTAATATGGGAAAAAGGTGTCTCCTCTCCACTGATGCTTTATCACCAATCCTTGTTTCCCTAAAAAAACCAAATTTTCAAAATCCAATTGTCATTGGGACAGAAAGTGAGGTGAAATCTTCTGAACAGGTGCACAGACAGCAAAACAAATGATACAGGGGTGATAACCCTTCCCTATTTTTTCCAAAAAGATTAAAAATAGATTTTTTGGCTGGAGCTACACTTTAAAAATGTACCAGTTCAAAATTACAAACAGATTCTACTTAAGAACAAACCTACAGTCCCCGTCTTGTTTGCACCGCCTGTATACTGCTGTTCAGAGTATATAGGGCCTAGGGGCCCCACGCCTTTCCTTTTTTTAATTTGGGCGCGGGGTTCCCCTTAATATACAAGATCCAAATGGGCTGGTAATGGGCTGGGGGGGTTTTTCTCAATGATGTTCTCAATGATTTGCATTAATATTGCCGGGACCAGACATTACATTAAAGCCGCAAGCAGTTTTAAATGACTTTTATTCCTTTAGATATGTCCTTTTGTGCAGGGACAGTTCTAAACACGGGAAACACGCGCCACTTTACAGGCATACTATAGACACCCCCAGGCACGATATTTATATTGCAATATTTTTATTGAAGTAAATACAATATAGGAGAGGAGAAAAAAAAAAAAAAAGAAAAACGAACAAATAGCCAGGTTACATTCGGCCAAACATTTAAGCGTTTTAACAATATATTATGAAAAGGTTTCCTGCCTCATCAGTAACGTTCTATCACGGTACATCGATAACCAAGGTATACAAAAGGTATATCACCAAGAATAGAAAGAAAGAGAAAACAAGGGAGAGAGGAAAGGAGCAGAGAAGAGAAAGAGAGAAGAGAGAAGGAAAGGGAGAGAGAGAGAGAGAGAGAGAGAGAGAGAGAGAGAGAGAGAGAGGGTCATCTGGATTTCCTCATCAAGTGGAGATATACTCGATCCATGGATCCCAGATCTTGTTGAACATCTCCGCTTTATTGTGAAGAATGTAAGTGAGCTTATCATTAATCATAATCCAGTTGAGTTTATCCTTAACTTGTTCTAGGGGTATTCTTGAGCATTTCCAGTTCCTTGCAATTGTTGTTCTCGCTGCCAACAAGATATAGGTTATGAGGCGTATTGATTTTTTGGGGATCCGGTCGGGTAGTCTATGAAAAAGTGCGCTCTCTGGGGACCGACGGATATTGATACCTGCCACTAAATTAATCAGATTAAAGACCCTTATCCAAAACCTGATTACCAGCGGACATTGCCACCAAATATGGTGCATGGTGCCCATCTGTCCACAGCGTCGGAAACAATGAGGCGAGGAGGAAGGATGCATTTTAGCTATTCTCGTGGGGACTAAGTACCAGCGTAACAGCGTTTTGTAGTTGGCTTCAATAAGGGTAGTGTTAATAGAGATTTTTGAGAGTTGGTAGGCAATATCTTGCCAGTCTGACAGTTCAAGGGAGAGGTTCAAGTCCCTCTCCCATTGGGTCATATAGGTGAGTTTAGTATCTGGTTCAGTTATAGAAGAGTATATGGTAGAGATCCGACCCCTCTGTGTGCCTCTGTTTTGGCAAGTTAGTTCAAATGCGGTCAGTGTCATGGGGCCCCCTACCTGTTTAATTTTGGAATTAATGAATGAGGAAATTTGGTTATATCAGAATACCTCAATAGGAGGTATTGAGAAGTTGTCTTTGAAGTATGTTATCTTATGCACTTGGTTTCCATTAAGGAAGTCCCCAATTCTCATTAATCCCTTATTGAGCCACCATTGGAATTGTTGTGGAGCAAGGCCAGGAGGAAACTCCGGATTGCAAAAGATGGGCGCTAGAGGTGTGTGGGGCGACATAAGAGACGCTCGGTGTCTTGTTCTATCCCATACCGCTAGAGAATGTGATAAGGTAGGACATAGAATAGATGGGCGTTTACGATTAGGAAGCCACATCAAGGCTCCTATTGCCAGTGGGTGGCACGCAAGTGCTTCTATGTAAACCCAAAGAGGGACCGAACCCCCAGTCGTCGTGTGAGTTAGTTGGGCTATCTGAGCCGAGTGATAGTAAGCCTGTAGATTGGGAAGACCAAGTCCTCCCATGGGCCTAGGTGTATAAAGTGTTTTTTTTTTGTATCCGTGACTTCTTATTACCCCATATGAAGCGTAAAACTTCAGTTTGTATATGTTGCATGTCTCCCCTCGGGATTGATATTGGTAGTGTCCGGAAATAATATAGGAGTCTGGGCAAAAAAGTCATTTTTATCGAATTGATTCTGCCAAACCAAGAGAGAGAGTATTCCGCCCAGGAGCTTCCTTGAGTTTTTTAAATAAAGGTGGATAATTTGCTTTATATAACGTGCCTATCGAAGGGGTCAAATGGACTCCCAGGTATGGGAGGGAGTGGGAAGCCCACTTGAAGCTGTATGTGTTTTGGAGGAGCTGTACTTCCGTGGGGGGTAGTGAGATATTAAGTGCCAGGGTTTTTTGTGAGTTAAGGGTCAAACCCGAAATTAGCGAGAAACGATCTAGCAAGGCCAAGAGTTCTGGGAGTGGGGTTTGGGGTTTGGTGATGTACATAAGGACATTGTCAGCAAATAGTGCACATTTGTGTTCTTATTGACCACAATAGACACCATGGATGTTGGGATGGGAGCGGATAGCCATTGCAAGGGGTTCTATTGCTAGAGCAAATAGTAGGGGAGAGAGTGGGCATCCCTGTCTAGTACCTCGCTGGACTGGGAGTATGGATGATTTATGTCCTCTGATAGAAATTTGAGCTATCGGGGAGCTATAAAGTGTTTTCATCAGTGAGATAAACGTAGAGCCAAATCCCATAGTCTCAAGGGTAATAAAAAGATAGTCCCAGTTCAGGCTATCGAAAGCTTTGTTAAGGTCTAATGATAAGAGCAAGAGTTTCCGAGTTGGGAGGTCATCCCAATTGGAGCATACCGCCGAGATCAGAGATATAGATCTGTGAATTTGATCCAAGGTCTGACGTCCTGCGATAAATCCCGACTGGTCTTTGTGTATATAGTGTTCTAGAAAGGAATTGATCCGGAGGGCTAAAATTTTAGTTAGAATCTTTAGGTCACAATTAATTAAGAAGATTGGGCGATAGTTGCGAACATCCGTGGAATCCCTGCCGGGTTTGGGGATAACGCTGATGTAAGCTTTATTGTCATCAGATGGGACCACTCCCCCGTCCCTCAGGGAATTAAAATAAAGAGCCAGGTGTGGGACCAGGTACGTAGCAAATTTTTTATAGTAGATGTTAGGAAGCCCGTCCGGGCCCGGTGATTTATGAAGTGAGAGAGATTTGATAGCATCAGTAACCTCTTCGGTTGTGAATGGTTGGTCCACCAATTCTCTATGATCATCAGTGATGATTGGGAGGGGGAGAGCCCACAGAAATTCCCTGATGGACAGGGAAGCCACATCTTGGGGTTTCTTGTATAGGTCTGCGTAGAAGTTATGGAATTCATCGAGGATTTTATGGGGATCCTGTGAGAGGTGGCCCCCGGATAGCTTTATTTTAGGGAGTGTACGATGGGAATGTCTAGGAGTGAGTTTGTGCGCCAGTAGGGATCCTGGGCGGTCCCGCCAAGTGAAGAATTTATGATTCGTCCACCGCAATTGTTTCTCGGCCCTTGTAGTGAGGCAGATATTTAATTCTAATCGGGATTGTTCCAGCTTCTTAAACAAGTTGGGAGAAGGGGAGCGTTTATGTTGTTTGGTTAGAGACTCAAACTCCTTGGTCTTGGCAGAAATCAGTTCGGCGCGAGCCTTTTTCAGTCTGGAGGCTAGCTGAATAAAGGAGCCCCTAATAGTGGCTTTGTGCGCTGCCCAGTTAATGGCAGGGGATGTATCCCCAGGGATATTATTTTCAAAGTAGGTTTGTATATGGCTGGAAATCTCTATGCAGTGAGATTCGTCACTGAGGAGAGATTCATTTAGTCGCCAATGGAATCCCACAGTTTTATTAGTGAGATCAGTTAGTTGAATCATAACAGGATCGTGGTCTGACCAAGGTGCTGACAAAAGTTTTGCAGATCTCAATTTTGGTATCACCCCCGAGGGGAGAAACACGTGGTCGATGCGGAAGTAGTGCCCATGTGCCCTTGAATAGTGGGAGTAGTCTCTAGCGGTAGGATTGGCCTCTCGCCAAGCATCCACCAAATCATATTTATATAGCAGTTGTGTGAATTTATGACTTTGCCTGGGGGGAGAACGAAGACCTGAAGTGTGTGATTTATCTTTAGCTAGATCTAGGGCTAGGTTAGAATCACCCGCCAAAATTACAACACCCTCAAATTCGGGTTCTAAGAGTGTTAGAAGGGCGTGAAAAAAGGCGGTTTGATTAGTATTGGGGGCATATAGACAAGTATGGTGATTAAGGTTTCCCCTAGGTGGCCCTTCACTAGAAGATAGTGGCCCTCTTTATCTTTAATGGTTTTAGTTTCTGTGAACGATATATGTTTAGAGAAGCAGAGGGCTACACCCCTCTTCTTCTCTAAAGCGTTCGCATAGAAACAAAGAGGGTAATCTTTATGGAGATAGCGGGGGGTAAATGAGGAAATAAAATGTGTTTCCTGGAAAGCCACAATGTCCGCCCCCAACGAACTGTAATGTGTGAGGGCCTTGATTCGCTTAACAGGCGATCCAAAACCCTGGACATTATGTGAGAGCAGGCGGACATTACGGGGCGTCGGTTTTACAGAAGACATGATATACAGTTATGAACAGCGATAAGCAGACTCACCCACCGGTCTGTAGGATCCAGAGGCCAAAAGTGCCAAGGATTTTTCCAGGTGACCCTCAGGAAAGAACAGTTTTGGAAAAAATTAAAATTGGGGTTAAGAAAGAAGGAGAGAAAGAAGAGAAGAGCAGAGTCAGAGATAGCAAAGAAAATAACAATAGTAGAGAAAAATAAAATCAAGCTGTCGGACCAGGGAACTCCCAGTACTGAGTGACATAGTTTAAGCATGTAACCAAACAATATTACAAACAGTAAACAGTTGAAGTGTCCCGGAGATAAGCCCCAGGTGCGAAGGAGTCTCCGCCAAAAACAAGTAATGGGGAGAGTCCCTCAAATAAGGAGTGCGCATGACCACCCCCCAGCAACAAAAATATATCGTAAAAAAAAAAAAAAAAAAACTTTGGACCCAGTGTTTCGCCCTAAAATATTGGTAGGGTTATTTAACCGAGTGTACATTGTGGATTATATAAAGATGAGAGGGGAGAGGGAAGAGGGGGAAAAGGGGGGGAGGGGGGAGAGGAGAAAGGGGAGGGGGGAAAGGGAAAAAAAAGGGGGGGGATGGGGGAGAGGGGAAGGGGAGGGAGGGGGAGGGGGACCAGTTCAGTACAAAAAATGCAGGAATTCAAAAAGTGCAAAGACTTAGAGGTCGACTCGAACGTTGCAAACAAAAGTAACAAGAACATCCTTGTCCAATGAATATTAGTCACCCTGTGTGGCGTCTAATGTCCCTTTTAGGGGACCGCTGAGAAGACACCACTGCGGGTTTGGTCCAGATCAGTAGCATAAAACCCATTCTTCAGGTAGCACGGGATGTCTGGGCAGTTTTCTTGGTTGATTTCGATGACCATAGGGGGAAGAGTGGAGGAGTCTCTGGATCCAGGTTGATTCCGTGAAGATGGGTTGTGGGATATAAATCCCAATTTCAGCAGGATCGATTCGCCTTCAGTAAATGATGAAAAGGAGTAAGATTTGCTGTTGAAGGAAAATTGGAGTTTAAAAGGGTAGTTCCATCTGTATCGAATATTACGTTGGGTCAGTGGTGCTAGTAAAGGTTTAAGCGATCGTCTCTTTTGGATTGTGGCCTGGGATATATCAGCAAATATTTGAATCTTGATGCCATCTATTTCCAGGTCTGGGTTCTCTCGGGCATGCCGCATCACTGCTTCTTTAATCTTGAAAAAATGTGGCTTCACAATCACATCTCGGGGGGGCCATCAGGTTTAGGGGCAGTCAAAGCTTTATGTATTCGATCAATCTCCATATGGATCTCATCAATGTCGGGTACAGCAGCTTGCATCAGAGATTGTGTGATAGAGGTAATATCTTTTATATTTTCCGGTATACCACGGATACGAAAGTTATAGCGCCTGGCGCGATTTTCAAGGTCGTCAATCTTTGAGTAAGCGTCCTCAAGTCGATCTTGTAAATCAGTAATCATATTTGAATTTTGGGAAACTCTGTGGACTGTGTCGTCCATCTTGGATTCAATACTGTCCAATCTATGTCCCATTTCTTGGAAATCTCATTTTATGTCCAAAGCTAGTTTATCATTAGCTTTGGCTAGCTCTCTTTGAAGCAGGTCAGCAAAGCGTGCTATTAGGATCGGGTCACCTGAGTATTGTCCCTGAACAGGGGGTACAGCAGGAGAGTCAGCATTGCAATTTGATGCAGATTCTTGGCTGCTGGGCTGGCTGTATATGGCTTCTGCCATCTCCCTGTCCAGGAGGGAGGATGCGTGTGAGTCCATGCTGGGTGATTTGGCTGCAGTCTGAGAGGGAGACAGTGCAGGGGGGCTAGGTGACAGGCAGTCTATGGTTGTCAGCTCACCTTTATCTGGTGAAGATCTTGAGGAGCATAGTGCTGGGTAGTCAGCATCTTCGGTCCTTGAAGCTTGTGCCTGATTAGGAGGTAGAAGTTTTCCCTTCCCTGCGGCCTGCGTGCCTCGTGTGAGATAGCCGGTCGCCATCTTGGATCCGTGCTGTGTAGCGCGGCTCGAGCTCCGGGAGCCGTTTTTAGGCTTATACCGTGGTTTTTTCACCATCCGGCGTGTGCCCGGATCCTTCCGCAGGAGGGTCAGGCTATTTTTAGCTACGGGCAAGGTGTGGGCTGCCGTTTGAAGCCGAAGTCGCCGGGGGGTGAGCGGAGCAGGTCAGATGGTCTTCTGCTCCGTCCGGCTGCGCATGCGCACTCTCCAGGCACGATATTTAAAGGAATATTTCACTTTTATGTTTTCACTTTAAGCATCATTAAAATCACTGCTCCCAAAAAAAACAGACGTTTTAAAGAAAAAAAATTGCATTGATACATGTACCCTGGGGCAGGACCCGGGTCCCCAAACCCTTTTTAGGACAATAACTTGCATATTAGCCTTTAATATTTGCACTTTTGATTTTTTGACGTTCGAGTCCCATAGACTTTAACGGTGTTCGAAAGTTTGTGCGAACTTTCAGTCCGTTCGCATGTTCTGGATGCGAACCGAACCGGGGGGTGTTCGGCTCCTCCCTAGTCCTAAGGAAGGATATACTGGAAATGTAGCGAGTACAAAGAAGGGCAACATATAAGCACCTGAACAACCACAGCATACAGGGATATACAAGGTAATAATGACTTATAAACACACACATAGGTTGGACTTGATGGACTTGTGTCTTTTTTCAACCTCACCTACTATGTAACTATGTAAGATTTTAATCAGAAATAATGCAAAGAAGGTTCACGACATTCCTCCCAAATAGTTTTGATCGCAGGCTATTGGACTTATTAAAACACACTCTACTGTATATACCCATGACCACAATGATGTCTGTTTCTCCCTGGCTGACTACCCCCCCCCCTTCTTCTTTGTATCTTCCACCCCTCTTACTTCTCTCAACTTCCTTGCAGCCCTTTTTCTCTCATCTGCTCTTTCACGCTGTTGGCCCTACACACATATGAGATGGCTTGACATTTCCCCTACCTCATCAGTAGCCGAAAAGGCCTTGCCCGACAACTTTCTACCAATAGTTGTTTTCTCGATCGCTGTTTTATCTACCCCCTAAGCATCTCAATCTGTATTCTTTCAATGAATGGGATTTACCTTGCTATCCTGATGTTTCTGCAACTGGTTTATTCTTATGTATACTGTTTATTGCTGTTTTCTTTTGTATATTTTGCTAAATTATTGAACAAGAAATAATGCAAAGAAAATCAACACAACAACTTTTTTTTGTTAAACATTTAGGCCCCTTTCACACTGGGGCGGGCAGAAGCGGTGGCGGTATAGCAGCGCGATTTTCAGCGCTGCTATACCGTCGTTCTTACCGCGGTATGCGGTCGCTAGGGGGGTTAATTTAACCCCCGCTAGCGGCCGAAAAAGGGTTAATACCGCCCGCAAACCGCGGCAATTGGCGCGGTTTGCGGGCGGTATTACCGCGCTGTCCCATTGATTTCAATGGGAGACCGCGGTAAAGGAGCGGTGAACACACCGCTCCTTCACCGCTGTAAAGAAGCGGCTAGCAGGACTTTTGGAGCGGTCCTGCTAGCGCACCGCTTCAGTGTGAAAGCCTTCGGGCTTTCACATTGAAGGCACAGGGCAGGATTTTTTCATGCGGTATAACAGCGCTATTATTAGCGCTAAACCGCATGAAAAACGCCCCAGTGTGAAAGGGGCCTTAAGGTAGAAGAGCTACTTTTTTTATTTTATTTTTATTTTAGCTGGGCTAACCGTGTATTATGGTTACACTGGGGTGGGAGAAGATCTCATCAGGCCTCTTGACAGCAGGAAAACCATAATGACAAATCAAACCCTGACCTACACCATCTAAAATAAAAAAAAACTTTTTTTTTATTAGTGGAGTTGCCCTTTAAACTCTTTTGTATGTGCTTTTAATAAAAAATGTTCTGGTAGATATATGAGCACAGCCAAGTACAGTATTTTGACATTGAAAACATGCAGATGGAATTAGGAATTTTGTCTGCTCTTAGATCCATTTGGAGTTCTGTAGCTGTATAATTAGAACCATTACTTACAGTATATACTGTACATGTGGCAACTGTGCTTTCATCAGAAGGTGTATTATTTTGACGTACTTCACCTTTAGCAATATATAAATGGCACTTTGTGGAATTTATATAAAGATAGATCATTCTCAGGTTTATTTTTTGCCTTAGCGTAAAGGTGAGCCCTGTTCTAGTACAGAAAGACAGCAGATCGTTGAATAGAATGTAATGTTTTCAGAATCCTCTGCTCTGTGCCATTACTCCACTCTGCTCCTCATTTTGCTTCTGTGATCCTGATTTGATTTGAACAAGATGTGCTTGTTACAGTGGCAGCCCAAGCATAAATTCAGCATTCAGTCACGGATGAAAAACAGGTCACACAGCAAAGCAAATATTGTAGGAAATAGGTTGCTTTTTGTCTGAGGGACTGATCAGTATTGTAGCTTGTATTTAGCATTCTTTCTGGCTCATTACCAAAATTGCATTTCTTGTTGATTTTCTTTTTAATCACACTTTATGTGGCTGCTTCTCTGTATACATAGGGATTTTCAGGGTTTACCATGTAATTCCCACCCAAACACCAGGATAAAATATTGAACTTGGTTAAATTAACAATGAAGGAGCTCCAATGGTAATACGCAGCTCTTACGGCCTATCCCACAATGAAGTTGTAGTTGAACCGGCAGCAATTAAATTTCACTGTGTAAAAATAGCCTCTCATACAGATGTGGGTGCCATTTGGAAATGGTTCTGCAAGCCAAAAATAGTTTTTTTTTTTTTCCCTTGACACTGTGGGGTCTTGTTTATGCAAAGAAGATTAATAATGGTAAGGGAAAATCGACAAAAGGAAAGCAGCTGTAAAGGAAGTGGAAAAGCTGTCTAATTATACACATAATATAAGTATTGCGAAAGAAAGCTGAAATGCCAAGAGCACATCACAGACCACAAGAGTGATACACACATTTTTAACACATCACATCTTCCATTATTGTGTATATTCTAAAAAGTGCAGCGCTAAATAAATGACCATATATATATATATATATATATATATATATATATATACGTGTAGCGATACCCCCAGTTGAGAGGGCTGCCTGTATGATTCTGGGCCCTGTAGTGCACCGCTGTCAACCCCTGGCAATCAGCTCTAACCTCCCTTGGCACAGTTAGTAGGGGATGATAGGAATGTGCGGCCTGTAACTCACAGCAGTATTTTAAAACTTCCTTTACCTATCTCTTCTGCAAAGTAAAAAACACAGACACCAATATACTTAACCCTTGTATGTTTACTTACATTAGTGGGTAAGCAATAAAACAGGAATATACATGTCATGTGCAGAGCCCTGCAATAAACAATGTTTAAACGAGCAGACAAGTATACAATGCTATGCAACGCTAATAGTCCCCTTTGCAGCTATTTCCCCTCCTGGACAATATGGCGCCCAGGAATGTCTACGCTACAGTCAGGCCTGACTGAACTAAGTGAAAGTTCTGTAGGGAAATCTTCGCTAGCAACGGTGGTGCACTTGAAGAATAGAATTTGTAATCCACCAATGTAGCAGGGATGCTGTGTCTATCTATGAGCAGGTGCTCTCTCACCCAACCGGACCAGTCCATGTCTGTTTTTTCCGCTGCGGTGTCTAAGTACACCGATCCCTCGACATCCGGGTCTTCGGTCCTCCTGGCAAAGGTGCAGTATCAAAGGAGAGACGTCCCTCAGGTTCCTCGGTGCGAGCGGAAGGCTGTTTGGAGAAAAGGCCCAGGCTTCTGGCCTAAAGTCACAGGAGCTCAAGCGGCAGTTCCACTTGCTGGGCGGGCGATGTCCAAAGAGAAAGACTGAGCTCCGCCTCTCCCTTATAAAGTCCACCCCAGCAGTCCTTGTGCGGGGCAATGCACCCTGGGTGCCTTAAAGTGTACTGGGTAATGTAGTCTCTGAGAAATTAAAGGGCAATACCCCGCTACATACACATTATAAACCTATACACATCTGGGAACTATGTAACTGTACATATACTGTATATTTCCAAAAGTCTTTAATATATTGCAGCTTGACAATTCTTAGATGTGATGGCTGCATTAAAGCGGAGGTTCACCCACATATTTAAGTTTAACATCATTAGTTCCTCTTATCACGTAAATAAGCATAGCACTAACCTTTTTTTTTTTCAAAGTAGTTTTGCTTATATCTTTTATCTTTAATCTTGCTTCCGGATTTACTCCCGCGGGAGTAGGCGTGTCCTTTCCTATGCTCCTATTCTCGCAGTGGCTCCTGGCTCCTTTCAGTCAGATCTCACGATAAGTGTATCGTCACGTGACTCGTCTAGCCGGTCACGTGACGGGGCGGATCTAATTCCGCCATTTTAGATAAGGGCACGCTGGTGTATTTTGCCATTATACACCTGCGATGTCATGGCAACCAGGAAGTGTTGAAGGCGCTGCTCGCGTGGGGCGTGCGTCCGTCCGGCGTGAGCGAGATCCAGCGCTGAATGCCGGGAGAGAAGCATTCTTCTCTACTCGGAAGGATATGCTTGTGGGCTTCAAGATTCCCACAAGCAAAATGGGAAAAGCAGGAAGAGTTTTATAAACTCTTTTTTTTACCGCAAAATGGACGGGGGGGGGGCGTTTTAAAGTGCCGCAGACGTGAGTAATTACATTGCTAAGCTTTTAACATAGAATGAAAAAAAAAAAAAGTATGCACCGCAGAACCTCCGCTTTAAATTTAATTTTTAGGCTTTCTTTTTTCTATTTTTATCTGATTATCCAACCAGTAAGTCAGTTGTTTTTCAAAAGAACACCCCCCTTCCATAGGTATCAGTTTACAGGGATGGGACAAAGAATCTATCACTGGCAGGGGTGCTTACTATGATCAGTTTTTATGAATTTACATAAAACCTTTATTCTAAAAAGAAAAAAAAATGTGTAACTGAATTTAAAGTGTTAACGGGAGTCTTGGCTTCAACGTGTTAGTGTATTTAAATCTGCTAGTACATTTAACACACCTCACCCCCAAACTGACAATGTGGCCGTGCCCCCTATGCTCATTCATCCAGATTGGGGGCACTGTAATATATGAGGTGTGTTTCTGCCCAGATCACCAGATGAAAACATAGGGGGGAAAAAAACGAAAAAAATAAAAAACGAATGCAGCTACCACATCTAATGATTGTTAAGCTGTAATATATTAAATGCTGGGGTTTAATACTGCTTTAAAATGGACCCACAATTGGTGTGTATGTGTTTTTTTTATATTTTTGCCTGTTCAGCCACCTCTCTAGACAAGAATTGGTAAATTTAGAAGTGGTAGTGGTGGTAGTTGTGGAATTGTGTGTGTAGAGTTTTGTCTTGGAGGCTTGTTTGGAATTGCATAAAAAGGTCAAACAATTTCTGTAAACGAAGTAACGTAAAGCCTGTGGGCTCTTAAATAGTGGTCAACTGAAACTCTGCATATTGAGTAGGCAGTATATTTCCTCATGGTAAAGTGGTTTATGGCTAAAAGGGGAGAAGCCTGTATAAAAGGGCATCATCACTCATGTTTATGAGGAGAAGCATAATCCCTGAATATGGCCCTTCCTCTCCATTTGGCTACTAAGGTTTATGACTTCATGTGTTTTCATAATGTTTGTTCAATGAAAGGAATCTCCCTCAAGGTCAGATTACCATTCCCTGAAACATGAAAAGCTTGACATTTTATTTACATTGCATTTTAGGTTTAGTGGTCCATTAAAGCTTCCCTCGGATACCTTGAACCACATTCCAAGCCTTTGTTTAACACTTTACCTCAAATGTTTGTGCTTGTCAGGTGGATGCATGCCTATCTTACCCTTTTGGTACACAACCACTGCATTTTGTCTACTGCTGCTGGAATTTAGAAATAGTGTTCTTCTAAGATGCTCTAAAGCCCTGTACACACGATCGGATAACCTATGGATTTTCGTCCGATGGATTTGTCCATCGGAAATCCGATGAAACTGTTTTTCATCAGTCTTGCCCACACACCATCAGTCAAAAAACCGACCGTTCCAAACGCGGTGACGTAAAACACTCCGAT
Source organism: Rana muscosa (assembly GCA_029206835.1). Taxonomy (NCBI): domain Eukaryota; kingdom Metazoa; phylum Chordata; class Amphibia; order Anura; family Ranidae; genus Rana; species Rana muscosa. The sequence continues at coordinate 273,287,892 of CM055116.1, forward strand.
GAGCCGAGAAAAATGAAGTTTAATGCTTCTGAGCATGCGTCGACTTGATTCTGAGCATGCGTGGGTTTTTGATCCGATGGACTTGCCCATAGACGATCTGAGTTTTCGATCGGTTTTTTATCCATCGGAAAAATTTAAAACATGTTCTATTTTTTAAAACCGATGGAAAAAAGACCGATGGGTTCCATACACGATCGGTTGGTCTGATGAAAACCATCCATCGGACGGTTTTCATCAATCAAACCAATCGTGTGTACGGGGCTTAAGTCTTTTCCTTTCTTCTTCTTCTTTGTATATACCCCCCCCCCCAGTTCAAGCCTATCCCCTCTTCTCCCCAGAGGACCCCATCCACCCCTTGAGATTCCTATGTACATATTTTATGTTTTGTTTATGTAATGCTTACCTTTTCCAGATGTCATCAGGTGATGCACATTGTTCCCTTCAGATATTCTCAGGGCAGTGAGTAAGTGGTTCTTGATGATGCAGACATCAGTGCCACTTTCTGCATCAGTACACTGTGAGTGCAGGGCAGCTTGGTGGGACCATGAGGCCATTCTCGTCCTTCTGAAGACTGATAGCCTCTTGTGATGGAAAGCAGTTACTGTAGAGGACAGTGCTGGATAGGAGATGAGTATTGCAGCACAAACTGTCCCTTCATGGGACATTTAAAAAAAAAATAATATAGTCCAGAATTGCGTTTTAACCACTTGCTTACTGGGCACTTAAACCCCTCTCCTGCCCAGACCAATTTTCAGCTTTCATCGCTGATGCACTTTGAATGACAATTGCGCAGTCATACAACGCTGTACCCAAATGAAATTTTTATCATTTTTTCCCCACAAATAGAGTTTTCTTTTGGTGGTATTTGATAACCTCTGCGGTTTTTATTTTTTGTTAAAACAAATAAAAAATACTGATTTTTTTTAAAATATATATATATATTTTTTTATATTTTGTTATAAAATTTTGTAAACAGGTAATTTTTCTCCTTCATTGATGTATGCTGATGAGGCTGCACTGATGGGCACTGATGGGCACCGATGGGCGGCACCGATAAGGCGACACTGGTGTGCACCGATAAGGCGGCACTAATGGGCACTGAGAGGCTGCACTGAGAGGTGGCACTGATGGGTGGAACTGAAAGGCATTGATAGGTGGCACTAGTGGGCACTGAGAAGTGGCACTAATAGGTGGCACTGATACGTGGCAGTGATAGGCACTGATAGGTGGCAGTGATGGGCACTGATGGGTGCCAGTAATGGGCACTGTTGGGTGGCAATAATGGGCACCGGTAGGTTACACTGATAGGCAGCATTTCTAGGTGGCACTGATGAGGCACTGATTGGCGGCACTTGTAGGCATTGATAGGCGGCACTTGTGGGCATTGATAGGTGGCACTTGTGGGCATTGATAAGTGGCACTGTGGGCATTGATAGGTGGCACTGTGGGCACTGGCAGGTAGCAATTATTGGCATACTGGCAGGCATTGGCAGCTGGCACTGATGAGGCACATCTGCCTCCTTCCTCTTTGGGACCAATGTCCCTTGTGAACGAGGCGGTGATTGGCTTTTTTTCCTCCTCACGCTGCCAGCGGGAGGAGAATTTTTTTTTATTACCGATTCTTTGTTTACATCACATGATCAGCTGTCATTGGCTGACAGCTGATCATGTGGTAAGGGGTCGGGATCAGCCCCTTACTCGGATCGGTGATCACCCGAGTCTCAGTGGCTCGGGTGATCACAGCGCACGCGGGGAGCGCGCGAAGGGGAGGTTGTCTATTAACGGCCTCCCGGATTTTCAGGTCCGCACTGAAGCCGTCATTTTTCTATAGCGCGGGCCTCAAGTAGTTAAAGAAAGCCTGTCAAGCTTGGGTACTTTAACCACTTTATTAATGGGCACTTTTACTTTCTTCCTGCCCATGCCTATTTTCAGGTTTCAGCGCTGTCGCGCTTTGAATGACATTTACACGGTTATGCAACACTGTACCCTTAAGAAATATTTCAAATTTTTTTCACACAAATAGAGATTTCTTTTAGTGATATTTCATCACCACTGGGTTTTTTTTTTTTTTTTTTTACTAAATAAACGAAAAACTACAGCAAATAAAGGGATTTTTATAACAGCTTACCTGTAAAATCCTTTTCTTGGAGTACATCACGGGACACAGAGCGACTTAGTCATTACTAATGGGTTATATAGTTTACCTTCAGGTGCTGGCACTGGCAACCTCCAAACCGGAAGTACCCTCCCCTATATAAGCCCCTCCCATCCGGGAGCACCTCAGTTTTGTAGCAAAGCAATAAGTGTCCCCAAAGAGGGGTGGGAGCTCTGTGTCCCGTGATGTACTCCAAGAAAAGGATTTTACAGGTAAGCTGTTATAAAAATCCCTTTTTCTTTTTCGTACATCACGGGACACAGAGCGACTTAGTCATTACTAATGGGACGTCCCAAAGCAATGCCAAATGAGGGGAGGGATACACTATACATAAGCTGGGCGCCATCAGGCATGAGGATCTTTTGCGGCCTGCAACACACTGCGCCCAAAGGCGACATCCTCCTGACTTCTAACGTCTACCTGGTAGAATCTAGTAAACGTGTGTACTGAAGACCATGTTGCGGCCTTACAGACTTGAGCCAGGGAGGCCTGGTGATGCACTGCCCATGAAGTTCCAACTGCTCTTGTGGAGTGCGCCCTAACTTTGAATGGAGGCGGTCTCTTTCTCAAGCCATAGGCTTGTATTATGACCTGTCGAATCCACTTGGCTAAAGTAGATTTTGATGCTGCCTGACCCTTTCTGGGGCCTTCCGGCAGAATAAACAAAGTATCCGTTCTGCGAATCTGAGCAGTGGCTTTTAGATAAGCCTTAACTGCTCTTACTACATCCAAAGAATGCAATAACTTTTCCTCTACCGAGCTAGGTTTGGGGAAAAAAGAAGGAAGAACCACATCTTGGTTCAAATTAAACCTCGATACCACCTTAGGAAGAAAGGCTGGATGAGGACGTAATACTACTCTGTCCTTATGGACAACCAGATATGGCTCCTTACAGGACAAGGCGGATAATTCCGATACTCTTTTAGCCGAACAAATGGCTACTAAGAAAATCAATTTCCTGGTGAGAAGAACCAAGGAAATGTGTTGCAATGGTTCAAACGGTTGTTTCTGTAGAACCGACAGAACCAGGTTTAAGTCCCATGGACATATGGGAATACTAACCGGAGGGCTAATACGCATCACTCCTTGTATGAAAGCTTTGACTAGTGAATGCGAAGCCAAGGGCCTTTGAAAAAATATTGACAAGGCCAAAATCTGACCCTTGATAGTACTCAAGGCCGGCTTCCTATCTACAGCCCACTGTAGGAAGTCCAAAATCCTACCTATTACGTACTTACGTGGATGCCATTTCTTGGCCTCACACCATGTAATGTACGCCTTCCAGATCCTATAATAGATCTGCCTGGATACCGGCTTCCTGGCATTGATCATGGTAGATACCACAGGATTAGAGAGCCCTCTCTTTTTCAGAATGTGGGCTTCAATAGCCAGGCCGTCAAACCTAGGGCTGGTAAGGAAGGGTGGTATATCGGTCCTTGCGACAGCAGGTCCGGACGATGTGGGAGGGTCCAAGGACTCCTCACTGACATTTTTACAATCTCTGCGTACCATGCCCTTCGGGGCCACGCTGGAGCCACCAGAATCACTGGTTTCTTTTCTACCCTGATTCTGCGGATTAATCGCGGTAACAATTGTGGCGGTGGGAATGCATATATCAGCTTGAACTGATCCCAAGGGAACACTAGGGCATCCGAGCCGCAAGCTAGGGGATCCCTTGTCCGAGAGACAAATCTGTCCACCTTTGCGTTGAATCGGGATGCTAGCAGATCTACATCCGGTGTTCCCCACCGCTGGCATATTGCCTGGAAAACCTCGGGGTGAAGAGACTATTCCCCCGGGCATAATTGCTGGCGACTTAAAAAGTCCGCTTTCCAATTTTCCACTTCTGGGATGAAAACCGCGGATATGGCTGGGACATATCTTTCTGCCCATTCCAGGATGCAATTCGCTTCCCTCTGGGCTGCACGACTCCTGGTGCCACCCTGGTGATTGATATATGCCACTGCTGTGGCATTGTCTGATTGAATTCTGACAGGGGACCCTTGGAGTTTGGATGTCCATGCTACTAGGGCATACCGGGCTGCTCGTATCTCTAAGAGATTGATGGGCAGGGCCTTCTCTGCTTCTGACCACTTGCCCTGGAGAGACCATTGCTCCAGTACTGCCCCCCAGCCTATGAGGCTGGCATCTGTAGTGACCACCTTCCAAGAAACCGGACTGAAGGGTTTCCCTTTTTCCAGATTCTGGGGCACCAACCACCAATGGAGGCTCTTGCGAACGGAAGGGGACAGGGACATTGGTAAGTCTAAAGCCTGAACTTTTTTGTTCCAGGCTGACAGTATGGCCCTCTGCAAGTTCCTTGAATGGAATTGACCGTAGGGTACTGCTTCGAATGAAGCCACCATTTTTCCCAGCAGCCTCATGCACAGGCGTATGGATGGTTTTCTTTTTGTACCCACTAAGTGGGTCAAATCTTTTAAAGACGACACCTTTTCTGGAGGTAAGAAAATCTTTCTCTGATTTGAATCCAGCCTTAGCCCTAAGTATTCCAGACTTCTGACTGGTCTTAGAGCTGACTTGTCCCGGTTGATAATCCAACCGTGATATTCCAGATACTTGATTGTCTTGTGAATAGCTACTTCCAGCTTTTCCACTGAGTGGTCTATTAGTAGCAGGTCGTCTAGATATGCCATTATCGTTACACCTTGTGTTCTTAGATTGGCCAATAGTGGGGCCAGAATTTTTGTGAACACTCGTGGTGCTGTGGCCAGACCGAAAGGTAAGGCTCTGAACTGAAAATGGCGCCCTTCTACTGCAAAGCGTAGAAATTTCTGGTGGGCCGGAAAGATGGGAATATGCAGATAAGCATCCCTTATGTCGATCGAGGCTAACCATTCCTGCCCTTGTAGGGCGGTGGCCACCGATCGGATCGACTCCATCCGAAAAGTCCTGATATTTAGGAACTTGTTTAGCCCTTTTAGATTTAATATGGGCCTCACGTCCCCATTATGGTTTGGGTACTGTGAAAAGGTTCGAGTAAAACCCGAACCCACTTTCTTCCAGGGGAACCTTCATGATTACACCTTGGAGCAATAGTTGTTCTAGTGCCAGAAGGAGGGATCCTCTCTTCTGGGGATCGCTTGGCACGTTTGACCTCATAAATTGGGCAGGAGGAGTGTCTTTTAACTCCAGCTTGTATCCCAGACTTACTGCGGAGAGCACCCATCTGTCTCTGATGGTGTCCCGCCAGGTCTCTGTGAACAACTGAAGTCTTCCCCCCACCCGATTGAGTGGGGGCAACCCTTCACGACTTGGGGGGAGGTTTTGTACCTCTCTTGACCCAGGGTTTCTTGTTACCCTGTGATTTTCCCTGATTTCTGCCCCCTGAATTTGACCGCGATGCCGTCGGAACTGTTTCACAGCCGATGTGCCAGGGACTGGAGAAGTAGGCCTCTTAAAAGAAGGACTTCTACTCTTGTTCTTAACCGGTAAGAGTGAACTTTTACCGGCAGAAATTTTCTGGATATATTTGTCCAGATCTTCTCCAAATAAGCGTTCTCCATGATATGGGAAGCTAACCAGCAATTTCTTACAGGGAGCTTCAGCAGACCAGTTTTTGAGCCATAGAAGCCTACGCATATGTACTACAGACAGCGTAAAGCGGGAGGCCTGTTGGATTGTATCCTTTATGGCGTCCACCGCAAAACACAAGGCTCTAGGTAGGTCAGCTAGGGCAAGAGCCTGCTGATCTGGTAAGTCCCTTAAGACTTGTTTCAACTGATCTTTCACCGCTTGGCAGACTCCAATCGCTGCTACCGCAGGTTGTGTCACCATGCTTGCTGTAGAGAAAGCAGATTTTAGTAAAGACTTCAATTTTTTATCTATTGGGTCTTTGAACATTGGAACATTATCTACTGGACATGTCAGTGATTTGTTCACAGAAGAGATGGCTGCGTCCACTGTAGGGACCCTCCATTTTTTTATGAACTTATCCTCCATGGGATAGATCACCGGAAATCTCTTGGGGGGAGTAAATATTTTATCAGGATGCTCCCAATCCTGGTAAATAAGCCCTTCCAATAAAGGGTGGATTGGGAAGGAACAGACAGCCTGGGGAGCTTTCAGTGACCCCAGCGAGGAAACCGTAGTGGTTGATGGTTCCGCCAGAGGCATTTTAAATGCTGATCGGACCATGTTAGTCAGAGACTGAACCCATAATCTTTCAGCCTGAGATGCTGAGAAAGGTTCTTCCACTGTTGATTCCTCCATAACTGAATCAACCTCATCCTGATCCCCTTCAGGTAGGTCGATCTCTGTGTGGGGCTGTTCCTCCACTAACAGGCACTCTGAAGGAGGAGACGGAGATCGGACGCGCTTTTCCTGTGACAGGGAAGCAGCGATCAATGCTGTTAATCTCTCTTCCAATCCTCCCAGAGTTGAGGATAAAACCTCCTCTGTTATATATACAGGAGCAGGTGGACTGGGGACAGCCGCAGCACCAGGCACTCCTGCGGGGTTCCTACGGCTACTGACCTCTGAATTCTCAGGGGAGATTGGTGCAGTACAAGCATGCCCAATATCCTCAGAGCCCGATGGAGACCCCTTTGGCTTCCTGGAAGACTTATTTCCGGAGCGTCTGGACGACATATCCTTTAAGCACAAAGCTGAGGTATTCCCGTCGTCATACACCAATTTTGCTGGTAATAGTCTAACACAGTTGCTGCTATATACCAGCTGGTGTCCACTAAAGTGCCTTTCTATGGGGATGCCTGCATCAACCGCCTCTGTGTGCCACTGTTTGTTGCTAGCTCTGTTTGCATCCAGCTGACACTTGTACTGTGTCTTTTATACATGCTGGGACGCCTGCACATGCGCAGAAGCGCCGCGGATCGAGCGTCATCCACCCGCCCCGCCCCTTTTTTTTTCCATAGGAGGCGCGTGCACGCGCGCCCGTGCGCCATTGGCGCCCTTTTCGAAAACCAAGCAGGGACTAGGAGCCAGGGCCCTTTTTGCCGGAGGGCCTGTGCGGTGGATGAGCGCAGCAACAGGGCAGAGGAAGTGGATTCCCACAGAGAACTTACCAACTGCCTGGATCTTTTGACTTGAGAAAACCAAAGATCCACATGACAAGAAAAAATGGACCACAGCAGCCTCTAGTGGTTTAACACAGGTACCGCGGTCCTCTTTTTTTTTTTTTTTTTCTTGACTACTATTAAAATTTTACATTTTTCAGTAGTTACAGGCATACACAGATATTAGCGGGAATACCGTTAGGTAACAGACAGAAAGACAAATTAGGCTTGGGGGTCCCCCAATAGAACCAAGTTCCTGGGGGCCCCCACTTACCTGTTCCCCGCCACAGGACTCTGTTTGGTCCACAGAAGCCCAAACTTCACCTATCACGGCAGGCATTGTAATTAAACCTTCAGGGATTCCAAGGATTCCACTCCCCTGGACCTGTATAGCACCCTGCACAGAAAACATCTTGGTCGTGGGTATGACCAGAGCTCTGGATCCCAGGGTCCAGCCCTCCTAAGAGAGGCATTACAGGCAAAACCTTGCTCTTCTGCTGCAAGGCCCGGGTACCGACCGTTTAGCTATGAAGCTTTTTTGGTGGGATCCGGAACAGCTTACTAAGGCCCGTAAAAGAACCTGTACGCAAGCCCAGTGAAAACACATGTTACTCTTTGGCCAACACCTTAGACACTGGCAAAAAACTGAGGTGCTCCCGGATGGGAGGGGCTTATATAGGGGAGGGTACTTCCGGTTTGGAGGTTGCCAGTGCCAGCACCTGAAGGTAAACTATATAACCCATTAGTAATGACTAAGTCGCTCTGTGTCCCGTGATGTACGAAAAAGAAAAATAATCTTTCTTCATAAATTTATGCCAAAATTTATACTGCTACATTTCTTTGGTGAAAATAACTCAAATCAGCGTATATTATTTAGTCCACAAACTATGGTATATATATCAGAAAATTGATCAATCCTGAAGTACTGACGGCCGATCTCATTTCTTGAGGCCCAAAAATGCCAGGACAGTAAAGATATCCCCCAAGTGACCTCTTTTTGGAAACTTGACAGCCCAAGGTATTTAGTAACAGGCCTGATAGATTTTTATAAAGTTGTAACTTGTTGTCACAATTACTTGTGTAGCGCTACCCCCAGTTAAGAGAGCCGCTGGTTTGATTTCGGGCCCCGTATACAGCACTGCCAACCCCCGGCAATCTTACTCGACCCACTCTGGCACAGTTAGTCTAGGGTTATATTTGTACCACATTCAATTGTATTGCATGAAATAATCTCTAAACAGTAAGACAACACACTGAGGCGAGAGATCAGATATAACAGCTTTACTCTTATAGTAAATAGCATAGGTAGAACATAACACATGCAACTGGCTTGCAGAGCCCTGCAGCAATCAATTCAGCACACTATAATGGCGCTGCGCGGTACTCCACCACGCGTAGCTATTATGGTATGCGCGCCCTATGGCGCACTAAACAATATCTTAACTCCCCACCCCGGTCAGGCCTGACATGGAATAACTCTCAGTCACCTCCTTTTAAGGATTTCTTCGCATGCCAGCTTTCGGTGGTGCACTTGATGAAAAGTATTTGTAATCCACAACAGCCAATAACTTGAAACACTATACTGGGGGGGGGGGGGGACACTTCAACTCTGTTCTGCTACCGGTCCCCCCGGGGAACAGCAGATAAAAGAACTGTGGGCCTATGCAGTCTATAGGCCTGAACACGGCACAGTCTATTAGTTTGGGCAGGTGCCCGCTCACCACTCCGGACGCGATCCCAGTCCGGGACTTCCACCTGCTGTGTATCCGCACACAGCGTCTGCAGCGATCGGGTCCCTGATCCAACTGATGTCCTCACTCGACAGGTCAGGTGCCACCCAGGCTCCGCAGTGGGGTGGAAGGCTCTCTGGAAGTTGCGCAAGGCCCAGGCTTCAGGCCTTGCACTGCAGCAGATCCGCACAGGAAGAAGCTCTTGCTTGCAGCGCGGTGTCCAAAGAGGCCGAGCTCCGCCTCGCCTCCTCCTTAAATAATCCCTCCCATGAGTCTCTGCGGTGGCTAATTGCACTCTGGGTGCCGAACGGGGTTCTGGGTAACGTAGTTCCGGGGCCTTAAAGGAGACCCCGCTACACTTGTATAATTAAGAAACAAAAAAATCACTCTTTTTTTTTTTTTTACATACTGTTACCAGTGCAGAACAGAATGATCATTTAATTGGTATAGCGGTGATCAGGGACACTGGCTGATGACAGTATGTAAAAAAAAAGAATAAATTAATTTTAAAAAAATAATAATTTTGTATTACTTTTTTTCCCCGATCTTGTTTTCTAACCCATCATGATTGCATATATCAATGAATTTCATTGGTATAAGCAACCATTTTTACTGAATGAAACTAGTTCATTCTGTGTTTTTGTTGTGATTAGCTGTGATTGGTCAAAGCTAATCACATGGTACAGATGGGCTGTGATCAGCCTGTCTGTACCAGGTGTTCACTGTGACCAGTCACAGCTCCAATTGTCATGTGATCTGCTTTGATTGGTCACAGCAATCTCATGACGCTGGCAGCGGGCCATTGCAGTGATCAGTCATGTGTCCTGTAGACACAGCCGGTGACAGATCATGCCGTTGCGTGGCCCTTCAGCCACCCAGAACAACAGTGCTCCCGCCCGGCTTATAGTAGAATGACGGGGAGGGTGTTAAACTAAGAATATACTGAAGATATTCAGGTTAAGCACAGTCAAAAGGATCAGAAGATATGGGGAACTGAATTTATAAACAAGTCCTGTAAAAACTAAGCTTGGCCCCACCTCCTCCTAACCCAGAATCCTCCCTGTTGGGATGGGTGGTCTTATTATATTAATATGGTCCCCTAAACAAACAGTGCTCATAATACATAGGCAAAAAAAACTAGCAATCTTGACAATAATTGGGCCAGAAATGGGCCATCATTACAATGTGTTGCAAATTGGTAGTCAAGACAACACATGGCCAGCAAGCAGGCAACTGTAACAAAATATAGGCAACAAAAATGCAAAAACATTCCAATAAACAGGCAACAAATAGACAATTGTTATAATACAGAAAGAAGTCCTCTTACTTCATGCCCTGGTGACATGGCATTTCTAGGTTTGTGAAAGTTCTTAGGCACCCTGTGGAGAGAAATACGACAGCACACAGGTAGTCTTGTTGTGAACAATGGACATGTAGATTAAAGGGACACAGTTAAATAGAACCTGACCTTACTTACTTTCAGTGTTAATTTTGACGTCAAATTTCAATTTAGTTTTAGTCATAGTCTTTTTTTTTTATAAATTCTTTATTTTTTCATAGGTTTCACATTACACGTTTTCACATTTTATACCATCTGATTATATCAGCCAAAAAATATTACAATCTTGTATTTTCCTATCTCCTTAATGCTTCATTAATTCAATGTGACTTCTTTTTTCCTCTTTAACCTCTACCTTCCTTCTCAGTATTGCCCCTCCTCCCTCCCCAAGAAAAAAAAAAAGGGAAAAAAAGCGAAATAAAAAGGGAAAAAGAGGATGGGAAAGATTGCACTATCCCCTCTTCCCCCTCATACATCCTCTCTCTCCTCCTCTCTCCAGCCTCCATCCCCTGCCTCATCCCCCCTCCCCCAACTCTTCCCTATATTTCAGGTAGGGTGCCCATATCGTCCGGTATCTCCCATCTTGATCTTTCATTGCCATCGTGAGGTTCTCCATTTGTTGAATCTCTGCGATTCTAGCGAACCATTGTGCTCTGGATGGGGGGCTCTCCTTTTTCCACAAGACAGGGATACACGCACTCGCGGCTGTAAGGAGGTGTCTTAGCAGTAAGTTTTAGTATTTTTCCACTGATATAGGGATATCGAGTATTAGAATGACTGCTGGTCTGTCTTCTAAGGACACTCCTGTTATTATTTTGATAGTTTCTATTACCATTTTCCAAAACTCTGAGGATATATTTGATGCAATACTGTTGGTGTTCTATACCATCTAGTTAAAATTTTGTATCCTCCCTCCTGGTATCTGCTCGCTACTGAGGCCTTGTGGGTAAATAACAAGATCCTGTCTCTCTGTTCTTGGGAGAATGTTAGTCCCTCTCCCATGCCTGAAGGAACGTAAGTTCTTGTGGCATTTCTAGATTGATTAGTATTGCATAGAAATATGACAGCGAGTGTCTCAGAGGATTCCCCTTCAGGCATATCTGCTCGAATTTTGACAATGTTCTGACTTCTGTATATATCTTTGCCTTTGTCCGTATAAACGCTTCTAATTGCAACATCTCTTTCAATCTCTCTCTTTGTCATTAGTCGGTTTTCTTTTGAGAAATTAATCCTACTAATACCCCTTTGTCGTAGAGCGTTAAATCTTTGATCTATCAGACCTGGCTGAAATGCCCTAGTGCCCGGGATCGGAGTCATTGGACTCGGTTATTTAGACATATTTGATTTTTCAAAAATCTTTTTCAGTGTTCGTATAGTGGCACCTATCGTCGGGTGTTTCTTTATTTCTGCTGGCATTTCAGCTTCTGGAAACCAGACCAGGCCTTCCAGGGGTATATCCACTGTCGCTTGTTCCATTTTTATCCAGGGTTTCTTATTGAGCCCACATCACTCCACTACTCTAACTAGATGAGATGCTTTCTGATACTTTACTGGGTCCGGGAGCCCAATCCCTCCTTCTCCTTTGGGCAGTGACAAGATGGTTCTTCGTATCCTCACCGGTTTCCCCGCCCATATGAATTTCAGAAACCTTGATCTAAGATCCCTTAAAAAACTTTGGGGGATCTTAATTGGTAGAGTCTGTATTAGATATAGAAGTCTCGGTAGCACGTTCATCTTTATTATGTTTGTCCGCCCGAATCAAGTAAAGATTTCTTTATCCCATCTCAGTAAGTCTAGTTTTATTCGTCTAATCAATGCTACATAGTTAAGTTCAAATAATTTGTTTAAGTTCCTCGATATCTTAGTCCCTAAGTAGCTTATGTGGGATTCTGTCCATCTGAAATAAAATTGGGTAGTTATCTGATATAGTAGTGAGGATTTTATTTCTATTCCTATTGCCTCTGATTTCCCATAGTTAACCTTAAAATTGGACAGTTTCCCATATTCTCTTAGTTCTGCCAATAGGGAAGCAGGGCTATAACCGGAGATGTTATAAAAAAAAAATTACCTGTGTATATACTCGAGTATAAGCTGACTTGAGTATAAGCCGAGGTACCTAATGTTGCCACAAAAAACTGGGAAAATTTACTGACTCGAGTATAAGCCAAGGGTCAACAATGCCTTACTGTTCCCATCCTTACTGTTCCTATCCTCACTGTTCCCTAGCTCACTGTTTCCTATCCTCACTGTTCCTATCCTCACTGTTTCCTATCCTCACTGTTTCCTATCCTCACTGTTTCCTATCCTCACTGTTTACATTTTACATTGTAAATAGTACCTGAAAAAAAGTTGCGGCTGCGGCGTCCATCGTTCAAATCCCGCGGTCTCTTCCTGGTCCCTTCCGTGATAGGCGATTCTCATCAGACACTCTCCGCCTATCACGAACGTTCTCTCATCCTCAGTTTCCCAGCAGACACTGTGTTGGGTGTTCCGCCAATCACAGACGTCTGCTGGGAAACTGAGGATGAGAGAACGTTCGTGAAAGGCGGAGAGTGTCTGATGAGAATCGCCTATCACGGAAGGGACCAGGAAGAGACCGCGGGATTTGAACGATGGACGCCGCAGCCGCAACTTCTTTTAAGGTACTATTTCCAATGTAAAATTTCGCTGACTCGAGTATAAGCCGAGGGGGGGACTTTCAGCCCAAAAAAAGGGCTGAAAATCTCGGCTTATACTCGAGTATATACGGTAAGTCATTGGCATATGCCGCCAATTTCTGTTCTTCCCCCTTCATTATTATCCCCTTAATGTTCGGATTTGCCCGTATCTTCCTTAAAAAGGGTTCTATTGTCAGAATAAAAATAATAGTTGACAGTGGGCAACCTTGTCTTGTCCCATTTCGAATAAGAAATGGCTCAGAGATTTTATCATCTATTTTAACCCTCGCGCTCGGTCCTGAGTATAAATTAGAGAACCGACTCATCATCCCTTCTCTCAGTCCTATATGCTGTAGCGTTGCTTTTAGAAACAACCATTCCACTCTATCGAAGGCTTTTTCTGCGTCAGCAGATACTAATATCATTTGCTTCCTCACCACCCGTTGTGTGTTTTCTCTTCCCTCTCTCCCAGGGGTAAATCCCACTTGATCTGGGTGTATTAAATCCGGGATATAATCTATTAACCTTGTGGCGAGAATCTTGGTGAACACTTTAAGTTCCACATTCAACAATGATATAGGACGGTAGGTAGCGCATTGTGATGGATCTTTACCTTCTTTTGGGATGACTGTTATATGTGCCAGCAGCGTCTCATTCGGTATTTTCTTTCCCTCCCGCAGTGAGTTGTAAGTCATAGTCTTTTGACTAAAATGCCATTTTAGTTTTGGTCATATTTTAGTCATCTGAATTGTTTTAGTCGTATTTTAGTTATCTGAGTTGTTTTAGTTTGAGTCGTATTTTAGTCGACTAATATCTCCAGTACATTTTAGTTGAATCTAATGGGTTTAATTAAATTGTAATGCATTATTTAAGCATTTCTATAGAATTTCCAAACTCATTATACTGTATACTCCTGGAGTAAAAATTTAATAACATGTTACTATTTATGGTATTATGGTTTGAACATACTCTGCAGACACAGATTTAGCCATTGTGATAAATAACCAGCGTTAATTTTGATGTCAAATTTCGATTTACCGTATTTATCGGCGTATAACACGCACAGGCGTATAACACGCACCCTAACTTTAAGAGGGGGGTTTCAGGAAAATAACTTTCCACAGCCCCCTGCGTATAACACGCAGGCACAGTTTACCCTCTAATTTCAGGGTAAAAAAGTGAGTGTTATACGCCAATAAATACAGTAGTTTTAATCAGAGAGGTTGATTTACTAAAGGAAAATATACGGTGCAGTGCAAGTCCATTTGCTCCGGATCTGAGAGGAAGCTCTGAAATGAGGGGAAGCTCTGCTGATATCTACCATCCAATCATGTGCAAGCAAAAATGCTGTTTTTTATTTTCCTTGCATGTGATTGAGTATTCTTTGCAGTGATGCTTTACCTCATTTACTAAGCACTGGAGCGAGTGCACTTGCATTGCACAGTATATTTACCTTTTGCATCCCGTCTAAATTTTCCCTAGTATGTGTGTGTATGAATGTGAGTTAGGGACTGTAGATTGTAATCTCCTTGAGGTTAGGGAATGATGTGAATGTACAGTACAATGTATATGTAAAGCGCTGCGTAAATTGATGGCGCTATATAAGTACCCAAAATAAATAAAATAATAGTAAATCAACCCCATTGTCTTTTTACTAAAATGTCATTTTAGTTTTAGTCGTATTTTAGTTGACTAAAATAGTGTTCATTTCGGTGTAGTCTTGGGTCCAGGTAAGAGCAGGGCATCCCAGGTACAAAGCGTAAGGAGCCCAAAACATCCAGGGGCTCCTTCAGGGATAAGCCCAACATAGGTGACTGGTGTCCAGTGGTTACTTACTTGGAAGAGAAGTTCCCATACTGATGGTTCCCATCTCTGTCTCTGCTAAAGGACATTGGGGAAGAAACTATGTGGAAGATCATTCCTGCATTTGTGGGTGTCTAGTGAGGCCTGTGGTGACCGGCAGGGCTGGGTTTACCTGCAAGTCCCCATAACAGGAGCCTAGGGTTTAATGGACCTGGGAGCCTCATTGCCCGTTAAAATTATATAGTTCTATAGCTGTTATACCTCCTGTCCCCCTTCTTGCAGGGCAGTTATGGTCTTTACCCCAGTGTTTTTAATGGAATGTATCAGGAAAGTGCAGCATACCTCCCAACATTTTGAGATGGGAATGAGGGACACCTACTAGCAAGTGTATGTAGGCATAGGACATGCCCCTTGACACACACCCTTAGGAGAATTAACCCCCAAAAAAGGTTAATTAAATCCTCAAGGGCTTTTTTTTTACCACTACTATTCCTTTATTTTGGCTTTTAAAATTAAAAAATGCAGCAATTTTGAAATTGGATGAAAGGTTTAGCACTGGGAAACACTTTTTGAAAGATAAGTGCATTTTATATACAACTATATAGATCAGATCAAAATGAGGGACAAATGATGGAGAAAGAGGGACAGAGGGACTTTGTTCCAAATCAGGGACAGTCCCTCGAAATCAGGGACAGTTGGGAGCTATGGTGCAGTACAAACCCATGTAATCACAACATACTCACAGTAAAGATTACTGTACCAGGTGGGACATCTGCAAGCAGTCTGTGTTCAATGTCCTTTCTACAGTTGCTCCTACATTCCTTTTACGCTGGACTTGAGATAAGATTTTGACTGATGTCTGTTGCTTTAGAGCAAACTACTCTGACATTTAGCACTAAGCAAGCTGCTAGAGGCTGTCTAGCTTTTGTGTAAACTCCAGATACCAGTATATTTTTGAAGTTAGACTAATTATTAAAAGATGTGCTGGTATTTGCAGTTCCACAAGGCCAATATCCTAATGTATCTTTTTAGTCTCTCGTAACATTGAAAACGTATAAGAATATTTGCAATTTGATAAAAAACTGGGAACCATCTACATTCATAGTTAAATATCAACAGGAGCATTAAGGCTCAGACAAACATAAATCAAATAGCAATCAAAATCTGAGTGGACTGATTAAAAGAAATGATTGCAACAAATGCAAAGCTGCTAATATCCTAATTTTGTCAAGACAATCACTGTCATATGTTAAACAGAGAATGTCCCACCAAACCTTTACTTGCGGTTTAAAATGTGCACAGACAATAAATGGTAGCATGGTGACTCTTTTTTTGATAAACATTTGTGCAGTAATCATGGGAACTTAGAAATCAGTAGTAACTTCTTTTTATTCTACTGGTATTGTGCTTTCAAAAAACATAGTGTTTGGGGGGTCTTTACTAACTCTGAAAGCTATAAGTGAAAAATAAAAACGCAAAGGAAAAATTGCATAAATGGTCTGGCCAACTGTGTACAAAATGGAGCACAGGGCCTGGCAGCGAAAGTGTTAAAGGCTAAATCAACAGACAAATAAGGTCAAAAAGAAAAAAAGGGTAGTGGTTCAAAACATAAAAGTTATAATTACTAAGGAATTGCCATGTTCAACAAAAAACATTATAACCCAAACCCCCTTTGTAGATAGAGTCCTGCCAAAAGACACATCCAGATACTAGAGGGCTCCAGCCGGCTCCAGACGAGAATGGCCGCTGGCTCTAGAGGGTTTATATCTGTAAACCCCATCAGGGGAACCAATCCCCTGACAGTGGAAATGCTTGGCGTTTGACACTATCAGCGCGGCAAGATGATGCAGCAAGGAGGAGACGAGTCGGGGCGGTCCCCCGACACAATGACGCGTGATGTAACCCGTCCAGTGGGCTGGGATGATGTCATGCGCCAGTGCATTGCCAGCATGTAGTCAGCCTAGCCGCGCTGGATAGAGCTGCGGTATGGGTGGAAGTCGAGCACCTGCCCACAGTCCAAGGCCGGGGAATCCCACACCCCGGGAAGAAGTCTTCGGTGTGTGTGGATATCTCCACCGCGTGGAGATGACAGGGGCCTGCATGCTGGGTTGTACATAAAGAAGTCCAATGCAGAATCCCGCAACTCTTATTTTGATTGTAGACACACCGACCACTTTATTCACCTGCTCGAATGCTTGGTAACACAAATTGCTAATCAGCCAATCACATGGCAGCAACTCAATGCAATTAGGTATCTAGATGTGGTGAAGACGACTTGCTGAAGTTCAAACCGAGCATCAGAATGGGTAAGAAAGAGGATTTAGGTGACTTTGAACGTGGCATGGTTATTGGTGGCAGACGGGCTGGACTGAGAAATTAAAAAACTGCTGATGTACTGGGGTTTTCACACAAAACCATCTCTAGGGTTTACAGAGAATGGTCCGAAAAAGAGAAAATATCCAGTGAGTGGCATTTGTGTGGATGAAAATGCCTTGTTGATGTCGGAGGTCAGAGGAGAAGGGGCAGACTGGTTTGAGGTGATAGAAAGGAAACAGTACCTCAAATAACCACTGGTTACAACCAAGGCATGCAGAATATCATCTCTGAATGCACAACACAATGAACCTTGAAGCAGATGGGCTACAGCAGCAGAAGACCACACAGGGTGCTACTCCTGTCAGCTAAGAACAGGAAACTGAGGCTACAATTCGCACATGTTCACCAAAATTGTACTATAGAAGATTGGAAAAACATTGCCTGGTCTGATGAATCTCGATTTCAGCTGCAACATTAGATGGTAGGGACATGAAAGCATGGATCCATCCTGCCCTGGATATTCGCATCAGGGATGTGCAGCCGACAAATCTGCAGCAACTGCTATTATGTCAATATGGAATAATATCTCTGAGGAATGTTTCCAACACCTTGTTTAATCTGTGCCATAAAGAATTAGGGCAGTTCTGAAGGCAAAAGGGGGTCCAACCCGGTACTGGCAAGGTGTACCTAATAATAAAGTGGCCGATGAGTGTATACTGAGCTGCACAAGCGGTGGACTACAACAGGCTGAAAGAGACATTGTGTGGGTGTGGGTACATGACCCCGAATGCAGACAGTGTGAGCTCAGGGACATGCATGCGGACCTACATGGATGTCAAATTGGGAGCAACGGCTCTGTTCTTGAAGGTGCTATATCACAAATGAGATCAATGGGACTGCTTGCACAGATATGCACGGAACACCTGTGCATCCCTGTAAAGGTACGCTGTGTATGCCCTGTGTGAACAAGGCCTTAGGCCCCTTTCACACAAGCACACTGATCAGGTCTTCCTGTCCTTTTTTTCAGGTGGGCCCAGTCAGTGGGACATATAGGAGCGATCTATAGTAATCGCTGCCTGCTACATGGGAGGGGGGGGCTTGGTAATACATGTTTAACAACCCCCAACTTCACCTTCCCCTGCACCTCTCTTCCCCCATTGATTCCCAACCTGTCAGATTGCTGACGATCAATGCGGCCAGCATCTGCAGGCTGCGGGACGGAAGGTGGGATGCAGGGTTTGGATTGGGGGTTTCGGGGTTGGTATGGGGGTGATTTGACTAGTGGGGGGGACACATATGAACCCCCCAAGCCCCATGTAGCACCTGAAGCCGGCGGGAGCGGCAGTGGAGGGATACAGTCTTCTAAAGCTGCAGGAGATCCCTTTGCAGGGGGGGAGATCGGGTGGAGGGGGGGTAATCAGTGTGGAGGGGTGAAGGGGGATGAAGGATAGGAAAGGAGAGTGGGGGGGCAATTTTAGGTGGAAGGGAGCGGTGGCAGGTGAAGAAGCAGGGGGCAGGGAAGAGGCGGCATGGGGGGGTCACATTTTAGGTTAATAACTCGGATTAGCAGGTTGTATTTCGCTGATCAGAAATATCAAACAGTGTCTACTGAACAATTCTGATATAAGCTTATGGTCATTGAAGTTACCATAAGCTTATAGGAGAGGGAGAAAGGAGGTCCGTGCGGCGTACGGACTTGGCCACCTGCAGGCACTTCTGTAGCTCCGTACGGCATACGGACCTGGCAGTGAAAGCGTTAATGCATAACAACCCCCATATATATATTCATATATGTATACACCCCTGATTTACTTCGTCATTGAGTAATCTCTACTATATCTACTTTCAGATATTACCACCTTATATTGCTGGTGCTGTTTGTTTTTTGTTGGTGGTAAGGGGGGTTGAATACAAATGCACGCCACACTTTTCATATATTTATTTTTAAATAATTTCATTTCATTTTCCTTTCCCTTCACAATTATGTGCCACTTTGTGTTGGTCTATCACATAAAATCCCAATAAAATACATTTATGTTTTTAGTTGTAACATGACAAAATGTGGAAATTTCAATGGGTATGAATACTTTTTCAAGGCGCTGTACATGCTGGCAGTCACATTATATCAGTTGAATTCAGTATGCTAGTAATAATAGCACAGTGATCATGACAAACCATTACATACAATACCCAGGGCCGGCCCTACCATGGGACCCGATGGTACCTCGGTCCCAGGCGGCACTTTCAGGGGGCGGCAAATTGGCGCCTGCCAGCCCGCTCCGCTGCACATGTCAGAAACCCGTCGGAAACCCAGGCACACATACCTGTCCTGCGGCAGCCGAATCCCTGGCTAGAGGGGCACGATCATCCAGTTCACAATCACACTACTGCCTCGGTGCGCTCTGTGTTTAAGCCGAGCTCAGCTCAGCAATTGGCAGCGGCGGGTGTCCTGTGATTGGCTAA
Organism: Rana muscosa; assembly: GCA_029206835.1. NCBI lineage: Eukaryota > Metazoa > Chordata > Amphibia > Anura > Ranidae > Rana > Rana muscosa. Next base: position 273,307,388 of record CM055116.1, read on the forward strand.
GCAGGTCATGTGCGGACATGAGGCTCTGTGATTCGCCTGGAGGAGCTCCCTTGTATCCTGATGGTGAACACAGGACGGGAGCCTGCTCCTAATCATGTGATCACAACTGTGAAGACCCGCCCCAGTACTGCTTCTCCTGGAGCCTGGAGGAGCTGGACTGTGTCTGTGGATAATCGCGCCTGCCCTGCATGCTCCTAACTCGCTGTGTGTCACTGTCTCCTGAGGTCCGTCTCTGTCAGCCCCCCCTCTTTAATGTCAGCCCCCCCCTCCTCAATGTCACCTGCACCCCCTCTTCAATGTCAGCCGCCCCCCTCCTCAACTGCCCCCCCTCAAGGTCAGCCCCCCCCTCCTCAATGTCAGCTGCCCTCCTTCCTCAATGTCAGCCGCGCCCCCTCCTCAATGTCACCTGCCCCCCCTCCTCAATATCACCTGCCCCCCCTCCTCAATATCAGCCGCCCCCCCTCCTCAATGTCAGCCGCCCCCCCTCCTCATCGTCAGCCGCCCCCCTCCTCAATGTCAGCCGCCCCCCCTCCTCAATGTCAGCCACCCCCCGTCCTCAATGTCAGCCACCCCCCCGTCCTCAATGTCAGCCGCCCCCCCACCTCCTCAATGTCAGCCGCCCCCCCCTCAATGTCAGCCCCCCCTCTTTAATGTCAGCCGCGCCCCCTCCTCAATGTCAGCTGCCCCCCCCTCCTCAATGTCAGCTGCCCCCCCTCCTCAATGTCAGCCACCCCCCCTCCTCAATGTCAGCCGCCCCCCCATCCTCAATGTCAGCCACCCCCCCTCTTTAATGTCAGCCCCCTCCTCAATATCAGCCGCCCCCCTCCTCAATGTAAGCCGCCCCCCCCTCCTCAATGTCATCCGCCCCCCTCAATGTCAGCCGCCCCCCCTCCTCAATGTCAGCCGCCCCCCTCCTCAATATCAGCCGCCCCCCCTCCTCAATATCAGCCGCCCCCCTCCTCAATGTCAGCCGCCCCCCCTCCTCAATGTCAGCCCCCCCCTCCTCAATGTCAGCCACCCCCCCGTCCTCAATGTCAGCCACCCCCCCGTCCTCAATGTCAGCCACCCCCCCGTCCTCAATGTCAGCAGACACCCCCCATCTCTATGTCAGCAGACCCCCCCTCTTCTCTGACAGCAGACCCCCCTCTTCTCTGTCAGATTCCCCTCTTCTCTGTTATCTCTCTCCTGCCTGCCTTCACTCTGGGACACAGCAAATGGCAATCCACTACATGTGGCAGGTGAAGTGGCAAGTGACAATCTGCTACGTGTGGCAGGTGACGTTGTGGCAAGTGACAATCCGCAATGTGTGGCAAGTGACAATCTGCAATGTGTGGCAGGTGGCGTCGTGGCAAGTGACAATCCGCTACGTGTGTCAGGTGACGTTGTGGCAAGTGGCAATCCGCTACGTGTGGCAAGTGACAATTCGCAATGTGTGACGTCGTGGCAAGTGACAATCCGCAAATGTGTGGTAAGTGACATTGTGGCAAGTGACAAAACGCAATGTGTGATGTCGTGGCAAGTGACAATCCGCAACATGTGGCAAGTGACAACCCGCAATGTGTGGCAGGTGGTGTCGTGGCAAGTGACAACCCGCAATGTGTAGCAGGTGGCGTCGTGGCAAGTGACAACCCGCAATGTGTGGCAGGTGGTGTCGTGGCAAGTGACAATCTGCAATGTGTGACGTCGTGGCAAGTGACAATCCGCAACTGGTGGCAGGTGACGGTGGCAAGTGACACGCTCAGGCTCCCACTGATTCTGCATTATGGTGAGTTGAACTATTTTATATTTTATATAACAATGTAATAATAGAAATGACGCACTTCACTAATTTTGTTTTGCGATACGGCACTGCGTCGATTTAACTGACAATTGTGCGGTCGTGCTACGCTGTACCCAAACAAAATTTACATCCTTTGTTTCCTACAAATAGAGCTTTCTGTTGGTGGTATTTCTTCATCAGTTTAGGCCAATACGTATTCTTCTACATATGTTTGGTAAAAAAAAAAAACGCAATAAGTGTATATTGATTAGTTTGCGCAAAAGTTATAGCGTCTACAAAATAGGGGATAGATTTATGGCATTTTTATTATTATTATTATTATAAATTTTTTACTAGTAATGGCGGTGATTTGCGATTTTCAGTGAGACTGCGACATTGCGGTGAACAGATCGGACACTTTTGACACATTTTTGGGACCAGTGACATTTATACAGCGATTTGTGCTATAAAAATGCACTGATTACTGTGTAAATATCACTGGTAGGGAAGGGGTTAAATGTGTTACCTGGGAGGTGTTTCTAACTGGGGGTGATGGGACTGACTGGAGGAGGAGATAGATCTCTGTTCCTAATCACTAGGAACAGCAGATCTGTCTCTCCTCCCCTGTCAGAATGGGGATCTGTCTGTTTACATTGACAAATCCCCGTTCTGGCTCTCTGTGGAGCGATCGCGGGTGGTCGGCTGACATCGCGGCCACACACAGGTCCTTTTATACTCCTACATACATGTATAGAGCCATGACAGGTCCTCTTTATTTTCCTAAATACATGTATAAAGCCATGACAGGTCCTTTTTACACCCCTATACACATGTATAGAGCCATGACAGGTCCTCTTCATACTTATATATACATGTATAGAGCTATGACCGGTCCTCTTTATACTCCTATACATGAATACAGCCATAACAGGTCCTTTTTATAGAGCCATGACAGGTCCTCTTTATATTCCTATACATGAATAGAGCCATGACAGGTCCTCTTTATATTCCTATACATGAATAGAGCCATGACAGGTCCTCTTTATATTCCTATACATGAATAGAGCCATGACAGGTCCTCTTTATATTCCTATACATGAATAGAGCCATGACAGGTCCTCTTTATATTCCTATACATGAATAGAGCCATGACAGGTCCTCTTTATACTCCTACATACATGTATAGAGCCATGACAGGTCCTCTTTATACTCCTACATACATGTATAGAGCCATGACAGGTCCTCTTTATACTCCTACATACATGTATAGAGCCACGACAGATCCTCTTAAGTTATCATGATATAAAATTATATCCTTTTGGTGGGCGTTATTTTTTTTTGGGGGGGGGGGCAGCATTTAATTCTTGGTACCAGGCAGCACAATGTCTTAGGCCGGCACTGACAATACCTATAGCTGTAAAAACACATAACAAATCAGCAAGCAAACACAATAGAGCTTGTAAAATATACTTGCACATTTATTACAGAATTCCCCAAAAAATGTACAATGCATCTATAGTGTTTTTTGTTAAATACACATTGATAAATTACATTTCCTTTAAGAAAGTACATTTTAACAAAAATTGTAAAATGCTTGTGTATTGTCAGTCTCAGATCATCAAACTGAATAGGTGTGCAGAAAGAAGAGTCCATAACAGTGATTTAATGCCATAATATTCTGTGTATATTTTTAGGTAAAAGAACATTTTTGCTGATGTGGCAGCCTTGTTCTTCTTATCATCTTTTACATTTAAATCACAGGCCGACAGTTCATGAAAAACTGCAGACATCTGTTTGCATTTTTCAGCTTTTTACAGGAAGGTTTAAAATGGGTGTCATTTCTATCAGATAGTTACCTGAAAATGTGATTTCCTAACAAATGTAGGATATTTTCCTTATATAATAGGGCTTGTGATTTCCACACAAAACAGAGAAACGTATACTTAAAACAGGTAATGAAAAAAGGAATTTGAAGACATATGAAAATCTCATGGTATGTGTCTTTTTAATGTACATTTATTACATAGCCAACACAGCCAATATAAAATTTAAGAATTGAAACTATGGAAAAGTTTGACTTTTATATTAGGAAGCCTGCTAAATGTCCAGGCCAGGAAGATTCAAACTTGAACCGTGTTTTTAGTCACTGATTGAATGCCCTATAATGAGGTCTGGATATGTTTATCTACCAGATGTCTGTTGGATGTGGGGTTCTAGTAGGCTTTTCAACTCACAGGACATTTACATCTAGATAACTTTGGGTAAATTCAGAATTGAAAAACTGATTGGGTACAAGGATCGTAAGGATGAGTCAGAAGATTCTCTGCTGCTCAAATAAAACAAAGCCATCTCCTGTCTCTGCAACCCTGAAGGACACACCATGCAGTTCAGTGGTAGCCCTGCACAAAAGTTATGTTGGCCCTGGGCGAACATTAGATACGCATGAGAGAAAGAGGGGATAATGGAAGAGGCTTTAAAGGCACCAATGCAAACATATGATAGTATAAAACATACAAAAATGTTTTTTTACATACAATGGCCAGGAATTTGTCTTGCAAACAAACGGCAAAGAATTGTCGGCCAACAAACATGAACGTAGTTATGTACTACGTGGTTTTTCAGTTCTTTAGCACCACCCTTTGGGCACCTTCTGCTAATGTTGTGTTTGGTGAGCATTGCTTCTGAGCATGTGTGTTTGTACTTTGGACTTTTGTCCCACGGACTTGTGTACACACGCTCAGAAAATCCGACAACAGACCGGTGTCCGTGAAAAATTGTAAATCCTGCCATCCAACATTTGTCGGCGGAAAATCCAACAACAATTGTCCGATGGAGCATACAAATGGTCGGATTTTCCTTCAACAGCCTGTCATCACACAATTCCTGTTGGAAAATCCGATCGTGTGTACGAGGCTTTACAGTGCACAACACCAATTGGTCAGAAGATATACCCAAAAGTATTGGCATCTTCTGACCCCCAAATAGCTAAAATTGTTCCCTCATGTCCCCAAATTACTATGAATTTCTGTATGTGGACGTGGGGAAAAATGTCCGGATGTCCAATGGTGGAGTCTTTTCCAAGACGGAGTTCTCCCGACGTCTACGGAGTGGTGACCTGGCATTGCCACCTGCGTCAGACAACGTGGAGGGACTAAGATTTGTCTTCGCCGCAGATGAAGCTTTTGCGCAAGGAACCCATCTTATGAGGCGATTTCCTAAAAGGACCCTCACCCCTGAGAGGAGGGTGTTTAATTACCAGCTGGCCAGAGCCAGAAGAGTGGTTGGAAATGCATTTGGCATAATGGCCAGCCGGTTCCACCTGTTTCAGACCTCCATCAATCTTGCGGAGTATAAACTCAACCATGTTGTAATGGCATGCTGTGTGCTGCACAATTTTTTAAGGGAACATTCCCCAAATCATATGGCATGCGTTGGGGTGAGTGAGTGAGTGAGTGAAAAACTTGTATAGCGCTAACAAATGCGAACTAAATCGCCTCAAGGCGCTTAGCATCCAGTAGCTTCATGATCCATCAGAAGAGGTGGGTCTTAAGTTTTTTCCTAAAGGCCCGATGGTTTTCTTCCATACGGATATCCGTGGGTAGCGCGTTCCATAGCCGTGGTCCTTGGACTGCAAATCTTCGTTCTCCCTTTGATTTGTAGCGAAATTTGGGGATGTGAAGGAGGTTTTGGTTTGTTGATCGGAGAGTGCGTTTGGGGGTGTAATGCTTTATCTTCTCGCATAAATATTGCGGAGCAATTCCTTGTGTGCACTTGTGGGTGAGACAGAGGGTCTTGAATGTGACCCGATCCTTTACGGCTAACCAATGAAGGGTCCTCAGTGCAGGGGTGATGGATTCCCAGGGTTTTTTTCCTGTTATCAGTCTGGCTGCCGTGTTCTGGACGACTTGTAGGCGTGACATTTGGTATTTGGGTAGTCCGAGGTAGAGGGAGTTTGCGTAGTCGAGTCGGGAGTTGATAATTGATCCAACTACTACTGCTGTGTCCTCTTCTGGGATGAAGGGAATGAGTCTACGCAGCAGGTGGAGGAGATAATGAGATCCGCTGATTACTGATCCTATTTGAGCATCCATCGACATCTCCGAGTCAAAGATGACTCCGAGACTTTTGACTTTGGTGCTCGGGGTGATGGTCTGTCTGAGAATGGTGGGTGGTGTCCAAGAGGTTTTAGTTTTTGTGTTTCGGTTAGCGTGGAGGAGAAGCAGTTCTGTTTTGGATCCGTTGAGTTTAAGTGAACTCTCAGTCATCCAATCATCGATCAATGTGAGGCACTTTTCCAATCCGTGATATTGGTCTTTTTTTCCAGTGATACGAAAGTAGAGTTGGGTGTCGTCCGCGTATGAGTGGTAGCATAAGTCCTGTTTGCTAATGATTTTTAGGAGTGGGCGGAGGTAGATGTTAAAGAGCAGGGGTGACAGTGGTGATCCTTGAGGGACTCCGCAAGAAATTGCGCGAGTTTCAGAGGTGAAGGCACCTAATTTCACTGTCTGAGAACGATTCTCAAGAAAGGAAGCGAACCAAGGAAGGTCAGGGTCTGCGACTCCTGCTACTTCTTTAAGACGAATGAGTAGAGTTTTGTGGTCTACTGTGTCGAACGCTGCACTGAGGTCCAGCAGCACCAGGAGACATGATTCTCCGTCATCTGCGGCTTCGAGGACGTCATCCCATATTTTGAGAAGTGCCGTTTCTGTGCCATGGCCTGGGCGGAAGCCTGATTGTAGTGGATCCAAGAGTTTGTAAGTGTCCAAATGGCCTTGTAGCTGTTGTACTACCGCTTTCTCCATGATCTTGGAAATGGTGTTGAGGCTTGTTACCGGTCTGCGGTAATTTGGGTCCTTAAGGTCAAGATTGGGTTTCTTTAGGAGGGGTTTGATTATACCTTGCTTGAGGGAGTTCGGAACCAAACCTTCCTTGAATGATAGATTTACGATGTGTGTAATGGTAGGAGCTAAAATGTCGGTACATTCTTTCAGGAGTTTTGTGGGAATTATGTCATTTGACGATGTAGTGTCTCTGAGGCTTCTGATGATGTTTTTGGTGGTGTCAATGGTGATCAGGACCAACGAAAATGTTGCTAGTTGTATAATGTTCGTATTGATTTTCTCTGTTTGCTTTGGATGTGTGAAGTTGGTTGTTTTTTTCTGTTGAATTATTTCCCGAATATTTTCGATTTTGTCGATAAAAAAATCCGATAGCTCATTGCAGAACTCTTGGGTTTCGTTTGCTGGAGGCTCTAAACAGGTAGGGTTCATGGTCCGAGTGACCAGTTTGAAGAGTTCACGAGGCCGGTTTAGGGCTTTTTTTATGGTGTTTGAGAAATGTTCCTTTTTTGCTTTAAAAATTGCTTTGTGATATTTCTTAGTGAGTGCTTTGTAGTTTGTGTGGTTTTCCTCCGTTGGGTTTCTTCTCCAGGCTCCTTCAGCTCTTCTGCGTTCTTGCTTCAGTAGCGTAAGAGTGTCACTAAACCAGCCCGAGTTGTTTTTACGGATGTGTGCTCTGCGTCTCGGAGCGACTGTGTCCGCTGTTTGTAGTAATATTTTGTTTAAGGAGTTGAGTGTTTGTTCCGTTGAGCGGTTATGCTTTAGCGTTCCTATTTTTTTTAATAGAGTGGTTTTGAAAAGTTTTGAGTGAGACCGCACTTCAGGACCAAAATCCATTGCCGGCCCTGAAAGCTGGCCGTACTGGCTTGCCCCCCCAAAGCACCCGTGATGTGCGCCAACAATATGTTGACTATTTGATGGGTAGGGGAGCCATTGCTATGCCAGACGAATCTTGATTTGTTGGAAATAATAAAAAAAAAATTATCCTGAAAGCATCTTGAATTTTATTTTTTGCTTGTTTTTCTTTTAGCTGTCTCCTAGGTTCTCCTAGTGCACTTGTAGTGCCAAGTGTATTTTCCTTTAGTAAATAACCACCATTGTCAGCGTAAACACCAAAAATAACCACAAAAAATGTTATTGGAGATTGATATAAGAAGCCACACATTGTTGAGTACAAAAGCTTTTACTCCTTGCACATTTAAATTGTGCGTATTTTTTTTTTGGAATAGAAAATATAACTTTTGTTACAAAATTTTTGTTGTAAAGTTTTGGGTAAAACGCATAAATAGGCATGTTTTAAAACATAAAAACATTTTCAACTCTGGAACTTATAAGGTGCAACATGTACAATTTTAAGACAAGATCAGACATTCTATTCTGTTTAAAATGTTTTTATCTTGCCTTTATAAAAGATGGGGTGTCACCCCTAAAAAAGCCAAATTTTGAAGACGCATAAAACATGGTGTAGCAAAAATTTCCATCCTGATCCCATGCCTAATGTCAACATGTGCTATCTGCCATCATGGGGGATCAATGGATGTGTTTTGGGGGTGCAACCCATTCCTCTCACCTACTTCAGTTGCAAGGAAGGGGTTGCACCCACAAAACACGTACATTGTTATCCCCTGATGGCAGATAGAACATGTTGACACACAGGGGTTGATTTACTAAAGGAAAATCCACTTTGCACTTGAAAGTGCACTGAAAGTGCACATGGAAGTGCAGATGCTGTAGATCTGAGGGGGACATGCAAGGAAAATATAGTTCTGCATTTTAGCTTGCACATGATTGGATGATAAAATCAGCAGAGCTTCCCCTAATTTCAGAGCTTCCCCTCAGATTTACAGCGATCTACAGCGACTGCACTTCCATGTGCACTTTCAAGTGCAAAGTGGATTTTCCTTTAGTAAATCAACCCCATTGTGTGCATCTCCAAAATTTGGCTTTTACATTTTGAAAAATTTTAAGAACATTATAAAACACAAAAAAAAAAAACAGGGTTTTTTTGGCAAATTTAGATCCTCCCTAGAACACCGTTCATGTTTTTGAGTTTTTGCTCCACCTGCTTTTTTTTTCATTCATAATGTCCAATTCTCTACAGCAGACCATTATGTCCTGGATCATTAACTGGGCACTATGACTTGTGAAAGGGGTAGGTTCTTGGTCCACAAGCAGAACATCACCTAAAAATCAAAAACACACCATGTATTATAAATATGCAGGCATACATCTATTACCAGAATCTGTGGTGTATGAGACTGACCTGTTGTGGTGCCAGTTTCCACCACTTCCTCCACCTCTCCTTCCTCCACTTCTCCTTCCTCCACATCCTGCGGTTGGGGGTCTCTTTGAGGTGTGGGGTTCCTGGGCTCCAGTCTTAAAACTCTTTGAACCCCTATGAGAATGAAACAAAAGGAATACTTTAGCAAAATGATATTTGAGGCCACAAAGAGGAATATGAAACATTGTTTGGAAGTGTGGTACAATTGTCTGTTTTGGCAGAGTTACCAGCTGAACACATGATTGTATCCCTTACCAAAGCTGTAACATTTATCTATTTTGGTTAAGTTTTACACATGGAAACACCCCAAGTATCCACTGGATCACCTGTGTGGGACACCCTAAAAAGGTTGTCCAGATGTGTAACCAGATACTGAGCATCCTCTCCTTACATTACACTGAATCCAGGTATAGCATTTAAATGTACAGTAGTTACCAACACATCTAGACAACAATGTTCAAAAATTATTCTCAAATAAATAGGCATGTCCAAATTTAGTTAACCCTGTATCTGCCAAAAACATTGTATTATTAGTGAGCGAACGAACAATGTTTACTACGAGCGATTACTGTGGCCACGAACATGAAAGTTGCCATTTTAAACTTTACAGCATTAAAGCGGAGCTCCACCCTAAAGTGGAACTTCCGCTTATCGGATTCCTCCCCCCCTCCGGTGCCACAATTGGCACCTTTTGGGGGGGAGGGGGGACAGGATACCTGTCAAAGACAGGTATCCTTACCCACTTACTGGAGTCCGGCCGCGGCGGTGAAGTCGCGCGAGGCTCCCTCCTCCTCCTTCCCTGGCCGCTGGGCTAATAGGAGAGAGGAGCGGGCCTCGCGCATGCGCAGTAGGGTTCCCAGCGTGAAGCCGAAAGTCTTCACTGCCGGGTTCCCTTACCCGCAATGGCGACGGAAGCACCGACAGCTGATGTGAAACATCAGCTGCGGTTCTGACATCGAGGGACACCAGGACAGGTAAGTCTCCATTTATTAAAAGCCAGCAGCTGCAGTATGTGTAGCTGCTGGCTTTTAATTATTATTTTTTTGCACGGGGTTGCCTGGAACACCCCTTTAAAGAAAAGCACATGCAGCAACATGCAAGTAATAATAATCATAGTAACACAGGAAAATTACTAACTTTTTCCAAGAACTTTCTTTATCCTCTTGTACTGCTCCCGATCCCTCAGCTTCAGGTCAGACCACAGTTTCCTGAGCTGCTCTTTTGATCTGCGCACCCTGAATTTCTGGAGAAGAGTTTTCACCACTTTTGACATAATTTTGGCCTGGCGAAGATTTGGGGTGGTGTACGGCCCATGCTTTCCATCATAATCTGACCTCCGCAAAATGGACACCATCTCCACCATCTCTTCGAAAGCCATGTTCGAGGCCTTATATCTCCTGGATTGTGACGTTGGTTCCCCCTGGGCTTTTCTCCTCCTTGGAGGTAATATCAGCCACCTGCTGTGTCTCCGCCATGTCGTCTACCACTGCGACGAGCGAGAAGGGGCGGCGAAAGTACTATAATGAACATCAGGGGCGGGCAAGGCGTGCGTAGTTTCATGCATGCGCAGTGTATATAAAGCTAACATGCATGTGTCGTAGCTACGTTCTGTGTGCAGACGAAGGAGTAAGCGCCGAACGTGAGACCGAAGGTAACACTTTTTGATGGCTCATCAGTGGCTGAGATTGTGGCCTATATATGGGGGAAGAGATTAGTAGAGTCTTGACTAACATTAGTATTTTTGTCTGGTGTTTTGACTTGCAGAAATAATGAATACTTTCAAAGAGCCAGAATTCATGGGTGAGTTCCTGGACAGGCTCAGGGAGCTGCCTGCTCTGTGGGAAACAAAAAACCCAAACAATAAAAAAAAGGAGCAAGGAAGGCAGCACTGGAGACCCTGCTTGAATTTTTTGCAGACACGGATCCCGAAAGCAACCATCCGTGAGGTGAACAACAAAATTGGGACCATTAGGGGCACATATAGGAAGGAGCGCAGTAGGGTCCTGGAATCAAAGAGGTCAGTAGCAGCAGCAGACAAAGTGTCCCCAGTCTGTGGTACTACAACAAATTGAGCTTTCTGGACGACCATCTGGAAGTGAGGCCATCACTTTCTACCCTTCCCTCCAGACTTCGCTCCAGCCTTCCCTCCACCCCAGCTGAGCCTTCGGAGGAACAACCTGAGTTCCTGGAAGAACCGGATGTGGACTTCTGGAGCCCGGTATAGTATTTTTATAAAGATTGCTTGTACTAAAAGTAATGATGTGAAATAGATGTTACTATTGCTAACAAAAACATTTTTGAACAAAAAGTGTTTTACATATCAATAGACAGTAGGGGCAAAAAATGATGGGGACAAGAAGGAAAAATGCTGGGGTCAGAATGATAGTCTTTTCTATTTATTAACATTTAATTTGCAACAGTCATGAGCTGAAAAATGTGTGTGATTGATGAAGCAAAAACTAAAACTATGTCCCTATTTTATACACAGGAAGAGCTCAGCCAGGATGAGGGTGGGGAAAGTGGCAGGCAGGAGGAGGCAGGGCCCAGTGGCAGCCATGAGGTGGCCGGGCCCAGTGGCAGCCATGAGGTGGCCAGGCCCAGCACAACATCCCAGATGCCTAACCTCCACCTTAAAAACAAGAAGGGCCAAGAGGGGTAGGTACATGGAGGAGGAAACACTTGCCCTCATTAGGGAGGCTACTGCGGCCCTCAGAGAGACCCCCTACCACTGAAGAGGGCTATGGCGCCCTAATGGCAGACAAATTGGCGACAATGGAGATGGGCCAACATCTCCTCAGTGAAATCATAATTTGCAAGGTCGTAAACAGGGGGTTGATGGGCCAACTTACACAATATACAGACCTTGCGGAGGTCGGCCATCCTCCTCAACCTCCTCCTCCTCATTCTCCTCCTCCTGCCACAAGTCCACCTCCAGAGACCCAGCCTCCAAGGAAGCATGCATGGAAGGCTGCAGAGAAGGCTGCAGGGAAGGTTACAAGGAAGACAAGGAAGCGATGGCCTGGCTTCAGTAAGGTTGGACAGAAGGCACAGGCTGTTGTAGGATCACAGACTGGGGACATATATATCACCTTCTGCTGTTCCTGACCTTTGGGAGTCCAGGACCTGATTGTGCTCCCAATTATATGTGCTTCTCAAACTCCCAATTTTGTTTTCATATTATTTGATGTGCGCCCTGGGGTCCAAAGGCTGTACAAATTGCAGCAGATTATCCAGCTTTGCCTTCCTCTTTAATTTGTTATTATGAGCCAGAATAAATAGAATTTCTTTTTACAGTTAATACTTGCCTATATTTTTTTTTTTCAAAAAGGAGAGCTTTTTTGTGAGTAGGCAGGTACATTTAAAAAATACAATGTCAAATTAACAAGGGACACCAACCAACCTCCTTGAGTGTAATAAATACAAGATAATAATGTTGTTGTGGTAACTTGACACACTAAAACAAACAAAAATATATGGAGATCAGTCTACAATAATTTTAAAATAATAAGCAAAAATTAAGATCTTCTTGATTAACATTTTTTAAACAAAAAAATAATATTATGGAGAGCTGGCTTGCAAAAACTAAAGATTATTCATGAGATCCCGAGAAATAATAAAGAAACTAGTTTGTCATAACTCTGTGTGAATATCAGCAGCAAAACAAGTTCATTATTGTAGCATTATAAAGCAGAAAAAAATGCGCTGCATTAAACGATGCAATAATTTACAGCGTGACGAATATGCGGGAATCGCGACGGGAAAAAAGAGAGCTGGTTCTATTTTTTTTGCAGCAGTTTTCTCGTCAAGAGAACTGCTATGGAGCATACACAAGGCCGGTTTTCCCGACAAAAAGCAAACATGGCAGTTTTCCCGTCGGGAAAACCGGTCGTGTGTACGAGGCATTATAGTCCACCTGGCCTCAATGAGATCTTAAGTTATTGACCCTTTCTTGAGGGTTTTCCTTCTGGCAAGACTGAACATTTAATAAAAAATATACATATTGTGAGGGGGTTAGCTCGGTAGCGGGTGTGTGTGACCCCCTGGATGGGCTCCCCACACAAAAACAGGCCCAGCAGACGGAGGTTGTGGTTTTCAAGATCAAAAGGTGCGGTTTATTTCTCTATTTACAGTGACAAAAACACAGCAAAGCAAAAAGAAACATAAACAAAATAAATCCTGGTCAGCTTGACCTCTGACTAAACATGCAGGTTTCCCTAACTAACAACTGGGATCAGCCTGGTGCTGTCCTAGTCCCTAAGTCCCTGGTTTAGTAAATGTCCAAACAAATAGCCACACAGGCTTTGTCTCACCGCACAGGGGTTCACTCTCCCTAGACAGTCCACACAGGTCTGGGTCCAGGCATGAGCAAACACCTAATGAAGCTGGGAGTTTTTATAGAGGCCTTAAACGAGCTGACAAGCTTCAGCTGGTCTCATCAACTCCCTGCCTGCACGACGCCCAGCACTCTCCCTAGAGGTATGAATCATCCATGAGCCCACTAGCCTCAGCTGGGCTTCATCAACTCTCTCCCTAGTTGTATAAGTCGGCATAAAGCCTGAATCTGGGAGAAATATACCTACCCCCCTGGATGCAACCAGGTGACTTTACCTTCCTGCTGTCACATACCCCCCCCCCTCTTGTTTTAACCTTGGGGTTGGAACACCAGCAATCAGGCATTCATGTACTCGAGACAAAGCATCCACATTCCCCATTTGAACGCCAGGGCGATGCTTTACTGTGAAGTTGAATTCCTGTAGGGCCAGGAACCACCTATTTACTCTTCTATTTGTCTCCTTGTTTTGAGCCATCCACTTTAACGGAGCGTGATCCGTAACCATGTCAAAGTGCCTACCTAGCAGATAGTACCGAAGGGAATCTAGAGCCCACTTCACCGCTAAACACTCCTTTTTAACCGTGGCGTAATTTACCTCATGGGACTTCAACTTCCTGCTGAGGTAAATGACTGGGTGCTCTTCCCCGTTCCAGACCTGGGACAATACTGCTCCTAACCCCACATCTGACGCATCACTTTGTACGACAAAGTCTTTAGAGAAGTCGGGTGAGTACAACACTGGCTGGCTACATAAGGCTTGTTTCAAGAATTGGAATGCTGCCTCAGCCTCGGGGGTCCATTTAATCATGACCGACCCTTTCCCTTTCGTCAGGTTGGTTAGGGGCACAGCCTTAGAAGCAAAGTGCGGAATGAAGCGCCGATAATAACCCGCGATTCCCAGAAAGGCTCGTACCTGCTTCTTGCTGTTGGGACGTGGCCAACTCTGGATGGCCTCGACTTTGTTGAGTTGGGGTTTTATTACTCCCCTGCCAATGGTGTACCCAAGATATTTGGCCTCCTCCTGCCCAATGGTACACTTCTTGGGGTTAGCCGTAAACCCCGCTTCCCGGATAGAGTCTAGGACTGCTTGCACTTTTGGCAGATGTGAGGCCCAATCTGTGCTATGGACAATTACGTCATCCAGGTAAGCCGCAGCATACTTCCGATGGGGCCTCAGTATCTGGTCCATTTTCCGCTGGAATGTGGCCGGCGCATTCTGTAACCCGAACGGCATTCTCTTATATTGGAACGCCCCGTCTGGGGTTACAAATGCGGTTTTCTCTTTGGCCGACTTGGCCAGGGGAATTTGCCAATACCCTTTTGTGAGGTCAAGAGTCGTCATGTATCGGGCTGTTCCCAGCCGGTCGATCAACTCATCTATACGTGGCATGGGGTAGGTGTCAAATTTTGTAACTTTGTTCAACTGACGAAAATCGTTACAAAATCGCCAGCTCCCATCCGGTTTAGGCACCAACACAATGGGACTAGACCAATCACTTTGGGACTCCTCTATCACCCCTAAGTTCAGCATTTTCTGTACTTCCTCCCGTATTGCCTCCTGTCGGGCCTCTGGGATCCGATAGGGTTTTAACTTCACCCTTTCACCGGGCGGGGTAATAATATCATGCTCTACCCCAGATGTTTGTCCCGGCAGCTCAGAGAACACCTCCTTGTTGCGAAGCACAAACTCCTTAACCTCCTGTTGTTGGGGTTGTGACAAGGTGGCTGCTATTCCAACCTCCGGAATCACGCAACCAGTTTGAGCTGGTGACCAAGTTTCTGCGACTAGGGACTCTCTATCCCTCCAGGCTTTCAACAGATTAACGTGATAGATCTGTTCGGGCTTTCGCCTTCCTGGTTGTCTGACCTTGTAATTCACTTCGCTCACTTTTTCCATTATCTCGTAGGGGCCTTGCCATTTGGCAAGGAATTTACTTTCAACCGTAGGGACAAGTACCAATATCCTATCCCCCGGGGAAAAGGTACGGGTCTTGGCTCCACGGTTGTACACTCTCTGCTGTGCCAACTGCGCTTGGGCCAAATGTTCCTTCACGATGGGCATTACCTGTGCAATTCGATCTTGCATCAGGGCGACATGCTCAATCACACTCCTGTGGGGAGAACTCTCACTTTCCCAAGTTTCCTTGGCAATATCCAACAGCCCTCTTGGGTGTCTCCCATACAGTAACTCAAAGGGGGAGAATCCCGTAGAGGATTGGGGCACCTCCCTAATAGCAAACATCAAATAAGGAAGTAGACAGTCCCAATCCTTTCCATCTCTATCCACCACTTTCTTCAACATTTGTTTTAGGGTTTTGTTGAATCTTTCAACCAGCCCATCGGTTTGGGGGTGATACACAGACGTACGCAATTGCGTCACTTTGAACAATTTACACAGCTCTTTCATAACCCGGGACATAAAGGGTGTACCTTGGTCCGTAAGCAGTTCTTTACAAATACCCACCCGGCTAAAAACAAGAGATAGCTCTTTGGCTATGGTTTTGGCCGAGGTATTTCGGAGAGGGATCGCTTCTGGATAACGGGTGGCATAGTCCATTATAACTAATATGTACTGGTGCCCCCTAGCGGACTTGATTATAGGACCTACCAAATCCATTGCGATCCTCTCAAACGGGACCTCAATGATGGGTAGAGGGACCAGCGGGCTACGGAAATGTGGCATCGGGGCCGACCTCTGACACACAGGGCAGGAGGAACAATAATTTTCTATGTCCTTCATCACCCCAGGCCAATAGAATCTCTGTAATACCCTCTCTCGGGTTTTCTCTGTCCCCAGATGACCTCCAAGAATGTGCCCATGGGCCAACTCCAACACCAACTTCCTGTAAGGTTTGGGCACCACAAGCTGCTCAACGGTTTCTTCTGCCCTTTTTGCCACCCGATACAGTAGGTCCCTCTCTACGCTGAAGTATGGGTAAGTGCAGGTATTATCTGGGTTCACTAACTCGCCATCTATTTCCACTACGTTTTCCCGTGCCTTTATTAGGGCGGGGTCTTTTAACTGTTCTGTGGCAAAATTTTCCCTGTGAACCTCAAGATCAGAAAACTCCACAGACGGTAGGTTTTCGTCTGAGGAGGTGGGCTCCTCTCCAGTTTCTTGAGTCTCGCCTGCCAATACTGACAAGGGAAATTCTGGAGAGTCCTCACCACTCTCAGAGGAGTTCTGGCTATCACCTTCCTGGTACATAGGGGCACCAGTGGGGGGCTCAGGATCATCCCACAGTTCCCAGAACTTCGGAAAATCCCTTCCCACAATGGCATCATGCGGTAGTTGAGATACTAACCCCACTGGATGAGAGAGGGTACCTTTGGGGGTCTTGGAACACACTGTAGTCACTGGATACTCTCGGGTGTCCCCATGCACACAAATAACAGCTACCTTGCTATTCCCAGAGACCTCTGTTTTAACTAATTCAGCCTTTATCAGGGTCACAAGGCTACCTGAATCCAGTAATACCACAACATTTCTACCATTAATACACATTTTGCGTAAATGTTTCTCAGTTCCCCGAATGGCAGTGCATGCGACTGTCGCACACAGCGACTGACGTCTGTCCGTCAGAAAGTCACATTGCATGGGTTCCTCCACAACCGGGCAATTTGCTGCAATATGTCCCGCTTGCCGGCAGCGGTAGCAAACAATCCTTTTGGCTGCCTCTTGAGCCCCCGACTTCCCAGGCTGTTCTCGCCAAACCCTGGGCAGAGCTCCCACCCTCTCACTCTCTCCACCCTCACCCCTTGGAATCATCTTATCCGCCCCTGGGGATGGTCTGGTCTTAGGGTGGAAAGTCCGAGAGTCTCTGGAAGAGGCCGTCAGGTTCTCTGCAGCCAAGTATCTCTCTACACGATCCACAAGTTTACCGGCCGTTTCTGGGTCTCCATGGCTTACCCACTTTTGATTGGCGGTAGGAAGAGCTCTCAAGAAACGATCCATCACAACACGTTCCACAATCTCCGGTGCGGACAAAGTCTCTGGCTGTAGCCACTTCCTGCTCAGGTGAATGAGATCATACATTTGAGACCTGGGGGGTTTTCCAAGCTGGAAAGTCCAGTTATGCACACGCTGAGCCCGGACAGCCAGGGTGACACCCAGCCTTGCCAATATTTCAGCTTTTAGCATCACATAGTCTTTTGCTTGGTCAGGCTCTAGGTCATAGTAAGCTTTCTGCGATTCACCAGTTAACAGAGGAGCCACCAGTCCAGCCCACTGCTCCTCAGGCCACTTTTCTCTTTCAGCAGTCCTTTCAAATGTGGTCAAAAATACCTCTGGATCATCCTCTCCAGTCATTTTTGTCAATAAACGACTCACCCAAAAGGACGCGTATTAGTGGGACGGCTTTCCTCACTGGTCTGCGGACGTTGCTGCATTACTGCTTCCATCTGTTGTTGTAGTCTCTGCTCTTGCTTCTGCCACAGGTCTATGAAGCGGGCCTCAGATTGCTGCTGGGCTTGTTGCTGGGCTGCGAAGCTCTGTTGTTGAGCTGCAAGGCTCTTTTGCAAACCTGCATTTGTCTGCTGTTGATTGGCATTTATTAGAGCCAGCTGTTTCAGTATCTCCTCCATGCTGGCTTAAAAAAAAACTGCCACTGGTTCTCCACCAACTGTGAGGGGGTTAGCTCGGTAGCGGGTGTGTGTGACCCCCTGGATGGGCTCCCCACACAAAAACAGGCCCAGCAGACGGAGGTTGTGGTTTTCAAGATCAAAAGGTGCGGTTTATTTCTCTATTTACAGTGACAAAAACACAGCAAAGCAAAAAGAAACATAAACAAAATAAATCCTGGTCAGCTTGACCTCTGACTAAACATGCAGGTTTCCCTAACTAACAACTGGGATCAGCCTGGTGCTGTCCTAGTCCCTAAGTCCCTGGTTTAGTAAATGTCCAAACAAATAGCCACACAGGCTTTGTCTCACCGCACAGGGGTTCACTCTCCCTAGACAGTCCACACAGGTCTGGGTCCAGGCATGAGCAAACACCTAATGAAGCTGGGAGTTTTTATAGAGGCCTTAAACGAGCTGACAAGCTTCAGCTGGTCTCATCAACTCCCTGCCTGCACGACGCCCAGCACTCTCCCTAGAGGTATGAATCATCCATGAGCCCACTAGCCTCAGCTGGGCTTCATCAACTCTCTCCCTAGTTGTATAAGTCGGCATAAAGCCTGAATCTGGGAGAAATATACCTACCCCCCTGGATGCAACCAGGTGACTTTACCTTCCTGCTGTCACAATATATATATATATTTTTCCTGTGGTTATATTGAATCAAGCATAAATGTTACAATAAATAAGTATTTGTTTTTCATATTTGTGTATTGCTGTATTTTGCAATATTTATTCTATTCAGACATGTATATATCTCATTATGCAGACACTATTGGTTTTCCTGATTGTCCGGCACAGTGAAGCATTCCCAGCATGCATGGCCCCTGCACAGGATTTCCTGGGGTGGGGACACTCTCCACTACCATTGGTCATTTCCATATGGTTTCCCTTACACCCATTGCCGGCCATTAGACTTGGACCACCATATGGTCCTGGAGACTATGTGCTGCTCCTGGGATGGGGGTCACACACGGCCTTGTACGCTTCCAGTCGTTTGGGGCCGCACATTGCGTGCTGGCCCCACTGCATCCATTTGATGCACACGCCGTGGGTTCCGTTGCAACTGGATATGACGTTTCCCTCTACCAGAACTGACGCTGGCTCCCGCGGTGCAAGGTGGGGAACAATATGGCGGCTGGTCAGCATGCCACACGCGGCTCACAGAGGGATTCCAGTTTGTTTGCCGCGATTATTCATATGGTTCGTGTGCGTCAAATCTTGAAATTTTTCAGCACCAGGAAGGTCCAGGTGCATTGTCCATCCTCACTTCCAAATCTGTGGTTGGTAGATGCTGTACCAAGCCATATTCACATGTAGTGCCCTCAGGGCCACTCCAACAATGACTGCACCATGATTCTTCGGACAGGTTTTGTGATGGAGATGTAAAAACAATGGAGCATGCCTAAACTATCGACTAGTGACAATACAGGAGCACAGTTGGGAGAACAGTGTCACCTTATAATGTAAGCCTCATCTATGATGTAGCAGCAGTGACTGTAAGCATCAGTTTGCACCACAAGAAAGTAATAGAGGACAATAAACCACGGGACACCTTTTGCTACTTTTATAAAGAGGAGACCCTGAAAAGCAACACTTACTGGCTGGATCACCAGATGAAAAAAAAAGAAAGCCTAAAGAGGAAGGCTAGTGCAGACATTGCATCTAGGAATTGATCTATGTGCCAAACGCAACCCTCAACAGGACCATTCTTTAACAACTCTCAATAGCAGCCCTGATGAAGTCCCCCAAAATGCTTTGGCCTCATTTTAGTGACTTAAAATAAAACGTCTTTAATACTTGCATTTACTGGATACCAGACACTTTACTTTCAGTTCTTCCTAAGCATATGCAGAGTCGAACCACAAGGCCATACCCCGAGGTAGCAGCCCCGGCAACTTTTCCTCAAACCGGGCACAAACCTCTGGGAACAAACTCTTCCTATCTGCCAATACCTTGCTCACCTTACAGCAGTGACTTGTCGAGTCAGTCCAGCATGATCTACACCTCCTCTTATAAGCTGCGATTCTTCATATGGCCCACTTTTCCATAGATTTTTGTCCTTTTCATGGACACTCAGACCCATGATTGGTATATTTTTAAACTCTACCCACTTTGTGTGACTATCAGTATAGTCAGTGTTTATTTGTGCTCCAAATTGAGTAATCCTTAGGGGTATAGGCTGTGGCTGTAATAGCTGGATGGTGATATATCCATAGGTTTGGTGGTTGGAAAAGAAAGGAATATTAAGGTTTAAAAAGGAAGGCAGCCATCCTTCAGCGTGTGTCCAGAACTCTGCAAGACATGTAAGGAAAAAACAGTGAGGGGGAGGCGCCGACCTAAGTGTAGTATTAAAATAATGACTTTAATAGGATAAGATTAAAAACACTTACAAGATGATAGAAGATGCATGCTCATCAAAGTAAAGTGCAGTCCTGGCATTCCACATGGCAATCAGGGCTGCAGTGGTGAAGGCTACCCGCTCGGAGCTGGCTGCTCCTTCCAATGACCAATAGAAGGGGCAACCAACTCTGAGCGTGTAGCCTGCACCACTGCAGCCCTTATTGACAAGATTCCAGCCCTGCCTTGGTCCAATCAGACACCAGTGACATTACTTCCTGTTCCACGGTCCATGCTGGTTAGTGTGGAGCTTCCTGGTTCCTTGCTCCTGGAGAAACACCGTGATCCATTCCAGCCAGCTGCACAATCCTTTCCAGCTATCTACAACAGCAGTGGGACCCGCAGAGCCATGTGGAATGCCAGGACTGCACTTTACTTTGATGAGCATGCATCGTCTATCATTTTGTAAGTTTTTTTAATCTTATGCTATTATCATAATTTTAATACTATACTCAGGTCACTAATGAAAATGCTAATTAAAAGTATCCCCACCATGATTCTTTACCATTGGGATGATGTTTTTAGGGTGATAAACAGTGTTGGTTATCTAACACACACAGAAATCTTGCCTTGGCCAGAGAATGTTTTTTTTACATGTTTGTCTTGTCTAATGAGATCTGATGAAAAAAAAAAAAATCCTACAACAAAACTTTCTTTAACCACTTAAGGACTTGAAGGATTTGCCCCTTTAATGACCAGGCCATTTTTTGCGATATGGAACAGCGTCGCTTTAACTGACAATTGCGCGGTTGTGCGACGCTGTACCCAAACAAAATTGATGTCCTTTTTTCCCCCCAAATAGAGCTTTCTTTAGGTGGTATTTGATCACCTCTACGTTTTTTATTTTATAAACAAATAAAGAGGGTCAATTTTGAAAAATAAAATTTTTTTTTTACTTTTTGCTATAATACATATCCAAAAAAAATATATAAAAATACACATTTATTCATCAGTTTAGGCCAATATTTATTCTTCTACATATGTTTGGTAAAAAAAAATTGCAATAGGCATATATTGATCGGTTTGCGCAAAAGTTATTGCGTCTACAAACTATGGGATAGATTTAGGGACTTTTATTTATTTTTTTATAGTTTTTTACTAATAATGGCAGTGATCTGCAATTTTAAGCGGGACTGCAACATTGCGGCAGACAAATCTGACCCCAAATTACACGTTTTGGGGACCAGTAATATTATTACATTGATCAGTGCTATAAAAATGCACTGATCAATGTAAAAAGGACACTGGCAGGGAGGGGGTTAACACTAGGGGCGATCAAGGGGTAAAGTGTGTTCCCTAGGTGTGTTCTAACTGTAGGGGGTTGGGCTGCCAGGGACATGACAGAGATCACTGTTTCCGTTCACAGGGAACAGAAGATCTCTGACATGTCATCTGGTAGAACAGGGATCCGTTTGTTTACACTGGCAGATCCCCATTCTGCCTCTGTACTAGGCGATTGTGGGTCGCCAGCAGACATCGAGTTTGCCTGACCCACGTGCATGCTCCCGGAGCGTGCAGCGGGTGGGTGCGTGCCTTGCACAGCTATGGAGATTTACGCAGAAGAGCCGACCTGCTGCCGTATAACGACAGGGGGCTGGTCGGCAAGTGGTTAAGTGGGGTACACACTATGAGAAAATCTGAAGAAAAATTCCATATGAGGCACAATTTTTTGATTTTTGTATAGTGTATACACAACACAGGAGTGGGGGGAACGATTGTAGTAGTGTGATGGCAATAGCAAATATCACTTGTGTGCACCCTATCATTGTGTAGCAAGGTCCCAGGCCTCCTTTGATCTAATAAAAACCTCCAGGGCCAGAGATAGCTGACATCCTTCTGTATGTAGTGGGTTGTGAGGCATAGTGGGTGCAGAGTAGTCAAAGTTATTTGGCGCCAGACACTTCTTGAATGCCAAAGAAAGTTTATTTCTCTTAACAAACTTTTTGGTGGAGAGAGGGTAAGGGCCATG
This sequence comes from Rana muscosa, assembly GCA_029206835.1. Classification (NCBI taxonomy): domain Eukaryota; kingdom Metazoa; phylum Chordata; class Amphibia; order Anura; family Ranidae; genus Rana; species Rana muscosa. Next base: position 273,329,585 of record CM055116.1, read on the forward strand.
ACACCCTTAGTTAGTTGCAAGATTAATTGACAGACTATGAGATTTCAATAGGAGGACAGCCATGCAGGGAAAGGAATCCAGCAAGACGCCACATCTGCATGTGCAGGAATGGGAACGCTGACTCCTATGGCAACAGTCTTTAACAGTTCCTAATACAAACGTAACAGTTCTTTCCATTTCACTACAATCGCTCCTTGTAGTTTTTCAGCCCACTGAGCTCCCAGTCTCTCACTAGACCCACTGATTCACTGCCACTGAATCCCTTGAGCTCCTCCAATCTTCACGTGGTATCTTCCTCAAGCGTCACCCTCGCTTCTCTGCTGGGTCTCTAGCTTGGCACTCAAGATACCTCTCAAGCTTCACCCCACTGGCCTGCTCGGTCCCTGGTTTGACACACAAGGCTGCTCTGCAAGTGTCACCTCCCCTGGCTGGGTCCCTGGCTTGATACCCACTAAATGTTTCCGATTCTCCACCGTCTCCGCTTGGTGAGAATGCTGCTCCAGTACTTGCTTCAGTTACTCACTGTGGTCCCTGGTAATCAGGCGGATAGTCCCTTACTGGCGACAGCTTCTCCTCTACCTTCGACCATGACAGGTTCTCCAGCCGGCAGAAACACCACTTTTGGTTGGATTGCAAGCTGCAGTCCCAACCATGCGCTGCTCTCTTGCTTCTGGATAGGCCCTCAATTGCCCAGGATAGTCCCAATCTCCGGCCTTGCAGCCCGGGCAATATAACAGATGTCCACCCAGAAAGCCGTCCAGGTGGCGCCGAGCACAGATCACCTGACTCCACCCACATAGGTTCTCCCAGCAGGCCAAGGAATTCAAGAAAACCCCTGCACATTGGCTGAGATGCCCCATATGCCCATAATCTGACCTTGCATTGCCCTTCTCGTATCTAGTACCACCAAGTACCCGGCCACCTAGTGGTAGAAGAGAAAAGTGCAACCAGGCCAAACTTAGGGAGAAATCAATGGATCTCTAACAATTAGCAAAGATGACTATTCCTGGCAAGTAAATTTCAAGGAGCAACCCTGACTAAACTCCAGGGTGCTACAATTGTCTCATGGACAGCTTCTGCCATCTCAGTTGTGGATCTCTTTAGAGTCACCTCCATCCTCTTGGATGTTTCTCTGACTAGCTTTCTTTGTTCCCCTTTACTGAATTTTGGTGGATAGCCTTCTCTGGGCGAATTACAGTTGTGTCACTGGTTTTTATTACCAAATTCAATGATTTTCCAGGGGACTCCACTGTTTTCGGAAATGTATCTTCAGCTTGGCTGTTCAAGAAAAACACCACTTATGTTAAAAAAGTTAATATCACACATATACAGTAATTGCCGCACAGGTCAATTTTCCTTTAATGTTTATAACAATTACTGTACCTTTACATTCTCTTCTAAAGGTATGTTGACACTTCAACATTCCTAAGAAAAAACTGAGATTTGCTCAGGAGATTAAAGGCTTATTTAGGAGGTTCGCATCATGCAAATGCGGATGCAATAAAAAAAATATATATTTTTATTTATTTAATACCAGATCAATTTAATTATATGCTAGTCTTCTTTCTCTTGGTTACCTTGTTCCAGTGGCCTAAGTCAGATGATTTTTTTGCTCCTTTATTAAATAGCCCTGGCTTTGCATACACGTCAGACAGCATGCTCCCTTCATTGGGACAATTAAATATGTAAAAAATGGAATCACCTAATTCTTTTTTTTAAATCCTACCCTGTATCTTAGCCTTTAACCCTGGAAAGAAACACTCAAACTCACCCTGGCCAGACCATTGCACCACAGCACTAAATTAATCCCAAAATGGTTCATGTGGCATGTTGTCCATGCAGTTAAATGTACAAAGGCTCTAGTTATATAGACTAATCATTTTCCTAATTACGTTGTACTAAGAAATTACACAATGCAAGCTTGGAAGATGAAGATGTTAATTGGAAATGGAAAAATAAAATGGCTGTTTCCATTGACACTGATTCCAAGAAGAGAGGTTGTCAAGGTTACAGATGAATTCAGTGCAATAATTATAAGGTGAAAACACAGTAAATGCAAATGCTAAAAAGTGCAAAGTGTTTTATATATATATATATATATATATATATATATATATTCCTATGTACTTATGTATGCTTATTGTTCTGCTTAGAAACAGACCCCCATATTTTATATATATTATATATATATATAGTTATATATATATATATATGTAGCGGCCTCCACTCTCTCTCTCTTGTTTATCGGTTATCTTTGGCTGCAGTCTAGGGGTACCTTGGAGGAGAGAGTGCGGGGTCACCACGCCAATACTTTCACCGCAGATGTTTGTGTGGTGTGAGCAAAGTTTCTTTACCTTCGGGTCGGTGTTCGGTGTTTGGAGCCTCCGCTTCTCCTGTGGAACAGTGTCTGCCAGTAATTGAGCCCCACACCAATAAAAGTCCAACAATCCTTTATTTTTCAATGTCAGGATGAAACACAACCAGTTGGACTCCCTCAACAGACAGACAGGGGGTGTGGATACGAGTAGGCCCAGGCACAATGAACTCCTTTTGTTTGCGTGCGAATAGGCTTGGCGCACGGTCTCTGCCACCGACCGTGAATTGGTAGCTGCCACCTACCGGGTGAACTGTTACAGCCTCTGCCACAGGCCTGAAAGTAATGGTCCTCAGATGCGACCTTTGCGAAATGTCTCTGCACAGACTTTAGCACATGAACCACCTTCCGCGTAAATAAGGCCCCTATTTGGTGAAGGCATCCCTCCAGACGGTCTCCGGAGGCCCTATCCCGACACTGGCAATCTGCTGCACCAGATCTACGGGAAGGTCACCTGCGCGGTCCATTGCGTCTTAGATTCAGGTACCCAGTCCGTCGGGCACCTTAGGACGATCCCTCCCGGGCAGAACCCAGTGGAAGTAGCTGGGCCCCAGGCCTGGAACAAAGTACCTCACCCCAGACTAAAGGTGTCTGGGGTGGCTCCCGAACTCCTGGTGTCCAGGCCTAGGCCGCCTGGACACCAACAACGGACCGCAGCCCCCAGGCTAAAGGTGCCTGGGACTCTCCCCGTGACAAAGATGTCCACCCCCTTTATACCTTCCCCCAGCAAGCACAGCGGTTCCCCGCCCCGCCGTACAGGTGCTGCGAGAGGCCACAAAGGGTACGGCACTGCAGTGATGGTTAAACCCCAGCCCACAGGGACAGCGCCACCTGCTGGGCCACAGGGAACTATGCTGCATCACTGGAGTCTCTGCCAGTTTCAAACATAATAGAAAAGTATATACCCACTATATACCAACTATAAAAGTATATACCCACAGTGATATTTAATGATAATCATATTGTGTTGTTTTACCTGTTGTATGTGGCAAGTGGCAAAAGCTCAGGGTGTTTTGTTTATCATTCATTATTAATCTTTGAGGGAAATTGTTCATATGGGTTAATTTTTCTCCAAGCTACAAAATCAGGGAAGGAAACCAACAATATTGAAGCTGATCTCCAGTTTTGGGCACCAGTTCGCAAAAATGATATCGGGAAAACTGGAGAAAGTGCAGAGAAGAGCAACCAAACTGATAAGAGTCTAGCAGTAGACGGCATGAGAAGGATTTTGCTGTTTTAGGCAAAAAAATGGATCTGTCATCGTGGAGAGGACACTGGGGGGTTATTTACTAAAGGCAAATCCACTTTGCACTACAAGTGCAAACTACAAGCATTACTACTACAGCATTTTAGCTTGCACATGAGTGGATGATAAAATCAGCAGAGCTTCCCCTCATTTCAGATCTACCCATCAGATTTACAGGGACTGCACTTCCAAGTGCACTTTCAGTGCAATTTCAAGTGCACTTTGCACTTGTAGTTTGCACTTGTAGTGCAAAGTGGATTTTCCTTTCGTAAATAACCCCCAATGTCTTCATTGGAAACTTATTGGAAATGTCTATTTACAGAGCTCAGTAGCTTATCCTGAAATTTCTACATGCAAGTGGAGAAGACAGGGAAACTGTGCTCTCTCTTTAGCGAACCCAAAATGCTGTGTGACATAGGTGTCATGGGTGTACCCTGTAAATAAAGATTCTATATACCAGGGTTTTCAAACTAAATTGAAATAGTGAGCCGAATTCAGAGGGCTAAATCTTTGAAGGAATTGTATTATGTTTACTGAAGGCCACAAATACTTTTTTATTTCAGAATTGTTTTCTTCTGAATTTAGCATTATCGTAATAACTGCAATTTACATAACTTAATCTTAGAGAAAGCATCAGTAAAACATTTCCTGAAGTATTAGCTTCTAAATCATGTACGAAAATGCAATTTATCAAATGGAGAACAGCTGGAGGTGCATTTGTATTTTTGTTCCTTAGGCCTGGTTCACACTGGGGCGACAAACGCTCCGACATTGGGAGCTCATGTCGCTTGACGTGTGAAAATCAATGTTTCCCTATGGGAGCCGTCTTAACTGGTCCGACACATGTCGGTCCGACTTTGAAAATGCTCCCTGTACTACTTTGGTCCGACTTTGATCCGACTTCAGCCCATTGACTATCATTGAAGTCGGATCAAAGTCGGACCGCAGTCTTGCATGATCCGACTTTGGCATGCGACTTGTGCTGTACTGCTCTTGAGGGGGAACTCCAGGCCAAATTTTAAATAAAAAACCGGCATGGGTTCCCCCTCCAGAGGCATACCAGGCCCTTGGGTCTGGTCTGGATTTGAAGGGGCGCCCCTACGCCAAAAAAAACGGCGTGGGGGTCCCCCCAAAATTCAAACCCTTATCCGAGCACACAACCTGGCCGGCCGCAGGGGAAGAGGGGGGACGAGAGAGCGGCCCCCCCTCCCTCCTGAACCGTACCAGGCCGCATGCCCTCAACATGGGGGGTTTGGTGCTCTGGGGCAGGGGGGCGACCTGCGGCCCCCCCACCCCAGAGCACCCTACCCCCATGTTGATGAGGACAGGGCCTCTTCCCGACAACCCTGGCCGTTGGTTGTCGGGGTCTGTGGGTGGGGGGCTTATCGGAATCCGGGAGCCCCCTTTAATAAAGGGGCCCCTGGATCCCGGCCCCCCCACCCTATGTGAATGAGTATGGGGTACATCGTACCCCTACCCATTCACCTGGTGGAAAAAAATTGCAATAAAAAAAACCACACAGCTTTTTAAAGTATTTTATTGCACAGCTCCGGGGGTCTTCTTCCGACTTCGGGGGTCTCCGGTGTCGTCGCCGCGCTCTCCGGTTCTTTCTTCTGCCGGGCCTCCGCTAACTTCTTTTTAGCTCTTTTGCTAACGGAGGCCCGGTCTTCTCCGTCGTCTCGTCCGGCTCTCCGTTGTCCTTCTGCCGACCCCTCCACTAACTTCTTTAGCTCTTTTGCTAGTGGAGGGGCCGGTCTTCCCGTCGTCGTCGTCGCCGTCTTCTTCCCTCTTCTCCTTCTCGGATGTTGACGCGTCGCTTCCTCCCGCTGTAATACTGGCTCTCCGCTCCGCATTAATATAGGCTTCTCATGACGTCACAGTCACATGTTCCGGGGCACATGGCCCCGGAGCATGTGACTGTGACGTCATGGGAACATGTGACTGTGACGTCATGGGAAGCCTATATTAATGCGGAGCGGAGCGGAGAGCCAGTATTACAGCGGGAGGAAGCGACGCGTCAACATCCGAGAAGGAGAAGAGGGAAGAAGACGGCGACGACGACGACGGGAAGACCGGCCCCTCCACTAGCAAAAGAGCTAAAGAAGTTAGTGGAGGGGCCGGCAGAAGGACAACGGAGAGCCGGACGAGACGACGGAGAAGACCGGGCCTCCGTTAGCAAAAGAGCTAAAAAGAAGTTAGCGGAGGCCCGGCGGAAGAAAGAACCGGAGAGCGGGAGAAGAACCGGAGAGCGGGAGAAGAAGAAGGCGATGGAGAAGACCGGGCCTCCGCTAGCAAAAGAGCTAAAAAGAAGTTAGCGGAGGCCCGGCAGAAGAAAGAACCGGAGAGCGCGGCGACGACACCGGAGACCCCCGAAGTCGGAAGAAGACCCCCGGAGCTGTGCAATAAAATACTTTAAAAAGCTGTGTGGTTTTTTTTATTGCAATTTTTTTCCACCAGGTGAATGGGTAGGGGTACGATGTACCCCATACTCATTCACATAGGGTGGGGGGGCCGGGATCCAGGGGCCCCTTTATTAAAGGGGGCTCCCGGATTCCGATAAGCCCCCCACCCGCAGACCCCGACAACCAACGGCCAGGGTTGTCGGGAAGAGGCCCTGTCCTCATCAACATGGGGCAGGGTGCTCTGGGGTGGGGGGGCCGCAGGTCGCCCCCCTGCCCCAGAGCACCAAACCCCCTATATTGAGGGCATGCGGCCTGGTACGGTTCAGGAGGGAGGGGGGGGCGCTCTCTCGTCCCCCCCTCTTCCCCTGCGGCGGCCAGGTTGTGTGCTCGGATAAGGGTCTGGTTTGGATTCTGGGGGGACCCCCACGCCGTTTTTTCGGCGTAGGGGCGCCCCTTCAAATCCAGACCAGACCCAAGGGCCTGGTATGCCTCTGGAGGGGGAACCCATGCCGGTTTTTTATTTAAAATTTGGCCTGGCGTTCCCCCTCAAGATTCATACCAAACACAGTGCCTAATTTTGGCTGGGATCCAAGTCGGATCCCCGTTCATTGAAAGTCGGACATATGTCAGCTTCATGTCGCAGGGCAAAGTCGGATCCAAAGTAGGACAGATGTCGTGTCGCACTAGTGTGAACCCAGCCTTAGGCCGGGTTCACACTAGTCTGACAAACGCTCCGACATTGGGAGCTCATGTCGCATGACGTGTGAAAATGAATGTTTCCCTATGGGAGCCGTCTTAACTGGTCCGACACATGTCGGTCCGACTTTGAAGATGCTCCCTGTACTACTTTGGTCCGACTTTGATCCTACTTCAGCCCATTGACTATCGTTGAAGTCGGATCAAAGTCGGACCGCGGTCTTGCATGATCCGACTTTGGCATGCGACTTGTGCTCTGCTGATCTTGAGGGGGAACTCCACGCCAAATTTTAAATAAAAAACCGGCATGGGTTCCCGCTCCAAGAGCATACCAGGCCCTTCGGTCTGGTATGGATTTTAAGGGGAACCCCCTAAGCCGAAAAAACGGCGTGGGGGTCCCCTCAAAATCCAAACCAGACCCTTATCCGAGCACACAACCTGGCAAGCCGCAGGAAAAGAGGGGGCGAGAGAGTGGCCCCCTCCCTCCTGAACCGTACCAGGACGCATGCCCTCAACATGGGGGGTTTGGTGCTTTAAGGCAGGGGGGGCGACCTGCGGCCCCCCCACCCCAAAGCACCCTGCCCCCATGTTGATGGCCGTTGGTTGTCAGGGTATGCGGGTGGGGGCTTATCGGAATCCGGGAGCCCCCTTTAATAAGGGGGCCCCCAGATTCTGGCCCCCCACCCTATGTGAATGAGTATGGGGTACATCGTAAATTCACCTGGTGGAAAAAAATGTCAATAAAAAAACACTACACAGGTTTTTAAAGTAATTTATTACACAGCTCCGGGGCGTCTTCTTCCGACTCCGGGGGTCTCTTCCGACTTCGGGGGTCTTCTTCTGACTTCGGGGGTCTTCTTCCAACTTCTGGGGTCTCTTCCGACTTCGGGGGTCTCCGGTGTCGTCTCCGCGCTCTCCGGTTCTTCTCTCGCTCTCCGGTTCTTTCTTCCTTCTGCCGGGCCTCCGCTATCTTCTTCCAGCTCTTTTGCTAGCGGGGCCCGGTCTTCTCCGTCGCCTTCTTCCCTCTTCTCCTCTTCGATGTTGACACGTCGCTTCCTCCCGCTGTAATGCTGGGTGTGCGGTGCGCAACGATTTATATAGGCCTCTCATGACGTCACAGTCACAAGCTCCGGGTGGCCCCGGAGCATGTGACTGTGACGTCATGGGAGCATGTGGCCATCCGGAGCATGTGACTGTGACGTCATGTGAGGCCTATATAAATCGTTGCGGACCGCACACCCGGCATTACAGTGGGAGGAAGCGACATGTCAACATCGAAGAGGAGAAGAGGGAAGAAGGCGATGGAGAAGACTGGGCCCCGCTAGCAAAAGAGCTGGAAGAAGATAGCGGAGGCCCGGCAGAAGGAAGAAAGAACCGGAGAGCGAGAGAACAACCGGAGAGTGCGGAGACGACACCGGAGACCCCCGAAGTTGGAAGAAGACCCCTGAAGTCGGAAGAGACCCCCGGAGTCGGAGGAAGACCCCCGGAGCTGTGTAATAAATTACTTTAAAAACCTGTGTAGTGTTTTTTTATTGACATTTTTTTCCACCAGGTGAATGGGTAGGGGTACAATGTACCCCATACTCATTCACATAGGGTGGGAGGCCGGGATCTGGGGGCCCCCTTATTAAAGGGTGCTCCCGGATTCCAATAAGCCCCTTGCCTGCATACCCTGACAACCAACGGCCAGTGTTTTCGGGAAGAGGCCCTGTCCTCATCAACATGGGGGCAGGGTGCTTTGGGGTGGGGCCCCCTGCCCCAAAGCACCAAATCCCCATGTTGAAGGCATGCCGCCTGGTACGGTTCAGGAGGGAGGGGGGCTGCTCTCTCGTCCCCCCTCTTTTCCTGCAGCCTGCCAGGTTGCGTGCTCGGATAAGGGTCTGGTTTGGATTTTGGGGGGACCCCCATGCCATTTTTTTGGCTTAGGGGGTTCCCCTTCAAATCCATACCAGACTGAAGGGCCTGGTATGCTCCTGGAGGGGAACCCATGACAGTTTTTTTATTTAAAATTTGGCGTTCTTCCCCCTCAAGATTCATACCAAACACAGTGCCTGGTATTGGCAGGGATCCTAGTCGGATCCCCGTTCATTGAAAGTCGGACGTATGTCGGCTTCATGTCGCAGGGCAAAGTCGGATCCAAAGTAGGACGGCTGTCGTGTCGCACAAGTGTGAACCCGGCCTTAAAGTGATTGTAAAGTGTCATTTTTTTTTCTAGAAAAAAAACAACCATGTTATTTACCTGCTCTGTGCAGTGGATTTGCACAGAGCAGCATGAATCCTCCTTTTCTCGGGTCCCTCTTCTGTCCTCTTTTAAAAGAAAGTAAACTCCTATTTTCTACTTGTACCTACAGGTAAGCCTATAATAAGACTTACCAGTAGGAACTGTGAATATCCCCTAAACTTTAGGAGATATTCAGTGCATGTAGCCGATGATGTCATCAGCGCATGTGCTCTGAAGGTTCGGCTTACTATGCTTACCTGTGCCGTAAACGACGGCTTCTGCCTGCATGTGCAGGAATGATGTCATCACAGCTCCGGTCACTCACAGGCTTTTCTTAGGCTTTTTTCTTTTATTTACACAGGGTGATTCAGCCAGTAAGTCTGTTGTTTTTCAAGAGAACAAGCTGTTCTGCACATGTAGCAGTTAGAGGGTTAAGACAAACCATTTAATACTGATATGGGTGCTTACAATTATCAGCTTTTATTTATACAAAACCTTTATCCCAAAAGGTTAAAAAAAAATGTTTGCTGTAACTGCTTATCAAGTGTTAACTGTAGTTTGGTTTAACTGTGTTAGTGTTTCTAAATCTGTTAGTACATCTAACAACAACCTACCCCCAGACTAGCAATGCTATTTTCCAAAAGTGTCTCTTTTTCTCCTCTATCCAGAGTGGAGGCACTCTAATACTGTGTAGCGCTATACTCGTTGGAGCCACTGGTTAGGATGGGTCCTCTGTTGATTGCCTCAACCTCTTTAAGAACTTCAGACCCTCCAACACCCTAGATTGAGTGTCCAAAGCATACAATATCACAAAATAAAAATCACTGAGTAATACTTAGTACCCAGTAGTAGTATTATATTAAAGAAAACAGACACTGAACCAGTTAGTAAAGGCAAATTTTATATATTATCACCTGACATGGTTGGTAATGAAGTAAGCATAGAAATGGGTTAACAGTGGTAATTGCACAATTTAGCATACATGGTAATTAGTAATAAGGATTACGCATAATATGATATTTAGGGGATATTTACTAATACTGGTGCACTCAGAATCTGGTGTAGCTGTGCATAGTAACCAATAAGCTTCTAACTTCAGCTTATTCAATTAAGCTTTGACAATAAAACCTTGAGGCTGATTGGTTACTATGCACAGCTGGACCAAATTCTGTGTGCACCAGTTTTAGTAAATCTCCCCCTTGGAGTCCATACTTGCCAACAGTCTAGATTTTCCCAGCACAATCCCGATGTTTGGACCTTCATCCCGATCGGAGTCCGTTCTGATGAAAATCCCGGGATTTTTCTTTTGTCTTGGGAATCATGACTGTTGTTGGCAAAGACCGCAGCTCTTTCCAGCTTTCCCCATGTGTTCAGTGGAGGTGCCTCCAATCCCTGTAGCCCTGTGAACACACAGGGAAATGGAGCTGCCGCCAACCCTCCGCCCGTGTGTCCAACAAGAGGGGACACTGATGTAAGGAAGGGCTCCGCTGGGGACACTGATGTAAGGAGGGGCACCGCTGGGGACACCAGATGTAAGGAGGGACTCCGCTGGGGACACTGGTGTAAGGAGGGGCTCCGCTTGGGACACTGGTGTAAGGAGGGGCTCCACTGGGAACACTGGTGTAAGGAGGGGCTCCGCTGGGGACACTGATGTAAGGAGGGGCTCCGCTGAGGATACCAGATATAAGGAGGGGCTCCGCTGGGAACACCAGATGTAAGGAGGGGCTCCGCTGGGAACACCAGATGTAAGGAGAGGCTCTGCTGGGGACACCTGATGTAAGGAGGGGCTCTGCTGGGGACACCTGATGTAAGGAGGGGCTCTGCTGGGGACACCAGATGCAAGGAGGGGCTCTGCTTGGGACACCTGATGTAAGGAGGGGCTCTGCTGGGGACACCAGATGTAGGGAGGGGCTCCACTGGGGACACCAGATGTAGGGAGGGGCTCCACTGGGGATGCCTGATGTAAAAGGGACTCCGCTGGGGGCGTGAGCTAGCGCATGGAGCTGTAAGACACACATCGTGGCAGCTCCGGGTCCTGACGGCGTCCACTGGGCTAAATCTCCTCCATCACCGGACGCATAGCCTACACATCGCTCCGATGGGTAAAGGGAAACCCAAGGAGCAATCCAAGCCCACAGGCGACCGCACACAGGGGGACCTAGGTCAGTTCCTGACCCGAGCATCTGCAGCCTATCTCAGCCAGGAGAAATCCAAGATGACGACGAGCCAGCAGACGCCATACAGGTACACTCCAGGGGCCGCTCAGCCTCCCTTGCCGACCTTGAGCCTCCTCTACACAGCCCCCATAACCTCTCACAAGCGTCCCTATGCTCAGGGGATGCATGGGACATGGAATCACAGATGTGATCCATGCACGCATACTTGTGCTCCCTCCCCACAAAAAATTACTTTGAACACTATTTCTCCCGCATAGAGAAGACCTATAGGAAGGAGATTAATGAGCTTAAGAAAGACCTGGGGACCCGCATGGAGGATGTAGAAAACACCACTGATGGCATTTGCAATACACTACAGTCACATGAGGAGACCCTTAACTCTCACACTGTTATGCTGCAACAGCTCATGTACCGCCAAGATGACATTGAGAACCGTAATAGGCGGAACAATATCAGGATACGTGGAATCCCTGAAAATGTTGAACACAAAGACCTGGCGGGGGCAGTCACCACCATCTTTAACCAACTTCTCCAGAAATCTAAGGATGCCCCCATTGAGCTGTATAGGGTACACAGGACCTCGGGTCCGAGGAATTCTGACTCTTCCTTTTCCCGCGACACGCTCTGCATGGTGGACTTTTACAAAGTTAAAGAGGAGATCATGAGAGCCGCCAGCACGCAGGATTCCATTCGGCTGAATGACACCCCTGTCATGCTACTTCCAGATCTCTCGCGCCAAACTTTGGCCATGAGGCGAGCATTTAAACCAATCACGTCTCTCCTGCAAGTAAAGCATATTAAATATCAATGGAGGTTCCCCTTCCAGCTCCGGGTTCCCCATGAAGGCAAGACGGCCCTCTTTCGCACCCTTGGAGATCTACCACGGTTCTCCTTGCCTGATTGGCCCCTCTCACCCACCACCCCGGGTCTCCCATTCCAACAGCAATGGCAGAAGTACGGTAAGAACAAGCGCCCCAGAGGTCCCTCCCAAAGACCGCCAGATGACTGACTTTCCTATGGCTCCTACTAAATGCATGCCTTTACCCTGCAGCCGGGTTTGTTCCCTTTACTCCGGTACAGGACACACACCCCCCACCTGATGTCTAACGAGACAATCGTCCAGGATCACATAAGCGATCCCCACTGACGGTGTTCAAAAAGGATTTTTTTTATTATATATATATATATATATATATATATATATATATATTATTTTTTATTTTTTTGGGGGGTTTTGCTATTTTTATTGTTACTCTCCTTTTTGTTTTTTTACACAGGTATCCAGACTCTTAGGGGACCTTTTTACACATGGTGATCGGCTTGTTTTGCCGATATAAGTTGTTTTTGTGGGTTTTATTGTATATCACTGGAAAATAGGTGGGGGGGTGCCCACCTTATGTTGGGTTGTGCCTAAGAGTTCTTACTCAGTTATATAATTTTTTTTTACTGATGGTTAATTTTAGTGTTGCAGCATTTGCTTTACCCCCGTGGACCCTGGGAACGGGAAGCACTCCGTGTGCTTACCACGTTTACCCCCCTTAGGACCGATAGTGCCTGATTGAGCACTGTACTCTTATTAGTATGTTCTACACCTTAGAAATGTTAAGCTATTTTTCTAATGTTTCAATGCTGCCACCTAGTGGCCTGATATTTCCTTTTCTTTTTCAGTGATGATTTCCGTCTCCTGCAGCTCTGCCTCTTTGTTCTCACCATTTATGGAGATGTTTCTCATCCACTCTTCCCGCTCTCCTTTCCTTCTTCTTCCCCATCCTGTTCTCTTCACCCTCCCTATCCACCGGTTCCCCCCCTTTCTTCCGGACTGGGTAGACCATGGTGCTGACACAGCTCAGATTGGGTGTCATTTCCTTTTACTGCTACCATGATGCCGCTTGACCACATAACCTTATCGTTCTTTATTTGCAGGGGCTTCAATACTCCCGAGAAACGCAGCCAGATCTTGTACCATTTCCACAAGGCCAGAACTAAAATCTTGCTCCTACAGGAGACCCATTTTAGAGGCTCGGAGATCCCGACCCTCAATAACCCCCATTACCATCAATGGTATCATAGCACAAACCCGCAGGCAAAGTCCAGGGGGGTATCTATAGCCTTTCACAAATCATTCCATCCTGAAGTGTTGGACTCCCTTATAGACATGACTATGGATGCACAAATAGGATCAGTAGTCAGCGGATCTCACCATCTTCTCCGCCTGCTGCGTAGACTCATCCCCTTCATCCCAGAAGAGGACACAGCAGTAGTAGTTGTAACAATCATTAATTCCCGACTCGTTCTACGCAAACTCCCTCTATCTAGGACTTCCCAAATACCAAATCTCACGACAAGTCATCCAGAACACAGCAGCCAGACTGGTAACAGGAAAAAAACCCTGGGAACCAATCACCCCGTCCCTGAAGTCCCTACATTGGCTAGCCGTAAAGGATCGGGTTACATTTGCCTCACTCACAAATGCACACAAGGAAACGCTCCTCAATACCTATGCGAGAAAATAAAACACTACACCCCTAGTCGCGCCCTCCGGTCAACTAACCAAAACCTCCTCCACATCCCCAAGACCCACTACAAATCTAAAGAACGAAGATTTGCAGTCCAAGGACCATGGCTATGAAACGCTCTACCCACGAACATCCGAATGGAAGAAAACCATGCAGGCATCTGATATGGATAACCCCCTAACGGTAGCTGAATTTCTTTCTGCTATCAAAGGACTGAAATCTGGTAAATGCCTGGGCCCTGACGGGTTCTCCCCTAGGTTTTATAAGTCTTTTGCCCAAGCCCTCGCCCCCTTACTGTCCACGGCGTTTAACTCTATAGACGATACCCACCTCCCCTCCAGTAACCTTCTATCCGCTAATATCTCGGTCATACCCAAACCTGGCAAGGATCCCTCTCAGTGCTGCAGCTATCGGCCGATATCGCTCCTTATGCCCCGTACACACGATCGTTTTTCATGCCGTTAAAACTGCCATTTTAAAAAATGGCCCTGAAAAATGATCGTGTGTATGCTCCAGAGCATTTTTAACGACGTGAAAAACGGCCATTAAAAATTCCGGACATGCTCTCTTTTTTCACGTCGTTTTTCATGTCGTTTTTTTTAACGACGTGAAAAACAATAGTGTGTATGCTTTCACGACGTGAAAAAAAACGCGCATGCTCAGAAGCAACTATGAGACGGGAGCGCTCGTTTTGGTAAAGCTAATGTTGGAAATGGAGATGGCACATTCGTCACGGTGGAATTAATAGCATCGTTTTAATGCTGCGCATTCCGTTCTTCTTTTGATAATGCTTTAAAATTACCCTCTTTTGATAATGACATTGAGAGTTATGCCAAACTTGTTTCTAAAGTAATTCCAAATTGCTCTAATGATTGTAAAATATTATTTATAAGCCGCACCTCCCTCCTAAATAATACTAATAATAATAAAATAATTCTCCTTTTTTCTTTAAATTTTATTTTCCTATTGTGTTTTTTTTTTTTTGTGGCCTTTTTTTTATTATTTAGGCTTAAATTATTCTTGTGTAAAGTTACCACAACAACCTTCCAAATGTGTCTCATTTGGCCTCAGGGAGGTTTGTGTCCCCTGATAATAACAATAATATAATTTGAGATGTCCCTGCCTGCTCCCTAGCAAGCTCTCTTTTGAAATACAAATCACATAGTCAAGTATTTTAAGGGCACTAAATTTTTTTTTATTTCAGAACATTAACAAATTAAAGTGGAAGGCAGCACTGGAGAGCCTGCTTGCATTTGTGCATCCCTTTGACCCCACAACAACCATCCAAGATGTCCAAACCAAAATATAGATTAGATCCCCAAAAAAAAGGAGCCCAATCTTGTCTTGAGCTCCCAGAGGTCAGGAGCCACAGCAGATAAGTCCTATATGTCCCCAGTCTGTGGTACTACAGCAGGCATTATTTTCTCCTCTTCCTTGTAGCCTTCTCTCCAGCCTTCTCTGCAGCCTTGGTTGGTTTCTTCCTTGGAGGCTGGGGATCAGGAGGAGAGGTTGTGGCAGGAGGAGTAGTAGGAGGAGGAGGTGGAGGAGTAGGGACAACCTCCGTTATGTCCGTGTACCTAGTGAGTTCACCCAGCACGCCCTTATTGATGACTTTCAATAGCAGGGTCTCACTGAATTTTTTTTGCTGCAACTCTATTTGCCCTAGTTTGTGGGCGAGGACTGCGGCAAATCCCTCATCAACAGAGGGTGCCTCTCTGAGGGCCGCTGTTGCCTCTCTGAGGAAGGCCCTGGTTTCCTCCTCCACCTGCCTACCTCTCCTTGGCCCTCGTGGTTTAACTACCAGGGGAGGCATCTGGGCTCTTGTGCTGGGCCAAGCCTCCTCCTGGGTGCCACTGGGCCCTGCCTCCTCCTGATCCCCAACATCACCCTCTTCCTGGCTCTGCTCTGGCTGTAAAAAAAGAAAGGGACATTATTTATTTTGCCACATCATCAATCACAGACATTGTTCACCTCTAGACATTGTTGAAATCAATGCCAAAAGTTATGTCATTTTCATTGATTCCGCATCCTGGTTTTGTTGTCTTGTGCACATAAAATTAGGCCACTACTGTATCTTGCTCTTCACAAACTTTATTGGTAGAAGTGTACATACCTTTAACAATACTAACATCTATTTAAAGTCTACAATTTTGTAAGATATAAATATAGATATCAATACTTTACCTGGCTCCATATCTCCAAATCTGCCTCCTCAAGGCCCTGATCTTGATCCTCAGAGGAAGCCAGAGCAGGGTTGACAGGAAGGCTGGAGGACTGGCTGCAGGGAAGGCTGGAGGGTTGGGTACAAGGAAGGCTGGATTGACCTCTGGGGGGAAGGGTGGAGAGAGATTCCCGCACTTCCAGCTGGTCATCCAGAAAAGCAAGCTTACTGTAGTACCACAGACTGGGTTTATAAACCTTATCTGCTGGTGCACCTGACCTCTGGGACCTCAGGACCATAGTCCTCTGGGTCCTGTATGTCCCTCTGATGGTCGCAATTTTGTTTTTGACATCTTGGAGAGTTGTTGTGGGTATCTTTGTTTGCACAAATGCAAGCAGGCTCTCCAGTGCTGCTTTCCTGGCGTCTTTATTTTTATTACCGCCACTTTTTGTTTGCCATAATATAGGGAGCTCTTGCCATTTGTCGATGAACTCCCCCATGAAGTCTGGGTTTTTAAAAGTATTCATGATATCTGTAAAAGCGAGAAACCAAAAAAAATATATATTTCAGGCAACATTCCTCAACTGTGCATTTTCTACATATTTTGAGCACACAAATCTCCTCGTCTGATGAACCTCAAAAAGTAAAATTGTTAGGTACCTTCGTCACGACGTTCGTTGCTAACTCCCTCTCCCGACAAATGAACGTATTTCCCAGACATGGATCTTCACTTGATATACCCAGCGCATGCGTGAAACTCTGCACGCTTTCCCCGCCCCTGACGTTCGATATTGTACTTTCCCCGCCCCTTCTCGCTCGTAGTGCTGAACAAAACATGGCAGAGACACAGGTGGCTGAGATTACCTCTACAGAGGATGAAATTACAGAGGAGCCCAAATCAAGACCCAGGAGATATAAGGCATCCAACATGTCATTCGAGGAAATGGTGGAGATGGTCGCCATTTTAAAGAAGGAGGATTATGATGCCAAGCATGGTCCGTATAAAAGGCCTAATCTGGTCAAGTCCAGAATTATGGGCAAAGTGGTCAAAAGTCTTCACAAAAAATTCGGGGTGTGCAGAACGAAGGAACAGCTCAGAAAACGATGGTCAGATCTGAAGTTGCGGGAGGCCGACCAATATAAAAGAATCAAGAAAGTTATATTAAAAAGTAAGTAATTTTTTTTTAGTTTCCATGGTACATATTATTTTCTTGTATTCTGTCGTGTATTTTTAACTTTCATATAGTACACTGAAAGATACCATCTTTCAGGTTCGTCCGCACAGTAAACGGACGTATTAAACCTCTTTCTCCGTACAGTTCCTCAAACGATGTTTTAGGATCATCCAGTGTGAACACCCATGTATTTTGGTTTATTTGGGGGAGTAAATTTGGGCCTCACTTATTTTTTGGGTGCTAATCCAAAGGACATTTGTTTGTTTGAAAAAACGATATGCATGGTAATGTTAAGGGAGTGAATGCTCAGCAGCTGATGAAACATCTGAACGCAGTAGTACAAGTGTGGGCCTAAAGCCAAAAAGCTTGAGGGTGTCACACACAGGTGATCCTGTGTAGATACTTTGGGGTGTTACAATGTGTCAAATTTGTGTTCAAAATGTATATGCACTGGTTTGGGCTATGTATCCAATCATTTGTCCCGGTTGGCACAGGGGGTAAAATTTTAAATGGAGCATGCTTCAAAAGAATGATTACAAAGTATTTTTTCATGTTTCTTATTTTAGCAAAATTGAGTCGCTACTAATGAAACTATTCCTTTTATTTCAATCTCCCTAGGGATTCGAAAAGCTACCTCAGATGAGACGAGAATTGCAACACCTACAACAATACCCCCAGAACCCCAGGATGGAGAGGAATGTGATGTTGTGGAAGTGGAAAGTGGCACCACCACAGGTCAGAGAGAAACCAGACACATGCATGTTAAATAGATGTAGGCCTACATATTCTATCCTACATATTTCTTTTTACATTTAGGTGCAGTTCTGGCCGAAGACCCCAATAAGTTGACACATCACAGTGCCCAGATCCTGATCCAATACCTGATGGTCTGCTGTCGTGACCTCGAAAAAATTAAGGGAGACTTGCTAGAGATCAGGGCAAATACAAAGCGGGTGGAGGAATATCATGGCTCTGCTTGGGCGTGTCTAATGTTTTTACACCAAATAACGTTTTACTAGCAGAGTTTTATAAGTTTTTTTGTTATTTTACCCTTTAATGACTAGCACATGTTTAGCTTTTTCAAAATTTTGACGAATATAGTTTGTTTATGCATGGCTGGTCATGCGTTTTAATACACCCGAAATTAAGGGAACATCCACATTTCTAAGGAAGTTTCCCACCTAAAAAAAGAAATAAAGGTATTTTTACATAACAAATCATTGTGGCTTCATTATGTAAATGTGGTGCTGAGTGAACTAATCAATGTTTGGTGTTTACACTGACAATAAAGGCTAATTAAAAGATTGTTTAATCCACATGGCAAAACAAGTGCACTAGGTAAACCTACCAGAAACATCAAACATTATACAATAAAAAATCCAAACCAATCTTTACTCAAGAAAAAGTTTTATTTTTTTGGTAGAAAATTATTATAGATTGTCTGGCATTTCAATGGCCCCCCACCCATAAAATAGTCCACATATTGGTTACGGACCTCACGTCCGGTTGGGGGGGCCAAGCCAGGACGGCCAGGTTCCAGGGCCACCAAAGTTTCTGCATTGATTAAAGAGGCCTCAGGCCCACTCAAAGATATATAACTCGTTGAATGCACCCTTAGGAAATTATGCAGCACACAGCACGTCATAACCACATGGTTCCATTTGTATGGGGCAAGGTGGATGGAGGTAAGGAAGAGGCGAAATCGGCTGGCCATGATCCCAAACGCATTTTCCACCACCCTTCTGGCTCTGGCCAGCCGATAATTGAAAACCCTCCTCTCAGGGGTGAGGGTGCGTTGCGGGAATGGCCTCATCAAATGGGGTCCCAGGCCAAACGCCTCATCCGCCACAAACACAAAAGGTAGTCCCTCCACATTCTGCTCCGCTGGTGGCAAGGCCAGCAGATCCAAAAGGAGCCGTTCTCCAAACTCCGTCTGGGCAAAAACTCCTCCATCAGACATCCTGCCATTCTTGCCAGCGTCCACATAGAGGAACTCGTAGGTGGCCGACACCACTGCCATCATCACGACGCTGTGGAACCCCTTATAATTATAAAAAAAGGATCCCGAATGGGGTGGTGGGACGACCCGAACCTGTTTGCCGTCGATGGCTCCTCCACAGTTCGGAAAGTTCCATCGCTGGGCAAACTCGGAAGCCACATTCTGAACTGTGGAATTAAAGAAATAACAAATTAATACTTGGAGCCAGAAACATTGAAAGCTGATTTCATACACACATTCATGGCCAACATTGGTAGAAACTGTTCAAAACATAAAAAATTGGAAGCAAGAAAAAAAAAAAAAAATATGGGGCGGGGGGGGGGGGGGGGGGGTTGAAGATGAGTTGGGAATATCACACATGAAGGCTGTAGCACTCTGTATTGAAGTTAACAAAAATGAAACATTCCTAGGCAAAATTTAGGGTGCGTTTTGGGTAAAGCACTACGATGGAACATAGAATAAAAAACATGGAAAGGACTAGGCAAGGTAGGTATGGCCTCAGGATAGCATGCTGGAGAGGTTAGGTAAGCCAAATTTACAGGTAGGCCTCAAACCCCAAACTTTAAATAATAAAACATGGGGAGAAAGGGGACATTCCCTGCAGCTAAGAATCATGTGAATTAGGGACTGCAAATAAAGCAAATTAAAATTATCCAAAAATAAAAACCATACAATGTGAATTTTTGAAGAAGAACACTTACCCTAATATAGTCCTCCTGCAAAACTTGAAGGATGGCAGAACAAGTCTCTGGTATAATGATCCCCAGAGCCTGGGGGGATATGCCTGTGGAGAACTTAAGGTCCTGCAGGCTTCTCCCAGTAGCCAGGTATCGCAACGTGGCGATGAGCCTCTGCTCAGCACTGATGGCTTCCCGCATAATGGTGTCCTGCCTGGTAATATAGGGGGACACCAAAGCCAACAGCTGCTGAAATACGGGGTCAGACATCCTGAGAAAATTCCTGAAATCATCAGGATTATTCTCCCTGATCTCCCGCAACAAAGGCATGTGACAGAATTGGTGCCGCTGGAGCAACCAATTCTTGGTCCATGAACTCCTCCTGACCCTGCTCATGGCATGGAGTCAGGATACAGCATGAACCCCTGCACCAACTACAGCACGAACTCTACGACGAGAACGTAGCCGCAACATGGCTAGATAACGGTCGGCTGAACAGAACGAACTAGAAGAACGCACGGAAGAACAGCAAGGCCTATGAAGAACAAGCTGAAAAACACGAACGTGCAGAGCAGGCCGCACTGAATAAACAGATACGAACTGACTACAAGCAGTGCTAAACAGATACGAACCCACAGGCGCAAACTGAACTCCCGAAAACGATCTTCAAAGCACGAAGACTGAAAAGCGCGAATCGTCTCTCACCAAACTTTTACTAACACGCGGTAACACGGAATTAGCAAAAGCGTCCCAAAGGGTGGCGTCATTCTAACGGAACTTCCCCTTTATAGTGCCGTCATACGTGTTGAACATCACTGCGCTTTGCTTGATCGTTTTTTTTAATGATGGTGTGTACGCAAGGCAGGCTTGAGAGGAAACATGAAAAAAAACGAGGAGAAAAACGTCGGTTTAAAAAATTACATTAAAAACTATCGTGTGTACGGGGTATTAACCTCGACGTTAAACTTTATGCAAAGGTCTTGCCAAACCGTCTTTCCCCTCTTTTGCCCTCAATCATTCACAAAGACCAGGTGGGCTTTGTCCCCAGCCACGAGGCCAGGGACAATACCACAAGAACCATTAATTTCATATCCTACATCCAACGACACAATCTAAAGGCATGCGTACCTTTGTTTGATGCGGAGAAGGCTTTTGACCGGGTCAACTGGCAGTTCTTGTGCCTCTCCTTGGAGCAGGTGGGCCTTGGCCCTACCTTTGTGTCCAAGGTTATGGCACTATATTCTTGTCCCTCAGCATCTGTCCTGGTTCCCCCTCCGCACCATTCCAGATCTCTAATGGCACTCAACAGGGCTGCCCCCTGTCGCCCCTGCTTTTTGTTTTAGTAATAAAACATCTAGCCCAGGCCATCAGACACAACGCATCTATAGTGGGAATCCGGACACCCTCCTTTGACCATAAACTCTACGCGGATGATCTCCTGGTCTACATACAGCAACCACACACGTCCCTGCCCTCCCTGATGCAGGAATTCCGCAGGTTTGGGGAATTTAGTAACTTTAAACTAAACATGTCTAAGACGGAGGCCCTTAATATATCCCTACCGCGCACAACCCTTACCCGAGTAAAGGCTAACTTCCCTTTTCAGTGAAGCTCCAGAGCATTTCTTATCTAGGAATAATGATCCCCTTCAACCTATCAGATCTCTACATGCTCAATTATCTCCCTTTATTGACAAGACTGCGGAAGGAACTAGATGCCTGGAACTCCTCTCCATTAGCCTGGTTTGGTCGCATCAATACATTGAAAATGGACACCCTCCCTAAATTGCTTCATTTGTTACAAACAGTACCTATCTCCGTCCCTAAATGCTTCTTTACCTCCCTGTGATCTATGTCCATAAGATTCATTTAGCACCAAGGCATGTCCCGCATTCGTCACACTCTGCTCACGTACCCCAAAATCCAGGGTGGGGTAGGCCTCCCTGACTTAGAGATGTACCACAGAGCGGCGCTGCTGTCTAGGGTCCTAGAGTGGTTTCCTCGCCCCTTCCCCAAAGCATCCACCATGGTGGAACAAGACCTGTCCGCCCTTGACCTTCGGGCCCTACTCTGGGGTTATGGGCAACATTTACACTTACTTTCCTCTACTTCCCCGCTGACAATCGCGGCTCTGCATCTGTAGTACAAAAAAGGGATGCTATCACAATTGTCCTCAGACCCCTCGCCCCTCACGTCTTTGTTTGACCATCCTGCACTGTCTCAAGGCATGGGCTCCACTACAATAGGCCCTTACTCCCGCTCCACCTGGCCTGTAGCGAGCTCCTTTGTGGATCCCACATCATGCACTCCTATAGTGCCTAGTGACCAGGGCAACTGGCTCACAGCCCTTCGCATAGCCTCCTTTTGTTCTGACCTTTTTTCCTCGTCCCAAATTCATAGATCTCTGACGGGATTCGAACAGCTGTGCTGTCTCTCAGAAACGCCCAGACATTTACTCTCCACCATGTACACACTACAACATGCACTGATACACGATCAACCCCCCTCTTACACCAGGAAGTGGTCCACGGATCTGGGAAAGGAACTCCAGTTGGTGGACTGGCAAAAGTCATACCGCTTTATGCACAAATCCTCCATATCCTGTTATACCCAGGAGAAGAACTTTAAACTCCTTTCTCTGTGGTACAGGGACCCTCAATCTCTTCATAAAATATTTTCGTCCGTACCTTCCTCATGTTGGAGATGCGGTTCGGCAGATGGTTGCTACCTCCACATATGGTGGGAATGTCAACCCATTCAGCCCCTCTGATCACAGGTTTTTGCCATACATAGTAGTCTATACGATTGGCCTTTGGCACCCTCCCCAGAGATTGCCTTGCTGTCCATGCTCCCTGGCTCCGTAGCCTCCCAGAAACGCACATTACTGCGCTTCTTCCTATCAGCCGCAAGGCAGCTTATCCCCCAATTCTGGAAAACTACTACCACCCCTCCCCCCTTGGCCTTGTGGGTCTCCATGGTCAATGACATCATGCGCATGTTGGCCCTTGATAATGACACCTTCGACAAATTTAAGATCCTATGGCTTGTCTGGATCGATTACTCTGCCTCAGACTCCCTGAAAACATTATTGATGCCCCAGGGTCAACCCAGTCACTCATCCTGATTCCATCATGCAGGTTTGTCGCGCCGAGGTCTGCTCAGTCCTCCTCTATCCCTGTCCTCCTCTATCGCTGTCCTCTCCTTCCTCCCCTCTTCTTTCCTCTATTCTTCTTTCCCCCCTTTTCCCCCTATGTGTATATTTTTGTATTTCGTAGTCAGATGTGGTAATATCCAATTTTAGTGGTCCTCGCTGTTCTTTGTGTGGTTTTTCACTGCCTGCTCCTGGATGGCGACGGTGTGTTAGTGCTTCTGTAGGGAGCGCTTCATGCAGTGTACTGAAAGCGTGACTTGCATTGTAGTACCCTTTGTATTAGACATCTGAACGTTATCTCTGTTATGTTTTTATATTCTGTTAAATGCAATAAAAACATATTTGACTCTAAAAGGGGCTCAGCTGGGAACACCTGATGTAAGGAGGGGCTCCGCTGGGGACATCTGATGTAAGGAGGGGCTCCGCTAGGGACATCTGATGTAAGGAGGGGCTCCGCTTGGAACACCAGATGTAAGGAGGGACTCTGCTGGGGACACTGGTGTAAAGAGGGGCTCAGCTGGGGCCCCCTAATGTAAGGAGGGGCTCTGCTGGGGACACCAGATGTAAGAAGGGACTCCGCTGGGGACACTGGTGTAAGGAGGGGCTCCACTGGGGACACCTGATGTAAGGAGGGGCAATGATGGGGACACCTGGTGTAAGGAGGGGCTCCGCTGGGTATGCCTGGTGTAAGGAGGGACTCCGCTGGGGACGCCTGATGTAAGGACTCTGATGGGAATGCCTGGTGTAAGGAGGGACTCTGCTGGCGATGCCTGATGTAAGGAGGGACTCTGCTGGGGATGCCTGGTGTAAGGAGGGACTCTGCTGGAGACACCTGGTGTAAGGAGATACTCTGCTGGGAACACCTGGTGTAAGGAGGGACTTTGCTGGGGACACCTGATGTAAGGAGTGACTCTGCTGGGGACACCTGGTGTAAGGAGGGAAACAAAATAAATAGTGCGGCGCTAACCCAAATAGTAAAGGGTATAAAAACTCAATGTGAAGTGACAACCAACAAAGTAGTGTTTTGACTAGATGTGATAATCAATCACAATGAGGTATGTATAAAATAAACACTAGTGTGTGTACCAAATCTACATAACCTGTATAGTGAAGTAAACTTAAATGGATATTGACAAATCCATAAAGGAATAAAGGAGAAGAAGTCCATATAACGTGAAAAAACAGACAAACAAAAAGACCCTGTGCGGGCTCAAATAGTGTCCATATAACGTGAAAAAACAAACAAAAGACCCTGTGCGGGCTCAAATTGTGTGAACTCTAATAGGAGAAAAAGCAAGTCCATATATCTTAGACACACTCTATGAAAATCTTCCCACAAAGGTGATAAGAACCAAATGTTAACTGTAGAAACACTTGAAGTGATAAACTGGATGAGGTACTCTTACCACAACCGGTGGACTCATTTATCATACGATAGTGGGTCAGATAGGCTTGAGGTCACAGCGACCAGGGACCGTGGAGCAGGA
This sequence comes from Rana muscosa, assembly GCA_029206835.1. Lineage (NCBI taxonomy): Eukaryota > Metazoa > Chordata > Amphibia > Anura > Ranidae > Rana > Rana muscosa. Next base: position 273,353,866 of record CM055116.1, read on the forward strand.
TGCCATGGACGTCTCAACCGGTCTTGAAAGGGAAATCCAATGGATAGAAATGCAGGTCCAACACTTCTCCAGCATACAGGCTCCAAGCAAGCAAAGGTGGAAAAAGTAGACACAAAGGGGAAACTCCCAATGGTGCAGGTCAATAAAACCGTGACAGGATTTATTAAATAAAATTGCCATGTGGATTGACAATGCAATAAAAGTGATCACAAAAATAAAAGCAATGTGGGGTGCAGTATGCAAGTCTGACGCGTTTCAACTGCAAAGTCTTCAACAGGGGCATAGTCCTGCACCCATGGGCGTCCGCTGAAATTTTTCCAGGGGGGAGGCATTATTTTAAGGTCATCCATGTTCGGTCCCTTTTTGACAATGTCATGAAGAGGAGGGGTTAGTCATATTTGCGTTGGGGGGGGGGGGGGGCTGGTAAAAAATCAGGCCTGCTTTAATAAAAAAAGTAGGTGAAATAATTGTGCCCAATTTATCATGGTGCCCTGTGCATGTACCTTGTTAGCCTGTATGGGAAATGTAAGTGTTTTTTCTTTATATTTACACCTGTAACAGCCACTAATGATTACATTATTGACCCTAATGAACCTTTTTGTTGAGTATTTTTTTATATATGGTATAAAAACACTTAAGCCACACATTTCTAAAACCCTGAATTAACAATCTATTTACTTTTTGTTTATTTATTTTTAATTTTTTTGCTCTAGGCTCCCAAGAACCTCCGAACTTTCTTTTTTTTTTGCGTTGTTTGTCATGCAGTCCTATCTCCATATCGTCGGTACAAATGAGCAGGGGGGGGCCTATTGCTGCATTTTAAACAAATAAAGGAAATGTAACTAGTTGTAAACTGGTGCAAGAAACAGAGAGGAGGAAGGAAATAGGCCGGCTTCCCAGTATATCTCTTTGACATTGCATAAGGTCAACTGCAGGACAGTCCTTACCTGTAGTTCCCCAGGGCAGGCACTGGCCAGGCAGCATATTCTCTCTTGTCTCGGCCACTGCATGCAACTCACGTGACCTGTGGGAGGAGCCGCGCCGACCGGATCGGCATGAGCACAAGTTCATTTACACAGGCAGAGGCAGGATGAGGCAGCAGCCAATCACGGAACAGGTGATGTTAAGCAGAGGTCCGAGCAGCAGTCCGCAGAGCCAATCCAATGCTCGGGCCGGGGGTGAGGAGGGAGGGATGGATCAGATGTGTAGTCGGAAAAGACTGAGAGCTGAGCAGCCCCAGCCCCCAGGCCAGCAGCAGAAGACTTAGAAAAAAAGTCCACGGCTGCCGCGGAGCCTGGCGGCCGCGGTGGCCATTGCAACACAGGGGGCAAGTGTCTTCTTCACTCTGACTTCAACACTTAGTCTCTTACGATTCCAGGGGGGGCAATTGACCCCCCTTGCCCTATGGAGCGGACGCCCATGCCTGCACCCCCCACGTTGCCAACATTTATAAAATATGAAGGGGTCTGTCCCGCCCATGAAAGGAGGAGTCAGAACCGGAAATGACATCACAATCCCCAAAGTCACAACAACTAAAAGGATTAAACAATACAAATATACGTACTTTCATATGGATATCTGCCAGCATATAATTAACCCAATCATAATATAACAAGTAATGGTTAATACAAACAGTCAGTGATATATAAAAACCCACTGCATAGATTCAAACCATCCCACCAAACTAGCAGCCAATTGTGGGCCCAGCTATACTCCATGTGCTATGTGCGGTCTTATCTCTATTGCCTACATCCAATGGTAAGGGGTGTCCCCATTAGTGTAGTCACTAGATATATGTCCGTATCATGAGATGTAAGGACATATCTCGATAAGGAGAGGCATGATGGCTGTGGGTGGCACTTGCCGTCCGAGTGGAACCCTCGCTCCAGACGTGACCCCCCCCCACTCGGGGACAGCCGGATCGTGCTCCAATCAGATCCAAGCGTGACGTCAGAGCGTGCGTCACGCCACCCCGCCGACATCTCCCGCCCGAACGTGACGTCTGGACGTACGCCGCGCTAGGATGACGTTTCGCCGTCCAACGTTAGACACGTGACCGCGAGTTGTGTGAAATGTAAACACACCATCACGTGATCATAAGAAGACGCAGCATCCTCTAAACTAAAGAGAGGCGATGCGTCAGGAAGGCAGTAAACCTGAATCGGTGGCGACCATCGCCACTCTATTTAAAAAAAAAAAGGGGGATAAATGGGGTCAATAAATAAATACAGGCCAACTTAAATCCACAAGGGATCCTTAACCCTACATGGATTCACCTAAAAGAAGGCACCCATCTGCCCAGAAGGATAAGTGTAAACCAGAAGGTGAACCCAAAGGCTAAATGGGACATTAGTAAAGATACCAATATCAAACCTAAATATGGGAGATGGAATAGATAGAATACAACATAACACTACTGTATGAAGTGCATGCATGCTGTAAATGAATGATCCCTACCACAAAGTAAACAAAAGTCCTAAAGAAAAAAGAGGAGGATAATACAAGCCCAGGGTACTCACGCCCGGTTAATGAAGCAGTTGATATCCCACTCAACGTTCATACCGTGGGGTGAGTAACACCTAAGCTCGTGTATCCTAAAAGTCTCTAGTCTAGATACACCTCGCAGACAGGAATCACCCCTCCAATGGGGGATGAACCTGTCTATCACCTGGAATTGGATACCCCTAGGATCTTTAGCATGATGTTCCAGGTAATGGCGAGAGACAGTATGTTTATCACATCCTTTGCGTATTTTGGCTAAATGTTCATTCACCCTGATTGAAAAGTTCCTAATGGTACGCCCCACGTATTGGAGTTTGCACGGACAAGTAATGAGATACACTATGAACCTGGTCACACACGTGGTAAAGTGTCTCATAGTATAGATCCGTCCCTTGGTACTAGATGTGAACGTTTCGGTTTTGTGTCTGCCGAAAACATTAACATTTTTCTCCTATAAAGCCTCGTACACACGACCGAGTTTCTCGTCCAAAACCGGCAAGAAAAGTGCCGCAAGAGCTTTTTTCTCGAGAAAACCGTTCGTGTGTATGGTTTTACGACGAGAAAACTGCCGTGAATCTCGACGAGAAAATAGAGAACGTGCTCTCTATTTTCTCGTCAGGATTCAAGATTTCCTCGTCGTGTTTCTCGTCGGCCTGTTTTGTGACGAGAAAATGGTTCGTGTGTATGCTTTTACGACTCTTCCAAAAGCGCGCATGCTCAGAAGCAAGTATGAGACGGGAGCGCATCTTCTGCTAAATCAAGCCTTCGTAATGGAGATAGCACATTCGTCACGCTCTAAATTATTGCATCGTTTAAATTTTGTGCATTGAAATCTTCTTTAGAATGTTACATTAATCAAAACGAATGAACTTCTTTTGCTGCTGATATTCACACAGAGTTATGACTATCTTTTTTTTTTTTAACCTTTTTCATGCTGCTCTTCAGAAGATATATGTGTATTATATTGTGCAAGATCTTCTGAATATTTTACTGTTTTATATTTATCAAACAGATGTTAATAGTAATTTGCCAATGTTTTGATAGTGATCTCCCATTGAATATTTTAATATATTTTTGGTAAATTTTACACCCTCTATTTTCAAAAATATATTTTAATTCTTTTTTGGGGGGTTGTTATCTGTCCCTTTTTTTGGCTGTCAAATGTATCTGCTTACTCCAAAGCTAAATTAAAAAATTGTAAAAATAAACATAGTCAAGTATGAACTTAAACAAAAATAACATTTATTCATGTTTGAAACAAAATAAAGAGAAGGCAGCGCTGGAGAACCTGCTGTCATTTGTGCATCCCAGGGACCCCAGACCACACATCAACCCTGTGTGGACACTAAAATTGGGAGCTTGAGAAGGCCAACAGTTCTGAGCACAATCTGATCCTGGCCTCCCAGAGGTCAGGAACAGCAGCAGGTGATATATATGTCCCAAGTGTGTGGTACTACAACAGGCTGCCTTCTGTCCGACCACCATGAAGCAAGGCCATCACTTCCTCGTCTTCTTGGCAGCCTTCCCTGCAGCCTTCCCTGAAGCCTTCCCTGCAGCCTTCCTTCTTCGTGTGGCTAGAGGCTGGGCCACTGGAGGGGTACTCCTGTCAGGAGGAGGAGGAGGTGGAGGAGAAGGGGGTGGCGCAGAAGAAGAAGGTGGAGGAGGAGGTGGAGGACAAGGGGGTGGGGCAGAAGAACAAGGTGGAGGAGGAGGTGGAGGAGAAGGGGGTGGGGCAGAAGAACAAGGTGGAGGAGAAGGGGGTGGGGCAGAAGAACAAGGTGGAGGTGGAGGAGGTTGGGGTTGTGAGAGTTGTGCCACCTCACGAATTGCGGTATTGGGGGTAATTTTCTCCATCACCCCCTTGTTCAGCAAGGTGATGAGCAGGGGCTCGCATAGGAGACGTTGCTCCATGCTCATCACCTTGAACTTTGCCTCCACTAGGCCGGCAATGGCCTCTTCAGGGGATGTGGGCTCCTTGAGGGTGGCATGGGCCTCTCGATTAAGGGCCATTGCTGCCTCACTGGTGGTCCTGTCCCTCCTGCTTCTTTTGGGAAGTCGGATGGGAGGCACCTGTGATGTTGTGCTTCTCCTTTGGCCGGCCACCTCCTGCCTGCCACTGGGCCCTGCCACCTCCTGGCTGCCACTGGGCCCTGCCTCCTCCTGCCTGACAGTTTCCTGACCCTCCTCCTGGCTGATTTCATCCTGTGTATGAAAAAGGGACATAGTTTAATTTTTTGTTTTATTGTTTTCATCCAACTTTCAGCTCATGTTTGAAGCAATTAGAATGTAAATCCTGATTTTTTTTTTAACAATTTACAACTACATCAGATTGACTATTTTGCACCCAATTTAGGCCAGACTAATGTCTACAGATCTTAATTTTACGTGTGGAACACAAAATAGTTTATGTTTGTCATCTTGACATATTTGTCAAACATTAGGTTTATCACAATACATTTTCTATAAATACTATACCTGGCTCCAGATGGCCAAATCAGGTTCATCCAGGATGGCTGCCTCCTCTTGCTCCAGAGAAGGCTCAGGTTGGCTGCAGGGAAGTCTGGGGGGAAGAGTGGAGAGTGATGGCCTTGCCTCAATGTGGTCATCCAGAAAGGACATCCTGCTGTAGTACCACAAATTGGGGACATACACATCATCTGCTGCTGCTCCTGACCTCTGAGAAGCCAGGACCTTAGAGCGTTCAGTCCTGTATGTGTCTCTCAAGCTCCCAATTTTAGTGTCCACCTGTTTTGCTGTGGCTGTGGGCACCTTGGTCTGCACAAATGGGAGCAGGCTCTCCAGCGCTGCTTTTCGTACCCCTTTTTTTAATGGATGGGGTTTTTGGTCTCCCACTGAGCGGGCAGCTCCCTTACCCGGTCTATAAATTCCGCCAGGAATTCTTTGTCGCTAATAAAGACTAGGCTTGTGCAATTCGTTTCGTAACGAATCGAAATTCGTCCGAATTTAGCAACTTTCGGACATTCGGAAGCATTCGAATTTCCGAACAAAGCAATTACGAATAAAACCGAATCCGAAATAAATTATACCGCAAAATAGCGAATGCCCGAATGTCTTCGGCATAATTCGTTATGAAAAAAGTTACGAATGTACGAATCCATTCGAAGCACAATAACACTCACTCTGCTCTCTGCTTCTCCCTCACCATGCTGAACTCCCTCTCAAAATGGTGTACAGGGGGCGGAGGCTATAGCCGCATGAAAAAACGAAAGTAAAATACGAGATTTCGAATCCATTCGAAGCACAATAACACTCTGCTCTGCTCTCTGCTTCTCCCTCACCGTGCTGAACCCTCTCAAAATGGTGTACAGGGGCGGAGCCTATAGCCGCATGTAAAAAACGAAAGTAAAATACGAGATTTCGAATCGTTACAAATAACCGCTATGTATTTAGAAAAGTACAAATCCATTCGAAGCACATTAGGCATAATAGGCAGCGTCGTTGTGAGAGAGACACGGAAAATTACGAATCAACGAACCCAAAAAAAGTTACGAAAGTAGGAGTTGTGTCCAGAATCAACGAAAAACAACGTACTCTACCGAAAGTACGAATTATAAAGCAACAAAAAATTCAACGAAAAATGTCGCTTGCGAAAATACGAATTAGTCCGAACACGAAAAATCCCGTCTAGCAAAATTACGAATGATTACGAATCAACAGGACCGGAAAGAAACGAACCAAAACTAAACAAATTTTTCCGTTGTGCACAAGAAGCGAAACGGAACGAATTTTTCCGTTGTGCACAAGTCTAATAAAGACATTCATATTGTCTCTGCAAGTTAAAAAAAAAAATTAACTAATGTGAGGCACACAGTCTAACCTCCTTAAAATCTTATTCACCATATATATCCTCCAACATTCTCAAGACAGTATAGGCCAACAATTGTTCAAAGTCACAAAATCACATACCTTCGTTCGCACGTCCGTCACTTGAACTCCTCTCTCCGCACACCGAACGTAGTATAGTCACATGTGTGTTTGCTATATATACACCACGCATGCGTGAAACTACGCACACGTCGCTCCGCACACGTCGCCCGCACATGACGTTCTAACTAACATCTTTTCCCCGCCCCTTCTCTTTCGGCACGCAGACAAATATGGCGGATTTACAGCAGGTGTCTGATAATTCCTCAAATAACGAGGAGGAGACAAGCCCGGAGACTGAGGAAACGTCACGATCAAGGAGGAGATTCACGGCATCTAATATGTCTTATGCGGAGATGGCGGAGATGGTGGACATATTGCTAAAGTCGGATTATGACGCAAAGCATGGGCCGTATAGCAAACCAAATAGAAGGAAGGCCAAAATCATGAAGAAAGTCGTGAAGAGTCTGAAGAAGAATTTTGGGGTGAAACGCTCAAATGAGCAGCTCAGAAAGAGGTGGTCAGACCTCAAACTGAGGGAGCCGGAGCAGTTAAGTAGCATTAAGAGAATGCTAGCAAAAAGTAAGTACATTTTTCACTTTTATGCTATTAATTTATTTCTCAACTTCCATGTTGCTCCATTTTTTTTTATTTCCTATTGTACTCCCTTCCAAAATGTCATAGTTTGAACTTGGTTTGGCACAGTAATCGTTCGTTACAGACACATCGTTCGGCCACTCTCCTCTTTTTTGGGTTATTTTTCAGCCTCAAATGTAATTAGACATCTGCCGGATTTCTTAAAATTGTTGGCTAGATGATGTGTTTGTAAAGAGAATGAAATGCAAACTTTAATCAGTGTAAAGGAGAGGACACTCAGCAGCTGCTTCCACATCTGTACTTTTGAGCACTATAGTGTGGGCCACTAAAACCGCCTTTTTGGGGTGTCCCACACAGGTGCATCAGTGAATTTTTGTGCTGCCTCCATGTCTGAAAATTGACAGCCAAAGGTGAATACTAAACCGATTCTTGGACATATATAATGCATTCATGTTTAAATTCCGCACAAACACACACTTGTACCCCACTTTCAAGCAATTTAGCCTGTTTTCATTTTTCATAGAGAATTTAAGTGTGATAACTAGACCTTTGGTTTGCTTCTCATAGGGGAGAGAAGACTGGGAGGAGAACACTCCAGGGAGCACATGAAACCCATAGCTTCGAAACAACCCCAAACTCCCAAAGACACACAACCTGAGGGTGTTGAGGAAGTTGAAGAGGTGGAGGAAGGAGAAGTGCAGGAAGGAGAGGTGGATGACGTGGTGGAACTGGTCACCACAACAGGTCAGTATCTGTCACCACAGCTTCAGGTAAGAGATGTAGGCCTGCAGAGTTATAATACCTTTTTTATTTTGTTTTTAGGGGATGTAAATGTTGTGGTGAAGGACAGTACACGTTTCTCTGCTGACAGTGCCCTCCGAATAATACAGCAAGTGATGGAATGTAGCACAGAACTGGACAGAATTAAACAAAGAATTCATGTGATGGATCAAACATTTAAAGATATTCTCAATGTTTTGGGGAGAATTGAATAAGGCATCAAAACCCCAATTTTTGTTTAATGATTGTTCTTCCCCCTTTTTATTATCTTTTTGACAATCAAACCAGCCAAAAATTGAATATGCACACAGTGTGTCAACATGTGCCATCTGCCATCAGGGGATATCCATGTACGGCTTTTGTGGGTGCGACCCCTTCCTCGTATCTCAAGTAGGTGAACTGAAGAAGGGGTTGCACCCACAAAACACGTCCATTGATTACCCCTGATGGCAGATAGCACATGTTGACAATAGGGATCAGGAGTCTCAAATCCCTATTGGAAATAACTTCAAAATGTGTGCATATTCAATTTTTGGCTGGGCAAGGGGTGTCAAGACCCCATATTAGGACGGGCACATAGAGACATAGTTTGTGTACGTGAATGCCTCATATTGCTCAGAGGTATCCAATGTTGTACTTTTTGCAATGCAACTGATGGTTTTCTATTTTCATAATAAAAAAATTGCCGGTTTGTGGCCAGCCAAAATCCCCAAAAAAAAAAGATTACCATGTGTGTGAATGTGCACAGAGTAAAATGTTTGAACACAAACAATGTGTAGCTTCTTTTTCAAATACGCTCTAACCTTATTTTTTTTTTTTTGTGGTGTTACATAGTGAAATGGTTGGTATTTACTAAAGGAAAATACACTTGGCACTACAAATGCACTAAGACAAACTAGGAGACATGAAAAAACAAAAGTTAAAAGATTATATCAGATTTTTATTGAGTTCGTTCTCCATGCATCTTTACACATGGCCTGGCATAGGAATTGCCCCCCTACCCGTGAAATATTCCAGATACTTCTCACGAACCTCACGGGCGTTTTGGGGGGGCAAGCCAGGACGGGCAGATTCGAGGCCCGGCAGCCGATTGCCAGAGGAAAGTCCTGCCTCCGGCAATACTGAGGCCATATAAGAAGTTGATTTTCTGCTGAGAAAGTTATGGAGCACACAGCAGCATAAAACTACATAGTTTATTTTGTAGTCCGCCAAGTGGATGGGAGTCATAAAAAGGCGGAACCGGCTGGCCATTATCCCGAAGGCATTTTCAACGACTCTTCGTGCCCTGGCCAGCCGGTAGTTGAACACCCTCTTCTCTGGGGTCAGGGTCCTCTGTGGAAATGGCCTCATGAGGTGCGGTCCAAGTCCGAAGGCTTCATCAGCCAAAAAAACAAAGGGGAGTCCTTCAACATTCCCTACATCCGGTGGCAATGCAAGGTCGTCACTCTGGAGACGGAGGGCAAACTCCGTCTGGATGAAGGATCCCCCATCGGACATCCGGCCATTCTTCCCTACATCAACATAGAGGAATTCATACCGTGCTGACACCACCGCCATCAGCACAATGCTATGAAACCCCTTGTAGTTGAAGTAGTAGGACCCAGAACGGGGTGGCGGCACGATGCGGACGTGCTTCCCGTCTATGGCACCACCGCAGTTGGGGAAGTCCCACCGCGTGGCAAACTCCGATGCCACAGTCTGCCATTACTGTGGCGTGGAAGGAAGCTGGGGAATCAAACAAGATGAAAAAATATTAGAATTTAAAAATAGAACATTACAAGCAGATTATAAGAAAATACATTAGAGGCCAACATCAATAAAAATCTCAGTTTAAGGTGTTTTTAAGAAGTATAATGGAAGGCTCATGTTTCATATTCATCACCCCCTCTGATGGTCCATTCTTAAAATATTTTGGGGGGGGGTAGATGTGTTTGGCCACAGGATAGCATTGCAGTGGCGGTGCGTCCAGAGTGGGCGCTGGAGCACTGCCCCCTCTCACCTGTGCCCGTCACTCAGAACAATACATAGGTTCATGCGTTGCAGTAACCTATGTATTGTCAATGCCGCACAATATTCAGGTGGGTGGCCCCCTGTTAAGCGACCGACATATGAAGAACTGCGGCATTTATGGGGTGAAAATTGCATATCAGAAAAAGGGGGGCAAATAGGCTTGCAAAATCCAGCCTGAGGGATGTAATTGGCTTGATAAAAGTAAAATTGGGGACGCAGGGGGGGGGGACATTCCTTGGGTAAACACTGACAGGCTGCTCTGCCAATCATGTTCACCAAGTCTGTTTTACGGTTACATGATTGGCTGATGCAACATCAAGGGCAGGAAAAGACATCAAGGACAGAAGAAGGATGGCGCTGACCAGAAGAAGGTAAGTGCAGGGCTGGGGGCAAACTGGCTGCATTGGAGGCGGCAAACTGGCTGCATTGGAGGGGACAAAATGGCTGCATTGGAGGGGACAAAATGGCTGCATTGGAGGGGACAAAATGGCTGCATTGGAGGGGACAAACTGGCTACATTGGAGGGGACAAAATGGCTGCATTGGAGGGGACAAAATGGCTGCATTGGAGGGGACAAAATGGCTGCATTGGAGGGGACAAAATGGCTGCATTGGAAGGGGCAACTGGTGGCGTTTAATAGGCACAGTCGCTAAAAAGGAGGAAGTTTAGTTCCTAAAATTGGGGGTGGACCCCCAAACATTTGGAGCAACAGACGCCCCTGCTGGAAAGCTTAGTGAAGGGAAATACGCATGGAGGAGAAAAAAGGGGCATTTAAAAGCTTCCAACATGCATGGGGACAAAGGGGACATTCTCAGCATATTACAATCATGGTAATTAGGGAAGGATTAAAGAAATACAATACATTAGCATACATGAAATACATAAAATGTGATGTTAATGGAGAAAACTTACCCTAATATAGTCCTCCTGCAGGACTTGTATAATGGCAGAACAGGTGTCTGGGATTATGAGGCCCAGAGCCTGGGGGGAGATGCCTGTCGTGAACTTCAAGTCCTGAAGACTTCTCCCTGTCGTCAGGTAACGTAACGTGGCGATGAGCCTCTGCTCAGCACTGATGGCTTCCCGCATAACGGTGTCCTGCCTGGTAATATAGGGGGACACCAAAGCCAACAGTTCCTGAAAAACGGGGTCAGACATCCTGAGAAAATTCCTGTAGTCCTCAGGATTATTCTCGACTATCTCCCGGCAGCAGAGGCATATAGCAGAATTGGTCCCGCTGGAGCAACCAATTCTTGGTCCATGAACTCCTCCTCACACCGTTCATTGACTGGTCTTGGTCCAAAACAAGCAGACCAACACCAAGCGCACGCACAGCACAAACTCGACGACGAGAACGTCCAGGCGACATGGCTAGGAAACGGTCGTCTGATCAGAACGTACAGAACAGAACGCACTTTAGAACAGCAAGGCCTATGAATAACGAACTGAAAATCAGAAACGAACGGGCAAGAACGCACTGTAAAACAGATACGACCTGCCTAGACGCCCTGAAAGACAAGATACGAACCCACAAGCACAAACTGAACCTCAGAAAACGAACTGAAAAGCACGAAGACTGAAAAGCGCGAATCGTCTCTTCCCAAACTTTTACTTCACACGTGGTAACACAAGATCAGCAAAAGCAGCCCAAGGGGTGGCGCCAGGGAAATCGATCTTCCCCTTTATAGTGCCGTTGTACGTGCTGGACGTGACCGCGGAGAACAACGAGGAAATTGGGAAATGTCAGTGTGTACGCATAGAAAGCTTGACGAGAAAATCGTCAAGGTTAACAAGAATCTCGTCGAAAAAAATGACGTGTTTCTAACGACGAGAAAATCGGCCGTGTGTACGAGGCTTCAGAGTTGACACAATTTGAGCCCGCACAGGGTCTTTTTGTTTGTTTGTCTGTTTTTTCACGTTATATGGACTTCTTCTCCATTATTCCTTTATGGATTTGTCAATATCCATTTAAAGTGGTTGTAAACCCACATTTAGTTTAGTTTTTTTCCCCCCACCTGTAAGAGAAAGGCATAATGAGCTAGTATGACTAGCATATTAGCTCATTATGTACCACTTACCTTAGATCGGGGCCCCCGAAGCCGTCTGCGTCCCTCCATCTAGCCGCATCCATCGCTGCGGCGACAGCCGGAAGGTTACTTCCGGGTATCGCCGCTGCAGCCAATCACAGCGCCGCTCCGGCGCTGTGATTGGCCGGAGCAGCGGTGACGTCACTCTGCGCATGCGCGCAAGAGCCGTCACAATCGGCTACGCCCAGCTATTGCTGGGAAGTAGCCGATTTTGTGAATGGGATTAACCCCATGAATGCGCCGTTCTCTACGGCGCGCATGCGCCGTAGACACGGAGCAATGTCATTTTTACTAAATATCTCCTAAACCGTGTAGGTTTAGGAGATATTTCTTGCACCTACAAGTAAGCCTTAATCTAGGCTTACCTGTAGGTGCAAGTTGAAAAAGTGGGTTTACAACCACTTTAAGTTTACTTCACTATACAGGTTATGTAGATTTGGTACACACACTAGTGTTTATTTTATACATGCCTCATTGTGATTGATTATCACATTTAGTCAAAACACTACTTTGTTGGTTGTCACTTCACATTGAGTTTTTATACCCTTTACTATTTGGGTTAGTGCCGCACTATTTATTTTGTTTGCATCTATCACCTTGTCTGTTTGAGTGCTGGCAGCTTGAACATTTTGTTTTTGGGTTTAGCGCAGTTTTTTACTTTATATTTCACTTCATTTGGTGTAAGGACGGACCTTGCTGGTGACACCTGGTGTAAGGAGGGACCTTGCTGGGGACACCTGGTGTAACGAAGGACTCTGCTGGGAATGCCTGGTGTAAGGAGGGACTCTGCTGGGGACACCTGATGGCAGGCGACGGTGGCAAGTGACACGCTCAGGGCTTCCACTGATTCTGCATTATGATGATTTAAATTATTTAATTTTATATTACAATGTAATAATATAAATAATGACAATTGACAATGTTGGCGACTATGGGAGTCCAGATTAGCATAAACAGTAGCAAGGTGACCTAAAGTGCAGCAGTGAACAGTTATAAAACTTGGCTTACTGAACACAGGAACTATCCTGCCAAAGTACATTGATGGTGACTATGCTAGGCCTAGACTGACTGGATGTGCACTGTCAAATTAAGGAAATGGGAAAAGGGAAAACAGGGTATTGCAGGATGGTTTTATGGAAGGGGCAGTCTTTTATGTTTTACTTCTGCTGGCTATTATTGGGGCACTTGAAAAAGACTTAGTGCACTTAAGAACAGTTTTAGTAAACCAGCATACAGAATAAGTGTGGCAAAGATGTTGTAAATGTGCTATAAAGATGCAGTAGGTGTGGTACAGGTGCAGTATACTCCAATAAGTCATTCCCTACTAGCAGTGAGAACAATTGGCAGTGAGCCCTCTCACCAGTCTCTGTGGTACAGCTGTGAACTCTTGCCGCCAAAGGGGGCCCCCTCAGTCTCTCAACAGAATGCCTCAGGTGACCAGCAGTGGGAAGTAGAGGTGAGAGGATGCTTCATTATCCTTCGGCAATGGTGTAGATGTGATAGCTATGGTCTGTGCTGCACTGCCCTGGGTGTCTCCTCCCTGTCTCTGGTTCTGGTACTTGCCCTATGGATGACCCGTGTCGTGTGCACATCTTGGCTCCTGCGCTGCCAAGAAAAATTGCTTTCCAGTGCAGTCTGGTAAAAGCTGCACCACCATTTCCCTGCCTCCTCAAAATCCAATGGGAACTGTATTTTAAAGGTCCATAAGTCCCATTCTGTGATTGATTTTTCAAACTACAATTCCCATGATCCTTAGAATTATGCATAGATGTCCATTGGCTTTTCTGGCTATAGTTCTCCCTCTGCTGAATGGAGGATATAGTGCAACACACCATTCAGCATAATGGCAGAAAGTGAAAGTAAATTGTTTGTAAAGAGAGAAATGTCTCCTTCTCCATGTTTCTGTAGTCCAACACCTGGCTACACCAGGAAGCGTGTTACTGGCTAGATCACCAGGTGAAAACAATGGGGAAAAAAAGCCTAAAATAGAAAAATGAATGCAGCCACCACATCTAATGATTGGTAAGCTGCAATATATTACATTTTGGGTTTTAGGTTTAATACCATTTAATCCATGTACAATATTTAGCTTGCTTGAAATTTGCTTTATTTGTAGTTCATGGAAAGAGAAGTGTGGAACTTGATGGTCTGTGCTGTCTATTTACAGAAACATTGATCTTCACATTAACGCAGACATGTATAGAGGATAATCCAAAATGTACCATGTATTGAGTATACATTCAATGTAATATATTTGCACTATTTAGATCCTAGTGTCCCCTTATGTAAAACACAATAGTATTTTTAAACACAGCATTTAAATAGACATCTTTCAGCTATTACACCCTCAAATGATATTCTTTTCTGACCAATGTAAAGCAACTCACACAAGTTGCTGTTCTGTATCTATATTATAAGCACACCTACATAGTACTCTACCTATGTTAATTTTTTTTTAACTAAAGACCTGAATTTATTGTAATAAATACTTTTTGAATGAAATACTGGAGATTGAAAGGTTAACTCACATCTCCATTTTGTGCTAATGGTGCTCATTACTCACTGTCTCTATTGTTTCTTCTTACCCTACTTTCTTTCAAATGACATTGCGAGGTAATTTATACTACATGTACTGTATATACATGGCAGTTTCAGGGCCAGATTTTTACTTTCTGCACCCAACGTCTATAATCTTGTGCTGTCCCATCCCACCTTGAGATTGAAAAAGTATAGCCTGGTACACACGATCAGATTTTCCGCGGACAAAGTGTAGGACTTTTGTCCGAAGGGCGTTGGCAATGAACTTGTCTTGCATACAAACAGCAAAGAATTGTCAGCTAACAAACGCGAAACTACGTGTTTTTTCAGCTCTTTAGCACCACCCTTGGGGCAACTTCTGCTAATGTTGTGTTATGGTTAGCATTGCTTCTGAGCATGCGTGTTTGTACTTTGGATTTTTTTCCAAAGGACTTCTGTACACACAATCGGATAATCCGACAACACACATTTGTTGTCGGAAAATTTTAAAGCATGCTATCCAACATTTGTTGGCGGAAAATCCGACAACAATTGTCCGATGGAGCATACAAAAGATCACATTTTTCAACAACAGCCTGCCATCACACAATTCCCGTCTGAAAATCTGGTCGTGTGTACGGGCATTTAGGCCATGTACTCTGTGGCACAACTAGAACTCATTTCTAGAAAAGGGGTGCAAACTGTGACCCATCTCTATTAGCTATTTGGCGATAGGTCAGGTGTGCCCAACCAGTGGCCCGGGGGCCACATGTGGCCCGCGGAGCCCTCAGATGTGGCCCGTGACCTCCTGCTCTGTGATGGTGGGTTGGCAAGCCCAGATCTTGGGTTCCCAACCCTTTATCCCAGAGCATTAGTGTTGTGAATGAAACGAGAAGTAGAGGAAGCAAGGGGCTGCGGAGCAGAGACGCATAAACCAATGCTTCCTGTATAGCACCGGCTCCTGTCACAGGCGGAGTCATACCAAATGTGCTCTGCCTGACCTATTTTCGGTTATTATAGGTCAGTTCATTACTAAAATCACAGTGTATATATGGGCATATCTTCTGCATTGCTTACTGGGCTGCTTTTAAACTGATCCGCAGGTGTAGCGCAGTGTGCCTGCGGGTTACCTGCACTGAGCTGTAGACCTCTGTAATTACCTGCAGGTTTGGTTCACTTTCTGAAAGTGCACCACGCCTGCAGGATATAATAGAAATCTATAGAAAAGTGCAGCTAGCCCACAGGAAAGCCACAGGTGCACTGCACTGCACCCACAGTGTGGGTAAACTGTGGCGCATCAGTGTGAAAGCAGCCTTAGGCCTCCTTTCACAGGATCAGTCCGACCCAATTGGACCCTCCATTCACCTCTATGGAGCGGCAGATGAAAACGGACTTGTGTCCATTTACACCCGCCTACCTCCAATTCGATCCGCTAAAAAAAATAGAAGGGGATCCGTCCCCTTCCGTTTGGGCAGATCAGATCGGAGGGCCCATAGAGTAGAGTGGGCTATGTCTGTGTCAGCTCTGCAGTATGCATGTCATCCGCCCGCTCCACTCATTGTGGCCCGCGACCAGTTACCAAGTCGCTTAAATGGCCCTCGCTCTTCAAAAGGTTGGACACCCCTGCGATAGGTGTACAAACCCAGGACAGGTGTGTTACTGTCAACAAAACAATGTCTGAGTGGTACCCATGGAGTTCCTGATTTCCCTTACCATAGTGCCATATTTCTGTATATCTAGAGAAACTGTGGCCTTTGGTGGCACAGCTACCAGCATAAAACCACCCACATGTCGTATTGGGCGAAAATAAAATGTCCCAACACAAAATGTGTGTTTTTGATGGTGGATTAGGGTATTGTGTACTTACAGTTTACCATCTTTTTGGCCCCTTATACAGCCCTTTCAGAAAAATGGCACTGCTTTCAGGACCATACAAATAATTTGAGTATATCTTCTTGAGGGGATAAGATTTATTGTGGAGTAACTTCAATTGATGATGACCAAAGTTCAGAGTTTTAGATTCCCTGAAATTTTCGTGAGAATCCAGAGACTTCAGAAATATTTCTCAATTCTGTCAAGAACAATTGATTTTTCAGAACATGCTTTTGGTATATACCCCCTTCTTCAAGGTCCAAGCTATACAATACAAATACACAACATTTTAGCAGAATGTTAAGTAAGACAATCTCTGAGAAAAAAAAAGAAATTGTGGCAAAGTGCATTGGAATATATAGGGAGGCAAAATCAAGGTGGTTTTGTTTGTGGTTTGTAAAAAATCAGCTCAACAGGCTCACTACTTTGGCTGGATTTACATTGTTCCATAAGCATTCAGTGCACATGGTAGCGCATGCACCTAGGTGTGAATTGCTCTAGCCTTTCCCTTTCATACTAAACAGTGCATAGATGTAAACCAGTGCCAATACAAGATCCTCTGGGACCCAATGCAATTATGCCAAAATATGCCCCCTAGCTCTTTAATTCAGCACTACAAAAACAAAATAAAAAATAAGAAAATGAAGTAATTAATAACAAAAAATAAGGATTAAATAACATTTTACAATAAAAAAATCTGGCCTTTATTTAGGGCAGGGGTCCTTAACTGGAGGCCCTCCAGCTGTTGCAAAACTACAAGTCCCATCATGCCTCTGCCTGTGGGGGTCATGCTTGTAACTGTCAGCCTTGCAAGGCCTCATGGGACTTGTAGTTTTGCAACAGCTGGAGGGCTGCCAGTTTGACACCCCTGATTTAGGTAATTTAGGGGGTTAATAGTATAATACCTTTACTGCTTGGGAATTGACATTGTGGGTTTCAATATCTTCTGTTTCATATATTTTTTTTTTTCTATTATGTGCTCCGGTTCTTTTGTATTGTCTATTTGAAAAATTGTCAATAAATATTTTGAAAGAAATAAAAATAATTAATAGGTTTACTTGTGAATTGTCCCTTTTATAAAGAATTTATGTTTCTATGTTTATATTGTTAGCATTATGTAGCTAAGTGGTTTAGATCGGCCTCCAAGTGCCACATCCCTAAATCACAAAATTCAATTTCTAAAAAAAGGGGTTGAAGGACCCCCTAGATATAGTGGGATTTTAACGGCACAAAAACATATATAATTAAAATATAATTAAAATATAAAGTTTATTACAAAATCTAATAAAAAAATAAAAAACAGAACAGATATTTACATTTAAAAATTGTGTTTAGAAAACAAAAACCTTTTGCACAGTCAGCCCTGTAAAAGCAACAGACTTGTTGTATCCAGTGATATGACTGAGCAATATGTTTCTGATTTTATATTTCTCCGCAAAACTCAATGCGTTTCTTGGACTTTGGTCCACTTCATCAGGAGTTTATTAGCAACATTTATGTGAGCTTCACTACATATGAGAGAGATATACATAAAATGTTGCAATGGCATATTAAAAAGTTATATACTGTACATGTCACCCTAAACAATAATCTCAAACCCAAATAAAGTTGTAAACCAAGCTAAAACCATGGGGAACAAAATCTGGTCCATTGATCGTCAAATCAAAACGGGTAAGGCTAAATTCAGCTATCCATGCAACAAGCTCTCCTTAATAAAGTGTTCTATCTGACATAAATGCACTAGGATACACTGGGGAAAAGGTACAAAAATTCCTTTACCTGCTGCCTTATGGTGTATACCACAGCAGCAGTGTGGACCAAAAATTTAATTGGCCGTACAGGGGATCCAAAAATCGGATGACAGATCGTCCGTTTTTTTTTTTTTTTTTGTGTAACGGTACCCCTGTAAGAGCTGCTGAAAGTTGTAGTCCTTCGGTCACCCTGCCCAGCCCGGTCATTTACTTTCTCAATTTAGTGTACTGCAATTAATGAATATAACTTGCAGACTCTTCTGCCCCCATTCTGTGATTGGACAATAATGCTGCAGCGGCAAATGGATTTGTTCTGTACATAGGATTAGATGAGGTTTTTTTTAAAACAGATTCAGGTATTTACACTAGTTTTAGTTAAATATATATGTAATGATTATTAATGAATATGTAAATATATCAGTTAGTGTTTATTCAATATCTGTCTGGATTTCGGATAAATACACAAATGTTTGTTACTAAATTGTAAGTTATTATGTAGAAAACAAAGGGAAGCTCAGTAATGATGCCTTAGCAACCATGTTTTAGGTCACATCAACGTTTCTTGTAATTAATTTGACCTCATTATAAAGTTTTATGCCGCGTACACACGACCGTTTTTAATGTCATTGAAAAAAACAGCATTTTTCTCGACGTGATTTTTCGTGTTTCCTCTCAAGCCTGCCTTGCCCACACACTATCGTGGAAAAAAATGTTTGAGTAAAGCGCGGTGACGTACAACACATACGACGGCACTATAAAAGGGAAGTTTCATTCGGATGGCGCCACCCTTCATGTTAGTAAAGTTTGTTGAGCGACGATTCGCGCTTTTCAGCCTCGTGCTTTTCAGTCCGTTACAGCGTGACGAATGTGCTATCTCCATTACGAACGCTAGTTTTACCAGAACGAGCGCTCCCGACTCATACTTGATTCTGAGCATGCACATTTTTTTTCACGTCGTTAAAGCCCACACACGGCCGTTTTTCATGACGAGAAAAACCACAATGTAAAAAACGACGTGAAAAATTTGAGCATGTTCCAATTTTTTCATGGCTGTTTTTCACGTTGTGAAAAATGCTCTGAAGCCCACACACGATCATTTTTAATGACCATTAAAAAAAACTCTTCCATATTAGCATACTTATGATCTAGTCCATTACTAACACTAATGATGGCCACTAATAACCATCCTTTCTGAAAGCTATAATAGTCACAGCCCAGTTTAGCCCCTCTCAAAGCGTGATTTATATTATTGGAACACTTTTTTATTTATATATATCTTTTTTTATTTAGGAACTAAATTTGTGTTCAATCAGTTTTTATTCAAAAATATTTTTCAAAATACAGAAAGAAACGGATAAACTGATAAGGGAGTCATATCATTAATTAACAATGTAGTCATCACTACATATGTCACATTGCACATAGGAGAACTGCAGATTAAAATGGCAACAGAAAATTCTAGTGAATGACATAACAATGGAAGTGTAAATATCCCAAGAGTGAAAAGCGATACAGCATAAAAGGGCATAGAGCAAGAAAAATTCCATGCAAAATATCGCTTTCATGCGTTGGAATGCAGTAAGCATACACTACATCTGGATAAACTCCTAACATTGAGGTGCAATAGAGTATAATAAAATAGAAAAAATAAGTGGTAAAAATGGCAAAAAATAAAGTAAAAGAAGAAGAGGATATGTGTGTGGGGGGGGGGGGGTGGTGTTAAGGTAGAGCAGTGGTTCTCAACTCCAGTCCTCAGGGCCCACCAACAGGCCAGGTTTGCAAGATAACTGAAATGCATCACAGGTGATATAATTTGCTGCTCAGGGATTGCAGTATTCTAGTCTGCATCTCACCAAGGTAATACTTAAAATCTGGCCTGTTAGTGGGTCCTGAGGACAGGAGTTGAGAACCACTGAGGTAGAGGGAAAGGAGATAGAAGAGCAAAAAATTGCAATATACTATGAGGGACAGGAAATTCAAGGGGCAAAAGAAAAAATAGGAGGGGGGAGGCTAGGGAAGGGAGGATAGGGAGGGGAATGGAGACACAGGGAAGGGAAATGGAGACACAGGGGAGGGGAGAGGGAATGACCTCCATGGGTCCAACTGTCTAGAGGTAAATCCAGTACTTCAGATTTCTACCCAGAAAGAATTGAGTACTGTCCATGATACTTTTTTTATTTGCACTAACATACCATAAATCCCCCAGCTCCTGAGCCAAGAGCTGCTCCATATGTTTAATGTGATCCATTTTGGTGACCCATTCTGAGTTTGGGAACCTGTGGTGAATATCAATGGTGAAAAAATGACTGCGGTATCAAGCTCATTAGTCCATTTGTGGACATTGCCTGGTAAGTCAAGGTGTAATTGGGACAGGAGAATGTTATAGATAGCAGAGAGAGTATGTTCAGGAGGTGAATCCTGCGGCAACAGATTCTCCATAAGTGTTCGGTCACTAGATAGCAATTTCTTATTTGGCAAGGAGTTGAAAAAGGACTGTAGTTGGATATAAGTAAGAGACTGTGCAGAGTGCCCAGATAGGGTAACAGTTAAGCTTCATACACGCGCTTAGATTTTCGGACGACCGAACGTCCGTTTTTTGTGGCATGCTAGTCTCATGTCGAAAGTGAAGAGGTTACTCACAATTAGGGATGAGCTTCGTGTTCGAGTCGAACATACGTTCGACTCGAACATCGGCTGTTCGATCGTTCGACGAAGATCGAACGATTTGGGCCGTTCGCGCCAAATTCGTGTGACGCGAACGGCCCACAATGCACTACGCCATCGCAGTGTCATCCAGGCGCTGTGATTGGCCAAGCATGCACTGTGACCCCGCATGCTTGGCCAATCACAGCGCCGGCAGCGAGGAGAGCAATGATTGGCCACAGGCAGTATGCCTGTGGCCAATTATTGCTGAGGGTGTTTAGTACACGCCCCACACTATAAAAGGCCGCCAGCACGGCGGCCTAGTGTAGTGTGTTCCGGAGCAGGGAAAGAGCAGCATAGGCAGGGACAGTGACATTTATTTCTTTCTTGCTTAACCTGGATTCCTTTAGTTTAGGGAAAGAGAAGGATAGGTAGGGAGAGTGTCAGTGTGTTTTACTGTTCGAGTCCTTGTTTCTAGGGACAGGGAAGGACAGTGAGTGAATTCTCCTTGTGCTATAGTGTGCTTTAAAAAAACATTTTTTCTAGGGACAGAAAACTCTAGGTAGGGAGAGTGTCAGTTTCTTTCACTGTGCAAGTCCTTGTTTCTAGGGACAGGGAAGGACAGTGAGTGAATTCTCCTTGTGCTATAGTGTGCTTTAAAAAAACATTTTTTCTAGGGACAGAAAACTCTAGGTAGGGAGAGTGTGAGTTTCTTTCACTGTGCAAGTCCTTGTTTCTAGGGACAGGGAAGGACAGTGAGTGAATTCTCCTTGTGCTATAGTGTGCTTTAAAAAAACATTTTTTCTAGGGACAGAAAACTCTAGGTAGGGAGAGTGTGAGTTTCTTTCACTGTGCAAGTCCTTGTTTCTAGGGACAGGGAAGGACAGTGAGTGAATTCTCCTTGTGCTATAGTGTGCTTTAAAAAAACATTTTTTCTAGGGACAGAAAACTCTAGGTAGGGAGAGTGTCAGTTTCTTTCACTGTGCAAGTCCTTGTTTCTAGGGACAGGGAAGGACAGTGAGTGAATTCTCCTTGTGCTATAGTGTGCTTTAAAAAAACATTTTTTCTAGGGACAGAAAACTCTAGGTAGGGAGAGTGTGAGTTTCTTTCACTGTGCAAGTCCTTGTTTCTAGGGACAGGGAAGGACAGTGAGTGAATTCTCCTTGTGCTATAGTGTGCTTTAAAAAAACATTTTTTCTAGGGACAGAAAACTCTAGGTAGGGAGAGTGTCAGTTTCTTTCACTGTGCAAGTCCTTGTTTCTAGGGACAGGGAAGGACAGTGAGTGAATTCTCCTTGTGCTATAGTGTGCTTTAAAAAAACATTTTTTCTAGGGACAGAAAACTCTAGGTAGGGAGAGTGTCAGTTTCTTTCACTGTGCAAGTCCTTGTTTCTAGGGACAGGGAAGGACAGTGAGTGAATTCTCCTTGTGCTATAGTGTGCTTTAAAAAAACATTTTTTCTAGGGACAGAAAACTCTAGGTAGGGAGAGTGTGAGTTTCTTTCACTGTGCAAGTCCTTGTTTCTAGGGACAGGGAAGGACAGTGAGTGAATTCTCCTTGTGCTATAGTGTGCTTTAAAAAAACATTTTTTCTAGGGACAGAAAACTCTAGGTAGGGAGAGTGTCAGTTTCTTTCACTGTGCAAGTCCTTGTTTCTAGGGACAGGGAAGGACAGTGAGTGAATTCTCCTTGTGCTATAGTGTGCTTTAAAAAAACATTTTTTCTAGGGACAGAAAACTCTAGGTAGGGAGAGTGTCAGTTTCTTTCACTGTGCAAGTCCTTGTTTCTAGGGACAGGGAAGGACAGTGAGTGAATTCTCCTTGTGCTATAGTGTGCTTTAAAAAAACATTTTTTCTAGGGACAGAAAACTCTAGGTAGGGAGAGTGTGAGTTTCTTTCACTGTGCAAGTCCTTGTTTCTAGGGACAGGGAAGGACAGTGAGTGAATTCTCCTTGTGCTATAGTGTGCTTTAAAAAAACATTTTTTCTAGGGACAGAAAACTCTAGGTAGGGAGAGTGTCAGTTTCTTTCACTGTGCAAGTCCTTGTTTCTAGGGACAGGGAAGGACAGTGAGTGAATTCTCCTTGTGCTATAGTGTGCTTTAAAAAAACATTTTTTCTAGGGACAGAAAACTCTAGGTAGGGAGAGTGTCAGTTTCTTTCACTGTGCAAGTCCTTGTTTCTAGGGACAGGGAAGGACAGTGAGTGAATTCTCCTTGTGCTATAGTGTGCTTTAAAACACATTTTTTCTAGGGACAGAAAACTCTAGGTAGGGAGAGTGTCAGTTTCTTTCACTGTGCAAGTCCTTGTTTCTAGGGACAGGGAAGGACAGTGAGTGAATTCTCCTTGTGCTATAGTGTGCTTTAAAAAAACATTTTTTCTAGGGACAGAAAACTCTAGGTAGGGAGAGTGTCAGTTTCTTTCACTGTGCAAGTCATTGTTTCTAGGGACAGGGAAGGACAGTGAGTGAATTCTCCTTGTGCTATAGTGTGCTTTAAAAAAACATTTTTTCTAGGGACAGAAAACTCTAGGTAGGGAGAGTGTGAGTTTCTTTCACTGTGCAAGTCCTTGTTTCTAGGGACAGGGAAGGACAGTGAGTGAATTCTCCTTGTGCTATAGTGTGCTTTAAAAAAAACATTTTTTCTAGGGACAGAAAACTCTAGGTAGGGAGAGTGTCAGTTTCTTTCACTGTGCAAGTCCTTGTTTCTAGGGACAGGGAAGGACAGTGAGTGAATTCTCCTTGTGCTATAGTGTGCTTTAAAAAAACATTTTTTCTAGGGACAGAAAACTCTAGGTAGGGAGAGTGTGAGTTTCTTTCACTGTGCAAGTCCTTGTTTCTAGGGACAGGGAAGGACAGTGAGTGAATTCTCCTTGTGCTATAGTGTGCTTTAAAAAAACATTTTTTCTAGGGACAGAAAACTCTAGGTAGGGAGAGTGTCAGTTTCTTTCACTGTGCAAGTCCTTGTTTCTAGGGACAGGGAAGGACAGTGAGTGAATTCTCCTTGTGCTATAGTGTGCTTTAAAAAAACATTTTTTCTAGGGACAGAAAACTCTAGGTAGGGAGAGTGTCAGTTTCTTTCACTGTGCAAGTCCTTGTTTCTAGGGACAGGGAAGGACAGTGAGTGAATTCTCCTTGTGCTATAGTGTGCTTTAAAAAAACATTTTTTCTAGGGACAGAAAACTCTAGGTAGGGAGAGTGTCAGTTTCTTTCACTGTGCAAGTCCTTGTTTCTAGGGACAGGGAAGGACAGTGAGTGAATTCTCCTTGTGCTATAGTGTGCTTTAAAAAAACATTTTTTCTAGGGACAGAAAACTCTAGGTAGGGAGAGTGTCAGTTTCTTTCACTGTGCAAGTCCTTGTTTCTAGGGACAGGGAAGGACAGTGAGTGAATTCTCCTTGTGCTATAGTGTGCTAAAGCATTCCTCATCAACCATCTTTGAAATCCTTGTTTTTTGGACAGTCAGGGAAATTGTCGTTGTGCTATTCTGTGCAAAAGCAATCATCCTCAACCATATTTAGAAATCCTTAAGTAAAGGGACAGAGAAGGACACCTGAAGGTAGCCCTTATTGCTTTTTTCCCATCTCCCTGCAGGCCATCTATTAGAATGTCTGGAAGGCAAACAAGGAGAGGCAGACAGTCAGGAGGCAATAAAAGAGGGCAAGCAGGCTCTGTGTCTGGGGGCAACAGTGCTGGTCGTGGACGCGGTGCATTGTCATCAGCACATGGCCATGGGACACGCTTGTCCTTCTTTTCGGCAGCTGGACATGTTGAGCCACATCATGCCGAAGACTTGGTAGAGTGGATGACCAAGCCCTCCTCCTCCTCCTCATCCTCTCTCACCCAGGCTCAGGGTACTGGCAAAGCAGCTGCCAAAGCGTCCTCTTCCCTGGTATCAATGTCAGACTCATCATCAGTCACTCCTTCCCTAGACCCACCATGTCCTCCTCCTGAGGAGTCCCCCGAACTGTTTGAGCACAGTGTTGGGTACATGCTCCAGGAGGATGCCCAGCGTTTCGAAGGGTCTGATGATGAAACCCAGCTACAGGAAGGCAGTAGGGTGAGAGCAGACAGAGGGGATGCTCAAGAAGGACACCAATCTGGCAGTCATGTTCCAGCAGCTGCAGCATACTGCCAGATTGGCTCCAGTGATGAGGAGGGAGGGGATGATGAGGTCACTGACTCCACGTGGGTGCCTAATAGGAGAGAGGAGGAGGAGGAGGATGAGGAGGAGGCACATCTCCAACGAGGCAGGATGCCCCTTGGTGGCCAGCGTAAGGGCAGTACACCGACGGAATCACACCGCAGAGCTCCGCCTGTGCAGGGCGCTGCCTCTGCCCATCATTCAAAAAGTTCCTTGGTGTGGGCCTTTTTTGAGGCTAGTGCATCAGATCGCACAGCTGCTGTTTGCAACATATGTCTCAAGCGTATATCGCGTGGCCAAAACATCAGCCGCTTGGGTACCACATGCCTGACCAGACATATGTTGACCTGCCATGCAGCTCGTTGGCAAGCCTACCTCAAAGACCCACACCAAAGAACAAAGCGGACCTCTCCTTGCACCGCATCAGCTGGGATCTCCAACCCCACTATAACTTCAGTCCTCTCTGAAACATGCACTGAGAGGAATGAAGGTGTAGAATTAGGTGTAGAATTAGGTGTGTCACAGCCAAGTACTTGCGGCCACTCTGCTAGCAGTACACCGACGTCCGATTCTAGCAGGCAAATTTCCCTGCCCCAGCTGCTGGACCGTCGAAAGAAGTTCACTCCCAGCCATCCACATGCCCAGCGGTTGAATGCTAGCTTGGCTAAATTGCTAGCGCTTCAACTGCTGCCTTTTCAGTTGGTAGACTCGGCCCCCTTCCGTGAGTTTGTGCAATGTGCGGTTCCTCAGTGGCAGGTTCCCAAACGCCACTTTTTCTCTCTACCGGCATGTGGAAGGCAATGTCTTGGCCTCGCTGGACAGGGCGGTCAGCGGTAAGGTGCATATTACCGCTGACTCATGGTCCAGCAGGCATGGACAGGGACGTTACCTTTCTTTCACGGCCCATTGGGTCACTCTTTTGGCAGCTGGGAAGGATGCAGGACAAGGTGCAGTAGTGTTGGAGGTTGTCCCACCGCCACGCCTCCAAAATGCTACTACTGGTTGTGACACACCTCTCTCCTCCACCCCCTCCTCTTCTTCTTCCTCCATGGCCTCTTCCTGTGGTTTGTCCTATGAACCAGCGGTGCTCCGTAGCCGTTCACGGGGCTACGCAAGTACGCAGGCAAAAAGATGCCACGCCGTGCTTGCGCTGGTGTGTTTGGGGGACAGAAGCCACACTGGGGTAGAGGTCCTGTCTGCTCTGCAGGGCCAGGCCGAGAGGTGGTTGACGCCACGCCAGCTTAAGCCAGGAATGGTGGTTTGCGACAATGGCACCAACCTCCTCTCCGCCCTTCGACAGGGACAACTGACCCATGTGCCCTGTGTGGCTCACGTCCTTAACCTGGTGGTGCAGCGGTTCTTGGGCAGGTACCCGGGCTTACAGGATGTCCTGAGGCAGGCCAGGAAAGTCTGTGTGCATTTCCGCAGATCTTATAATGCCAGTGCTCGCCTGGCTGAGCTGCAAAAGGAGTTGAACCTGCCCAAGAACCGCCTTATATGTGACATGCCCACCAGGTGGAACTCAACGTTGGCCATGCTGCAGCGGCTGCACACGCAGCAGAGGGCCATCAATGAGTACCTGTGCGACTACGGCACCAGGACAGGGTCAGGGGAGCTTGGTTTTTTTTCTCCACGCCAGTGGGGCATGATCAGGGATGCATGCACTGTCCTGGCACCATTTGAGGAGGCCACGAGGATGGTGAGCAGTGACAGTGCATGCATCAGTGACACTGTACCTCTTGTCCACCTGTTGGAGCACACGCTGCGTGGAATAATGGACAGGGCACTTGAGGCAGAACAGAGGCAGGAAGAGGAGGACTTCCTTGCCTCTCAAGGCCCCCTTTACCCAGACAGTGTTCCTTCTGTCCCACCCATCGCACAGGAAGAGGAGGAGGAGGAGGAGGAGGAGGAGGATTGTGTCAGCATGGAGGTGGAGGCTGGCACTCAGCATCATCAGCAGCAGTCTTTTAGGGATGATTTACAGTCCCAAGAAACCAGTGGACTTGTACGTGGCTGGGAGGAGGTGACTGCGGATCATGTCGTCCTTAGTGACCCAGAGGACTCCGGAGCGAATGCCTCAGCAAACCTACGCTGCATGGCCTCCCTGATCCTGCAAAGTCTGCGGAAGGATCCTCGTATTCTTCGGATCAAGGAGAGGGACCATTACTGGCTGGCCACTCTCCTTGATCCACGGTACAAGGGTAAGGTTGCGGACCTTATGTTACCGTCGCAGAGGGAGCAGAGGATGAGACAACTCCGGGAGGCCTTGCAGAAAGGTCTGTGCAACGCGTTCCCAGAGACTGGGAGGTTACAAACTCCTGGTCCTGGACAACGAGTTGCTGAGGCTTCGGCCAGTCAAAGAAGGAGCGGTGGGGAAGGTGGCCGTCTGACCGATGCGTTCAGACAATTCTTTAGTCCGCAGCCCCAAAGTATGATCGGTTCCAGCAACCATCGCCAGCGTCTGATAAACATGGTGCAGGAATATCTAGGGGCAAGGTCAGACTTGGACACCTTCCCCACCGAAAATCCTCTGGCTTACTGGGTCTTGAGGATGGATCACTGGCCAGAGCTTGCACAGTATGCAATTGAGCTACTGGCCTGTCCTGCATCCAGCGTTCTTTCGGAACGCACATTCAGTGCTGCTGGGGGATTTGTCACGGATCACAGGGTGCGCCTGTCCACCGACTCGGTTGATCGACTGACTTTCATCAAGATGAACCAGTCTTGGATCACCAGCAGCTACCACACACCTGATGCTGATATAACAGACTAATTGATTTTAACATGTCACATCCCTTCAAGACTGATGCTGATGCTGAGTGCCTGTGCTGTTATGTTGACTGGCTATCCTCCTCCTCCGAGTCCTCAATGATACGATTGATGATGATAGCTTGGAAGATCATTTTTGTTTATGGGTGCCGCCACCAGTGGCTAAGGCCCAATTTTTCAGCCCCTGTTTTACAGGGGCGTGTAATTACAATTTTTTTAGCAATAATTTGCCATAGGGCTCATTGCTGTGCTCCAAGTACAGTATCTGTGAGGGGTTGGAGTGTTGTGGCACCAGTGCCTAAGGCCCAATTTTTCAGCCCCTGTTTAACAGGGGCGTGTCATTACAATTTTTGAAGCAATACTTTGCAACAGGGCTCATTGCTGTGCTCCAAGTACAGTATCTGTGAGGGGTTGTAGTGTTGTGCCACCAGTGCCTAAGGCCCAATTTTTCAGCCCCTGTTCAACAGGGGCATGCAATTACAATTCTTGATGTAATAATTCACAGCAGGGCCCATTGCTGCACCCACCAAGAGTAACTGAGGGCTTACAGTGTTGTGGCAACGCCACCACCACCACCACCACGAAAGGCCCAATTTTTCAGCCCCTGTTCAAAAGGGGCATGTAATTACAATTCTTGATCTAATAATTCACAGCAGGGCCCATTGCTGCACCCACCAAGAGTAACTCTGAGGGCTTACAGTGTTGTGGCAACGCCACCACCACCACCACCACGAAAGGCCCAATTTTTCAGCCCCTGTTCAAAAGGGGCATGTAATTACAATTCTTGATCTAATAATTCACAGCAGGGCCCATTGCTGCACCCACCAAGAGTAACTCTGAGGGCTTACAGTGTTGTGGCAACGCCACCACCACCACCACCACGAAAGGCCCAATTTTTCAGCCCCTGTTCAAAAGGGGCATGTAATTACAATTCTTGATCTAATAATTCACAGCAGGGCCCATTGCTGCACCCACCAAGAGTAACTCTGAGGGCTTACAGTGTTGTGGCAACGCCACCACCACCACCACCACGAAAGGCCCAATTTTTCAGCCCCTGTTCAAAAGGGGCATGTAATTACAATTCTTGATCTAATAATTCACAGCAGGGCCCATTCCTGCACCCACCAAGAGTAAGTCTGAGGGCTTACAGTGTTGTGGCAACGCCACCACCACCACCACCACGAAAGGCCCAATTTTTCAGCCCCTGTTCAAAAGGGGCATGTAATTACAATTCTTGATCTAATAATTCACAGCAGGGCCCATTCCTGCACCCACCAAGAGTAAGTCTGAGGGCTTACAGTGTTGTGGCAACGCCACCACCACCACCACCACGAAAGGCCCAATTTTTCAGCCCCTGTTCAAAAGGGGCATGTAATTACAATTCTTGATCTAATAATTCACAGCAGGGCCCATTCCTGCACCCACCAAGAGTAACTCTGAGGGCTTACAGTGTTGTGGCAACACCACCACCACCACCACCACCATGAAAGGCCCAATTTTTCAGCCCCTGTTCAACAGGGGCATGCAATTACAATTCTTGATCTAATAATTCACAGCAGGGCCCATTGCTGCACCCACCAAGAGTAACTGTCAGGGCTTACAGTGTTGTGGCACCAGCACCACCATCAAAGCCCCAATTTTTACTACCACTGTTCAACAATTATATGTAATTAAAATTCCTGATATAATAGTTGACAGCAGGGCGTTCCAGCACCAACCAAGAGTAACTGTGAGTGCTTACAGTGTTGTGCCAACACCAACAACTAAGGGGCCTATTTCTGCAGAGTATATACGGCAGGTCCCTACTTTCAAACATCCAACTTACAAACGACTCCTACTTGCAAACGCAAGAAGACAACAGGAAGTGAGAGGAAATCTACCCCTAGGAAGGAAAATTCTCTCCTGTAAGAATAAATATGGGAGAAAGGTGTCTCCTCTGTACTGATGCTTTATCAGCAATCCTTGTTTCAAGAAAAACACCACATTTGAAAAACAGTTGTCATTGGGACGGAAAGTGAGGTGAAATGTTCTGAACAGGGGCACAGACAGCAAAACAAATGTTACAGGGGTGATAACCCTTACCTATGTTTTCCAAAAAGTTTAAAAATAGATTTTTGGGCTGGAGCTACACTTCAACAATGTACCTGTTCAAAATTACAAACAGATTCTACATAAGAACAAACCTACAGTCCCTGTCTTGTATGCACCGCCTGTATACGGCTGTTCAGAGTATATAGGGCCTTTTTTATTTTATGTGCGGGGTTCCCCTTAATATCCATACAAGACCCAAAGGGGCTGGTAATGGGCTGGGGTAGGGGGGGGGTCATGGGGTAGCTATGCCATTTTTCTTAAAGATTTTCATCCATATTACCGGGACCAGACATTACATTAAAGCCGCAAGCAGTTTTAAATGGCTTTTTTTTCCTTTAGAAGTGTCATTTTGTGCAGGGACAGTTCTAAACACGGGAAACACGTGGCACTTCACAGGCATACTTTAGACACCCCCCAGGTACGATATTTAAAGGAATATTTGACTTTTTTTTTTTCACTTTATGCATCATTAAAATGACTGCTCCCGAAAAACGACCGTTTTTAAAACTTCTTTTTGCATTGATACATGTCCCCTGGTGCAGAACCCGGGTTCCCAAACCCTTTTTAGGACAATAACATGCATAATAGTTGTTATAATTAGCACTTTAGAATTCGAACGTTCGCATCCATTGTATTTAATAGGGTTCTAATGTTCGTACGAACTTTTGGTCCGTTCGCGGGTTCTGGTGCGAACCGAACCCGGGGGTGTTCGGCTCATCACTACTCACAATAAGAAAAATATTCGTACGACAGAATACAATGTCAGAAGTGACGTAATGTGTTAAATAGTTTTGTATGTATTCTTTTGTTTCTGAGCATGCATAGTCTTGCTCTTACAATTTTTTCCGTACGAAAACTGTACTAATGAAACGAAAATCAGATGTTGAGTTCACATCCACCAAAAATTTTATAGTCTGCACATCCATCTTCTGCCTGACGAAAATGCAAAATCGGCTGTCGAAAGCACCGTACTAACGATCAGAAAATCGGCAGACAGCTCGTCGTACAAATTTTTCTATACAATTTTCGTATCGTGTGTGCGGGAATTAAGAGGCGGATATTTGTTGCCGGTAAGAGCAGGGAGGAAACAGATTTCCGAATAAAGGGGTCATTGGGCCCACCATGGATAAGTTGAATTTTACAAATGTACGGTCCCATATGGTGAGAAGGTGGTGTGTCAACAAGGGAACAGGGTGTTGTGAACCTCAGAGAACAAGATCGAGCCTGGTGTTCACATGTATTGATACCCTATTCTATAGTTGCCCATTATTTAAAATTGAGCATGTTGAGTTAAAGCTGCAGTATGATACAAAACGAGGTCAGGAGCCCCAGCTCCGCTTTTTTACTTTAGGGAGAGGCAGGACTGTCTTCCATATGTGAGGTTGGCTATGTCCCGCATATGAAGGCAGTGAAGGCGGAGTAAATTTTTTGATATCACTTATACCGTATTTTCCAGCGTATAAGACGACCTTTTACACAAAAAGCAGGGGTAGTCTTATACGCCGGGTATAAAATGCAGCTCGCTGTATGTCAGCCCGCCGGATGTGCGGTAATACTGTATTTGGCAACATACAGTATACACAGCTGAGCCAATCCCAGCGAGTGATGTATTCTATTAATTAATACAGAGCCTGCTCAGATTGGAGTAACAACCTCTGCCAATCCAAGCAGGCTACATACAGTAGCCTGCTCGGATTGGCTTTGAGAGTCAGAGAGGTGATGATGATGATGTTACAGCCTCTGCCAATCCAAGCAGGCTTTGTATTCATTAATAGAATACATCGCTCGCCATGATTGGCTCAGCGCGGTATGGCTCCAGCTTCAGCAATAAAAAGGAAATATAGGAAATATGAAGCCTCAGAAGGGGGGTCGTCTCATACAGTGAGTATAGGCAAAACAGTAAAATTAGGGAGTCGTCTTATTCGCCCGGTCGCCTTATAAACCGGAAAATATGGTATGTGTTCTTTGATTTGAAGATCATAAATCATCGAATAGAATTTATTACACTATTAACAGAGAGTATTGTATGTTTTTTTCCAATTAAGATACATTTATTTCACTGTAAAAAGAAATGAAATTGTGACATAGTAATATCTAGTGAAAATATTATGTTAGATACACAAGGAACTTTGAAGCCAAGAACTTGTTCCCATGAATCTTGTAAAAAAGCTGTGTAATTACCTGAATTTGACTTGGTATCAGCTTCTTGTAGGGATGAGTAAGCCAAGGAAAGTTTGGTGAATAATAATATTTTTCTGTCTTTTTTCAAGGCTAATTTGCAAGATATTGTTAAAAAAGTGCATGGGTAGCTGGGCACTGCCATGAGAGATATGTACCAATGTAAAAAATCTGTTGTAAAGATATCGTTCAGCGTGACAATGGTCTTTGATTGAAACTTAGGAGGCAACATTATAAACACACAAATCCTTCAAATAAAATGTTTGGGAGATGCCTTAACCACTTAAGACCCAGACCAGTATGCAGCTTAAAGACCTGGGCACTTTTTGCGATTCGGCACTGCGTCGCTTTAACTGACAATTGCGCGGTCGTGCGACGTGGCTCAAAAACAAAATTGGCGTCCTTTTTTTCCCATAAATAGAGCTTTCTTTTGGTGGTATTTGATCACCTCTGCGGTTTTTATTTTTTGCGCTATAAACAAAAATAAAGCGACAATTTAGAAAAAAATGCAATATTACTTATTGCTATAATAAATATCCCCAAAAAATATATAAAACAACATATTTTTTCCTCAGTTTAGGCCGATACGTATTCTTCTACATATTTTTGGTAAAAAAAAATAATCGCAATCAGCGTTTATTGATTGGTTTGCGCAAAAGTTATAGCGTTTACAAAATAGGGGATAGTTTTATGGCATTTTTATTAATTTTTTGTTTTTACTAGTAATGGCGGCGATCAGTGATATTTTTCATGACTGCGACATTATGGCGGACACATCGGACACTTTTGACACATTTTTGGGACCATTGTCATTTTCACAGCGATCAGTGCTATAAAAATGCACTGGTTACTGTGAAAATGACACTGGCAGTGAAGGGGTTAACCAGGAGGGGGCCCTGTAGGGGTTAAGTGTGCCCTGATGTGTTTTACTTACTGTGGGGGCGTGGCTTAGCATGTGACATCACTGATCGGCGTTCCCTATGACAGGGAACAGACGATCAGTGACAGGCTCACTAGGAAGCACAGGGAGAGGTTTGTTTAAACTTACCTCTCCCCATTCTTCCTCTCTGTGACCCGATCGCGGGACACCAGCGGCGATCGGGTTTGCTGTTCCCGCGGGGATGGTCACGGAGAAGAGAACTGGGTCGCCAGCGGCGCGCTTGCGACCCACGGCTGGGCTCTTAAAGGGGCTGTGCCCTTCTGCCGACGTACATCGGCGTGTGGCGGTCCTCAAGTGGTTAAACTGGTTGTAAACCCCTCCTTACAACTTGCAGCTACATGGTTAAGGAGATATTTGCTTTTAAAAACTGCGCCGATGACGTCACGCGCAGGCACACTGCGCATTGCCAGTTTTCTCAATGGAGACTGCCGGTTGTCTCAATGGAGAAAGCTGGCCCCGTGCGCATGCGTGTGACGTCATCGCTGCTCTGGCCAATCACAGTGCCGGAGCGGCGATAACAGGAAGATGGTCGGAGCTGACATGGTGGCGGAGGGGGACGAGGAGCGCTTCGGAGGCTGTGGGGGACGAGGAGTGCTTCTGAGGTAAGTGCCACATAATGAGCTAGTATGCTATGCATACTAGCTCATTATGCCTTTCTCTTGCAGGGCGTATGTTTATCTCAAAATGTTGAGGAGGGTTTACTTCCTTTTTAAAACTGCATGTGATGGTACAAAGCAGAACAATATAGTCTTATAAAAGTGACCTGTTTTGTTTACATACAGTGGCTGGGATCTAAATTTATTGCAGACTTAAATTAGTCCAGCTTGGACCAATGAAAGTGTGCATATCCCATAAGGCCGCCCAGCGTTACTCAGCGGCTCCTTAGGTATGAGGTGTGTATACTTACATTGGTCCAAAACAAAAGTATGCAGTATACCTGGAATTTAGTTGATGTTTAAAATCATTGAAGTCTTTCTACCATTGCGTCCACCTCAGATGGTTCCCAGAGTCCACTATAGCTTTTCAGAGTGGTAAATAGATATTCCTGATCTGCTCTCAGTGGCAGGAAATCCTCCTACACAGAGTGAAATTCACACCAGAAAGGTCAGAGATAAAGTTGTGGAGAAGTTTAAAACAGGGTTAGGTTATAAAAAAATATCCCAAGCTTTAAACATCTCATGGAGCACTGTTCAATCCATCGTCTGAAAATGGAAAGAGTATGGCATAACTGCAAACCTACCAAGACATGGCCGTCCACCTAAACTGACAGGCCGGGCAAGGAGAGTATTAATCAGAGAAGCAGTCAATAGGCCCATGGTAACTCTGGAGGAGCTGCAGAGATCCACAGCTCAGGTGGGAGAATCTGGCTGTCACAATGCTACTGATGTAAGCCCACAGGCGAGCAGGTGACACGGGATCCCCCAGAGTGTGGAATCTAAGGGCCAGCCGGTATTCTGCCAACCCCCTCACAAGAGTTTGGGCTTAGCTGCGTGCTGACCCCAGGATACGGCCCCCAGGTTCAACCTCTTCACGAGGAGAGTACCAGAAAACACAGTCAGACACGGATGGATGCATGAAGCAAAAGAAGAGCCGGATAGCGAGACAAGGTCAGAGCGGGCAGTAGACAACGTAATCAGGAGAACTAGCCGAGTCGGTACACAAGAGATCTGTTCACAAGAAGTCAGGTTAAGCATGTTACAGGAAGGGTGCTCAGGAACAAGTGTTGCTCAAGCAATCAGAAACTGGTCTGAGTGGAATTTAAATAGCGAGGCACATGGGGGGCTGGACAGGAAGTAGCAGGAAGGAAGGATATATTAAGCAACAGGTGAAGCCGGCGACACCCATAGCTACAGAGTGCAGCCAGAGCTGAACACAAGCTTGTGGAACAACAGATGCCAGCCGACCTACAGCAGTAGGTAGGTGGGTTCGCACATGACCCTTTATCCGTTGGGTAAGCTATTTTTGTTACTTATGTATAATATATGCTGTAACCCTACTAAGTTTGAATCATATTTTGTTTTTGTGTTTCTTACTGTATTATTTGTTCCATAAATTGGCTCTCCTGAGGAAGCGGTTTACCGCGAAACTAGTAGAGACCCCGACCAATCTATAAATAGAAAATCACAGATATCTCATGGGGGAACCCTGAGCATCTGTTTTTTCCTCTATTTTTTAAATGTCAATTGTATATTTGTCTTTTATCTGTAATAAACTTTTTTTATATTACATTGTATATTGGTTTTTATCAGTACCGAGATAGTCCATTAATTTACTTGGGTGGGAATGCTATAGGGTTAGCTTCAGTAACTACTCACTTGCCCCCACCCCCTCCTGTTTCTCTACAGTAGTAAAGGTAAGACACAGATCAGCTCCGCAGCTAATCTGTGAAACTGGCTACAGGAAAAGTATTGGTGTACTCCACTAGGGATGAGCTTCGAGTTCGAGTCGAACTCATGTTCGACTCGAACATTGCCTGTTCGCCCGTTCGCCGAACAGCGAACAAATTGGGGTGTTCGCGGCAAATTCGAAAAATCTATGGGAGAAATCTAAAGTGCTAATTATAAAGGCTTATATGCAAGTTATTGTCCTAAAAAGTGTTTGGGGACCGGGGTCCTGCCCCAGGGGACATGTATCAATGCAAAAAGAAGTTTTAAAAACAGCCGTTTTTTCGGGAGCAGTGATTTTAATAATGCTTAAAATGAAAAAATAAAAGTGAAATATTCCTTTAAATTTCGTACCTGGGGGGTGTGTATGATATGCATGTGAAGTGGCGCATGTTTCCCGTGCTTAGAACTGTCCCTGCAAAAAATGTCATTTTTGAAAGAAAAAAAGTCATTTAAAACTCACTCGCGGCTATTAATGAATTGTCGGCTCCCGGCAATACATACAAAAGTCATTGATAAAAAAAAAAAAAAGCGTGGGGGTTCCCCAGAATTCAATTACGAGGCCCTTCAGGTCTGGAATGGATATTAAGGGGAACCCCGCCGCAAATTTAAAAAAAAATTGACGTGGGGTTCCCCCAAATATCCATTCCAGGCCCTTCAGATCTGGCATGGATTTTAAGGGGAACTCCACCCCAAATAAAAAAAAAATGGCGTGGAGTCCCCCTAAAAATCCATACCAGACCCCTTATCCGAGCACGCAACCTGGCCGGCCGCAGGGGAAAAGGGGGGGACGAGAGAGCGCCCCCCCCCCCTCCCTCCTGAACCGTACCAGGCCACATGCCCTCAACATGGGAAGGATGTCCCCATGTTGATGGGGACAAGGGCCTCATCCCCACAACCCTTGCCCGGTGGTTGTGGGGGTCTGCGGGCGGGGGGCTTATCGGAATCTGGAAGACCCCTTTAACAAAGGGGACCCCCAGATCCCGGCCCCCCCATGTGAATTGGTAAGGGGTACATTGTACCCCTACCATTTCACGAAGAACGCGTAAAAAAATGTTTAAAAAACACACAAACACCTTGAAAAAGTCCTTTATTAAAAAAAAAAAAAAAACATTCCAGCGGAGAAATCCAGTGTCCCGCGGCGATCCCGATGTCCAGCGCTGTCCTTCATTGGTTGTGCCTGAGTGGACCTGATGGGGAACTCCCTCTCAGTGTTTTAAATGTATAGACCCGCCCCTTCTAAAGTTCCCCATCAGGTCCGCTCAGCGGACCAGATGCGGAACATGAGAAGGGGCGGGTCTATACATGTATTACCAAAGTGAGAGCAGTTCCCCATCAGGTCCGCCCCCTCGGTATGTCGGACCCGCCTACGTCATTGGCTTGAGCGGGGAACTTCCTTCACTGTGTAATTAAAATTTACATAGTGAAGGAAGTTCCCCGCTCAAGCCAATGACGTAGGCGGGTCCGACATACCGAGGGGGCGGACCTGATGGGGAACTGCTCTCACTTTGGTAATACATGTATAGACCCGCCCCTTCTCATGTTCTGCATCTGGTCCGCTGAGCGGACCTGATGGGGAACTTTAGAAGGGGCGGGTCTATACATTTAAAACACTGAGAGGGAGTTCCCCATCAGGTCCGCTCAGGTACAACCAATGAAGGACAGCGCTGGACATCGGGATCGCCGCGGGACACTGGATTTCACCACTGGAATGTTTTTGTTTTTTTTGTTTTTTTTAAATAAAGGACTTTTTCGAGGTGTTTGTGTGTTTTTTTTAAACATTTTTTTACGCTTTCTTCGTGAAATGGTAGGGGTACCCCTTACCAATTCACATAGGGGGGGGGCCGGGATCTGGGGGTCTCCTTTGTTAAAGGGGTCTTCCAGATTCCGATAAGCCCCCCGCCCGCAGACCCCCACAACCACCGGGCAAGGGTTGTGGGGATGAGGCCCTTGTCCCCATCAACATGGGGACATCCTCCCCATGTTGAGGGCATGTGGCCTGGTACGGTTCAGGAGGGAGGGGGGCCGGTCTCTCGTCCCCCCCTTTTCCCCTGCGGCCGGCCAGGTTGCGTGCTCGGATAAGGGGTCTGGTATGGATTTTTAGGGGGACTCCACGCCATTTTTTTTTTATTTGGGGTGGAGTTCCCCTTAAAATCCATGCCAGTTCTGAAGGGCCTGGAATGGATATTTGGGGGAACCCCACGTCAATTTTTTTTTAAATTTGCGGCGGGGTTCCCCTTAATATCCATTCCAGACCTGAAGGGCCTGGTAATTGAATTCTGGGGAACCCCCACGCTTTTTTTTTATTTTTTAGCCGACAATTCATTAATAGCCGCGAGTGAGTTTTAAATGACTTTTTTTCTTTCAAAAATGACATTTTTTGCAGGGACAGTTCTAAGCACGGGAAACATGCGCCACTTCACATGCATATCATACACACCCCCCAGGTACGAAATTTAAAGGAATATTTCACTTTTATTTTTTCATTTTAAGCATTATTAAAATCACTGCTCCCGAAAAAACGGCCGTTTTTAAAACTTCTTTTTGCATTGATACATATCCCCTGGGGCAGGACCCAGGTCCCCAAACACTTTTTAGGACAATAACTTGCATATTAGCCTTTATAATTAACACTTTAGATTTCGAACGTTCGAGTCCATTGTATTTAATAGGGTTCTAAAGTTCACACAAACATTTTGTCTGTTCGCAGGTTCTGGTGCGAACCGAACAGGGGGGTGTTCGGCTCATCCCTGTACTCCACAAATCTGGCCTTTATGGAAGAGTGGCAAGAAGAAATCCATTGTTGAAAGAAAGCCATAAAAAGTCCCGTTTGCAGTTTGCGAGAAGCCATGTGCGGGACACAGCAAACATGTGAAAGAAGGTGCTTTGGTCAGATGAGACCAAAATTTAACTTTTTGACCAACACTGTAGGAATGGTGTTATTTGGATGCTTAGCTGTATTGGATTTCCGCCAGACATATTGGTGTTGAGGCCAAATCATTCAATTTTAGTCTCATCTGACATAACACATTTTTCCATGTGGTCTCAGAATCTTAAAGATGCATTTAAGGTGGTCAGATGAGACTAAAATTGAATTACCGTATTTATCGGCGTATAACACGCACCCTAAGTTTAAGAGGGAAGTTTCAGGAAAAAAACTTTCCACAGCCCCCTGCGTATAACACACAGGCACAGTTTACCCTCTATTTTCAGGGTAAAAAAGTGAGTGTTATACGCCAATAAATACAGTATTTGGCCTCAACACCAAACAATATGTCTGGAGGAAATCAAATACAGCTCACCATCCAAATAACACCATTCCTACAGTAAAGCATGGAGGTGGTAATATCCTGTTATGGGGATGTTTTTCTGCAGCAGGGACTGGAGCACTTGTCAGGATAGAAGAAAAATGGATGGGGCAAAAGTCCATCAAATTCTTGAGGAAAATCTGCTGCCCTCTGCCAGAAAGTTGTCAATGTGAAGAAGGTCTACCTTTCAACATGACAATGACCCAAAGGACACAGCAAAAATTACCACACAATGATTTAAGGAGAAAAAGGTAAATGTCCTTGCATGGCTCAGTTAGAGCCCAGACCTAAACCCCATTGAAAATATGTGTAATGAATTGACGACTGAAGTCCAAAAACGGTCATCATAACATGTAATTGAACTTGAGCAGTTCTGCATAGAAGACTGGGCAAATATTGCAAAATCTAGATGTACAAAGTTAGTAGAAACATATCCACACAGACTTAAGACTAAAGGCTTTAATTAAAGCAAAAGGTGGTCCAGCAAAATACTGACATAAGGGGTGGTGATCCTTTTTCCAACGCAGTGATTCTGTTTTTGATTTTTTTTTTTAATCTGACATGTTGGTGTTAAATCTTTCACTTGAATATTATAAGTTGCACTGAGTAAATACAGCTGGATAAAACAAAAACTGTGTTTGTCTTCATTTCAGGCTACAAAATAACAAAATGTAATTAATTAATTATCTTTTCAACAATGCTCTGTCCCTGTCTCCCAGTTGTGCTCCTGTCACATGCTCTCCTAATGGAGACTAAAAGTGCCTGTAAGACGCACATTGAACAGATATGTTCCTTTGTTGTGACCATCAGGAAACTCCCCCTAAGAAATGGCAAGCAGCTATCTCCAGAGAGAATTCATGTAGGCAGGAATGGCTGCAAAGATGCTGTAGGGGATCAGCAGCACTGAGATACAAAAGGAATGAAATCAATAGGTGAAAACATCAACAGTAAAAAAAGGAAAGTAAGTACAATGCCATCTGAATATGGTTTACATAAAGCTAAATGAACAAATCACAGAAACAATCACTGCATAATACGCTGTACATAGTTCTGTCACTGTGATGAATTAGGGTCCATTTACATTTATCACGTGCATTAATGCATGTTATGTCACGCAATAAAGGAGTAGTATGGCCAAAGCTCTTTTGGTCATACTACTCCTATGGGGCACTTAGTTCTGCACTCAGATTCAGCTGATAAAGTCCACTGTCGGCAGAAATCACAGAGCCGGTCCAGGCTCTGCAGTGATCTTTATAATAATGTCAGGATCTGTCCAGATGTCTTACTGGCAGCTGGTTCAGCTTCCCAGCATGCCGCTAAGGGCCTGCGTCACTCCCCCACCCCCTCCATGGTCCATTGCTGTGCTCAGAGTGCACCCGAGAACTAAGCGATCAGATGTCTTTAATCACTTAGTTCTCTGTGTGCCAGCGGGGGATTGATGCTACAGCCATCTAGGTAAGTATATTTATTTGTTGCTTTCGATTCCCTCAATACTTCTCTTTTAATGTGCACTTAAGGCAGCCTGTGTGTCACAAAATTTTTGCTACAACTATCAAAATGCTCTATTATGCTTTGCAGCGCATTGCAATGTACAGCATATAACATTATACATTTATTATAAGTAAACATGACCTCAGGTCTCATAAGGGGCTTAGAGAGGTGGGAGGTGGAGAAACAACATAACACTGATCTTTCTAGTGAATGATTGTGAAGGGGGAGTGTCAGCACAGGTCTTACCATTGGAGGACAGGCAGGCTGTGCTCCCAGCACAGCTAGAAAACTGACTAAACTGGATTGGATATGCTTCTATGCCTAGTGTGGTCAGTTTGAAATCGAAAATCAGGGGGACTGGAAGGCTCACCAGGTATTTCACACAAAGGAAGTAATACAAAGAGAACAGGATACTTTTTAACACCGATACGTACACCTAACAGGAATATGAAATGTTGGGGTTACATATTCTTTAAGCTGTCTTAATTTATTAGACAATCCCTTCATGTTAAAAGACAAAGAGATGATAAGCCACATAAATATGCCCCATCTAAAATAAGAGGCTGGGGTGGGGGGCCACTGGAGTGAGCCAGATCCTTTTGCATGAGATATACGGATGGCTGCTCAAGCCCAGGGCATAAGACAGCCTTCCACACCTGAGTCTTAGGACAGACAGCTACTATAATAAATCATTAGAGGGGGAACTGCCACAATCCCACGAGGCGCACTTGACTGTAACAGTACACTAAAATGTGCCTCCTTTGCATTTTCTGCAGATGATCTGTTTGACAATCATTACAATCAATCATTTCAAGTATAGAGCAAATTCAGTCTAATGGTTATCTGCCACTGTCCAACGTGCCAACAGTCTTAAACATAAAAATTCACCAAATTATTGTGCCAGAGGCAAAATATACTTTATTTTAATATGATTGCTCATTTGTCATTCTGATCACGTAAATGTAGGGGGGTGTATTTATCATTTCATCTATTGTAACATATAAATTGTCCCACCTCAGACCAGCTGCTAAAAGGGCTTAGTGATTTTTCTGTCCCTGTCCCTTAGGGTGTTAAATATTCAATGCTTGAAAATGCATCTTTTAAACACATGTGAACCACTTGGGTTAGGAGTTCGGTTTGCTGGTTGCTGCTCTTAAACGCCACACTTTGCAGTTTTTTTTTGCACTTTTTTTTTACGTGCCTATCAATTGCATTGTCAGGGTTATGTAAGGTGGTTTTTGGGCATTAAAAAAAATGCCCTGGGTCTGAAGAGGGCTTACTGGGAGCAGTAGTCCACCATAGGACAGCTAGCACTAAAGAATTCCTTTTTTACTTTTGTTACACTAAAAGGGACCCGCGGTCCCTGCCTGCAGAAGGCAGTTGCCTGAGTCAGGGTTGGGCCTAACCATGTGATAGCTGTGCCTGGAGTAAAGTATTAAGCAGGAGGGAGAGTAACAGTCTGCAAGCAAGAGATGTGCTGGAGGAGACTGTAGTGGCCAAGTGTATATAGTTGAATCAACCAATTGCTTGTTCTACTGGGCATCGCATATATTCCATCCCTATCCAAGTTCAAATCCCTCAATAAAAATACAAAACAATCACATGGACTGTTCATTGTCTCAATAGTGACTGGGAAGTGAATGCCGGGCTGGGCAGGGTGACAGGTGGGCCACATCACTTAGCAGCCCTTACGGGGGTACCGCTACAGTAGTGTTAGCCATTGATTAATGCAGAATGTTTGGAGTTTAATGTCTGTATTTATAAAAATGTGTATAGCAATTCACCTAACATAAGTGTATGTACATTTGTTCTGTGCAGCAAAAAAAATTAAAAAGAATGCTATTAGGCTATTTCTTTGCTTGATGAGTGTTTTTTATTGATTTAACATGGAATCTACCACATTTGTCCAGTAGATGGTGCTAAGTAACTATATCATAAGAATTTCCCATGATTCTTAGGGCCATCTAGTGATCAAATGTGAATAAAAACATTCGTCTAACACAGGAAATAGCCCGATTCCATTCATTTTTTGCACTTTCACTGGGTGAATTACAATCCAATTTTTTCATCACTACACCCCTTATGCCCCATACACACGATCGTTTTTCATGCCGTTAAAAATGCCATTAAAAAAAATGGCCATTAAAAATGATCGTGTGTATGCTCCAGAGCATTTTTAACGACGTGAAAAACGGCCATTAAAAATTTCGAACATGCTCTCTTTTTTCACGTCGTTTTTCATGTCGTTTTTTTTAACGACGTGAAAAACGATAGTGGGTATGCTTTAACGACGTGAAAAAAAACGCGCATGCTCAGAATCAAGTATGAGACAGGAGCGCTCGTTCTGGTAAAACTAGCGTTCGTAATGGAGATAGCACATTCGTCACGCAGTCACGGACTGAAAAGCACGAGACTGAAAAGAGCGAATCGTCGCTCAACAAACTTTACTAACATGAAGGGTGGCGCCATTCGAACGGAACTTCCCCTTTATAGTGCCGTCGTACGTGTTGTACGTCACTGCGCTTTGCTTGATCGTTTTTTTAAATGATCGTGTGTACGCAAAAAAGCAAAAAACAGGAGGGCGCACCGACCTAGTGTATTACCAGATAAAATCTTTATTAAAATGTATAAAAACAGCAATGGTCCTACTCACAAGCAGAGCGTTAAAATGAGCTTTTTCTAGTGACCAGCCTGAATCATAGGACGACTGAAGTCAAAACTCGATGACCAGAGAGATAGATGGTACCTCAAATGTGCTGGATGGCTGACGCGTTTCCGGGGCGCACCCCTTTCTTCAGAGCCTACACAGCTTGTGGTACTGTTGTATGAACACCCATAGTTCTGAGGAGGGCTGCAAGATTCCTAAAGTGTTGCCTGTTTACTGAGGAATGATCGACACGCCCCGCATACACCAAAACATCAGAGCGCAGGAGTATTGTTTTGTCGTGTGTACGCAAGACAGGCTTGAGAGGAAACATGAAAAAAAAAACGACGTGAAAAACGGCAAGAAAAAAAATGGCAAGAAAAACGATCGTGTGTATGGGGCATAAGTGATAATCTTTATCCTGTAAATTAGTGGTCATCAACCCTGTCCTCAGGGCCCACTAACAGGCCAGGTTTACAAGATAACTGAAATACATCACAGATGATATAATTTGCTGCTCAGTGATTACAGTATTCTAGTCTGCATCTCCCCAAGGTAATACATAAAATCGTACACAAGGGTGGGAATCCCGTGGAAAAAAAACACGTCAGTTTTCTCGACAGGATTCCTGGCAAGCTTGTCTTGCCAAGCCCTGTGTACACACGTGCCATTCAAAAGAACCGCCGTTCTTTTGAATGGCAAGAACGCGGTGACGTCATCAACTACGACAAGCCGGTGCTCGTCACATTCGATGCCGTCGCCGCCATCTTGCTACACCCTACACTACCCTTGTATGCTACCGGGCATGCGTCAAAGTCTCATTGAGCATGCGCGGGTTTCCCTGGACAGGTAAGCATACAGACGACCAGGTTTCTCGGCAGGAAACACTCTGCCGAGAATCCCGACGAGAAAAATAGAGAGCAGGTTCTCTATTTTTCTCGTCGAGATTACCGGCAGTTTTCCTGCCGAGAAACCATACACACGAACCGTTTTCTCGGCAAAAAGCTCTCCCAGCTGTTTTCTTGCAGAGAAAACCGGTCGTGTGTACGATAAGGTGACCAGATTTTTAAAATGAAATCCAGGGACATATTTTTTTAATAATGGCGGCAATCAGTGACTCTCTGCCCGTCGCCGCCCTCCTCACAGCCTGTCAAGTCTTACTCTCCGGGCCCCGGCTACTACTGGGTGGGGAGTGGAGGAAGATCACTCTGCCAGGGAAGGCAAGAAGATAAACAGGCAGGCGGCTGGCCGTGACATGACCCAAGGCAGAAGAACATGCGAGCGGAGCTGAACGGGCATGCACACCCGAAACTGAAGAAATATTCCCTCCGCTCCGACCAGCACATGATCAGCAGAAAGGGGCACAGATAATGGAAAAAATACACCCCCCTAAACTAGTAGGAGCGGGGGGGGGGGTGTAATTCCGATTTTTTTTTTTTATT
This sequence comes from Rana muscosa, assembly GCA_029206835.1. Classification (NCBI taxonomy): domain Eukaryota; kingdom Metazoa; phylum Chordata; class Amphibia; order Anura; family Ranidae; genus Rana; species Rana muscosa. The sequence continues at coordinate 273,397,893 of CM055116.1, forward strand.
CTGCATTGACTGTGTTTGAAATTGCCCCAGCCCCTGTTCAAATCCAATCCGGGGACAAAACCGGGGACAGATTTGGTCGGGGGACAGTGTCCTCAATCCGGAGACTGTCCCCTGAAACTGGGGATGTCTGGTCACCCTAGTGTACGAGGCTTGAGTGAGCCCTGAGGACAGGGTTGATGACCACTGCTGTAAATAAAGGGTATCACTGAAACTGCAATCTTTCTGCATTACTTACTGCATGAAATAGAACTAGCTAATACCAAAAGTGTGTCACACTTTATATATATGTCTGCAATACACACCTGACAATTTAATTGTTTTACGCATTCGCTTTTATAGATAAAAATATTTGTATGGTACCATAGAGAGGTTTTCTGAGAAAGCGTCTCTTTGTGTCTTTGTGCATGCAGACACAAGTGCTATCTCCCATACAATCTGTCTCGGTTTGCTGAGGGTTAGCGGGGAGGGGGCCCTTATTTAGTGCCTTTCCCCCCGGGGCTGAGTGGAGGGTCACTGACTAATAGGGACACAACTCACCCTTGCCAGGGGCGCTGCTGGGAGAGACAGATAGCTGGCCTCAGACGCCTCCTACAAATGATCGTAGCCTGCCCAGAACACACAATGGCTGGCAATGTGGCACGATGACCCAGAGAGGCGGAGGCAGATTTTACATTGACGTGAAGTCTTTCTAGCATCAATGGCACATGGCTGAGTTTCCAATTTCCTGCACTGCTTTAATCACTGAATTACACAATCTTATCTCTCCATCAATGTAGCTTTCAATTCATTACCTCCCAGGGCCAGCTATGGCCGAACCTTTCATCTTACAGCGAATACTGATCGTTATGAAAATTTCCACACACACACCTAATAATGGCATTTTATCTGGATTCTTCATCTACCACAGCACAAAGACATTGACACTATAGGCCGTAGTTAGAACTTAATAAAAGTATATGTCCAGCCAGAACATTTTCTTTAGCTCTGAATAAAGTGGAGAAGGATTAGGCTACATTCACATGTCTGCTGACAATATACATTGCTAAACATTGCCTCTGGACGCAGCAAAACTCTATGGCTGCCCACAAACATGATTTGCTGTGTTTGTGTGCAGCCAAAATGCAGCAGAAACGCAAACCCTGGATGCACACTGGCTGCGCCCATTGTCAGTCAGAGGCATAAGACCCGGTTTACACAGGGGCGGCTTTAAAATCGCCCGACTCTGAAGCTGCCCCGTACAGCGCGGCTTGCAAAACGACTTCTCTATAGAAGTCAATGCAAGCCGCTCTGAAGTCGCCCCAAAGTAGTACAGGAACCCTTTTTCTAAGTCGGAGCGACTTGAGTCGTTCCTATTAGAACGGTTCCATTGTATGTACAGAATGGAGCGCGTCTTGTCAGGCGGCTAGGTCGCCTGAGGAGTCGCCCCTGTGTGAACCGGGCCTTATTTACAGGTAACTCCTCAAATCCCCAGCGCCCCTCTCTGGTCTGCAGTGAACCAGGTGTCTGGTCTCAAGAGCCTATCCCCACTCTCCGGGCTCAGTTCACAAAGGTTTTCCGCTTAACCACTTCAGCCCCGGAAGGTTTTACCCCCTTAGGCCCCATGCACACAAGACGCTGTTATTTGCTGTTGAACGCGCGTTCAGAGGCAGTTGGACGCTTTTTTCAACTGCCCCTGAACCCATTTAATGTTATCCTATGTGTCCATGCACACACTCTAGTTTTTTGGCGTTTACAAGCAGTTGCGTTTAACCTCGTTTTTCCAGAAGCAAAAAAAGGGTTCAGACGCAAAAGTTTTCCACGTTTCAGACGCTAAACGCCTATAAACGTGGCTAAACGCGGTACCAGACCTATTTTTTAACATTAGAAATCTCAAAAATGATGGCAAATGATGAAAAAATATAAAAATATATAAAACAAAACTGTAATTGCTTGCATTGCATTGTGGACAATCCACAACTTGTGGCAGGTGACGTGGCAAGTGGACAATCCAATGACGTGGCCAGGTGACGTGGCCAGGTGACAATCCACAACTTGTGGCAGGTGACGTGGCCAGTGGACAATCCACAACTTGTGGCAGGTGACGTGGCCAGGTGACGTGGCAGGTGACGTGGCAGGTGACGTGGCAAGTGGACAACCCACAACTTGTGGCAGGTGACGTGGCCAGGTGACGTGGCAAATGGACAATCCACAACTTGTGGCAGGTGACGTGGCAGGTAACGTGGCCAGGTGACGTGGCAGGTGACGTGGCAGGTAACGTGGCCAGGTGACGTGGCAAGTGGACAATCCACAATTTGTGGCAGATGACGTGGCAAGTGGACAATCCACAACTTGTGGCCAGGTGACGTGGCAGATAACGTGGCCAGGTGACATAGCCAGGTGACGTGGCAAGTGGACAATCCACAACTTGTGGCAGGTGACGTGGCCAGGTGACGTGGCTTGTGATGTGGCCAGGTGACGTGGCAAGTGGACAATCCACAACTTGTGGCTAGGTGACATGGCAGGTAACGTGGCCAGGTGACGTGGCAGGTGACATGGCAGGTGACAATCCACAACTTGTGGCAGGTGATGTGGCAAGTGATACGCTAAATACAACTACACTGCTGCTCTCTCAGCTGCTGCTACTCACTCTGGTCTCACAAACTGGCTGAAATGGTTAAAATTTACAGTTTTTTGAGCTTAGGGAGGGTCTATGATGAAAGGCTTATAAATGCAAACGCGGTAAAACGCCACTAAACGCGGCCGCAAACGCGGCAAAACGCGCGTTTTTAAACACCGGTTTCAGCATTTAAAAACGTGTGTTCAGCAGAGTTTGCACCTGCGTCTCGTGTGCATGGGGCCTTAATGACCAGGCCATTTTTTGGGATACTGCACTGCGTTATTTTACCTGACAATTGCGGGGTCTAGCGACGTTGTACCCAAATTAAATTCATGCCCTTTTTTTCCCCACAAATAGAGCTTTCTTTTGGTGGTATTTGATCACCTCTGTGGGTTTTATTGTTTGTGTTATAAACAAAAATAGCGACAATTTTGAAAAAAAAATAAAACAATATTTTTTACTTTCTGATATAAAACATATCCCAAAAAAATTTAAAAATCGAATTTCTTCTTCAATGTGTATTCTGCTACATGTTTTTGGTAAACAAAAATCCCAATAAGCGTATATTGATTGGTTTGCACTAGGGCTGTGGAAATTAACTATTAATTCCTCGATTAATCGATTATGTTTTTGATCGATCAAAATTCTTTTGATCGATCAAAATTCCGGGTCTTTAGGGAGTTCCGTCGGAGATCCGGTGACACCACAGACACCGGCGGGGCTTGCCGTGTCCATCTGAAGGGCTCCTTTGCTGTGCCTTCATATCTGCATGCCGGCGGGACCTTACTATCTGCCACACGCAAGGGCTGTTACACTTCCCTCTATCACTTCCCTCTATCAACCTGGGATTCTACAGCCATCCACTGGGAGTTGTGATAGTTCCCTTCACAGGACATCTGCATGCCGATGGACTGATGTTAACCCGTCCTCATCTGGATTCAGCAGTGGTATCGTTGTATACATTTTTATACCAGTATCATACTTAGCTACATGTTTTTATGACTGCTTTTGCTACCGTTTGGTATTACTTGCACCATTTTTACAGTTTATGTAGCTACACTGATTTTATCTCCAGTGCAATATTTATTTTGTTACCTACTTGAAGACTATAAAAGTTTTAATGCTATTCCCATCGATCGCTGCCTTTGTGTGTTTTTTGTATCCTGCTATCCATTTTTCCAGTGGTTGGTAGCTGCACTGGGAATCAGCCTGCAAGGAGATCAGCTAAAAGTAGTTGGATCTGTATGTGCGGTATAATTAATCGAAATTAGTCGATTAATCGATTAAAAAAAAAAATTGATTAATCGAACACGAAAATTTTAATCAGTAACAGCCCTAGTTTGCACAAAAGTTATAGTGTCTATAAACTATGGGATATTTTTATTATTTTTTTTATTTTTTTTACCAGTAATGGTGGCTATCAGCAACTTAGCAGGAGTGCGATATTGCGGCGGACAAATCAGACATCTAACTGACACTTTTTGGGGACCAGTGACACGAATACAGTGATCAGTGCTAAAAAATATGCACTGGCTGGGAGGGGGTTAACATCAGGGGCGATCAAAGGGTTAAATGCGTGCCTAGGTTGTGCTTACTCACTGTGGGGGATGTGCTTTGACTAGGGGAAGGCAAAATCTGCGCTCATGCTTCGCAGAAACACAGGACCAATACCTTCCCTTCTGACAGAACGGCAATCTGCCTTGTTTATATAGGCAGATTATCGTTCTGCCTGTGTTCTGTGAAATCGCCGAGTGCCGACGGACATCGAGTCCGCAGTACCTGCCGCTGAGCTCCAACTGTGTGTGATCAAAGTGGGAGCAGGTCGCGATGGCGCGCTCGCTTTCCCCACACCCGTAAGTGTCAGATACGTAGTACATGGTCTGGCACAGACCGGCTGCCCTGCCGCAGTAAATGTACGGTGGGGCTGGGCGCTCCGCAAGTGGTTAAAGATCTGAGGTAAAAGCAATTCACAAAAAAGCACTACTAAAATAAAGCATGAGTTCTTTCATTAAAATGTGAGGTATTGATCACATGAATCCATTCGATATTTTATTTCATGATCATGACATGATAATCAGTGGAATGGATACAGTGGAGAAGGATTAGATCCCCTGTCAGTTTTTATTTGCTAATAAAGAGGTAAAATGGTTTAAACTATAGAAATATGTCAACTCACTAAGTCAGTGCCGTCCCTGCAGCATATGTTTTACCCACTTGCCTACTGGGTACTTTTACCCCCTTCCTGCCCAGGCCAAATTTCAGCTTTCAGCACTGTCACACTTTGAATGACAATTGCACGGTCATGCAACACTCTTCCCAAACTAAAGTTTGAACAAATTTATCACAAATATAGAGCAAATAGAGCTTTATTTTGGTGGTATTTAATCACTACTGTGTTTTTTACATTTTTTGCTAAATAAACAAATAAAGACCGAATTAAAAAAACAACCTTTTTCATAGTTTGTTATAACATTTTGCAAACAGGTAATTTTTCTCCTTCATGCAGCGCTGGTGATAAGTGGCACTGATGGGCATTGATGGGCACCGATAGGCTGCACTGATAAGGAGGCACTGGTGGACACTGATAGGCGGCACTGATGGGCACTGATAGGTGACATTTATGGTCACTAATAGGTGGCACTGCTAAGCGCCGCTGCTAGGCAGCACTGATGGGCACTGATAGATAACACTGATGAGGAGGCACTTATTGACAGCACTGGTGGGCACTTATTGGCAGCACTGGTGGGCACTGTTGGGACTGCACTGATAATCAGTGCCCTTATTATCAGTGTAGATGTCCCTTTTAGAGGGACATCTACACATTTAGGTTCTCTTCTCCCCTCCTCATGCTGTCAGCGTGAGGAAAGGAATGACGATAACCGGCTTCTATTTACATCCATGAGCAGCTGTGATTGGACACAGCTGATCACATGGTAAAAAGCAGCTGATTGGCCCTTTACCTCAATCTGTGATTAGCAGTGTCCTCTGGACACTGTGATCACAGAACACCCCGCCGCTGGCCCGTTTATGGGAGGCCATCATATGACGGTCTCCCAGAACTAGCCAGCCGCGCTGTAGCCATCATTCAGCTATAGCGCGGCCGGCAAGTGGTTAACACAAAAGAAAAAAGGTGACTGGAATACCAGTCAAGGGAAGCTGCTTTCACAGGACACATGTGGGGTATCAAAAACAACTAAGTTAATATAAAGTGGGAGTAAACTCCCACGTACGATTTTTACCTACCGGTAAAACTATAATAAGGATTACCTATAGGTACATTGAATATCTCATAAACGTGCACTGTTTAGGAGATATTTACTTTAGATGCAGCTGGTGACGTCACTCGCACATGCACTCTGAAGGAATGGCATACCCTTGATGTTCTGTCAGAGCCATGTCATACACAACGACTCCTGTGTGCATGCGCGGGTGTGACATCATCGCCGGCTCAGACTTTTATATCGCCAAAGACCGGGTGAAGATGAAAGCACCTTCAGCGGTGAAAGCGTGCCACTGGAGAGCTTTGTTTTTAGCTAGGTCTGTCATAATGTGCTAGTATGCGATGCTTACTAACACATAATGACTTAGACTGCCCGGTGCCTATTGTTTTACATTTTTTATGCAGTTTACTACTGCTTTAAGTAAATACAAAATATCTTTATTAATGTCAAATATTGAATGACAATAGTTTTAAAAATTACACACATACAGTATATGAAAACTCTTCTTCCACCAATAAAAAAGACAACATTGTCATTGGGGAGATTTCTTTTCACTTCCTGTCCCATAGCCAAAACAGGAAGTGAGAGGAAATCCCTACAAATTAAAAGAACCCCAGGTTACCAGAACCAGTGTTGGAAGATTTCCCCTCTATTAATTTTCTGGGGACAACCCAAAATTTGGAATTTTCTTTTACTTTCACTTTCAATTAAATGGTAAACAGGACAAATAGGGAGGGTGACTCTTACTAACAGGGGCACAGACAGCAATACAACCTGACAGGGGTTGTAATCCAACTCCACTTTATCCAAAACTAAAAAAAAATTGCCCATAGTTCTACTATTCCCAGCCTATATAGTCAAATGCCAGAATGCCAGCCGGGTGGGACTTTTGTCGTTCCAGGTGGATGTCATATGATTCACAGTGGTGATAGGGGAATCCCTCCTGACGAGTCACTGCCGGGGGGGGGGGGGGCACTCCTGCTGGGAGAAAGCAGTTATTATTCCTAGCAGCTATATTAGTAAGATCTAGAGCTATGTAAGATCCAGCAGACTGGTTGTACACAAGTTGATCGATCGATCAACTTAATACATTCAGCCTTTTTATACATGGTTCGAATCTCGGCCGGTTCTTGCTGAACCGGACAAGATTCGAACTGTCTATGGTCGGCCTTGATCCAATGTAACTCTGCATATACCTTACCTGGCCGATCCCCCTGGAAGCTGTAAATCAGTGAAGAAGACACCGCTACTCCAATGATCTCCACTTGTTTCTAGGTCCCATGATGAACGGCTGGCCTGCAGCGGCAGGCCAACCATTAGGGGAGCACAGGCACCACTCCCCCATTCATGCGTCCAGGCCCCTGATCTACATACAGGGCGCCACACCATGGATTCCAATAGAGGGGGTGTTTTTTAAGCATGTGGTTAGAGCCAGAGGCTCTAATAGGCTTCAAAGAAGGGTAGACTCGGGGGGCAGAGCACTGCACTGCAAACCCACCCAGTTGTGTGACAATAGCAAAGGAATATTCGCTATTATCAGCGGCCAATAGGATTGCTTCTCCTTTCGGCCAATCAGGAAGCGGGTCGTGAGACCCGTTTCCTGATTGGCCGAAAGGAGAAGCAATCCTATTGGCCGCCGAGAAAGAAAAGTGGGGCTGAGGAGACGCATCCCGGGACACGGAGGAGACGCATCCCGGGACATGGAAAGACTGAGGGGGGAAGCCGTCTTGGTGGGGTGAGTGAGCTGGCGACAAGGGTGGTTGGGGGTGTGTGGGTCAGGGGCAGCCTGTCCATTAAGGGTGCCGCCCCCCTATCCATGCATCCATCCCCTTTCAGGAATGCCAGATGCATGAATTCCAATGGGAGGAGGGATTTTGAAGCACCTGATTTGAGTCAGAGGCTCTATAGGCTTCAGAATAGGGTGGGCTCGAGGCGCGGAGAATGCGAACGGAGCCCATCCTGTTGTGTGAGAATAGTGAATGAATATTCGCTATTCTCACACCGAATCACCTCTCCGCCAACCAGGAAGCATGTCTGAGACCCGTTTCCCGGTTGGTCAAAATGAGAAGCGTTCCGATTGGCCACCGAGGAGGAGGAGGGAGGAGATGGAAGCCGCCGAGCAGGGGAAGGAGAAGCCGCTCGTGATGCCCGCCGCCCGTGATGCCCGCCACCGGGATGCCTGCTGCTTGTGATGGCCGCCGCCATGATTCCCATGGAGGAGAGCTGGGGAAGCTACCCCTGATGCGTGCCATGGTTGGGGTAAGTAGCCCCCCAAAAAAATTACCACCAGCCGCCACTGGTGTGGGTGCGGTGTGGGCTGGAGTGACTGGGGGGGAGGGTCAGGTCCGTCTGATGCCCCCCGACTGATGGAGCACCAGCCGCCACTGCTGGCCTGGCCTGCTGCAGTCTGAACACAGGAGATCGGCTGCTCGGCTCGGACGACATTCAGAGAATGCTTTGCTGAATGGATGCAAAGCATTCTCTGATTGAATGAGGTGGCAGAGCGGTAGAGACTATGTATAAAATATCTATACACAGAATTCCTCTTTAATGTTTTGATTGCTTTCAATAATCAGGTATACATTGAAATCCCCCTTCCTGGCCTACCTCTGAAATTAAGCCTGATAGGGGTGAAACTGAAACACATCAAAAAGGGTTTGCCACAGTCAAGGACTACCAGGAAGCCCACATGGTGGAATAAACAACAATGGAGTGATGTCATCAGTGTGGATGATCACTCAGATGCACTCCAGGATAACAATTATTGGGGTCAATTCACTAAGGCTTGGTTCACATATATGCGAATCGGATGCATTTTGAATCGCGCCCAATTTGCATAACATGTGAACCAGACCAGCTTTCAATATATATATATCTATATATATATATATCTATATATATAGATATATATATTTATATATATATCTATATATAAAATAATATATAGCTTTCACATATATGCAGATTGGTTGTGGTGCAAATTAACAATCGGTCCTGTGCGGTTTTCAGTCCAGTTCAGGTGCGATTTAACTGTCAAATTCGCACCTGAATCACACCTAAACTACTAAATGGAAACTGTACAGAAACCGGCCCCGCATACATGTGAACCCAGCCTAAGACATAAATACAGCATGAATTTTTGACTTAAAATAACTCACGCTTTATTTATTTTAAAAGTAGACAACTCAGTCAAAAACATGCAATTTTTACCGAATGCATTAAATATTTATGTTTTGCGATATTTATCACTTAAATTCAGCGTTATTTTTGGCGTTTTTTCACATTTTTTTTTCTTTTTTACGTGCTGACACTGCACGGGAAGAAGATAGTTCTGTAAATGAATGCACACAGAAATAACTGGTGTGTTTTCATTCACAGAATGATCTCCCTCAGCTGAAATGTTACCATTTATTTTCCTTCCTGAGCTCAGGGTAGAACATTTCCACACTGATACATTGTATATTTATACCAGAGTTCCCCTCATTGTTACTTTGTACATTGCTAAAATACAGACTGCCTCCTGCCAGGTGATGAATGACCAATGTGTGTGTTCTTCAGTGAATTGACTCCATGTATACTAGCATTATTTTAAAGAGGCACCTTTAACTTTTACCTGTAGGTAAGACTATAATAACGCTTGCCTGTAGGTAGTGTAATATCTCCTAAGCGTGCATCATTTAGGAGAGATTTACTATACATGCAGCCAGTGACATCACTGGCGCATGCGTTCTTAACCACTTCTCCACCGGGCCTATTCTGGCACTTCTCTCCTTCATGTAAAAATCATCATTTTTTTGCTAGAAAATTAATCAGAACCCCCAAACATTATATATATATATATATATATATATATATATATATATATATATATTTTAGCAGACACCCTAGGGAATAAAATGGCGGTCATTGCAACTTTTTATCTTGCACGGTATTCGCGCAATAATTTTTCAAACACATTTTTTGGTGAAAAAAAAATGGTTTCACAAATTAAAAAATTAAAAAACAGTAATTAATCCAATTTTTTTGTATAATGTCAAAGATGCTGTTACGCCGAGTAAATAGATACCTAACATGTCATGCTTTAAAATTGCGCACACTCATGGAATGGCGCCAAACTTCGGTACTTAAAAATCTCCATAGGCGACGCTTAATTTTTTTTTACAGGTTACTATTTTGGAGGTACAGAGGAGGTCTAGTGCTTGAATTGTTGCTCGCACTCTACCACACGCGGCGATACCTCACATGTAAGGTTTGAGCGGCGTTTACATATGTGGGCGGGACTTACATGCGTATTCGCTTGTGAGTGCAAGCTACCGGGGACAGGGGCGTTTTCCTTTTTTTTTACTGATATTTTTTGGATCACTTTTATTCCTATTACAAGGAATGTAAACATCCCTTGTAATAGGAATGTGTGTGACAGGTCCTCTTTATGGAGAGATGTGGGGTCAATAAGACCCTGCATCTCTCCTCCAGGCTGGAAAGCATGAGATTGGGAAAAAAAATTCACCGATCTCATGCTGACAGCCGCAATTGCGGCTTTGTTTACTTCTGGGTACCGGGCGTAACGTCACAACGTTGCGCCCGGGACTCCGACGGTCATAGAGCTGACTGGTGACCACCCGGAAGCAAGATGGGTGGAGATAGAAGCTGTCTCCAGTGATGACATTGCGATGACATTGCATTGCTGGATGCATTAAGGTGAAAAAAAAAACCTGGTAAAGACGGACCCCCCAGCCCCCCCCCCCCCGTTTTACTTACCTGAGCCCGTTCAACTGCTGCGCTCGCCCCCGACGTCCTCTTCTCCACTCAGTCTGGCCGTTGATTGGCTAGATTGGATGGATTGATAGCAGCATTTAGCGGCATTTTAGGAGCGCTAGCGTTTTTTGCAGTAAAAGCTAAAAAAAAAGCTAAAAAATGTTATTAGTAACGTTTAGGTACGTTTCTGCTGGAAAAACGCTCCAAAAAACTCTACAAAAACAATTCTTTTTTCTGTTTCTGGACACTGAAGCTCTAAAAACGCAAATTGCCTACAGTAGCGTGCATGGATACATAGGATAACACGATTTAGCTTTTAGGAGCAGGAAAAAAAATGCTAATAGCAGCTTTTAGGAGCTTAAAAAAATGCTAGTGTGCATGGAGCTTTACTTCCAGCACCTGCATCGAAAACGCACTGCTCTGCAGAAACGCTGAGCATTCTGAATGGCACCTTCACGCATTTAAAATCGCGGTGTGGGAACTGCGGTCACATGGTCAAAAAGACTATGCGGTTTTCCTGCGGCCATGTTTTTGATAAAGGTGTATGCATCTTTTTTTTTTTTTATGGAAATGCAAATTCAAATGAATGGGCTGCCGTGCCCGCGCAAACGCGGCCTGCAAAAACGCATAGGTGTGAACCTAGTGTCAATGTGGATATATATATATATATATATATATATATATATATATATATATATATATAGAGCGGGAGAGGTTAGATAGAATTATATATATATATAGAGCGGGAGAGGTTAGATAGAATTATATATATATATATATATAGAGCGGGAGAGGTTAGATAGAATTATATATATATATATAGAGCGGGAGAGGTTAGATAGAATTATATATATATATATAGAGCGGGAGAGGTTAGATAGAATTATATATATATATAGAGCGGGAGAGGTTAGATAGAATTATATATATATATATAGAGCGGGAGAGGTTAGATAGAATTATATATATATATATAGAGCGGGAGAGGTTAGATAGAATTATATATATATATAGAGCGGGAGAGGTTAGATAGAATTATATATATATATAGAGCGGGAGAGGTTAGATAGAATTATATATATATATATATATAGAGCGGGAGAGGTTAGATAGAATTATATATATATATATAGAGCGGGAGAGGTTAGATAGAATTATATATATATATATAGAGCGGGAGAGGTTAGATAGAATTATATATATATATAGAGCGGGAGAGGTTAGATAGAATTATATATATATATAGAGCGGGAGAGGTTAGATAGAATTATATATATATATATATATAGAGCGGGAGAGGTTAGATAGAATTATATATATATATATAGAGCGGGAGAGGTTAGATAGAATTATATATATATATATATAGAGCGGGAGAGGTTAGATAGAATTATATATATATATAGAGCGGGAGAGGTTAGATAGAATTATATATATATATAGAGCGGGAGAGGTTAGATAGAATTATATATATATATATATATATATATAGAGCGGGAGAGGTTAGATAGAATTATATATACAGTATATATACATATTATTTTAACAGTATAATACAAGGGCATCACTATCAGTCACTATATATACAAGATATAATTATATTATGTCTTAACATAATTACATTTTTAATTTAAATGTAATATATTATTGCCACTATATCTCATCTCTATGAATATATATATATATATGAAATGCTATTTATCATCCTCTCTCTATACAGTATATAGAGGTAGAGATGAGAATGATATTCTATATATATATAGATATATAATAGTGGTCTGGCCTTGCACTGTGCTGTGATCAGACTCTATATAATGTATATGATGATCTAGAGATAGTTCTATAGGTGAGTGTCAGCTCTAAGCTCTCAGTCCAGCATCCGGGTCTCAGTCGGTGTGTCCCGTCCCCTCCTGCCAATCACCCCCGTGTGTCCCCGCCCCCTCCTGGCTGTGACGTCCCGGTGTCGGAGGAGGGGGAGGGGAGGAGAGTCCCCGGGAGAAGGAGACGCATCCACATTAGACGAACTGTGATCACAGACAGTGCCGGGGGGACAAAGACTCCGGAGAGGAGGAGGAGATCGCACGGTGTGCTCATGCTGTGATCTCCGGGGATAGCGATCGCTGTGTGCAGGCTGGGGAGTGTCCGTGTCCAGGTCAGTGTACAGATCGGGGGGAGGAGGGGTGTCGGTCCGGACACCTGTGATACCAATGTGGGGGATCCTTCCTTCTACATGGATCCAGTATGAGCTCTGTGTCCTGGGGTCCTCCATGGGGTGACTACACTGCACACATTGCTGGTGGTGTCACTGGATCTCTCCTGTGTGCCCTGAGACGTCCCTCACACCGCATTGTACTGACTTTACCAATCGCTTTTCTTCTTCTGGGGTGGTGACTCAGTCTGGGTGTCACTGTCAGGGGGGTCAGCATTAGAGCCAGGCAACTAGCATTACACAAGAAGCTCTGATGTGTCTCCCATGACAGGTTCACTTGTAATTGTGTGGGGGGACCAAAGTTTTTTTTTTTTTTGCTGTGTAGAAAGGGGAAAGGTGTGGGGCTCATTGAGATGGGTGTCATGTCCCATCTAGTGTGTGTGACCAGCTGCAGCCAGATTTGTACCCTACACTGTAATAGCAAGGCATTTAACTGCTCATGCCAGCAAATCAATGGCCACCGCCACTGTCCACACATAACCGCTCATGTCAGCAAGTCAATGGCCACCGCCACTGTCCACACATAACCGCTCATGCCAGCAAGTCAATGGCCACCGCCACTGTCCACACATAACCGCTCATGCCAGCAAGTCAATGGCCACCGCCACTGTCCACACATAACCGCTCATGCCAGCAAGTCAATGGCCACCGCCACTGTCCACACATAACCGCTCATGCCAGCAAGTCAATGGCCACCGCCACTGTCCACACATAACCGCTCATGCCAGCAAGTCAATGGCCACCGCCACTGTCCACACATAACCGCTCATGCCAGCACAAGTCAATGGCCACCGCCACTGTCCACACATAACCGCTCATGCCAGCAAGTCAATGGCCACCGCCACTGTCCACACATAACCGCTCATGCCAGCAAGTCAATGGCCACCGCCACTGTCCACACATAACCGCTCATGCCAGCAAGTCAATGGCCACCGCCACTGTCCACACATAACCGCTCATGCCAGCAAGTCAATGGCCACCGCCACTGTCCACACATAACAGGTCATGCCAGCAAGTCAGTGGCCACCGCCACTGTCCACACATAACCGCTCATGCCAGCAAGTCAGTGGCCACCGCCACTGTCCACACATAACCGCTCATGCCAGCAAGTCAATGGCCACCGCCACTGTCCACACATAACCGCTCATGCCAGCAAGTCAATGGCCACCGCCACTGTCCACACATAACCGCTCATGCCAGCAAGTCAATGGCCACCGCCACTGTCCACACATAACCGCTCATGCCAGCAAGTCAATGGCCACCGCCACTGTCCACACATAACCGCTCATGCCAGCAAGTCAATGGCCACCGCCACTGTCCACACATAACCGCTCATGCCAGCAAGTCAATGGCCACCGCCACTGTCCACACATAACCGCTCATGCCAGCAAGTCAATGGCCACCGCCACTGTCCACACATAACCGCTCATGCCAGCAAGTCAATGCCCAGTGCCACCGCTCTTCACTCATACCAATAAATCAATGCCCAGTGCCACTGTCCACACATTATCGCTCTTACCAATAAATCAATGCCCAGTGCCACTACTCCTACCAACAGATTGAAGGCCAGCTCCACCACCACTGTATGACTGTAACTGCTCATCCCAATAAATGAAAGGCTGATGCCACCACTGTTGGCATGTTATCGCTCGTACCAACAAATTAATGAATGAGCCCATCCTTATTTCTTTTATTTTGGTGTGTATGTTACAGAGGAGATGCACCTTTACATCCTGGCCTAGAGACACAACAAGAAGGAAGAGGGAATATTGCCTAAGTAACACGCTGGGTGTGCGACATTCTGCAGACATCAGTGTAATCCTAATGACACTCCAAATGTAGATCACAAACGCAGTGTGTCGGCCTGCACCAGATCGCACCGTACCACAATACCATTCGATCCGTTGCAGTACGTTTTTGAAAAGTAGCGCATGCACCACTTTTTTGGTGCAACTTTTAGCCCAATTCGTTTAATGGGCTGACAGTCGTAAAGAAATTGCACAGGCAAGCAGATCACATTCCTCGGCGATCTGGTTCGCTGGTGGAATCGCCGTGATTCTTTCCACAATTCCCGAATCACTGCAACTTTCAGTGGCACACCAATTGTGCCATGATTTTGTCACAATTGTCGCTCAACAGACAAAATCTGAGTTGCCTGTCACCCAAAATAAGTTTCTTTTGGGCGACGGGCATCCTGTAATTTTGTTTGTGCAATTTGTCGGGTGACAATTTGTGACCTTCCCCTGTTCATGTCAATGGGCGGCTGTGCAGAACCAGGACACCCTGTGTACCAAACATATGGCATATATATACATGGTGGAATGTGCCCACGTGCATGAAGCCTAAACGATGTGTAATTGCAAATAAAGTTTTATTCTTCCCATACAATTTCTTACACCAAACGCAGGACACCAGTGTGAATCTAACCAGCTCATTCACACCAGGGAGCTGATGCGCCAATCCTGGAGAATTGTATTGTTAGAACTTTATTGAAATTACATTAAGTTCTATTTACCACAGCACGGTGTATTGTACCACGCTGTGCAGAAAAAATAACAGTGCTGCATGCTGTGCGCACGCCACTGCAGCAACGTGCTGTGACCAGACTTGATGGGGACAGTTTTTTATTGGCTCGTCTTGCTTTGGACAAGGCTATCCAGCGTGTGTGGTAAAGTTGTAGATAAACGCCTCAGCTGACATGGTGTTCAGTATAGTAGCGTGTCCCCAGGCTCCGGCCTGAAGCAGCAGCAGTTTTCACAGTTGTACGAGTCTCTTCCCCCCCCCCCCCCTCCTCCTTTCAGTCAGCGAGGGCGATGTGGGAATCCAGCTGACAGCTTCCCCTCTCATTCAGATTTTTATTTAGAGACTTTCTAGAGCTCCTTTATTCTTCCACACAGGAAAGGCTGCCTATAAGAATCCTCCGTCCACTGGTTTCCATAGAAACAGCGAAATGCATTTTATCTAGTCACTGAGTGGAAGCAACTCCTACATGTGCCCTGCCCCCATTGCCATCATTCCGGACCTATGTGTGAATGCCCCACCGAGTGTCCCCAATATTCTGCCCCACCGAGTGTCCCCAATATTCTGCCCCACCGCAGTCTGCTTCCTCACCACAAGCTCTCTTCAGTCAGGGCTGGGTGCTGTGTTCTTCTCAGGCCTCTACAGAAGTATGGCAACTTTCATGCTCTATGGCAGCCTTTCCAACACAGAGGGACCCTTGAAACGACTTTCAGGAACCCCCTGCTAATGCCTTTATCCACAACTCACAGGACACTAGTTACTTAGAACAATTCGTTGTGGATATAGGAATAAATAAGAGTAAGGGATGTGAAATAATTGGTAAATTTCACACCCGGAGCTGCTTTGTTTGGCAAAAATATTTTCAGTAATACGATGTATTAAAACAAATAACAGTAATAATGGCCAGAAAAAAGCAAAACATAAAAAATGTGGTCCCCTCTTAGGCTGATGGCCGGTGTAGTGCCCCCCCCCCCTCTTACGCTGATGGCCGGTGTAGTGCCCCCCTCTTATGCTGGTGGCCGGTGTAGTGCCTCCCCCCCTCTTACGCTGGTGGCCGGTGTAGTGCCTCCCCCCCTCTTACGCTGGTGGCCGGTGTAGTGCCCCCCCCCTCTTACGCTGGTGGCCGGTGTAGTGCCTCCCCCCCCCTCTTACGCTGGTGGCCGGTGTAGTGCCTCCCCCCCTCTTACGCTGGTGGCCGGTGTAGTGCCCCCCCCCTCTTACGCTGGTGGCCGGTGTAGTGCCCCCCCCCCTCTTACGCTGGTGGCCGGTGTAGTGCCTCCCCCCCCCTCTTACGCTGGTGGCCGGTGTAGTGCCTCCCCCCCCCTCTTACGCTGGTGGCCGGTGTAGTGCCTCCCCCCCCCCTCTTGCGCTGGTGGCCGGTGTAGTGCCTCCCCCCCCTCTTGCGCTGGTGGCCGGTGTAGTGCCTCCCCCCCCCCTCTTACGCTGGTGGCCGGTGTAGTGCCTCCCCCCCCCTCTTACGCTGGTGGCCGGTGTAGTGCCTCCCCCCCCTCTTACGCTGGTGGCCGGTGTAGTGCCTCCCCCCCCCTCTTACGCTGGTGGCCGGTGTAGTGCCTCCCCCCCCCCCTCTTACGCTGGTGGCCGGTGTAGTGCCTCCCCCCCCCCTCTTACGCTGGTGGCCGGTGTAGTGCCTCCCCCCCCCCTCTTACGCTGGTGGCCGGTGTAGTGCCTCCCCCCCCCTCTTACGCTGGTGGCCGGTGTAGTGCCTCCCCCCCCCCTCTTACGCTGGTGGCTGGTGTAGTGCCTCCCCCCCCCCCCCTCTTACGCTGGTGGCCGGTGTAGTGCCTCCCCCCCCTCTTACGCTGGTGGCCGGTGTAGTGCCTCCCCCCCCCTCTTACGCTGGTGGCCGGTGTAGTGCCTCCCCCCCCCCTTACGCTGGTGGCCGGTGTAGTGCCTCCCCCCCCTCTTACGCTGGTGGCCGGTGTAGTGCCTCCCCCCCCTCTTACGCTGGTGGCCGGTGTAGTGCCTCCCCCCCCCCTCTTACGCTGGTGGCCGGTGTAGTGCCTCCCCCCCCCCTTACGCTGGTGGCCGGTGTAGTGCCTCCCCCCCCCCTTACGCTGGTGGCCGGTGTAGTGCCTCCCCCCCCCCTTACGCTGGTGGCCGGTGTAGTGCCTCCCCCCCCTCTTACGCTGGTGGCCGGTGTAGTACCTCCCCCCCCTCTTACGCTGGTGGCCGGTGTAGTGCCTCCCCCCCCTCTTACGCTGGTGGCCGGTTTAGTGCCTCCCCCCCCCTCTTACGCTGGTGGCCGGTGTAGTGCCTCCCCCCCCCCTCTTACGCTGGTGGCCGGTGTAGTGCCTCCCCCCCCCCTCTTACGCTGGTGGCCGGTGTGTAGTCCCCCCCCCCCCCTTACGCTTGTGGCCAGTGTAGTGCCCACCCACTTACACTGGTCCAGGCACTGGTCAGATTTTGCATGACTCCTGATGAAGTGGTTGATATTTCAGCTGTTGGTGACCCTGCCTGGCTCAACAAATATTTATTGGAAAGTCAAAAGAGCTGGGTGGAGAATTGTAGGCCAAACAATAGCTGCATTCTGTCAGACACGGTCAGTCTTTGGGTAGTCAGAATGCTGCAGGTGCTTTGGCATGTTCGGCAGAGAAATGTGTGTATCGCGAGCCTAAAGCCTAGTACACACGACCGAGAATCTCGTCGGGGGGGGGGGGAAACCCGTAGTTTTTTCCCTGACGAGATTCTTGACAAGAATCTTGTCCCGGCGGAGTGTACACACGCTCGATTCAAAAGAACCGCCGTTCTTTTGAATGGAACGAACGCGGTGACGTCATCGACTACGACGAGCGTGTGCTTGTCACATTCGATGCCGTCGCCGCCATCTTGCTACACCCTACCTATGCCTAGGAAGCTACCGCGCATGCGTCAAAGTCATTTCGAGCATGCGCGGGTTTCCACGGCGACAGGTAAGCGTACACACTCTCGGGTTTCTCGTTGGGAAACGGGCCGACGAGAAACCTGACGAGAAAATAGAGAGCAGGTTCTCTATTTTTCTCGTCGAGATTTTGGCCAGTTTTCTTGACGAGAAACCTGAAAGCCTCGTACACACGCGCGGTTTACTCGGCAAGAAAGCTCTCCCAACAGTTTTCTTGCTGGTTCTTGCCGAGAAAGCCGGTCGTGTGTACAAGGCTTTAGGCCTGCGTTTCTCTGTACTCCACTCTGTAAGAAAACAGGTCTGACATGTCTCCTCTCTTCCTCCCTGGAATACAAATCGGTGTGAGGTCACTTGGCTGAGGGGTTGGCTGGTGTGGAGCTATGCCAGCAAAGAGTTATGTAAGGAAAGGGCACAAATCATTTACAAATAACATGCGATGTACTAGACTATAAAATCATAAAAATGTGTGAGATTTGGAGGAGTTGTAAAGGCAGAAGTTTTTTTTGTCTTAATGCATGATATGCATTGGGTTAAAAAAACCTGTGTGTAGCAGCCTCCCTAGCACCCCCTAATACTTACCTGAGCCCATCTATCTCTCCAGCGATGTCCACGAGTAGGGGTGCAACGGATCAAAAAACTCACGGTTCGGATCATTCCTCGCATCAGAGTCACGAATCGGATAATTTTTTCAGATCAGTGGGGGAGATTTGGATATTAGTAATATCCCCATCTCCCCGCACTGTAATATCCACATCTCCCCCAGAGCGCGCCGCTCACCTAGGCCGCCGCCGGGTGTACCAAGATGGCCACCGCTCCGGAGCTAGGCTGAAGCCGCGGCCTTTCCTATGGACGAGGCAGCGGAGCTCAATCCGCGGATCGCGTGGTGTTCCGATCCGAATACGTTGACCCGTTCGGATCATGGATCAATGACGATCCGTTGCACCACTATCCACGAGTGTCTTAGCCGTCTGGAACTCTCCTCTTTATTGGCTGAGACGTAGCAACGGCGCCATCGGCTCCCACGACTGTCAATTAAAGTCAGTTAGCCAATCAGGGGAAGAGGGGGTGGGGCCGGGTTGCGGGCTCCGTGTCTGAATGGACACAGGGAGCTGTGACTCGGCGTGGGTGCCCCCATAGGAACCTGTTTGCTGTGGGGGCACTCGATGGGAGGGAGGGACCAGGAGCAGCGAAGAGGGACCCAAGAAGAGGAGGATCTGGGCTGCTCTGTGCAAAACCAACTGCCTTGAGGAGGTAAGTATAACATGTTTTGAGAGATTGCGTATGTGTATCTCTATCTCTCAATTTTTTTTAAACAAGACTTTTACAAATGCTTTTTAACATGAAGATAGTTCTCAAATAGAAATACATTTCGGTACATGCGCACTGAAGAAACGGCCCGCTCGTGCCGTTTCCGGCAGCTCCCACGCACGTGCGTGGGAGTGACATCATTGCGGCTCTGACCAATTGCAGCAACGGAGCCCACGAATCCGTAAATAACTCCGGGACGATATGTCGCTGGCCACAGCGGTGTGCGGGGACCGCTGCAACAGCATCGATCTAAGGTAAGTATTTCGTAATGAGCTGGTATGCGATGCATACTAGCTCATTATGCCTTTTTGTCTTGGAGGTTGTTGGTTTTTGTTTTTTTTCCCATCTGGGTTTTCAACCACTTTAATTACTTCCTATCTGATCACTAGTTTCCACAAAACATAACGCAAGTTCTGGTGCTGGCTGCTCAGAGCACTGGAGGCACATCAGTGTAATAACACCATCCAGATTCCTGCTGTAAATGTAAAAAGGTTATTTGGCATTCACATCACACTGACCAACAGCTAAAACCGTGGCTGATTTTTCTTTTTTTCTTTTCCCTATCTTTGCATTCTAGGAAATCTGTCACTTCCTAAAAGATCATTGTGAGGAGCATCAGACAGAATATGTAATCCGCTGACCGCTGGGCTGCAAACTAGACCTGGGGGCAGCATCAGCTTCACTGTCTAGATTGATATTTCTCTTTTATCTGGAAGTGGATGTCTGTGCCGGGTGCCTTTTTTGTTTAGAAATAAATATATACTTTGCATTCTGATACTGTTTGATCCAAGCGTTCTATTTATCATCGTGAATGTTTAATGGGGTTTTGTTTGATTTGAGTGTGTTTGCTGCACCATAGCGTCAGCTCAGCTTCACACTGTGTCATTATTCCATTGAGTGATGTATGAGACTCGGCACCCTCTTTGGCACTAAATGCTTGTTCTGGGTAATATATTAGTATCATTCTGCCCGTCTGAGGATAGAATTGTTCTGATGAAGCCAATTGACTCAAAGACTTAGTGTAGTTTTCCCAGCACTGAATGATGTGTCTGCGCTGCTCTTCCAAGGACTCAATTTCTGCTTTTGTGTCAGTTGTAGGCATTCTTCTGCGTGTTTTATCCATTCCGTGCCTGGCAGGGCACCGCACAACTAAAACAATCCATGTTCCAACCCAGAGGCATTCTTATTGTGTGCTTTTAAAATCACTTGTTCATGCTTATCAATACTTACTGATTTTTTATTTTTTTTATTTAAAAATCTGTGATTGTTTAATGAGTCAATTATCTGGATTACATAGTGATCAATGTATATTAAAGCATCTGAAATAAATGGTTAGAAAAGCGGCACAATTGGATTGCAGTTTTAGCTAATAGTATTTTAAATAGGGCTCTTACATGGAGGAAGTCTTCTGAGCACTTAACTGTATCCAAAATGTCCACATAAATGATCCCCGATACATTTTCTGATGGAAAATTGTTATACTTCTGTTGGAGGAAGAGCTTATAAAAAATGGGATCTGTGTGATGCAAATTTTCTCAAAAACCTAGAGATAGGTAAAGACTTGCTTCTGCTTCTGAGACCCTCCTGCACAAAATAATTCACTTAGGCTGAGTTCACACTGCCGTACGGGGCGGCTCATAGCAGGGGTCGGCTGCGTCCCTGTTCACCGTTTCTCAGGTCTGATTTCGGTCCGAATTTTTGGCTGAATTTGGACCTGAAACGGATCAGAAGATGCACAAGACTCCTGTGCAAGATGTGTGAACCAGCTCCATTGAGAGCCATTCACAATCTCCTCCTGGCATGCGGAGAAAATCTGCATTCCAATTCGCAAGCCTCATATGTACTTTAAATTCAGGTGTTTTCTAGACAGTCATGTTATACATGGGCACTTTCTATCCTTATTCAGCAATGGGTGGTCCATGCTCCTGCACATGAATCTATGCAGGTGTCCATGATGGTCTGGGGCGGGCTCACAGTATGTGGCTGGGGTGACGCTGGGCATCATTCAGAGTGAACTGATGCTGGACTCTAGAGCAAAATGTGCTTAAAGTGATTGTAAATGATCACCTTGTAAAACAACACATTCAGTTTAAAATATAAATGAAAGGCAAAACATTTTTGTATCGATTTTTATAAAAAAGGAATTTACGTTTTTATAAGTGATCACATGCCCTCTGTTCTCAGTTGTATAAGAGATGGGGGAGGAGAAACTGCAAGACACTGATCTTCCCAGTGAAAGGCTGTGTATGGGGGTGTGCCAGGACTGATCATTGGAGGGGGGAGCAGGCTGAGTTCCCAGCACAACTAGAGAACTGACCACGCTGTGTGGTCAGTTATTAATAGGAAAGCAGAGGGACTGGCAGTAACGCCAGGGATTTCACACAAGGGAAGCAATACAAAGAGAAGTGGATACTTTTTTCTACAAGTACATGTAAGGCACATATCAGAAATATGAAATGTTAGGTTTGCAAACACTATTGCTTGGCAACTTGGTTTTAAAATACATAAAGAACTTAAGTTGGCCTTTACCAATGAGCTCCAATGCAGAGAGGTAGGGGGTTAATGGTACTGTCACAGACCACCAATGCAGGGGAATGGGTTTAGGGGGCTTATTTTACTCCCACTTTCTGTTGTGTGTGTTGCCATATGCCGCAAACAAAACAAGTAGGAATGGGCTGCCTAAAACTAGCCATACACCAGTAGAATTTTTTGTTTGTACAGAAATTCAGAAATGGCGGTCATGCAACTGCTAAACTTCTGCATCATTCTGAGGAAGGAAGGGACTGACTGTCTGCAAAGGCTGAGCTGGAACATATGCCTTCCTGTTTAGGTAAGTAGGGTGGCCATTTACAGGTCTAGTAAATGGCGGGCAAAATCTGAAGGCATAAATTCGGTGACCCATGGGTCCCAAGTATTGTAGACATTTCTCATGGAGTTGGTAAGCTTGGCCATCAGCCTAATGTTCATAAGCATCCAATGCACTTTGGATTTTAGTGCTTCAATGGAAAGCCATGCTCTAGCTATAGCCTGTTTTTGCGGCTGTAAACATACGAGTCAGAAGCCTAAATTGGCGGTTGGTGATTTTTGCCAGGTTTCAACACCACTTCCGGCAACTTTGGGGTAGTAATTTCAAAAAAATATATGTTGCGCATATCGTAGGTCTGTTTTCAAAGTCGCAAACAGTCGGGCATGCCCAACATATGTGAACGTAAATGCCTGGTTCTGTGCCACCCTGGAAGCAGGTCCCAGCATAACTCTGGTTGGTATTAAATACCAGCGATACAACGAAGGCTTCACTATTTTAATGAATAACTTAAACAATTTTGATGTTTGATAAAAGCTTTGTGAGCTTGTCTCTTCTAAAGCTCACAGTTGGAACTTCTTTTAGAAAATTAGGAATCGGTCCTCTTGCTTGTTCCTTGCTGGGATTTATTCCGGCAATAATAAAATGATACATTTTCATATTTGGAAGAGGTTATTACTTTTCAGAAGTAATGCCAGTGTAATAGGAATGTATCATGTGAAGGGCAGATTACATTTTAATGCTTTATTGAAACAGAAGCCAGCGTTGGCCTTGTTCTTGAGGAAATTGTCCAAATTATTTGGGCAACAATTCATTTTAACAGGGATAGTAGTTTCATTGTGAGAGATTTCTAAAATGGCCAAAATAATTATCCAAGTTGATGAAAACCAATCTAATGGATCCTAAGCTTCTGTGCTGTTTTAATTTAGTTGATTTTCAATGCCTAAATTGCCAAGCATGTTTAAAGAGTAGAGTCGTCATCCAGTACGGCAATGTTTTGCAAGAAGAGTATTTAGGCATCTGCTAGTCCACAGTTTTGCTTATGGCCTGTACACACGATCCGAAAATCTGACAACAGATCATCCGACTTTTTTCGCTTAATACTCACAAGTAAAAATTGAATAGGTTACTAAAGTCACGAAAATTTTCATACGACAGAAAGAAAAAAAAAAAAATCAGAAGTGATGTCGTGTGTTGTAATGTATTAATTTGTATTGTATTTTCGGATGACAACTATACTGACTAACCGAAAATCGTGCGATCTGGTATCGTACAAGGAAAATTTTCCTGCTTGTCCGATCGAATAATATCAGATGAATTGTTGTGATCAGCTCTTGAAAGCTCTGTGCGAACGATTATTGTATGATTCTTCCTCGGATGACCGTTTTCGTACGATATTTGGATCGTGTGTACGGGCCACTAGGATTGGTGCAATATATTTGGCCTGGCCAATGGGTGCACTCATCTTTTAAAGGGGTTGTAAACCTTCATGTTTTTTCACCTTAATGCATCCTATGTATTAAGGTGAAAAAACACCTTGCTGTACTTTCTTACCTGAGCCCTGAATTTCCGTGGGCGCAATCCCATGTCGCTTGGCTCTTCATTGGATAGATTGATAGCAGTGCAGCCATTGGCTCCCGCTGCTGTCAATCAAATCCAATGATGCGGCCGGCGGGGCCGAGTCATACACTCTGTGGTTATGGACCTAGAGTGTATGACGCGGGAGCACGCCCGCAAGGTAATCCCCTCGGGAGAGGGCTTCCCAGAGGGGGTTATCTATTGCGAGGAGGAGCCGCCGAGGGACCCCAGAAGAGGATGATCGGGGCCACTCTGTGCAAAATGAACTGCACAGTGGCGGTAAGTATCACTTTAAGGTCTCTTGCACATGGGGTGTCTATCCTGGTAGGCACAGGAGCAGCTTCCAACCCTTGGCATTAGTCTCTGAACTCGTAAGACTCTCAACATGAATGCCACTCGGTACAGCATTCAGCCCAGCTGCTGTGTATTTCAGACTGCCATAGACTGCGACAGGCTGCAGGGCTGGCTACTGCAACTGTGCATCCAGGCCATTTTCGATATGAAGACTAACATGCAGGAAAAAAAAGACGATCAGAAAAAAAGATCCATTTTAATGAAATCCAAAATCCCTTGGTTTTGTTTCTTTGTATTTCCAGCCAGTTGCTTCAACCTTCGCTGATGAGCTCTCCATGGACAGGATTTGGCAGCCAGGCATTCATGTCCCAAAATGACTATCCTGTGTTCTGGTGCCTATATGTTTTCATAAAACCTCCATGGTGATCCGCTACGATTTACAACTGTCTGAGAGCTTGTTCTGAGCCTTATTGAACTATAATTTATCCAGTATCATTGCTATATTCTCAAAATATGATTACACTCTATGGAAAAATGTGTATAGATTAAAATATAATTAAACATAATTAAGTTCAGACTGCGTTTTTATAGGCACATATTTTCCTTTTCCTTCAAACAATATAACATAGCTGATAACAGAAAACAGAACCAGAGTGATATCCTGTTATAATTGCAGCAAGCCTTGCTGATTATTTGTCTTGTGCTTTTTCTGACTATAACACGTGTTTGTGTTTATCTTGCCTTCCTGTCTTATTAAAGGTGACGATTGGAGGCATGGATATCACATAATCAGCTCTGAATTGCCAAGACAAAGTGTGAATTTCTACAAATGCTCATCTCCTTGCAGACCAGCGCTGAGAAAAGCATGGATGAATCCGCCTTGTTGGACCTGTTAGAGTGCCCGGTATGTCTGGAGAGACTCGATGCCTCGGCTAAGGTCTTGCCATGTCAACACACATTCTGCAAACGTTGCCTGTTGGGGATTGTTAGTTCCCGGAGCGAGCTGCGCTGCCCTGAGTGTAGGACGCTGGTAGAGTGTGGGGTGGATGAACTTCCCAGCAATATTCTCCTGGTCCGACTGCTGGATGGAATCAAACAGAGGCCGAGGAAACCTGGGACAGGGCTACACACTGGGAATGGTACAAATGCATTAAGAGCACAAGGCAATGTAACTACTAACTGCGGCACAATTGATGCACAAAGTAATCAAGGAGGACCTCAGAGAATACAAGCACGGAGCCCTCCTGTCAGGGTGAGTAAAATGCACAAAGATTATCCGCTGATTCTACAAAGGGATAATGAAATGCTGGCTCATTTGACTTAAGCAAGCCATACACGGAGCAAATATCTTTCCTGCAACCCGTGATTGACAGGGGAATCCCTTCTGCCGAGGCATTGTCATTGTCTTCGGAAGCCAACCCCGCTGGGAGAAGACTGTTAATATTGCTAGCAGCTATACCGGCCGCTAGCAATAATTGCATGTAAAATCCAGCAGGCTGCTTGTACCCAAGTTGATTGATCGATCAACTTGGTACATTCAGTCTGCCCATACACTGTTTTGAATCTCGGCCGGTCCCTGCTGAACAGGCCGAAATTCGAATAGTCTGCAGCCGGCATTAATCATTATTTGCTTGTTTACTTGCCACGCAATTCCATTGTAATTTTAATTCCTGGTAAACTGGTGGCTCAAGCGGCCGGCCACATAGAGAAGTTTGTGTTTCTGTTCTGTAACACTTCCACCAAGCATGTTCATGCTAAGTGGGTCATACATGTATGTATGTATGTATGTATGTAATATTAGATGAGTAGAGAAGGGGTTAGACTCCCTGTCAGGTTTTCATTGCTGTCTGTGTCCCCATGGAGGATATTCACCTCTATCTGTACTGCTGATTGTTATCGCTATGGAAATCAGAGAGTTGTCCCCAGAACAATAACTAAGAGGAAATCTTTCACTGGGGACACCTGTTCTGGTGACATCTGTCTCAAGAGGAAATTTTCCCTCACTCTGGGAGATTTCCTCTAACTTCCTGTTGTCTTTTTGAAAAAAAAAAACTGCGGTTTAACCCTTCTCTACGCCATCCACAACTAAAATGAAACATTCTGGCTATACATAAACTTCTAATTGAACTCCAGGATAAGCAAATATTGTCGCAATATAAGAGACATGTGTATTCTTACTTGAATCTTGGTGTGCTTTGTGTATTTCTTCCAGATTTGTGCAGTAATCCAGTGTGAAATTTTGTATCCATCCTCTTGTAGTGGGAAGACCCTGGGGCTGGGTCCCTCTCACAGCTCTGCACTCTGCACAGGCTATATACAGCATAGTATGATGTCACTGCTACTTTTACAAAGTAATAACTGGTCTTTCAAAGTCATTAGGTGCTCACAAATGCATGTATATCCTTTATGCCTATTGGTGTGTTTTTTATTTATTTTTTAATTTTAATTTTTTATTTTTTTATATTAATGTTTGTGTCCAGAGTTCAGCTTTATACAGCTATAGACCTTCAGTTACCAATCATTCCCTGCTTCATGAGCACTTGCCATACTGTAAAAAAGGGGGTTGGTGTAGACAAAAGGTTTGTGCAGGTATCAGGAATTGAAGAGTTGTAAGGCCCCTTTCACAGGAGAGGTCCGATCAAAAACCAGACAGGCGGACCCTCCATTCTCCTCTATGGAGTGGTGAATGTAAGTGGACTTCTGTCCGTTTTACACCTGCCTTCCTCCAATATAATCCAATCTGGCAAAACCAAACCGAAAGGGATCTGTTCCCCCTCCATCTGGCCGGATCTGATTGGTCGGTAGTCGGGTGTAAACGGTCAGCTGTTTCGTTTACATCTGACTGCCCTTAAAGCAGAGAGGACTTTGTCCATATCTGCTTTGCATGAACTTGGCAGACACAGACCTGCCACCTGCCCGCTCTGCTCTGCTCAGCGGGGTATCGGCAGAAAGATCCTCTGCTGATCAAACTGGAGTTAAGCGGAGTCCAGCCTGTGTGAAAGGGGCCTTAAGCTGAGTACTAGCTGTTCACCCAGGAACACATAAAGTGCTGATTTATTTTATGTAGTGATTTTGATTTTAACCCTCCAATTTACAGAGGATACCCCAATTCTAAGTACACTGTTATTTATTTTAAGTGTTGCATGTTTAGGTTTGGACACTCCAATCTATGCCCTATAAGGGTCACCTAACACAAGTGTGATTTCGGATTCGACTTGAGTTGTACAGAATTGTATGACAATGGAAATTGCGTTGTTTTCACATCAATGCAACTCCGCGCAGTGCAATTTCAGAAAAGGTTCCTGTGCTACTTTGGTGAATTCCAGCGTGATTTTGACCCCGTAGAATAAGCAAACCACGTAATCGCACTGAAAATCGAGTGAAAATCTGATCTCAGCAGTGTGAGCCTAGCCTAACTTGGTTAATATTCCAGCTGTGGTTACAAAAATCTACATTGCGTGCTCATCTCCGTTCACGTGAGGCGTGATGTGGAATCCTCAGTTCTTGGAGCTGTTTTAGGCAATCCTGACACATGTCCCTTCGGGATGTTGCCCCGGGGCTTAGTTAAATCCACCCACCTTTGACACTGTTAATCTTGCTGCAGATTTGTTTGAATGTGTAAGGATTTTCTGCTACAATGGCTTGTCAAGATGGAGAAACTTTTTGCAAGGGTGATGCCAAACATCTGTCTCGATCTGGTTATTGCTTATTGAGAGCAGCTGTCTAGGAAGAGCGGGTTAAGCCTGGGTGTGGTGTCTTATGTTCTACATAATGTTGTCTTTTTATTGCAGCACATTTTCTGAGGTATTCTACACTTTTACAACCATGCATCGTCTTTGTATTAGCAGCTATGGGGCAAATATGTGACTTCAGAATGGATGTTTAAACAATTCCTTCCTACGTAGAACAGGATATGGGACCTGCCTTTGTCATATAACTAAGACTCTGAGCCTACATGGTTTAGAGCTAGTCAGTCTACATCAGGGGTAGCCAACCGTAAAGAGGTGAAGATCTACCTGAATAACATGGGAGAAGTCAAAGATCCCTGGACACAGTGTCGCCTCCTTACACCTAATTTAATCCTCTAATTGCCATACTACCTTGTAACAATTGCATGCATTGCACAGCAATCATGGGTTTAAATTGGGTGGTGAGGAGTCAGCATATTGCCTCCTTACCACCTGTCAAACACATTTGGATCCCTTTTTCAAAAGACCAGCAATGCCTGCTTCACTTGTGAATGAGGCCTTAGTAGCATTTGGCAGCAGCACCCTTAGGACTTGTTCACATATAAAGTTGTGGGGGTTGTAAAAACCCTGTGGTTGAGTAGTGGTTTCACCACCCCCAATCTCTACCTCCCTTTAGCTGCTGAGACAGCAGCCAAAGGTGTGCACATGCTGCAGCAGGAATTAAGCCCCTTGTTGCTTTTGGTGGGTGCTACAACTTGCCAATAGGGACCCATTCAAGTAAATGGGGCCACTCTCAATCTCCCCCCCCCAACAACTGCATGCTTCTACAGCAGGGCTCGACAAACCCGGGGCGCCAGGTCGCCGTGGCGACCAGAAACAGCGTCCTGGCTCCTGGGCTGCCGCCAGCCCACTCACTGCAACTCCCGACGCCCCAGACATAAAGCTCCGGGCGCCGATCCTTCTCCCCCCAGCTGGTCTCCATGGTTTCCCCGGAGGCGGGCAGTAATCTGATGTCCAGCTGTGAGTGACATGGGAGGGGAGAGGGCCGGCCTCCTCTCCTCACACGGCCGCTGTCCCCTCCTCCTTCCCAATGCCCGAGCAGGGTCCGAGGTGTCCTGTGGAGGAAGAGGAGGTGGCGCTGGGAGCTTTTCACAACCTCCCTCCACTAGTTGTTGGGACAGCGAGTAAATTCATGTGCTCCCCTCCCCCGGCTTCTCCCATGCTCTGCAGATCTCCTAACATGTGCAGAGCGTGGATAATGGCTGCCTGGCTGAGCAGCTCCGGGATGGACGGCTGTAGTGGAGGACCTGTCAGAGCAGGCATTGCGATCAGCGGGGAGCCAGTCTGCCGGAGTCTCAAGGTACATACAGCATGTCCTGCTGCCTGACACTGACACATCTTGTGATGTCATTCCCTGACCGAGGGCGCCCTGAACATCCCTGCTATAAGTCACCTCACATACAGCCCTAATGATATGATGCCATCTAATGTCCCCTGTCGTCAACATCATCATCATGCCCCTCATCATTTCCCTGTTCCTGGCATCCCACCACCCTACCGCCGATTCCTGTCATCAAACTTTTTATAATCATTCCCCCCTGATTGATACCCAACATGTCATGCTTCAAAATTGCGTCCGCTCGTGGAATGGCAACAAACTTTTACCCTTTAAAATCTCCATAGGCGACGTTTAAAAAATTCTACAGGTTGCATGTTTTGAGTTAGAGGAGGTTTAGCGCTAGAATTATTGCTCTCGCTCTACCAATCACGGCGATACCTCACATGTGTGGTTTGAACACTGCTTTCATATGCGGGCGCTACTCGCGTATGCGTTCGCTTCTGCGCGCAAGCTCGGCGGGAAGGGGGGCGTTCCTGGCTCCTAACTTTTTTAGCTGGCTCCTAGATTCCAAGCAAATTTGTCAAGCGCTCAAGGGGTTAAAGCAGGTGATGAGAAAGCAACACAACACTGCCTGCTTCAACCCATTGTTTGCTGTACTGCACAAGGTTGCAGGGCATTTGCAGAGTGGCCTCATTCACTTGAATGGGTCATGCTTGGCAGGTGCCCACCAACCATGACAGGGTGTATAGCTACTGTAATGTGTACCTGCACTGTCGGTACAACTCCGGGCATCTGCAACTTTCCTGGGTTAGCTGTGCTTTGCCATAGACTTCTATTCTGCAGGTGTGGTGCACTTTTTGAAATCGCATCAAAACCCCCAGCATTCAGGAGTTTTGGTGCGCTTTCAGAAATGGCACCAAACCCACAGGATATAATAAAAGTCTATGGCTAAGCGCAGGAAAGCTTCAGGTGCACTGCACTGTGGGTAAACGGCAGCACATCAGTGTGAAAGCAGCCCTATACTATTATACCCAGTGTATTGAACCACTAGCTGGGATAAGAGGTGGAGTGCAGTTGGTATCACTTTGCATTGGGCCAGGAGCCAGCACTACACAGGAGGCATCGGCTTATGCGGCTCTTGCTCCATAACTACAGCTCCAACTTTACAAGTAGTCCCTCTGCATTGCACTCTGTTTGATGCTCTGGGATGGCAGGCCAGAAAGCCCACACTGTGATCTACCAGTCACCTGGCCACGATCTACTAGTAGATAACGATCTAGGGGTTGCTGACCCCTGGCCTACATGATCTCAGTGCAGGGTAGGGACATAAGTGTAACCGTGATCTGAGATTTGGGGGTATTTGGTATTGCCTATTTTTATTAATTCTGGCTATGCAAACAATAAAACATCTGATGCCTGTGGTTACATAGACCTGTCGCCTACAAACAATTGTAGAGTATATTAAACCTACGTTGAAACAGAAGCAATATAAACAAATGTTTTATGACTGTCGGGCAGCTTAATGGTTAGCGCTTATGCCTTGCCCATCTGGGGGCATTTAGTCTGGACCTCGGCCAGGACACTATCTGTTTTGGAGTTCTCCCTGTGTTTGTATGGGTTTCCTCTGGGTACTCCAGTTTCCTCCTACACTTCTTTTCCCCTTCCTGATCTTCAAAACAGCATGTCCAAATCTTTTAAGTGCAGAGTTCTCACAGCTGGGGGGGAAAAAAAATCCAGGCAGTCTGCCAAGTTTTTTTATTACAACACACAAATAAGTAGAAACAAAGTATCTTTTCAGTCTTTTATCAAAGGAAAGAATTCCAGCATATAGATGAAGGAAGTTTAACCATTTAAAGACCAAACCTTTTCTGACATTTGTTGCTTACAAGTAAAAATCATTATTTTCTGCTAGAAAATTACTTGGAACACCCAAACATGACACACACACAAAGTATTCAGACCCCCTTAACTTTTTCACTCTTTGTTATATTGCAGCCATTTGCTAAAATCATTTAAGTTCATTTTTTCCTCATTAATGTACACACAGCACCCCATATTGACAGAAAAACACAGAATTATTGACGTTTTTGCAGATTTCTTAAAAAAGAAAAACTGAAATATCACATGGTTCTAAGTATTCACACCCTTTGTTACACTCATATATTTAACTCAGGTACTGTCCATTTCTTCTGATCATCCTTGAGATGGTTCTACACCTTCATTTGAGTCCAGCTGTGTTTGATTATACTGATAGGTGTGTGGCTTTCCTAATCAAGTCCAGTCTATATAAGACCTTCCAGCTCACAGTGCATGTCAGAGCAAATGAGAATCATGAGGTCAAAGGAACTGCCTGAAGAGCTTAGACAGAATTGTGGCAAGGCACAGATCTGGCCAAGGTTGAAAAAAAAGTTCTCCTGCACTTAAGGTTCCTAGGAGTAAAAGTGGCCTCCATAATCCTTAAATGGAAGAAGTTTGGGACGACCAGAACCCTTCCTAGAGCTGGCCGTCCGGCCAAACTGAGCTATCGGGGGAGAAGAGCCTTGGTGAGAGAGGTAAAGGAAGAACCCAAAGATCACTGTGGCTTGGCTCCAGAGATGCAGTCGGGAGATGGTTGACTTTCTCCCATCACTGCAGCCCTCCACCAGTCGGGGCTTTATGGCAGTGACCCGACGGAAGCCTCTCCTCAGTGCAAGACATATGAAAGCCCGCATGGAATTTGCTAAAAAAAACACCTGAAGGACTCCAAGATGGTGAGAAATAAGATTCTCTGGTCTGAGACCAAGATGGAACTTTTTGGCCCTAATTCTAAGCGGTATGTGTGGAGAAAACCAGGCACTACTCATCACCTGTCCAATACAGTCCCAACAGTGAAGCATGGTGGTGGCAGCATCATGCTGTGGGGGTGTTTTTCAGCTAAAGGGACAGGACGACTGGTTGCAATCGAGGGAAAGATGAATGTAGTACAGGGATATCCTGGACGAAAACCTTCTCCAGAGTGCTCAGGACCTCAAACTGGGCCGAAGGTTTACCTTCCAACAAGACAATGACCCTAAGCACACAGCTAAAATAACAAAGGAGTGGCTTCACAACAACTCTGTGACTGTTCTTGAATGGCCAAACCAGAGCCCTGGAGAGACCTGAAAATGGCTGTCCACCAACGTTTACCATCCATCCTGACAGAACTGGAGAGGATCTGCAAGGAGGAATGGTGGAGGATCCCCAAATCCTGGTGTGAAAAACTTGTTGCATCTTTCCCAAAAAGACTCATGGCTGTATTAGATCAAAAGGGTGCTTCTACTAAATACTGAGCAAAGGGTCTGAATACTTAGGACCATGTGATATTTCAGTTTTTCTTTTTTAATAAATCTGCAAAAATGTTAACAATTCTGTGGTTTTTCTGTCAATATGGGGTGCTGTGTGTACATTTAATGAGGAAAAAAATTAACTTGAATGATTTTAGCAAATGGCTGCAATATAACAGAGTGAAAAATTTAAGAGGGTCTAAATACTTTCCGTACCCACTGTGTGTGTGAGTGTGTGATATAGACACACACACACACACATATTTTTTATATATATATATATATATATATATATATATTTTCTTTTAGCAGAGACCCTAGAGAATAAAATGGTGGTTGTTGCAATATTTTATCTCACAGCGTATTTGCGCTGCTGTTTTTGAAACGCAATTTTTTTGAATAAATACACTTTAATGAATGGGGGAAAAAAAACTAAACAGTAAAGTTGGCCCAATTTTTTTGTATAATCTGAAAGAAGATGTTACACCACGAGAATCATGATCTTTATTCTAAGCAAAAAAATCGTGATTCTCATTTTAGGCAGAATCATGCAGCTCATCTGTAAAGTAGAGCTGCACAATTCTGGATAAAATGAGAATCCCAAGAATCGCAATTTTTTTTTTTTTTTTTTCTTGGAATAAAAATCACGATTCTCGGCGTAACGTCATCTTTCACATTATACAAAAAAATTGGGCTAACTTTACGGTTTCGTAAAAAAAAAATTGCTTTTGAAAGACCGCTGCACAAATACAGTGTGACATATAAAATATTACAATGATCTTCATTTTATTCTCTAGGGCCTTTGCTTAAAGATTAGATGAAACACCTCAAAAACCAGCGCACAATAGGCTTCAATGCAATTATGAAAATGGCAGATGGCCCTTTATTATATAAAAATCAAGTTAGTCAAGCAGGGGACTTGGCAAGTTCCTGTGTAAATGTACAACATACAAAAAAGTCCAAAACTGAATATAAAAACAGGAGATAATATGTAAAAAGAATGTATAAAATTGGGACCTGACATCCACTGACGAGAGGAGCTGAATCCAGGCTGTAGAAGATCAGCATATGTGCCTGCAGCGTGCGGGGGGAGGTATAATGAGAACACAGCCATCTGGCTCACTGGAGCTCAAGTGAGCCTGTAGATGGAAAGCGGAAGGCACAGGGACTTGTAGTGCAACTGAGACGGCAGGTTGTCATCCGATGATATGGAATCAAGCAGGGTGGCACAAGGTACATGAGAGCAGACAGGCTGAGGTCTGCAGTCCTCTGCGGGTGGACGATCCAAGAGAACACTCTGTGCGGTGTGTGGTGAACACAATCAGGCAGCGCTTCCGCTGGTGAAAGAAGACCAGCTGCGCGGCCAGCGGGAGGAAGCAGGGGGGAGGGCTGGAAGCCGCAAATCCGTGACTCCGGAAGGGAGAAATCCACAAGGCAGGAAGACAAAGCACTGATGGTGAAAGGACAGTGTCACCCGGATGGTATCGTGTCCTGGGGGGATGGTGGCTGGAGGAGCTTCTGGATAGCTCTGATGTCACGCTGCAAGCTGATGATGGCTGCCACAACAGCAGGAAAAATAAAAAAGAAAATAATGCTCCGCTGACAGTGGGGTCAGTTTGAAGGGGAAAAGGGATGGTCCTGGGTAACTCCGACTACGCGTTTCGTGCTTCAAGCGCTTTGTCACAGTCCTGACTTTTTTGTATGTTGTACATTTACACAGGAACTTGCCAAGTCCCCTGCTTGACTAACTTGATTTTTATATAATAAAGGGCCATCTGCCATTTTCATAATTGCATTGAAGCCTATTGTGCGCTGGATTTTGAGGTGTTTTTTCTGTATGTTTGCGTGCCAGCCATAAGTTACCATGCAGCACTGGGCGGTCTGACTATTGACTTTTTTATTTGCCACACCACACTCCCACCCCATCCCCCCCCCCCCTTCCCATCCATTTTACATTGTTTAACACTGTCCATTGGTTTTTAGCGCTGATGATTTTTTGATCTGTATTAAAGATTAGATATATAGAGATCTCTCTATATATCTATCCATCTGTGCCCCTTTGGGGGGATATTTACCTTCACTTCCCATTCCAAAGCCAGAACAGGAAATGAAAGAAAAATTCCTGAAAATTTAAGCAAATTCCTTGGGCACCCCAGTTTACCAGAACTGGTATCCAGGTTTCCCTTCTACTGCTTTTCTGGGGACAACCCAAAATGTGTGGGGGTTTTTTTTTTTTGTTTTTTTTTTTTACTTTCACGATCAATGATAAATAGGGCAAATTAAAGAGGGTTATCTCCCTAATGGGCACAGACAGGTGCTCCAATTCCTCTCCAGTCTGTCCAAAACTGAAGAAAATTTTGCCTTTTGTAGTTTTATATTTTAAACAGAACAAAATTTGTCAGTTTTATAGAAAAGTCTTTCAACCGTATTGGTCATGGTGCCAGAGAGCTGATCCATAGAGTCAGAAACAACTGAACGGATATATACATACATACATACATACATACATACATAGTGATTGTATGGCCTTCTTGTCACTCTAGAAATATCCCAGAATGCATTACAAACTCCAGTTTGGCTCCAGGCTTCCCAAGCAGTTTAGTTAGTTTGTGTTGTTGATGTAGCAGTACAGGAGACTGATCATTTTGCAGCTGCATGAAATTAAAAATGTTAATGGTGACTAAGCATACATATTCAATTTTTCCCTAGGTTGTAGTCATAATTCGTACGTAGGTTTTCAGCGTTGCATAGAAACTAGGCTTTAACACATAAATGTAGAAAATGAGACATTTTGAGCCATGCCGTAGTATTCTTGTTCTCTGGTACACACAACTTTTCCTTTTATGTAATGTTTTCTTGCAGCTTGTGAAGTTTAAACTTTGCACATCCGTGTCATAAATGGATGTTTGCAGATCATTTTTATTCATCACGTACACTATGATTACGGTTTATATAAAAAAAAAAAAAAAAAAAAAAAACTTCCCTCAGTCACATGGAAACTGCCACAATAAAATTCTGTTTAACAAATAACTGGAGTCAGGTAAGTATATGCCAGTACAGCACGTACTACTGGGTTTACAGAATCTGTGTGTCCAAGTATGTAAAATTAACATGTTCATTGAAAAACCTGGTGCAAGATGGATTTTTTTTTTAGCTTAATTAAAGTACCATATATCTAAAGCCAAAACCTTAATTTTATAATATATATATTTTATTTTTAGTTTTGACTAGAGTAGGAAAGGCTGAAACTCCTGTCAGGGTATCCCCCCCCCCAGAGTAAGGAAGGGTTTAAGGTGTCCTTTTATGAAACTGCGGTAAAATACCGCTATTCAGTTCTCAGGCATTCTCAGAGGAGATCGCTCTCCTCTGAGTGCCTGTGTATGAAGCTCTGTAGCTCGCTTCTCATGTTGAGTTGAGAAGCGAGCTACAAACGCCGGGAACTCCTGAGAAACGGCTCCTCTCACTGTAATCTCCTGCGATGTAGCAGGATTACAGTATGAGGAATTGTAAAATACAAAAGTTGATCACGAACCAGGACACATTATACACGACATATTAATAAAATAATAAAGTTACATTCCCCCTACACAATATACATTAACCTAATTATTAAAAAACATTGTTTTTTATCAATATTTAAAGATCATACATGTGCTTATTTAAATGTGAATGGTGTATAGTAAATGAATGGAATCCACATATGTAATGCACCATTCATATAAATTAAATTAAAAATTATATAAAAATTACTTTAATAATAGTATTTTAATGCAGGTAGAATTTTTATTTTATATATATATATATATATATATATATATATATAGTTAAAGAGGAAGTAAAGCCATTTTATTTTTTTTAAAAACCCTGCAAAAGAAAAACATGATGAGCTAGTATGCATAGCATACTAGCTCATTATGAATGACTTACCTGAGATCGAAGCCCCCGCAGCGGTCCTCGGTCACCTCCGCCCCCGCCGCCATCTTGCCTCAATGTCCCGTCACTGCCGTCAGTGTATCGCCGCTCCGGCGCTGTGATTGGCCGGAGCAGCGATGACGTCACACGCATGCGTGTTCGGGCCTGCAAGAACCCTTTCAGAAAACCGTCAATGAAGCCGGCCCTCTAGTGCGCATGCGTGTGACGTCATCGGCGCATCGGTTTGTAGTAAATATCTCCTAGCATGAGAGAATGAGAGCGATAACACCAAATTTAACACACCTGATCCCCATTCACACCTGAGACCTTGTAACACTAACAAGTCACATGACACCGGGGAGGGAAAATGCCTAATTGCCCCCAATTTGGACATTTTTACTTAGGGGTGTACTCACTTTTGTTGCCAGCGGTTTTGACATTAAAGCGGAGGTTCACACAAAAAGTGAACCTCCGCTTTTTGGAACCCACCCCCCCTCCGGTGTCACATTTGGGGAGGGGGTGCAGATACCTGTCTAATACAGGTATTTGCACCACTTCCGGGTTCTTACTCCCACGGGATGCATTGCTGTGCATATCACATGCAATGTTTGTGCGATATTAATTTAAATCATATTGCATTTGCACCAAAATGATACAGGACCCTTTATGTGGCCCGCACTGGAACGAATCGCATGGGTGTTCACACCCATGCGATCCGATTGCTGCACCATTTCATAGTTCACACTGCGATCTGTGAAATGATCTGGGGGTGTCATTAACTTTACATTGACAGCCGCAGCAGTGCGCAGATGTCAATGCAGATGCGATGTGGAAACCGCACAGGATCACGCTGGTTCCCGCATCGCACAAGTGTGAACCCAGCCAGAGACGTGAACATGTAAATAAAAAAAATAGAGAGAGAGAGAGCGAGAGATATATATATATATATATATATATATATATATATATATATATATATATATATATATTGTGTGTGTGTGTGTGTGTGTATGTATGTATATGTGTGTGTATGTATATGTGTGTGTGTGTGTGTGTGTGTGTATATATATATATATATATATTGCTAACCTGCTCATTTTGGGGTGTGTAATGGTGGGGAAGATGTGCTCTGACTGTATGGCTGCTAGTGGATGAAAGAAGGAAGTCAAAAGACTTCCTTCTTCCTCCAGAATACTCAGCCAGATTCGCGCTTCTCTCTCTGATTCTCAACCTCTGAGATGGTGAATCAGAAAGTGAGAATTCTGTATGAGATCGCCAGTGAGGTGCCGAGATCTCACCTTCATACACTGGCCGTTTCTGTGACAGTCAGTTACAGATTCTCACTGTGCTGAGATAATCAGTGGAGAACATGTCCTCAGCTGATTACCTCAGTTTCATACACTGCTAATGACCTGAGATCAGCGGTGAGACTTGGGATCGCCTCTGATCTCGGTTTCATAAAAGGACACCTAAACCTCTCTGTCATGATAATCATTCCCCTAGCGTAGGGAAGGGTATAACCCCTGTCATAATATTCACTTTCACCTCACTTCCTGCCCCATAGACACAATAGGAAGGGAGGGTAAATCATTCCAATGTGAGAGAAATCCCCTCCTCTTGTACAATTGTCACCTCCAAGTGTCTCTCGTCAAATTTCCCCATTCATAATCTGGTGACAATTTTTTTTAGATTTTTGCATTTTTTGTCTTTTAAAGAGGAAGTAAACCCTGATGGGTTTTTCTTCCTCTTTGTTTCCCTGCAAAGGTAAAGCATAATGGGCTACTATGCATCGCATAGTAGCCCATTATGTGACACTTACCTGCAGGAGAAGCCCGCGATATCCCCGTCTTCCTCGCTAGCAGCGAGCGTCCATTTTTCACCCCTCTTCCTTCCAGGGCCACGAACTCTGGCTCTGTGACTGGCCGGAGGCGCGGGAGCCGCCACTCACGGCATGACCCGAGCTAGAAACGGCACAGTGTGCCCTTTCTAACTCCAGCACATGTGCAGAAGAAATCGCTGTACAACGATTTGCAATAATCTCCTAGATCATGTGGGGGGGGGGGGGAATATTTAGGACGAAGGCACCTTTCACATAGGTGCCCCCACTGTAGCATCTCGGCAGGAGATTCTAGACCTAGACTGAATCCCTGATGAGATGGTTCAGAACGGGACCGAATGTTGTGTATGTGACATCTGTCTCCATTCTGATTTTTGCCTCTATCCTGTGATTGAAGAAAAAAAAAAGGACCCATGTAATTCCTATAGGTGACCAGATATAAACAATTGTGCATCTGCCTGTATATGCACACATCCGATCCGGTCAGGTCAATAAAACTGGACCTGGATGCATACTTTTTCCATTCAGTCTTGCGTACCTGAACAAACCTGGATGGCAGCGGATACGGCCCAAAACATGCCGGATTAAAGCCAGCCACCCAGAAGTATACAATGCAGTCCATTTTTGATTCATGTAACTGCAGGTCAAACAAAAAACGGATCGGTTGTGCATTAAAAAGGAGTCTAAGATGCACTTAAAAGAGGAGCTTTAGCAGCTACAAATACTGTAGCTGCTGACTTTTAATATAAAGACACTTACCTGTCCAGGGGTCCAGCGCTGTCATCACCCGAGCTGATGTGCTTTTGGGTCCTTAGGACCAGTGTCTTAAAGGGTACCTCCACTTTCGTGGGAAAAAAAATGGCAAATAAAAAATAATATAGTGTATACAATTGCGATACAAGTCATATTGTAATTGAATATTATTAAAAATTACCTTTCCTTTTCAAACTGCAGCCACTGTAATTTTCGGTAAATGCATTGCCATATGGCTACCTGGAGTTGTTCTGTACACAGAATGTGTACTGACCACCCCCCAGAAACATTTCCTGCTTGTGTGATTGGCTCACCAATTTGCCCAGAAGTCTGCCTAATGCTGTGTACACACGACCGTTTTTAATGTCATTGAAAAAAACATTGTTTTTCTCGACGTGATTCTTCTCAAGCCTGCCTTGCCTACACGCTATCGTGAAAAAAATGCTCGAGCAAAGCGCGGTGATGTACAACACGTACGACGGCACTATAAAGGGGAAGTTCCATTCAGATGGCGCCACCCTTCATGTTAGTAAAGTTTGAGAGACGATTTGCGCTTTTCAGCCTCGTGCTTTTCAGTCCGTTACAGCGTGACGAATGTGCTATCTCCATTACGAACGCTAGTTTTACCAGTCTCCCGTCTCATACTTCTGAGCATGCGCATTTTTTTTTCACGTCGTTAAAGCCTACACACGGCCGTTTTTCATGACGAGGAAAACGACGATGTGAAAAATTAGAGCATGTTCCAATTTTTCCATGGCCGGTTTTCACGTCCTGAAAAATGCTCTGAAGCCCACACACGATCATTTTTAATGACCATTTTAAAAAAAAACATTTTTCTCGTCATTAAAAACGGTCGTGTGTACACGGCATAAGATACAAGTCACATTTCAGGCATCCTCTGCAACAAAAATGTCATATGTATGTGTATGTGTGTGTGTATGTATGTG
This sequence comes from Rana muscosa, assembly GCA_029206835.1. Taxonomy (NCBI): domain Eukaryota; kingdom Metazoa; phylum Chordata; class Amphibia; order Anura; family Ranidae; genus Rana; species Rana muscosa. The sequence continues at coordinate 273,437,855 of CM055116.1, forward strand.
TATATATATATATATATATATATATATATATATATATATATATATATATATATATATATATATATATATATATATATATATATATATATATATATAATATATATATATAATAAACAGTGCCATGACATCTGCCCATTCTCAAACCCGTTGGCATTGGCTGTGATTATTTATATTGAATAGTCCTATTTTTAACCCCCCTTTCCTCTGATTGGGAAAGGCAACAGGTCCACCACGTTGGAAAAATTCTGTATTAAATAATAACTTGTAACTGAAGTGCTCATTAATTCTCACTTAGGTTCCCCTGCCTGGCATGATGTCCGGTCCTCTGATCAGGCCATGTATGACCACTCATGGATTCTGGTCTGTACAGAGCTTCCTCCTGACACATGTGTGATGTCTGCTTCTCCTATAAGTGAACATCTCGTGGTGCCCTGGCAGGAGGACGAGGTCAATTAGAGCTTTAATTACTTCACTGTGACTGGGAATAGAGGATCAAATAAGACACAGGTGCCTATTAGTCAAATTGCATTCTGGCTCCTCAGGATTCAATTTAATAAAGAGAATTCTCCACTCAGTGAACAGATCAGTTCTGTCACTTCAGAGAGTGTGGTTTGAAGTATGAGTTTTCTAAGGCCGTATGGCGGAGTATGGTGGTGTACCATAGCCAGGTTTAATTAGCCTGGAGAATAGGGTGCGCCCTCCTTGTGTCTGATCTAATGATCCATATTTTTTTTTTATACTCCCAAGCTATCAGGCAGATATGGATAGATAGATAACATTTCCTTATTACCAAATAGTTAAACATTTGGATACTTTTCTTATTGTCCATTACATGAAAAATGTCATGTTCTCTTCCACTTAGATGACAGAAGTCTTCTGCGCACGCAGATCTTTCAATTTGTGTCAACACACAATTTCAATCTTACTATTCATACATACATCCCCCCTACAATACATCCCCATATAATACCATACATGCATACAATACTAACCCCATACATACTATTACCAAAAGTATTGGGACACATGAACTTTAATAGCATCCCAGTCTTGGTCCATAAGGTTCAATATTGAGATGTCCCATTTGCAGCTATAACAGCTTCACCTCTTCTGGGAAGACTCTCCACAAGGTTTAGAAGCGTCTGACCATTCTTCCAGAAGCACATTTGTGAGGTCAGGCACTGATGTGTATGGGAAGGTCTGGCTCACAGTCTCCGCTCTAAGGCTACTTTCACACTGAAGCTCTAGATGCGCTGGCGGTATAGCGGCGCTATTTTTAGCGCCGCTATACCGTTTTTTTTTTGCCGCGATTTGCGGGCGCTAGCGGGGTGATTTTAACCCCTGCTAGCGGCCAAAGAAGGGTTAAAAACTCCTGCAAGAAAGCCTCTTTGCAGCGTTTTTGCGGGCGTTTTTGCGGTGCTACCCCATTGATTTCAATGGGCAGGGGTGCTATAGGAGCGGTATTTTTACCGTTCCTATCGTGCCTCAAAGAAGCGGCTTGCAGGAGTTTTTTTACCCTCCTGCAAGTGCAACGCTCCAATGTGAAAGCCCTCAGGCTTTCACACTGGATACAAAGTAACAGCTTTTTTAGGGCGCTTAGCAGGCACAATTTTTAGTGCAATAGCGCCTGCAAAGCGCCTCAGTGTGAAAGGGGCCTTAGAACACCTTTTGGGATGAATATCGGGTTGAGGTCAGGACTCTGTGCAGGCCAGTCAAGTTCCTCCACCCCAAACTCCGCTTTTTTTTTTTTTTTCCATCTGGTGATCCAGCCAGTAAGTTGTTTTTTTTTGGTTTTTTTTGTTTTGTTTTTTCCTCAACAGAACAAGCTGTCCTACAAATGTAGCATTTGGAAGGTTGAGACAAACCATTTAATGCTGACAAGGATGCTTACAATGATCAGCTTTGATTTCTTCATGTAAAACCTTTATCCCAAAAGGAACAAAACTGTTCTGTAACTGCATTGATAGCTGGAGTTGGGCTTCAGTTTGTTAGTGTATCTAAATCTGCCCTCTAACACTCCTTTTCCCCTGGCTGACAGTGTTACTATCTGCCCCTGTGCTCATTCATCCAGAGTGGGGCACTCTAATACAAGAGGTGTGTTACTGACCAGATCACCAGGGGAAAAAGTCTTAGACTCCTTTCACACTGGGGCGCTTTGAAGGCGCTATAGCGCCCTGGAAGAGTTGCTGCTGTCTCTCTCCAGGGGCTTTCACACTGGAGTGGTGCGCTAGCAGGATGGTAAAAAAAGTCCTGCTAGTAGCATCTTTGGAGCAGTGAAGGAGCGGTGTGTATACTGCTCCTCCACCACTCCTGCCCATTAAAATGAATGGGCACCGCTGGCATAGTGCTGCTGCAGCAGCGCTTTGTGGTGGTTTTAGCCCTTTCTCGGCCGAATAGCGCCGCAAAATTGACGGCAAAGCGCTGCTTGAAATAGCGCCGCTTTACTGCCGACGCACCCTCCGCCCCAGTGTGAAAGGGGCCTTGAAGAAAACTGATGCAGCCACCACATCTAATGATTGGTAAGCTTCAATATATTAGATTTTTGATTTTGGCTTTAATACCGCTTTAAAAACTCCCAAACTTCCTGCATAATCAGTGGCTAATGAAGTACAACACTGTATTCTATGAATTACTTGTTAGCTGTTATGAACAATATTATGAATTTAATTTAGACTATGGAGGACTCTTGTAGATAGTTTGCATGGGTTAAACCAAAATATAGTGACAATAGTAAAACCAGAGCTAGATAATAGGCAATTTATGAGGTACAAATAAGTCCTAAATGTGATTTATGGCCTGCGTCTATAATGGAGAACACATCTTGTAGAGGTCAGCTGAGGAGACAATGGAGGTAGTCCCCAGACACTGGCTCTGGGTAAGAGAATGTGGGGCAGATGGTACTGAAGTATATTCACAATTGGTAACTGCTTATTAGTCAGTGCAGATGGGGCGTCGCACTGATTAGGACGGTGCCATTGCTGGCAAATGCCGCCGATTTGACATGTTAAATCGCATGTCAAAACGCACCAGTGTGAACCAGGGCTTACAGTAATGACCATGTGATTGCCCCACTGAGCGATCAGAGACTCCTGAACATCAGGAACACATTTCCACATTAGGTTTCTCTAGTCTGTAGGATGAGATCTGCAGTGCTGATGCCTCAAACTGTTGTCAAATTTCACAGCTTCTGATCATTTTTCACATTTGCCAGCTGTTCCGGATTTCTAGGGACAATACTTGGCTATAAAGATTTCCCTGTAATTGGATGTCTGCGTTCCTGTTTGGACCAAATGTATAGTACAATCCCTTTTTTGATCCTCATGTTGGATTTGGTAAATCTCAAATTTTGATTGTCTAATGGCCCATCGGGCCATTTCATTCTTCTGCAGCTGCGACACCCCCGACGTCTCCACCCCTAGCTTGTCTCAGAAGTCAGCAGGGAGGACGACAGAACTTCGTCAGCAGGTTCTACGCTTTTCCATGTATCCATGGAGAGGCTCGTCTCCCCACCTCCATGTCTCAGCAGTCGGCAGCAGAGAGGACAAAACTCCTTCTACAGACTCAAGCTCTCCTCTGGTCCTCCTCTAGACTTTGCACAGTGTGCTTCCCAGCAACCAGTCCCTTGAGGGAAACCATAATGCTGATGTGGCCTGCGATTAAATTTGGTCTGGGGGTTTTTTCTCCCACCCTTCCTCCACCCCAAAAAACATTTCTAAACCAGCTCAAGAGTTTTGTACTAGGCTGTTTAGTGGGCCCATATCATGTATAATTGGTTTATTCTTATCAGCTAGAAATCAGTTTACTTATAGTTTGAGAGCTTTCCACGGTAGAGCACTCTATTTTGAAGGTAAACTTTGGTATTGTAGAAAAATGTACCCACCGCGGATCACTTTTCAGAGGGGTGGCAAGCACTGCTGCACGTGTAAACTTAAAGTGAAAAAGAGGAAGTTCTGCTTTCTCCTCCCCCGCCCTCTGTCATATTTGGCACCTCCATTTTTATTTTTGCGGGGGTGGCATGCATAGTGGGCAGCCAGCTGTGAAGAAACCAGCAGTCACAGCCGGCTGCCCACAGTTGGGCGTTTCAAAGTATTTGCATCCACATGCCCGTCTGCATTGTAATCCTAAATGGCAATTTATTTGAATTTTTTTGGGTGTAAATACCATAATTTTGATGTGTTGATGCAGCACTTCTGGTCCGGCTGCCTAGACGATGTTGTCATACGGTGATTCCCATGGACTCCTGGGATATTGGTGTCCTCTAATACTGAAATCTCGCTTGATTTACATATGGGAGTTGGGTGCCATTTTCGAAGATTAGTATCTGCTGGGAGGAAGTGGTGCTTCTTTGCTGCGTAGGCGCGAGGTCAAGAGGTGCATGCTGGGTAGCCAGTTGCACTGAATCCTGGAAATAGACAAGTGGGCTTCGGATGCACACAATGGCGATTGGAGATCAGGTTAGATTTTACTGATTTTTAACCAAACAAGAAGGAACACATTTGTGACATTATCCAAATCTTAAAGAGGAAGTGAACCCTGATGGGTTTTACTTCCTCTTTGTTTCCCTGCAAATGTAAAGCATAATGGGCTACTATGCATTGCATAGTGGCCCATTATGTGACACCTACCTGCAGGAGAAGCCCGCGATGTCCCCATCTTCCTCGCTAGCAGCCCCCTCTTCTTCCGGGGCCGCATGACGCCACTCCCGCGCATGCGCACGGCAGACGCTTTTCACGGCATGACCCGAGATAAAAACGGCGCAGCGTGCCCTTTCTAACTCCGGCGCATGCGCAGAAGAGATCGCCGTACGGCGATTTGCAAATATCTCCTAGACCATGCAGGTCTGGGAGATATTTCAAGCACCTACAGGTAAGCCTTAAGCTAGGCTTACCTGTAGGTTAAAGTGGTTGTAAAGGGTTTATAACCACTTTAAAGTGGACTTTCTTTTTTTTTTTTTTGGTTGTTGTTGTTTTATTTGTTATTATGTAAAAAATTAAAATCCGGGGGAAAAAAAAGAAGTTATAACAATGACAAGGGGCATTAAAAAAAAATTTGATTTGGGGAACTGGAACTCGGCTTTAAGATGCCGGGGCCCAAAGACCGGTGTAGGAAACCGGGCAGGTGAGGACAGTGCTGGATCTTGGGACGAATGAGTGTCTGTTTATTAAAAGTCAGCAGCTACAGTTTTTTTTGTAGTTGCCGACTTTTAACTTTTACAAAAGGTGACTGGAGTGGAAAACAGCTTTGTGTAAGAAAAAACACCTAATGCCCTGTACACATGAGCAGAATTTCCGTCTGAAAAAAGTTGTATGGTTTTTCTACGGAATTCCGCTCAAGCTTGGCTTGCATACACACGGTCACACAAGTTCTCTGAACTTTCGAGCGTTAAGAACGCGGTGATGTACAACACTACGACAAGGCGAGAAAAAGAATTTCAATGCTTCTGAGCATGCGTTGAATTCTTTCCGAGCATGCTTGGTTTTTTTTCCCGTCGGAATTGCATGCAGACGAACGGATTTTCTGATAGGAATTTTTTTTCCGTCTGAAAAATTGAGAACCTGCTCTCAAACTTTTGCTGGAGGAAATTCCGACAGCAAAAGTCTGATGGAGCATACACACGGTCAGAATTTCCGATGAAAAGCTCACATCAGACTTTTGCTGGCGGAAATTCCGCTCGTGTGTATGGGGCATAAGGAGTAGTGGAGGAGTGCTACACTGTTTTTTGGGATAATAACTGGGTCTACCAGGTTTTTTTCTTTAGCCATAAGGCTTATTCTGCCTAGCACTAGTTTTATTAAATCGGCCACAATATTCTGTTTGGTTAGGACAATGTTAATCTATTCTGTCTTTCCATTCCAAGGATGCCACAGTTTCCTTTGACTCAGGTAGACGTGGTATGCAGGCCTTCATCCATTTCACAGATCAATCAGAAGTTTCCAGGCAGGGTTGGTGCCGTCACCTCATCCTGCAATGACTGCACTACTATAAAGAGGATCCTTTTGTGAAGTAATCATCTTCATCTGGACTTTTCAAAAAGGATTTTCAAGCAGGTTTTAAAATGGCCTAAAGATCTCGTTTTTCATTCTTGGCGACATCTTAGACTTGATGTGATTGCTTTTATTACACTTAAAGGGGTTGTAAAGGTTTTGTTTTTTTTTTTTTTTCTAAATGGGTTCCTTTAAGCTAGTGTATTGTTGGTTCACTTACCTTTTTTCCTTTGATTTACCTTCTAAATGTTTTTTTTCTTTGTCTGAATTTCTCACTTCCTGTTTCTCCTCACTAAACTTCACACCATCATCCGAGCGGTGTGGAGTCAGCCAGAACAGCTTACTGAACGGCTTACTGAGGAGGAACAGGAAGTGAGAAATTCAGACAAAGAAAACAAAGAAAAAAAACATTTAGAAGTGAAATCTAAGGAAAAGGTAAGTGAAGCAACAATGCACTAGCTTAAAGGAACCTATTTAGAAAATAAAAAACGAACCTTTACAACCCCTTTAAGAACGTTTTCATAAATGTCTTCCCAGAATAGAAGAATCTCATCCAGGCAGTCTGTCACGATTGCTTGTGTGGCGTATGTCTTGTAAATGTCTGCCATTTTGGATGCTTTCCACACAAGTCAGTTTTTTTAAAACATTTATTTCCATGTTAATCGTGTGCCTCACACCTGTCATTTTATCCTGTATCTGCTTAAAATGTGTTGCATTCCCTAAAATCTTCAAATGCATAGTTGGTAGGGATGTATATACTGTATATTGCCAGATGGTTAAGGTGGCAGTCAATGAACAGGTAAAGCTTGTCTTCTGACAAAAAGTAGGATTTTTAAAACAGCTTACCTGTAAAATACTTTTCTTGGAGTACATCACGGGACACAGAGCAGCATAGTCATTACTATGTGGGTTATATAGAATTACCTTCAGGTGCTGGCACTGGCAACTTCCAAAACAGGAAGTACCCTCCCCTATATAAGCCCCTCCCATCCGGGAGTACCTCAGTTTTGTAGCAAAGCAATACGTGTCCCCAAAAGAGGGGTGGGAGCTCTGTGTCCCGTGATGTACTCCAAGAAAAGGATTTTACAGGTAAGCTGTTTTAAAAATCCTACTTTCTTGTTCATACATCACGGGACACAGAGCAGCATAGTCATTACTATGTGGGACGTCCCAAAGCAATGCCAAATGAGGGGGGGGATACACCATACATAAGCTGGGCGCCATCAGGCATGAGGATCTTTTGCGGCCTGCAACACACTGCGCCCAAAGGCGACATCCTCCTGACTTCTAACGTCCACCTGGTAGAACCTAGTAAACGTGTGTACTGAAGACCATGTTGCGGCCTTACAAATTTGAGCCAGGGAGGCCTGGTGATGCACTGCCCATGAAGTTCCAACTGCTCTCGTGGAGTGCGCCCTAACTTTGAACGGAGGCGGTCTACTTCTCAAGCCATAGGCTTGTATTATGACCTGTCGAATCCACTTGGCTAAAGTAGATTTTGATGCTGCCTGACCCTTTCTGGGGCCTTCCGGCAGAACAAACAAAGAATCCGTTCTACGAATCTGAGCAGTGGCTTTTAGATAAGCTTTAACTGCTCTTACTACATCCAAAGAATGCAATAACTTTTCCTCTACCGAGCTTGGTTTGGGGAAAAAGGAAGGAAGAACCACATCCTGGTTCAAGTGAAACCTCGATACCACCTTAGGAAGAAAGGCTGGGTGAGGGCGTAATACTACTCTGTCCTTATGAATAACCAGATATGGCTCCTTACAGGACATGGCGGCTAATTCCGACACTCTTCTAGCCGAGCATATGGCTACTAAAAATATCAATTTTCTGGTGAGTAGAACCAAGGAAATGTGCCGCAAAGGTTCAAACGGCTGCTTCTGCAGAACCGACAGAACCAAATTTAGATCCCATGGGCATATGGGAGCTTTAATCGGAGGAATAATACGAGTCACCCCTTGCATAAAGGATTTGACAAGTGAATGCATAGCCAGGGGCCTTTGAAATAGTATTGATAAGGCCGAAACCTGGCCCTTGATAGTACTTAAGGCAAACTTCCTGTCTACAGCCCACTGCAGGAAGTCCAGAATTCTGCCTATAACGTACTTACGTGGATGCCATTTTCTGGCCTCGCACCAAGTGATGTACGCCTTCCAAACTCTATAGTAGATCTGCCTGGATACAGGCTTCCTGGCATTGATTATAGTTGATACCACAGAGTTAGAGAGACCTCTCTTCTTTAGGATGTGGGATTCAATAGCCAGGCCGTTAAACTTAGAGTTAGTAAGGAAGGGTGGTATATCGGTCCTTGCGAAAGCAGGTCCGGACGACGTGGAAGGGTCCAAGGACTCCCCACAGACATTTTGATGATCTCCGCGTACCAGGCCCTTCGGGGCCACGCTGGAGCCACCAGGATCACCGGCTTCTTTTCCAACCTGACTCTGCGAAGGAGTCGAGGCAACAATTGTAGCGGAGGGAATGCATATATCAGTCTGAACTGATCCCAAGGGAACACCAGAGCATCCGAGCCGCAAGTGAGGGGATCCCTTGTCCGGGAGACAAATCTGTCCACCTTTGCGTTGAATCTGGATGCTAGCAGATCTACATCCGGTGTTCCCCACCGCTGACATATTGCTCGGAAGACCTCGGGATGAAGGGACCATTCCCCTGGGCATAACTGTTGGCGACTCAGAAAGTCCGCCTTCCAATTCTCCACCCCTGGAATGAAGACAGCTGATATACATGGGACATGCTTTTCTGCCCATTCCAGGATGTGACTTACTTCCCTCTGGGCTGCACGACTCCTGGTGCCTCCCTGATGATTGATATATGCTACTGCTGTGGCATTGTCTGATTGAATTCTGACAGGGGACCCTTGGAGTCTGGATGTCCAGGCTACTAGGGCATACCGGGCTGCTCGTATCTCTAAGAGATTGATGGGCAGGGTTTTTACTACATTTGACCATCTGCCCTGGAGAGACCATTGCTCCAGTACTGCCCCCCAGCCTATAAGGCTGGCATCTGTAGTGACCACCTTCCACGATATCGGACTGAAGGGTTTTCCCTTCTGGAGATTCTGGGGGATCAACCACCAGCAGAGACTCTTCCGAACGGAAGGGGACAAAGCCATCGGGAAGTCTAGAGCCTGAATTTTTCCGTTCCAGGCTGACAATATGGCCCTCTGTAAATTCCTTGAGTGGAATTGGGCGTATGGCACAGCTTCGAATGATGCTACCATCTTTCCTAGCAGCCTCATGCACAGGCGTATGGACGGCTGTCTTTTTGCACAAAGCAGACGGACCAAGCCCCTCAAAGAGGATACCTTGTCTAGAGGTAAGAAAATCTTCCTCTGGTCTGAATCCAGCCGTAGCCCTAGATATACCAGGTTTTTCACTGGCTGTAGGGCTGACTTGTCCAGGTTGATGACCCAACCGTGAGATTCTAGATACTTGATTGTATCGACAATTACCACTTCTAGCTTGGCAACTGAGTGGTCCATCAACAACAGGTCGTCTAGGTATGCCGTTATCGTTACACCTCGTGTTCTTAGATCGGCCAACAGTGGGGCCAGAATTTTTGTGAACACTCGTGGTGCTGTGGCCAGACCGAATGGTAAGGCTCTGAACTGAAAATGGCGCCCTTCTACTGCAAAGCGTAGAAATTTTTGATGACCTGGAAAGATGGGAACATGCAAGTAAGCATCTTTGATGTCGATCGAGGCTAACCATTCCTCCCCCTGTAGGGCAGCGGTGACCGATCGGATCGACTCCATCCGGAAAGACCGGACGTTTAGAAATTTGTTTAGACTCTTTAGGTCCAATATGGGTCTTATGTCCCCGTTTGGCTTCGGGACTGTGAAAAGGTTTGAGTAGAAACCCAACCCCCACTCTTCCATAGGAACCTCCATAATTACTCCTTGGAGCAATAGTTGTTCTAACGCCAATAGGAGAGACCCTCTTTTCAGAGGGTCTCTTGGCATGCCTGACCACATAAAATGGGAAGGAGGAGACTCTTTTAACTCCAACTTGTATCCCAGAGTTACTGCGGAGAGCACCCATCTGTCTTTGATCGTCTCCCGCCAGGTCTCTGCGAACAACTGAAGTCTTCCCCCCACCCGTTTGAGTGGGGGCAGCCCTTCATAGGCTAGACTTGGAGGCTGGTTTAGTACCCCTTCGGATCCAGGGTTTCTTATTACCCTGTGACTGTCCCTGATTTTTACCCCCTGAGTTTGACCGAGGAGGCCGTCGGAACTGCTTAGTAGCAGACGTCGCAGGGATAGGAGAGGTAGTCCTCTTAAAAGATGGACCCCTAGACCTCTTCTTACTCGGTAAGAGAGTACTTTTACCACTGGAAATCTTCTGGATATACTTATCCAGGTCCTCGCCAAAAAGGCGTTCCCCATGAAATGGGAAGCTAACTAAGAGCTTCTTACAGGGAGCTTCAGCAGACCAGTTTTTGAGCCACAGAAGCCTACGCATATGTACCAAAGACAGCGTGAGGCGGGAGGCCTGATGGATAGAATCCTTGATGGCGTCAACCGCAAAGCATAATGCTCTAGGCAGATCAGCCAGAGCCTGGGCCTGCTGGTCTGGCAAATCCCTCAGGACCATTTTCATCTGATCCTTTAAAGCTTGGCAGACCCCAATAGCTGCCACTGCTGGCTGTGTAACAGCCCCTGCTGTGGAAAAAGCAGATTTTAATAAAGATTCCAATTTTTTATCTACTGGATCTTTGAACATTTGAACATTATCTACTGGACATGTCAGTGATTTGTTCACAGAAGAGATGGCTGCATCCACCGTAGGAACATTCCATCTCTGGGTGAACTTTTCCTCCATGGGATAGATCACCGGAAATTTCTTAGGCGGAACAAATAGTTGATCAGGATGTTCCCAGTCCTGGTATATAAGTCCTTCCAATAATGGATGTATTGGAAAGGAGCAATTAACCTGGGGAGCTTTTAGCGACCCCAATGAGGAGACAGCAGTAGTTGATGGTTCAACAAGAGGCATTTTAAATGCAGATCGAACCATGTCAGTTAGGGTCTGGACACACAATCTTTCAGTCTGTGATGCTGAAAATGGTTCATCTACTGTCGATTCCTCAAAAACAGAGCTAACCTCCTCCTGATCCCCTTCAGGTAGGTCGGTCCCTTCCTGGGACTGTTGCTCTGCCAACAGGCACTCTAATGGAGGTGATGGAGATCTGGCGCGCTTTCTTTCCTGCAGAGAAGAAGCGATCAATGCAGCCAATCTCTGCTCCAATCCCTCCAGAGTTGAGGCAAAAACCTCCTCTGTTATATATGCAGGAGCAGGTGGACTGAGGACAGCCGCAGTACCTGGCACTCCCGGGGGTTCCTTATGGGTATTAACCTCTGATTTCTCAGGGGAGGAGGGTGCAGATGACTGCTCCAGATCCTCAGAGCCCGATGGAGACCCCCTACACTTCCTGAGAGGTATATCTCAGAGTTTTTTAGGCGGCATATTCCTTAGTTCAAAGCTGAGGTATTCCAGCCGCAATACACCCCTTTACTGAAATAGTCTAATGCAATTTGCTGCTATGTACATCAGTGGGTGTCTACTAATGCGTCTTTCTGGGGATGCCTGTATCAACCGCCCGCTGTAAGCCCCTATACCATGCTACCAGCTCCTTTTCATGCTCTGTGTCCATAGCAAGCAGCGTGGACTGAGTCCTTTTATCTTGCTGGGACGCCCGCACATGCGCAGAAGCGCTGGGCGCACAGAGCGCGTCATCCGCCAGGCTCCGCCCACTTTTTTGAAGCTAAATCTATAAAAAGAAAGTGTGTGTGTGCGTGCACGTGTGCGCTCTTGGCGCCCTGTAGGGAGAGGAGCCAGGGTCCCTGTTTCACCAGGACTCGGGGATGGAAGGAAACTACTTGGCAGCATGACAGAGGAATGCAGCTTCCCTGATAGAGAGCTCACTCATCTGCCTGGACTTTCACCATGGAAGGAATAGTCCCAAGAAAAAAAGACGTTCCACAGCGGCCTCTAGTGGACAAACACAGGTACCGCACTTTTGTCTTCTTTTTTTTTTTTAAAACCTCCTTTATGAAAAACATTTCCAGGTTTACAGTTTTTAAAACTTCCTTTATGAAAAGACATTTCTAGGATTTCTTAGGCATATACAGCTATTAGCGGGAATACCTTTTAGGTAACAGGCAGAAAGACATATTAGGCTTGGGGGTCCCCTCAATAGAACCAAGTTCCTGAGGGGCCCCCACTTACCTTTTCCCCGCCGCAGGACTTTGTTTGGTCCACAGAAGCCCAAACTTCACCTCTCACGGCAGGCATTGTACTAGACCTTCAGGGACCGGGTTCCCAAGGATTCCACTCCCCTGGACCTGTATAGCACCCTGCACAGATAGCCTCTTGGTTTTGGGTATGACCAGAGCTCTGGATCCCAGGGTCCAGCCCTCCTAAGAGAGGCATTACAGGCAAAACCCTGCTCTTCTCTGCAAGGCCCGGGTACCGACCGTTTAGCTATGAAGCTTTTTTGGTCGGATCCGGAATAGCTTGCTAAGGCCCAGAGAACCTGTACACAAGCCCAGATGAATACATGTTAACCTTGGCCAACACCTTAGACACTGGCAAAAAACTGAGGTGCTCCCGGATGGGAGGGGCTTATATAGGGGAGGGTACTTCCTGTTTTGGAAGTTGCCAGTGCCAGCACCTGAAGGTAATTCTATATAACCCACATAGTAATGACTATGCTGCTCTGTGTCCCGTGATGTATGAACAAGAAAGTGACATTCCTAGAGCTTTAATTATTTTTAACCTTCAATGTCCATGGATTTGCAGTGAAATAGGAAAACTTGGCAACAGCTGAACAACCATTGTGCATTGTGTCTTAATTAGTGCAAGGTTTAGGCTCTGTTTACACTACTGCGATGGTAAAGTCGTACGACTTTGCCTGCAACTTTGCCCTGCAACTTCCTTTTTAACTTGATACAACTTTAATGCTAATTAGGAGCCGGAACCTTTTTTAAAGTCTGAGAGACTGGTGTTTGCACCTACAGGCAGTCCCAGAGTTACGAACAGGCTAGGGACTGTAGGTTTGTTAAGCCGAATATGTTCATAAGTCGGAACAGCATGCGCAGAACGGAAGATATGTGGTTTTCCGATGTTTTGTCAAATGTGCCCGCCGTCGAAAAGTGGCCACGCATGCGCAGAACGGCAGGTACGTCGTTTTCCGATGTTCCGTTGAATGTGCCAAAAAGGTTCCATCGAATGTGCCTGCCATCGAAAAGGTTCCGTCAAAGTGGCCACGCAGCCCCCCGTTCGTAAGTAGGAGTCGTTAGCAAGTCGGATGTTCATAACTCGGGGACTTCCTGTACTCCAAAATCAATTGGCAATATTAATGTTGCTTTTGTAAATGTTATTTATTTAACTTGGTAGTCCCCTGAGTGCACTCCCATCTTCAGTGTTGGCAGCTAAAACTCACTGGTATCTTTTTTTTTTTTTCCGGGATACGGCGCTGCTGGCTACCCATCATGCACCACCTGATCATGCGCATAAACGACAAAGATGCTACAAGTGTCAGCGGAGGTGCCTTGATTCCTGGGATTGAAGACCCTCATTTCCCAGGAGCCAATGGACGGGTGGACATGAATTACCTCACAGCTGCGAGGTACTGCGGAAGTAGGGGATTGCTCTTTTTTTTTTTTTTTTTTTTATTATTATTTTTTTTTATTGCATTTGCACTGCTCAAAAGAAAAAAAATTCAATGAGAATACAGGAAGTGATCACGAACAAGGAGGGGTAGTTTATAAATGCCTGGAACTCTGCTTTAAGACAGCCGTCATAGGGAAACATTGAATATGACATGTCATCCGACGGGGTCTCACAAGTCAGATCCCATTTCACAGCAGTGTGAACCGAGCCTCATACACACTGGACGTTCCAGTATCTTTAGCAGAATTTTGTACCGTTTTTGCACTAGCGTTTTAAACCATTTTGTTTTTTTAGCAAAACTATACTCACAAAAGCTTATGGCTCAAAAATGCTCATAAACGCCAAATAGCTGCATTTTTCAGTTCGAGCATATTTTGCAACTGAAAAACTCCTCTTAAAAACCACTAGTTCTGAGGGTTTTTTCCAGCCAGAAAACGCCCCCGCCAAAAAACCCTGATAAAAGCCTGTGTGTGCATGGACACATAGGATAACATGCTGGGGAGTTTACTGGCTGCAGGAAAACCACCTGAAGCCAAAAACAGCAGCTGTAAAAATGTCCAGGCCTAAAAGTGTCACTTAGCCCACGTTCACATTGGGCCGTTTTGGCATGCGAGTTGACATGTCAATCGTTTTTACAAATCGGCTGTTACCGGCAATGGCACTGTCCGAATTGGTGCAGCACAGCACCGATTCCCAAAAGCAGTTCCTGTACTACTTTTGGCGACTTCGGGGGGCACTTTGAAAAGGCATCTGTGCAGGAACCTACACAGATGTTTGTCAAATCGCCCCGAAGTCAGACTGCATTGCCGGTTTGAAATCGTGCGAGTTCAGCAGTGTGAACCTAGGCTAAATGTTAGTTTAAACAATTAATTTCAAGAAGGTATTCTTTAATTGCAGTACACACACTATAAGAAAATCAGACAATCATCCGGTTTTCCTCGATGTTTCACAGCAGGTCAAAACTGAGGATTGTTCTGATTGTATGAAAATTCTTGCACGACAAAGGCTTTTTTTTTTCATATATGATTTCTCTTGTACAAAAACAGTTCACATTAAACGAACGTCGCTATTCTTTCTAGCCAGCCGCTGACCTTGCAGTTTAGTATTAAGCCTCGTACACACTCTTTGATTTTTAGACGACCGAACGTATGTTTTTTTTGTGGCATGCTAGTCTCATGTCGAAACCTAAGTGAAGAGGTTACTCACAAATATTTTTTCTTCCTGTTCAGCACTGGGTGTGGATTCTTGCCATACACTCCTCCCCCTAGGCAATGAAAGGAAGGAATGTGCAGAGCTGTGCTGTGAATAGACCAGCTCTCTACTAATTTTATTTATGGCACCCACCCAACACCAATTTTAGGCTGGTTTTGTCTCGGCTGTCAGAATTTATGTTAATAGAAGAACGGAGCAGTAGAAAGACACGGAACTCAGGGCTTTGGAGAGAGATAGGAAAACACTGCAAATATATGTGCTTAGGTCAAATTTTATGAATAGAATTTACATCCACTTTAAAAATTAGTGTAGAAGTTTTTTTTTTTTTGTAGAACCCTTATGTGTCTAGATATGGATATGTGTAGTATAAGTTGTTGGTAAAAAAAAAACATGCACACACCTGGAAAAACACATGGATTCAGAAATAAATGCTGAATCCATGTGTTTTTCAGGTGTCTGCATGGTTTTTGTTTTTTTCTACCAACAACTACCGTATATACTACATACCCAAGTCTAGACACTTAAAGCCCCTTTCACACAGGACAGATCCGTGAACCTCCGCTTGCTGAGCCGGTGGATGACAGGGCGGTCCCCGCACAGGCACACTGTGCAGGGACCGCCCTGTCAGATCTCCGCTCTCCCCTATGGGGGGATCGGATAAACACGGACCGTCTGTCCTTGTTCATCCGATCCGCTCTGCAGACAGATGGAAAAATAGGATTTTCCTCCGTCTGCAGAATCGGGGGATTGCGGACAGCGTGTAGATCGGGTGTCAGCCGATATTCATCCGCTGACACCCGCGATCTCATAGGGACCGATGTATGTCCCTTTTTCATCCGTAAACGGATGGATGAAAAAGCGGACATGCGGGGTCCGCTAGTGTGAAAGGGGCCTAAGGGTTCTTACAATAATAATATTTTTTTATTTTTTTTAATCACACTGATTCCTCTTTGCCAGGGGATGAAATTCCTCCAGATGATGGACACGCTAATACAAATTGGTTACTAGGTCTTGGCCATTTTGGTGCCGTTCCTTATGTTTTTGCCCTGTCTCTGTCTGAAAGGCATAGATAGTCCAGATTGTGGCAATAACCAGGATCCATTTCATTATCTGAATAATGGCAGAAGTTGGTCCCTTATGGAAACTTTGTCAGGACTACCTTGACAATGGATGGCTAAGCGCCTGCATCTGTTATTCTTTGGGGAAATAAAAATTCATGACATTTTCCTCCTGCAATCTGCTGTTCATGTGCATTTATTATACTTCTGGCTGGCATTCAAACCTTTGTGTGCCCACCTATTTTATTATTTGCACGTGTTGCTTGGTTTCATGAGGCAACCTCAAATATTCATTAGTTGACATTTGGCACATTCGAATTGTCTTTGTGCCAGTAATATATAATGGTAAACTTGTAGATGATTTTAATATCTTGTGTCTGAATTTTCCCAGCTAATGGCGGGGGATTAGTAACGGGTGATAGCGGATTGACGACACCAGTGTAACCCTAAAATAGCAGCTTTTCCTTTGTTACTGTGAGAACAGCAGCGTAATGCGGTTGCCACAATAAAATTGTAGAGGATCCCTTGGAAAGACGACCATAAATTTTCACCTTTCCTACGGCGGACAGCACCAAAATGTCAGAGACCTCATCTGCTGATTTAATTTTGTTACATTAATGTTTAGTGGTACATGGAGAGGGATAGGAACGTGTTTACGGCTTATTTTTATTTTAGCTATAGTCGCCTTAATACATACATGCCTATCTTTTGTTCCTACACCTCTCCGTTGGCTGCTGGGGTGAAGAGAGAAGGCTCTGTGTAAGCTCCAATTCATGATGGGCACAGAGCATTGGGTTCCTAATCTGCCAGTAAGCAACAGTGCTGTTGTGGGTAAGAGGGGGAATGAGCCACATGCTCTGCATACTTGGAAGTACCAGGTCTATTTATTGGCTGCCACTGACTGGAAGGAGAGGTGGTGAAATGATAGGTTGGTGTGTATGTACTTGTTGGTGGGACCACCATTTTAAAGTGAAGCTGTTTCTTTGCCCTGCAAGCATGGGGGCCTTTTAAGAGGACTGGCAGTCCATTCCACATTTTTTAAGTTCTCATTTCCGATTTTTCTTGGACCTAAGGATTTTGATCCACACCCAACGACTGATGCCTTAATACCTTGTTGATCAGTTTGGTCTTTGAGCGTTTTTTTTACCAGTTGCTAAATAGTGTGGTAAAAAAACAAAAGCTGTTCACTTTCCAAAGGGAAATTTCACTTTGCCAGGGAATTTTTCCTAGATTTTAGTCAATGTGGTGAAGTTGTACTTTGCAAAGAATACCCAATAACTAATATACAAGGAAAAAACTGCAATTTTGCTTCTGCACGATGGTAGTCCGAAAGATGCACCTCATTAACTCCCTTGCAAAGTGCAAGTTCCCTTGCAAAATAAACAGCCTATTTTACATTGAGTAAATCAGCCCCATAGGGTTTAAACCCGATCAGACAGCAGTAATATCCTGACCATTTCTGATCTTCCCCACTCAATCCAAGGCTAAAAAAAAAAAAGCTTTGATAGAAGTTAAACTCTGTCATTTTTATAGCATTTTATGTTACCTTTTAAATGTGGTTTTTACAGAAAACATCCTTTTTAGGACTGTAAGGTGTACTGTCATTGACCTCTTGCCTTTAAATAGAGAGACTCAATGCATCCTTTGTGAGCCTATGAAGTAATGTATTGTGGCAGCTCATTGTGTGTTTTCCAACTGCACAGAGGAAGAGATTTGGTTGCTTTAATAGCAGGTTATCTATGGTGTCCTGTGCCACAGTAATGTCTCTAGATTGCCTTGCAGTGAAATCCTACTCGCAGGACGGAAGTTCTAGTCGGTATAGCGATCTTTCCATCTTTTTACACTGTTTCTGTTCAGCACACACCTTGTGCCTTTGAGTCTATATAGCAATAAAAAGAGGTTTTAGTTTGCATGAACCTATGGTAAAATCGCCAACTTACATGGCTGTGAATAGTGAGTTTTGGGGAATAGGCATTTGTCAGAACTGCTCCTTCTTTTTTTTTTTTTTTCTTCCAAAAAAACGAGTCCATGGGAATGCAAAAGCAACTTCTTAAAGCGGAGTTCCAAGCAAAAATACCATTTGGTCTTGTTCAGTAGACCGCCCCTTCAATTTTTGGATGATATTATTATTTTTTTTCTTTTTGTTTAGTACTTTTTTTTTTTTTTTCTTTCTTCCTTTTTTTTTTTTTTTCCTGTTGACTTTCCGCCCTACCTCACCACAGTTATGTCCTTTCCCGCAGCTGCATCGGCTCCTGGAATTCCTGTGTCCATTAATCTCAGGAGTCATTTTGGCCCCCGCTGCTAGCATCACTTTATGTAAAAACCAGAAATGACATGATGCTAGGGCGGAGATCGGCGCCATCTTTGAATACGGACTGTATCGTGGCAGTGCAGTGTTTTTTGTTCGTATTATTGCCAGGAGGGAGCGCTTCCCTCACACTGCACATGCGTGAGATCGGTAGAAATCCTGGAAGAGAGACCAGCCGACTTCACATGCCCACAGTCCAGATGGCCGCGCTGTTCCAAACGAGAACACTGTAAGTAATGCTGCACAAGTAACGAAAAGGGGGCACTGATGACGATTGCCAATTTGAAATGAACGAGCGGTAATACACGGTGGTAATTTAAAAAAATGCCAGAACTCCGCTTTTAAGCAATGCAAAGGCAAGCTGAAAATTAATTCAGTGGTAGTATGCTGATCATAGCAGGCCACTCATTGTACACCATCTACACCTGAATGCAAGGCTTTCTGTGACTGGAGAGTGGGTGGATGGGACAGCACAGTCTTCTTTTCTCTAACACAGAAAGCTTTGCATTAAGGGCAAAAAATAGAAGGTTTTTGTCTGACTGGAGGGACTTTACAACGAGCCACCTGCTATGATCTGTATACTACTACCCCAATTCAAAAAATGTTGAGACGCTGTGTAAAATATACATAAAAACAGAATGCAATGATTTGTATATCCCATAACCCAGTTTTTATTAACAATAGAAAACCTATCATTTTTTTAACTGGGAAAATTAAAAATTTTAAGAAAAAAAGTTAATTTTGAAATTGATTGCGGCAACATGTTTTATAAAAGTTGGGACAGGACCATATTTACCATGGTGTGGCATTACCCGCTTCTTTTAACACTGTAAATGTCTGAACTGAGAAGACCAGTTTCTGGAGTTTTGGGAAAGGAATGTTGTCCCATTCTTCTTGCCTAATTTAGAATTCTAAACACTAAACGGTCCTGGGTCTCCTCTGTCATGTTTCAAGACGTGCTAAATATTTTCAATTGGTGTCAAGTCTGGACTGCAGGCAGGCCAGTTAAGCACCTGGACCCCTCTACTATGAAGCCATGCTGTTGTCATAGATGCAGAATGCGGTTTAGCATTATCCTGCTGAAATAAGACCTTCCCTAAAAAAAGACGTCTGGATGGAAGCATATGCTGCTCTAAAAGCTGGATATATCTTTCAACATTTGATGGGGCCTTTCCAGATGTGCAAGCTTGCCCATTCCATAAGCACTAATGCACCCCCGTACCATCAGAGAACTTGGTGCCAACAACCAGTCAGAAGGTCCCTCTCTTCTCTTTAGTCCAGAGGATGCGGCGCCCATTCTTGTCAAAAAGAATGTCAAATTTTAAATTTGTCTGACCACAGAACAGTTTTCCATTTTGCAACAGACCATTTTAAATGAGCTTTGGCCCAGAGAAGACATCCAGCATTTTTGGATCATTTTCAGATATGGCTTCTTCTTTGCACAGTAGAGCTTTAACTTGCATTTTTGATGACACGGTGAACTGTTCACAGACCGTGATATTTGAAAATATTCCCGAGCCCACGCAGTGATGTCCATCCCAGAATGATGCCTGTTTTTAATGCAGTGCTGTCTGAGCGCCCAAAGATCACAAGCATGCAAAAAAAAAGAGTTCTATAAAATGTTTGACTGAAGTTCTAATTGAAATTTGGTTGGAATTGTTGAAATTATATTTTTGGAATTGTTAGCTGGTTCCTTAACCAATGAAGCAGCTAAAAATTTTAAAAATATACTGACATACAAATATTTTTGCAGCTCTAACTTGTGTGACGTGCAGTGTTGTAAGTAACTGCGTTAAAATAAACGGCGTTACATAACGCAGTCACTTATGAGGGTAACGGGTAATCTAACGGATTACTCTTCCCCCTCATGGCAACGCCGTTCCCATTACTTGGGCGGCGTAACCCCAATTAAATTGACTCGCCGCAGCCGCCGCGAGTAGATGTAACCGCAATTACAGCCGCCGCCTGCCTACCTGATCAGCGTGTCATGCAGACACAGTGGCCATTCCAGTGTTCAAAAGCTGCACCTCCACGTCTGTGATAGGCGGAACACTCAATTTCACAGCAGGCAGTGTTCAGCCTATCACGGACATCCTCTCATCCTCGTCCGTGTTATGAGGATGAGCGGATGTCCGTGATAGGCGGAACACTGAATGCTGGGAAATTGAGTGTTCCGCCTATCACAGACGAGGAGGAGGCGCGGCTTTTGAATACTGGAATGGCCGCCGGGAGGCCGCTCAGGTACGTATGGGGCAGCCGGGCACAGTGAGGCATGGGCACAGTGAGGCTGGCATGGGCACACTGAGGTATGGGCAAATAACCAATATTTATTGTTATCCCTCCTATTATTTTTATACACTGAAAAAATTACATATATATCATCCTTCTACCGCCCCGCCCCCACCCCTGTGTATATATAATTTAACCAATATAGTTACTTTGAGTAACTAATTACTTTTTCAATGTAGTAACTGAGTTAATAACTCAATTACTTTTTGGAAGAAGTAATTTGTAACTGTAACTAATTATTTTTTAACGTAAGATGAACAACACTGGTGACGTGTATGTATAACATTATGTGCTGGAAAAGCAAACTAATTTCATGGAGTGCAAGCACAATCGGTTAAAATGCAGACAACGTTGTTGTTTGCCAGTAAAGGCTTGTCCAATCAGTCAGTGATCCGTCATATGTGTAGTATTTACCACAAGCATAACTATGACATACCAGAGTCATTATTCAGCTAGCTAGAATGTGACTTCATCTTACACACACATTTCCATTACAACTCTGCTTTTTTAGTCGTATTTCTTATTTGCAGTAGCTCTTTGTGGAATGTACTAGAATTGTTTGTACAGTTCACATTCTAGTGCTTTTAAATATCCAAACCGTTTGCTCATTTTCCGCATGTATTTTTTGGTTTTCAGAAGCCCCATATAGAAAGCACAGCATTCTATTGACATTTGTGTAATGGAGCAGTGTCCACTCTGCTATTAAATCTGGCACACACCAGTAAACTTTCATTCAAAACTATTTTTTTATTTTTTTTGGAGCATCTGCTGAGTTTTCTAATGGTTCAAGTAAAAGAGAGGAGGTGATCCCTGGAGCCGCACATCCGTATGGTCCTATGGTAGTGATCAGAGTGACAACTTCAGCCTGGACTCATACCGGGCCACGCCTCCAACGTGTTTCACTCCACCCAGGAGCTTAGTCATGGGGAGTGTGATGCTCCCCACATGCATGGGATCTCTATCCACGTGACTAAGCTCTGGGGGATATAGTGAAACGCGTTGGAGTCCAGGCTGAGGTTGTCACTCTGATCACTACCATAGGACCCTACAAATGTGTAGCACCAGGGATCACCTCTTTTCTTTGAGCCAATACATGAGCCTGGACGGGCTCCATCCCTTGCCAGCACTCTCAGCAGCAGATGCCGAAAAAAACCTACACATACATCCCTCATTACCAAAGCTTGAGCGGCACACCACGATACCAAGAGTCACCTTGAGTTTTCTAATGGTTAGTGGGTCCCTTTCTATGCAAATTTTGTCCGGTTTCTGATTACCTTCCTGATCGGTTACCTTGTTGACATCCTTCTATTGAAAATCAAATGAATTAGACGTAAAATTTTTGGACAAAGTGCTGCTATATGTAGTCAGATTCCGCGGTTAGGGTGCTGTGACAGGACCAGCAGGAGAATTGTTCATCTGCACTGTTCTTCTACCTTTTTTTGAGCACTGTCACCAGTACAAAAAGTAAAGGCTCGTACACACTACAAAATGGGGCAAACCTTTTTGTCCGAAGAATGATCTTACGATTTTCTCCTGGGCACATTACACACAGACAAACACAGCCCTTTGCACAGGTATATGCTTAAGTATGCCCGAGTGAATAAGGCCTTATGATCTAACATTTGAAATTCAAGTCTACCCAAAATTGAAGGATCCCTTTGAATGGGTGTTCTTGATTTGACCCTTTTTTGCTCAGCACTTTACACACCTAACAATTTGGATGAGATGAAAAGGCCCCAGCAGTGTAATATACACGCAACAGTAATATATTTTGTGTGTGAACAGTAGGAAATGTTTTTGAAATGCAGCCATTTAACTTACCAATATGTTTGTATTTTTGGAAGGAAACCCACACAGAGGGGGGCAACTTGAAATCTCTATGCAGATAACATCCGGTTTGCTTTAGAGGTCACACCATCTTCCTATTTTGCTTCTATGGTTTCAACGGTCAGGTTTTTATTAGCGTATCATCTCTCTTCACTTTTTTTTTCTCTCACGCCTGTGGCATGTTATAATATGCTAATCCATTATTTTGAATGAGCTGCCAATGCACCACAACACACCCAGAAATGGACAAAAAAATTGCATCACAGCTCATACCATGCAACGCATGTGTGTTGGGGTGGCGTTCAAACTAAAAACATTGCCAATCGCCCCTTACCATGTGTTGTGGTAGCACGTACAGATGTGAAGGTAGCTTTTATGTGTAGCTCTGCAGTCTTCCATTGTAGAACTGGGGTCTCCAAACTTTTCAAACATAGGGGCAGTTTACTGTACTTCAATGGGGCTGGATTGTGGCCAGTGGAGGTAGAAAATGTCCCAGGCCCAGCATCGGTAAGAATAAACTTTTGCCTCATGGTTGGTATTGGTTGGGTCAGTTACATAGCGCTTGTGTTCAGTAGGAGGTGGAATAGTGCACCATCATTGGTATTACTAGGAGGAACAGTACCCCATAATTGGTATCAGTGGGAGGAATAGTGCCCAACCATTGGTATCTGTCAAAGAAATGGTGCCCCATTATTGGTGTCAGTGGGAGAAATGGTGCCCCATTATTGGTGTCAGTGGGAGAAATAGTGCCCCACTGTTGGTGTCAGTGGAAGGAATGGTGCCTCGTAGCAGTGGGAAGAATAGTTCTCCAAGGGCAAGATAAAGGCTAGCAAAGGACTGTAACCGTTCTGCAGTTTGGAGACCACTGCTATAGAGGAATGTGCTCTTAGTGACCTATACCCCTAGTGATATCTAAAAAAATATATATTTTTCATGATTGCCTTATGTATTAATTTTAGCTTTAGGAGAAACTAGGAAAAGCTTTTTTTCTGACAGTGTATGGTTGTGTATGTTTGACTGATTTAATTAAACTCAATGTATAGATGGCAAAGATTATATATGCTTACATGGGATTAAAGCGATGATCATTAAATCAATGATATTTAAGCATCTGCTTAATGTAGCTTTAATGACTGTTTCTCTGTTTCTATATAAAAGTGTTTTATGATAGTAATGTGAAACTTCATACACTAATGCACAAAAATGTGCTGGCAGACGATCATTAAAGAGGAAACATTAATTCACAATGAACAGATCTGTAAAGCTTAATGAAAAACTTTAAACCTTTCCCACGATTTTCTATTTCTATTAGTTCAGCTAATAGATTTTTTGATGTTCATTGTAGTTGTCATTCTCAGCTAACAGCCCTTCAAGGTTATCTACAGTGATATGGGTTCCCGGTGGCCCGGCTGTGACTAGGATCTGTTATTTACGGCTAGGATTTTTCATATTGGACTCTTTGAGTGTAGATAGAGTTTCCAATATTCAATGGCCCCATTTGGGAGCACTGAACCATCCTGACTCAAAGATTTCTCCATCTGTAAAGGAAACCACCTTTGGTTCCGTGTCACTGCTTCACCTTATTGGTGAAGTCACTAAGCGGTTGGACATTTCTTTTTTTTTTTTTCCAAGGTTCCTTTTGTTGATGCTAAAGTTTGATTGTGAAAGACTCTACGTTTTTATTTTAGTTCCTGAATTTTTTTTCTAAGGTACCTGTAATAAAACAGGCTTTTATAGAACTACAGCCAAAGCCACGTGCCTCATGATCCATGAACTCACAATATGACGAGGGTTCTTCTGTATTTTTTCTTTCAAAGAACAAAGGGTACATTCTTTCTGGAAGTTGTTTGAATAAGTGTTTAGGGTGGATAGGCCTGAGATGCGTCATCTTTTTTTTTTCGTAGCTAGGTGATAAGGTTGCTAGCTCTG
This sequence comes from Rana muscosa, assembly GCA_029206835.1. Taxonomy (NCBI): domain Eukaryota; kingdom Metazoa; phylum Chordata; class Amphibia; order Anura; family Ranidae; genus Rana; species Rana muscosa. Next base: position 273,462,159 of record CM055116.1, read on the forward strand.
AATAATAAGTGAGCAGGCGTGTTCTTAAGGAACAATTAGATGACCGAAAAAATGGACCTGAGCCTTTTGTCCTTTTACGCAGAATAGAACAGTCTTGCGTAAGAGGACTAGAGGAAATGTCAATCATGGCTACCAAATTCCAATTATCTTTTCTCCTTTTTTTTTTGCAACCCATTTTGAGGTCACTCATGTTTCCTGGTGGCTTACATTCAAACTTGGAGCACTATAAAATGTCTTAAGTAACCATCACTTTTAAAATTTCAACTCTTAAGTTGGCCACGCACACCAGTAGAATTTTCTTCAAAATTGTAGTTCCTTTTTCTCATGGCTATGGTTATCCACATTTGTTTTTGACCGCTTTGATTTGGAAAGTCCAAAGGAGAAGGATGTATTGTGAACATAGGTTTTGTTCAGTTAAAATTATACCTGTAGTATACCGGGCACATTAACCCTCTCTTTTTTTTTTTTTTCCAGGCCAATTTTTAGCTTTCAGCGCTGTCGCACTTTGACAATTGCGCGTTCATGCAACACTGTACCCATATAAAAATGTTATCAGTACAAATATCCCCCAAATCACCCCTTGACATACATTAGCAGTGGAAGTACAATGGTGACACAGATTTTATCATGTCAATAGAAAACCGAAAAAAGAAAAACAATAAAAAAAAACAAAATACAAAGTAACAAACATCAATAGAACAATTTAGTTTGAGAAGAGTGTATTTTATGTAGAGGGTACATGCCCCTTGTGTTGCCATTGGCTTGTCATCTTAGTGATAGGCTTGTGTTTCCTGCCTCCAAGTAAGTAATGACCAACGGGACAGACCGCTATACAAGGAGCCAGTCACCCGTCCCGTGACGGCCTCCGCAGGTGAGGGAGTTCGATCTGTTCCAGGTGCTGCCCGGCTCAAGCCCCCGCTAGAAGAGGGGGGTACCAGGACCTCCAACTAACCTCCTCCAGCAGTCCATGGCAAGTTTTTTTTTTTTTTTTGAAGTCGCATGAAGTCGCCATTTTCTGTCACAAATTTTTGGAAAATTAAGAAATAAAAAAATTTAGGGAAGTGGTTTAAAATATCTGGGATTCCATTCAAACAGCAAGTCTGGATGAAATTTGAAAAATCGAAACCCAAGAGCAAGAAATGATCGTCTTGCAGCATTCTGGTCCTTAGATGTGGGTCGCTGCATTGGTTTTCTTTTTTAATTGTTGGTTCACACTTAAATCGCACAGGCACACGCTCTGAACAGAATTCTACTAGTGTATAGCCAGTCCGTGCTTTAATACTTTGCAGATATCGTACACTTTAGTTGATTTACTAAAACTGGAGAGTGCAAAATCTGGTGCAGCTTCTAACTTCAACCTGTTCAAATAAACCTCTAAGCTGATTGGTTTCTATAAAGAGCTGCACCAAATTTTGCATGCTTCAGTTTTAGTAAAACAACCCCACAGTGTTATCAAACAATAACGCTTGTTTCCATGATTGCTTGCAAAGATTGTGCAGTGGGTGGCAGGACTGACACCGATTTTTAGATGACCACAATGGTTTTATATATGGTAGAGCACAGCTACAGAATAATGAGTGAACTTTATCAGGAAGTAAGTCTTTAGTACTGGAGGTTGTGTTTTTTGCTGCACTATGCTGTTCATACTGATTATGTACTAGAAAGGTTTATCGTGACTGAGCACATAGCAGATCATGGCATGTCTGTGTCATTATGCAGAACATCAAGTGGTCTAATCAAAGCTCAGACAACACAGAGCTGCAGTAATAACATGTTTCAGGACATCTCTGGGCTCCTTCCAATATCATTGTGTGGGGGTGTTGTGTATCGTCTATCATTCCTGATGACAGAGCAGAGATGACTTTCGAAGGGGACAAAATAGTGGGTTTTTAAGTGTATAATTTTCAGCTAGAGGCTTTTATCTTAACAACTTGGCGTTCCTCTTGGCAGAATCGCAGACTTGTGTTAACACGTCTGCTACACACAGTCACATGCTACTTACAATATGGCTCTCCCCTCCTCCATCCATATTGCTGTGCTAAAGAAATCCAGCCTGGAGTAACAGTGACTCACCCACATTATATTGTAGGTACACAAGTGCCTATGTGGTCTCGCTTGAAAGGGAGGTGATGACTGATATGGCCGATTGTTTCATAATCCAACGAAATCTACTGCTCTAGATATAGTTCACTGTGTCCAGACATGACTCCTGATGACTAACAACCCCCCCCCCCCCCCCCTTCATGGTCCATCTATTTGTCTCCATAAATAGCTGAAGAAGGTACTAAGGAGTTCAAATGTAAGTGCCAAGGTTTACTTGCATGTTCTGATCTATTTTCACTAAAAAGAACAGTGTACAATGGTGATTTGTATATTTCTAGGTAAGTAATAGAGAAATGTACAAATTTAAAGTGGTTTTAAAGGTTCGCATTTTTTAAATAACAAACCTATACTTACCTCCACTGTGCAGCTCGTTTTGCACAGAATGGCCCCGAACTGCGTTTTCTTGGGTCCCCCGACGTCTCTCTCGGCTCTTCCCCCGCCTCAGAATAACCCCCTCTGGGAAGCGCTCTCCCAAGGGGGTTACCTTGCGGGCGGGCTCCCGGGTCCTGCATCCATAGCCGCTGAGTACAGGACTCGGCTCCACCCCCCCGGCGCCCGCGGCATTGGATTTGATGGACAACAGTGCAAGCTAATCGCTGCGCTGTTATCAATCTATCCATCGAAGTGCCGAGAAGCCCGGGCAAAGGAAGAGTGTGATCGCGACGTGGGACTTTCCAGGGCTCAGGTAAGTAAAACAGGGGGATGGTAATCGTCGGATGTTTTTTCACCTTCATGCATAGGATGCATGAAGGTGAAAAAACATGAGCCTTTACAACCCCTTTAATGCTAGGAGGAATTTTAGTTTTACACTGATTTACTATGAACTGTGTCTCTGAATTATGAAAAATATGTCATTCTCTTGTTCTGTGTCCATTGTAACCTTGCAAATCCGTTGCAAAACACAAATCTACATTGAGTTTGCATGTTCTTCCTGAGCTTGTTTAGGTTTCCTCCCGGTGGTATTAGGGTTTCCTCCTACACACCAAAGACATGCTAGTAGGTTAATTGGCTCAATGGAGTGTGCTCAAGATTGCTGCCTCAACTCCTGGGCACTTTGGGTCCCCAGGAGGAAAAGTGCAATAGAAATACAATTTAAATAAAAATGGAACATTCTTGGTCTCTAAGACAATGCATAGTTTATGGACAGAAATAGTTTGAACTGGGGATTATAGGCATCAGATTGAAAAACCAGGTACGTATATCCAAACCTTTGATTATTAGATATTTAAATATTTACTTAAAACACAGTAATTTTGCTTTAAAGCAAGTTCTTGCTGACCTCCTGTAACTGGAGGCACTGTGGAGTAATTCATTTTCAAAGTAGAAGCAGTGAAGCCTTTTTTTCTCTCAGTAGCTCAGCTTCTTATGCCCCCCCTCCTGCAGTTTTGACAGCCTTCCAGTCTTTTGATCTCCAATGTAAAGACCTAGCGGATACTCTGGAGGGTGGTCCAAGGGGGCTGAGATGCAGAGTAAAGGACTTCAATGATTCTCCTGCAAATTTTGAGGATAAATCGCACCACAGTACCTTCAGCTACAGAGGTCACTGGAGGCTTGTTTTAAAGCTTATTTACTGCTTGTTATAACTTTCCCCATTTACAGTGTCAGTGTTGATGGGGGGGAATGCCTTCCGCAGTGCTATTGTGTACTGCCGGCGGGGGTGGGTGTAGAGGCCTTCTTGTCCTACATTGAACACAATGACTACTGTATCCAAGTCAATTGATGATGGACTTGGGTACAATCTGCCTGCCCATATATGGATTGATTCTCGGCCGGTCCCTGCTGAACTGGCTGAATTTTGATCCACGTATGGCCAGCTTAAAGGGGTTGTAAAGGTAAATGTTTTTTCACCTTAATGCATCCTATGCATTAAGGTGAAAAAACATCCGACAATACCGCCCCCCCTAGCCCCCGTTTTACTTGCCTGACCCCTCGAAAGTCCCGCGCTCGTCCCCGTCATCCTCCTCGCCGTTCAGCCTGGCCGTTGCTTGGCTACAGTGGATGAATTGAGAGCAGCGCAGCTATTGGCTCGTGCTGCTGTCAATCACATCATATGTCGCGGCGCGCCAGGGCCGAGTGATACAGTGAGCGGCAATAGCCGCTGGCTGTATCATTGGAGCGCGCCCGCAATCACTCACCACCATACGAGCCCGCTCGCATATAGGTGGTGAGTGATTGCAGGGAGGAGCCGAGACAGCCGCCGAGGGACCCCAGAAGACGTGGATCGGGGACACTCTATGCAAAACGAGCTGCACAGTGGAGGTAAGTATAACATGTTTGTTATTTAAAAAAATAACAATACATTTTGTTTACAATCCCTTTTTAAGTTTGCCACTAAAATATAAATATATATTGATATATCCCCATTGAAGAGCTTTCTCTTTATAAACTACCTCTTTAGTTAGACTTCTGGGTCCTTTAAATGGGTATTTTGAGCTGAATCTGGAATGGCAGAAAATGATCTAAAACACTTATTTAGAATAAGCTTCCTTCCTTATTTGTAATAAGATTTATTAGAAGACAAAGCCAAATCTTTGCTATATTTGCTAAAAGAAGATGGTCCTGTCAGCGAGCATTGTCCTTCCTATCAGAGGCAAGGAAGATCCTTGAACATCTTTTCTATGGCAGCAATATTTTCTGCCAGCCTATAATAATCTCCCAGCAAGTGGCTCAGTGTTCTGTTTTTTAGTATTATGCTGTAAAGTGGCAAGCCATTTGTTATCAAGCAGACTAATTGATTCTTGTAGAACGGCTCTGTATGGATTGCGTGTTCTGCTGCAGATTTAATTTGCACTTTATTTTGCTTTGCCTTAAATTGGATAGCAATTGAATCCTGCAGCAGCTGTTTTTACCAGCAGATGCAGAATGTGAATCGGAGGGGCTGGCTCTGTGCAGAAAGACAAAAACACGTTACCCTAATAAAACAAATGCTTGTTTGTTCTGCCTTCTTATGTGAGTTGAATGAACTGAAGGAGTAATGAGTGTTGGCAGGACAAATAAGCCGCTCCAATGCAGTGATGAAAACAATCATGAAATGTGTTGGGAATAATGTCTGCCTCTTCAGTTGTAGTAAATAGTAGATTACTTTTATTATTCATAAAAAAAAAAAAATCGATTAAAAAGTAAAGCTAGTCATATAACCTTCAATTTCTTTCATTTTGCCTGCATGCTGAATGAAAAATAAATGGACAGATTTCCCCCATCCGGGCTATACAGCGTGGATGGACAATCTCCTGTTGAGCATTTTGTATTCTGACAGTCAGCATCAGAGGTTTTCAAAATACCCGAGCAGCATCTTCATCCGATTTGGGTGCAGCCACTGTCTGGCTGTCAGATTTCTGTCTCCTTCAGTTTTACAGTTGAAGGGTCTTGGATGAGAAGTTGGCAACAGGGCCATTCACAGAGAGAATTTCAAGCCAAAGCTATTGGCCAGCTTAAAGTAGAACTTTAGGCGAACCTTGCTTTTTTTTTTTTTTCTTTTTTTTTCACCATTTGTGGCCCATTTTAGGGATTTCCCTTCACTTCCTGTCCCAATGCCAAACAGGAAGTAAGAAGAAATCCTTTAAAATTTGGGAAATTCCTTGGGGAACGCCAGGTCACTAGAACTAGTGTCCACATTTGAAGATGTCCCCTCTATTACTTTTTTGGGGACAAACCAAAATGTGGGATTTTACTTTACATTCACTTTCAATGATAAACAGGACAAATGGAGTGTGTCAATCTCAACGGGGGCACAGACCGCAATAAAAACGGACAGGTGTTCTAATCCCTCTCTACTCTATCCAGAACTAAATTGTTTAGTTATAATTTAAGACCCCTTTCACACTGAGGCCGTGGCATTAGCGCTAAAGCGCTGCTCATTTTAGCGGCGCTTTTAACCCCAAAAAGGGGATTAAAAACTCCCAGTTTTGCAGGGCTTTGAAAGCGCTGCCCATTCATTCCAATGGGCATGGGCGTTTTGGGGGCCCTGTATACAGCACTCTTAAACCACCCCAAAGATACTGTTTGCAGGACTTTTCCGAACGTCCTGCAAGCTCACCGCCTCGGTGTGGAAAGCACCCATTGTAATGAATGGGAGGCAGTTTTCAGGTGCTTTACAGGCTCTATTTCTATTGCTAAAACGCCTGAAAACTGCCTCAGTGTGAAAAGGGTCTAAGGATTGTATGTCCCACACAGATATTTACACTGATCCACAATGTAAAGGGGAGATTGAGTCCCGGCTGACATATGCGATGCAGGAACAGCACAATTCCAGTGCGGGTTCCCGCATTGCATGTCACCTGCTGGCGGTTCACACTGACATCTGCGAACCACTGTGGGTGTCAATGCAAAGTTAATGACACCCCCAGATAGGTTCACAGATTGCAGTGTGAACTGTCAAATGGTGCAGGAATCGAATGGCATGGGTGTGAACACTCATGCCATCCGATTCCAGTGCGGACCAAAAAAGAGTCCTGCACCATTTTGGTGCGAATGTGATGTGATTTCAGCCATACATTTTGTATGGCTGAATTTGCATCGCACAGGCATTGCATGTGATCTGCACAGCAATGCAGTGTGACTCACATGTGATGTCTGTCTGATTGCACAAGTGTGAACCCAGCCTTACACTGTCCACCAGTGCCCTAATATATGATGGCGGGCAGTATAAACGTATATTGCCCATTGCATTGGTGGTTAGTGTAAATTCCTCCAGTAATATGGAAATCATTATAAATCCCTGCACAGTGCAGGTGGTCACTGAAAAGTTATATTGGTGACCAGCGTAAATGCATCTATTGCTAGTTACTGCCTGTTCCTACCATTTCTGGGAGAGAATCCCCTGCACGCCACCCTGCATAATATCCCAAAGGAACATAAACTTTCTAGGGCTCAGTTCACATATATGAAGGCCAGTTGCGGTGTGAATTTTAAAAAAGGGACCTGTGCATTTTTTCAATCAAAATAAATAATACAGCACTTGGTTTGTGATAATATAAAAATCATTCCTTTGACAAAAAACTATTGAAAAAACAACCTCTTATAAAGTGCCCAGTGCTCCAAAATGATTTAGAAGGTGCTGAAGTGCTTTAAGTAAACATGCTGTGCCATGTGCCACACTCCCCTCTAGTATCCCCACTCACCAGAAAAAAATGGACCCACAGCTTTGCAGTCTGGGGATCTGGTGTGAAAAAGATGGGACTCTGGAACTCCTTAATGGGATCTCCAAATAAAGGTTTCAGGGGTAGCTAAGATATCCACCAGGCTAGACAAAACAAATAAAAGCTCATAGTGAATTACTGTGTAGCACACGGACCCTTTTCTCCTTCCTACTTTCTCCTTGCAGGGATAAAGGCACACGTGCCCCATGCCCGTATCCTCCTGGTATAAGAGGTTGAGCGGTGTTCTTATAATTTTGGGTCCTGCAGTGAGTTACCTCCCTCCATTGGTTCTCATCCCTAGAGTATAGGTAAAGTCTGTGTTCTTCCTCCCTAAGAAAGCCAATGTCCAAACAGACAAGTTTATTTTATCTTGCTTGAAACAGATTTGGGAATAGGTTGAAGATAGAGACAAAGTAGGTAAAGGGACAGGTTCAGGCACGCGACACCCAACTACCCTATTCTTCATTCAAGCCTGAGTATGAATTGCTCACCCGGATAGATCCCTCTCACAGTTCTAGCAGCAGTAGTGGAACACGAACAGTTCCTTTTTAAGTTGGTCCCCTTCACGGACAAGTCCAAGTAATTCTCTGCCACAGAATCCTTTAGTTACTGAATTAGAACTTTGAAACTCCCATAGATTAATGAAGTCCATAGGTGTCAATGGGACACGCTACAGGAGCTATACTGCAACTCACGAGTCCTTCCCTCTGATAGCTAACCTGGCCTCTCCTTCACCATGAATTCCTTCACTGATCCATCGGACAGGTCCTCCCCCCAGTTTCCTCTCCTTCAGAGCAGGCCACCCTCACACAGGTTCCCTGGGACTCCAGTGTGTTGGTTGTAGACCCAGTTGAAAGTACTGGGCCTACCTGGAATGTTGTAGCCTCGAGCTAAAGGTGCTCGAGACTCCTCGACCAGTTCACGCAAGGCCATAGGGTGCGACTTAGCCACCAGGGGTCCTTGGAATCTCCCTGGCACACTCTACCCTCGTGGGCACACTCCCCGCACTTCTGGCGTCTGCCCTTTATGTACCATCTCCCGCAATGCACAGCAGGCAGAACCCGCCCACCACACGGTAGCCGAGAGAGGACACCAATCGTACCACAACGCCACCTGCGGTTCAACCCGAGACCTGGGCAACAGCGCCACCTCAGGTCCAGGGGAACTATACACCAGGCAACAACATGGCAGAGCAGAGTCCGTATTGAACAGAATTGTAGGATCTGAGCCATACTATTGCCCAGACTACCCCTAAATTTACAGCATAGCGACCCCAGTTTTGGGGGTCCCGCTACAACTGTATAAAAGTCTTTCACAGGCACACAGCAGAGAAACTCCAGATATGTTGACCAGACGAAGGCAGGAAAAGAATGAACAAGGCAGTTTAAATATCCAGAAAGGGCCTGCTGTAGGCGGGACTAATGAGCAGATGATGATACCCAGGTGAGCCAGTGAGGAATAAATGAGTGCTGGCAAATATCTGACAGCTGAGCACCGAGAAGAGACACTAAGACCCCATACACACTTTTTTTGCAGATTTTTGTCTTGGGCCACTTTCACACTACTGCGACTTCACTGCGATTTTCCCACAATTTCAGGGAATGCCTGTGTAAGTGGCATCAAAATCGGACCAAAGTAGTGCAGAGACTACTTTGAAGTCGGAACGACTTGAAGTCGACCTAATATGAATTGTCATTGGAAATCATGGGAAACGACTTCTCATGCTACTTTGCAGTCTCAAATCGTGGGACAAGTTGTACAAGTGTGAAAGGGGCCTTTAAGGTTTGACTTAATATATGGTTTTGGTAAATCTGAAGAGTTTAAATTTGTATGCAATCAGGCAGGCCCTTGCACTACATGGTTTTGGTAAATCTGAAGACAAAAATCTGCAGAAAATCTAATAGTGTGTATGGGGTTTAACCAGCATATACCGTATGTAAATCCAGTATAAATATTTGCATAGATTTGGGCCTCAAATGGCAGCTCTGAGGCGTAGTAAATAAGTCAGGCAGAAAGCGCTGCATTGCTTGGTGGGCAGCATTCCCCTTTAGCTGTAAATGCCCTAAGGGCTCATTCACACCAGCATGCACACTAAAATGGGTGTATTCTTGTGCCTGTCACGTAGCCGTGGTGAGGGGCAGTGCTTTGCGATCTTCTAGTGCAAGGCACGGTTTCCTTTTTTAGAATATTACTGAAATGTCACAAAATTACATTTCATTCACTGATGTGCAGCAGAGCTGTGGTAACATGAGGTGTGGTGCATCGCACAGAAATGCATTTTTACGCATTGCACCGCAACCCACCTCTCTGCAATGTTCTGGTAGTCAAAGGGCACAGTTGTGATCAAAGTGCCCTGTGTTGATCTGTGCAAGCCAACTGATGTAATGGGAACGAGCCTTTTAAAGCAAATCTCGCTATTGAAACCATGCAGAATTTTTTTGCTTTTAGTTTTTTACATTTTGTTACCATTTTATGGTAATTTGCATTTAAAAATGTGCAATTCAGTGCCTTCCATTCTTCTCTAATTTGGACGGATACATCTATTGCAGTTCTGGGGATTGCCATGCCTACCTATAGTCTGGTCATGGGATAATGGCTTGTAACTAGCACATCACCATCTATGTGCAGCTAAAGCCGATTTTTATTTCATAGTGAGCTTGGAATGGCTGTATAAACCATTTATATGGAAGATGACAATCCTTGCTTTTATTAGGTTTAGCAGCTGTCTTCTTCACTCAGAGCTATACAACGTGTTCTACATATTCACTTCTCTTTTCCTGTGTTATTTTGTAAGGCACCGACAAGTACAGAGAGGCATTTACAAATACCTGAGGGTAAATTCCCTGGAAGAAGAGAATCAGCTGTGGAATTGTGTAGAACAGCAGGAAACTCGGAGAGAATCAGCATAACTGCTTTGTGCATGGGTTTTGTTCAATTTTAATTAAGCAAGCAAATGCTTGTAGTAGAGAGATCCTGGGGAAGTTAACCTAGGTAACGGGGCCCTAATGAAGGAACAGATGACCCCTGACAAGACTGTGTTGTGGGGAAGCTGTCATCATTTAATTGATTGCAGGCAAATATTTGGCCTTTATGACAGAGTACATTTTTTTTTAGTTTTTATTTTATTTGTAGATCAATAGAAAATTAAAGTATTTTGTGTAGCATGCACTGTTAATAATCCACCCTTGTGCCTGGTTGATTGCGTGAACTTGCCCACTGTATCTACTTTTTTGTGGATGCTCTGTCGGGGGTCTCCAAACTGTATAAACAAAGGACTAGTTTACTTTCCTTCAAATTTTAGAGTGGGCGGACTGTGGCCAGTGGGAGAAGAAAATGTCCTGTCGTCAGTGGGAGTAAACAATGCTCCATCATTGGTATTAGGGGGAGTAGTAGTGCCCCATCCCTGATATGAGCGGGAGGTATAGTGCCCCTTTGTTGGTATGAGTAGGAGGTATAGTGCCCCATCATTGGTGTCAATGGGAAGAATAGTGCCCCATTGTCGGTGTCAGTGGTAGGAACTATGCCCTACTGTTGCTAACGGTGGGGGGAATAATGCCCCAAGGGTTGGATAAAAGCAAGCAAAGGGCCGCAATTTGGAGACCACTGCTCTATATTTAGTATCTGTATCTATTTTCTTGGCCACTCGTTTCCGGTCTGCCCCAAGCCAATCTTTTCAAAATTTGAATAGCTCTTTATTAGTCTGTTGTTAACCACTTTTCAAAGACATTCATTTACTGGGTAATATACATACCATCCCTATATTTCTATCACATTGTCAATGGGTCCAAAGATTACTTACTGGCCAATAAGATCACAGCATTTCTGGATTTGTTTTGTGGAGGATCCTATACCACTCCTTCTCAACTAGAGCTTTATGGAAACCTAGGGTTCCTCTGGAGGTTGCTAGGGGTTCCTTGAGCAATGAGACACTCTCAGATGGGTAACCGCCAACACCAATCATCTTTCCGGCTATCTACAAGGGGATAATCCGCCAACTTTGCCAGTTAGTGGGAAGATCTTCTGACATGTATCTGATACTCTCGTCCATTGTGGATTTGTACTTCTGTTTTCTTCTTAAAGGTTGCCAACTGTATTTCTCTCCAGGCATTTGTTTGGAAAAAAAATACTTTACTCATTCTTCTTGCTGATCACACATGTAAAGGTCATTCTCCACACTGAACATTTAGTATAAGTGGCATTGTTCCCACTGGCCATCAGAGCAATGGCCCTTCTTCCCACTGGCCATCGGTGCAAGCCACCCCCACCTTTCAATTACCAAATGGACTGTGCAGGGAGGCTACAACTAAAAACAAAGGTGTTCCTTCTCCCGCTGACAACATATTATTATTTATTATTATTATTATTATTTAGGTACTTGTATAGCACCATCAATTTACGCAGCGCTTTACATATGCATTGTACATTCACATCGGCCCCTACCCTCAAGGAGCTTACAATCTAAAGGTCCCTAACTCATATTCATATACTAGGGCCTATTTAGACAGAAGCCAATTAACTTATTAGCATGTCTTTGGAGTGTGGGAGGAAACCGGAGTACCCACTACACCACTGTGCCGCCCAATGTAAGGGAACACCTCACCAGTACCCATCAATATAAGTGGCATTTCTCCATTGTGAGGAAACCCTGCAATTTTTGCTCCCTGTGTTACTTTGCTGGCCATAATAACAATAATAATTCATAATTTAATTTATTATTAGTTTAAACTTATTATTGAAAATCATTGAATTTTTTTTTTCAAAACTCAGGTGCTGAATGTGTGAATTCAGGGCAGCAAATTAAGCCAAATTGCCATCACATAGAACAGACCTATTGTGTGCGTCTAAACCCATAATGTTTTTCAAAATACCAAATTTAAAGAAGAGCTTGGGTACATAAGATAATATGTTGTATCCTATCATTTAAAACTCCCAAAATCATATGAAATATGAAAATGTGTTGTACAGAACAGCCCTTGAGGTCAAATATGATACACTGGGGGTTATTTACGAAAGGCAAATCCACTTTGCACTACAAGTGCAAAGTGCACTTGAAATTGCACTCGCTGTAGATCCGAGGGGGACATGCAAGGAAAATAAAAAAACAGCATTTTAGTTTGCACGTGATTGGATGATAAAATCAGCAGAGCTTCCCCTCATTTCAGATCTACCCCTCAGATTTACAGCGACTGCACGTCCAAGTGCACTTTGCACTTGTAGTGCAAAGTGGATTTGCCTTTCATAAATAACCCCCTATGTGTCCTACTCTTTTATTTATTTTTATATATATATATAATATTTTTTTTTTATTGAGCAACTGTTTACATTAATGTACCATGCATGAGCTATAGATCTAGTAATTATTAGCAGGGGTTCCCTGAGACCTGAACATTTTTTCAAGGCTCCTTGAATATTAAAAAGATTGAGAAATGGTGCCTTACAAAATAAGAAAAGTGTGTACTCTCTGAATTTGGAGAATGCCATTGCTGTTTACTATTTTACTTTAATATCCACTGTAGAGGAATGTCCTTGGATTAAACCTGAATTTCAGGCAAACGCCTAAACACACAGATGAAATATGGGAGCTTTTCTACTCCAGTGTTTTAGCAACCAAAGAGATTTAAATATATGTCCATCCAGTCCTGAAATTTACACAGCCCTACCACACAGCAGTCAGGCCTCCTCTGGCCCCCCAGCCTGTTTTTAGATGGTAAGAGAGCAGCAGTAGACGGATGAGGTCATTACTACTCTCTTGTCAGCATGTATGGCATGATTGGCCCCAAGTACTGCAGTGCTGCAGTTCGGCGATTACAAGATGCTGAAATAAAATAAAATTCAGTTATTCAGACAAGTTGCACTTAAAATCCATTTAGGGCCCATTTAAATCATTCTGGTCCCCCGTGGTGCATTACTGCATGCTCGTTTCATTTTGAATGGGCTGCTGAGGCACCAAATGAACTTGAACTTAAAATCCGTAGTACTCTGTACATCAGAGGTGTGTTGCATTGGGATATCCTTGAAAATAATTGCAGTAAAGCTGGCTACAGCTTTAAAAAAAAAAAAAAATTCATCCACGTTCACTATTTAGAAATTAATTAATACGTTCGAAAAAAAAATTCACTGTGGTCGAAAATGAATATCGATTTGACCCTACGAATCAAACAAACGTTCTTTTAAAATGAAGGATTTCGAAAGAAGTTTTGCTGGTGTATAACCAGAGCGTTATTGCAGGGCATTGCAATAGATAAGAATGAATGGGCCCCAAGTTATTATTATTTTTTTTTTTTTTATTAAATATGTACCCACAGTCATTTTGTTTTTTAAAGTGTCTGCCTGAAGTTCAGCTTTAGGCCTCATGCCCACTGGCGTTTTTACAGCTGCGTTTTTTGCAGCTTAAAAACGCCTGTCCATGTTATTGTAAATATTTTTTTTTTTTTATTTTTTGAAAAAAAAAAAAAAAAACGTCGGAGCTAAAAACGCGACCGCGCGTTAGTGCGCGTTTTTTGCGCGTTAGTGCGCGTTTTTGCGCGTTTTTTGACGCTCGCGTTTTTTTCTGCCTAATTCTGACGCTGAGGAACGCACTGGCCCTGGGTTTTTTTTACAGCTTACAAACGCCTATGCTCTTTACAGCTCAAAAACGCCTAGGTGGGCATGAAGCTATAGACTAACATGGACAGGCGTTTTTAAGCTGTAAAAAACGCTCAAAAACGCGGCTGAAAAAACGCCCGTGGGCATGAGGCCTAACGTTGTATGTTTAAAATTCCATGTCTGTACTGCTTTAGGATAATCTAGATTCCCCAATGACATGCCCTGGTTTCCCGGATATGTATGAGCTGTTTACTGACCATAACGATGTTTGTGATGTCATCTCCCGGACTGGAATGATATCTTTTACATTCATTTCTCTAATGGATTTTCTATGAGGTAAATGAGCATGATTTAATGTAGACGAAAGGGCGTTTTCTTGCTGCCAAGAATATGAACTTATAATAATGTTTTCAGTGACTTTTCTCTATCGTTACATATACATTCTATAAATCACATAGCCTTGTTTTCATAATTTTGCTTTCAACGTTGTCCATAGGACTAATGTTTCCGGTTAAAATAATAAAGCTGAGATCTAATATGTGTCAGTGTTAATTTTGGCAGCATATTTCGATTTAGTTTTAGTCTTAGTCTTGGGACTAAAATGGCATGTTAGTTTTAGTCCCATTTTAGTCTTCTGCAATTGTTTTAGTCGACTAAATCTCCAGTGCATTTTAGTCGTCTAAAATTTAATGAGTGTAATTAAATTGTAATGCATTAGTTAACATTTCCCTACAATTTCCAAACTCGTTATATACTGCTAGAATGAAAAATCTAATATCTTATTACAGGGTTCGACAAACCCCGGGCGCCAGGTCGCAAATGCGACTAGAATTAGCGACCTGGGGCAGCACAGCTGAGGTTTCCTGTGTCTCCGTGCGCGCCCCCCCCCCGTGATCTCGTCGGGCCGCACTGGCCGGTAATTGAGGCCGCGGCTTTGCGGCCTTCTGCAGGCCTATGCTTCATTCTGTAATCTGGCGCCCTCTTGTGGTGGCCGTTGGTATGACAAGACAACCAGCAATGCTTGCCTGTTTCACTGCCCGCCCATCTCCTTCCCTTTACTTAGAAGTTAACCCCCAAACATTATATATATTTTTTATTCTAACACCCTAGAGAATAAAATGGCGGTCATTGCAATACTTTTTGTCATACCGTATTTGCGCAGTGGTCTTACAAGTGCACTTTTTTTGAGGAAAAAATACACTTTTTTTAATTTTAAAAAATAAGACCACAGTAAAGTTAGCCAAATTTTTTTTATTATATTGTGAAAGATAATGTTACGCCGAGTAAATTTGATACCCAATATGTCACGCTTCAAAATTGCGTCCGCTCGTGGAATGGCGACAAATTTTTACCCTTTAAAATCTCCATAGGCGACATTTAAAAAATACTACAGGTTGCATGTTTTGAGTTAGAGGATGTCTAGGGCTAGAATTATTGCTCTCGCTCTACCGATCACGGCGATACCTCACATGTGTGGTTTGTGGTTTGAACACCGCTTTCATATGCGGGCACTACTCACGTATGCGTTCGCTTCTGCATGCATCGGTCGTTTTTTTTTTTAAAGTTTTATTTATAGTTTTAACAAAACAAACAGACCCAATGGGCCAAACACAAACTAAATACAAATCTTCAGCATTGGCTCCCTCTCCCTCCCTCCCTCCAGACCCCCACCCATCAACAGGAATAATACAGTTAGAAAGTCACTTTAACTCAATCACAGTCATATGATGTTTGGAAATGTCACATAATCACAACCATAATCAACTCTTACTGCAAGTGCATTTATAATGGGTGCCACTCAATCCGCCACCGTAAGTTCACTATTTATCCAACCACCCCATACTTTATCAAACTTCTGAGGTGCGCCCCTACTATCATACGTAGCTTTGTACAGCGGTACAGCTCTATTCACCACCCCCTTCCATGCTGACACAGTGGGCGGATTGGGCTTTTTCCATGATAACACTATCAGTTTCCTGGCGTAATATATGAGAATCGTCAACAGAGCCTGAGTCGCTCTCCTTGGGGCTAGATTGTCTACCAGACCCAAGAGGCATACCTCAATTGAAGGCTGTAACTGGATGGTGGTCACCCCAGCTATGCAGTCGGCAACCCCTCTCCAGAACCCTTGGATGAATGAGCAATTCCAAAATACATGCATGAAATCGGCCGTGAGGGAACTGCACCACCAGCAACAAGGAGACTGTGTAGGGAATATCTTGGCCAGTCTAGC
This sequence comes from Rana muscosa, assembly GCA_029206835.1. NCBI lineage: Eukaryota > Metazoa > Chordata > Amphibia > Anura > Ranidae > Rana > Rana muscosa. The sequence continues at coordinate 273,478,218 of CM055116.1, forward strand.
CGGCGTAAGATTGATGCGATGCAGAAATTTAAATTGGATGAGATGGTCCCTGGCAGAGGCCAATCTGGTAAAATTAATGTCCTATACATCATGCATCGGTCGTTTAAAAAAAAAAAAAAAAAACCTGGCTCCTAACTTTTTTAGCTGGCTCCTAGATTCCAAGCAAATTTGTCAAGCCCTGTCTTATTATTTATCTTATTGAGGTATGAACATGCACTATAGACCAGTGTTCATTTTGAAGTCAAATTTCAATTTAGTTTTAGTCTTAGTCTTAGGACTAAAATGGCATTTTAGTTTTATTCCCATTTTAGTCTTTTGACTAAAATGCCATTTTAGTTTTAGTCATATTTTAGTCGACTAAAATAGTATTCATTTAGTCGACTAAATTAACACTGATATGTGTTGGGCCTAATGGTATGGTACAGCTGTCATATTAGAAGTATACACACTGCCATTGACGATTTTAAAATACATTTCATTTTCCTAAAATGGTTCTTCTGTTTTTTGGCTTTGCTAGTTGGCAGGCTGACCAGTGTGCTTGTTTCTGATCAGGATGACAGAGTGTGATGGGTCTCAGTTCTGCAAATGCCTGTACTCTTATGGGCCTTTTTGTACATTGACAATGTTTTGCTGCTGGCCTTCCTTTCTGTATACTCAGATGTGGAAATACAATCAAGAATAAAAAAAAATGGGTGATACTATTAACTATATGTTGATATAAAATGTACGTCTAAAGCAATGTTTTGGGATCACAAAGGGTTCTATTATGAAGCATTGTGTAATTCTGAAACCTTGTTTGATGGTGCCTTCTATCTGATTGCTCCAGCACTTGGTATACTTAGAAGTGGCCAAGAATTATTTCTGCCATGGCTGCAAAGCACAGATTTGCAGGTGTTGCATTTTAGAAAAAATATAATTTGATATTTTTGGAGGAGGGGGGCTCTGTCAGATAGTACGGGGCCTTGTGATTTCTATTAGCAGCCCTGTGTACACTGCAAGAAAAACAAGATGAAGGGTGTTTCATAGACATGCTGGTAGGTTAATTGGCTCCTGTCTAAATTGGCCCGTGTGTGTGTGTGTGAGTTGGGGACCTTTAAATTGTAAACTCCTTGTGGGCACAGACTGATGTGAATGTGCAATATATGTAAAGTGCTGCGTAAATTGTCAGCACTATAGAAGTACCTGTAATAAATAAAAGGTCTATGCCTTTCCAGTCCCTACTAAATACTTTAGTGTTTGCAAATTGGGGCTGATTCTTCCAAGTAGGCCAGAGAGCTAACTACTTTGATACTTTAAAGCGGAGTTCCACCCAAAAGTGGAACTTCCGCTTAAACCACTCCTCACCCCCTTACATGCCACATTTTGACATGTTATTTTTTTTTGGGGGGGGGAGTGGGGGCTTCCGTAGGAGTGGGACTTCCTGTCCGACTTCCTCCTTCCACCCAGGGACCGTTTCGGCGACTCGTCATATCCCCTAAGGTGGCCCCTCCTGCCCCACGTGACAGGTCCCAGGCAATCGCCTGTCCACTCAGGGAGCGCAAGCACCGCTCGCACGTGTGCAGTAAATGCCCGGCGGTGAAGCCGAAAGCTGTCACGGCCAGGTGCCCACAGTTAGAATGGAGGCACCGGCGGAGAGGGGGGGGGAGAGGAGCGAAGCTCCGGGCGGCCACGTCGTTGGACAGTGGAGCAGGTAAGTGTCTGTTTATTAAAAGCCAGCAGTTACACTTTTTGTAGCTGCTGACATATAATAAACATAAAGGCTGGAACTCCCCTTTAATTGCAAATAGTATTTTTTTTTTTTTTGTGGTCATGGACAACAATGGAGCTACTTTGTACTTATTAGTACACAATAGCTGAATTGCAGCTTGTGCTGGGATGACAAAAATGGATAAAAGGAATTTGTCCTGGCAGTAATGACGTGTTTTTTATTTTATTTTTTTACGCAGAACACGCAAGGTTTCTGGAAGAGAAATTCCTTGTGAAGACGTTTTTAATCCTACAATTATAGGTTTACGTGAAGGAAATGTGTTTGTTTTTTTTTGTTTTTTTTCCCCCTCTTCTCTTGTGAAATGTTTTTATTCTTTCCGGAGGGGCTAGGTCTTGATGTGTAGGATGTAAAGTCATGTAGGCCCTCTAAAGACAATAATAAAATGAATCCTTATGGGACAGTTGGCTGAACAGTGCGGCCATCAAGCATTGCTTCACACAAGCTTTCATAAAAAGGCAGATTTCAAAGATCCGTGGGAAAGGGCCGGCACAGACTGTACAGCATTCAGATTTCGTTTCCAAGGAATGCGGGGGTATTGGTGTGTTAATTGCACTCAAATGATGGCTGAGATTAGTGAAGCCACAATTGACTGAGCAGCCCCTGTTTTATAAATATGCAGCAGATACATAACGTAGACAGCGTTGTCAGACACGAGTGCGTGACTACAGCACATTAATACTGGGAAAACACTTTCAACTTCCCAGTCTTCTAATTTCAAAGAGTTCTAGTGTCGGAGATTAATTATGTTTTAGAAGTAAGCTGTCGGGAAGGGAAATCGCTGTCCATTTTTGTATTTTTTGTTCTCTAGGAACTACTGCTACATCCATCCTAAATATCTTCATAATCACAACTTAAACGTGCCGCATTGGCCCAATATGGTTCAAGTACGGTGCCCCTCGCTTTTGTTGCAGCCGGAGCATACCAAGCTGGTTTTTAACTACTAGTTGGCACTAGCTTTTGTTAATGATAAGCATTGTCATAAGGCATGGGAACGGTGGCTGGATCTAGTGTCTGATCTGACTGAGGAACTATGGGTTGATGTGTTTGATAGTTACATAGGCACCGTAATTCCCTCCAGGGACAAAATGATTCAGCTACAATATTTACATCAAATATACTATACATCTCAGCGCCTCTTTATAATGGGGGGGGGGGGATACAGATGGGTGTCATAAAGGTCAAACCAGCAGGGGATCATTTCATACACCTAGTGTGGGAGTGTCCCAAAATTAGACCTTTTGTGGTCAAACCAAATTTATCTCTGGTACCTTTTTTGAGTTGCCAAACATGGAGTCCTCTGGTTTGTCTTTTTTAGGGGTTCTGGCAGATGAAACGATAGATAATGTAACTAAGCTTTTCTCGAGGCTCCTGTACTTTTTTGCCTAAATAATAGCGATAAACTGGATACGTACTACTCTTGAATTGATAGCTTGGATAAAAATAGTTAACGCTGATATCACACTTTATGAGATGACATATGGGGCAAGGGGATGCCCAAAGAAACTTGGGAAGATATGGTATAGGTGGGTGGATTCCTCCGACACAGTGGCCGAAAATCTGTAAGTAGATGAAGAGTAGATCCTAATATCTTAGCTACATGGGAACAGTTGGGCACTGGGGTACACTGTATGGTTCACGAGGTCCTATTCTATCAGCATTGGTTTGATATAAGGTGGGTTTGTCCTCATACCAATCCTGCTGTACTCTTAAGCCCCGTACACACGGTCGGACTTTTGGCCAACAAACTTCATTTTGAGCAAGTTGGACCAACAATCCGACCGTGTGTACGCTCCATCGGACAAACTTTTTTTGCTTTTTTCTTGTTTTCATCGGACAAAAGTTGGGTCTGCAAACGGACAAACTTTTGCCCAACAAAAGTCTGATGAAGCAAAGTCCGACCGTGTGTACAGAAAACCATCAGACTTTTGTCCGATGGACAAAACAACTAATGTTAAAATCAACCAACAATAGCAGAAGTTGACCAAAGGGTGGCGGTAAAGAGCAGAAAAAAACACGTGATGTTGCAAAAAGTTTTGGGAAAGTTTGCAGAAAAGTCCAAGCGTGTGTATGCTATGGGTGTTCCCGACCAACTCCGTTCGAACAAAAAAACCACGGAAAAGTCCGATAGAAGTCCGACCGTGTGTATGGGGCTTAATGCTCCTGTGGGGATGGAGTGGCTCCTATCTTCCGTCAAAAGGGAGAGGTAATCCTGCCATAGTCAGAGGAGAAAAGAGTGTATACGTTCCCCAATGGGAAGTTAGGGCAAGTATGCCACCCAGGAGAGCTGCACAAATCCAATAAAGGTAATAGTGTTACAAACTGTAATTTTTAAATAAATCTAACCGTTGAAGATAAGCATTTAAATATATAGAGCGCGCTTTAAAAACAAGGATTAATTACTGCATTTTCTTCCCGATTGGGAGGGTTTGCCTGTTATAAATACTGCTAGTAAAAACAGCGAGCCAATCACTTGAACACGTACTGACATTGGTGAGGGGGGGGGGGGATTTGTACATAAATCTTGTAAGAAAACCCTACAGTGTTGCCAGAAAGTGAGTTGGCAAGAAGTTAATGGTTGTAGATTAAAAGGGTAAAAATTTAAAGCTAAAATCTGGGCAAAACAGATGATACCTAAATACAGGAAGAATGTGTATTCTGATTGATTTTTTTTTAATTATTATTCCAAATTTGTGCAGTAATCTAACACAAGTGCTGTACAACTTCCACACTTTAGCCAGCCATACATGGATCTAAATTTGGCTGTTTCAGCAAGATCAAACCAAGTATAGGCACCCTGGTTGTACACAAGTCGATCTATGGATTGACTTGTGTACAGCCAGCCTGCTGAGTTTTTTTTTTCCCTGAACTACGAGGGTTCTCCAAAAGTTTTCGCTCTTGTTAATTTTTTTGCAGCTATCTTAATCACAGTGTGACAACGTATACTAAACTGCAGCTCTGAGGAAAGGGGAATGACCCCCGAAACATGGCAGCGGTCCAACCATTTGTTCCGAGGACCACACCATTGCACTCCGGCTGGAGCATACTTGATTAGCTTTTATCCGTTTTTATTTCACATATGAGTGTCCATTTGTCTATGGATTCAATAAAAGTATCAATGGTATTGCACATGGTGTTTTGCACCCTCCTGTGTGTTTTTTATGGGGTCAGCTGACTTGCCAGATAGACTAGTCACATAACACTCTCAGACATGACCAATTATGACTCCTTCCGCCCTCACCGTTTCCAACAAAAAAATAAAAGTGTGGAAACCCTTTGAAGACCTCTTGTATTGGTGCCGCCGGCAACACTAATCAGTGTATTCTGCTGGCAGGAAGGCGGTGAGGGATTTCCCCTTCAACACCGATGGTGTTTAACAGGGGAATCAAGCAATTTTAGTTCCTTCTGCTGTAATCTATGGTCTGCCTTAGCCTCTGTATATGAGCTTCATTTGAAGATCACTACTGAGCTCTCTCCTTGTGCAGGATGACTGGTCTTGTATCCATCCCCTTCTGTAGTTTTCGGCACAGTGTAATGGGTGGGCTTGCAGGGTCCCTCCTCGTATTAGACAATATTAGGCCAATGTCAGGCTAGGTCCTGAGTCTTCTGGTCTGTAGTCTGAGAGTGTCCTCTGTGCAGTGCCCATGTCTCTTTTTGCAGATGTATATGTTTCCCATTTGCTTCCATAAATGACCATCAAAGGGTCCTCACGGAATCTGCCCTAGGTCCTTAAGTCTTTCAGTGGTGACATCACAATGCAATGGGCCACAACAAAATCGGTCAGGACGGGCCTGTTCCAGAGCTTCTGATCTCTGACTTCCATTCCCCACAGAGGATTCAGAAAAAATTGTACAATTGTCATTTATTTGGTGCCTGAAGTGGGGCTTTAGACAGAACCTGCACTTTGTTTTAAACATTAAGGCCTCATGCCCACTGACGTTTTTACAGCTGCGTTTTTTTACAGCTTAAAAACGCCTGTCCATGTTATTGTAAAAAAAAAATTTTTTTTTTTTATTTTTGAAAAAAAAAAAGTGAGCGTTTGTGCGCGTTTTTGCGCGTTTTTTGACGCTCGCGTTTTTTTCTGCCTAACTCCGACGCTGAGGAACGCACTGGTCCTGGTTTTTTTTTACAGCTTAAAAACGTCTATGCTATTTGCAGCTCAAAAACGTCTAGGTGGGCATGAAGCTATAGACCATGGATATGCAATTAGCGGACCTCCAGCTGTTGCAAAACTACAAGTCCCATCATGCCTCTGCCTCTGGGTGTCATGCTTGCTGCTGTCAGAGTCTCGCTATGCCTCATGGGACTTGTAGTTTGGCAACAGCTGGAGGTCCACTAATTGCATATCCCTGCTATAGACTAACATGGACAGGCGTTTTTAAGCTGTAAAAAACGCTCAAAAATGCGGCTGTAAAAACGTCCGTGGGCATGAGGCCTTAAAAGTAAAGTTCTATTCATATGGAGCCTCTCCCATGCTCCCTGCTATCAATAGACACATTAATGTGGATACCAAATAGAAAGAGGCCCTCCATAATTTGTCCTTTAGTGATCCTATTCCTTTTCAATATGGGTCAGACAAAAGGGTAGAAGAGCACTAAGCTCCATGCACACTCCTCCTAGCACCCATTATTGGGAATCCAGAGATTTGTCCGGGTCAGGATCCCCATCTATTGCAATGGTGGACATGGAAAGGACTCCTTTGAATAAGAATGTTTTTAATGGGGAGGGAAGGAATTCAGTAGCCTACACTTGCAAAAAAGTAAAATTCTTGCCTAAGAGTGGATTTTAGTTTAACTCTAACCTGGTCAATCTTTCCAGTTTCATGATGCTGACTTATTAAATAAGTTGATATTCAGAAGCAGAAAAAGTGTCATCTGTTTAGCTTTGCAATGTAGCAGAGATGTATAAATCACAAGACTGGATGTACAGAATAACCGTTAAAGTAAAAATGCATGGCTAATAAAGGTAGCTGTAGATATTGTGTGATATCTGTTCCAATAAAAAGGGAAACGGGTACGAGAACGCCACTTTCATAACTTGTTTATTGCACTTACAAATATAATCTCCCCAATCAAAAATGATTGTGATGTCTGATCGTAGGACATGTTTACTAAATGGAGTGCAAGTTCACTGTATGAGAATTTCTAATGTAACCCTACATAACTAACGTGATCTATGCTAGAAGCACAGTGCACACGTTTTTCATCTTTCCATCAATTAAAGAAGCGGCACATCACATCTACATATGGATAAAACTTTTATGGGCAGAAGCTATATATATACAGCAGGTACATCTTTGATGCTTCTGGCCTGTGCACGTGGGATTCGGTGAAATCGCTTTGTATTGATAATTCTTTTTGAAGTAATAACTTCACACAGCATGAATACATTGACAGCCTCAGGGGCCACTCTTTGTTTAAGCATCCATGATTTTAACAGTGATGTCTCTGTCACTGATAAGAGAGGTCCTGCTCTGTGTACATAATGGTGCCACACATTATATTACAACTATCAGCTATGGGTTGTATCCATGATAAGGTTTCTGCATATGAGGAGTGTTCCCTCTCAGAACAAAGTGTCTCTATCTGACCGCTGACAGTTTAGTCGTATTTTGTGATTCACGTTGATCGAATCGGTCGGTGAAAATCTGTTTTGATGTAGGTGTCATTTATGATGTCCTTCATCTTGCTTTGTGTATTTTATTTGTTTGGGAACTGTAGGTGTATTCCCAGTTTTAGGTTCTGTTCACATCTAGGCGTTGGTATTTTTTATAGGCGTTTTTCTTTCTGGCGTTTGTGCAGCGTTTTTTGTGCAGACGTTTTGAGTTGACGAGTGACCAATGAAAAGCAGTAAAACGCCTGTAATCTGCCAAAGAGTGAACAGGGGCCATTGAAATGAATTGGATTTGTCTTGTTGGGCGTTTTTTAGAGCTACGGTTTAGAGCAGAAAAACGCCCAGATGTGAACGGAGCCTTATAGCCAGATTGGGATATCGCCTATCTTTTTATAAGGCCTCTTGCACACTGCAGCTTGAAAAAGCTTGGTACAGCTTTTTTTTTTACTTTACTGATCTGAAATGCAGTCCATTGTTTACAATGTGCGTGTACACAGGTGTGTAAACGAGCGCTGCATATTCTTGAGTAAGACCCCTTTCACACTGAGGGCATATTGCAGGCGCTATAGTGTTAAAAATAGCGCCTGCAATCCGCCCTCAAACAGCTGCTTTATTGTCTCCAGTGTGAAAGCCCGAGGGCTTTCACACTGAAGTGTTGCGCTAGTCCTAGTCCTGCTAGCCACATCTTTGTAGTGGTGAAGGAGTGGTGTGTTTACCGCTCCTGCCCATTGAAATCAATGGGACAACCCTTTCTCTGCTGCTAGTGGGGGTTAAATGAGCCCCGCTAGCAGCCGAAATGCGCCACAAATCCGGCCATAGCGTCGGCGGTAAAAATAGCGGCGACGCTATGGGCGGCTCAGTGTGAGAGAGGGGCCTAAAAAAGAGAAAAATCTGCATTCTCGGACAGTATTTTGTGCCATTATTGCACACAAATGCGTGCAAATCCACGCATACGAGCATTAATATTTAATGTATTTTCCCTAGAAATGTATTGTGCGCGAACACACATAAAAACGTGAACTTCTGTCCAAAAAAGCAGATGCTCAAACATCAGTACCATGCGCAAGAGGCCTAACTGTTGCATGATCTCATTCACATGGCATAATTAAAAATAGTTAAACTACTGTCTAACTTTTTATTAATTTTTTTTATTTGCTGTAACGCTTTTCCCCCTTCTTGGCGCTTCCCCCTTCTTTGTAATGTTAAGGAGGGGGGCTGGTGAAAAAAAGTTTTTTCCCTGTCTGTACTGTGCTGGAAGATCTTCATTATCAGCTGTAAATTAAATGGGCACACTGGTGGGGGAATTCATAAAGAGTGTCTAAAGTCCAGCTATACATAAATTCGGCCAGTTCAACAGGAACCGGACAAATTTTAGTCCATATATGGGGACAGTGGTTGCGCAGAAGTCCATCTACCGATTGGTTCCTGCACAACCAGTCTGTTGCTGCTCTCTCGTTGTTGCAGGCTAAAGCTGGCAGTGCTGATCATTTTAGTCTGATGGCGGTGAAGTCTCCTCACTGTCAAAACCCATTAGCTGAGCGGGAGTGATTCCCCCATCCACCTCAAAATATGATGGATAGGGCAATTGGGTCGTTTTTTTTTTTTTTTATTTAACAGCGGGTCAAATAAATAAAAAAAAACGAATCATCTATGTGCTGCTGTAGCCATTCTTTAGAATTCTTTTGTGTCTCCACACAAAACATGTCAGTAGAAACATTCATGTATCTGTAAACATGTACTTGAATCTGCACTAATATCGTAGTGTCCATACACTCTCAATGCATCCCGAGATTCCGCCTTCCACTGCAGCGGTCACATACAGTGGTGGGGGAGTTTGATGCCGCATACACACGATCATTTTTCCCGTCGAGAAAAATTAATTTTTTTTCCTTTTGGATGAGAAAAACTATCGTCTGTGGGCTTTTTGTCGTTTTTCTCGACGGAAAAAACGGCATTAATCACGACGAGAAAAATTAGAACATGCTCTAATTTTTCTCGTCGTGATTCCCGTCGTTTTTTTCCGCTGCAGTTTTCCCATAGGGAAACACTGCCGGGGAGCCCACACACGGTCGTTTTTTCGGCCGAAAAAAAAAATGTCATTTAAAACGGCCGTGTGTGGGGGGAACAAGCTGTTCCTCATTTTTCACGTCGATTTTCTCGACAGTGTTTTCACCGTCGAAAAAATCGATTGTGTGTACGCGGCATTAGGGTACCTTAACACCTGCAAAGGCGGATTTGGATTAGATGCAAGAACCCCAGCAGAAACTCCCACGATTGGCTGCAGGAGACAGTCCCATGAAAAAAAAACCAATGCAGCCACTCCCATGAGAGATTATGTGTGAGTGGCCGTGATTAGCTGAGTGAGCCAGAAGCCTTCCATTGCTTTCAATGGGGCTACATCCGCAGCTGATTGCATGAACCCACTGGGGTGCTTGCATCGAATTGGAGTGCGTATACATTTGCAGGCGTGACTGCACCCTTAAAGCTTGGTGAGTGAAACCTGATAGGGATTCAGAGACATTTGGTTCCTGTCAGATCTGCTCCAATAGTGATTGACAGCAGGCAGTGGAAGGATCCTTGAGTCCTAAAATCGGATGAAAAATACCACTTTCGAAGCAACCATAAAATAATCCAATTGTTAGTACACAGCTTTCGAAAGCTCATCACAACAGTTCATCCAATATTATCCAATGGTACAAGCACGAAAATGATTCCCGTACGATACCAGATCGTACGATTCTTAATTTAATGAGTACAGTTTTTGTTCAAAAATACAATATATTACATCACTTCCAAATTTTTGCTCTGCTGTACAAGAATTTTTATAACTTTAGTAACCTTCATTTTCTATATGAGATTCGCATGCAAAAAAACAAAACAAAAACGGTCGATTATTTGTCCAATAATCTCATTGTGTCTACTAGGCATTAAATAATGAGAGTGTATGTTGTTGCGCCAATGCTCTTAAGAGTGTCAAAAAATTGTGTTAAATTATAAAGTGCAAACAAAATCTGAAACACTTTTTTGCACTTTAAAAACAGTTTGGACTTTATAGTTTAACAATTGTTTTTGGGCACTAGGCGTAACAACATACATTCTCGTTATTTGATTCACATTGTGGGAACACAATTAGGTTGCATGCAGCCACCCATCACAAGACAAGCCATATATTAATACCTACAAGGTAGCGTGGGATGTCCGACACATTTTTTGTACATGGCATTAGTCAGACAACCTGCTATAGAATCTGCCCGCTGTCCATCACAAGGAGAGAACGGACCTAACCGGGAACTGAAGGTGGTCAGTATCCTTAAGGTTCTGTTCACATCTGAGTGATCCGAATCGCGGGTGCAATTACCGCGATTCTGCGCACGATTTGCAATAGTGGCAAACCACGGGACGCCCGTGTGATCCCTGTCACTTCCAATGGCACCCTGTTTGTTGCACGATTTTGCCACGATTGTTGCCCGGTGAATCGCGGTAAAATTGCGCAAACGAAAACACTGGACGCCTGTGGTCCAAAAGAAGTACAAGATCACATGAAAATCAAAAACTTCCATTTCATCCTACAAAGGAAAGTCACGTTTGGCTGGAGAAATATGATGTGGCACACTGCATTTGGTAAAATTAGATTTAACATGTTAATGTCATTTCAAAAAGTTCTTTTACTATTTCTAATCTGCAGCTTTTATAAAAATACCTGGTGATCCTGCCATGAAATTTCTGTGCAGGCACTTGCTGTTATCGGTCTCCCTGTATGTGCTCCTGCATGATCACCCTACCACAAAGGCTTTCAATAGGAAGTTACAAATGGCCATTTTGACAAGCATGTTCTCTCTTGTCTCAATTCGGTAACAAACCGTGAGAAATGATATGCTTGCTATGCTACTATAGCTGGAGTGTAGGCATGTAGACAGGAAGTAGCTGCATGAGATTAGCAGTACCAAGGAGCAACACAAGATCTTACGGTGAGTTATGCCCTGTACACCCGATCGGATTTTCATTGGAAATTCCGATCGTGTGTGGGCCCCATCGGACTTTTTTCCATCAAAGTAAAAAAATAGAACATGTTATAAATTTTTCCGATCGGGAATTCCGATCGTCTGTGTGGAATTCCATCGGAGAAAAATCCACGCATGCTCAGAAGTCGACTGTGCTTAATTTTTCTCGGCTCATTGTAGTGTTTCACGTCATCGCGTTTTGGACGGTCGGAATTTAGTCTGACAGTGTGTATGCAAGACTGATGGAAGTCAGCTTCATCGGAATTCTGACGGAAAATAACATCGGATTTTATTTCATCAGAAATCCGATCGTAACAGGGCAGAATTCCGATGAAGCTGACTTCATCGGAATGAAAATTAGGGTTACATAAGATATGAAACCCTAATGCCCTGTAACCCTAACTTTCATTAAATGAAAGGGTCACTTTAAATGTCTAAATGTTTTTTCAAGGATACTACTAACTCCTGTTTAATCAACAGCCCAGAATACTGCTGCAGCCAACAAAATCCATAAAAAAAAATAAATAAATCCTGTTACGAATGTTAATTACAGTAATGCATCTCTAGATCAGATAAAGTAGATTGATAAGCGTCACAGGGAAATAAAATGGGCTAACCAAGGGTTAAAATGGCTAGCTGCCTGGTACCATTTGAGAAAACATAGACAAGGCTGGAGACTAATTAAAGTTCCACATATTTAAACAGCAAGATAAACATCCCATGTAGTGTGAAGGGCTGCTGGGGAGGTGACTGAAGAATTAGCTCAGCTGTACTTCATTTTTATGGCTTCAAAACCTTTCTGGTGACAAGAATTTCCTGGTTCTTTTGTATCTGCTTCTTGGGGAATTTCTAAATTGATCAGATAGAGGAGCAGAGGGACAGGCATAGCTGAACCACCTTGATGCCATGTTTTCCGTCACCAAGAACACCTTGAATTCATTGAGAAAAAACGCAAGATATTCTTCTGAATGGCTCTTGGGCCAAGCAGGTGACTCCCCTGCTTGGCCCAAGAGCCATTCAGAAGAATATCTTGCGTTTTTTTCTCAATGAATTCAAGGTGTTCTTGGTTTTGAATAGATGAAGATTATGATGTCACTTCGCCACCTTGACCAATCGGAGAACTCTTTGCATGCAATGAGGAATTGCAAAGCGTTCTTTGAATGGCACCTGTGCTGAGCAAGAAATCCCTTATGGTTACTGTGTAGCAGGGCAGCCGCTCACCACAGGACCCAGATGTCAAAAAGGATCACTGAAATACTAGTACAGTGATTCTCTGCATATTTTGTACCTTACTGATCCCTGTGGACGTGTGAAAGCATACTTGCATTTGACCAAACTGGACCAATGTAGCTTTGGAAAAACAAAAGAAAAAAAAAAACGACCTCTCTATAAAGTTTTAAGGCTTTAGGCATATGTCACTAAAATAAAATCAGAGATGAGGTGCTACAAATAAGATGAGGGAATTTTGTTGTCGGGGGCAGCGAAGCAGTCTCATCGGTGCAATGGCAATCATGAAAATAGATGGTCTGCAACTCCTTGTTGCCCTTTGAAAATCTTCCGAATTTATTGGTTCTCCATAAAAGACAGTGTCTGACAGCAAATGTAAACGCGCCCTGTGGGCCTTGTTCATTTAGGCATACGTCAGCAGCCAGGGAAAGGGATTTGATTTGGAGGTGAGGGCTTGGGTAAGGTGAGGTTTTGGAAAAGAATAGTTGTGTTTAATTTAATAGATATAAACCACATGATATGGGGTACCCTCTCAAGGGGAGCAATGACAGAACAGGTGTACTATTCTTCGGAGCGGAGCTTGCATGGAGGCCTTGGTTGGCATAATATGCCCTTTTAGATCCAGGAATCTGCAATACCAATGAGAAATTTCTGATGAATCCTAGAAATATCTTCTTCACACACCAGACTGGTATACACAATCGTATAGGGTGCTGAAGTCCGATTGAATGATTCAACAGACTTGTATGATGGATTCCACTTCCAAGAAACTATTTGATTTTTGAATAGTGATCAATTATATGTTGGCCATTGATTCCATAGTTGGTTACAAATGTACTAAACCCAGGACCCTACATTCACTGTATCTGGTCTCCCACAGTACACAGAACATGGAAATGCAATCATCTTAGTAAATATAAACTGCTAAATACATTTTCTCAGCAGCAGCATATAGCAGTCTTTTGTGACTTCTATGAGTGTCTGGTTAAAGTTTGTAGGATGAGTTTTCATTCTCCTGTGACTGTCCTATGAGGCTGCATGATCCCTTATTCTCTGTCTGGACAGTGCTGATTGGCCCTGTGCCGATCACATGCACCCTCCCATAAAAGAAAAAAACTCTAGCAATACTCACCAAACTGAGCATGTGCAGAGTGACTCAAAAGGCTCTGTTCTATCAGCAGATGAATTGGGGACAGTGGAAGGAGGGTCAGAGAAGACCGGATCAAACAGCCTTTTTACACAATGCGCAGGATTAACCTCTTAGGTTCCACAGTGAGTATAACAAGCATGCTTTATTGCATATACAGACTGATTTTACTGTTGTGGGTTTAGTAACACTAATCTTCAGAACAGATGAAAAGATTGCTCTATGGCCAGCCTTATTTGTTAATTGCAAAGAATATCACAATAAATCTTATAGTTTAGAGTCAGTTCATCTCTATGCTAATTTTTGTACTTAAAAAGAATAGGAGGGTGGATGTACAATGACAGATTTCATCCATATGAAATTAATGGGGCATAATACAAGAAGCCGGCAATGTTAGGAAATGAATGTTTTTCGTGCTATAGCCTGGTCCTGAGTTATTAGTTGTCATACTGGAGTACATCAGCGATATACATGTAATATAAAGTGGCATGCGATCTCCCAGTGACATATCATTTTGCTGTAATCTGTAGCGTTATCTGAAAGGATTGCGATTTGGACAGAGTTTGGAGTGGAAGTCGGTTGTAATTGCCTCCAGCTGTGCTAGACAGACAGCTCAGAAGAGGAATTCCACAATTCCCTGTGCAAATAACTAGAGAAGAGGTGATTTATAATGCATGAAACTCCAATAGGAATGTCACCTGCCGAACCTTAGCTGTTAATCAATTACCGGATAAATATTCACTGTCTCTTAATGAGAAAATGTGTTTACTCTGCACTCAATGCTTAACTTGGGAGTTTAACTTGGAAGAATGTTCAAGTTTCCAGGAAGCAAGCAGTAAAGCCTTTTCTTTTTTAAATAAAATCTCTGTTTTAAAGCCTAATTTCTGTGTAAGTGATATACTGAAATTCATTATTTTACCAGAAGGTATGTGGGACTAAGGTGAATGAAGGTGAGTACACAAGTTGTGGAATTCATAGTGTCTCTGGTAGTGTGACAGGTGACACAACTTGTAACCGATTCATTCACGTGTCTACAAGTTCTTACAGAAGACAGACCTACATCTTACAAACATGTGACACAATATACACCAACATATACACCTTCACTTTCCTTATCACCAATATGGCAGCACGTCTTTATGAACTTGTTGCAATGATAGGGGCAGATGGTAAAAACATTGCAAAAAAGAACTACCGTATATACTCGAGTATAAGCCGAGTTTTTCAGCAATTTTTTTTGTGCTGAAAATGCCCCCTCGGCTTATACTCGAGTCACCTTTTTGCGTCTGATCTCCCGAACTTTGAGGACCCGGTACCGGCCGGCCATAGGTCCCAAACTTGGCACACATGTAGCCCCACTCTTCCTCTACAAGTGTGCAAAGTATTTTTGTCCAGAGGACCTACGGCCGGGGAGCACAGATTTTTCAAAGCCAGGCACCCCTTCCATAGACTCCCATGTTAAACGGTAATTTCTCTGGTGACTTTGAGGACCCGGTACCGGCCGGCCATAGGTCCCCTGAATCCCAGCCTTGGCACACATGTAGCCCCATTTCTCTACAAGTGTGCACAGTTTTATGTCTGGAGGACCTAAGGTCGGGGAGCACCGAATTTTCAAAGTCGGGCACCCCTTCCATAGACTCCCATGTTAAACGTCAGTCTAGTCATGGGCACAGTGAGGCATGGGCACAGTGAGGCATGCAGATGGGCACAGTGAGGCATGCAGATGGACACAGTGAGGCATGCAGATGGACACTCTATGCTTATACTCAAGTCAATACGTTTTCCCATTTTTTTTTTTTGTGGTAAAATTGGGTGCCTCGGCTTATATTCGGGTCGGCTTTATACTCGAGTATATACGGTACATGATATGTCACAAACGTCGGTACTAACAGTGAAAATGAACTTGGCGCAAGACTTCAGACTACATCTACAACACAAGAAATGCATCGCAAATGCCTTATTAAATCGCCTTCAAAATGGTTATGTGAAAGAATTGCAATGGTTAAAATTTACGGTCGGGACAATGTCATTGATCGCCCTTTTAGTTCTAAAGTTGGCCAAAATGGTGGTTGGAAAATGGTGTGACAGGTGAAGTTTCTTTTGCTGCCAACCCTTGGGTAGACTTGTACTTATCATATGGTGTTGTGTAAACTGCGTCACTATCTGTGCATTATGGATTGCCATTGGCTTTTCCTTTAAAGGACTTATGCCTTGATTATATCTGTAGAGGTTCTTGCTAAATTGTGGATTTTCCAATTAACATCTAAAATACTACAGATGTTGGCTAAAGGCATCTAATGTCTATTGGTCCTTTTTTACTGGCTTCTTAAAGTGATTGTAAAGTCTCAGGTTTTTGTTCTTTAAAAATGACAAACATGTTGTACTTCCCTCCTATGTGCAGTTGGTTTTGCACAGAGCAGCCCGGATCCTCCTCTTCTCGCATCCCTCTTTGGCTCTCCTGGCCCCTCCCTCCTGTCGAGTGCCCCCAAAGCAAGCAGCTTGCTATGAGGGCACCCAAGCCGAGTCACAGCTCTGTGTGTGCATTCAGACACGGAGCCCCGATTCGACACAGAGAATGCATTAAGATAAAAAAAGCTTCAGACTTAACAAGCCCTTTGTAGTGTTACTAAAAGTTTTTATTTTATATCTATATACAGTGGAACCTTGGATTACGAGCATAATCCCTTCCAGGAGAATGCTCGTAATCCAAATCACTCGCATATCAAAGCAAGTTTCCCCATAGAAGTCAATAGAAATTAAAATAATTTGTTCCGCATTGACTTCAATGGCATGCAATACCGCATGTAGCTAGAGGTGGGGGGTGCCAGAGGACATCTCGGCTGAACTCGGAAAGGCTCAGGAACGGAGTATTTTCCAAGGTTTTCTAAACGGCTCAGATCGGCTCCGGTGCCCCCCACCTCAGGTACTGCACGCCGCTTTGGCTTGAATCCTGCCCGTTTTGCAAGACAACACTCGCAAATCGAGTCACGGTTTAAAAAAAAAACAGTGCTCGTATTGCGAAACGTCCGTTAACCGCGGTGACGTCAAAGTGTGCGCTAGTCCCGGAAGTATACGGGCTGCTATCGAGAGCCGGCCGGCTCGATTTTCTTACATGCTGTTTATAAACTTCATAACTGTAAGTGTCCATTTGTCTTGAACATTTTTATTAAATTTAAAAAGGTTTTACACTATTCCAGCCTTTTTTTTTTTTTTTTTATATGGGGACACACTGAACCTGTCATACTTCTATGAGAACCATTACTACTGAGGCTGAGCCGTTTGGTGCACGGCACAGAGACCCCAGGCTGGGTTATAAGCCATAAGTGCCCATTGATCTCCTGTAATAAGAGATCATATCCATCCAGTAAGCAGCAGTGTGTACCCAGGTGGAGGCTTTTTCCTATCCTCACTTCCTCTCGGGTGTTGTGGATTTATATGGACTATATAATTTTTTTATTTGAATTTTTCGTAATCGCCAGTCACCAGCACTGTGTTTTGCTATTATAATATTGAGGGTATTTGTGTTTTTTCCCTCCCTCTTCATATTTATATTTTTCTCTCATATGGACTGATATATATTTATTTTCACTGATGATTATTACCTTTTCTTAAGTGGTAACTCAATGAAGTTAATTGGCACTAATATGTCTTTTGACACTATTTTTTTAACCTATATTCACATTTATAGAGTTATGATATGTATATCTACATCATTTTTTGGTCATAACCTTTTTCTGTTTATTTTTTTTCACATGACGGTTATTACCTTTTCATTTTTTCTTTCTGCTGTGAGTGCATTTATATCAGTACGGTTGGTTTTTGCAACACATGTTCATATATCTATCTATCTATATCTATATATCGCAGCTTTTTCTCTGCATATTCTTTTGGTGTGTATAAAATTTTTAGTTGCAGCTTGATACACCCACATAAATAGCACAGTTTTTTATTTTCCAAGCCTATAATAAGGCTTACTTGTAGGTAAAATTAATATCTCCTAAATATGTACGGTTTAGGAGATATTCACCCTGCATGCGCCGCTGACGTCAGTGGCGCATGCGCATATCGTGCCGAAACTGAGCCACTCACAGCGCCGGAGCCGCGAACCCAGAAGAAACGCAGTTGGGAAAATGTCAGCTCCCTCTGCGATGACCGGGATGCGATGCTGACGCTTTGTTCTAAGGTAAGTATTTCATAATGAGCTAGCTCATTATACCTTTTTGCCTTGCACGTTTTTTTTGGGGGGGTTTTCGTTTGTGGGTATACAACCGCTTTAAAAAAGTCAATGTTGATTTAAGAGCGAAGTTGCACTTTAAAATTGCACTCATATTTCTGTTTGAACAAAATATTCTTTGTATTTGCATAAAAGACATTTGTGTGTCTTGACATCCAGAAAAAATATTACCCAGTCTATAGATGTGAAAGCATTGTACTTGAAACCAGAATTACAGGCACATTCTTTGGGAAAATGAGCATACAGCTGTGTAATTGAAAGAACGCAGGTAGGTATGTCAAAAGCAATAATCCGAGGCGAAATGAATCTCATTATCAATTAATGAAATCCAGTTCATTTCAACAATGAAATCTAGTTCGTTGCACCATTCCATAATCGGTAAAATCCAATATAGTTCACAGTGCCACATCCATAATTGGAGGAGAAAATTGAACAAATGGGTGAAGGGTTTTGTATTGTCTAGAAGGGAAGCATGTACGGTACTTCACATGCACCATGTGCTCATCAACAGAGCTAGATCTCGTCATATAGCACCCTTGGGGTCCTGGGCTACAAGATTGATATCTGATAGCGATGGTAGATAATGATGTCATTTAACTGTAGTATGATCCATTATAATATATATTTTTGTGGAACTAGTTAGGTTTGAGGTGTCTACTATAATACTGTTCATGTGTCCAAATCTCTTTCATGTCCCGAGTCTTCCTTCAAAATTATTCATTTGACACAATATAAAAAATCTGGGTCATGCATCATCCTTAACTGGAGCTATAATTTCATTACAGCTTTCAACTCATATCTTGTTAAAATTTGACTGTGTGATGGAGCATATGTTTACTGCATCTGCTAATGTGAGCCTATAAATTAAACTGCCTGCAGCTTAATACTAGCATTGTAGAAAATGTACGGTACATATTGCTTTCATTAGAAGCAAGCCAGTGGTTACTCGAAGGTCCATAACTAATCAAGGAAAATATTTCCCAGCAGTCATGAGCGCTATACTTTAGAGGCCAGACGAACATGCAGGCACCTGTGTTGACAGTGATGCTGTAAACAGCAATACTTGGCCAAGATTTCATGTTTATACCTATTCTGAGGGGTGGGGGAGTTGCGTGCAGAAACCTCTAATACGTCTCTCATGGCAGTGGTGCTCAACCTGTGTCCCACGGGAGCCCTTTGCTGTGTCCCACGGGAGCCCTTTGCTGTGTCCCACGGGAGCCCTTTGCTGTGTCCCACGGGAGCCCTTTGCTGTGTCCCACGGGAGCCCTTTGCTGTGTCCCACGGGAGCCCTTTGCTGTGTCCCACGGGAGCCCTTTGCTGTGTCCCACGGGAGCCCTTTGCTGTGTCCCACGGGAGCCCTTTGCTGTGTCCCACGGGAGCCCTTTGCTGTGTCCCTCGGGAGCCCTTTGCTGTGTCCCTCGGGAGCCCTTTGCTGTGTCCCTCGGGAGCCCTTTGCTGTGTCCCTCGGGAGCCCTTTGCTGTGTCACTCAAACTAGGGAAGCGTACTTCTATTTTATCCTGCGGGTTTGGTGCTCTTTCTGAAAGCACACTAAAACTTCTAAATGCAGGAGTTTTGGTGCGCTTTCAGAAAGTGTACCACACCCGCAAGATATAATAGAAGTCTATGGCAAAGAGCAGCTAATTTGCAGGACAGGGTAACTCACAGCACATTAGTGTGAAAGCAACCTTATAGGGGGCTATGGAAAGTAAGGGCTAGTTTTAATTTGTGGTTTGGGGGCAGTAAAACCCCATAGTTGAAACAAACCCCTTCCAACCATTGGTGTAGCTTTAGGAGTCACAATGGGGACCCCTCCCCATGCTCCAGGGGGCCCTCTCTGTCGCATTCTGTTTTACACTTGGACGTGGGGGGCAGAATATACAGGAACGGATCCTCTCCATATTCCTCAGAAAAAAAACAGTTCCCCTTGGGATTTGGACTTTACCAGCACTTAGACAGGTATAATATCATATTGGAGTAAAAAATATTTATTGATAATGCATGATCACAATCATGCATTATCAATAAATATTTTTTACTCTACTATGATGTTCTACCTGTCTAAGTCCCGGTAAAGTCCAAATCCCAAGGGGGACTGTTTTTTCTGCTTTATACTTGGAATGTTGACACTATGAATTAATCACTGATATTCTCTACTCTCCATATTCCTCCTGCGACTGCTGAAATCCAGCTTCTCCTCCTCTTCCTCCTGCCCGCATTCAGCGGTTGCCGGAGGAAAATGTTGATTTATGCTATTCAAAATAAAAAATTCGGACCCATTTAATTTCATTGTGGGCCGCAGCCAGTTACCATATCACTTAAGTGGCCCTCACTCTTCAAAAGGTTTAGCACCCATGTTTTTGGGAAACTGTTGGACAAATGTTGGAGATTTTTTGATCCCTAGACCTAAGATCCTTGTCAGGTTTCACCCAAGATGGCAGTTGACAACTTGTGCATTGGTGTCCCTTTATTTCATATTTACTGTATCTGCATTACCCACATATATTGGGGGAGCCAATCACCTTCAAGTAACAGTCACCATTGCAGCGACCCTTACAACCATCATGACTGTAGCCAATGAGGAGAGGGCTACAGTATTTAGAAATACATCAGAACTTTGGAAGCAGTGGGCAGTTATAGTTGAAATTTCCAACCTGCAGGAAAATCTGAAAAATACTAGCGATCATTTTTTCCTTTTTGGATCCAGTTGTTTGGCAAATGCAGGAAGCCATTACACCGGAGTTGGCGGTTTGAACACACTGCTTATGATCAGAGGGCTGCCGGTCTATAGCCACCTTGAGGCATATTTCTCTTTGCTTTTCTATGTTGTTGCTATTGGAAAAGCAGTTTGAGGTATTAAACTAAATTACATGAAATGTTCTATTTTTCTTGGTGGTTCTGCATCAGTAATAAGCACTGAGCATTGTCGGGGATCAACAGCCTAACAAAACACGATTGTTTTTCATTAAAAAAGAGTGGTTTTCTGTACATGAATAGAAAGGACTGTTCAAGGTTGTTTTGGGGAAAGGGTCGCCAGGGTTTAAAGATTGGGAAACATTAGTGTGTCTATTAAATTGTGTGTATGAAAAGAAATCACATACAAGTCTTTGGAAAAATCCATATAAAGCAATTTTGCTGAAGGGTCCATGTTTGCTTTTCTGTAGTGAGGTTGAGATTGAGGAGGTGTATTCCTGGTACTTTGAGTTTTTTATGCTAGAAGTATAACGCACTACTGTATATTTGTCTGATAAAATTCTCCACATTGTCCATATAGGAAGGGGGGAGGAGGGGCTTTAACATTGTTTTAAAGCTAAAATGTGTTTAACCTTAATGCATTCCCTGCATTAAAGTGTTACTAAACCCAGGAGCCTGCATTCACTATATCTGGTCTCCCACAGTACACAGAACATAGAAATGCAATTATTTTAGTTATTATAAACTGCTAAATAACTTTTCTCATCAACAGTATATAGCAGTCTTGTGACTATCAGTGTCTGGTTAAAGCTTGTAGAAGGAGTTTTTATTCTCCTCTGACTGTCCTATGAGACTGCAGAACACCTGACCCTCTGTCTGGACAGTGCTGATTGGCCCTGTGCTGATCACATTCACTCTCCCAAGAAAAAAAAAAAACTCTCTAGCAATACACACCAAACTGAGAATGTGCAGAGTGACTACAAAGGCTCTGTTCTATCAGGAAATGGATTGGGGACAGTTGAAGGGGATAATCAGAGGACAGGATCAAACCACCTTTTTAGTCAATGCAGAGGATTAACCCCTTAAGCCCTGTACACACGATCAGATTTCCTATGGATTCAAATCCGATGGATTTTTCCATCGGAATTCCGATGAAGCTGACTTCCATCAGTCTTGCCCACACACCATCAGACAAAATTCCGACTGTCCCAAACGCCGTGAGGTAAAACACTCCGACTAACCGAGAAAAATGAAGTTCAATGCTTCTGAGCATGCGTCGACTTGATTCTGAGCATGCGTGGGTTTTTTCTCCGATGGAGTTCCACACAGACTATCGGAATTTGCTATCAGTTTTTTTTTCCATCGGATAAATTTAAAACATGTTCTATTTTTTCTCACCGATGGGGGAAAAAAGACCGATGGGGCCCATACACGATCGGTTTGTCCGATTTTTAAAAAAAAGTCCATCGGACTGTTTTCATCGGTTAAAACCGATCGTGTGTACAGGGCATTAGGTTCCACAGTGAGTATAACAAGCATGCTTTACTGCATATACAGACTGATTTTACTGTTGTAAGACATTTCACAACTTGATGTGCTCCCCTCACCTCCCTAAATACTGGAGTCCTCAATCGATCCAGCACTTTACACAGCCTGCTTCTTCTATTCTCTCTCCCTCTACTCACAGGGAAGGGGGAGGCAGTGGGAGCCATTGGCGCTGCTGTCAACCAAATGCTGTGAGTAGGAAGATGGGGAGGGGCCAAGCCACGCTGTATGTGATGTCTATGGACGCAGACATTCTGGCTCTGAATCAAGCCTGCATGTGTGTCCCCATAGCAAGCGACTTTTTGTGAGGGCAGATGGAGAAGATGAGGACCTCCCCAGCGGCGTATTTTTGGCTTGTAGTAGGTAGTCCCATTTTAAATGGGTTTGTTCTGTAATGTTAGACATTTCCTAGCTTATGAATAAGTGGCCCTAAACTGTACTTCCACTTTTGCAGTCAAATTTAAGAAAACCCCAGTATGTTTGTGTTTTTCATTCACGCTGCATGCCTTACATTATTTAATTTTTTATATTACCCCTTGTTTAGACATTTTGTCATAAGAAGGTATCAAGGCTAGAAGGTAAGAAGCCAGGCCTCTAAACCTAGCTGAACTCCAGCCATTAAAACTATAATTGAAATGTATTCCTTGTTGGCTACAAAGGATACATGTCCACTTTGTGTACACCAAATGCCATTATTACCCAAGATATTACCTTGTAAAAGCAACAGTGACATCATCACTGTGCTGTACATACACTATGCTAAGAGCAGAGCTGTGGGAGGGGCCCACAAGGTCCACCCACTACAGACTGCCTGCAGAAAACTACTGGAAGGGGGTGGAGATGAGACCAGTCACCCCACACAAGGAGAGAGAACAGCAGTGACTGGTCTTTATTTCCTGGAATCTCCTGCACTTAGACAAAGTTTCACACTGGATCACTGCACAGATCTGGAAGAAATACACAAAACACTAGTTGGCACGAAAGAAAACCACCAATTCCCCCATCAACACTGAAATCCCTCCCGTGCAGCTATTGTGTTCTGCCGGGAGAACACACCGTGATTATTTCTAGTGGCTACAGCCTCTGGCAATAATCGCATTAAAAAATCCAACAGGCTGGTTGTACCCAAGTTGATTGATCGGTTAGAATCAGCCTGCCCATACATGGTTTGAATTTCAGCCGGTCGCTGCTGAACCAGTAGAGAGTCAAACTGTCTATGGCCGGATTTACATTCAAATAAAGTACACTTTCTTCTTATGTTTGGACAATATTTACTTACCCTGGAGTTCAGTTTTTAACCTTTTTGTTAGGACAGACAGTGTTCAGGTCTAGTTGATAATGATATGGCAAACACAGCTGCCCAGCCTCATCATAGATAAAGATAAACTAGTAGGATTTTTCCTCGCTGGAGGGTCCAGTTCAGTGGAACACCCACAACTTTTACTTCCTTTTTGCTCCCCTATGCCACTCTGTTCATTGGGGAATGCAAAGTTACATACCATGTACCTCCTTGATGTAGAAGAGCATGCGACTTCCTCAACCCCACCTTTCTGACACATTAGAAAGCTGTTGATTGGCCATTCTGACTTCCAGGGATGGGTAAAGAGTCCTCAGCCTATTAGAAGTTCAAGTCATGATATGCAGTTTAGGACTGGCTACTTCTCAAAGGATGGTGGGTAAAGAAGTCACTGATTTGAAAGAAGAATAAGGCAATGGAGGAAGAAACCTATGCCATACTGACCTACCTATTTAGGCCAGTGACTGGAAAACGTACTATAGCTATTGGATTAGCATGACAGACTGGCACCTAGCTTGTTCAGAAGAAGAATCCTACCGCAACTGCCTTATTATTATTATTATTATTATTATTATTATTATTATTATTATTATACAGAATTTATATAGCGCCAACAGTTTGCGCAGCGCTTTACAACATCGGGGAAGACAGTACAATTACAATACAATACAGGAGGAATCAGAGGGCCCTGCTCATTAGAGCTTACAATCTAGAAGGGAGGGTCAAGTGGAACAAAGGGTAGTAGCTGTGGGGAATGATCAGATGGACAAGATGAAAAAAAAACAGTTATTGGGTGTGGGTGGGATAGGCTTCTCTGAAGAGAAGGGTTTTGAGGGATTGTCTAAAAGCTAGTAGAGAAGGAGATAGACTGATAGATTGGGGTAAGGCGTTCCATAAGGCTTGGAGAGGCTCTGGAGAAGTCCTGGAGGCAAGCCATAGTCCTCACAGCATGTTTTCTCTTTTTACTGTGCCTTCCTGTGACCTGATTCTCTGTGGCCGAGTAGTACTGTGCACTTAATATAAATAAATAAATAAATGTGCGTTTTTTGTGTATTAAAATTGTATGTCGTCAGTATTGTTTTAACATTGCAGGCTTGTAGAACATAGAAATGTAACCAGATAATAAGCCACCTTGTTACATTTGATGGCTGTTTTACAAGTTTAGCCCCGTGGAGGAGTTTTAAAATACAGACTGATATATTCGGCAAGTATCCATTTTCATGGCTAGGAAGCGGAAGTACCTTCACACGGCAGGCAAGATGATCTCTAGTATTATCTAGTTGTTTAAGAGCTGTACTGACGTCATTATGCTGGCCTATTGGCTTTTTTAAGCTGACAGATTTCATGGTCCATAGCAGAATGTTTGTAGGAGACCTCATTTCTAGGAATCTGACATTTGGCCATAAATGTGAGCGAACGGAAATGATCAGTCGTACTGGCTTGTGTTTGTACATTTACAACATGGCTGCTTATCTTGCATTTTTGGATGAGTGGAAGAGCATCTGCTTGTGGTTAGAGATAGGAATAAAGTAGTGGCTCACTGGGGACGTACATTACTATGCGGCTAATGTGATATTCTCTGTCCTCTCAACACCTTTTCACCCCTGTAACCCAGACACTATTTTTCTCCTCTGTAGCTCCATCACATCCTGCCATTGACACATCCTAATCACTTAGACTTTTATTTTCTGACAGATACCAGAGCTGCACACTGACCTTGTTGGCAGCATTACGGTCTTTATATAAAGGTATAATTTATGTCGCTCTTTCCCTGCCTGCTCATCCCTGAAAGCCAGGGAAAGTATTTCATTTTTCTTGTTACCTCTGAATGTGCGCTGATAGCCATTTCCATAGCAAGAGTGTCTTCAAATTGGAACTGTGGGCAGGCCACCAACATTGAGGTTGGGTTCACGCTGATGCGAATTGCATGACAGGAGAGTGTGACCGGCTCTCAATGGAGCTGGTTCACACAGCTCCGGGGCAGATTGCACAAGGGTCCTGTGCGTCTTTGGCTCAGTTTTAGGTCCGAATTCAGGCAAAAAATCGGGCCTGATTCATCCCTGTAATGGAGAACAGGGTTTCACCGAACACTTGCTCTGAGCCACGTCCGCACACCCAGCCTCCAAAATGTACCTTAGCAAACTGCAGATAATCTTTACATCAAAGTCCTCAGTAGCCTCTGTAGCTACAGGCACTGCAGAGCTATTTATCCTCAAAGATTACATAGAGTGATCCTCCACTGCGTTGAATCGCAAAGGAAACCTATGTCGCATGTGACCTCCCATGTCCATTCCCTTTTTCTCCTTCATGATTAAGTAGGGACCCATGTAAGCCCTATGAGTAAAGTAGCAAGAGGAAAACTCACCCAAGTTCTACCACTATATAGTATAGTTGGTGTGTAGAGTAGTTGGTGCTCTGGATAATTAAGCTCACAAGTGATCCATTGAAAGTACAGGCCGGCAACTCGACTACTCTTCTCCATAGAAAATTTTTATTTAAGCATTACAGCAGTAACCTCATCCAAAACTGACGCGTTTCAGTTTAAGTTTTTTTGGATGATGTTACTGCTGTAATGCTTCAATAAATATTTTCTTTGGAGAAGCTGTCAAGTTGCCGGCCTGTGCTTTCTATAAGCTCTATGGGTGGCTGGATGTAGGTGGATATGCATCTGCCTATATCCACCCGCATTTGGTCTTATCCTTAAAAGCATACCTGGACACAAACACATTATCAGTCTGACGGACTTGTGGGTGCATGTAAGTAAACGCATGTTCCCTTGTATCTAGCCATTCGTAGGAATACATTGCTGTCCAATTCTGATGTGTAATTACAGGTCAAAAATGGACTATGGAATGCCAATTTGAAAGTGGCCTTATACCAAAAACTGTACCATCTTAGAAGTTCCTTGAAATTTAATTTTACTTTAAAATAATAGATCGCTGGTTCCTGTAATTTTACACTGTGGCAGACATTATGCATAGAATTACACAGTCCAGTTTTGCATAATGAAGCTGCAATAGCTAAACATGTCAGACAAGGATGAATGAGATTCCTTTTGGAAAGCAAAGTAGGTGGCAGATCAGAGGTCATTTAAACACTGGACGGTAGCTAGTATTGCTCTAGCTTTCCATTATGTAACTGCTTCCTGTTCCGTACAAAGAGTTGTTTGTTTAAAATGGATTGTTCAAAAGTCAGATTTAAAATACACTTGACATAACCCTTTTACGTATTTTAAAATGGGTTATTCAGAAATTGGATCTTTTTACCATAAGCCAGTTTGTGTGGTTTATATATATTTAGAAGTCTAATACACATCATTTGTTTTCGGTCAGCATGAATCCATGTTCATATACAAAAGGCTGTGCAAACATGGAGGTGCATAGTAGGGATGCACCGATGCCACTTTTTTTTACACCGAGTACGAGTACCGATACTTGACATCATGTACTCGCCGATACCATTTACCAATACCTATCTCCTAGGAAGAGGGGTGGTTTGGGAGGTGGCGGGTGAAATGAGGATTGTGGGGTGGGAAGAGTTGGGATGGAAAAGGCTGTGATCGCTGGGGGGGGGGGGGGGGGGAGAGGATGGGGATAGGAGGGTCATTGGGAAACATGGGGGCAGGGGTGACAGCTGGTAGAGGGAAGGAGGAGGCAACAGGCAGAAGTGACTGCAGGCATGTTACAGGAGACAGTCAGGGACTGCAGGCATGGTTCTTGCGGGGAGGAGCCGAGACAGCCGCCGAGGGACCCCAGAAGACCAGGTTCGGGGCCACTCTGTGCAAAATGAGCTGCACAGTGGAGGTAAGTATAACATGTTTGTTATTTTAAAAAAAGAAAAAAAATGCCTTTACAACCCCTTTTAATGATACCTCCCAACTTTCTGAAATGATTTAGCCCTGGTTCACACTGGTGCGATTTGACATGCGATTTGACATGTCAAATCGGCGAAATTTGCCGCAAATTGCGGGCAATGGCACCGTCCTAATTGGTGCGACGCCGCATCTGCGGCGCTGCACCGATTACAAAAAGTAGTTTCTGTACTACTTTTTGCGATTTCAGCCGCGATTTACATTGACATCTGTTTCAGATGTCTTTGAAATCGTGGCTGCCAGCGGGAGTGAAATTGTGCGAGTTCAGCTGAACTCGCAGGCTTCACTCCCGCAGCCCCAGTGTGAACCTGGGCAAAGGGATACACTTTTTAGCACACAGTATATGGGGAAAGGACACATCCCAGCCACAGCCCTGGTTACATAGACCACAAAAATCTATAACCCCAATTAATTTAAAAAAAGGTTGGGACGCTGTGTAAAATCTACATAAAACAGAATGATTAGTAAATCTCATGAACCCATATTTTATTCAAACTAGAAACCATATTAAATGTTTAAACTAAAAAAAATGTACCATTTTAAGAAAAAAATAAGGTCATTTTAAAATTGGGACAGGCAACAAAAAGGCAAAGTGGTACTAACAAAGAGCTAGAAGAACATTTTGCAGCTAATTTAGGATATTTGACAAGTCGGCAACAAGATTGGGTATAAAAAGAACATCTTAGAGAGTCAGAGTTTGTCAGAAGTAAAGAAGGGCAGAGGTTCACTAGTATGAATAGCTGCGTCTCAAAATTGTCAGTTTTCAGAATAATGTTCCTTATGCCACGTACACACGAGCGGTTTTCCAGTCGAAACAAAAAACAATGGTTTTCCCGACGGAATTCCTCTCAAGCCTGCCTTGCATACACATGGTCACACATAAGTCCAGTAAACTTTTGACTGCCAGGAACGCGGGTGACGTAAAAGACTACGACGAGCCGGCAAAATGAAGTTCTATGCTTCTGAACATGCGTCTAAATTGTTTCCGAGCATGCATGTTTTTTTTCCCGTCGGAAAAGCATACAGACGAATGGTTTTCCCGCTAGGATTTTTTCCTGACGGGGGGGGTGAAAGAAATCCTGCGCCCTTTATCGTTTTCCTGTTGGAAAAAGTCAGATGGAGCGTACACACGGCCGGGATTCCCGTCCAAAAGCTCTCATCTGACTTTTTCCGACGGGAAAACCGGTCGTTTGTACTGGGCATCAGTGTAAAATTTGATGTTGTGCTGAGTAAATGGATGCCTATATAGTCACACTTTAAAATTATGTACACCCGTGGAAGGGTAACAAAGTACAGTACCTAAATCTCCATAAGCAATGTTTTTAAAGCCTTTATAGGTTACTAGTTTAGAGTTGTTATAAAGGAAGTCTGGGACTGGTGTTCACAACGATACCTCACATGTGGTGTGATTGCCGTTTACATATGCATGTGGGACCTACCTGTGCGTCCATCCGTTTGCGCACGAGTAAGCGGTGCACTTCAAAAATGTTTGTTTTATTTAAATTCTTTTTTTTTTTTTTTATTTACATTTTTTTTTATTGACTTTATTGCTATCACAAGGGATGATTTTTATCCTTTGTGATGGCATGGGCCATGACAGGTCCTATTTATGGAGAGATCTGGGGTCTTTTGGACCCCATATCTCTTCTCTGGTCTACACAGCATCTGACCAAACCAAGATTTGGTTTGATCTGATGCTTTACAAGCCAGTAATGGCTTGTAAACAAACTGAAAGTGGAAGAGACGACAAATTGCACAGCAAGTAAAAGTGATCAGCCGGGACCATGGCTGTAGACTCAACCATGATGCCAGTATTACCACCTCAAACAAGGCCATAAATATATTATATATACTGTGGCAGAGCGAGGCTCTGTCCCAATGAAAATGAAGATAAAAGGAACACAGGGTTTGCATATCTTCAGACTGCAAGACTACAGAGTGTAGAATTTTTAAATGGAGAAAACTGCTCTGTCAGTTTTCTCCAGGTTTTGCTACTTTAGTATGGGACTCTGTAGCAGTGGCGGTACGTCCATAGTGGGCGCAGGAGCGCCGCCCCCTCTCGCTCCTGCGCCCGTCACTCACAACAATACATAGGTTCATGCATAGCATGAACCTATGTATTGTCGCCGCCGCTGCCGCCCACTATTCAGATGGCCGGCCCCCTGTTGAGCGCCGGCCATCTGAATAACAGCAGCTGGTTTGTGTTTGGAAGTGCCTATCAGAGCCAGCGGCTCTGATAGGCTTCCTGATTACAGCCTGGGGGCTGTAATTGGCTTCCAAATAGTTAACCAGGGGACGCACGGGGGGTGCGTTCCTTGGTTAACACTGACAGGCGTCTCAGCCAATCAGGTTCACCGGGTCTGGTTACCGTTAACCTGATTGGCTGAAGCGACATTGAGGGTGGGAGAAGACATCGGGTATGAAAGAAGGATGGCGCTGACCCGAGGAAGGTAAGTGCAGGGCTGGGGGGAAACTGGCTGCATTTGGGGACAACCTGGCTGTATTTGGGGGGAACCTGGCTGCATATGGGGACAAACTGGCTGCATTTGAGGGGGCAAACAGGTGGCGTTTGGGTACAGTGGCTGCGTTTTAATGGGCACAGTGGTGGCAAGTGATGATTTATTTTTTTTCAGTTTGTTTGCGCCCCCCCCCAAAAAAAATTTTGAGCACCAGCCGCCACTGCTCTGTAGTTTGGAGATCCCTACGAGACTTGGGTGGGACGGGATCTCCAACCCTGTGTCCGGGTCTCGTGGACAGCCCATATAATGAGGGACTGAACAGAACAGTGAGTGAAGGAAGGTGGAGTGTGTGCAGCTTGTCGCTGCTGCTGTTTCAAGACAGACCTGTGTGTGGAAAGCTGTCTGTCTGTGTGAGACTACATCCCTGGTGAGGGGGAACTTCATGCCTGACGGACTGGGAGGCTGGTAGAGCTGAGGTGACTAGCAAGTCCAAGGGGGCTGAAGGAAGTCCTGAAGTCTGGGGCAAGCCCAATTCTTTTTGTCCCGGTAAATTCGGGAATGCTTTAGGCTTAAAACGGCAGCGGCTACACAAAAATGCCCGCTGCCGCCACCATGATTGTTTGCAGTTTCCCCTTTGTGTTCAGTGCAGAGCCTGGGGCAGCCAATCGGCTTCTCTCTTCAGTGTACAAATAGAAATATTCTATTGTACACTGAAGGCTATTGGCTGCAGGGATTGGCGACTCCTCCCCGCTCTCCACTGAACACAAGGAAGCCTGCTGCACCTGCCGCCGCCGCTGCTAACTACCCTCCGGCTCCGCCCGGCCTCGTGTGTCCGACGAGGAGCGGGGACACTGATGGAAGGACCAGGGCTCCGCTGGCTGGGGGACACTGACGCCCATCAGCACCCGCCGTTGCCATTAACCCTCCGCCCCGCCCCCGTGTGTCCGACGAGTGGGACGAGTGGGGACACTGATGAAAGGACCGGGGCTCCGCTGGCTGGGTCCTCCTGGCTCACTCCATTTGGCAGACCCCTCGGACCACCAGCACATCCTCACGCACCGCAGGTACCGTACTATTGCAGTGTAGTGTAGAAATTAGTGTGGCGAGGTAATCAGTGTAGTGTAGTGGGTGGCGGGGTAATCAGTGTAGTGGGTGGGTGGCGGGGTAATCAGTGTAGTGGGTGGGTGGCGGGGTAATCAGTGTAGTGGGTGGGTGGCGGGGTAATCAGTGTAGTGGGTGGCGGGGTAATCAGTGTAGTGGGTGGCGGGGTAATCAGTGTAGTGCATAGTTGTCAAACAGTCCCGAATTTCCCGGGACAATCATGATTTTTGGACCCTTGTCCACAAGTGTGGAGGGAGCTCTGCTGGGGAGGCACCTGCTGCAAGGACGGACTGCTGGGGAGGCACCTGCTGCAAGGACGGACTGCTGGGGAGGCCATCTGGTGGCAGGTGACACGCTCAGGGCTTCCACTGATTCGGCATTATGGTGAGTTGAATGATTTCATTTTATATTACAATGTAATAATAGAAATAATGCGCTTCAATCATCCTGACACCATAACAACCTTGGTGCTGGGATGATTGAAGCGCCAACAACAGGTGTTTTGGAGTATACTTATCTGCCAATTTTGTTACTTTCTAGATTACACATTTCTATTGTGGTGTAGGATCTCTTTCTTTTTCTTTTTTCTTTCTTTCTTTCTTTCTTTCTTTCTTTCTTTCTTTCTTTCTTTCTTTCTTTCTTTCTTTCTTTCTTTCTTTCTTTCATCTCGGACTCTAACCACACCCCTTCTGAGCCACGCACATTTAACCACTTAAGCCCCGGACCATTTGGTAGCTAGAGGACCAGAGGTGATTTCAGAATTTTGCACTGTGCTGCTTTAACTGTAAATTGTGCGGACATGCAATGTTGTACCCAAACGAAATTTGCGTCCTTTTCTTCCCACAAATAGAGCTTTCTTTTAATGGTATTTGATTGCCTCTGCGATTTTTTATTTCTCTTGTCATCCATGGACTGACACAGCGCGTCTTATACACCTTTACACGTGGGTTATGTCCCTGCTTGCAGGAGAAGACCTAGGCAGAATGTGAGATGTTATACATACATTCTAAACAGCCAGAGCTAAACAGCCCTGCCCAGGGGGGCGGTCCCTCCGGACATAACCCTCCCACTGCAGTCAGCAGACCTCAGTTTTTTTCTGCCTAGCAGAAGGAGAAGACGTGGCTCTCTCAGGAGCCAGTCTCCTGACCTATTTTTATTCCTTTGGGAATTTTTTTCCTATTTTTTTTCCTATTTTATTCTTTTGAGATCTTCTATCAACTGTCGGCTGGGCAACAGGTTGGGTACAAGATATCCTCGTAGTCTTCCCTGTCCGACCATTGAGCGTGCTGATCCTCGCCTTGTGTGCGTGAGACTCAGTTCACGACATGCCCCACGACTCCAGGGGTGGCCGGTGGGCTTCCAGCTCCGCGGTCCTCTCAAGATAGAACAGTCCGGCTGTATCTTTCGCGGTGGACTTTCGCGGTGGACAGCTACTCAGTACCGCACTGTGATAGTTCTGTCAGAAACACACCAGCGGGTCCCTCAGGGGACGGGTAAGTAGTCTCTCCTGGCTGCAGGTGAGTACATGCTGTGTGTTTCTTGTGTGGGGGGATTTCCCTGTCTCCCCCTGTGTTTTTTAATGTCACTCTCTGTTCACTAGTGCTGGCGCTGTACTGTGGGGGGTGCCTGGGGGCCATACTGTCCTGGGGGGGGGCTCATGCTGCTCTGCATTCGCTGGGGCTGTTTTGTTTTAGGATGTGAGGGGCCTGGGCGCCGTTCGGCGCCATGTTTTGTGTGTGTGCTGATTTTTACATTGGCGGCCATCTTGCCGGGGCCCGCCGGAGCACATTGCGGCGCCCATTTTCTTGTAGCCGCACGTTTTTTCTGGCATTAGTTTGGCCTCTAGCGCCGCTGGGAACGGCGCGAATCTCCTCACACTCTCTCCTCTCAGCTCACTCACGCAGAGCGGCGGAACCGAGCGGTCCTGGTCAGGTTGGTGGGTTCCCTGGGCATTCCCCTACTTCAGTCAGCACAGCCTGTGGGTGGTCTGAGAGGGACATTATGGAGTCAGAGTCACCAGCTTCCCCTAACATGCCAGAGGCAGCAGCCAGTGCTCCAGCACCTGCGGTCCCTATGGACCAGTTGTCGGCAGTCCTGGAATCATTTCTGACCAGGATGGAAGCTGTGTGTGAGCACAAGGGAGCAAAAAAGCGCCCTCTCCACAAGGGGAGTGCTCTGCTTCAGATATGGGCCTAGCTATTGCTGCTCAGGACCCTAGCTCTGAATATTTGGATGGTTTTGAACAGGACATTCCTTGTGAGGAAGACTCCAGTTCTGAGTCAGTAAATGACAGGGCGCTTGTTAGTGAACTCATTGATGCTGTGAGGGACACTCTCAAGCTAAATGCTGCGACCGCAGAACCTCAGGCGGATACAGTCTCCTTTGGTTCTTTTAAGACCAAGCCTTCTAAAAAGGTTTTTCCATATGTACCTTTCTTTGACCAGCTCATTGACCAGGTCTGGGAAAAGCCGCAGAAGACTTTTATGGTCCCGCGGCGTTTGTCTATTAGATGCCCCTTTTGAAGACGCCCTGCTTAAAAAGTGGGCTTCTCCCCCGGTGGTCGACCCTCCAGTCGCCCGTTTAAACAAGGCCACCACTCTCCCGATGGAGGGGACTCCTGCGTTTAAGGACCCCACTGACAGGAGGTCAGAAGTGGTGAGTAGAGCCATGTTCGCCTTGTTGGGATCCGCCCTACGGCTCGTAGTAGCGGCGACCCTTGTGTCTCAGACACTCACGGAATGGGCAAAAATTTTGCACCAAACTGTGCAGGAGTATAACCTTCCTCCAGACACTATTGCTCTGGCCCACCAGATGGTGCAGGGTCTGATATATGTGTGCGACGCCACGTTGGACGCGGCCCCTTTAATATCCAGGGCCTCTGTCTCGGCGGTGGTATTGCGTCGTCTCATCTGGTTGAAATGCTGGTCTGCTGACCTAGCCTCTAAGAAGCTCCTGACGGATCTACCTTTTAAGGGTGGTAGACTTTTTGGTGCTGCTCTGGATGACATCATCAAGGATGTCACGGGAGGTAAAAGCACTCTCCTTCCTCAAACTATCAAGGGTAAGGAGGCCCGACGTAAACCGGGTCCTTCCTTTCCAGCAAAAAAGGGTTTTTTTCGTCCGTCAGAGTCCACGGGTAAGCCATCCCAGACTGACAACAGTGCGGCTGGCGGGCACAAGCGCCCCTGGGTGCGTAAGCCGAACAAGCCGGCTCCCAAGCCCGCCTCCGCGTGAAGTCTTGCCCCCGCCCGTCTCTGGGGTGGGGGGACGACTTCGCAGGTTCACGGATCGGTGGACCTCCCGGATCTCCGACCGGTGGGTGTGCGAGGTGGTCACCTCAGGATACAGAATAGAGTTCCGCTCCTGGCCCCCAGACAGATTCTTTCCCTCAAATCTCCCTCGCCTTCCTGCCCGTCGGGCAGCCCTCTTGGGGGCTGTACAGGATTTGATCGGGTCCGGAGTAATTGTGCCGGTTCCGTCCCAGGAGAGGTTTCAGGGGTTCTACTCGAATCTGTTTGTTGTTCCAAAAAAGGACGGGGTTCGGCCAATCCTGGACCTCAAGGCCCTGAATGCCTTCGTGAAGGTGCAAAAATTCTGCATGGAATCCATTCGCACGGTGGTCGCTACACTCCGTCAAGGGGATTTTCTGGCATCCTTGGACATCAAGGACACCTACTTGCATGTTCCGATCTGCGCAAGCCACCAGAAGTTTCTGCGCTTTGCGGTCGGCGAAGTCCACTATCAATTTGTGGCTCTTCCCTTCGGCCTAGCCTCGGCACCGAGGGTGTTCACCAAGGTGCTTGCTCCGGTCCTAGCTTTGCTGAGACAGCGAGGCATTGCTATCGTGGGCTATCTGGACGATTTCCTTCTAAGAGCAGACAGTGGCTCAGAATTGGAAGAAAGTGTGACTATCGTCAGTCAGACCCTCAGGGAGTTTGGGTGGCTCCTGAACGTTCAGAAGTCGGTTCTAGTCCCGACTCAGCGTCTGGAGTATCTAGGTCTGATTCTGGACTCCTTGGAAGCAAGAGTCTTCCTACCTCCAGACAAACTACTGACACTTCAGTCTGCAGTACAGGTGCTGACGTCCCGAAAATGGTCGTCAATCCGCTTTTGCATGAGAGTCCTGGGACTCATGGTGGCCTCCTTCGAGGCCGTTCCTTATGCCCAAGCGCACACCAGGGCTTTACAGAAAGAGATCTTGTCCACTTGGGACAAATCCCAGTTGTCCTTGGATCTTCAGATCCAGGTGAGTCACCTGGTCAGGGCGTCCCTGACGTGGTGGTTGAGGTCCCCGGCTCTTCGGTCCGGGAAGTCGTTCCTCCCCATCCAATGGACGGTGATCACGACGGACGCCAGCCTGACGGGCTGGGGGGGAGTCTGGGGAGTCCTGTCGGCCCAAGGGCTTTGGACTCCGGACGAAGCCCTCTTACCGATCAATGTGCTGGAGATACGGGCAATCAGACTGTGCCTCTCCTCATGGTCGGAGAAACTACAGGGTCACCCCATCAGGATACAATCGGACAACGCCACAGCAGTGGCGTATGTCAACCATCAAGGGGGGACTCGGAGCTCAGCTGCGGCTTCCGAGGTCGCCCGCATCCTGAGGTGGGCCGAAAGAAGCGTGTCGGCCGTCTACATTCCGGGCGTAGACAATTGGCAGGCGGACTATCTAAGTCGCCAGACGCTGGACCAGGGAGAGTGGTCCTTGCACCCGGAGGTCTTTCAACTCCTTTGCAGACGGTGGGGCACGCTGGATGTGGACCTAATGGCCTCTCGACTCAATCGCAAGGTGTCGAGGTTTGTGGCCAGATCCAGGGATCCCTGGGCGGATGCCTCGGATGCGTTGGTGGCCCCATGGGGTCAGTATCGCCTGATATACGTTTATCCTCCGCTGCAGTTGCTCCCTCACCTGCTCCGCAGGGTAGTGACCGAGGGAATTCCGGTGATCCTCATTGCTCCGGATTGGCCTCGGCGTCACTGGTACGCCGATCTGGTACGTCTCGTCGCAGACGTTCCCTGGCGGTTACCAATACGGGGGGACCTTCTGTCTCAAGGTCCTATATTTCATCCTGCTTTACAGTCTCTGCTTTTAACGGCATGGTTATTGAAAGCCAGGTGCTGAGAGACCGAGGTCTCTCGGATTCGGTCATTTCGACCATGTTAAGGGCACGGAAGTCTTCCTCCAGAAGGATCTATCACCGTACTTGGAGAGCTTACATCGCCATGTGCGAAGAGCTGGACTGGCGCCCACGAACGTATTCCGTTCCCAGAATCCTGCATTTTCTGCAGCGTGGCGTGACCCAAAAGCTCGCTTTGAGTACCATTAAGGGTCAGATTTCAGCCTTGGCTATCTTCTTTCAGCGACCGCTGGCGGGTCATCCCTTGGTTAGCACCTTTGTGCAGGGGGTTCGCCATGTGCTCCCCCCTGTCAAGCCTCCTCTCCCCCCGTGGGATCTGAATTTGGTGCTCTCGGTCCTCCAGGAACCTCCCTTTGAAAATATTAGAGATATTCCCCTCTTGACTTTGTCTCAGAAGGTGGCCTTCTTGGTGGCCATTACTTCCATTAGACGAGTGTCTGAATTGGCGGCCTTGTCCTGCAAGTCGCCCTTTTTGGTCATGCATAAGGATAAGGCGGTGTTACGTCCGCGACCTTCCTTTCTGCCAAAGGTGGTCTCGGCCTTCCACTTAAATGAGGACATTGTCCTCCCGTCCTTGTGTCCTCACCCATCGCATCCCAGAGAGTTTGCGCTTCACACTTTGGATGTGGTACGAGCCTTGCGGGTGTACCTGTCTGCTACTGTTTCTATTCGGAAGTCTGACTCACTATTTGTGGCTGTCTCTGGTCCAAAACAGGGCCAAGCGGTTTCGTCTGCCACCATTTCTAGGTGGATCAGACAAACCGTCATTCAAGCTTATGCTCTCAAGGGGCGGGCGCCTCCCTTTCCGGTTACGGCACATTCCACCAGGGCAATTGGTGCTTCCTGGGCTTTCCGACATCAAGCGTCGGTTGCACAAGTGTGCAAGGCGGCGACCTGGTCGTCTGTTCATACCTTTTCTAAGTTTTATAAGGTTGATGTGGCTGCATCTTTGGATGCTTCCTTCGGCCGCAAGGTGTTGCAGGCCGCTGTTTGATGTTGCAACTCCTCCGTTGAGGAGCTCTGCCTTGTTTGGAGTGAAGTTTTTGGTTTTCCATTTATACTGCTCCCATCCCTCTTGACACTGCTTTGGGACATCCCACGTGTAAAGGTGTATAAGACACGCTGTGTCAGTCCATGGATGACAAGAGAAAATAGGATTTTTGTACTCACCGTAAAATCCGTTTCTCTGGCATCCATGGACTGACACAGCACCCACCCTTCTTTTTAAGTTTGTACTGCTTTGTTACGAACTGAGGTCTGCTGATTGCAGTGGGAGGGTTATGTCCGGAGGGACCGCCCCCCTGGGCGGGGCTGTTCAGCTCTGGCTGTTTAGAATGTATGTATAACATCTCACATTCTGCCTAGGTCTTCTCCTGCAAGCAGGGACATAACCCACGTGTAAAGGTGTATAAGACACGCTGTGTCAGTCCATGGATGCCAGAGAAACGGATTTTACGGTGAGTACAAAAATCCTATTTTTTTGCGATATAACAAAAAGTAGAAAATATCATTTTTTTTTCAAAATTTTCGTTTATAAGAAAAATTGAATAAACTCAATTTTAGTCATACATTTAGGCCAAAATGTATTCAGCCACATGTCTTTAGTAAAAAAAATGTCAATAAGCGTATATTTATTGGTTTGCGCAAAAGTTATAGTGTCTACAAACTAGGGTACATTTTCTGGAATTTACACAGCTTTTAGTTTTTGACTGCCTATCTCAATTCTTGAGGTGCTAAAATGGCAGGGCAGTACAAAACCCCCCCAAATGACCCCATTTTGGAAAGTAGACATCCCAAGGAAATTGCTGAGAGGCATGTTGAGCCCATTGAATATTTTTTTTTTTTGTCCCAAGTGATTGAATAATGACTGAAAAAAAAAAAAATTACAAAAAGTTGTCACTAAATGATATATTGCTCACACATGCCATGGTTATATGTGGAATTGCACCCCAAAATACATTTTGCTGCTTCTCCTGAGTACGGGGATACCACATGTGTGGGACTTTTTGGGAGCCTAGCCGCGTACGGGCCCCCGGAAACCAAGCACCGCCTTCAGGATTTCTAAGGGCGCAAATTTTTGATTTCACTCCTCACTACCTATCACAGTTTCGAAGGCCATAAAATACCAAAATAGCACAAAACCCCCCCAAATGACCTCATTTTGGAAAGTAGACACCCCAAGCTATTTGCTGAGAGGCATGGTGAGTATTTTACAGCTCTCATTTGTTTTTGAAAATGAAGAAAGGAAAATTATTTTTATTTTTTTTCAATTTTCAAAACTTTGTGACAAAAAGCGAGATCTGCAAAATACTCACAATACCTTTCAGCAAATAGCTTGGGGTGTCTACTTTCCAAAATGGGGTCATTTGGGGGGGGGGGGGGGGGGGGTTTGTGCCATCTGGGCATTCCATGGCCTCCGAAACTGTGATAGGCAGTGAGAAGTGAAATCAAAAATTTACACCCTTAGAAAGCCTGAAGGCGGTGCTTGGTTTTTGGGGTCCCGTACGCGGCTAGGCTCCCAAAAAGTCTCACACATGTGGTATCCCCGTACTCAGGAGAAGCAGCAGAATGTATTTTGGGGTGTAATTCCACATATGCCCATGGTATGTTTGAGCAATATATAATTTAGTGACAACTTTGTGCAAATAAAAATAAATTGTCTTTTTTCCGCAACTTGTGTCAACATATAAAATATTCCATGGACTCGACATGCCTCTCAGTATATAGCTTGGGGTGTCTACTTTCCAAAATTGGGGTCATTTGGGGGGGTTTTGAACTGTTCTGGCATTTTATACACAACATTAGGAAGCTTACATCCACTCTTCTAACCACTTGAAGACAAAGCCCTTTTTGACACTTTTTGTTTACATGAAAACATATTTATTTTTTTGCAAGAAAATTATGTTGAACCCCCAAACATTATATATATTTTTAAAGCAAAGGCCCTACAGATTAAAATGGTGGGTGTTGCATTTTTTTTTCTACACAGTATTTGCGCAGCGATTTTTCAAACGCATTTTTTTGGGGAAAAATACACTTTTTAAAATTTTAATGCACTAAAACACACTATATTGCCCAAATGTTTGATGAAATAAAAAAGATGATCTTAGGCCGAGTACATAGATACCAAACACGACATGCTTTAAAATTTCGCACAAACGCGCATTGGCGACAAACTACATACATTTTTAAAAACCTTTAAAAGCCTTTACAGGTTACGCCGTTAGATTTACAGAGGAGGTCTACTGCTAAAATTATTGCCCTCGATCTGACCTTCGCGGTGATACCTCACATGCATGGTGCAATTGCTGTTTACATATGACGCCAGACCGACGCTTGCGTTCGCCATTGGGCAGAAGCAGGGCAGGGGTGCTTTTTTTTGCTTTTTTATTTTATTTTTAAATTGTTCCTTCCATATTTTTTTATTTTTTTATTTTTTATTGTTATCTCAGGGAATGTAAATATCCCCTATGATAGCAATAGGTAGTGACGGGTACTCTTTTTTTTTAAAAAACTGGAGTCTTCTAGACCCTAGATCTTTCCTCTGCCCTCAAAGCATCTGACCACACCAAGATCGGTGTGATAAAATGCTTTCCCAATTTCCCAATGGCGCTTTTTATATCCGGGGGGGGGGGGACATTCCCTCCCACTGCTTGTAAAAGCAGTCCAGAGGCTAATTAGCCACTAGGATTGCTTTTACATGAAAGCCGGCCGCTGGCTAAAAAGAATGATACCAAGATGATACCTAAACCCGCAGGCATCATTCTGGTATAAACATTCAAAGTCCAGCAACATACCAGTACGTTGCTGGTCCTTGTTGGACATGTATTGTAATCTTTTTTTTTCATGCAGCCAGTTGGCTGAACGAAAAGAGATTGATCGGGTGGGTATGCCCACCATTAGAATACCGCCCTTCATCCACCCACTTCTAATGATGGGCATACATGCACCATTTATATATGCCGAAGCATGGGGGCATCCTCCCGCAAAAAAGTTATGCCGCACACACATGGTCGGACTTTTCCATGGGCAAGCCTCCGTCGGAATTTCGACTGTATGTACGCGGCATTAGGAGCAAAATCGCTCCTCCGCCCCTGCTGCCCCAATGCTTCGTCATATATGCTTTTTTTTTTTAACTGTGGTGGTGAAATTACCTCCTACAGCACTGGAGTCGCAGGGATCAGGCCTGTCTCTGCGACTGCTGCAGTTATGTGTGTTGTGTTTTGTGACAGTGATCGATCGATACTGCACTTGGGTGGCCTGGGCTGGACGGAGGGGCAAAACGCAGGTGCTAGCAAGTATCTGGGCTGATCCCGCTAACACTGCGTTTTTGGGAACCCTAAACTGCTGGGGACGCTAGTATAGATCTGATCAGATCAGATATTGATCTGATCAGATACTATACCACTAAGGGGGGTGTATGCTTCACGCGTGGGTGTTAGCGTTACTGGCACTAACCTGACGCTGCCTGGGGTGTGACGCAGACCCTCTCTGACGCTAAAACCTAATTGATATCACCCGCCGGGCGATCAGGGGGTTAAACCTTTATTGGGTTATATATACGGCGGGTGCCCTGACACTATAAAAAGCAAACTAACTAACCAGCGTCACCCGTAACACTTATATGGTGATCACTGGTGAAAGGGTTAACTAGGGGCAATTAGGGGGTTAAAACCTTTATTCAATAATATATGGGGGTACCTGACGCTATAAAAACCTGCGGCGAACCTAAAAAAAATTACTGGCTACCGATCTGCATCACCGACGCTAAGACAGCGATCAGAAAAATTATCGCTTAGCGACGGCGGTGCTAGGGGGTGAAAGGGTTATCTGGGGGGTGATCAGGGGGTTAAACCTTTATTAGGGGGGGGTTAGGGGGCTACACTGGACCTAAAACTAACTTTAGTGACACTTTTACAGTCACAAATGTCACTGATTGCAGTGATCAGTAAATAAATGGTCACTGCAATCAGTGACACTGTGACTGGGGGCTGGGGGGTGATCTGGGGGGGCGATTTGTGTGCCTATGTGTCCTGGTGTCAGTGTAGTGTTAGTGTACTGACCTGTGTGTCTTCTCTTGTACGGCGCTCGGTATATGTGAGCGCCGCATGAGAGATGACATCACTTCCTCCTGCTTCCTCTGCCTGTGTAAACATTACACAGCAGAGGGAGCATTTCCATTTGCCGGGAGCGATCACGGGGGGGTGGCCGGAATCGAATGGCCGCCCCCTCATGTCGGATTGCTCCCCAACGAATAACGACCGCTCACTGTATAGGAGGGGGGTCCGATCCGACCCCCCAACTCAGGGCCGGCCCAAGACATTGAGCTGCCTGGGACCAAGAATGAAATGCTGCCCCCCCCCCCCCAAAAAAAATCACGCCCACCAAAAGGCCCCCACATTCATTATTTTATATCATGATAACTAAAGGGGACCCGTCATGCTCTATACATGTCAACAGGAGTATAAAGAGGACCTGTCATGGCTCTATACGTGTATATAGGAGTATGAAGGGACCTGTGCATGGCGGGCGGCCGCAATATCTTTTGCGCAAACTAATCAATGTACGCTAATTGTGTTTTTTTGGTACCAAAAATATGTAGAAGAATACATATTGGCCTAAACTGAAGAAATAATTTTTTTTTTATAAATTTTTTGGATATTTATCATAGCAAAAAGTAAAACATATTGTCAAATATCACCAAAAGAAAGCTCTATTTGTGGGAAAAAAAGGACATCAATTTTATTTGGGTACAGTGTCGCATGACCGCGCAATTGTCAGTTAAAGCGACACAGTGCCGTATCGCAAAAAATGGCCTGGTCATTAAAGGGGTTGTAAAGATTTGTTTTTTTTCACCTTAATGCATCCTATGCATTAAGGTGAAAAAACACCTGGCAAGTACTGCCCCCCCCCAGGCCCCCCGTTTTAGTTACCTGAGCCTGTTCACCTGCTGTGCGCGTCCCCCGGCGTCCTCTTCTCCATGGAGGCTGGCCGTTTATTGGCTAGATTGGATAGATTGATAGCAGCGCAGCCATTGGCTCGCGCTGCTGTCAATCACATCCAATGACGCGGCCCGTGGGGGGGCGGGAATGAGTCGTACACGCTGTGTCTATGGACGCAGTGTGCATGACAGGGAGCGCGCCCACAAGCTAACCACCTTGGGAGAGCGCTTCCCAGAAGGGGGTTATCTGATGCAGGGAGGAGCCGAGACAGCCGCCGAGGGACCCGAGAACAAGAGGATCGGGGCCACTCTTTTCCAAACTAACTGCACAGTGGAGGTAAGTATAACATGTTTTTTATTTAAAAAAAATAAAAAACAAAGCCATACAATCGCTTTAAGTGGGCGAATCCTTCCGGTCCTTAAGTGGTTAATCAGGGCTGGGCAAGGCAAGTCCCTCTCAGGCTCTCATGTCTCATACAACTTGTGATGTGTGTTTGTACTTACAGTTTTGCTTTGGACTCCACCACCAGATGCGGGTCACCTGCCACACGTTGCGGATTGTCTACTGCCACACGTTGCGGATTGTCTACTGCCACACGTTGCGGATTGTCTACTGCCACACGTTGCGGATTGTCTACTGCCACACGTTGCGGATTGTCTACTGCCACACGTTGCGGATTGTCTACTGCCACACGTTGCGGATTGTCTACTGCCACACGTTGCGCATGGTCACTTGGGTCACATGCCACACGTTGCGGGTTGTCACTTGCCACGACATCACCTGCCACACGATGCAGATAGTCACGTGCCACACGTTGCGCATTGTCACTTGCTGTGTCCCAGAGTGCACACGGCTGCACAGTGAGGGTGGAATTGTGGTGATTCAGGGCGGGCGGTGAGAGATGACATCATCTCTCTGCCCTGCTGCGCGCTCACTCACTGACTGCTCCTAGCCCCCCCGGGCTGCGAGTGTTCTGCCCGCGGCTGCCCCTGTCACCACTAACAGCAGCGGCGCTGGGCTCCTCACAGGCAGCGGCGCCTGCCCGCTCACTCACTGACAGCCCCCCCTCCCGGGCTGCGAGTGTCCTCACACAGGCAGCGGCGCCTGCTCGCTGACTGCCCCCCCGCCCCCGGGATGCGAGTGTCCTCACAAGCAGCAGCGCCTGCCCGCTCACTCGCTGACTGCCCCCCCCGCCTCTGGGCTGCGACTGTCCTCGCAGGCAGCGGCGTCGGGTTCCTCACAGGCAGCGGATCGGGCGGAACAGGCTGGCTGGCGGGCGTCAGTTTGCCGCCCCCCTAAAAGTGCCGCCTGGTACCATGGTACCACCCGGTCCCATCATAGGGCCGGCCCTGCCCCAACTGTACAAAGGCAATCGCGTACACTGTACGTGATTGTGCCTGTCGGTGCCATTCTGCCGACGTGTATATATACAGTGAGCGGTCGTTAAGTGGTTAAGCCACACCCACTAGCGCGCGAAAACCACATTTTTCATTACAGTGTGACACGCCTACAAACGAATGTCTAATTATCGCAAGGCTCCGCCTCCATGCAAAAAAAGTGTCCCGGATGTTTTTTTTGCAATGTTGGCAACTATGCAGTTCAGGTGTCT
Organism: Rana muscosa; assembly: GCA_029206835.1. Classification (NCBI taxonomy): domain Eukaryota; kingdom Metazoa; phylum Chordata; class Amphibia; order Anura; family Ranidae; genus Rana; species Rana muscosa. The sequence continues at coordinate 273,521,859 of CM055116.1, forward strand.
CCTTCAGATATGAGTGAATCTGGGCTGTGGCATTTAAAGGGAGTCTGTCAAATCGCTTCTCGCATCTCAAATACTTCCTCGCATCTGGAATGAGCTCAATTTTACCTCAGGGACCCCTGGCGATAATTACACCAGGCAGGGTTATTGATCAGTACATCAATGTGATGTAGGTTTTTATTGAAAGGCCTGCAAACACCATGGACTGTGAAGAAGATACAAAAATACTATATGTTTGCACACAGAGCTGCCATGTGGGGTAAACCCAGTGGCGGCTGGTGCTCAAATTTTTGGGGGGGGCGCAAACAAACTGAAAAAAAAAAAAAACAATTGCCGCCACTGTGCCCATTAAACGCAGCCACTGTGCCCAAACGCCACTAGTTTGTCCCCAAATGCAGCCAGTTTCCCCCCCATATACAGCCAGTTTCCCCCCCCCAATATACAGCCAGTTCCCCCCCCAATATACAGCCAGTTTCCCCCCCCCAATATACAGCCAGTTTCCCCCCCCCAATATACAGCCAGTTTCCCCCCCCAATATACAGCCAGTTTCCCCCCCCCAATATACAGCCAGTTTCCCCCCCCCAATATACAGCCAGTTTCCCCCCCCCAATATACAGCCAGTTTCCCCCCCCCAATATACAGCCAGTTTCCCCCCCCCCAATATACAGCCAGTTTCCCCCCCCCCAATATACAGCCAGTTTCCCCCCCCCCAATATACAGCCAGTTTCCCCCCCCCCCAATATACAGCCAGTTCCCCCCCCCCAATATACAGCCAGTTTCCCCCCCCCAATATACAGCCAGTTTCCCCCCCCCAATATACAGCCAGTTTCCCCCCCCCAATATACAGCCAGTTTCCCCCCCCCAATATACAGCCAGTTTCCCCCCCCCAATATACAGCCAGTTTCCCCCCCCCAATATACAGCCAGTTTCCCCCCCCCAATATACAGCCAGTTTCCCCCCCCCAATATACAGCCAGTTTCCCCCCCCCAATATACAGCCAGTTTCCCCCCCCCAATATACAGCCAGTTTCCCCCCCCCAATATACAGCCAGTTTCCCCCCCCCAATATACAGCCAGTTTCCCCCCCCCAATATACAGCCAGTTTCCCCCCCCCCAATATACAGCCAGTTTCCCCCCCCCAATATACAGCCAGTTTCCCCCCCCCAATATACAGCCAGTTTCCCCCCCCCAATATACAGCCAGTTTTCCCCCCCCAATATACAGCCAGTTTCCCCCCCCAATATACAGCCAGTTTCCCCCCCCCAATATACAGCCAGTTTCCCCCCCCCAATATACAGCCAGTTTCCCCCCCCCAATATACAGCCAGTTTCCCCCCCCCCAATATACAGCCAGTTTCCCCCCCCCCAATATACAGCCAGTTTCCCCCCCCCCAATATACAGCCAGTTTCCCCCCCCCCCAATATACAGCCAGTTTCCCCCCCCCCAATATACAGCCAGTTCCCCCCCCCAATATACAGCCAGTTTCCCCCCCCAATATACAGCCAGTTTCCCCCCCCCAATATACAGCCAGTTTCCCCCCCCCAATATACAGCCAGTTTCCCCCCCCCAATATACAGCCAGTTTCCCCCCCCAATATACAGCCAGTTTCCCCCCCCCAATATACAGCCAGTTTCCCCCCCCCCAATATACAGCCAGTTTCCCCCCCCCAATATACAGCCAGTTTCCCCCCCCCAATATACAGCCAGTTTCCCCCCCCCAATATACAGCCAGTTTCCCCCCCCCCAATATACAGCCAGTTTCCCCCCCCCAATATACAGCCAGTTTCTCCCCCCCAATATACAGCCAGTTTCCCCCCCCCAATATACAGCCAGTTTCCCCCCCCCAATATACAGCCAGTTTCCCCCCCCCAATATACAGCCAGTTTCCCCCCCCAATATACAGCCAGTTTCCCCCCCCCAATATACAGCCAGTTTCCCCCCCCCAATATACAGCCAGTTTCCCCCCCCCAATATACAGCCAGTTTCCCCCCCCCAATATACAGCCAGTTTCCCCCCCCAATATACAGCCAGTTCCCCCCCCCCAATATACAGCCAGTTTCCCCCCCCCCCACAATATACAGCCAGTTTTCCCCCCCCCCCACAATATACAGCCAGTTTTCCCCCCCCCCCAAATATACAGCCAGTTTCCCCCCCCCCCCCCAAATATACAGCCAGTTTCCCCCCCCCCCCCAAATATACAGCCAGTTTCCCCCCCCCCCCCAAATATACAGCCAGTTCCCCCCCCCCCCCAAATATACAGCCAGTTCCCCCCCCCCCCCAAATATACAGCCAGTTTCCCCCCCCCCCAAATATACAGCCAGTTTCCCCCCCCCCCCCCAAATATACAGCCAGTTTCCCCCCCCCCCAAATATACAGCCAGTTTCCCCCCCCCAAATATACAGCCAGTTTCCCCCCCCCCCAAATATACAGCCAGTTTCCCCCCCCCAAATATACAGCCTGCTGGCTCTGATAGGCACTTCTAAAGACCAATCAGACGCTGTGATTCAGATGGCCGGCGCTCAAGGGGCCGGCCATCTGAATAGTGGGCGGCAGCAATACATAGGTTCATGCAATGCATGAACCTATGTATTGTTGTGGTGAGTGACGGCCGGGCGCAGAAGCGAGCGGTAGCGGCGCTTCTGCGCCCACTATGGTCGCGCCGCCATGTGTGGGAAAAAAAGACATTTAAAAAAAAAAAAAAAATGTTAAATGTCTCATTTACATACGTTTTTTCAGCTGGTTGTGCCCTTCCTTGCAGGGGGTGGGAAGCAGATGTTTTATACTCTCACATGTCAGTGCTGTACTAATCCTCAATGAGAATTTTGGTCATATTTGCACGTTCGCACTTTAACCACTTCCGCTCCGGAAGGTTTTACCCCCTTAATGACCAGGCCACTTTTTGCGATACCGTACTGCGTTTCTTTAACTGAAAATTGCGGAGGCGTGCGACGCTGCACCCAAAAAAAATTGATGTCCTTTTTTATTTTTTTCCAGGAATAGAGCTTTCTTTTTGGTGGTATTTGATCACATCTGCGGTTTTTATTTTTTGTGCTATAAACAAAAGAGCGACAATTTTTGAAGAAAAAAATTTTTTACTTCCTGCTATAAAACACACCCAATAAAAAAAAATGTAAAAAATCAAATTTCTTCATTAATTTAGGCCAATATGTATTATGCTACATATTTTTGGTAAAAAAATCCTAATAAGCGTATATGGATTGTTTTGCGCAAAAGTTTATATCGTATACAAACTATGCAATATTTTTAGGTCATTTTTATTTATTTTTTTACCAGTGATGCCAGCGATGATTGGGTGACTGACTGACTGGGTGAACACAGATCCGTGTTCCTGCTTAGCAGAAATCGAAGATCTGTGTCCTCCCGTCAGAACGGTGATCTGCCTTGTTTACATAGGCAGATCACCGTTCTGCCTCTCTGAGGAACAATCGCGTGGGTGGCCCGCTGATCGGCTTCCCTTCTGTCCAATGGGCACGCACCCACAGTATCTATTGCACAAAATCACGTACAGGTATGTGATTTTTCGCAATAGAGGCGCCCTGCTGCAGTATGTAGGTGGTCTTTAAGTGGTTAAAGAGCTTTCATCAGAAGTTAACAAGGCGTGGTAAGTCTTCCAGCGGACCCAGTGCACATTAGCGATTGTTCAAATGAACTGTCCCAGCACGCTGGAGAAAGTAGACCGATGTCTAAAAGGCCGTACACACGGGCCAAATATCGGGCAGCCTCGGACGATTTCTATTGAATTCGGGCTGATTGTATGGCAGCCAGTCTGACAGAGCCGGCTTCTGTCAAAGGGGCATGACTGAAAAAAAGGTCTGCCGATCAGCCCTCTCAGCCAATGACCAGTGTGTAATGGTGCGGAGGGAAAAGGGGGGTGTCACCCTCTCAGAATACTAGCTCAGCGGGGGAGATTGTTGTACTAACATCGGGTTGTTAGTACAGCGGCTCCTCCTGAGCTCCTTTTTTTTTTTTTTTTTTTTCCATTTAGCCTGCTGGGTTGAACGAAAAATAAAATGAATAGGGTGTACCAGGCTTTAGTGACAGTGCCTAGAGGAGGCGGCAGCGGTACAGACACAGAGCCTGCACAGCCACAGCCTTCCCGGTACACCTGCAGCCCCCCTTGCCATTTAGCCCTGTCTCTTCTCTGCTCCCTCTGTACTGTGAAAAGACTGATAATCTTCCGCAGCTGCCAGCTAGTTCGGAGATTACTACAATTTGAGCTGGCAGTTTTTGTTGTGAATGACAGTAGCTAGAGAGCAGCGCAGCCATTCACAAAAACACAGGCTGACAGAAACCGAGCCGGCAGCTATTGCACTAGTCTCTTAGACAAATGCAGTTTTTGTGAATGACGCCGATGCTGTTCAGCTTCCGTTCACAACACACTCCCTCCGGCTAGTTTGGAGGAGATGACTACAGTAATAGCTGGTGGCTTGTTTTCTTAAATGATGGAGGCTGGAGAGCAGCAGTGTCATTCAGAAAAACGAGTGACAAGTGGCAGTAGCCACCACAGCAATATCCCTGCACTTGTCCATTGTTACTCAAGGTCCTCACCTCTCTATGAAGATTTGCATTGCACCTGTAATGCCCTGGTCATGGCTTCAATGTAAAAGTTTGATGCATTTTCCATTTTATAAATGTGAGCACGTTAACGTTTGCAAATGGAGGACTACGCCCTTAAAGCGGAGTTCCACCCAAAAATGGAACTTCCGCTTTAAGTGTAGGTGACCCCCTGACATGCCACATTTGGCATACCTTCTTTTTAGGGGCATTCAACTCCCACTTCCTCCCGGGGCTCCGCAGGGCCAGAAGGAATTTCGCCTCTCCCCCCTCCCTCCTTGCAATCTTCTGGGACACTTTACAGGTCCTAGAAGATTGCCCGGCCAATCACTCTGCGTAGCTCACGCATGCGCAGTGCGTGCCCGGCTGTGAAGCCACTGCCGGGCGCCCACAGTCAGAATGCCGAGGAGAGGAGGGGGAGGAGCGGGGCTTCGTGCGCCCACATCGCTGGACCGTGGGACAGGTGCACTTTTTGTAGCTGCTGACTTTTATATGGGTGGAACTCTGCTTTAATATTAACTAACATATTTAATTTTTTTGTAAATTCTTTATTTAGACTATTCAAAACATACACTATATTGCCAAAAGTATTGGGACGCCTGTCTTTACACGCACATGGCATCCCAGTCTTAGTCCGTAGGGTTCAATATTGAGTTCACCCACCTCTTGCAGCTAATAACAGCTTCAACTCTTCTGGGAAGACTCGCCACAAGGTTTAGGAGTGTGTCTATGGGAATGTTTGAGGCATTTGTGAGGTCATGGACTGATGATGGACGAGAAGGCTTGGCTCGCAGTCTCTGCTCTAATTCATTCCAAGTGTGTTCTGTTGGGTTGAGGTCAGGACTCTGTGCAGGCCTGTCAAGTTCCTCCACCCCAGACTCGCTTATCCATGTCTTTTATAGACCTTTCTTTGTGCACTGGTCCAAATCATTTGGTGGAGGGGGATTAGGGTATGGAGTTGTTTTTTTCATGGGTTGGGCTTGGGCCCTTAGTTTCCAGTGAGCATACCAAGACATTTTGGACAATTTCATGCTCCCAACTTTGTGGGAACAGTTTGGGGATGGCGCCTTCCTGTTCTAATATGACCGTGCACAAAGCAAGTTGACAATGCAAACAAATATGTCTGCTTCCATGTACTGTAGTAAAAAGTTCTAAATAAAAACTTTTGTTGTAAGCATTAACACTCAATATTTTTTAAGCAGAGGCATTTGCATAAAGAAAATTGTGCAGTTGTTCTCTGGATCAACTTGAATTATATATTTAGTTAAAGGGGAGTTCCAGCCTTTTTATGTTAAAAGTCAGCAGCTACAAAAAGTGTAGCTGCTGACTTTTAATAAACAGACACTTAGCTGCTCCACGGTCCAGCGATGCGGCCGAACGGACCACCGCTCCTCCCCCTCCCCCCCCCCCCCCGGCGCCTCCATTCACACTGTTGGGCACCCAGCCGTGACAGCTTTCGGCTTCACGGCTGGGCACTCACTGCACATGCGTGAGTTGCGCTCTAGGAGTGGACAGGCGATCACCTGGGACCTGTCATGTGTCCCAGGAGATCGCCCACAGGGAGGGGCCGCTTAAGGCGAGAGGAGGAGTCACCTAGGCGGTCCCTGGGTGGAAGTAGGACAGGAAGTCCCACTCCTACCGAAGCCCCCACTCCCCCCCAAAAAAAAATTACATGCCAAATTTTTTTACTATGTAAGTGTTCTACATCTGTTGTCCCTTACATTTTGGGCAGGCTCACTGCTCCCCACCAGATGGAACAGTACACAGAATAAATTGGTCCTTCAGGAGCAGCTTGGCATGGGTCAGAATCTCACGATGGTCACCTACTTTTCACCCAATGCAGCCTGATGGTTCAGTTCAGCAATACAGAAAAGTATGAGTTTCCAGGGAGCTCTTGGTGACAGATGTTGACTGTCCATAGAACCAGACCGCAGATAGCCTATCCTTAAACAGCTGGTAGTGAGCAGAAAACTGGGAGCTGAAGGGTTGACAAACACTGATAAGTAGGCAACGTAGGGCTCTTGATATAATTAGAGAAAATTTACTTTCACTGTTTTCTTAGTATCCTGACCTAGAAATATTGTATTTAATTGCTAGCCGTAGGCAATACATGTATTTTATATACAAGATTCCCAGTGCGGTGATAGACCAGCTTGGTAGACACTGATGTAATGTGCCTTACCATCCTTCCAGTGGCACTGCTATATATTTATAAAGGAGCTGTGTGTATGTAGAATAAACTACACATCGTTTTTTAGAATTCATTTGGTCCCTGACATTATGCAAGGGCTCTTCTTCTTCTTTTTTTTTTTTTTCTAAAATAAATTAAACTAACGAGGTAATTTGTGTAATCTTAGCCATGTTACTGTTTTCTTATCAGTAACCCTCTTAGGATATTTAACTTCCTATCAGTATTTTTCTTCCTTTCTGGATGTCATTCAAGCACTGATCCCCCTGGGCCATAGGAGGCCTGCAGTGGGCACTTGGCATAGTAAAAACTGCTTCCCTCTGCATGACCCCAGCGGCTATTTCAGTATTACATTGCTTTTTATTGCTATGTAAAACAGGTAATCTCAGAAACATTGACTCTAGGGAGCAGAGAAGAGCAAATGACGGGTCAGCCGTGGGACAGCTCTGATTCCAATTATGTAAAAAAGCCCTTACAAATTCAAGGTCGGCCGAATAATTTTCTCCGAGCGAATTTCCCAGTACAGTAATATATTAATGAAGTGCTATATGCCTCATTATCATTGCTAAGTGTTAGAAATGTGGAAACTGGAATACCAAATTAATGATACTGTTTAGTTTATCTCTTAATTTTAATTATACTGAGTTCAGTTTTCTATTTAAGCATCTATGACTTACTTTTACACTGTTAGTAGAGTTCCACAACTATACTGTATGTATGTAAACTATGTAGTTGCCTTCTTATTTTTCTGCCTAGTTAAAACATACTAGAGATTTTCATTTTGGTTGTTATAGCAAGAGATACACACACACACACACACACACACACACACACACACACACACACACACACACACACACACACACACATAATGTATGTGTGTTTATGTATATTTACAATGCTACTGTGTGTGTATAAACACACACTCACATATATATATATATTATATACAGTGCCTTGCGAAAGTATTCGGCCCCCTTGAACTTTTTATTCTTTCGCCACATTTCAGGCTTCAAACATAAAGATATAAAATTTTAATTTTTTGTGAAGAATCACCAACAAGTGGGACACAATTGTGAAGTGGAACAAAATCTATTGGATATTTTAAACTTTTTTAGCAAATAAAAAACTGAAAAGTGGTGCGTGCAAAATTATTCGGCCCCTTTACTTTCAGTGCAGCAAACTCACTCCAGAAGTTCAGCGAGGATCTCTTAATGATCCAATGTTGTCCTAAATGACTGATGGTGATAAATAGAATCCACCTGTGTGTAATCAAGTCTCTGTATAAATGCACCTGCTCTGTGATAGTCTCAGGGTTCTGTTGAAAGCGCAGAGAGAATCATGAAGACCAAGGAACACACCAGGCAGGTCCGTAATACTGTTGTGGAGAAGTTTAAAGCCGGATTTGGATACAAAAAGATTTCCCAAGCTTTAAACATCCCAAGGAGCAATGTGCAAGCGATCATTTTGAAATGGAAGGAGTATCAGACCACTGCAAATCTACCAAGACCTGGCTGTCCCTCTAAACTTTCAGCTCAGACAAGGAGAAGACTGATCAGAGATGCAGCCAAGAGGCCCATGATCACTCTGGATGAACTGCAGAGAACTACAGCTGAGGTGGGAGAGTCTGTCCACAGGACAACAATCAGTCGTACACTGCACAAATCTGGCCTTTATGGAATAGTGGCAAGAAGAAAGCCATTTCTCAAAGATATCCATAAAAGGTCTCGTCTAAAGTTTGCCACAAGCCACCTGGGAGACACACCAAACATGTGGAAGAAGGTGCTCTGGTCCGATGAAACCAAAATCGAACTTTTTGGCCACAATGCAAAACGATATGTTTGGCGTAAAAGCAACACAGCTCATCACCCTCAACACACCATCCCCACTGTCAAACATGGTAGTGGCAGCATCATGGTTTGGGCCTGCTTTTCTTCAGCAGGGACAGGGAAGATGGTTAAAATTGAGGGGAAGATGGATGCAGCCAAATACAGGACCATTCTGGATGAAAACCTGTTGGAGTCTGCAAAAGACCTGAGACTGGGACGGAGATTTATCTTCCAACAAGACAATGATCCCAAACATACAGCAAAATCTACAAAGGAATGGTTCACAAATAAACGTATCCAGGTGTTAGAATGGCCAAGTCAAAGTCCAGACCTGAATCCAATCGAGAATCTGTGAAAAGAGCTGAAAACTGCTGTTCACAAACGCTCTCCATCCAACCTCACTGAGCTCAAGCTTTTTTGCAAGGAAGAATGGGCAAGAATTTCAGTCTCTCGATGTGCAAAACTGATAGAGACATACCCCAAGCGACTTGCAGCTGTAATCGCAGCAAAAGGTGGCTCTACAAAGTATTAACGCAAGGGGGCCGAATAATTTTGCACGCCCCACTTTTCATTTTTTTCTTAGTTAAAAAAGTTTCAAAAATCCAATAGATTTCGTTCCACTTCACAATTGTGTCCCACTTGTGGGTGATTCTTCACAAAAAAATAAAATTTTATATCTTTATGTTTGAAGCCTGAAATGTGGCAAAAGGATGAAAAGTTCAAGGGGGCCGAATACTTTCGCAAGGCACTGTATACACACACACACACACACACACACACACACACACACATATTATATATATATATATATATATATATATATATATATATATATATATATATAAACATTCTCAAATTACCGAAGTCAAGGCAAACACGTGATTAGGCTTCTGGGGTGGAGCAAAATGCTTTTTGGGCGTGGCCTGGTTGAAGCCTGGGCTGAGGCTGTCGCATACCTTCTCAGGCCGGGTTCACACTAGTGCGACACGACATCCGTCCTACTTTGGATCCGACTTTGCCCTGCGACGTGAAGCCGACATATGTCCGACTTTCAATGAACGGGGATCCGACTTGGATCCCCGCCAATATCAGGCAGTGTTTGGTATGAATCTTGAAGGGGAACTCCAGGCCAAATTTTAAATTAAAAAAACGGCATGGGTTCCCCCTCCAGGAGCATACCAGGCCCTTGGGTCTGGTCTGGATTTGAACGGGCGACCCAACGCCGAAAAAACGGCGTGGGGGTCCCCCAAAATCCAAACCAGACCCTTATCCGAGCACACAACCTGGCCGGCCGCAGGGGAAGAGGGGGGGACGAGAGAGCGGGCCCCCCTCCCTCCTGAACCGTACCAGGCCGCATACCCTCAACATGGGGGTTTGGTGCTCTGGGGCAGGGGGGCGACCTGCGGCCCCCCCACCCCAGAGCACCCTGCCCCCATGTTGATGAGGACAGGGCCTCTTCCCGACAACCCTGGCCGTTGGTTGTCGGGGGCTGCGGGCGGGGGGCTTATCGGAATCCGGGAGCCCCCTTTAATAAGGGGGCCCCCGGATCCCGGCCCCCCACCCTATGTGAATGAGTATGGGGTACATCGTACCCCTACCCATTCACCTGGTGGACAAAAATTGCAATAAAAAAACACTACACAGGTTTTCAAAGTACTTTATTGCACAGCCCCGGGGGTCTTCTTCCGACTTCCGGGGGTCTTTTCCGACTTCGAGGGTCTCCGGTGTCGTCTCCGCGCTCTCCGGTTCTTTCTTCCGCCGGGCCTCCGCTGACTTCTTTTTAGCTCTCTTGCTAACAGAGGCCCGGACTTCTCCGTCTTCTCGTCCAGCTCTCCGTTGTCCTTCTGCCGGCCCCTCCACTAACTTCTTGGTAGCTCTTTCGCTAGTGGAGGGGCCGGTCTTCCCGTCGCTGTCGCCGTCGGCTTCTTCTTCCCTCTTCTCCTCCTCGATGTTGACGCGTCGCTTCTTCTCATGACGTCACAGTCACATGTTCCCATGACGTCACAGTCACATGCTCCGGGGCCATGTGCCCTGGAACATGTGACTGTGACGTCATGAGAAGCCTATATTAATGCGGAGCGGAGAGCCAGTATTACAGCGGGAAGAAGCGACGCGTCAACATCGAGGAGGAGAAGAGGGAAGAAGAAGCCGGCGGCGACAGCGACGGGAAGACCGCGCCCCTCCACTAGCGAAAGAGCTACCAAGATGTTAGTGGAGGGGCCGGCAGAAGGACAACGGAGAGCCGGACGAGACAACGGGAAGACCGGGCCTCTGTTAGCAAGAGAGCTAAAAAGAAGTTAGCGGAGGCCCGGCGGAAGAAAGAACCGGAGAGCGGGAGACGACACCGGAGACCCCCGGAAGTCGGAAGAAGACCCCCGGAGCTGTGCAATAAAGTACTTTGAAAACCCGTGTAGTGTTTTTTTATTTCAATTTTTTGTCCACCAGGTGAATGGGTAGGGGTACGATGTACCCCATACTCATTCACATAGAGTGGGGGGCCGGGATCCGGGGGCCCCCTTATTGAAGGGGGCTCCCGGATTCCGATAAGCCCCCCGCCCGCAGACCCCGACAACCAACGGCCAGGGTTGTCGGGAAGAGGCCCTGTCCTCATCAACATGGGGGCAGGGTGCTCTGGGGTGGGGGGGCCACAGGTCGCCCCCCTGCCCCAGAGCACCAAACCCCCCATGTTGAGGGCATGCGGCCTGGTACGGTTCAGGAGGGAGGGGGGGCCGCTCTCTCGTCCCCCCCCTCTTCCCCTGCGGCCTGCCAGGTTGTGTGCTCGGATAAGGGTCTGGTTTGGATTTTGGGGGGACCCCCACGCCGTTTTTTCGGCATAGGGGCGCCCGTTCAAATCCAGACCAGACCCAAGGGCCTGGTATGCTCCTGGAGGGGGAACCCACGCCGGTTTTTTATTTAAAATTTGGCCTGGAGTTCCCCCTCAAGAGCAGTACAGCACAAGTCGCATGCCAAAGTCGGATCATGCAAGACTGCGGTCCGACTTTGATCCGACTTCAATGATAGTCAATGGGCTGAAGTCGGATCAAAGTCGGACCAAAGTAGTACAGGGAGCATTTTCAAAGTCGGACCGACATGTGTCGGACCAGTTAGGACGGCTCCCATAGGGAAAAATTGATTTTCACACGTCATGCGACATGAGCTCCCAATGTCGGAGCGTTTGTCGCCCCAGTGTGAACCAGGCCTTACAGGGTTTTGTGAAGATGTGCGACCTTTATGACTCCTCTTCTTCGAATTCTTCCTTCTTTTTTTTTTTTCTCTGGTATATATTTTTTTTCAATGACTTCAAGTGATTGTAAACGATAACCTTATGAAACAACCCATTCAGTTTGAAATAGAAATGAAAGGCAAAACATTTGTGTATAGATATAAAAAAAAATATTTATAGTTTTTTTATAAGTGATCACCTTCCCCCTGTTCTCAGCTGCATGAGAGCTGGCGGAGGAAAAGCAGCAGCACACTGATCTTCCCAGTGAATGGCTTTGTGCAGGTGAGGGGGGTGTTTCAGGACAAGTCTGATCATTGGAGGTGAGCAGGCTGAGTTTCCAGCATAGCTAGAAAACTGACCACGCTGGGAAGGATGTGCTTCTATACCTAGTGTGGTCATATCAGGAATATGAAATGTTGGGTTCACAAACACTTAAGTCTTGGCAAACACCTAATAGCTTTGTGGATTAACCATTTTGTCTTGTACATCATGACTTTACATATATACATTTGTAAGAAATAGCTGGTCTAGAATGAAATTATCCATGCAGTGAGCCTAATTTCATATTTCAATTTGGAAAATGTTTTTACTAGTAGTGCAGGTGCCCTAAAAACTCAGTGTATTGGGGGGGGGGGGGATTGCAAAATAATTCCAAAGGGAGGATTGTAATTTGTACAGTATGTGCAGTGTATTTTCTATATACAGTACAGTATATAATTTTTCCTGAGTTCAGACAGCTAAGGGGCATAACTAACCAAAGTGGTGTAATTTATAACTGTATTCTAAATACCAGAGAGCACAGGCTTGTACAAGTCCATTGTATGCATTGCAAAATAGGAGCCACAACCTGCAAATGCTGCTAGACATACAGATGAATACTGACACATGCACGCAGCGAATTATATAAAGAAAACTTGGGCTTACATGCTGTTCATTGCAATATAGGTAATTGGACTGATCAAAGGGCCTGTGAAGAATGCTCTGCAACTGACTGGAATGCTGCATACGCACGGTCACAATTTCCATCAAAAAAAGTCCGATGTGAGCTTTTGGACGGATATTCCGACCGTGTGTAGGCTCCATCCAACTTTTTCTGTCTGAATTTCCGCCAGCAAAAGATTGAGAGCAGGTTCTCTATTTTTCCGACAGAAAAGTTCTTGTCAGAAATTCCGATCGTCTGTATGCAATTCCAACACACAAAAAAACACGCATGCTCAGAATCAAGCAGAAGAGCCAAACTGCCTATTGAACTTCATTGATCTTGGCTCGTCGTACGTGTTGTACGTCACCGCATTCTTGACCATCGGAATTTCAGACAAGATTTGTGTGACCGTGTGTATGCAACACAAGTTTGAGCCAACATTCCGTTGGAAAAAAAACACTGTTTACTTGTCGGAAATTCCGCTCGTGTGTGTGTGTGTGTGTGTGTGTGTGTGTGTAGATGGATATATTATATTTTGTATAGCGCACCCACCCCAGACTTTACCTGCTTTTCTTAACTTGGCTCCTCCGCAGGAAAGACTGAGGCACACCGCACCACAAGCCCGTACCCTCCTGGATGGGGAGGTTGAGCGGTGTTAGTTTTCTCGGGCCTGCCTGCGGCTGGTGTTTGAATCCTCCCGAGCTGATCTCACCTCTGGCTTGGCCAGAAACAAGTCCTTAATTCTCCCCAGTAAAGCCACTGTCCACACCAACTGAGAGTCCAACTTCTGTATTTATTTCACACGGATAATAAATAGTCTCTTTAAGAGCAGACAGGTTGAGACGAGACTCAGGTCAGATAAGGTGGGAGAGATGTCCAGGCACAAACTCAAATCTTAGTTCTCTTAGGCCCCTTTCACACTGGGGCGTGCAGGAACGGTGGCGGTATAGCAGCGCGATTTTCAGCGGTATGCGGTCGCTAGGGGGGTTAATTTAACCCCCGCTAGCGGCCGAAAAAGGGTTAATACCGCCCGCAAACCGCGGCTATTGCCGCGGTTTGCGGGCGGTATTACCGCGCTGTCCCATTGATTTCAATGGGAGACCGCGGTAAAGGAGCGGTGAACACACCGCTCCTTTACCGCTGTAAAGAAGCGGCTAGCAGGACTTTTGGAGCGGTCCTGCTAGCGCACCGCTTCAGTGTGAAAGCCTTCGGGCTTTCACATTGAAGGCACAGGGCAGGATTTTTTCATGCGGTATAACAGCGCTATTATTAGCGCTAAACCGCATGAAAAACGCCCCAGTGTGAAAGGGGCCTTACTGTTCTGATATGCACGAACAGGGTTTGGCGTGCGATCTTTATCACAGACCTAATGAATATGAAAGTCACTGCCACTGACTTGTTGAAGATGGTCACTGCCACTGACCGGGTGAATAGGGCCTTGTCCTATTTGGTCACTGCCACTGACCTGGTGTGCGTAGAGTCACTGCCACTATGACCTACAGAACATGCACTTCTTTCTTGGAGAACTTGGCCCATGTCAAAGAGAAAAACATCCCTCCGGAGAGTTGCCAGAGGCCCTCACTGTCACCACGACTCTGCGCTGGGTCTTCAGAAAAGGTCACCTCCCTGGCCTCCTCGATCCAAGATACGGGTCCCCTCGCAAGGCGGTACCCTGGGAGCTCTCGATCCTTAGCGGACCACAGCCGAAGGTTGCTGGGCCCCGGGCCTCCTATTTAGTACCTCACCCCAGACTGAAGGTGTCTGGGATGGAACAGCAACTCCGCCTCCAAGCCTAGGGCACCCGGAGGCAACACACACGCCCAGGCCTCCGGGCCTAGGGCACCCAGAGGCGACACACACCCAGGCCTAAGGTGCCTGGGCGCGACCCCTCTGGAAGATGGCCGCCCCTTTTTATACCCTCTCCGGACAGGCACAGCAGGTTCCCCGCCCTGCCGCACTGCTGTCAAGAGGGGACAAGAAAAGGCACAACCCTGTACTGTGGTTCAACCCGGGCCTATGGCAACAGCGCCACCTATAGGCCCCAGGGAGCTGCACATCAGTACTATCTCCCAGGGACAGAAATGGTCCACGAACCCTAACAATTTGTGTATCTGAGCCTGATTACCACTCAGATACTTCCCTTAAATATAGCACCCTGCTACATTTATATAATGAATATTTATTTATTTTTGGGAGGGGGGAACTGCACCAGGGACATATATGACACCCTTCATTAGAAGTATGTTTTTATGTCCTGCTGGCTGCTCCCAGAAATCCTCCTTCTCTAATGTTGCAGCTGTGAACCTCCAGCGCTGCAAGGGTAAAAAAGCAGCATCTGTAGCTGTGAAAGTCTCCCCATGGCTGTCCTTGCCTTCCTCCCCCCCGCCTCCTCCATTAAGAGAACTCCTTGTATTGTTTTGACTGAATGCAACACATTCTGTGAATGAAGGAGATGCGAATGAAGGACTGGATCCTTTTCTCCACTCGCAGAACACGTTGCATTCTGTGAAAACACTACAAGGATCTTGGGTCCTGCCATTATGTTGGCTTTACTTCACCACCTACCTAAACATTGTTGCTGACCGCGGTATTCCCTGGTGGCAGTGGCTTCTTTCAACAGGATAATGTGCCTTGACAGTATTGAAAAAATTGTTCAAGAATGGTTTAAGGAACACTATGCAGACTTTCCGGTGTTGAATTGGCCTTCAGATTTTAAATTCAATTGTGTGTGGTGTGCTGGAAAAACAAGTGTGATCCGTCAAGGCGCCACCTTGCTACTTGTAGGACTTAAAGGATCTGCTGATGACGGCTTGGTGCCAAATATTACAGCATACCTTCAGAGGTCTCGTGGAGCCCATGCCTCGACAGGTCAGGGCTGTTTTGTGGCAAATGGGGGACCTACTCAATATTGGGTAGATGATATGTAATGGCTGATCAAAAAGGAGCAACTAATGCCGCGTACACACGATCATTATTCACGGCGGTTAAAAAACCGCCGTGAGTAATGTCATTTAAAATGGGGGAACAGCTTGTTCCCCACACATGGTCGTTTTTCACGTCATTTTTTCTCTTGACGAGAAAAACGACCGTCTGTGGGCTCCGCGGCAGTGTTTCCCTATGGGAAACACTGCCGCGGAAAACATGTCGAAAAAATAGACGAGAAAAATTAGAACATGTTCTAATTTTTCTCGTCGTTTTTAATGCCGTTTTTCTCGTCGAAAAAAACGACAGAAAGCCCACAGACTATCGTTTTTCTCGTCGAATGGGAAAAATTTAGTTTTTTTTCGACGAGAAAAACGGCCGTGTGTACGCGGCATAAGAGTTGTAAATTGCGACATATTTGTCAAAATGATGTTTTTTTAGCCACATGTGGGCTTCTCATTTCTTTTCTAACCCTTAGCTGTGTTAGGCTTGATTAACACTAATGCGTTTTTTGGTGCATTTTGCATAATTGCATGGAATTTTTTTAACATGGGTTCCTATGGAACATGTTCACATCAATGCATTTTTGTGCCTCTGCGTTTTTGGAAAGGGTCGGGGACTTTTTTTCCCGCAAAAAGCAGCGTTTTGCATGTAATAGAAGTCAATGGACCTGCATCAAAAACGCAAGTACTGCGTTTTTACCGCGTTTTTGCCGCGATTTGTACGCTTCCCCTTCACTCACTCATGAGCACAGCCCGGCTCTCATAGACCCGCCGTGGGTGTACAGAGCAGTGTGTCCGCTTCCCTCACTCATGAGCACAGCCCGGCTCTCCTAGACCCGCAGCGGGTGTACAGAGCAGTGTGTTCGCTCCCCCTTCACTCACTCATGAGAACAGCCCGGCTCTCATAGACCCGCCGCACTCTGCCCGCCTGCCTCCCCCTGCCCAGGACGGTGCCGCTCCACTGGACCGCTGGAGGCTCCCTTCTCCTCCCCTGGCCGCCGGGCCTCACGCATGCGCAGTAGGGTTCCCGGTGTGAAGCCCAAAGGCTTCACTGCCGGGTTCCCTTACCTGCAATGGCGACGGCAGCACCCGACAGCTGATGTGAAACATCAGCTGCGGTGCCGACATCGAGGGAAACCAGGACAGGTGAGTCTCCATTTATTAAAAGCCAGCAGCTGCAGTATGTGCCTGGAACACCCCTTTTAAAAACATTTTTTTTTTTTTTTTATCTTTATCGACTGATCATTTTTCTGTCAGTGGGCAAACATACAAAATCATCAGGGGATCAAATAATTTTTTCCCTCACTGTATATTGCAGCTCTCCCTGAAAATTATTTTCGGGGAAACCTGGTACTATAAAACCAATGTGTGATACTCTGAACAGTTTTTTTGCACACAATGTGATAGGATCTATGAAATGGCAACATTTTTAATAATGAATCAAACTAAACGGCAATCATTACTGAACACCTGTAGCAGAAGTTTGTGTTTTGAAACCGTGTAATACTCGGGTACTGATTGTACTGCAGCTGCAAGCGATACCAAGGGAAATAAATTGCATAAAAACTATTCAGATCACATGCAGAAGGTCCTAACTTGGTGCCCAGAAAAAAAAAATCTTTACCGGGCTTCTTGGATTATCAGTGTTCAAACTTCATACTGTTGATCCATAAGGCCCCTTTCACACTGGGGCGGGCAGGAGCGGTGGCGGTATAGCAGCGCGATTTTCAGCGCTGCTATACCGTCGTTCTTACCGCGGTATGCGGTTGCTAGGGGGGTAAATTTAACCCCCGCTAGCGGCCGAAAAAGGGTTAATACCGCCCGCAAACCGCGGCTATTGCCGCGGTTTGCGGGCGGTATTACCGCGCTGTCCCATTGATTTCAATGGGAGACCGCGGTAAAGGAGCGGTGAACACACCACTCCTTTCACCGCTGTAAAGAAGCGGCTAGCAGGACTTTTGGAGCGGTCCTGCTAGCGCACCTTTTCAGTGTGAAAGCCTTCGGGCTTTCACATTGAAGGCTACAGGGCAGAACTTTTTCATGCGGTATAATAGCGCTAATATTAGCGCTAAACCGCATGAAAAACGCCCCAGTGTGAAAGGGGCCTTAGACATATTCTTGTAAGCTACTACAACCCCCCAAAAAAAGTTGGGATGCCATGTAAAATCTACAAAAAACACAATGCTATGATGTGCAAGTTTCAAATTCCTATTTTATTCACAATAGAAAATAGAAAACATCTCAAATTCTTAAACTGCGGAAATGTATCATTTTAAGAAAAAAATAAGGTCATTTTGAAATTGATGGCAGCAACACGTCCTCAAAAAAGTTGGGCACAAGGCAACAAGCTGGCATAGTAAGTGCTACTAATAAAGAGCTGGAAGAATATTTTGCAACTCATTTGGTTATTTGACAAAAAATCAGTAACATGATTGCATCTAAGTGCCGGTTCACACTTGTGCGAGTTGATACCGAATGTGATGCGTTAAACACAAACTAGATTTGCATGCCATCCAAAAAGTAATTGTTTTTAATGATGGTGGTTCACATCTATGCGTTGCGATTCCTCTCTGATTGCGATGCGATGAAAAAAAGGGTCTTGTGTGAGTTTAGAGAGCTGCGTTGCGAATTTAGTCTCTATAGACATTAATGTAAATCGTTCTGGAATCGCATTTGATGGTTCACATATGTGCGAATTCCACCACACTATTCTCCACAAAAAACAGGAAGTACACAGGAAGTTAACACTTTTTTTTTTTTTTTTTTTAACATTTATGATTCCATTTGCTAGAACATTAATCGCAGCTATGTCCCACTCCTGAAATTTGCATTAAAATCGCGGTAAATTCGCACCTCAGAATGGACGGAAAAGACTGAACAAATTCACAGCGCAGCAGTGTGAACCGGCACTTAGAGAGTCAGAGTGTTTTAGAAGTAAAGATGGACAGAGGTTCACCAAACCGTTTCAGAATTATGTTCCTCAACATAAAATTGCAAAGACTTTAAATACTGTATTTATTGGTGTATAACACTCACTTTTTTACCCCGAAAATAGGGGGGAAACTGTGCCTGCGTGTTATAGGCAGGGGGCTGTGGAAAGTTTTTTTTTTCCTGAAACTTCCCTCTTAAAGTTAGGGTGCGTGTTATACGCCTGTGCGTGTTATACGCCGATAAATACGATATATCATCATATACAGTACATAATCTTGCCAAATGATTCCAAGAAACTGGAGAAATCTCTGTGCGCAAGGGACAAGGCCAAAACGCAATATTGGATACCCGTGATCTTCGTACCCTCAGACGACACTGCGTTAAAAACAGGCATGACTCTGTGATGGACATCATTGCATGGTCTCAGGAATACTTCCAAAAATCACTGTCTATGAACACCGTTCACCGCGCCGTCCAGAAATGCACGTTAAAGCTGTATCATGTAAGGGGAAAAAACATATCTGAACATGATCCAGAACTGCACCATCTTCTCTAGGCCAAAGCTCATTTTAAAAAGGTCTGTTGCAAAGTGGAAAACTGTTCTGTGGTCAGACATATCATATTTAACATTCTTTTGCCAACCATGGGCACTATGTTCTATGGACCAAAGAGAGTGACCTTCTGGCTTGGCGCTCAGGTCAAAAGTCTGCATCTCTGGTATGGGGGTGCATTAGTGTGTATGGACTGGGCAGCTCTGGGGAGAGGGGAGTGTTAGAAGTATTAGCAGATTTAAATACACAAACAAACTGAAGCAGTACTCTAGCTAATAATTTTTAAAGTGGTTGTAAACCCTTTACAACTTTTTACTACAGGTAAGCCTATAATAAGGCTTACCTGTAGCTACCCCGGATATCTCCTAAGCCTGCACGGTTTAGGAGATATCCCCTGTATCTTCATGTGCCGACGTCATCGGCACATGCGCACTGATGCAATGGCACGTACGCTGTACGAGGGCCGCTGCGGGGGCTTCAATCTAAGGTAAGTAATTCATAATGAGCTAGTATGCATACTAGCTCATTATGCCTTTGTCTTGCAGGAGTTTTTTTTTTTTCTCTCTTTAGTTAGTGGGTTTACAACCACTTGAATTAATTACAGCAAACCGTTTTTCCCTTTTTGGGCTAAAGGTTTTACATAAATTTTAAAGCTGATCATTTTAAACACTTCTGCCAGTGTTAAATGGTTTGTCTCACCGCTGTAACTGCATAAGAGCTTTTCTGTTGAAAAACAGACTTACTGGCTGGATCACCAGATGAAAATAGAAGAAAAAAAGCCTAAAAAAGGAAGCCAATAAAATCATCACATCTAAGAATTGGTAAGCTGCTATATAATAAATGTTTTTTTCTTTTGGCTTTAATACTGTTTTAAAATGGTATATTTTTTCAGTTTAAACATTTTGATATTTTCTATTGTGAATTGAATATGGATTTATGCAAATCATTGCATTCAGCATGCCAGCTTTTTTGGAACTGGGGTTGTACTTTTATATATATTTTTTTTATTATTATTATTTGACTGTTACGGTATGAACAAACCAACCGATTCACTGTGATTCGGAATCCTGCCAGTCCATTAACAGAACAAATGACTGTGTGATCCATATCCTGCAATGTCGCCAAGCCTCCAATAGGTGATTAGTAGAATAAGCTTGAGGACGGCATGCTAATTTGTCGGTGCCTTGTGCGAGAGAGAAAGAGAGTAATCCCCAGATGCCACTTGTACCAGCTATATGAGTTGCATGCAACAACCTTATCAAGCAGCCATGCCAATTGTCTAATTCTATAAATGCGCTCTGCTTTTCTCCTTGTCTTTAATATTCCAATCACATGCCCCATTGAGCAGTGATTTGCAGCTGATGTGAAAGGTTTTCTTCTATTAACATTTTGTTTGCCATGACTTTATGGGGGAAGATAGACATTTGAACAAGCAGAAAACACAATCTCCTTGTTTTATGTACTCATTTGTGACAATGGCATTTCTTATGATTTAATCCGGGCAATACTGACGGCTCTTTAAGTAATTGACTTGTTGTTTATGAGGAAACACAAATGACCAATAATACAACCCCAAGCTTAACACACATGCTTCCTCTTATCACTAAAGCGTTTGTTACCCCAACACTTTATATTCCTGATATGTTCCTGCATGTACTTGTATGAAAGGGTATCCCGTTCTCTTTGTATTGTTTCCTTTATGTGAAATCCCTGGTGTTCCTGCTAGTTCCCTCTGCTTTCCTAATAAAAACTGACCACACTAAGCAGGAGAGCCCAACGTGGTCAGTTCTATAGCTCTGCTGGAATTGTGCTCTCCAATGATCAGACTTATTCTGACATGCCTCTGCCATTCACTGGGAAGCTCTGTGTGCTGCCGCTTCTCTTTCCCCCAGCTCTAATGCTGCTGAGAACAGAGGGAATGTGATCACTTATAGAAAAGGTAAAAAAAAGTGTGTGTGTGTTTGTTTTTTTATCTAAACAAAAATGCTTTATCTTTCTTTCATTTTTATTTTAAACAGATTGGGTTATTTTACAAGGTGGTCGTTTTACAATCACTTTAAAGCTTATCTAAGCCCAAAAACAAATTACTAGTTCTCGGTTGTAGTGACTACATTAGTTTTTCTTTTTTTTTCAATTTCAGTATTGGTGAAGGATGAGAAAATAAATATGGAACATGAAGGGACCCATTATTCCATTTTACACAATGGACATTTGACTCCATAATATAGTTTAGGGGTCTCCAAATTTTCTAAACAATGGAGCAGTTTACAGCACTTCAGACTTTAGGGGGGCTGGATGTTGATGTCAGTGGGAGGAATAGTACCCCATCGTTTGGATCCGTAAGAGGATTAGTGCCCCATTATTGGTGTCAGTGGGAGCAATAGTACCCAATCATTGGTAGTGGGAGGAAAAGTGCCCCTTAGTGGGACAAAAGTGTCAGTAGGAAGAATATTGCCCCATCATTGGTGTCAGTAGGAAGAATAGTACTCCATCATTGGTGTCAGTAGAAAGGAATATTGCTCCATCATTGGTGTCAGTAGGAAGAATATTGCTCCATCATTGGTGTCAGTAGGAAGAATAGTACTCCATCATTGGTGTCAGTAGGAAGAATATTGCCCCATCATTGGTGTCAGTAGGAAGAATATTGCTCCATCATTGGTGTCAGTAGGAAGAATATTGCCCCATCATTGGTGTCAGTACGAAGAATATTGCTCCATCATTGGTGTCAGTAGGAAGAATATTGCCCCATCATTGGTGTCAGTAGGAAGAATAGTACTCCATCATTGTTGTCAGTAGGAAGAATATTGCTCCATCATTGGTGTCAGTAGGAAGAATAGTGCTCCATCATTGGTGTCAGTAGGAAGAATATTGCTCCATCATTGGTGTCAGTAGGAAGAATATTGCCCCATCATTGGTGTCAGTACGAAGAATATTGCTCCATCATTGGTGTCAGTAGGAAGAATAGTGCTCCATCATTGGTGTCAGTAGAAAGAATAGTACTCCATCATTGGTGTCAGTAGGAAGAATATTGCCCCATCAGTGGTGTCATTAGGAAGAATAGTACTCCATCATTGGTGTCAGTAGGAAGAATAGTATTCCATCATTGGTGTCAGTAGGAAGAATAGTGCTCCATCATTTGGTGTCAGTAGGAAGAATATTGCCCCATCATTGGTGTCAGTAGGAAGAATATTGCCCCATCATTGGTGTCAGTAGGAAGAATATTGCCCCATCTTTGGTGTCAGTAGAAAGGAATAATGCTCCATCATTGGTGTCAGTAGGAAGAATATTGCTCCATCATTGGTGTCAGTAGAAAGGAATATTGCTCCATCATTGGTGTCAGTAGGAAGAATATTGCCCCATCATTGGTGTCAGTAGGAAGAATATTGCCCCATCATTGGTGTCAGTAGGAAGAATAGTGCTCCATCATTGGTGTCAGTAGGAAGAATAGTGCTCCATCATTGGTGTCAGTAGGAAGAATATTGCTCCATCATTGGTGTCAGTAGAAAGGAATATTGCTCCATCATTGGTGTCAGTAGGAAGAATATTGCCCCATCATTGGTGTCAGTACGAAGAATAGTACTCCATCATTGGTGTCAGTAGGAAGAATAGTACTCCATCATTGGTGTCAGTAGGAAGAATAGTGCTCCATCATTGGTGTCAGTAGGAAGAATATTGCTCCATCATTGGTGTCAGTAGAAAGGAATATTGCTCCATCATTGGTGTCAGTAGGAAGAATATTGCTCCATCATTGGTGTCAGTAGAAAGGAATAATGCTCCATCATTGGTGTCAGTAGGAAGAATATTGCTCCATCATTGGTGTCAGTAGAAAGGAATATTGCTCCATCATTGGTGTCAGTAGGAAGAATATTGCTCCATCTTTGGTGTCAGTAGGAAGAATATTGCCCCATCATTGGTGTCAGTAGGAAGAATAGTGCTCCATCATTGGTGTCAGTAGGAAGAATATTGCCCCATCATTGGTGTCAGTAGGAAGAATATTGCCCCATCATTGGTGTCAGTAGAAAGGAATAATGCTCCATCATTGGTGTCAGTAGGAAGAATATTGCTCCATCATTGGTGTCAGTAGAAAGGAATATTGCTCCATCATTGGTGTCAGTAGGAAGAATATTGCTCCATCTTTGGTGTCCGTAGGAAGAATATTGCCCCATCATTGTGGTGTCAGTAGGCAGAATAGTACTCCATCATTGGGGCAATATTCTTCCTACTGACACCAATGATGGGGCAA